>JAWNOJ010000016.1:0-2500000 GCA_035046065.1 Chymomyza procnemis
TCCTTCAGAAATGACGCAAGTCACTACTTTATCTGAATTAACTGCATCAGAAAGTGAACTATCTACGGAGCAACAGTCAACTACAAAAGAAGAAACACAAATAACCATGAGTATGATTTCGCCATCTCCTTCAGAAATGACACAAGTCACTACTTTATCTGAATTAACTGCATCAGAAAGTCAGCTATCCACGGAGCAACAGTCAACTACAAAAGAAGAAACACAGATAACCATGAGTATGATTTCGCCATCTCCTTCAGAAATGACGCAAGTCACTACTTTATCTGAATTAACTGCATCAGAAAGTCAGCTATCCACGGAGCAACAGTCGACTACAAAAGAAGAAACACAGATAACCATGAGTATGATTTCGCCATCTCCTTCAGAAATGACACAAGTCACTACGTTATCTGAATTAACTGCATCAGAAAGTCAGCTATCCACGGAGCAACAGTCGACTACGAAAGAAGAAACACAAATAACCATGAGTATGATTTCGCCATCTCCTTCAGAAATGACGCAAGTCACTACTTTATCTGAATTAACTGCATCAGAAAGTCAGCTATCCACGGAGCAACAGTCGACTACAAAAGAAGAAACACAAATAACCATGAGTATGATTTCGCCATCTCCTTCAGAAATGACTCAAGGCACTACTTTATCTGAATTGACTGCATCAGAAAGTCAGCTATCCACAGAGCAACAGTCGACTACAAAAGAAGAAACACAGATAACCATGAGTATGATTTCGCCATCTCCTTCAGAAATGACACAAGTCACTACGTTATCTGAATTAACTGCATCAGAAAGTCAGCTATCCACGGAGCAACAGTCGACTACGAAAGAAGAAACACATATAACCATGAGTATGATTTCGCCATCTCCTTCAGAAATGACGCAAGTCACTACTTTATCTGAATTGACTGCATCAGAAAGTCAGCTATCCACAGAGCAACAGTCGACTACAAAAGAAGAAACACATATAACCATGAGTATGATTTCGCCATCTCCTTCAGAAATGACACAAGGCACTACTTTATCTGAATTAACTGCATCAGAAAGTCAGCTATCCACGGAGCAACAGTCAACTACAAAAGAAGAAACACATATAACCATGAGTATGATTTCGCCATCTCCTTCAGAAATGACACAAGTCACTACTTTATCTGAATTAACTGCATCAGAAAGTCAACTATCCACGGAGCAACAGTCAACTACAAAAGAAGAAACACAGATAACCATGAGTATGATTTCGCCATCTCCATCAGAAATGACACAAGGCACTACTTTATCTGAATTAACTGCATCAGAAAGTCAGCTATCCACGGAGCAACAGTCAACTACAAAAGAAGAAACACAGATAACCATGAGTATGATTTCGCCATCTCCTTCAGAAATGACGCAAGTCACTACTTTATCTGAATTAACTGCATCAGAAAGTCAGCTATCCACGGAGCAACAGTCAACTACAAAAGAAGAAACACAGATAACCATGAGTATGATTTCGCCATCTCCTTCAGAAATGACGCAAGTCACTACTTTATCTGAATTAACTGCATCAGAAAGTCAGCTATCCACGGAGCAACAGTCGACTACAAAAGAAGAAACACAAATAACCATGAGTATGATTTCGCCATCTCCTTCAGAAATGACGCAAGTCACTACTTTATCTGAATTAACTGCATCAGAAAGTGAAGTATCCACGGAGCAACAGTCGACTACGAAAGAAGAAACACAAATAACCATGAGTATGATTTCGCCATCTCCTTCAGAAATGACACAAGTCACTACGTTATCTGAATTAACTGCATCAGAAAGTCAGCTATCCACGGAGCAACAGTCAACTACAAACGAAGAAACACAGATAACCATGAGTATGATTTCGCCATCTCCTTCAGAAATGACGCAAGTCACTACTTTATCTGAATTAACTCCTTCAGAAATGACGCAAGGCACTACTTTATCTCAATTAACTGCATCAGAAAGTGAAGTATCCACGGAGCAACAGTCGACTACGAAAGAAGAAACACAAATAACCATGAGTATGATTTCGCCATCTCCTTCAGAAATGACGCAAGTCACTACTTTATCTGAATTAACTGCATCAGAAAGTCAGCTATCCACGGAGCAACAGTCGACTACAAAAGAAGAAACACAAATAACCATGAGTATGATTTCGCCATCTCCTTCAGAAATGACGCAAGTCACTACTTTATCTGAATTAACTGCATCAGAAAGTCAGCTATCCACGGAGCAACAGTCGACTACAAAAGAAGAAACACAGATAACCATGAGTATGATTTCGCCATCTCCTTCAGAAATGACGCAAGTCACTACTTTATCTGAATTAACTGCATCAGAAAGTCAGCTATCCACGGAGCAACAGTCGACTACAAAAGAAGAAACACAAATAACCATGAGTATGATTTCGCCATCTCCTTCAGAAATGACACAAGGCACTACTTTATCTGAATTAACTGCATCAGAAAGTCAGCTATCCACGGAACAACAGTCAACTACAAAAGAAGAAACACAAATAACCATGAGTATGATTTCGGCATCTCCTTCAGAAATGACGCAAGGCACTACTTTATCTCAATTAACTGCATCAGAAAGTGAAGTATCCACGGAGCAACAGTCGACTACGAAAGAAGAAACACAAATAACCATGAGTATGATTTCGCCATCTCCTTCAGAAATGACGCAAGTCACTACTTTATCTGAATTAACTGCATCAGAAAGTCAGCTATCCACGGAGCAACAGTCGACTACAAAAGAAGAAACACAAATAACCATGAGTATGATTTCGCCATCTCCTTCAGAAATGACGCAAGTCACTACTTTATCTGAATTAACTGCATCAGAAAGTCAGCTATCCACGGAGCAACAGTCGACTACAAAAGAAGAAACACAGATAACCATGAGTATGATTTCGCCATCTCCTTCAGAAATGACGCAAGTCACTACTTTATCTGAATTAACTGCATCAGAAAGTCAGCTATCCACGGAGCAACAGTCGACTACAAAAGAAGAAACACAGATAACCATGAGTATGATTTCGCCATCTCCTTCAGAAATGACACAAGGCACTACTTTATCTGAATTAACTGCATCAGAAAGTCAGCTATCCACGGAACAACAGTCAACTACAAAAGAAGAAACACAAATAACCATGAGTATGATTTCGGCATCTCCTTCAGAAATGACGCAAGTCACTACTTTATCTGAATTAACTGCATCAGAAAGTCAGCTATCCACGGAACAACAGTCAACTACAAAAGAAGAAACACAAATAACCATGAGTATGATTTCGCCATCTCCTTCAGAAATGACACAAGTCACTACTTTATCTGAATTAACTGCATCAGAAAGTCAGCTATCCACGGAGCAACAGTCGACTACAAAAGAAGAAACACAAATAACCATGAGTATGATTTCGCCATCTCCTTCAGAAATGACGCAAGTCACTACTTTATCTGAATTAACTGCATCAGAAAGTGAAGTATCCACGGAGCAACAGTCGACTACAAAAGAAGAAACACAGATAACCATGAGTATGATTTCGCCATCTCCTTCAGAAATGACGCAAGTCACTACTTTATCTGAATTAACTGCATTAGAAAGTCAGCTATCCACGGAGCAACAGTCGACTACGAAAGAAGAAACACAGATAACCATGAGTATGATTTCGCCATCTCCTTCAGAAATGACACAAGGCACTACTTTATCTGAATTAACTGCATCAGAAAGTCAGCTATCCACGGAGCAACAGTCAACTACAAAAGAAGAAACACAAATAACCATGAGTATGATTTCGCCATCTCCTTCAGAAATGACGCAAGGCACTACTTTATCTCAATTAACTGCATCAGAAAGTGAACTATCCACGGAGCAACAGTCGACTACGAAAGAAGAAACACAAATAACCATGAGTATGATTTCGCCATCTCCTTCAGAAATGACGCAAGTCACTACTTTATCTGAATTAACTGCATCAGAAAGTCAGCTATCCACGGAGCAACAGTCGACTACAAAAGAAGAAACACAGATAACCATGAGTATGATTTCGTCATCTCCTTCAGAAATGACGCAAGTCACTACTTTATCTGAATTAACTGCATCAGAAAGTCAGCTATCCACGGAGCAACAGTCGACTACAAAAGAAGAAACACAGATAACCATGAGTATGATTTCGCCATCTCCTTCAGAAATGACACAAGGCACTACTTTATCTGAATTAACTGCATCAGAAAGTCAGCTATCCACGGAGCAACAGTCGACTACAAAAGAAGAAACACAGATAACCATGAGTATGATTTCGCCATCTCCTTCAGAAATGACACAAGGCACTACTTTATCTGAATTAACTGCATCAGAAAGTCAGCTATCCACGGAGCAACAGTCACCTACAAAAGAAGAAACACAAATAACCATGAGTATGATTTCGCCATCTCCTTCAGAAATGACACAAGTCACTACTTTATCTGAATTAACTGCATCAGAAAGTCAGCTATCCACGGAGCAACAGTCGACTACAAAAGAAGAAACACAAATAACCATGAGTATGATTTCGCCATCTCCTTCAGAAATGACACAAGTCACTACTTTATCTGAATTAACTGCATCAGAAAGTCAGCTATCCACGGAGCAACAGTCGACTACGAAAGAAGAAACACAAATAACCATGAGTATGATTTCGCCATCTCCTTCAGAAATGACACAAGTCACTACGTTATCTGAATTAACTGCATCAGAAAGTCAGCTATCTACGGAGCAACAGTCAACTACAAAAGAAGAAACACAGATAACCATGAGTATGATTTCGCCATCTCCTTCAGAAATGACACAAGGCACTACTTTATCTGAATTAACTGCATCAGAAAGTCAGCTATCCACGGAGCAACAGTCGACTACAAAAGAAGAAACACAGATAACCATGAGTATGATTTCGCCATCTCCTTCAGAAATGACACAAGGCACTACTTTATCTGAATTAACTGCATCAGAAAGTCAGCTATCCACGGAGCAACAGTCACCTACAAAAGAAGAAACACAAATAACCATGAGTATGATTTCGCCATCTCCTTCAGAAATGACACAAGGCACTACTTTATCTGAATTAACTGCATCAGAAAGTCAGCTATCCACGGAGCAACAGTCGACTACAAAAGAAGAAACACAGATAACCATGAGTATGATTTCGCCATCTCCTTCAGAAATGACACAAGGCACTACTTTATCTGAATTAACTGCATCAGAAAGTCAGCTATCCACGGAGCAACAGTCAACTACAAAAGAAGAAACACAGATAACCATGAGTATGATTTCGCCATCTCCTTCAGAAATGACACAAGTCACTACTTTATCTGAATTAACTGCATCAGAAAGTCAGCTATCCACGGAGCAACAGTCAACTACAAAAGAAGAAACACAAATAACCATGAGTATGATTTCGCCATCTCCTTCAGAAATGACACAAGTCACTACTTTATCTGAATTAACTGCATCAGAAAGTCAGCTATCCACGGAGCAACAGTCGACTACAAAAGAAGAAACACAAATAACCATGAGTATGATTTCGCCATCTCCTTCAGAAATGACACAAGGCACTACTTTATCTGAATTAACTGCATCAGAAAGTCAGCTATCCACGGAGCAACAGTCGACTACGAAAGAAGAAACACAAATAACCATGAGTATGATTTCGCCATCTCCTTCAGAAATGACACAAGTCACTACTTTATCTGAATTAACTGCATCAGAAAGTCAGCTATCCACGGAGCAACAGTCACCTACAAAAGAAGAAACACAGATAACCATGAGTATGATTTCGCCATCTCCTTCAGAAATGACACAAGGCACTACTTTATCTGAATTAACTGCATCAGAAAGTCAGCTATCCACGGAGCAACAGTCGACTACAAAAGAAGAAACACAGATAACCATGAGTATGATTTCGCCATCTCCTTCAGAAATGACACAAGGCACTACTTTATCTGAATTAACTGCATCAGAAAGTCAGCTATCCACGGAGCAACAGTCAACTACAAAAGAAGAAACACAGATAACCATGAGTATGATTTCGCCATCTCCTTCAGAAATGACACAAGTCACTACGTTATCTGAATTAACTGCATCAGAAAGTCAGCTATCCACGGAGCAACAGTCGACTACAAAAGAAGAAACACAGATAACCATGAGTATGATTTCGCCATCTCCTTCAGAAATGACACAAGGCACTACTTTATCTGAATTAACTGCATCAGAAAGTCAGCTATCCACGGAGCAACAGTCACCTACAAAAGAAGAAACACAGATAACCATGAGTATGATTTCGCCATCTCCTTCAGAAATGACACAAGTCACTACTTTATCTGAATTAACTGCATCAGAAAGTCAGCTATCCACGGAGCAACAGTCAACTACAAAAGAAGAAACACAAATAACCATGAGTATGATTTCGCCATCTCCTTCAGAAATGACACAAGTCACTACTTTATCTGAATTAACTGCATCAGAAAGTCAGCTATCCACGGAGCAACAGTCGACTACAAAAGAAGAAACACAAATAACCATGAGTATGATTTCGCCATCTCCTTCAGAAATGACACAAGGCACTACTTTATCTGAATTAACTGCATCAGAAAGTCAGCTATCCACGGAGCAACAGTCGACTACAAAAGAAGAAACACAAATAACCATGAGTATGATTTCGCCATCTCCTTCAGAAATGACACAAGTCACTATGTTATCTGAATTAACTGCATCAGAAAGTCAGCTATCCACGGAGCAACAGTCACCTACAAAAGAAGAAACACAAATAACCATGAGTATGATTTCGCCATCTCCTTCAGAAATGACACAAGGCACTACTTTATCTGAATTAACTGCATCAGAAAGTCAGCTATCCACGGAGCAACAGTCGACTACGAAAGAAGAAACACAAATAACCATGAGTATGATTTCGCCATCTCCTTCAGAAATGACGCAAGTCACTACTTTATCTGAATTAACTGCATCAGAAAGTCAGCTATCCACGGAGCAACAGTCGACTACAAAAGAAGAAACACAAATAACCATGAGTATGATTTCGCCATCTCCTTCAGAAATGACGCAAGTCACTACTTTATCTGAATTAACTGCATCAGAAAGTCAGCTATCCACGGAGCAACAGTCGACTACAAAAGAAGAAACACAGATAACCATGAGTATGATTTCGCCATCTCCTTCAGAAATGACGCAAGTCACTACTTTATCTGAATTAACTGCATCAGAAAGTCAGCTATCCACGGAGCAACAGTCGACTACAAAAGAAGAAACACAAATAACCATGAGTATGATTTCGCCATCTCCTTCAGAAATGACACAAGTCACTACGTTATCTGAATTAACTGCATCAGAAAGTCAGCTATCCACGGAGCAACAGTCAACTACAAAAGAAGAAACACAAATAACCATGAGTATGATTTCGCCATCTCCTTCAGAAATGACGCAAGTCACTACTTTATCTGAATTAACTGCATCAGAAAGTCAGCTATCCACGGAGCAACAGTCGACTACAAAAGAAGAAACACAAATAACCATGAGTATGATTTCGCCATCTCCTTCAGAAATGACACAAGGCACTACTTTATCTGAATTAACTGCATCAGAAAGTCAGCTATCCACGGAACAACAGTCAACTACAAAAGAAGAAACACAAATAACCATGAGTATGATTTCGCCATCTCCTTCAGAAATGACGCAAGTCACTACTTTATCTGAATTAACTGCATCAGAAAGTGAAGTATCCACGGAGCAACAGTCGACTACAAAAGAAGAAACACAGATAACCATGAGTATGATTTCGCCATCTCCTTCAGAAATGACGCAAGTCACTACTTTATCTGAATTAACTGCATCAGAAAGTCAGCTATCCACGGAGCAACAGTCGACTACGAAAGAAGAAACACAGATAACCATGAGTATGATTTCGCCATCTCCTTCAGAAATGACACAAGGCACTACTTTATCTGAATTAACTGCATCAGAAAGTCAGCTATCCACGGAGCAACAGTCAACTACAAAAGAAGAAACACAAATAACCATGAGTATGATTTCGCCATCTCCTTCAGAAATGACACAAGGCACTACTTTATCTGAATTAACTGCATCAGAAAGTCAGCTATCCACAGAGCAACAGTCGACTACAAAAGAAGAAACACAGATAACCATGAGTATGATTTCGCCATCTCCTTCAGAAATGACGCAAGGCACTATTTTATCTGAATTAACTGCATCAGAAAGTGAACTATCCACGGAGCAACAGTCGACTACAAAAGAAGAAACACAGATAACCATGAGTATGATTTCGCCATCTCCTTCAGAAATGACTCAAGGCACTACTTTATCTGAATTAACTGCATCAGAAAGTCAGCTATCCACGGAGCAACAGTCAACTACAAAAGAAGAAACACAGATAACCATGAGTATGATTTCGCCATCTCCTTCAGAAATGACACAAGGCACTACTTTATCTGAATTAACTGCATCAGAAAGTCAGCTATCCACGGAGCAACAGTCACCTACAAAAGAAGAAACACAAATAACCATGAGTATGATTTCGCCATCTCCTTCAGAAATGACACAAGGCACTATTTTATCTGAGTTAACTGCATCAGAAAGTGAACTATCCACGGAGCAACAGTCGACTACAAAAGAAGAAACACAGATAACCATGAGTATGATTTCGCCATCTCCTTCAGAAATGACACAAGTCACTACGTTATCTGAATTAACTGCATCAGAAAGTCAGCTATCCACGGAGCAACAGTCGACTACGAAAGAAGAAACACAGATAACCATGAGTATGATTTCGCCATCTCCTTCAGAAATGACACAAGGCACTACTTTATCTGAATTAACTGCATCAGAAAGTCAGCTATCCACGGAGCAACAGTCAACTACAAAAGAAGAAACACAGATAACCATGAGTATGATTTCGCCATCTCCTTCAGAAATGACACAAGGCACTACTTTATCTGAATTAACTGCATCAGAAAGTCAGCTATCCACGGAGCAACAGTCGACTACAAAAGAAGAAACACAAATAACCATGAGTATGATTTCGCCATCTCCTTCAGAAATGACACAAGGCACTACTTTATCTGAATTAACTGCATCAGAAAGTCAGCTATCCACGGAGCAACAGTCGACTACAAAAGAAGAAACACAGATAACCATGAGTATGATTTCGCCATCTCCTTCAGAAATGACGCAAGTCACTACGTTATCTGAATTAACTGCATCAGAAAGTCAGCTATCCACGGAGCAACAGTCGACTACAAAAGAAGAAACACAAATAACCATGAGTATGATTTCGCCATCTCCTTCAGAAATGACACAAGGCACTACTTTATCTGAATTAACTGCATCAGAAAGTCAGCTATCCACGGAGCAACAGTCGACTACGAAAGAAGAAACACAGATAACCATGAGTATGATTTCGCCATCTCCTTCAGAAATGACGCAAGTCACTACGTTATCTGAATTAACTGCATCAGAAAGTCAGCTATCCACGGAGCAACAGTCGACTACAAAAGAAGAAACACAAATAACCATGAGTATGATTTCGCCATCTCCTTCAGAAATGACACAAGGCACTACTTTATCTGAATTAACTGCATCAGAAAGTCAGCTATCCACGGAGCAACAGTCGACTACAAAAGAAGAAACACAAATAACCATGAGTATGATTTCGCCATCTCCTTCAGAAATGACACAAGGCACTACTTTATCTGAATTAACTGCATCAGAAAGTCAGCTATCCACGGAGCAACAGTCGACTACGAAAGAAGAAACACAGATAACCATGAGTATGATTTCGCCATCTCCTTCAGAAATGACGCAAGTCACTACGTTATCTGAATTAACTGCATCAGAAAGTCAGCTATCCACGGAGCAACAGTCGACTACAAAAGAAGAAACACAAATAACCATGAGTATGATTTCGCCATCTCCTTCAGAAATGACACAAGGCACTACTTTATCTGAATTAACTGCATCAGAAAGTCAGCTATCCACGGAGCAACAGTCGACTACAAAAGAAGAAACACAAATAACCATGAGTATGATTTCGCCATCTCCTTCAGAAATGACACAAGGCACTACTTTATCTGAATTAACTGCATCAGAAAGTCAGCTATCCACGGAGCAACAGTCGACTACGAAAGAAGAAACACAGATAACCATGAGTATGATTTCGCCATCTCCTTCAGAAATGACGCAAGTCACTACTTTATCTCAATTAACTGCATCAGAAAGTGAAGTATCCACGGAGCAACAGTCGACTACAAAAGAAGAAACACAGATAACCATGAGTATGATTTCGCCATCTCCTTCAGAAATGACGCAAGTCACTACTTTATCTGAATTAACTGCATCAGAAAGTCAGCTATCCACGGAGCAACAGTCGACTACGAAAGAAGAAACACAGATAACCATGAGTATGATTTCGCCATCTCCTTCAGAAATGACACAAGGCACTACTTTATCTGAATTAACTGCATCAGAAAGTCAGCTATCCACAGAGCAACAGTCGACTACAAAAGAAGAAACACAGATAACCATGAGTATGATTTCGCCATCTCCTTCAGAAATGACGCAAGTCACTACTTTATCTGAATTAACTGCATCAGAAAGTCAGCTATCCACGGAGCAACAGTCGACTACGAAAGAAGAAACACAGATAACCATGAGTATGATTTCGCCATCTCCTTCAGAAATGACACAAGGCACTACTTTATCTGAATTAACTGCATCAGAAAGTCAGCTATCCACGGAGCAACAGTCAACTACAAAAGAAGAAACACAAATAACCATGAGTATGATTTCGCCATCTCCTTCAGAAATGACACAAGGCACTACTTTATCTGAATTAACTGCATCAGAAAGTCAGCTATCCACAGAGCAACAGTCGACTACAAAAGAAGAAACACAGATAACCATGAGTATGATTTCGCCATCTCCTTCAGAAATGACGCAAGTCACTACGTTATCTGAATTAACTGCATCAGAAAGTCAGCTATCCACGGAGCAACAGTCGACTACAAAAGAAGAAACACAAATAACCATGAGTATGATTTCGCCATCTCCTTCAGAAATGACACAAGGCACTACTTTATCTGAATTAACTGCATCAGAAAGTCAGCTATCCACGGAGCAACAGTCGACTACGAAAGAAGAAACACAGATAACCATGAGTATGATTTCGCCATCTCCTTCAGAAATGACGCAAGTCACTACTTTATCTCAATTAACTGCATCAGAAAGTGAAGTATCCACGGAGCAACAGTCGACTACAAAAGAAGAAACACAGATAACCATGAGTATGATTTCGCCATCTCCTTCAGAAATGACGCAAGTCACTACTTTATCTGAATTAACTGCATCAGAAAGTCAGCTATCCACGGAGCAACAGTCGACTACGAAAGAAGAAACACAGATAACCATGAGTATGATTTCGCCATCTCCTTCAGAAATGACACAAGGCACTACTTTATCTGAATTAACTGCATCAGAAAGTCAGCTATCCACAGAGCAACAGTCGACTACAAAAGAAGAAACACAGATAACCATGAGTATGATTTCGCCATCTCCTTCAGAAATGACGCAAGTCACTACTTTATCTGAATTAACTGCATCAGAAAGTCAGCTATCCACGGAGCAACAGTCAACTACAAAAGAAGAAACACAGATAACCATGAGTATGATTTCGCCATCTCCTTCAGAAATGACACAAGGCACTACTTTATCTGAATTAACTGCATCAGAAAGTCAGCTATCCACAGAGCAACAGTCGACTACAAAAGAAGAAACACAGATAACCATGAGTATGATTTCGCCATCTCCTTCAGAAATGACGCAAGTCACTACTTTATCTGAATTAACTGCATCAGAAAGTCAGCTATCCACGGAGCAACAGTCGACTACGAAAGAAGAAACACAGATAACCATGAGTATGATTTCGCCATCTCCTTCAGAAATGACACAAGGCACTACTTTATCTGAATTAACTGCATCAGAAAGTCAGCTATCCACGGAGCAACAGTCAACTACAAAAGAAGAAACACAAATAACCATGAGTATGATTTCGCCATCTCCTTCAGAAATGACACAAGGCACTACTTTATCTGAATTAACTGCATCAGAAAGTCAGCTATCCACAGAGCAACAGTCGACTACAAAAGAAGAAACACAGATAACCATGAGTATGATTTCGCCATCTCCTTCAGAAATGACACAAGGCACTACTTTATCTGAATTAACTGCATCAGAAAGTCAGCTATCCACGGAGCAACAGTCAACTACAAAAGAAGAAACACAGATAACCATGAGTATGATTTCGCCATCTCCTTCAGAAATGACACAAGGCACTACTTTATCTGAATTAACTGCATCAGAAAGTCAGCTATCCACAGAGCAACAGTCGACTACGAAAGAAGAAACACAGATAACCATGAGTATGATTTCGCCATCTCCTTCAGAAATGACACAGGGCACTACTTTATCTGAATTAACTGCATCAGAAAGTCAGCTATCCACGGAGCAACAGTCAACTACAAAAGAAGAAACACAAATAACCATGAGTATGATTTCGCCATCTCCTTCAGAAATGACACAAGGCACTACTTTATCTGAATTAACTGCATCAGAAAGTCAGCTATCCACGGAGCAACAGTCGACTACAAAAGAAGAAACACAGATAACCATGAGTATGATTTCGCCATCTCCTTCAGAAATGACGCAAGTCACTACTTTATCTGAATTAACTGCATCAGAAAGTGAAGTATCCACGGAGCAACAGTCGACTACAAAAGAAGAAACACAGATAACCATGAGTATGATTTCGCCATCTCCTTCAGAAATGACACAAGGCACTACTTTATCTGAATTAACTGCATCAGAAAGTCAGCTATCCACGGAGCAACAGTCAACTACAAAAGAAGAAACACAAATAACCATGAGTATGATTTCGCCATCTCCTTCAGAAATGACACAAGGCACTACTTTATCTGAATTAACTGCATCAGAAAGTCAGCTATCCACGGAGCAACAGTCAACTACAAAAGAAGAAACACAAATAACCATGAGTATGATTTCGCCATCTCCTTCAGAAATGACACAAGGCACTACTTTATCTGAATTAACTGCATCAGAAAGTGAAGTATCCACGGAGCAACAGTCGACTACAAAAGAAGAAACACAGATAACCATGAGTATGATTTCGCCATCTCCTTCAGAAATGACACAAGGCACTACTTTATCTGAATTAACTGCATCAGAAAGTCAGCTATCCACGGAGCAACAGTCAACTACAAAAGAAGAAACACAAATAACCATGAGTATGATTTCGCCATCTCCTTCAGAAATGACACAAGGCACTACTTTATCTGAATTAACTGCATCAGAAAGTCAGCTATCCACGGAGCAACAGTCGACTACAAAAGAAGAAACACAGATAACCATGAGTATGATTTCGCCATCTCCTTCAGAAATGACGCAAGTCACTACTTTATCTGAATTAACTGCATCAGAAAGTGAAGTATCCACGGAGCAACAGTCAACTACAAAAGAAGAAACACAAATAACCATGAGTATGATTTCGCCATCTCCTTCAGAAATGACACAAGGCACTACTTTATCTGAATTAACTGCATCAGAAAGTCAGCTATCCACGGAGCAACAGTCGACTACAAAAGAAGAAACACAGATAACCATGAGTATGATTTCGCCATCTCCTTCAGAAATGACGCAAGTCACTACTTTATCTGAATTAACTGCATCAGAAAGTGAAGTATCCACGGAGCAACAGTCAACTACAAAAGAAGAAACACAGATAACCATGAGTATGATTTCGCCATCTCCTTCAGAAATGACACAAGGCACTACTTTATCTGAATTAACTGCATCAGAAAGTCAGCTATCCACGGAGCAACAGTCAACTACAAAAGAAGAAACACAAATAACCATGAGTATGATTTCGCCATCTCCTTCAGAAATGACACAAGGCACTACTTTATCTGAATTAACTGCATCAGAAAGTCAGCTATCCACGGAGCAACAGTCGACTACAAAAGAAGAAACACAGATAACCATGAGTATGATTTCGCCATCTCCTTCAGAAATGACACAAGGCACTACTTTATCTGAATTAACTGCATCAGAAAGTCAGCTATCCACGGAGCAACAGTCGACTACAAAAGAAGAAACACAGATAACCATGAGTATGATTTCGCCATCTCCTTCAGAAATGACACAAGGCACTACTTTATCTGAATTAACTGCATCAGAAAGTCAGCTATCCACGGAGCAACAGTCAACTACAAAAGAAGAAACACAAATAACCATGAGTATGATTTCGCCATCTCCTTCAGAAATGACACAAGGCACTACTTTATCTGAATTAACTGCATCAGAAAGTCAGCTATCCACGGAGCAACAGTCAACTACAAAAGAAGAAACACAAATAACCATGAGTATGATTTCGCCATCTCCTTCAGAAATGACACAAGGCAGTACTTTATCTGAATTAACTGCATCAGAAAGTCAGCTATCCACGGAGCAACAGTCGACTACAAAAGAAGAAACACAGATAACCATGAGTATGATTTCGCCATCTCCTTCAGAAATGACGCAAGTCACTACTTTATCTGAATTAACTGCATCAGAAAGTGAAGTATCCACGGAGCAACAGTCGACTACAAAAGAAGAAACACAGATAACCATGAGTATGATTTCGCCATCTCCTTCAGAAATGAAACAAGGCACTACTTTATCTGAATTAACTGCATCAGAAAGTCAGCTATCCACGGAGCAACAGTCAACTACAAAAGAAGAAACACAAATAACCATGAGTATGATTTCGCCATCTCCTTCAGAAATGACACAAGGCACTACTTTATCTGAATTAACTGCATCAGAAAGTCAGCTATCCACGGAGCAACAGTCAACTACAAAAGAAGAAACACAAATAACCATGAGTATGATTTCGCCATCTCCTTCAGAAATGACACAAGGCACTACTTTATCTGAATTAACTGCATCAGAAAGTGAAGTATCCACGGAGCAACAGTCGACTACAAAAGAAGAAACACAGATAACCATGAGTATGATTTCGCCATCTCCTTCAGAAATGACACAAGGCACTACTTTATCTGAATTAACTGCATCAGAAAGTCAGCTATCCACGGAGCAACAGTCAACTACAAAAGAAGAAACACAAATAACCATGAGTATGATTTCGCCATCTCCTTCAGAAATGACACAAGGCACTACTTTATCTGAATTAACTGCATCAGAAAGTCAGCTATCCACGGAGCAACAGTCAACTACAAAAGAAGAAACACAAATAACCATGAGTATGATTTCGCCATCTCCTTCAGAAATGACACAAGGCACTACTTTATCTGAATTAACTGCATCAGAAAGTCAGCTATCCACGGAGCAACAGTCAACTACAAAAGAAGAAACACAAATAACCATGAGTATGATTTCGCCATCTCCTTCAGAAATGACACAAGGCACTACTTTATCTGAATTAACTGCATCAGAAAGTCAGCTATCCACGGAGCAACAGTCGACTACGAAAGAAGAAACACAGATAACCATGAGTATGATTTCGCCATCTCCTTCAGAAATGACGCAAGTCACTACTTTATCTCAATTAACTGCATCAGAAAGTGAAGTATCCACGGAGCAACAGTCGACTACAAAAGAAGAAACACAGATAACCATGAGTATGATTTCGCCATCTCCTTCAGAAATGACACAAGGCACTACTTTATCTGAATTAACTGCATCAGAAAGTCAGCTATCCACGGAGCAACAGTCAACTACAAAAGAAGAAACACAGATAACCATGAGTATGATTTCGGCATCTCCTTTAGAAATGACACAAGTCACTACTTTATCTGAATTAACTGCATCAGAAAGTCAGCTATCCACGGAACAACAGTCAACTACAAAAGAAGAAACACAAATAACCATGAGTATGATTTCGCCATCTCCTTCAGAAATGACGCAAGTCACTACTTTATCTGAATTAACTGCATCAGAAAGTCAGCTATCCACGGAGCAACAGTCGACTACGAAAGAAGAAACACAGATAACCATCAGTATGATTTCGCCATCTCCTTCAGAAATGACACAAGGCACTACTTTATCTGAATTAACTGCATCAGAAAGTCAGCTATCCACGGAGCAACAGTCAACTACAAAAGAAGAAACACAGATAACCATGAGTATGATTTCGCCATCTCCTTCAGAAATGACACAAGGCACTACTTTATCTGAATTAACTGCATCAGAAAGTCAGCTATCCACGGAGCAACAGTCAACTACAAAAGAAGAAACACAAATAACCATGAGTATGATTTCGCCATCTCCTTCAGAAATGACACAAGTCACTACTTTATCTGAATTAACTGCATCAGAAAGTCAGCTATCCACGGAGCAACAGTCAACTACAAAAGAAGAAACACATATAACCATGAGTATGCTTTCGCCATCTCCTTCAGAAATGACACAAGTCACTACTTTATCTGAATTAACTGCATCAGAAAGTCAGCTATCCACGGAGCAACAGTCGACTACAAAAGAAGAAACCCAAATAACCATGAGTATGATTTCGCCATCTCCTTCAGAAATGACGCAAGTCACTACTTTATCTGAATTAACTGCATCAGAAAGTCAGCTATCCACGGAGCAACAGTCGACTACAAAAGAAGAAACACAGATTACCATGAGTTTGATTTCGCCATCTCCTTCAGAAATGACGCAAGTCACTACTTTATCTGAATTAACTGCATCAGAAAGTCAGCTATCCACGGAGCAACAGTCGACTACAAAAGAAGAAACACAAATAACCATGAGTATGATTTCGGCATCTCCTTCAGAAATGACACAAGTCACTACTTTATCTGAATTAACTGCATCAGAAAGTCAGCTATCCACAGAGCAACAGTCAACTACAAAAGAAGAAACACAGATAACCATGAGTATGATTTCGCCATCTCCTTCAGAAATGACACAAGTCACTACTTTATCTGAATTAACTGCATCAGAAAGTCAGCTATCCACGGAGCAACAGTCAACTACAAAAGAAGAAACACATATAACCATGAGTATGCTTTCGCCATCTCCTTCAGAAATGACACAAGTCACTACTTTATCTGAATTAACTGCATCAGAAAGTCAGCTATCCACAGAGCAACAGTCAACTACAAAAGAAGAAACACAGATAACCATGAGTATGATTTCGCCATCTCCTTCAGAAATGACACAAGTCACTACTTTATCTGAATTAACTGCATCAGAAAGTCAGCTATCCACGGAGCAACAGTCAACTACAAAAGAAGAAACACAAATAACCATGAGTATGATTTCGCCATCTCCTTCAGAAATGACACAAGTCACTACTTTATCTGAATTAACTGCATCAGAAAGTCAGCTATCCACGGAGCAACAGTCAACTACAAAAGAAGAAACACATATAACCATGAGTATGCTTTCGCCATCTCCTTCAGAAATGACACAAGTCACTACTTTATCTGAATTAACTGCATCAGAAAGTCAGCTATCCACGGAGCAACAGTCGACTACAAAAGAAGAAACCCAAATAACCATGAGTATGATTTCGCCATCTCCTTCAGAAATGACGCAAGTCACTACTTTATCTGAATTAACTGCATCAGAAAGTCAGCTATCCACGGAGCAACAGTCGACTACAAAAGAAGAAACACAGATTACCATGAGTTTGATTTCGCCATCTCCTTCAGAAATGACGCAAGTCACTACTTTATCTGAATTAACTGCATCAGAAAGTCAGCTATCCACGGAGCAACAGTCGACTACAAAAGAAGAAACACAAATAACCATGAGTATGATTTCGGCATCTCCTTCAGAAATGACACAAGTCACTACTTTATCTGAATTAACTGCATCAGAAAGTCAGCTATCCACAGAGCAACAGTCAACTACAAAAGAAGAAACACAGATAACCATGAGTATGATTTCGCCATCTCCTTCAGAAATGACACAAGTCACTACTTTATCTGAATTAACTGCATCAGAAAGTCAGCTATCCACGGAGCAACAGTCAACTACAAAAGAAGAAACACATATAACCATGAGTATGCTTTCGCCATCTCCTTCAGAAATGACACAAGTCACTACTTTATCTGAATTAACTGCATCAGAAAGTCAGCTATCCACAGAGCAACAGTCAACTACAAAAGAAGAAACACAGATAACCATGAGTATGATTTCGCCATCTCCTTCAGAAATGACACAAGTCACTACTTTATCTGAATTAACTGCATCAGAAAGTCAGCTATCCACGGAGCAACAGTCAACTACAAAAGAAGAAACACAAATAACCATGAGTATGATTTCGCCATCTCCTTCAGAAATGACACAAGTCACTACTTTATCTGAATTAACTGCATCAGAAAGTCAGCTATCCACGGAGCAACAGTCAACTACAAAAGAAGAAACACATATAACCATGAGTATGCTTTCGCCATCTCCTTCAGAAATGACACAAGTCACTACTTTATCTGAATTAACTGCATCAGAAAGTCAGCTATCCACGGAGCAACAGTCGACTACAAAAGAAGAAACCCAAATAACCATGAGTATGATTTCGCCATCTCCTTCAGAAATGACGCAAGTCACTACTTTATCTGAATTAACTGCATCAGAAAGTCAGCTATCCACGGAGCAACAGTCGACTACAAAAGAAGAAACACAGATTACCATGAGTTTGATTTCGCCATCTCCTTCAGAAATGACGCAAGTCACTACTTTATCTGAATTAACTGCATCAGAAAGTCAGCTATCCACGGAGCAACAGTCGACTACGAAAGAAGAAACACAAATAACCATGAGTATGATTTCGGCATCTCCTTCAGAAATGACGCAAGGCACTACTTTATCTGAATTAACTGCATCAGAAAGTCAGCTATCCACGGAGCAACAGTCAACTACAAAAGAAGAAACACAGATAACCATGAGTATGATTTCGCCATCTCCTTCAGAAATGACACAAGGCACTACTTTATCTGAATTAACTGCATCAGAAAGTCAGCTATCCACGGAACAACAGTCAACTACAAAAGAAGAAACACAAATAACCATGAGTATGCTTTCGCCATCTCCTTCAGAAATGACACAAGTCACTACTTTATCTGAATTAACTGCATCAGAAAGTCAGCTATCCACGGAGCAACAGTCGACTACAAAAGAAGAAACACAGATAACCATGAGTATGATTTCACCATCTCCTTCAGAAATGACGCAAGTCACTACTTTATCTGAATTAACTGCATCAGAAAGTGAACTATCCACGGAGCAACAGTCAACTACAAAAGAAGAAACACAGATAACCATGAGTATGATTTCGCCATCTCCTTCAGAAATGTCGCAAGTCACTACTTTATCTGAATTAACTGCATCAGAAAGTCAGCTATCCACGGAGCAACAGTCAACTACAAAAGAAGAAACACAGATAACCATGAGTATGATTTCGCCATCTCCTTCAGAAATGACACAAGGCACTACTTTATCTGAATTGACTGCATCAGAAAGTCAGCTATCCACAGAGCAACAGTCAACTACAAAAGAAGAAACACAGATAACCATGAGTATGATTTCGCCATCTCCTTCAGAAATGACAGAAGGCACTACTTTATCTGAATTAACTGCATCAGAAAGTCAGCTATCCACAGAGCAACAGTCAACTACAAAAGAAGAAACACAAATAACCATGAGTATGCTTTCGCCATCTCCTTCAGAAATGACACAAGTCACTACTTTATCTGAATTAACTGCATCAGAAAGTGAACTATCCACGGAGCAACAGTCGACTACAAAAGAAGAAACACAAATAACCATGAGTATGCTTTCGCCATCTCCTTCAGAAATGACACAAGTCACTACTTTATCTGAATTAACTGCATCAGAAAGTGAACTATCCACGGAGCAACAGTCGACTACAAAAGAAGAAACACAAATAACCATGAGTATGCTTTCGCCATCTCCTTCAGAAATGACACAAGTCACTACTTTATCTGAATTAACTGCATCAGAAAGTCAGCTTTCCACGGAGCAACAGTCGACTACAAAAGAAGAAACACAGATAACCATGAGTATGATTTCGCCATCTCCTTCAGAAATGACGCAAGTCACTACTTTATCTGAATTAACTGCATCAGAAAGTGAACTATCCACGGAGCAACAGTCGACTACAAAAGAAGAAACACAAATAACCATGAGTATGATTTCGCCATCTCCTTCAGAAATGACACAAGTCACTACTTTATCTGAATTAACTGCATCAGAAAGTCAGCTATCCACGGAGCAACAGTCGACTACAAAAGAAGAAACACAAATAACCATGAGTATGATTTCACCATCTCCTTCAGAAATGACGCAAGTCACTACTTTATCTGAATTAACTGCATCAGAAAGTGAACTATCCACGGAGCAACAGTCGACTACAAAAGAAGAAACACAAATAACCATGAGTATGCTTTCGCCATCTCCTTCAGAAATGACACAAGTCACTACTTTATCTGAATTAACTGCATCAGAAAGTCAGCTATCCACGGAGCAACAGTCGACTACAAAAGAAGAAACACAGATAACCATGAGTATGCTTTCGCCATCTCCTTCAGAAATGACGCAAGTCACTACTTTATCTGAATTAACTGCATCAGAAAGTGAACTATCCACGGAGCAACAGTCGACTACAAAAGAAGAAACACAAATAACCATGAGTATGCTTTCGCCATCTCCTTCAGAAATGACACAAGTCACTACTTTATCTGAATTAACTGCATCAGAAAGTCAGCTATCCACGGAGCAACAGTCGACTACAAAAGAAGAAACACAGATAACCATGAGTATGATTTCGCCATCTCCTTCAGAAATGACACAAGTCACTACTTTATCTGAATTAACTGCATCAGAAAGTCAGCTATCCACGGAGCAACAGTCGACTACAAAAGAAGAAACACAGATAACCATGAGTATGATTTCGCCATCTCCTTCAGAAATGACGCAATTCACTACTTTATCTGAATTAACTGCATCAGAAAGTGAACTATCCACGGAGCAACAGTCGACTACAAAAGAAGAAACACAAATAACCATGAGTATGATTTCGCCATCTCCTTCAGAAATGACACAAGTCACTACTTTATCTGAATTAACTGCATCAGAAAGTCAGCTATCCACGGAGCAACAGTCGACTACAAAAGAAGAAACACAAATAACCATGAGTATGATTTCGCCATCTCCTTCAGAAATGACGCAATTCACTACTTTATCTGAATTAACTGCATCAGAAAGTGAACTATCCACGGAGCAACAGTCGACTACAAAAGAAGAAACACAAATAACCATGAGTATGATTTCGCCATCTCCTTCAGAAATGACGCAAGTCACTACTTTATCTGAATTAACTGCATCAGAAAGTGAACTATCCACGGAGCAACAGTCGACTACAAAAGAAGAAACACACATAACCATGAGTATGATTTCGCCATCTCCTTCAGAAATGACGCAAGTCACTACTTTATCTGAATTAACTGCATCAGAAAGTGAACTATCCACGGAGCAACAGTCGACTACAAAAGAAGAAACACAAATAACCATGAGTATGATTTCGCCATCTCCTTCAGAAATGATGCAAGTCACTACTTTATCTGAATTAACTCCATCAGAAAGTGAACTATCCACGGAGCAACAGTCGACTACAAAAGAAGAAACACAAATAACCATGAGTATGCTTTCGCCATCTCCTTCAGAAATGACACAAGTCACTACTTTATCTGAATTAACTGCATCAGAAAGTGAACTATCCACGGAGCAACAGTCGACTACAAAAGAAGAAACACAAATAACCATGAGTATGCTTTCGCCATCTCCTTCAGAAATGACACAAGTCACTACTTTATCTGAATTAACTGCATCAGAAAGTCAGCTATCCACGGAGCAACAGTCGACTACAAAAGAAGAAACACAGATAACCATGAGTATGCTTTCGCCATCTCCTTCAGAAATGACGCAAGTCACTACTTTATCTGAATTAACTGCATCAGAAAGTGAACTATCCACGGAGCAACAGTCGACTACAAAAGAAGAAACACAAATAACCATGAGTATGCTTTCGCCATCTCCTTCAGAAATGACACAAGTCACTACTTTATCTGAATTAACTGCATCAGAAAGTCAGCTATCCACGGAGCAACAGTCGACTACAAAAGAAGAAACACAGATAACCATGAGTATGATTTCGCCATCTCCTTCAGAAATGACACAAGTCACTACTTTATCTGAATTAACTGCATCAGAAAGTGAACTATCCACGGAGCAACAGTCGACTACAAAAGAAGAAACACAAATAACCATGAGTATGATTTCGCCATCTCCTTCAGAAATGACGCAATTCACTACTTTATCTGAATTAACTGCATCAGAAAGTGAACTATCCACGGAGCAACAGTCGACTACAAAAGAAGAAACACAAATAACCATGAGTATGATTTCGCCATCTCCTTCAGAAATGACGCAAGTCACTACTTTATCTGAATTAACTGCATCAGAAAGTGAACTATCCACGGAGCAACAGTCGACTACAAAAGAAGAAACACACATAACCATGAGTATGATTTCGCCATCTCCTTCAGAAATGACGCAAGTCACTACTTTATCTGAATTAACTGCATCAGAAAGTGAACTATCCACGGAGCAACAGTCGACTACAAAAGAAGAAACACAAATAACCATGAGTATGATTTCGCCATCTCCTTCAGAAATGATGCAAGTCACTACTTTATCTGAATTAACTCCATCAGAAAGTGAACTATCCACGGAGCAACAGTCGACTACAAAAGAAGAAACACAAATCACCGCGAGTTTGATTTCGCCATCTCCTTCAGAAATCAAACAAATCACTACTTTATCTGAATTAACTGCATCAGAAAGTCAGCTATCCACGGAGCAACAGTCGACTACAAAAGAAGAAACACAGATAACCATGAGTATGATTTCGCCATCTCCTTCAGAAATGACGCAAGTCACTACTTTATCTGAATTAACTGCATCAGAAAGTCAGCTATCCACGGAGCAACAGTCGACTACAAAAGAAGAAACACAAATAACCATGAGTATGATTTCGCCATCTCCTTCAGAAATGATGCAAGTCACTACTTTATCTGAATTAACTGCATCAGAAAGTCAGCTATCCACGGAGCAACAGTCGACTACAAACGAAGAAACACAGATAACCATGAGTGTAATTTCCCCATCTCCTTCAGAAATGACGCAAGTCACTACTTTATCTGAATTAACTGCATCAGAAAGTGAACTATCCACGGAGCAACAGTCGAGTACAAAAGAAGAAACACAAATAACCATGAGTATGCTTTCGCCATCTCCTTCAGAAATGACACAAGTCACTACTTTATCTGAATTAACTGCATCAGAAAGTCAGCTATCCACGGAGCAACAGTCGACTACAAAAGAAGAAACACAAATAACCATGAGTATGATTTCGCCATCTCCTTCAGAAATGACACAAGTCACTACTTTATCTGAATTAACTGCATCAGAAAGTCAGCTATCCACGGAGCAACAGTCGACTACAAAAGAAGAAACACAGATAACCATGAGTATGATTTCGCCATCTCCTTCAGAAATGACACAAGTCACTACTTTATCTGAATTAACTGCATCAGAAAGTCAGCTATCCACGGAGCAACAGTCGACTACAAAAGAAGAAACACAAATAACCATGAGTATGATTTCGCCATCTCCTTCAGAAATGACACAAGTCACTACTTTATCTGAATTAACTGCATCAGAAAGTGAACTATCCACGGAGCAACAGTCGACTACAAAAGAAGAAACACAAATAACCATGAGTATGCTTTCGCCATCTCCTTCAGAAATGACACAAGTCACTACTTTATCTGAATTAACTGCATCAGAAAGTCAGCTATCCACGGAGCAACAGTCGACTACAAAAGAAGAAACACAGATAACCATGAGTATGATTTCGCCATCTCCTTCAGAAATGACACAAGTCACTACTTTATCTGAATTAACTGCATCAGAAAGTCAGCTATCCACGGAGCAACAGTCGACTACAAAAGAAGAAACACAAATAACCATGAGTATGATTTCGCCATCTCCTTCAGAAATGACGCAATTCACTACTTTATCTGAATTAACTGCATCAGAAAGTGAACTATCCACGGAGCAACAGTCGACTACAAAAGAAGAAACACAAATAACCATGAGTATGATTTCACCATCTCCTTCAGAAATGACGCAAGTCACTACTTTATCTGAATTAACTGCATCAGAAAGTCAGCTATCCACGGAGCAACAGTCGACTACAAAAGAAGAAACACAAATAACCATGAGTATGATTTCGCCATCTCCTTCAGAAATGACGCAAGTCACTACTTTATCTGAATTAACTGCATCAGAAAGTCAGCTATCCACGGAGCAACAGTCGACTACAAAAGAAGAAACACAAATAACCATGAGTATGATTTCGCCATCTCCTTCAGAAATGACGCAATTCACTACTTTATCTGAATTAACTGCATCAGAAAGTGAACTATCCACGGAGCAACAGTCGACTACAAAAGAAGAAACACAAATAACCATGAGTATGATTTCACCATCTCCTTCAGAAATGACGCAAGTCACTACTTTATCTGAATTAACTGCATCAGAAAGTCAGCTATCCACGGAGCAACAGTCGACTACAAAAGAAGAAACACAAATAACCATGAGTATGATTTCGCCATCTCCTTCAGAAATGACACAAGTCACTACTTTATCTGAATTAACTGCATCAGAAAGTCAGCTATCCACGGAGCAACAGTCGACTACAAAAGAAGAAACACAAATAACCATGAGTATGATTTCGCCATCTCCTTCAGAAATGACGCAATTCACTACTTTATCTGAATTAACTGCATCAGAAAGTGAACTATCCACGGAGCAACAGTCGACTACAAAAGAAGAAACACAAATAACCATGAGTATGATTTCGCCATCTCCTTCAGAAATGACGCAAGTCACTACTTTATCTGAATTAACTGCATCAGAAAGTGAACTATCCACGGAGCAACAGTCGACTACAAAAGAAGAAACACACATAACCATGAGTATGATTTCGCCATCTCCTTCAGAAATGACGCAAGTCACTACTTTATCTGAATTAACTGCATCAGAAAGTCAGCTATCCACGGAGCAACAGTCGACTACAAAAGAAGAAACACAAATAACCATGAGTATGATTTCGCCATCTCCTTCAGAAATGATGCAAGTCACTACTTTATCTGAATTAACTCCATCAGAAAGTGAACTATCCACGGAGCAACAGTCGACTACAAAAGAAGAAACACAAATCACCGCGAGTTTGATTTCGCCATCTCCTTCAGAAATCAAACAAATCACTACTTTATCTGAATTAACTGCATCAGAAAGTCAGCTATCCACGGAGCAACAGTCGACTACAAAAGAAGAAACACAGATAACCATGAGTATGATTTCGCCATCTCCTTCAGAAATGACGCAAGTCACTACTTTATCTGAATTAACTGCATCAGAAAGTCAGCTATCCACGGAGCAACAGTCGACTACAAAAGAAGAAACACAAATAACCATGAGTATGATTTCGCCATCTCCTTCAGAAATGATGCAAGTCACTACTTTATCTGAATTAACTGCATCAGAAAGTGAACTATCCACGGAGCAACAGTCGACTACAAACGAAGAAACACAGATAACCATGAGTGTAATTTCCCCATCTCCTTCAGAAATGACGCAAGTCACTACTTTATCTGAATTAACTGCATCAGAAAGTCAGCTATCCACGGAGCAACAGTCGAGTACAAAAGAAGAAACACAAATAACCAAGAGTATGATTTCGCCATCTCCTTCAGAAATGACACAAGTCACTACTTTATCTGAATTAACTGCATCAGAAAGTGAACTATCCACGGAGCAACAGTCGACTACAAAAGAAGAAACACAAATAACCAAGAGTATGATTTCGCCATCTCCTTCAGAAATGACACAAGTCACTACTTTATCTGAATTAACTGCATCAGAAAGTGAACTATCCACGGAGCAACAGTCGACTACAAAAGAAGAAACACAAATAACCAAGAGTATGATTTCGCCATCTCCTTCAGAAATGACACAAGTCACTACTTTATCTGAATTAACTGCATCAGAAAGTAAACTATCCACGGAGCAACAGTCGAGTACAAAAGAAGAAACACAAATAACCAAGAGTATGATTTCGCCATCTCCTTCAGAAATGACACAAGTCACTACTTTATCTGAATTAACTGCATCAGAAAGTGAACTATCCACGGAGCAACAGTCGACTACAAAAGAAGAAACACAAATAACCAAGAGTATGATTTCGCCATCTCCTTCAGAAATGACACAAGTCACTACTTTATCTGAATTAACTGCATCAGAAAGTGAACTATCCACGGAGCAACAGTCGAGTACAAAAGAAGAAACACAAATAACCAAGAGTATGATTTCGCCATCTCCTTCAGAAATGACGCAAGTCACTACTTTATCTGAATTAACTGCATCAGAAAGTGAACTCTTCACGGAGCAACAGTCGACTACAAAAGAAGAAACACAAATCACCGCGAGTTTGATTTCGCCATCTCCTTCAGAAATGACGCAAGTCACTACCTTATCTGAATTAACTGCATCAGAAAGTGAACTATCCACGGAGCAACAGTCGACTACAAAAGAAGAAACACAAATATCCAAGAGTATGATTTCGCCATCTCCTTCAGAAATGACACAAGTCACTACTTTATCTGAATTAACTGTATCAGAAAGCGAACTACACAAGTCGACTTCAAAAGAAGAAACACAAATAACCGCGAACTTAACTTCAGTTTCTCTCACAAAAGTATTTTTAACAACTCCGTTAAACACAACTCCGGAAGCTCTCACGTCTGCCCAAGTCATAAAATCATCTGAAATACCTACAACAGAATCTAAGCACGAGTCCACTACCGAAATAGAAATACAAAGTAGCGTGAGCTTGACTTCTCCTTCTCCATCAAAACGACCTCTCGTTACATCATCGTTAAGTACTGCTGTAGAAGCAACAACATCCCTCCAATTCACAACTTTATCTCAAATAGCTACAACAGAAAATGAAATGGACACGAAACCTCATTCATCATCAGGAACAATTATAAATTTAATAACTTCCTCCCAAGTCACAACGTCAACACAAGGGACTACAAGAGAACCTGAAATATCCACGAAGCCCGTGTCGACTACTGAAGAAAAAATACAAACTAGCGCTCGTTTGACGTCAACTCCGCCGTCAGAACGCCCACCGACAACATCATTATTAACAAGCACAACTCTAGAGACAGTAGCTTCCTCCCAAGTCACAACGACAACACAAAGAACTACAAGGGAAGCTAAAATATCTACACAACTCATGTCGACCACCGAAGGAGAATTAAAATCTAGTGCTCACTTGCTTTCGCCTACTCCGGGGCCTCTAACAACTGCCGAAATAGCAAAAACAGCAACACCAAAAGGTAAAGTAAAAACTGAGGAGCTTACTTCATTGAACTATGGATTGCAAGATAAGAGAATCTTGTATTCCATCTGCAACTTCAAGTCAATATAAGTTTCTTAAACTTTGTTAGCAGTACAATAACACATAAAAGTGTTTATAAAATTTTTATTGACTTACATTTTTTCGATATCAAATTCTTCACAAATATGCAGCTTTGTCTTCAAATGCCACCTCCAAAAAAAAAAACAATATTTTTGGAAATGCTTCATCAACAATTAAAAGTTAATACACATATGGAATACCTCATAAAGCGAAACTCGTAATTGTTTTTGAGTATTTTTTATTAAGCCAAATCATCCATTAAATTTATTTGAGTCTTTTTATTGAACACTTTATCCTAAACTTCAAAATGATAGTTATTGTGTGAACCGATTTTGACAAAAAACGGAGTGGCAAGTTGCAAAAAGTATTAATAGCGATTTGTAATCGTCTAAAAGCTGTGACAACACATATCGCTTTATTGGCGAATTGTTTTATTTAAGGTCACTTAGTTCCATATTTACGTAAAGTCAAATATTAATTTATATTATACTTGAATTTAGCGTTGAAGTTAAATTGAGGACTCACTTTATCATATGCAATGCTCTGCCATAATTTAAGCCATAATGGTTACATGGTTTGGCTGTAAATCGGGAAACTCTACTACGGGGAAAGAACGTCATGATTAAAAAAACTTCATCTTCTTGCACATCAGTAGTTCAGACAAACGTGGGGAGAGACCGACATGGCTGACTGGTTTAGGGTTTCGCCAAATACAAGTCATTATTACATTATTAACTTCGATCTTTTGAAACTAAGACGCCTTTTAATGAAAGTAAATATTTTTAACAGGTGATAGCAGTACAAGAGTTATGGAGACAACTGCGGCAACAAATACAGCAGCACCGACTACTACAACGACTCCTGAACCTACTGCTGAACCTACTACCACATCCACTACTACAACAACTACTGAACCTACGATTGAACCTACGATTGAACCTACTACCACATCCACTACTACAACGACTACTGAACCTACGATTGAACCAACTACCACATCCACTTCTACAACGACTACTGAACCTACTACCACATCCACTACTACAACGACTACTGAACCTACGATTGAACCTACTACCACATCCACTACTACAACGACTACTGAACCTACGATTGAACCTACTACCACATCCACTACTACAACGACTACTGAACCTACGATTGAACCTACTACCACATCCACTACTACAACGACTACTGAACCTACGATTGAACCTACTACCACATCCACTACTACTACACCGACTAGTACATCAACTACTACACCAACTACTGCCTCTACTTCTACGCCTACATCTACGCCTACTACTACGCCTACTACTACGCCTACTATAACTCCTACTACTGCGCCTACATCTACGCCTACTACTACGCCTACTACTACGCCTACTATAACTCCTACTACTGCGCCTACTACTACTCCTACTACTATGCCTACTACTACGCCTACTACTACGCCTACTACTACTCCTACTACTACTCCTACTACTACGCCTACTACTACGCCTACTACTACGCCTACTACTACGCCTACTACTACTTCTACTACTACGCCTACTACTACTCCTATTCCTATTCCTATTCCTATTCCTACTCCTACGCCTACTACTAGGCCTACTACTACGCCTACTACTACGCCTACTACTACGCCTATTCCTATTCCTACTCCTACGCCTACTACTAGGCCTACTACTACGCCTACTACTACGCCTACTACTACGCCTATTCCTATTCCTACTCCTACGCCTACTACTAGGCCTACTACTACGCCTACTACTACGCCTACTACTAGGCCTACTACTACACCTACTACTACTCCTACTACTACGCCTACTCCTAAACCGACTACTACTCCTACTACAACGCCTACTACTACTCCTACTACTACGCCTACTCCTAAACCGACTACTACTTCTACTACTACGACTACTACTAAGCCTACTACTACGCCTACTACCACTACTACGCCTACTACTACTACTAAGCCTACTACTACGCCTACTACTACGCCTACTCCTAAACCGACCACTACTACCACTAAACCTACTACTACGCCTACTACTACGCCTACTACTACGACTACTACTACGACTAAGCCAACTACTACTCCTACTACTACGCCTACTACTACTCCTACTACTACGCCTACTCCTAAACCGACTACTACTTCTACTACTACGACTACTACTAAGCCTACTACTACGCCTACTACCACTACTACGCCTACTACTACTACCACTACTACGCCTACTACTACTACTAAGCCTACTACTACGCCTACTCCTAAACCGACTACTACTACCACTAAACCTACTACTACGCCTACTACTACTCCTACTACTACGCCTACTACTACTACTAAGCCTACTACTACGCCTACTCCTAAACCGACTACTACTACCACTAAACCTACTACTACGCCTACTACTACGCCTACTACTACTCCTACTACTACACCTACTACTACTCCTACTACTACTCCTACTATTACGCCTACTACTACGACTACGCCAACTACTACTCCTACTACTACGCCTACTACTACTCCTACTACTACACCTACTACTACTACTACGACTACTACTAAGCCTACTACTACGCCTACTACCACTACTACGCCTACTACTACTCCTACTACTACGCCTACTACTACTACTAAACCTACTACTACGCCTACTCCTAAACCGACTACTACTACCACTAATCCTACTACTACGCCTACTACTACACCTACTACTACTACTACTACTACTACTAAGCCTACTACTACGCCTACTCCTAAACCGACTACTACTACCACTAAACCTACTACTACGCCTACTACTAAACCTACACCTACTACTACATGGACTCCACCAGCAACACTTCCTACTAAAAAACCGATTGTTAGACCTCCCATTAGGATATGCTACGACCACAGATACAAACACGGTAAGCTTCTTTTGAATAATTATTTTCTGGTATATTTTTATTTAATAGTTTTTTAAAATATCAAGACTATATAAAATTTACAATTTACAACAATATCAAATTTATTACGTCAAATTCATTGCCCTGAGATGCTGACGATTGATTGAGGGTATTTTTAAGACTCAAATTGTTTAAGCTCAAATGTATTTTCTGCCTAGCAGGATATATATTATATATACCCAATATATATCCCAATATATAATATATAAGACCCAATACTTTGCGTTTATAATTTACAAAAAATCATTTATTTTCAGAACGTACGTATACGAATTTATTACTTTAATAATGGTTTGGCATAATTCGCTAAAGTAAGTTATAAATTTAAAAAAAAAAAATTAACTATTGATTGTCTTGGTAAGTTTTTTCACTCATGGCATTCTTTTATAACATTGAAATGTATTTTGTCATAATTTATTTTATTGACATTAACGAAATTTAATTAAAATTATTTTTGCAATTTAATAATCTTCAAATTTCATTACTTATTCACAAATTAACCCAAGTTTTTTTTTCATAATTTTGATTATAATAACGATATAATCATTTCAGCGCATTGCCAGACCAAAGTGAGACGATATAAAAAACCCAAAAAATGTGAAATTATGTAAATACTTGGAAAAATTGACGGTGATTATTAATGTGCACTTTGGTTACCCCAACGGGAATATATTTGAGAGAAGCGAACACTTACACTTTTGCGTGAGCGATCCATAGGTAATGATCGAAAGGTATGAGTAGTTTTTTAAATATCTAATGCAATTTTTATTCTTATTGGTTTGGCGGAATGAAATCGTACATAGCTTTGGTACGATAGCAGGTTTCTGAAAGAATAAAAAATCCTGCACGACACTTGGGTATCTCAGGAAACTTTTAAAAAACCGTGAGTATTTCTATAATCTACTCGAGTATATATCTGCTTAGAAGGTTTATCTGATATATTATATATTTCGCGCCTTTAAAGGTACGAACTGAGCAGTCGTTAAAGTGAAATGTAAGTCTTTATGCTCAGACAGGAAAGGGCGCCCGAAATACGCCGCCAATATCGGCAGATAGGGAACTCAACTTTCCGTAGTGATTGCAGCTTAGCGACGTATAGCTTTCGTTGCGTGCTGGGCTGTAAGTTTTACGCATTACACAACGGCATGCGTATCTTGGCTGTAAGAAGATAATAAGATAACAAGACTGCTGTTAGAGATGGTCTCATGGAGGCTGAACTGATCGATGATAGGATTAAAGATGCGTTTGCGTCCAGCCTTTGCATTCAATTCACCAAGGCCATGCTCTTTATGTCATGGGTGGGGCTTCGATTCACGTAAAGAATTCATTCTTAGCGGCTTAATTTTTCGAATTTTACGTCTGGCTTTATTGCGTTTGATTTTAAGACTAATTTTGCCGTATTTTTACACACTAATAAAGTGTTCGATAATAGGTTAGGTTAGGTTAGACCGGCAGGCCCCCGGGGGAGGGGACCTCACATAGATCAATGTGATCCTTAGAGGAACCGGAGTGTTTCGCCTGTGAGCCATAGTCGTGGACAGATTAGCCATCCACTAGCGAGTCAAGCACTGGTGTCCCTAGGAAGTTAGTTCTCGCGGTGAAGAGGGTAGGACAGTTGCATATAAGGTGTTGCAGGGTTTCTCTCACCCCTGGTTCCCTGCATTTCCTGCATTCATCGTTGTTGGTGATGTCCAGCTTTTTGGCATGGACAGCGGTCAGGCAGTGACCCGTTAGTAGGCCAAGCATGAGTCTGCAGTACTTCCGGGGAAGCTGCAAGAAGTGCTCGACTAGTTTTGCGTTGGGTTTCCCGCACATAATGCGAGCGGTTCTACAGTTTGTCGTGTTGTGCCACCTTCTGTCGGAAGCGACTGCAGCGCTTTCTTCCGATTTGTGGTTTAGAGCCCTCAGAGGTATCCCTAGGTCCTCAACTCTCGCTCGAGTCGATACGGCACCCTCCTTTGCTAGCCTGTCTGCCATTTCTTTACCTTCAATGCCCTAGTGGCCAGGATCCCAAAAGATGCGCACCCTCTTGCGGGTGCTTAGCGCATCTAGTGAGGCCCTGCTTGCCAGTACACATTTGGAGCTGATGGCATAGGCTTGCATTGAATTGATTGCCGCCTGACTGTCGACGAAGATGTTGACTTGGGGTTGGTGCAGAGTGAGCGCAAGTTCTGCAGCTTTCTTTATTGCGAAAACTTCCGCCTGAAATATACTACAGTGATCCGGTTACTTATATGACACCTCCGTGGGTGGGTCTATGCAGTATACCGAAGCCCCCACTCCTGTGTCCATTTTGGATCCGTCCGTGAAAATTTTAGCCGCGTTTTGGCCCATACCGATTTTCCAATCATCTGGTCCCATTCGCGTAGGTGTTCTTGAGAAATTGTTAACCGGCGTTATGTAGTCCGTGCTACACTTGGTAACGCCTCCAATTCTACTATGCCCATAGTTATTTAGAATCACGTTTCCCGCCGCACAAAGACGTTGCGCTGTCTTTTGTGCCAGCAGATTGGCTTGTATATCTAGGGGGTGAACTCCAAGTATTGCCTCTAGGGCCCTAGTTGGAGTGGTTCTCAGTGCCCCTGTTATACACAGCAGTGCGCGTCGTTGTGTTTTTTCCATTATTCGAAGGTATGTGGATTTTTCTGTGGCTCTCCACCATACCAGAACACCATATAGTAGTATTGGTCGCACAACCGCTGTGAAAGTCCAGTGCATCAGTCTTGGTGACAGGCCCCAGGTGTTGCTTAGCATCTTCTGGGATGCATATAGCGCGACCGTAGCCTTTTTCACCCTTTCCTCAACATTGGGTTTCCAGCTAAATTTGCTGTCCAATACGATACCCAGGTATTTCACCGTTTGGCTCGGTGTGAGCCTAGTGCCAACAGATGGCGGAGTCCATTGCGGTACCTTGTATCTCTTGGTGAAGAGAATTAGGTCCGTCTTGTCCGCGTTTATGTGGAGACCGGCTTCCGTGGCCCACTCCACTATTTCTTTCATCGTACTGTCCATGACCGAGCTGATTGTCATAGGACATTTGCCCACGAAAATAATGGCTATGTCATCCGCATAGGCAGTTATCTTTGGGGCTTTCCGTCTTATCTTTTGTAGAATGCCATTGACTACCAAGTTCCACAACAAGGACGACAGTACACCTCCTTGCGGTGTGCCTCCGTGCGCTTCCTTTGATATGGTCGTTGTTCCCCACTCAGCACTTACTCTTCTACAACTCAAGAGGTTTCCTATCCAAGAGTTTACTGCCTCGTGGGGTGTTGCGGCTTCGAGGCCTCGCATAATGGCTTCCGTAGATACGTTATTGAATGCACCAGATATGTCAAGGAAGACACCCATGGCATATTCCTTTTGATGCAGGGCTTTCTCAATGGTAGCGACTACCGAGTGTAGTGCTGTGTCCACTGATTTCCCTTTCCTGTAGGCGTGCTGGTTGGTTTCCAACGGGTGATTCAAGTTCTCCCTTATGTGTAGGTCCAACAGCTTTTCGAGCGTCTTGAGCAGAAATGAGGTGAGGCTAATTGGCCTGTAGTCTTTTGGCTGCACGTGGCTGCATTTCCCTGCTTTTGGCAGGAATACAACCCGTGCAGTCCTCCAGGCAACAGGTACATAGCCAAACTCAAGGCATGCTCTGAATATTGAGTTCAGCCATGGCGTTATCTTCTCTTTGGTCAGCTGCAGCATGGCTGGTATAATTCCGTCAAGACCCGGGGATTTGTAGCTCGCAAAGGAGTCTACGGCCCAGTTGATCTTATGCGGAGTAATTAGAAGTTCGAGTATGGTGACCCGTGGGTGTATGCGGTTTGCCACTACCCTGGGGCTATGGAGGTCCGTGCAGCCTGGGAAGTGCTCGTTTCGCAGGGCGGTGGCCGCTTCCCGGCTACTTCCAGTCCACCGTCCATCGCTCGTTTTTAGTTGGCTCTGCATCGCAGGTTGCCTTGAGAGGAGTTTCCGGAGTCTCGCTGTCTCTGTAACCTTCTCTAGGCCAGAGCAGAATGATCTCCATGAATCTCTTTTGGCTGGCCGGACTATTTTCTTGAATTCACGGAGCCGTATCTTGTATTCGTCCCATACAATATCATCCTCCGCTTTTTTGGCGAGTTTGAATAATTCTTGCAGGTCCGTCCGTTGATTTTTAAAGTCGGGGTTCCACCAGGGCGGCATGTGTCTCCTTCTCGTGACCGTTGGCTTGGCAGCATGGAGTATCCTCCAATCTTCGGTAGGCACGACCCGGTTCTGCCATTTTAGCAGCTGTAGCACCCGCTCCTTCGTCTCTTTGTTCGGCGGGAATAGTATCTTCGCCTTCGGTACCGACGGAATCATTGTTCTGTCAACTACCTCCAGCTTGGCACCATCCCACGGAGCTTCGAGCTTTGAGACGGTGTCCGTGACCCACTTCAGGGTGAGGTCATCCCTACAGCTCAGTATTTTGACGCCGCTGAGCCACCCCGCTCCGTCGAAAGAGGTGGGCTTGGCTTCTGGGTCCTCCATTCTGGCGAATAGGGCTTCCAAAAGCTTTTCCTCCACCACTTTCCACCGATCGGGTGTCATTTTGACGTTCGGGTCACTGCGGTCGATGAGGGCAACGATCAAGTGTCGTCGCATCACGTCGCTCACAGTTTCCCTCTTCGGCAGTGTCTTCTTTGCGGGCTTGTCTTTTTCTTTCTGGCGTGGCCGCTTGCTCGCTGGCACCTCCGCCTTGTCATGGTCATCTGAGCGCTGCCTTTTGGTCAGCAGCAACTCCTCGACTTTGTTTGCGAATTGGCTACTGCTAGCCTTCATCGCCGGCTTCTCCTCGAAGTGTTTTCGGCCCTCTCTGATCTTCTGATCGGCCCACTCCAGCTTTCTTCTCTCCTCAAGGGTGAGTCTCTTGCCGTCGCCGAGCCGATCTCTGATCTTGAGAGCGGCCTTATACTGGGTTTTGGCTCTCATGCCTTCCCTGGTCTTTTTGGGCCCTTCCCTACGAGGGGAGCTGGAACCCTTGACCGGGGAGCGCATGAGGTCAGTCTCAGTCTCCGCACTGATTGATGTGCCGTGAGGGTCGCTGTCCGCGTCTTCATGGACCGCGGTACCGCGCCACATCTTGGCGTTGTTCGAGGTTGTGGCAGTAGCTTTACAACTGTCCTGGCCTGCTCCCACCAGTTCAGAGGGTTGGTTGTGCCCGCTGGCGACACGCAAAGGGGTATTCACCCCTCCGTGCCCGCCGGTGGTAGCAGTCACGCCTTCCACCGACGTTTGGGCTGTAGTCCCAGCCCGCTCTACTTTCTTAAATGACTCCAGCGGAGAGAGGGTTGGTTTCATTTTTTTCTTGGGCACCACCCCATAGCATTTTATGCCTAACTGCCAAGCACCTCTGACCATGGCTCCGACACTCCAGCACCGGACTTTGGGGGTCCGAATGTTGAAATGTCATTGCCTCAGCTGGACCGTGTATTGGCCCAAACACCGAGCAACTAGGCAGTGCCTGACTGTCGTTTGAGTCAGTACACGGCCCATTGCCCAGCCGGCACCCTCGTGGAGGGTTCAGTCAGAGGATTTGCGCCAGCCGTGTTCGATAATCAGAAGTACAAAAATGTATAAACGAACAAGAGTACTACAAATTAACATACAAATAAAATATAAATGAAAGAGTAACATAAATAATTAAGCAGCCATTTATATACATATACATATTATACTTCTTCATGATTTCGTCTATGTTAGTGGTTATATGCGTTTGACTAAGTTTAAAAAGTTAGCCGGCTGCCAATCTGCATCTAAAACGATAGGTAATACAGCTCTTGCTTGCTTAAAGAAAACTTGCGCTGTCCATCTCATTTCCTTGGTGGCTGTTAGGTTAGGTTAGGTTAGTCCGGCCGGCCCCCGAAGGGGCCTCACATAGATCAGAATGATCCTTAGTGTTACCGGTTGGGGCTCCACTGGTGCCCTAGGCACGTTGGTCGTCCGTTAAGCGAGTGTGCTTGGCAAATGCAAGCAGCCTATGAGGTGCCCTATCAGCTGCCTCTTGCAGAGAGGCAATCCAGGGCTTTTCGAGGTATTTGTTTCTAAGGGTGTAGAGTGCAGGACAGTGAGATATAAGATGTTCCAGAGTTTCCTTTACATCTGGTTCCATGCATTTCCTGCATGCATCACTAGCAATGATGCCTAGCTTTTTAGCATGAGCTGCGGTCAGGCAGTGACCCGTGAGTATGCCCATCATCAATCTGCAGTCTATCCTTGGGAGACTTATGATGTACTGGGCTAGCTTTGGCTGCGTTGTTTTGCACATGTTGCGAGCTATTTTGCAGTCTGTTGTGTTGCGCCACCTTCGATCAGATGCAACTGCTGCGCTCTCCTCTGATCTGCGGTTTTGTGTTCTTAGAGTGATTCTCAAATCCTCAACAGTCGTTTGTGTCGATTGTGCTCCCTCCTTAGCTAGCCTGTCTGCCATTTCGTTGCTATCGATGACCTGGTGGCTGGGAACCCAGAATATGCGCACCTTTTTCCGAGTGCTTAGTGCATCTAATGCAACCCTGCTTTCCAGAACATTTTTGGAACTTATGGCATAGGCTTGCACGGATTTGATAGCTGCTTGACTGTCGACAAAAATGCTGATTTGAGATTGGTTAAAGGTCAGCGCAAGTTCTGCCGCTTTCTTTATGGCGAAGACTTCCGCCTGAAAGATGCTGCAGTGGTCCGGCAGTCTGAATGACACCTCTGTAGGTGGGTCAGGACAGTACACCGCGGCCCCCACGCCTGTATCCATTTTGGATCCATCTGTAAAGATCTTGGCCGAATGTTGATCCATGCCGATTTTCCAATCCTCAGGCGTTCACATTGGCGTTCTGGAGAAGTTGTTCACAGGGGTCATGTAGTCCGTGCTATCATGCGACACCTCCCCAACCTTACTATGTCCATAGTTAGTGAGAGCTATGTTTCCTATGGCGTGAAGACGTTGCGCTGTCTTCCGCGCCAGTAGTTTGGCCTGAATGTCCAGGGGATGAACTCCAAGTATCGCTTCCAAGGCTTTGGTTGGAGTGGTTCTCAGCCACCCCGTTATACGGCGGAGTCCATCGCGGTACCTTGTACCTTTTGGTAAAGAGAATCAGATCCGTCTTGTCCGCATTAATATCAAGTCCGGCCTCTGTGTAGCCCACATTGATATTTCTTTGAGTGTATTGTCCATGACTGAGCTGAGTGTCATGGGACACTTGCCCATGATAATAATAGCTATGTCGTCCGCATAGGCAGTTATCTTTGGGGCTCTCCGTTGCATTTTGCGTAGGTGTCATTTATTTGATGGCTGTTATGTCAGCCTTAATTTTTTTCCAGGACATACATAAATCGAAATCCATTTTAAATTTTGTGGGTTCTTATGCGAGACTTTGTTCTGTTGGTATTCATTGGAGATTTGCATTTACGGGGTAGTCCCCAAAACAACGCCTAACAGTTTACCATCCGAACGACTCCCTGCACACATTAGCTTACTAATTAGCTGCTGTCAAGATATGCAGCTAACTCGGAGCCGCCGCGAGTAGTCTCTGTGTTACCATGCAATTGTTTGTTAGTTACATTACAAAATTTAATAGTGGCGCTGCATAAATTATTCATACAAAGTACTTTCAGCTTGCTAAGAAAAAAAATCGACTCGATACCAAAAATTATCGATACACTTACTGCAATTTGAATTTGTTTCATTCCATTTGTCTCTTGTATACTTGTAGCTGAAAATTACGTAGTGTTTCAACGCGTTGTCATTAGCGTTTTGCCATTGGTTCAGTTTAGAAGTCATTGTTGTGTCAATTAATTTTCATAAGTTGTCGGTTCATTAAACTTTTAGAGAGCAAACGTTGAAGAATTTTTGTTTTACAACATGGAAAACCCAGTTAAATTAGAAATTGGCGCAAACAATGCACCAATGCCACAACGACAACCAAGAGGCAATATGCAGCCAAATAAAAATATGGGCAAGCAAAAGCCAAATGATGCTAGTGACGGTGGGCCGGTTGAGAAAAAACCACGCTTTGCACCAAACAATCAAAATGGCGCTGCTGGTGGTGGAGGCGGAGGCGGCAACAACAACAACAACGTTGGCCCAAATCAGAATAAAAACTTTTCAAACAAGGGCGGATTCGGAAATCGCAACCGTAATCGTGGAGGCCAACAAAACAGGGCCAACTTTCAAAATCAAAATAATGTAAGTGCCAATAATTTTCATAAGAGCAAAACATTTTTATCCAACACATACAAGCATATATGCGAAAATATGACTGTATGCGTTATTTTTTACTTTTTCTCTCAACGTATACATACACAAAATGCATACATTCACAGCTCAAGTACATATGTATGCATGCATGTATGTATATCTCTATAAGGTTAATGCTCGTTAACTTTACAGGGGCGCCCGGCGCCGTGCAGTTATCTATTTACATGCATTATATTTTTCATAGATACTATTATTATTTTTCAAATATTGCGGGGCATTCAAAATGATTAGAGGAAATTACAAGTATTTCAACGGATTACGAGACTTGCAAAAAGAAAACGAAAAAAAATCAATCTTTGAAATTCTGCTTTTTCATTACGTACACGTCTATGTGTGTGTGTGTGTGTGCGCGCGTGTGTGAGTGTGCGTGTGTATCTATAAATGCCTCGCTGTAAGCAAAAAATGAAAAAAAACGAGCGACAGGTATACACAATCTACAGATACATCCGTGCGTGCGTGCGTGTGTGTGTGTGTGTACATAAAGATACTGGGAAACCGTCTATGTAACAAGGAAAATGCAACTATGTAGCTTAGTTTGAAATTCTGGGTAAGATTCCCAAGTGAAAAATGTTGAACATATTGTGACGGGGGAAAAATTTGTGCGAGTTTGGCGAAGCAACGCGCCGGCGTTTGCATATAAACTGTACATCCTGCCATTGAGCTACATTTTATCCTTTATTTTTTCTCTCTCTCTTTTTGTTTTTGTTTACCCGCAGTACTCTCACATGTTTGTGACGTATTTGTTGCGTATGTTTCTACATTTTTGTGTTTTTCTTTGTATATTATATAAGAGTCTAAATTCGGTTTGCCGATTTTTTTTTGTTTTTTTTTTTTTGTATACTCTTTACGTACATCGTGCAACATTTTTGCATTTACATATTATAATTGATGCTTGTAAGCATTTTAATAATTTTTCGTTTGCTTATATTAGTTTCGGCTGATTTGCAGAAAAATAAATAAATAAAAATTGACGCAACAGCCAATATTGTTTTGGAGCGTTTGACATAAAATAAATACACTTTTTTCCCTTGACTTATGCGCTAATCGTAGAGAACAAGAGCCTGCAAAGTATAGCCGCGTGTACGTATGGCGGTGTCTTTACTTAATAGAAATTTTAAAATAAATATATAAGCTAGTTAGTAATAGATAGAATAGCACTGGCTTTTATGTACTTTAGCTATAATTAATAGAGATTTATTTCGACAAATAGTGCCTATTTGCTAGCTCTGTCAGCGCTAGGCAAATGCACCAGCTGAAATCGAACAAATGATTTTTGATTACGCGTTTTTGACATAATTCAGTTAAAGGAAAGCAAAAAAAAACACGCCAATTGTTTTGGCTTGTTACAGAGCAAAACAAAGACTGGTAATATGAAGAAGAGTTCTGGGGGAAATATGAATTAAGCACTGCTGTTGGCGCTCGTTGCAACATTTTACTTAAAATATTTGCAAAAAGCAAATTTTTTATTGTTTTAAGCTTATTTTCCGTTTTAAATTGCTGGCTGTCTGACTGTTACAATGTTTTTAAGCTATAAATCAAAAACAACCAGCAAGATACTGCAAAATTAACAATTTGGTTTGTTTATGCAAATATTTGCAAATTACAAAGACTTGACTCCTTCGTAATGCCAATTTAATAACGACTACGTAAAGAGTATCATATATATATACAAATTTTTTGTTGTAAAACTGCTACATGTTTATTGTAGTACATTGAACGTACCATCTTGCTAGATAGACATCTTTGGCGCTTGATGATCTTTCGTGCTCTAAAAAAAACTATAAAGTTTATGTAAGTTGCTTAAGTATTTAAATTATGACATTGTTTTATTGACTTGTTATAGCACAAGTAAAAATGATTTACTAAAGGCAAAAAATATGTGTGGGATATTTGCATTGATTGGGTAAAAATATTTGTTTCAATGACTTGAATAATAACGCTTACTTGACAATTTTGTGGCTCTCTAATAAAACATATAATATAATATATCATTTAAATTATATAAAAGCACATGTTAATATATATATATATTATAAACTTTAAATACATTTTATTATAGCAACTAAACTCTGTCCATTGCAGAACTGCAACAATTTCAAAAGGATTTGAAATTGTATTAGAAAAACGCTCGATTTATGCAGTGTTGCCAATTTTCTTTGTACCAAAACGTATCAGCAAGCCTAAGGGCATAGCGTATGTGTATTTGTCTAATTACGCTTGCAGTGTATTGCAATTTTAATTAAAAATTTACAGAAGTTATGGTTTCAACTTTTATTGTCGTCTCGTTGTGGCTTTTTCCTAAACAATTGCGTGTGTGTGTGTGTGTGCCGCCGTTTAACGTTTTTAGAGCTGAATGTCTCGTAATATAACTGACTTCTTTTGAAGTAGTAAATCTTAGAGCATCTACGCTTTGGCTTGAAAACATATCATATATTGCATGCAGATGTAAAAATAATGCACAAATTGAAACATTTACCGGCTAGTTTGTGTTCAATAGATGGCCGAAAGAGCAGGTAGTAGTTGCAATTAACAAACAAGCCGGCAGGTATACCAGGTACCGTCTATCTTTCGGTTACCAACTTCCTTTTTTGGGTCATAAATAATTACGAATATTACTCGTAAAAACATGTGTTTCTTTGCATTAACTTACGTACTTATGAAATGAATATGTGTCTGTTTTTTTTGTTTGTTTTCGTATGAGATATCTTATTCTCTATTGTAAACTAGATATTTGATAATGGGGAATATTGCCCGAAAATTGCAGACATTTGCAATGGCTCTTAAGAAATTTCACTGGATTTTGGGTTTTTCGTGAAATGAATTAATAAACTTTGGCGAAATCGCAAAAATATTGAGCGCAATCGCTACAACGAGTTCTACAAGTTTTTTGCTATTGTTGAATGGATTATAAACTTAGTCCTGAAGCAAAACTACGATATGATTTAGTATTTGAACAATAGATTTTGTGGCAACACTGCTTCTTTCAAGACTATTGCTATTAGGTAACTTTCGTCTTTTCACTATTATGATATTAAGCAACAAGAGGTATGAATAGATCTGCAGCTTGGTACAGATCGTTAGGCGTATTTGTTATGTAGAGAGTTCAACATGCATTTAAAATTTACTTGTACTTTACGGATTATATATATTTTTTTATGACCTTTACCTTTTTTGTTTTCTTCACAAAAGAATAAATAAAAAAAAAAAAACGTAAGCTGTTTGAAAATTGTACCAAATATCGAAAAGTGTCGAGCAACGTTATTGGGTTTAAAATATTTTGATAAACACTGTTTAAATTTTTGTGTCTAGTGTTTACCAAATTCATTTTTTTCTTTACATACCCATTTGAATATATACAAACAATATATATATATATATACATATATATAGCAAAACAAAGCCACAAATGAAGTCCCACCGAACCAGGATGGAGGAAATGCAACCGATAAGAATATCGATACTGGCAAACCATTAAATCAGCAAAATCAAAATGCAGCTCAAAATCAAAGTGGTCAATCGTTCAATAAAAATCGCGGTGGTGGTGGTGGTGGAGGTGGTGGTGGTGTTGGTAATCACAACCAAAACCAGGGAGGACGTAATCGCGGACCACGTCCAGGCGGACCTGGAGGACAAAACAGCGGTGGCGGCGGCGGTGGCCCTAATAATGGCGGCGGTGGTGGCGGCGGCGGCGGTAACAACAACAATAACAACAATAATCCAAGCCGTAGCGATGATTTCTTTATAGCTCAAAGGCTACGCAGTATATCTGGACCTTCTCTTGAGCTAGCACCCATCGAGGTGACTCAGGAAACAAAGTTTTCGGGCAGAAACCGTTTGTATGTCGGTAATCTTACAAATGACATCACCGATGAAGAATTGCGCGAAATTTTCAAGCCATACGGCGAAGTTTCTGAGATTTTTTCCAATCTAGAAAAGAATTTTACATTCCTTAAGGTCGATTATCATGTTAATGCCGAAAAGGCGAAGCGTGCCCTAGACGGTACTACCCGTAAGGGACGTCAATTGCGCGTACGCTTTGCCCCAAAGGCAACAATATTGCGTGTCAGCAATTTGACACCGTTCGTTTCAAATGAGTTGCTCTATAAGTCGTTCGAAATTTTCGGACCCATTGAGCGGGCCAATATTACGGTTGACGACCGTGGCAAGCATACCGGCGAAGGAATTGTCGAGTTTGCCAAAAAGTCATCGGCAAGTGCTTGCCTACGTTTATGTAATGAGAAATGTTTCTTTTTAACTGCATCCTTGCGTCCTTGCTTGGTAGAACCACTTGAAGTGAATGATGATAATGACGGATTGCCTGAAAAGGCACTTAATAAAAAACTGCAAGAGTTCAACCAGGAACGTAGCATTGGACCACGGTTTGCAGACCTTGGATCTTTTGAGCATGAATACGGCTCAAGGTGGAAGCAATTGCATGATCTTTATAAGAGTAAACAAGATGCTCTAAAGCGTGAACTTAAAATGGAAGAAGAAAAACTCGAAGCTCAAATGGAGTATGCTCGTTATGAACACGAAACTGAGCTTTTGCGTCAAGGTCAGTATAACAGGCTAACCCAACTTCGGGATAGCCGAAGTTTTTACACTCTTCAATTACAAATGCGGGTTGGGACCTTTTTTTTAACCATAAAAAAAAATGAACAATTTTCCATTTATTAATAAAATTTGTCGATAGCGAAGCCGATTAACTTTTTATCCTGCCACAAGGATCTTAGATGGTTCAAGGTGTGCGTAATGCGCAAGCATATCAATTTCTTAATCCTAAACGATACAATGGCTACCTCAAAGCCGGTATCATCCTTAGAGTTTGAAGCAAATTTTAGCAAGCATTTTTATACAAAATTCTCACTCGAATTAAACTATTTAGTTTTATTTTTATTATACTTTTTTTTTACAAAACAAACATTTGGGATATTAAGCTTTATACAATTAAACCATTTATACCAACTGGCCTATTTCCATTCTAATTTATTTATGTGTTTTTTTTATATTTTTTTCTTTGTTTAATCAAATTGCAGGTGCCAATTTTTGCCACGGTTCCTTTAGAAATAAACTTTTAAATTTTTTCTTTTAACTTTTAACTTAGCTTAAAAACAATATGTTCATTGACTATTTCAATTTCAAGTTATCTTGTATTTTTGCAATATTGTTGCTTAAAAAATAAAAAAAAAATTAAACAGTAGAATGGAAACAGGCCTGTATTGTTGTATTTTTTGTACTAATTAAAATTTAACATAAATTATTATTTATGAATTGGCTGGCTTATTGTTGAGTAAAATGCCTAGAAGATTGCAAAATTGCAAGGAAACAATTCATGTTTCAGTAGGTCATACATTTTGTCTTAACTAATACATTTTATATATACTTTACTTTGCAGGGTGTCAAAAATATCTGTATACAAAAATGTTCTCATTAAGCTTAATATAATTAAGATTTCGTTTCTCTGTGTGGGTGGAAACTTACTTTTGAAGAAATGTGCTTGGATAATGATTTATGATGATAATGATAGCATTTGTGGCTTGCTTGGCTAGAGGATTATTGATGTGAAACAAAACTGCAAACTGTGCTGAGCTCTGCGCTAGCCGGCCTAAAATGATTTACTACATTTTATTTATTTATTTTTTTTTGTGGGGAGGGCGGGGGACAAGAAAAAACTTGAGCTTATTAAACCTTTAAGAGAAGGTGCTGGAAATCTGTTTTGTTAAACTTGCATGAGCGAGTTCTTGCATTGATTTTATTAAGAGATTGTAATGCCTCGGAAGAAGGCGCAACGTATATATACGTATTTACTATCATCAACTGAAGTTCAATTAGGGAATCGTAGTTTTTAAGTATTTATTAAAGATTTGTTTGTAAATTTTCTCAAATGACGTGAGATTTGTTGCTGCTGCTTGAGCAAAGCTCAGTTACAATTGTTGCATAAAAACTTTGAAAGAAAGAAAAATGTTAAGGCAAATATGGTGTTTGCAAACACAAAATTTGCCATAGTATTATTATTAAGCAAATATGCTATGATATTGTTTATAAAACGACTTGAAGTGTGGGTGGGTCCAGGCGCTGTGAAGCCTACATATGCATAGAATATGTGATTTTGAATTGATATTATATGACGACTTTGTGGTTATTTCTTGCATACAACTCTGCTAGAGTGAAAGATGTGGCTTGTCTGCACACCTTTTTTTTTGATGAAAACAATTATAAACAAGCGACATATCTTGTTCTAATTCTTACTTAATTAAGTTGCTGTGTAATTTAAGTTATGGGTTTTCTTAAGCGAAACTTAATTTTGATCAATTGCTGGCAGCTGCTTTTCGATTTGTGGTGGTGAGAGAGAGCTACTGGTAAACCCGGCCAACTGTCTTCGAAATAAATAGCAACATGCTAGTTTGTATACAGGTAATTTTGTCACCCTGACAAAAGGAGCACATGCAAGCGAGGGAGTGGCAGACGCCGCAAACATTATTATAATTATTATTATTATCAACTTTGTGCAATGGCAACAAATGGCCAATTAGTCTCGAGAAAGTTGCAAGATGCATCTCTACGGGCATCTCTCTGACTGATTACTACTGCTAAGTAATTTTTTATAGATAGCTTTTGTTATAACAAATTAGAAAAAAACAAAAAACAAGAATTTGAAAATCTGCACAAAAGTACGTTTGCGCGCAGAATATGCCTTTGCGCCAGCAAGGTATAGTATCGAAATAGCACACTGAAAACTTGCAAATTGAGGCTAAGCTGCTGGCTGATGTGTTTGCAGCGACCGACACGCGCGCGTAGTTTTGTTTGATACTAATCTGAAGCTATTTGCATTCTAGAACTAAGAAAACGCGAATCTGATAATGAGCGCAAGAAAATGGAATGGGAAATGCGTGAAAAGCAAGCTGAGGATATGCGTAAACGCGAAGAGGAAACTATGCGTCGCCATCAAAATGAGATGCAATCGCGTATGCTGCGTCAAGAGGAGGAAATGCGACGACGCCAGCAGGAGAATACGTTGTTTATGCAGGCGCAGCAATTGAATTCGTTGCTTGATCAGCAGGAGGGCTTTGGTGGTCCCGGAGGCAATCAGAACTTTGATAATTTTGGCAATAGTAACTCGCCATTTGAAGTTTTCCGAGGTAAGCGAAGGTTTAAGCGCGGCGCTACGCTTCTTGTTGTTTGACGTGGAAATTATTTATTTCAATTCATTTCAGGCAACAATAACAATTCCCAAATGTCTGGTAACAATGGCCCAGGCAATAACAAGCAGCAAGGGGTAAGTTTGCACTTACGATTTCATATTTTTAATATTATTAATCATTCTTTGCTTCAAAAAGGACTTTAATTTTGAATTTGGCATGAACAATCTAAACCAAGGCGGAGGCGGCGGCGGTGGCGGCAATCAGCGTGGAAATAATAGCGGTGGAAATAATATTCCTTGGGAGCGTCGTCGCCGTTTTTAAATGAAATCTTTTATGTGGACAAAAGCAAAAAAAAAAATAAAAAAAAATATTAATTGTAATATGTACAACAGCCAGCTAAACGATGTTGTCGCGCTTTAAGCAAATGAGTTTTAAAATCGCATCAAACAATTGTCTGGCGCATACATACATACGTGTAGCCGTCATAAACATTTTAAAATACTTAATCAATCATTACAAACAAAAAACAAAAAAGAATATATAAATATTGTATAAGAAAAACTCACTTGAAAGCTAACAAATATTTAACTAATTAATGGGAAAACAAATTATGAAAACAAGAAACCATGCAACGTTTCTAACTACATAAAAATAATTGTAAGATATTTATATATATATACATTTATATATAAACAAAATTTAGATTATAGCTGACTTTTTTTTTTCAAATCCAACATTGTCATTTAATTATTATTCTTTAATAAAATCGTAATGATCCAATATAGCTATCAGACAAACTTTTAAAACTCTTGTGGTTATTAATTGTACAGCGAGAGAGAGAGAGTTTTGTATTTGTGTTTATGTGTGTAGAAATTGTAACTTAAGACTTAAATGTTTATAATTAAATGTTTATTAAATACCTGCACATATTTTGAGCTTGTCCATATGTGAAATCAGAGTAGTGTCTGTTATAAACTGCGCACACTTTGTGGAAAGTGTTGCGCGCAGACTAGCAGTGCGGGCTGACATCCTTTTCGTTCGTGTCTTTAGCGGAGACACTTGCTTGGTGTCTTTCAGCAGGTGTCTATGGCATGTGCGTACATCTGTGTGGCACCTCTAAAAAAATCGCATAGAAGCAGCATTCCAGTCAATTTTTATTTGCTCTCTTCTGACCCAGACGTGCTTGAATATGTTCTCCAGATATGGCAGACGTTTTCTTATTTTCGCATGATTTGATGTGGATTGGCTTCTACGTCAATTCCGCGCATTTTCATGTTTCCCTTAAATTGTAATATACGTCTAGGGTGCTGTATATATTACTCCTATTACTTATGCCTAGCCGTGTGGTCGCGTTGCAGCGCTTGCCCGCAACGTCTGCAGTAGAGACAAGGTGAGAAGTGTGTGTAGTAGTGCTTCGTTTAGAAGTCGATACAAACCTAATTTTATTCAATACATTTTGTTGGCTTATATAAGCTAAGTGCTAACAATAGGTTTGAGTAGGATTCCGCTTAGCTTGCACACAATGGGCGGCGGTTCCATTGGTCAAAGTACAGCGCATGACATTATGTGTCGTTGCAAAGTGTTGCTGTTTATGATCCCATTGGTTTTTGTGTAATAGTTGTCGCACTACAATACAATCGATGATTTCATTTTTTAGGATTTCCAAGTTTGCAGATTTACATCATCTGCAGTGTATCAGCAGCAGTGCTAAAGGTAGCATAGGCCCCATAGGGTCACGTCTGCTAGTAACTTCGTCGACGAGCACAAAAGCAAAGCGCAACGATCATTATAAGACTGAAAAGCATAAGTATAGGAGAATGTGTTCTTATGTTTTGCATATTTCAATGGTAGTGCCTCATCTGGTTTCTTTTATTTTATTTTTTTTTATTTGTTAAGCAAAGAAACAGTTATCATTATTTAACCTTAATATTGCTAATGACTTACATAATACTACTCCAAAAAATTAATATCTAATATTATATTTACATGTATACAAAAGTAGAAAGTAGGACATTGATTAAGAAGAAGAAAGTACATTCAGGTATTGCCTCCTTTTTAGCCTTCGTACCGTTCGGGTCGTCGCCAAAGACGCAGTTAGAGCATTTGAATGCACACGCAGCCTGTTGTTATCTGGTTTCTGATTTAGAGAATGCATTGAAGCACGATCGGTGCAACTCTATTGCCGCGAAATGTTAAACCTTTGTTAGTTGCATGCCATCCTATACATGCAGACTTCGCCTAATAAAATTACCTTCTCTAAGTGATTGTAGAACATGCCACGGCGTGCTATTTTTGTATAAGCTTTTACTCGGTCTCATAGACTCGAACACACTCCTTAATCAAAATTCTTTCATCATTCCTTCCAGAGTAACTCGTAATTTTCGACCTCTAGCATTAACTTTTTGTAGAACTAATTATGCGTTACACGATCCTTTTCGTATCCTATGCGCAAATTATAATAACCCCTATGATTTCGTCTCCTTTGAACGGTCTATCCAATTCATTTCCTTATCTATCCTCTCTCATCTTGATGCCCCAAATCGAGCTTCTTTGACCAATCATGAACTACAAAAACCCAACTTGTTCAACGTTGTTCTTCGGCTTCCCTATTTTTCTGTTTCTGTTTCCATCTTTTACATTGTAAATCCAAGTTCCTGGCTTGCCCCATATGTGAGACGTTGCATATCTATAAAAAATTCACCCATTAGGCTAGGAATACGGATTAGTTTTTTTATATTTTTTCCTCGTTATCATTTATTATTTCATAATTTTTATAATGTTTAACTTGTCTAATCTTTAGGTCAACTGTACTTAGTTGTACCCTTACATATTAATAAATAAATAAATTCTTAATCAATAATAATACAAAATTTACCTCTGGCGTTAGTTGTGCAATGAAATGTTGGGGTCTACTCTTTTGTCCTCGTCGTGAGACGAATGCATTAGGTTGTTGGGAATAAACCGAATCGATAGTAATAGATGTAAAGTCGCTTAAAGGGATCGTTTGTAGCATCAAACTGGATTGTATATGAGAAGTGAATTAAGAATGGAAAGCTTTAACGAGAGCGGCCTTTACCTTTTATACTATAGTTTTTATTATTAGATAAATTTCGAACTCAAGCATAACAACGATAATAAGAGAACTTGGATATTTTAAGATTTTAATTCCGCCGCAACGCAGTTGGCACACGCACGTTGCTGGATTGTCGTCTTCTTCATGAGTAAGAAACTCAATGCCAACTTTTATAATAATAATAATAATAATTTTTATTCACTCAATATACAAAAACAATCTTAGGTTGTAGTTAAGTAGTAATAGCTAGTAAATTAAAAAGTTTAGGCATATTGCCTTTTCTGCTTAAATAGTGATGAAAATTTATATGTGAACTTAAGATATTAATAATAACAAGTGAAATAGGGAGAAAATATTGCAAAAAACGAATTTTTATTTTTAAACAAAAATGTTTTAAATATGAGTATAATCTGAATATATATATCTATTACGAAAATTAGAAAAAAGTCTGTGGGCTCGATCAGATACCATTTCGATGTTGCTTAAGCTGTGCAGAACTGAAGTTGAATGGAAGTTTTAGAAACATTTTTAACTGTTTTTTTTTGGCTTACTTGTAACCTTTTTAAAGGATTCCTTGCAATATCTGCCCATACCGGGATACCATAAGACATGACAGCTTGGTATATGGATCTAAACAGGTATAATTTATTCTCAATGTTACGCCGAGAATTTCTATTTATAAGAAAGGTAGAGGATTCGAATTAGCATATTAACTTTATTGATTACTTAAGACGTATGTTTTTTGAAAGTTAATTTTTTGTTTAGTAGTAAACGTAAATATCTTACATCGTTTTCCACTTTAATATCGACTAGATTTTGATTTATGTGACTGGATGGAATATATAAATTCTTTGTTTTCTTTGTAAAGTATATTGCTTGTGTTTTATCAGTGTTTACCAGGATTTTCCATTTGGAAAAATACGAAACCAGAGTATCACAAGCAACCTGAAGCTTACTAGTGATATCTGTAGCATAAGATATCGCGGTATCATCCGCAAGATAGATGCTGTACAATCTCTAAGCGGCGGGGTATCTGCGTTATATATGTTGTATAGTAGGGGAGATAGGCAAGACCCTTGGGGAATGCCAACTTATATGTTTTTTTTCCATCTCTGGTGTAGAAAGTAAAAAGCCTTAAGTTTTTAAGAAATAAATATTTAAATACTTAGTTCTACCTAGAGAAGTTTATATGCCCATAACCGCCCGCCGGCAAGAGTTAGATTAGAATAGTCAGAGAAAACTTCATTTGTCAGTGTTTCGATGTTGCTCAAATATATATTATTATTATATTATATATTATATTTGGATTGTTCTGCAATACTTAAAAAAAAACACAAAAAGCTTCTAGCCATCTCAATCCGGCATTTAATTTCTTGATCTGATGTCCAATCTTCATTTAGCCAGCAACCAAGATATTTGAGCTTAGGTACTTGTTCAATAGCTTCACTTTAAATTTTGATCGATGTAGGGGTAATCGTTTTTCATAGGCCAAAATCTCTACGCTTCCGATTAACTTTTTCAAGAAAAAATTAAAGATCGTCTGTACTATCAGCTGTGAGTGTTGTGTCGTCTGCGTTGTTCCATATATCTTGATGCCTTTGTCGAGATCGTTTATGTACACTTTTTGAATATTACTTCTGAATAGATATTAAATAAAAGTGAATATAGTATGCATCCTTGTCGAACACCTCTATCAATGACCAAGTTTTGGAGAGTTACATTTATTGGTAGTAGTACAAATTACCTATCAGCCTTATGTCCTTGTTGTCCAGACCCAAATTTTCTAAGATTTGTATGAGCTTATCATGTTACACACGTTCAAAAGCTTTTTCATAATCGATGAAACAGATGAAGACTTCTTTTTGAACATCTTTACAATTTTATACTAAGAATTGGAGGCTAAAGAGGGCCTCTTGTGTTCCCATTGCTTCTTTGAAACCAAACTATGTATTGCCCATCATTTCCTCACATTTCTTGAAGTTTGTTGATTTCAGGCAATCTTGATGATAGCCATAAAAGTCATTAAAAATTTTCTCTAGCACAGCCAGGTTATTGTACTCCAAAAGTTTGATGATTTCAATTGGTATTTCAACTGGACCAACTGCTTTTTTGTTTTTAGAAGATGTGATGGTTTTCATCACATCATCTTTAGTTATTGAAGGTCCTGACCAAAGTTCTGGATAGCGGTTATTAGTGGTGGTGCTCTTGGCATTATCTTCAAAAAACTTTTTAATAAATTTCTCCCAGACGTTTGACGTCTTATCGGCATCAATTACTATTTGGTTGTTGTCATCAAATAATAAACCTGCGTATTTTTTCTGGTGCACCCCTGATGCTGTTTTGATTTTTCCGTGTAAATTGTAGTCATCGTGTAAATTCTGAAGTCGTTATAATTCGCTACATTCTTTGCTTGTACAGTTTTGGATCTAATGGCTCTTTGGAGACCTCTATATTTGGTGTCATCTTTGTACTTGTAGGGCCGTCTTTCATCCATTAGTTCCAAAATCCACTTTGGTTTCGTTTTTTTTCGACAGGAAGGTTTTTTGGAGCGTTTGCAAGGATTTCTGCAATTTGATTCCAAATCTCCCAGCTGTTTATGTTTTGGTAATTTATGTTGGCAAGTTTGCTGCTAATTTCATTGGACATATTTTGATGGGATGTAGGATGTTTTTTAGTTGTTCCAAATTATACTTCCGTTTCAGTGTTGGGTTAATTTTGTTTCTGATCTTTGTCATACGCTGATTATGGTCTGACGGCATGTCGGCTTCTGGGTAGGTTCTACCACTGATGACTGATGATGCGAATCTTTTGTTTGTCAGTATGAAGTCGCTTTGGTTGCTTACAATGTTACCTTCCCTGTCTTGAGATAACGTATAAGTGTAAAGTCTTCGCAGGTGTAGGCAGAACCATGTGTTGGTTATTTGGAAATTTTCTTGTTGACAGAATATAAAGGAGTTGGTCGCCCCTATTGTTTCTCATTCCAAGGCCGTACTCGCGTACTATCACTTCTACAACGAGTTAAAGTCTCCAATGATGAGATTCAATTCATGTGATTTCGTGTCTTTCAGTAGTTTGGAGATTTCCGCGTAAAACTTATACTTGTATTTTGTTCAGAGCAGAATGCATAGTCAGCACAATAGTTTCATACTCGACCAATGTGTCCACTTAAGTTTCCTCGCTGGGTTTGGCCAGTTTTAATTGCAATTCCATCATCTGCAGTGAATCAGCAGCAATGCTAAGGGTAGCATAGGCCTTGGTAGTACCACCCTTGCCAGTTACTTCATCGAAGAGCACAGAATCTAAAGGCAATGCGCAACGATCATTGTAAGACTGAAACGGCTTATGCCAAAGGAAGATCTATATTAATATAGATATATTCCTGGCTACTCAAGCGGTAGAAACTGAAAATTTTATGCCTAGCGATGTCTATAAATAGGTTGACTTGAATTTTAAAGATAGCAGCTATAAATTAGGCTAGTTGGACCAGGACATCCCGTGTTGCCGACATATAGTTCGTCAAGAAACTGCATTCACACAGAAAATAAATAACTCCATGAAATTTTTTATATAAATATATTTTTTTTGGTGTTTTTTATCAATATAAATAAAAAAACTATAAACAATTACCGAGAAAAACAACTAAATCCAAGTTTTCATAGATTTACCACTGTCAAGTAAGTGATTTCATGAAAATGAGCTTTTTAAGTTCGAATTGCTCTTGGAACCTGAGCCACTCTTCTAATATAGCAGCTTTCCGTGCTGCTCGGTTGTTGACTGACCTTTTTTATCACATTTTTCTTTGATGGGGCCCACAAGTTTTCTATAGGGTTCAAACCAGGGCTCTGACTGAGGTGGTGGACCCTTATATTTAGGGTCACTATTGGTATAAAATTTGAAATCAGGCTCATTGTTGTTATAAAAGCCAAATATTGTGCTGCATTCAATGTGTTGTCTATAAATGCTAAATCTCCGACTCCTCGGTTAGATATACATTCCAAAATCATAACTGACAGTCTGCCAATTTGACGATCGGTATAATGTTGCAGTTATCAAGCCAAGTTAGCACCTTGCGATCCACACTATTTTTGGTCCATCGTTTTAATACAACATTATTTTGGTTTCATTGCAGAAAATTACGTTATGCCGGTAGTCTTCTGCCTGATGTTGCATCCTGGTAACGAAAGTAAGTCACCTTTCCATGCGGATCGTTTCGTGGTACTCGCGGCTGGTACTTATGCTGGAGTATGGCTTGGCCCACTGTTTCCTGTGACAGTTCTTAACGATATTTGCGGATTTTTATCAATTTTTCGCATGATAAATCTGTCTGTACGGCTGCAAATTTTACTCCTTTGTCCTCTTTCACTGTTGACACACTTCGCATAATCAACGAATAAGCTGTGGAACGGAGAACCCTGCTATACCTCCAGTTCATAGACTTCAAGAAGGCAACTCACTTGACAGAGTGGCAATATGGAGAGCACAAGCAACCAAGATCATAAGTATAATCAAGTCGATGTAGGACGATGGCAATTTGACGGTACTGCACAACGGGAAAACACACCTGTTTCCAGACGAATACTGCCACTACTCTTCAACATCGTAGTTGACGAGCTTATTAAAGAAGTGTGCAACCAACCTCAAGCGTGGAATCACGTGGAGCTCCACCAGACACCTTGAGGACTTGGTTTACGCAGGCGACATCTGTCTGACCTCCCACGGTTTCTGCGAAATCCAAAGTAGAACTAAGGACCTCGTCAGGCTAGTAAGTAAAGTCGGACTTGAGATAAACATATCAAAGACCCAGGCAATGCGCCTCAACCACTCTAGCCAAGGGAACATCAAAATCTATGGGAACACAATGGAGTTCGTCACTAGTTTCCCATACACCATCATCGTGGTTGACGAGCTTATAAAAGCCCCAAGCGTGGAATCACGTGGAGCTCCACCAGACACCTTGAGGTTGGTTTACGCAGGCGACATCTGTCTGACCACCCACAGGCTTTGCGATGTCCAAAGTAGAACTCATGACCCCGCCAGGTTAGCAAAGTTGGACTTGAGATAAACATAGCCAAGACCCAGGCAATGCGCCTCAACCACTCCGGGGAAGTAGCATCATAATCTATGGTAACGCAATGGAGTTCGTTACTAGTTTTCCATACACCATCATCTCCAGCAAATTTCAGCGTGGATGATGACGTTACAAACCAACTTGCCAAAGCCCGATCAGCATTTGGGAGACTCTACCGCATCTGGAGCAACAAACAAACGGATCTACAATGCGTGTATAAAGTTCATATGGTAGTGAGACATGGTTTACCACCAAAAAGATGACATAGAGACTGTAAGTCTTCAGCAACAAATGCTTGAGGAATATCCAATGCAGAGCTGTCTCGTGTCACAGGTGAGCCTCCTATAAATCTACAAATAAGAAAGAACATTGAACGTGGATGGGTCATGCTCTCAGAAGAAACCCAAGCAGTATTGTCAGGATGGCACTGGACTGGAATCTCCAGGCAGCAGACGGGAGACCTCAGGCGAACTGAAGAAGATCCAGCCCAGCCGAACATAACATGGGATAGAGCTTAACAGACGGTCCAAAATAGAGTTCGTTGAAAGGCTCTAGTACAGCCGCTAAGTTCCCAAGCGGAATAATAAGGAAAAAACACTGTTTTACTTCAATCAGCCCTCGTTATCTGCACAATTAATGACGTTATAAATAGCCCTTCGTATTGTAGAAATATCTGACAATTCCGCGACAGATTTGCCCAAATGCTGAAGAAAATAAATCAGCTGAGCGACTTAGAAACTCAAACTTTTGCCAAGCATTTGTAAATTTCACAAAACTTACTTGAACGATGCTCACTTTGACAAATTTCACAACAAAATGCACAAAATTCGACCACTCACACAATGCATTAAGTGTAGATGCCGATTTTGTATCGTTAGTTTGTCTATATTTGTCGGAATAGAAGCAAAATGGAATACACAAGGCAAGTGTGAAAACATTTTCTTGACAATGGCAAGAAATGCTGTGAATTTCTGTTAACACGCAGCAACGATTAGCGGTTGAAAGAACAAGCAAAAAGGTATTGATGATAGGCGATAAGGTAAGAAATAAAGAATAAGATCACAGATCTAATCAAGCCTATTTATGTGACTGCACCTAAGCATTTGTGGTCTAGTTAAGTAGATCAAAGCCTGTCTAGATTTGTGCTACAGTCCAAGTGAACAAGTAGTTCAGTTCACTTTTGGTAGAAATTTAGCCTAAAATATTTTTATTTTTTTAACGACTTATTATCTTATCTTATCCTAAGTCGCTAAAAAAAACATCCTTTATAGGCAGAAACTTGTATATTTAACCTTCACATGCCGAAAACTATCTTGAACGTCTTATTTATTTTAAAAATACTTTTTTTTTCAGAATTTCAGGGTATTTCACTGTCCCCACTGACTCGTTCAATTTCGATTTTTCTTCTTTTTTTTGCACTCGCTGGAGGAATGAAATTAGTCTGAATTTGAATTAATTATCGAAATTGGCACATTATGCAAAAAATTAAAAGGTGATATAAATTTTATGGTAGAAATTCAATTCGATTGTGATGCATTGAGCAAAACGGATATCTGTGACGAGTAAATAAAACCTCTCATGCAGCAAGTTCAAAGAGTTCAAACAACTATGAAATTTCATAAAGATTTTATTTTTGTAATTTTTTACTTAATTTTTATTTTTTATTTTTCGTTAAATATTGCCTTAAACTTTTGCCATGTATAATGTGAATAGCTGTTTGTACATCATCATCATCATAATAATATAATTGCATTTTTCAAGTACACGTCCAATGTCAAGTAACATCTTTAGTTATAATGGACAATCATCTTGGCGTTAAACATTAAACATTTCTTCTTTTTGTCAATGCAAAAATTAGTTGATTTTTATAAGAAAAAAAAGTTAACAAAAAAAAAGATATTGTGATTGGTCACCTTTTAGTTTTTGTTATTATGTTTGCGAATAATAAACTCACAAGCTTTTTTCAAGCAAAATATTATAGATGAATGAAGTGTTAATTATAAATTGAACAATAAAATATTTCAGATCTTGAAAATTAACATAAGAAAAAGTATTCAAGTTAAATTATTTAAGAGTGCCGAGAGTCATAGCTAATCAACAATTGGTATAAAAAATTAACATTTCGATTTGGAGCAGACCCATAAAACCTCTCTTCTTATAGAAGTTTATTTCATTTTAATATAGCTTTTTAAGGCATAAGAGCACAAAGCTCGTTGATATTACTTAAGACCCAAAAGGTTCTGGAAAATTCTTTCACTTTACAATAAAGAGAATTTCAAGTAATAGCTCTCTACTGAGCATGTTCGGCAGAGACAGTTCAAAAAATATAATATATCCAGCTAGTATATAAGAATCTCACTGATCTATGTGAGCTGCCCTCCTTCTCTGGTGGTCTGCCGGCTTAACCTAACCTAACCTAACCTATATAAATATCGTCATGACATATTTTTTTTGGGAGCACACGGATTTATATGTAAGATATCTCAACATGGGTAGAAAGAAGTTGAATTTGACAGACGAAAAAAGAAAAGAACGTCGCCATTTATAGGTTTTGCAAACGAATAAAAAGAAATACGAATTAAATAAAAGTCTCATAATTTATTTAAAAAAGAATAATCGTATGAATCAAATAAAGCGAATAGTTAATTTATTTATTTATTATTAATTTATGGGTACAACTAAGTCCACTTGAACTTAAGATTAAACAAGATAAAAATATTAAAACTAAGGAATTAAGAACTAAGGAATAATAAATGATAACGATGAAAATATTATATAAGACTAATCCGTATCCTTAGCCTGATGGTAATTTTTTTATAGATATGCAGCATTTCGCAGCTGGAATATGAAAACAGAAAGTAACATAAAAATTTAGATATTTCTTAGCAAAGAGAGAAGCTCAAGAACAACGTTGACCAAGTTAGATTTTTATAGTTTGGTCAAAGAAGCTCTATTAGGGAAATCAAGATGAGATAAGAAAGATAAAGAGCTGAATTGGACAGACCGTTCAAAAGATAGCAAATCATAGAAAAGAATCGTGTCGCGCATAATTAGATCTACAAAAAGTTAATGCTAGAGGTCGAAATTAACGAGTTACTTTGGATGGAATGGTTAAAGAAATTTTGTTGAGGAGTGTAAGAGACCGAGAAAAAACTTATGCAAAAATAGCATGTTCTACGATCCATATAGATACGAACAATATAGAAAGAAAAATTATTTAAAAAAAAAAACAAGTCACAAAATCTTAAAGCAGTCTGAGAATATTATCATGCAAAACCTCGCGTTTGCAGGCTTTCAAATTGAATCTGATCAAGTCTATGTATCTTTACAATAATCACCGGAATATTTGTATTCCCTAACACCGTATGGATAGCCACCAGCTGATATGCACTTAAAGGATGCATTGTGCAACACACCAGATTGGTAATACCCATCAGAATAATGAAAAATATTATAAGTCGTGAAATTCTCACGGGTGACAAAGCCGGACATATAGTTCACATACGCAGAATAACTTTAGACACAAAAGGCGACATCGATATGCTGTTTGTGCCAAAACGCACGCAGTTCCCTGTGAGATTGGCCTTTGCCATAACCAGCAAAAAATTGCAGAGACAAAGTTTCGTAAATGTAGGATTATTGGTCAGAGACCACGAAACATTCACGCTTGGTCAATTGTACGTCGCGTTGTCGAAATGTAAAAGTAGACAAAGAATCATAATGCAGTGCACTACGGAGAAAAAAAATCAATAATGTATTTCAGGAAGCTCTCAAATGAATCTCCCAATGTTAGCTATATTTTGTTATTTCCTTATTATATTGCGATAAATACGAAAAACGCTAAAATATTTAAAAATGTATGGATTAAATTTCAGATTAAAAATAAGCATCCTTTTATTTGTGGCTGAACGTATAAAAATTGCGAAAACCTACGACTAGAATAGTGATATATTATTTATACGATTTTTCACAACGAATTTTCGCAGTTATATGATCGTGAGAAATCTGAAATAGCTCATAATTAATAATAAAAATAGTATAGATTGTTTTTTTTCTCACTTTGAAAAGTTATTTATCAAAAAAGTTGTGTCTCTCGAGTAATTCTAGGCCACAGTTCTTGGAATATTGTGCTAACCACATAAGAAAATGGTATCATTTCGAATGATTCTAAAAGGTTTGTCAAATTTATTTAATGGGCTACATAACACTTGAAAATATACATACTTTTTATCAATATTTATTATAATATGATTGATCTGTTCTTCGATTTTTGAAAAATCGCTTTTTTCAAACGAATTGCGCTCTGAATGGTAAGCCTTACAGCGTCCGACACTCGAAGGCTATAAAATTAGTTTAGAAAATTACCCTAACTCAATTTAATTTACAATATATTTGAAAATAATACAAAATTCAGAAACAATACAGCTTTGCTCGATCTGACCATCATTTACTTTTATCATGATCTTAAGATGTCCTAAAAACGTAACGCAAGTTGTCCGTGTGTGACTTACAGGTATTTGGCTCACTCGCGTATAGCAACTCAGCACCAGGAGATGGGTGTAACTTTTAACCTGGACATTGCTCTCCAGAATGGCCTAAACACAAAAGTGCAGCGGATTCGAGTGTTTTGATTTTGTGAGCCAGACCATTCTTGGTTCACTCGAGCTTTAGAAGACTGTGCCAAGTGCTGTTGAAGCGTCCTTTGCTACCGAAATGTTCAAAATAACCTCAATATACTTACCCCAAGGCTCGATAAAACCAATTAAGGAGCGCCCATCTGAGATTGTAGCGGCCCAAACTTTTACTCTAAAATCCACGTGGCTACTTGCGGCCAAGCGAAGCAAATCCTTTGCTCTCTCAAGACTGACCTGTTACTGCTTCAGCGTCAGATCATGCGCCTGTTGGATCTTGTCAGGCTTGACCGTAGTATCACGTAGTATCGCCATGCGACAGATGCTACGGTCAGATATTTTCAGTTTCATCGCCGGGGATTTCGCTTAAGTCGCTTCTACACGTTTTCAATCATCTCACGTGGCATTGCAGTCGTGTGATGGCCGCCTCCATGACTTTTTGCAATGTTAAGAGTATCATAAATTTTTCACTCTATGGTGTTTGAGGTCAGTAACAATCGCTGTTTGGGATTTTCCAGCTAAATATAATGCAATTACTGATTTTGTGTGTTTCTTGCGGTTGTAGACAATATTGTCTGAACTATTATTTAGCTGACTTATAGACAGCTAATGCGCTGAAGTCGGTGCTGCACATCGAATGCCGGACTTTGTCGAATCGTTTGACAACAGCGATCAAGGTAAGCTTTACGTAGAGCTCTGTCATGCTCTTTGTAGAATAAATGAAAATTATATAAGAGTATTTACATAGTATATTTACATATTCTTGAAAGGGAACATTCATGATGGTAACCCGTATAAGAGCATAAAATCCCGATGCTTTGAATACGAGCAAATAACAGGCGTTAAGTTAATAAAGCAAGTACCGGCTTCAGAAATAAAAATATATTTTTAGTTAAAGGGTGTTTTTTTTGAGGTAGAGAACTTTAAGTTGGCATTACTGTTCAAGCTGGCGACCGATTTACCGTCAATGGATTTAATCTCAGTATGGTTTGGAAATTGAAGAGTTGAAGCCAAATGAGAATCAAGTAAGGCGCAGATACGTAGAATGTTCCCAAAACGAGATTGCCGTTGTTTGCGATTTTCATAAGTGAATTTTGTTTGCTTTGTCAACCAACAAAGCTGCCGCTTTTGGAGTGAAGCTAATCCCCAGGTGTATGTCGACACAACGTTATATCCAGAAAAACTGACTGTATGGTGCGTTTTATGGGCTCGTGGCATCATTGCTCCGTACTGCTTCAAAAACGATGATGGTCAGTACGTTACAGTCAATTGTGTTCGGCATAGAGCCATTGAATTGAACAACCATGATATCCAGGAGCTGTGGTTCCAACAATCGATTTATTGAAAGACACGTTTGGTGACCGCCTAATTTCACATCTTGAACCCGTGAATTGGCCTCCAAGATCTAACACCGCTAGACTACTTTCTGTGGGAGGGGGCCATAAGCCACAAATGCTTAACCATTTGGAAAACAACATTCGCCGTGGCTTTACCGATATACGCCCACAAATTTTGAAAAAAGTAATCAAAAATTGCACGTCCAGATTGAACTAGATACGAGTCAGCCGTAACGTTCATATGCCAGAAATCTTATCAAAAAAATATAATGCCACAAGATTATATTTTGAGTAAATAAAATTCATGTCAAACGAATAATTCATCTTTGCTTAATTGCAATTTAAAGTTCTATACCTCTGAAAATAACACCCTTTATTTATGTACAACATTCTTATGTGAGGGCAATTGCAAACACAAACACCCAAAAAAAATTAGCTCTGAGACGTCTAGGTAGCGTTCCTCTGACCTAAAAGGCCTTGTAACATGCCAACCATTAAAACTAACCATTGACCGGCATGAGAGAATTCAATAAAAACATAATTTATGTTTAATAATTTTAAATAAATGCAAATGGCCAAATAATAGATGCCCATAAGACAGACTAAAGTCTAAAGCACATAAAGATTACCTTAAGCTGAGAGTGGCAAGGTTAACTTTACTATTGTATAATTTTCTCTGATGTAGGCGGTTTCACATACATATGTATGTATGTACATAAGCATGTACATAGCAATGTACATATGTATGTATGTACGATGTGTGAAACCGAAACCTATCCTTATTGCTGAAGCGAGTGGTGAATTAATTGAAAGTTATATATGCCTACTAGCAGCTTATATACAGACATACATACATATGTACATAGCTTTGTAAATAATATAAAATATATAAGTATTACATATGTATGTAAGTTTACATATATACGCCAAAAATGCATAAATATGTTAATCATGTTGCCGAAAAATAAGTGAATTTTACATTGTAAGACAATCTATACAGTGGCGCACAAAAGTCTATGCCTAAGTAACTCGGAACTTTGTTGTTTGCCAAAGTAATATAGAAAGATTTCACAGAAAAAACTATAAAAATGTATTTTTATGTAAATGGTGTTTCTTTTTTGAGGTAGAGAACTTTAAGTTGGCATTACTGTTCAAGCTGGCGACCGATTTACCGTCAATGGATTTATTCTCGGTTTCGTAGAATGTTCCCAAAACGAGATTGCCGTTGTTTCCAATTTTCATAAGTTATGCAATTTAAATGCAGTCAAATCTGTAGAGTATTAAACTAGTCGATATAGTAAAAGAGATTGTTCGCGCTTACATGCAGCAATCTTGGCAATTTAGTTGATTTTTTTTCCAATATTGTTCTTTTTTTTGAGATTCATAAAAACAGCAAAAAGAACAAAATATATGAATCCAAAAAACTTACATCATTTGTTATTAACCAATAGAGAGCAGAATTCAGAGGAGCGTTAATTTAACATACAGCCCCTAGGCATATCATGCTCAAAATCTATATTTTACATAGTTTTCTTATTGTTATTTTCAACTTTTTGTTGATATGTTGTTGGAACTCGAGTTGTTCTGGAAATGGTTCAAGAAACAAGAAATACCTATTTTTATGCCTATAGTGCGCCCTGCCAAAAAGTATTACAACATTTTTAACCAAAAATAAAGTAAATATTCTCGACTGGCGAGGAAATTCTAGCAACATCTGGAAGTTTTTGAAGTTAGAAAAAAAGAGTTGCTTGAGATACTCAATGATACTTGGAAACACAACACTGCGATCAAGAAGAAGATTCAAAATTGAAAGATCTGTTAGCCGCAAAAGTTGGTCTTACAAAATACTGATTACTCAAAAAAACTATAATTTTATTGAAAAAAAAAATACTAATTTTATGTAAGTTTGGTTGTTTTTATATGCAATCGATCTCCAAATGTGCACTGGTATTCAATAAGTGAGAAAAAATTCATTTCTGAACATTAGTCGAATAATATGGCAAGGGGCTGTACAAAAATTCTGTAACAAAATAATTTAGGAAATACAAAAAAAAAAGTCTGAAAGCTTCTAATAATTATTCAAGAATTGAAGACTGTTGCGTAAATTGAGAAATGTTTGATTTTTTGTTTATTTCGAATAGATTTAAAAAGCAAGTTATAATATATTTTTGTGAGTTTAATGAGGTGGCAACCAAAAACAGGGTCTCTCTGGTTTGGCTGCCAGGGCATGAAGGTTACTCAGATAATGAGGCTGCGGATGTAAAGACTAAGTCAGGGGCGGAAGCCGCATTTGTAGGCCCAAGTACGATGTTTGGTTATTCCAATAACAGACTTAACACTGACAACACAAAATGTATAAAAAGCTAGGCACTGAAGCAACCTAGAGGGTTTCAGACGCTCAAAAAGATTTGTGTATCTTGATGCAGCAAGAGCCAAAGAAGCGCTAGCCTTAAATAGCACACAGCTTAGGTCAATTTGTGGAAAGACGATTCCTTTCACAAAATAGGCCTTGTTAGCAACAGAACATCTAGATTCTGTGAGCAGGATGCCGAATCAATGGAGCACCTAATCACTGACTGCTCAGCCCTGGCACGAAGGAGAGCAAAGCTGCTAGGCAACTATATTCGCAGTGAGAAGGACCTCATGTATATCTCGCAGACTGTTCTGACTCAGCTTCTGAGAACTTTAAATCTGAATAAGTAGAAAGGGGTCGCAGTGCCGAAGGGCGTAGGCCCACTTTCGTTTATACATTTAAAAAAATAATATATTTTTATTATTATATTATTATATAATTATATATATTATAGAGCTAACCGAATATGACTAAATTTGATATAACGCTTGTAAGCTATGAAAAACTGACGGTTGCCAAATTTCAATATGATATCTCAATATTCTGGTGAATAATTATTTAACATTTTGAAAGTTATTGAAACTTACTGTTTTCAGTACAATTAGAGATGTTCTTGACCCTAGGTTTTTTACTTGAATCCAGAGTTCGCAAACTAAAAAAGTATTTTTAAAATTAGATATGTTAATTTAAAATTAATTTAGAAATGCTTATAGTAAGTAAAAAATACTTTGAAGAAGTAAAAAAATTGCTGAAGTAAAGACCATTTCCAAGCACTGATATACTTTCAATTGGATTGACACCCAACAACTAAGAATTTTGAAATCTCGCACTCGGTACAAGTTAGAATTTTAAAATAAACTTTAATATGAAGTTCCTGAATAGGTTACTGCTGACAAATGCATTTTATTTGGTATGTACAGTCCCCATGGAAAATTTCCTAAATTTATTAAGATATCGAATTCAAATTCAGCGTTGGCCATAGTTTTGGTACCTAAGTGCTATACCAAATATTATTAAAATCGGTTGACTCGTCAAAAGACGGATTTGTTGCGAAATTGTACTTTTTCTACTTTAAAAATAAAAGGAGAATTTTATATTTGTCGGGTGTGGATGAAACATTTAATATTCTATTAGTTTATGCGATAGTCTAGGGGTTTTCAAGTTAAAACATAAATTATATAAATCAAACAGTTACTGACAGTTCTTAAGATTCGTTTAAATGGTTTACTGATAAAAACAAAACTGAGAATCTTTGATACCAATATTCAAGATAAGAAAAAGTAAGTACCAGATAGTATATGCCAAACGCTTTAATCCTTATTTCAAAAACGTCTACAAATGCATAATACATTATCTAGTTTGTTTCATAATAAGAGATTGGAAATAGCATTGCACAGATTCTACAGTTTTGAGAGTTGACACCATAGCGAAGATGGGCTAGCAATGGTTATGGACATGGTTCGTCGTCAGCTTTAAATTCTGTGTACTGAAAGTTCATAGAAATCATTGGGGAATTTTGTTGTCGTTCTATGCTCCAATATTAGAGATATGCTCCAGATAATATTGAGAGAGTTATGCTGCAAAAAAAGCTTTAACTGTTTTTATTTTGTTACGCTTAGGATGGTTTTTAGTGTCACGTCAAAAACTGTTGAAAAAGTCGAAATCGTATAAATACTCTGCGTATTCGTTTTTGAAAACAGATGTCTTGGGTGCTCGAAAACTTATGTTCCCAAAGAAATTTTCATATGAATTTGTTTTTCTTATTACAAGTAGTATAGCAAGAAACATTTACGAGTTTTGAAAGCATTACGTTGTAGGTCAAGCACACCGTAAGTTTATAAAAGATGCTAAATGCCTAAGTTAATGTCTATTAATTAAAGACATCGCTGTTCGAATTGGGCTATAAACTGTAGGTCACAGCTATTGATAGAGATAGATATTCATGCTTGGCTTTTGCGGCGTTGGCAGCAAAGTGAAGTCGAATAAATTTAGTTTATTTTATTAATATCTTAGTACATTTTTAATTAAACCGTCAAGTGGCGAAAACTTTTCCCATGCACACATACCATAAGCTGTATATGAAAATTACACAATAGAAGTCTTGCAACATCCTCTTACGGCTCCACTCATCGAGCACTATCAGCCGCTGCCGTTGACGTCGCCACACAGCCAACCATCATCATCATCCACCATTCACTGCAGCGAAATTAAAGTTTGCTTTGTTGGAAAAAGTGAATGTCGCGCATCGCCTCGCCCAGCACAGAATTTTGGGGGTGGTTGGTAGACTATTCTACGTCACTGTATATCAAGTACATAGTTATGTATCAGCGTGTGTGTGTGTGTGTGTGTGTTTGTGTGTATTTATATGCATATGCCAGTAACAATCCATGAATTGCAAATCTTGTTTCTTTTAAATACAAGAAGAGAAGAAGCGAAAAAACCTTGCTTTATGGACGCTGCGGCAGCTCTTGTCTGAATGTCAGCGTCTGCATATAATAAACGTGCGCAGGTACACACGCACACACACACACGAACACACAGCACACACACAGATACAGCGGTATTAGCGGTGTCTGTACAGTTTGTCAAGTCAGTTTTTTGCCGAGATACAAATTCCAAGTTAAATGTTTATGTGCTGAGCTGCTTGTATTTATTTTTTAAGAAAAGATTTGTGCAGAACTTTAGATAATTACAATAAAAGTAAATATTTTATAGAAGTTTGAATGTAGTAAGCTAGAGTTTCAGAAACATTTAAAATTGTAAATCGAATAGAGCAGCAAAGAGTGCCGTAGGCAGCTAGCAAACCGATGTCTTCTTTAAATTTTCTGTTTATGATGAGCGCACAGTCATGCAGAGGGTGTACGTTTTTTCCAGCAGAATGATTGCTTAATGATAATAAGTTGTTGATGGTATAACTGCATGAAACGCAAATTGTAATTGTAAAGTTCAAGCCGAGTCTGACAATGCTGATAAACAATACATTGAAGCATTTAAAGCGCATCTTCCTAGAAATGCCAGTGCACCCGTATTCTATAATATCAGTTTAACCAGTTATACATTTTCTTTAAATCACGCAGACAATACACAGATAAGATTTTATATTTCTGCCATTTTATATAAAACATGTGGCAAAGCAGCACTTCAGAAGTAAAATAGAGCTAAAAACAGTTGTAAATGAAATAGTGACAAACATACCAGAGGCAGGTGATATAGGAAATGTTATTGATTTGTTGAAATACTCACACTAAGCTGATCGAATTGTCACACATTTTTTCCCCCTAGTATTCGTCAATAATTTAAATCAGTTATAAAACGCTTTGTTTTTGTCGTTCATAATACATATGTATCTCAATTTGTAGTCGTTTTAAGTTTGCATTTTAAAGTCGATTCGAAGGCATTTTATTTAATTTGTTTTTCATTTAATTAGAAAAGCTTAAATAAACTTTTGTATACTATTTGAACAGCTATTAGTAGATCTGCTGCTATTGACGCTAAAGATTAGCATAACATTGATATTGAAAACTATAGATTGCCACAAGTAACAACCAGTGACTAGCAAATGTCTCTGACTAATATATTATTTAGTAGTAATTACTCTGATTCTACAATACCAAATAATTCGTCATTTTCTTAAAATAATAGATCTGCAATGCACAGCTTTTGTAACGATGATAGATAGATATTTAATACAAAAACAATAAATATTAATTCTTTAGGCAACTCTTAATTATGATTTGTTCAGTCTGTCAGGAATATGTAGACAGTAATTCGTCGTAAAACAAATATTGGCCAGCACTGGTGGCCTAATAATAAAAATAAATTTTACGAAATGCACAATAATATAGATAGGCATTCATATCAAACAGAACGGCATGGAAAAATCTTGCTGCCGTTTGCTTCTCATATTATAAATGTATTAATAATTTTGAATGTATAATGCACAAAAATGCAGTTTTTTTTTAAATTTATTGAAAAATTTAAAAACCATGTACATAATTTAATTTAATACAGTATTAAAAAATGATATCAATAAATTATTCATACTCCTTCTAGAAACTTAAGGTTTCAACATAGAACTTCAATCTGTCGCTACCTCGAGCAATTGCGCGAAGCTCGTTAAACGATTACTAAAATATAAGCCCAGACCATTAATGTGAAGCCCCACTGTGTTGGCTGAGGCATTCCCGAATATATTATTAGTTCTCCGTTTAACGTTCGAACTTCGCCACTAAAAGCCACATGAACGCGAAGCTTTCTCAATTCTTTTGAAAGTTGTGAGGATTCGCACGCATATTTTACAATTAGCAGATGATAGCTCTATTTTTATATCATATTCGAAAGTAAGAGGTGTTGAAAGTAAAATAAATGATTATTTGTATAAACTACGCTACTGGTACGTACAATTGTTGGAAATTTAAACTCAATAATTCTAAGACTTGACTAATTCATGTCATTGGTAATTGTAGGCAAGTTAAGCCTCATAGACGGAAAGCTATACAAAATATGCAGATCAAAATAAACAACGTAGGTCATTGAAGCTGCCAAAATTATTAAGTATTTAGACTTAACTTTTTCTGCCAATAATATGTTCAATATTCATTTCCAAATTGAATAACGCCAGAAGAGCCATGGCGAAACTTCTTCATAGTCAGTTAAAAAATATTAACTTCAAAAAGCTACTGTTACGGTTTACCTCAGACCCTTTCAACCTATGCAGCAGCAGTGTGGACTATGCCGTCCAACATTTCAAGTTTTCAAATTGAAAAGTTTAAAAGAATAGAAAGAAAACTAATCAGAAGCACGTACAACATTTTTAGACCCAGAAACCAGTACAAATTTTACACAAATCAAGTCTTATATAATACATAGGACTATGAACCTCTGAATGTATATTTATCTAAGCTCTCTTTTAATTTTTACATCAAAAGCAGCACCAGCACTAATCGGTTAATGAAAGATATTAGCCGAATGTATAACACTAGTAATTTAGGTAGTAACTTACTGAAAAGGACTGACTGATTACTTGGCAATAACAATAAACTATGTATCTATATTCAATAGATCAGCTTTCTGACCTCATCTACCAATGTAAAGTGAGGCGCTATATATGTTATTTCTTATTCCTTCTTAAACTTAAGATCAGTTTTCTTTACTTTTTCTGTATATATCATATTGTAAGTACTTCATCTTATTCCTCTCACAATTACAGATCACATATCTTACAATATATATGCATTGTTAATTGTTTTTTATGTTAATAAAAAAAACAATACTATAAAAAACTATGCGGTCAAAGGTAGAGTAAGTGCTAGCGAACTCGACTCTAAATCGGAAGTTCGGTGGCACGATGCCACCCAGCAGCACTGATGCATTTAGCCAGCAGTGGCATGGCTAGCACATAGACGCTATTTACCTAAGAAAATCACCCTATGCTTTGTCTTTAAGATAAATATCTTTAATAAAGATAACTTTATTAAGAGCTGTACGCAGAGAACAGATACACCTATAGTTTACAAACGCTGGTGTCTTCAATTAATAGAGCTTTACCAAGCTAAATTGTGGCTATTTATTGGGTTGCCTAAAAAGTAATTGCGGATTTTTTAAAAGAAAGTAAATGCATTTTAAATAAAACTTAGAACGAGCTTGGATCAAATATGTAATTGCCATTTTGTTCGATAACCTTTTGACATCTTCCTGGTAAATTTAGTATTCCACGCTCATAGAACTTCAGGCCTTTATCTGCAAAAAACTGAACCAAGTGCGATTTTATAGCCTGCCGAAAGTTTTGCCATTTAAGGAGTTCTGCAAAGATCGAAATAAATGGTAGTCTGATGGTGCAAGGTCAGGGCTATATGGTGGATGCATCAAAAGTTCCCAGCCAAGCTCACTCAGTTTTTGGCGAGTGACCAAAGATGTGAGCGGTCTAGCGTTGTGCTGGTGGAATATGACACCTTTACGATTGTACAATTCTGGTCGCTTCTCCTTGATGGCTGTATTCAATTTGTCCAATTGTTGACAGTAAACATCCGAATTAATCGTTTGGTTCCTTGGAAGCAGCTCAAAATATACCACACCCTTCCAATCCCACCAAACAGACAGCATAACATTCTTTTGGTGGATATCAGCCTTTGAAGTAGTTTGAGCTGGTTCACCATGCTTGGACCATGATCGTTTTCGACTAACGTTGTTGTAAACAATCCATTTTTCATCTCCAGTTATGATTCGTTTTAAAAACGGATCGAATACGAATTTGTTAAATGAATTTCTTTCAATACATGTGGTACCCAAATATCAAGCTTCTTCACCAGTCCAAGACTTTTTATGTGATAATGAACGGTTGATTTTGGTATATTTAACTTCTCTCCTATCTCACGCTCAGTTACATGTCGATCCAATTCGATTAATGCTTTGATTTGGTCATCATCAACTTCATTTGGCCGACCTGAACGTGGCTCATCTTTAAGTGAAAAATCTCCAGAACGGAATTTGCGGAACCAATTTTGACACTGTCTTCCTTTTAAGGCTTTATCACCATACACATCTCGTAACTTTTTAGCAACCTGCTCCGCGTTTTTTCCTTTACGGAAATAATAAAGTAAAATATGACGAAAATGCTCCAACAAATGTAAACAAAATTTCGCGCACTTTTTTTCTAAAGCAAGCTAAAACTAACAGCTGATAACTGACAGAAGAAAGAAAGCAATTACAGAGTCACAAGCCGTTGAAAAAATTTGTCAACGCCGACTATATGAAAAATCCGCAATTACTTTTTGGGCAACCCAATATTTGCTAGCTATGCCAGTGCTAGGTATATGCATTAGCGCGCTGCACTCGCGTGCACTCGAAGCTGCGTGTTTCGGCGAGCTAAGAGTTTTTTATTGTAAAATATTTTCATTTCAAAAATAAAATAACTTTAACTTAACAATTAATTGCAATTATTTATGCATTAAAATTTTTTTTTTATACGTGACAAAATACTTATATGACCAACTGTACTGTATACGTTTGCAGTTACATTGTGTGTGTGTGTGTGTGTGTGTGTGAGTGCGGGTTTATGTATGTAAGCATATGCACATATACACTACATTTGCTTGTATGCGTGCATGTACATACGTAATACTAATTAGTTTTTGTTACAGCACAGTTGCGTATATATTATGTTTTGCATTTCGTTTGTTTTGTTTTGAAAGCTTAAAAGCTGTGCTTTCATGAGTGTGTAGTATGCACACACACACACACACACACAGACACACACATACAGTGGCACATGTACATTGTGTGCGTATGTATGTACATGCGGTTAGCACAAATCCAGTGAGAAAGAAACAGCCAGCCGCCAGCCAGCCAGCTAGCCAGAGCCCCGCCGCATTGCCCGCAGAGCCAGCGTACATCAAGCTATGTATGTATTAACTTCAAAATAAAGTTCAGTTTAAGCTGGAGCGCAGTCGAGGTTGCTTCGTTTATACGGTCGGTCGCTGCGTTCGGTTAGTTCCTATGCTCGCTATATGTATTATATGCGCATGGTAAGGCACACGCGTTCTCGTCTCCTATGTACTTGTAGTCTATATACTATCTTCTTTTATTATTATTATTTTTTTTTTTTTGCTGAAATAAAAGTGCAGTCAGCCGTGTTAAAAAAAACAGTACTTTTAATTTAAACAAAAATGATTGTATATATTTTTTTAAATTAAAAAAAATGGCTGCCCGAGTGTACTGTTAAACTGTTATGTGTGTTGCAAGCCGTTTGTATTTTTTTTTTTCGTTTTTTTTGTTGGTTTTTTTTTCTGCATTATGTACAGTGTTGCATAGCTAAGTTTGTTATGTTGTCCAGTGCTGGCCATGTCCAAAAAGTGTACAAGTTAACAAAAATAAATAAATAAAAATAAATAAATGTTACATACTAGGCTATACATACATATGTACATAACTGTCGTCTATGTGTTATGTATGTTTAATGTTCATACAAATCCAAATACGAACAAAAAAAAAAAAACGAATGGCACAGTGAAACAGAAACCGGAATCAATACGTGATTTGTTTATGTGTATACAACCGCCTGACACTCCTACCACCTTACCTACCCCAAACTCCCCCCCAAACCAGCACATAAATATGTTGCATATTCGTATGTTCATGTCCGTGCATATGATAGTTATAAAAGCAGACAATTTTATTTTAAAACAAATATCATGCCCTACCCCACCCCCGCCCCCAGCCAACGCCATCATTAAGCATCAATCACGTACAATGCCTATGTACATAGCTATGTATATATGTATATACACACACACACACAGACACACTCTCGTATACAAGTGTGGGTGTCTAACGATACTGTTATGAAGAATTTCCACGGCTTCGTCGTATTCGTATTGCAAGGGATACCAAACGGCTTGGATTTGTTCGTATATGCTAATCTTAACTGTGTGTATTGTGTGTATATATGTAGCTGTATGACACTTTTAATTCAAATGCAAAACTATGCATGAAAATGTAAATTAATTAAAAAACAATACTATATTTAAATGCTAACATGCCATGGCATCGTGTACGCATTGTAAGGAATAGCAAACGCTTTGGCTTTGCTCCTTATGTTGTGCGTGTGCACTTCTATTTGAAATATAAAAAGTGTGCATAGAAATGTAAATTGCAAAAGAAAACAATAATAATTGTTAAATGTTAACACACAACTTTTGTGTTAAACGTTTTTTACTCAAATATGTATGTTTGTACTTCGCTGTTTGAACGAACGCCCGGGATTCACAAGTTGACAAACATATGTACAAAGCTCGTTGTCATTTTAAGGGGATTCTTTTAGCTCTTGGGGTTTTTTTTTTTGTATATATACTAGGGGACTTCGCCCCCCGCACGCTTTGCTCATCAAGCGCCAGTCCTTATGCGATCGCTACGCGTTTAGCTTTGATACATAAATTCGAAAACTGTGTTCTTTGAAAATGCCTTATGTTCACAAATATCGCATACGTCATTAAACTTGTTTATATAATACAAAGATTATTATATTATTATTGATTTGTTAAATCCAAAAGTTGAAATTAATTAAGTAATTTGTGCAAATTTCATGTTTTCGCAGTTAAAAACAATTGTGTCTTATGCGCTTAAATAAAACAAAAACAAAATACTTTTTAACAATAATTCAAATATCAAAAATACTTTGCCAAATTGAATTTTCTAAAAATGCCATATTTCGTAATTTTAAAAAAGACGCTTTAGTTGATAGCAGAGCTTGTGTCCCATGTGTAAGTTCTAAAAAGAAGTTTATTTTTAAAAATTGACCCGAGGGCATTATAAACTAGTTCCCGATAAGACGGTATTTTGCATACAAATTGATGCTTTAAGATTACTAGTGCATGATGGTTATTTTCTAAAGTTTAGAGTTTGTCAGTTAAGAAATTTCGAAATAACCAAATCATTATAAAGAGAGTAAAGAAAGAACGAACACAAATTTAATGATTCTTCAAAATGTAAGAGAAAAATAATTTAAAAAAATTCGCCATCATAGAAAAGTGCTACCTAGCATTTGATGGGCTCAATCATGCTTGGAAATCTAAGCACATAGATAGAACTTATTGGCAAGACACATTCTGTTTTATTATTAAAAAACAGCTAGTTTTATTTAACAAAACTAAAACATACATCTTTTAAATTATTTTGCCTCAGCACTACTTAGTTCTGATCAGAGATCGGCCTCTGGTAACTTTCGCATGCTTACTTTAAATTGGAAACTGTCTCTGGCCTCGCTGCAATCATTGAGTTTGTATAAAAGACCGTAAGCGGCAACCCCAAAAAAAAGATGATCCAGAGATGGGTGCCTGTGGTAGTAATAGTCTCGCCTGGTTTTATCTGCTGATTGCACGGGCTTTTTGGGTTATAAAAGTATGTACACTTTTCATTTCCAGTACTGTTCCGAAGTCGCCTTTGGACATATTCACCCAGATTCCTCTACCGCACTCAATGTTCTTGAAAACTGAAATCACAAAATAGTGAAAGCTTTCATATCGGAATAGATTCACAAAATATTTCAACAAGGCAATTTATTTAACACAATTACTCCAAAAATAAGTAAACAATTTTGTTGTCAGAAACAGACGCTGCACAACGTATTTTGTCACTAGCTGTCAAACCTATCCAATTATATAAGTAATCACTTTGCCCACAATTTGCAGTTGGAACAATCCAAATTAATTTCAGCAAAATTCAAGCAATTTGGTTCGATAAATCATTTGAAATTTATAAGATAGCAGATGTATGCGTATAGGGATTGGTTTTTGAATTACAGCTGAATTATACAAAAATAATCATCATAATCATGAATACTACATAGTTTTGTCTATAGTTTTATTCACAATATATATTCTAGAGATTTTACTGATAATATATCATCTTGGATTTGCAGTGCCGAAGAGCATTCTCCACACGAGTTTGAAAATTTCAGCTTACTTAAAATATACAGGATAATATAAACACTAACTACGTTAAAATTCTTAAAAAATGTTTACTTTTCGCAACGAAAAACTAAAAAAGCTAAAAATTATCGTGAAACTTAAATAGTTTCGCTGCACATCATGCATTCTTGCGCACAAATTAAAACCTCGCAAAACGAGCTCGTGAAGATAGTAACCATTTCGCAGTTGCAGCAAATCAGAAGTAGATATATATATATATATATATATATATATATATATATATATATATATATATATAAACACGTGCGGAATTTTACACACGGCACATTTGGTCAATCTATAGTAGTCAGAGAACCAAACAATTCAATGCTTTACTATAAACCGCGCTATCAACGGACAATGTCCGTACATCTAGGATAAATGATCCCCAACGATCATAAATTCTGCCAAAGCTGTGGCACTTAAACTAGGCTTTTCTTTCTTTCTTTGGCTATCACAACTCGTTATCGGGTTACAGCCGACTTTACTAATGCTCGTCAGGCGCCCCTGCTTTGCGCGCGCCTTCTTCAGTTGGTCACTCCAAGTGAAGCTAGGTCCTTCTCCACTTGGTCTTTCCATCTGAGTTTAGATCGTCCCCTTCGTCTGTCTTCGTTAACTTTCATAAATCTATGTCGTTGTAGAGCTCATACAGCTGGGTTCATTCGGATACGAAAGTCATCGCCAATTCGCAAGGGACCGAAGATTTTGCAAAGAAATTTTCTCTCGAACACTCCAAGCGCGGCTGCATCCATCCGCGTAACGACCCTTGGTTCTGCGCCATATAACAGCACGGGCAGGATGAGCGTCTCGTAGAGCGTTAATTTTGTCGCTCGAGAGAGGTCTCTGTTACACATTTGCTTAGTGAGACCATAGTAACACCTATTGGCAAGTGTGATTCTTCGCCTAAACTCCAGGCTGATGTGTTGACGGCGGTGCCAAGGTACGTGAAGTCCTTGACAGCTTCAAAAGTATAGCGGCCCGCTACCACATGGTAACTCAGGCGCCGTGCAACCCCATTTGTAGACAGCATATACTTGACCTCGTTAACCGCAAGACCCACTTTCGCTGACTCCTTTTCGACTGCGGAAAACGCAGCGGTGGCATCTCTTTTACAACGCCCAATGATATGATAAGGCAAGGCTGCGACTTTTCGCATAGAGTTCGAAGAGCCTCCATTTTGGGCTTCGCGGAAAAGTACATCCTAGTGGGAGAGATTAGGGAAAATATGAGCGTAATGATGAGCTTAGATAGATGCAACTGTCGTCATGCCACATTCTAGTGAGGCTCTTTTTTTTGATGGCAAATAGACACAGTAAGAATAAGTTTTAACTTGGAAAAAATCCGAACACTAGAATTCTTTTTGCCCATTACAATAAGCCGGAAACCAAATAAACGATCTTTGTCTTCCGTTGGTTTTCGCATTATTTCAGCACTTGTGTTCAAGGCTATGTAAATTTTGTTTAAAGAAAAGTATCTTATCTTGATATATCGTAGCTTTCGTAGTATTTCATTTGGTTATCTATGCTGTGGACCTTGGTAACCTACTCGCCTCTAGACCGGAAGGTCAGTGGTTCGATGCCAAACTGCAGCACTGGCATAGAGCTAGCAAATAAAAAGATGCTTTTTACATATGAAAATCTTTATTAATTAAGAACACCGCTGTTCGGATTCGACTCTGTTCTCTACGAACAACTATTAATAGAGAGATATCGCCATGCTCCGCCTTTGGAGCGATGACCATAGTCAAGAGGAATACGATTACTTATTTATTCCATGCTTTCAAAGTACGTATTATACAAATGATTATAAAATCGGACATCACGACTTAGAGAATCCCCTTAAAGGCACCGAAATTCCAGCTTACCAGCCAAGTTCTATATAGCACAATTAGCATTGTTGTGGAGGGTAAACAAGCTGATGCACTGGCCCCTACCTCCCTCCCTCCTATGTTCAAATCTCTCTATATACACACTTAATGATGTATGTACAGATATGTGTATATATGCGCTTGTATATTTTGCGAATATTGTTTGGGTATATGTGCGTTAATGACTCCGGACGTTATCAGCTGTGTTCGCCTATCAAACAGGTCAAAATGTACAAATAAATTGCAAAATTCTATAAAAAAAAATGTTAATACGAAAATATTTACAGAATGACTGCCTCACTAAACAAATTACACATCTTATTTATTTTTTTGCTTATAGATAAACCGACATATTCTCTTTCAATAAATGACTAACGAGATACAAACAGCCACATATGTACTATACAATAGAAATAATACTATAAATAATACGGCCAGCTCTCTCAATCTCTTTAAAAAGAGAATAAAACTACCTTAACAAAATAGCTGAACTTAAGTTAAATATGCTTTGTGAGAGCAATAACAAAACCGTCGAATTACCATTAAATATAGAAATCACCGAAAGCAAAGGATATTTGGATAACTTGCGTATAACAAGAAGAACCAGCCAAGAAGAAGAACAATTTGCAAATAAATCAGAAGGAAATCCAAAGCTGCTGTTACCTGCATATTCAGAGTATTCCAAAACGACATGTACATCATCAACAAGAACGGCAGCAAAAACAGCAAAAACCGCAACAACAACAGCAGCAGCAGCAACAGCAATAACGATCTGCAAAATAATTTACGCAAAATTCTGTAGCAACTATTTATGTAAATTTAATCGAATGGCAACAGGCTGTATATATTTTTTATTAGTTTTAGTGATATTAAGCCGAAATACTAGTGCTTTTCAAGATATTGAAAGCGATACTCAATATAATTCTTCAACTTCTGCTGTTGTAATACTCAAAAATGTGAGCGGCTCAAATGATTTTTCAGTTCAACAAAATAATAATGCCGCCGATATTTCAACGACTACAACTACAACACCAACAACAAATGCAAAACTTATGAACAAAATTTTAGAGATAAATAATACTCACAACGCCAATAGAACAAATGAATTCGAGAAGGAGCAGGTAGAGCCGGAGCAACGCAGTGATAGTCCCACATTTCTCATAACTGATGAACATTTAAATGATATTTTTGGTTCATACAGTATACCAGAAGAACCAATTTATACAAATGAATTTGCAGTCTATATACCGGCAGGCAAACATATTGCCAATGCTATTGCCGATAAATATGGTTTTACCAACAAGGGTCAGGTAAGTTGAAAAAAAAAACAAAACCAAAATAAAAATAAAACTGAAACTGAAACAAAAAACCCAAAACACATAATTATACATTTCATAAATTAACTTTTAAAACCCGCATATAGATTGGTGCCCTTGATGACTATTACGTATTTCATCATCATCATGTATCAAAACGTTCGCTTCGCACAAGCCGCAAGCATCAGAGTGCCTTAAAGTCGGAGTCTGAGGTAAGCCAACAACTACGGATCTACGAATTTCAGTTCATATATTGCATATATTATTAAATTGTTGTTAAATTGCTTAAAGGTGAAATGGCTGCAACAGCAACATGAAAAAGTTCGACGCAAACGAGATGGCCCATTTCCACCGTATAGCATCTTGCGTCAATCGCAAAGTGATTACCGTATAGATCCCAATACGCATCTGCCATACTCCTCATCATCATCATCATCATCATTATTAATGCCATCGAGTCCATCGCGCATTGAATACCGTGATGTGAGTGCACATCAATTGTTTACCGATCCGTTGTTTAAGGAACAGTGGTATTTGGTGAGTAAAGTATGTAAACATGTTGATCTCTAATGCATGAATACACAACAAATTAAACAATAAGTGTGCACATTTTTTTTGGTGTGTTTGTACCAAGTATTCCCAGTTGGGAACTGTCCATGTAACATGCCAAGGCCAACAAAGTGTTAGTGTTTGTTTACAAAAGCAAGACCAAGGGCGTCATAGTAAGCGAAAGGTAGGCGGCGTACAGTTGTTGCCCGCTGCAACCTTGAAAAATACCCATAAATTAGGCAAAGGGTTCAATGACCCCAAAAAGCGTTTACCAAAGTAATTAGCGATTTTACTACTTCTCATGTGTGTTGATCTTTTAAAGTGTTTCAAAGCTTAGTTAAACCTTAGCAGTGGCTTGCGAAATGGCAGACGCATAATTTAAAGCCGCTGACATTGGCTGCTGTTGCTAGTGTTGCAAAATGCGTCCTTTTATGACATTTGCAATACTGCAAAAGCAAAGCTGCCAACTTGCTTTATTCGCAGCCAATTAAATTAAACAAAAAAATGCAGATTTAATCAAATTTAATCAAAGCTTGCTTTTTAGATGGTATCAATAGCTTTAGCTAACGTCAATGCTATTTTTGGAGCTGTACAAAGACATGCTCCAGTAGCGAATGCCAGCAGGAGGCCAATTTGATGCGATTAATCTTCTGCTGATTGATTTTGCTTACGTTGAACGTCGTATTGAATTTTAAAATTATTTAATGCACGACACGAAAAACATGTTGATGTTGTTGATATGTGTTCTCTTGGAGAGCTATTGAAAAGTCGTTAATTATGTTCTTTTCGTTAAAAAGCAACATTTAGTATACAGACACTAGTTACTTGGGAACAGGTTTCTTTGTTAATTATTATTATTTTTTTTTTTATTAATGGTCTACAAATACTGCGAAACTTAATTAAGCAAATCAGTTTTTGTTAAAATATTTGATATTTTGTCTTCACCTTTTGTTTGTTCTTGAACAAAATTGGCCCAAGCTAATTATATAGCAACTGCCTAGAGCTCAAGTTAAGAGCTTGCTGCATCAAATAGTTATCAATTATTAATGCTTAAGTGCAATGAGACAATATACATTAAAGAAATTATTTAATTTGTTTGTTGTTTTGCTTATGTTTTAGAACGGAGGAGCTAAAGATGGCTTGGATATGAACGTGGGTCCAGCCTGGCAAAAAGGTTATACCGGCAAGGGTGTTGTGGTGTCTATTCTAGACGACGGTATACAAACCAATCATCCAGATTTGGCGCAAAATTACGTAAGTATATGTCTTAGAATTCTAGTTTTTTATAATATAATAGTCAAATATGCTACAGTTGTGGGGAACACTATAAAAATTCAGTTTGAAATATACAAAACGAAGCAAATTATTTATCTTAAGCCTTTTCAAGTCGCTCTGAAAGAGTGTTATTATGGCAGACATAACATAAATGCCTGTTATTAACAAAAAACTAATATTGTATTTTAACTTTATATATTTTAAAATATTGGCATGATGCGCCAATTCCTTTGCGCTTAATATTGCCGCAAAGTTTTGGTGTAAAATGTTGATAAATCTTAAGAGATACATATTTCGTAACTTAGAGCATGCAACATCTCTGCAAAAATATTGTACATACAATACGTCATCCAGAGCAGTCTTAAAGCTTAACGAGGTAGAAAAATCCTTCCAAAAGATATTGGAAGCTCTTGAGAGCGGCTTTTACAGGGAGGGAATCTGTGCAATCCTAGAATAATATGTGCAACTACAGATCAGAGCAATCAAATGTTTTATATGCGGAAAGTTATTATTTACATTAAGCAGCTACTTAAGTTGCATAAATTAATAACTCTACTACTAACTGTTTGCAGGATCCAGCTGCTTCCTTTGATATTAACGGCAACGATTCTGACCCCACGCCGCAAGATAATGGTGATAATAAACATGGCACCAGATGTGCCGGCGAAGTAGCTGCAGTTGCTTTTAATAACTATTGCGGAGTTGGTGTGGCATATAATGCCAGTATTGGTGGTAAGTTAAGTTTTTATTTACATAAGTGCTCCATAATTGGCACACACACACACACACACACATAAATATATGTACATATATACCTATAATGTCTATAAGGTAGGCCTCCTATCTATAGTTACTTTCATACATATATGTATGTACATATGTATTGTTGCAGCCATAGAAGCGCGCGAATATGTGCACATTGTATATTATGTGAATTGTATAATAAGTCTTTGGCTGTTTGCCTTATTTTATCGTAAATAAAAATAAAACTTCATTTGTATGAGTGTGTGTACATACAATACTCGCCTATAAAAGTCTGCGTACAATGCAAAGAAAAAATGCAACTCTTTCTTCATAATAATGGTGGTAACTACACTGCGTATGGTAAAAACTATTTTAACTTGTTTTTTTTTTTAAATTTTGTTTTCTTTTTTATTGAAGTAGAAGCATTAAATATATAAGCGCCTTGATGACGAAATTGAGTATTTTTTGTTTTTTAACCAATTTGGAGTGATTCGTTTCTTTCAACAGCGATACGATAATGAGCAGATATTTTTTCGTGAGCTCATTTGGAATGTTTGAATGCATTTCGCGGAGTAGCTTAAAAATTTGCAAATTCTGCAACAAGTTAGAGCTAAGCTCGATGTTAAATATTTGAAAATACATTTTCTTGATAGATTTGCAAAACCTTCACTTAAAAAATTCAAATTTCTTGATTTAAGTGAACACATAAAAAAAAAACCATTTTATTTAAATTCTTCGTTGTCTTAAACTGTAAAATCAATTTCATATTCAAGACCAATGACAAAAGTATCATATTAATTCATATGCATTTTTTGAGCACCAAACTAACTAAGGTCAACATAATTTACGTGTTGGAAATTTGTGGTTCATCGCAATCTGAGCTCTGAATCAATCCGTACCGCGAAGAATTTTTGATAGTTTTGAAGCTATATACATGGTACAAATGCTTTCAAAATCGATTTAACATCGAATTGATTCTCAGCTATATTTTAACCGTACAAACTTGAAGGATTGTGGTCATGCTGCCTTAATGTTCATGAAAAACAAACGTCTTTTGTCATTACCAAACTTGGCACTGGTAAACTATTATTTCTTTTGAGCGTTGTTGGGAAAACATTTTTCCTACATTCCTGCACCATTGAAATCGTTTTAAAGGCAAAATTTAAGAGCAAAATACAATTATATTTGATGAGAGAAAAAACGATTTCCAGTTTTGTTTGCTGAATTGCTGAGAGATTATCAAAGATTTGTATGGTCCGTCTGTAGTATTTCATCTTCTGCAAAGAACAGCTTCAATCGTTTGGCTAGGTTGTAAAATCAATCACTTATTGATTGAGCTGCTTAGGTAAGATGACGGTCTTGATAAGATGTTAAGACCTTGTGAAATCTCCTTTTTTTTGTTATACTTTTTCGAGAAAATGCTTTTTATCCACTGCGTTGCCGTGGACAACATCGCTCTGACAACTGCAGAACACTGTGAGCGAAATTTTTACGAAGAGAGTTTGCAAAGTTCTATGGAACATTTAGATTTCATTTGTGCCCAATTCTCCACAATTTTTGAACTTTCTTTATAAACTAATTGTTTTACGTGTGTCATGCCATTGAACGCCTACAATCGTGTACTCAAGGAATAATTTCATTTTGTTTCGTTTTAGTAATTCGCAAATGGAATTTTGATCAATTTAATTATTCATAGTTAAGATTCTTCTTCTACTTGTGTAGAGCTTTTTGCCAATTAAATATTTAATTATAAAGGGTGTTTTTTTTAGAAGTTTAGAACTTTAAATTGCTATAAAAAGCAACGATGAATTATTCGTTTGACATGAATTTTATTTATTCAAAAGATAATCTTGTGGCATAACATTTTTAGATATGATTTCTGGCATATGAACGCCACGGCTGGCTCGTATGTAGTCCAATCTGGAAGTGCAATTTTTGACAAATTTTTCCAACATTTGTGGCCGTATATGGCTTATCCGCATAGACTTTACATAGTCCCCCACAGAAAGTAGTCTAGCGATGTTAAATCACAAGATCTTGGAGGCCAATTCACAGGTGCAAAACGTAAAATTAGGCGGTCACCAAGCGTTTCTTTCAATAAATCTATTGTGGCACGTGCTGTGTGACATGTCGTGCCGTCTTGTTGGAACCATAGCTCCTGGATATCATGGTTGTTCAATTCATCAATGAAAAAGTTAGTAATCCTGGCGCTATACCGATCAACATTTACTGTCACGCTCTGACCATCATCGTTTTTGAAGCACTATGGACCAATAATTCCAACAGCCCATAAAGCGTACCAAATAGTCAGTTTTTCGGGATGTATTTGGTGTTTCGATATACACTTGAGGATTAGCTTGACTCCAAATGCGGCAGTTTTGTTTGTTGAGGTAGCCATACAACCAGCAGTACGCTTCATCGCTAAACAAAACTCGCTTATAAAGATCGGGAACAAAGGCAATCTCGTTTTGGGCCCATTCGATGAATCTACGCCTTGCTTGCTGATCGTTTGGCTTCAATTCTGCACGAGTTGGATTTTGTAAGCACGCAAACCAAGATCCTTTCGCAAAATCTGCCATAAAGTGAATGGTCACAGATCCAATTCCTTTGCTCGATGGCGGTTAGACTTATTCGGGTCTTCCTCAATGCCAGGCTCTACAGCAGCAATTGCATCTTCTGTAGGCACCGTCTCCTGGGCCGTAAGTTATCAATAAGAGAAAACGTGATGCGAACCGGTCCATGGATAATCGTATTAACTGCTCTCTGATGGACGATTTTGTCGGCGCTAAAATGGACGTAGTGCGTGTTACGTATTCCGCACAGAACCTTTTTTTTCGAAATAAAATTGCACTATTTGCAAACGTTGTGTAGGCGTGAGTCTATTGATGAAGAATTGCCAAGCCAAACTGAGAATACATCAATTGACAGCTGTTAGATCGGTCACCAACTTGAACAGTAATAAAGCAAACTTAAGGTTCTATATCTCGAAAAAAAACACCCTTTGCAATAAATGCGCAATTTTGGTGAATTTTTCTTTGATGAACTGATTCAAACATCATGAAGATGTCCAGATCACAAGCGAGCAATTCATCTTCTTAAACTTCAAACAGCTGTCAAGCGGCATTCTTAACTTCTTAATTTTCACGCGTAAGAAGATTATTTTGAATTGATTATTTGCATAGAAATACATAGGCGGTTGGCCAGTACCATATGCCTGTTCGAAGGTAATTCTTTAATTCTGTGTTTTCAGCAAGGATTTGTATTCAAGGAATGCTTATACAATAGAAAAAAAAAGTTAAGGTTCGTAAAGTCTCAAGCCAATATATTCAAATGTCAAGTTAATATAAAAAGTCAAAAAAGGTCTTGAGCCTGGCTGCAAAAGCGCGACAACTGATAACTTTTTCAAAAAAAAAGAAACTCAATAATTTATTATAACTTTTTGCACTGTACACAGACTTTTAGCGATTAGTGTATATAAATTTGCAAAGCTATGCACAGTTGGCTATAAAAAGAAGAAGAAAAAACGTTAAAACGGAAATTAAAACAATAAAAAATCGGGATTGTGTTGGTTACTAAATAGTGATTGATTGGCAATTGGTTGTCTTGTTTGGTCGTTGGGCAGGGGGAGGTCAAAATTTGTATATATCTAATACCTTCCTTAAACTTGTATATGCATATATTCCCACATACATACATATATATATATATATATTTGCAGGTGTGCGCATGTTAGATGGTAAAGTTAATGATGTAGTTGAGGCACAGGCATTAAGTTTGAATCCATCGCACGTCGACATATACAGCGCATCGTGGGGTCCCGAAGATGATGGTTCAACTGTTGATGGACCTGGTCCCTTAGCACGCCGTGCGTTTATTTACGGTGTGACCAGTGGTCGGCAAGGCAAAGGTTCCATATTTGTCTGGGCATCCGGCAATGGTGGTCGCTATACAGACTCATGTAACTGCGATGGCTATACTAATTCCATATTCACACTTTCCATATCAAGCGCTACACAAGCTGGGTAAGATTCTGACAAAAACCATAAGCATAAGTTTTCGGTGTAAAGTAATATAAAATGGCATATATTGTTGGTAATAGGATATAATAATCCTTAACACTTTTCAACATTTAATTTTTGCACATTTTTTCAATGGCTTTGGATAAAAGTGTTAAATCAGTTATGACTATATGATATAGTACATATCATGTATATATATATTCGTTTTTTTTAAACATTTTATATTTCTTAACGTATTTTTGCTGACTTGGTTATTTTTTTTGAGGGTCAGTTATACCGAAAATTAGCATAGCTTAATATTTACCTTTACTTTAATATGTTTCGTGCTTTCTTTTTATAGTTTCAAGCCATGGTATTTGGAAGAATGTTCCTCAACATTGGCTACTACATATAGTTCCGGTACGCCGGGTCATGATAAAAGTGTTGCCACCGTTGATATGGACGGGCGTCTTAGACCGGATCATATATGCACGGTAGAGCATACGGGCACATCGGCCTCGGCACCTTTAGCAGCGGGTATATGTGCCTTGGCATTGGAGGCTAATCCTGAACTGACTTGGCGTGACATGCAATATCTTGTGGTATACACATCCAGACCAGGACCGCTTGAGAAAGAGAGTGGCTGGACATTGAATGGCGTAAGGCGTAAATATAGCCATAAGTTTGGTTATGGCTTGATGGATGCCGGCGCAATGGTTACGCTGGCAGAGCAATGGTCGTCGGTGCCGCCGCAGCATATATGTAAATCACGTGAAAACAACGAAGATCATAAAATTAATGGCGAATATGGTTTTACGCTGGCCACGCATATGGATGTCAATGGTTGTGCGGGCACAATAAACGAAGTACGCTATCTGGAGCATGTGCAATGTCGCATCACATTGCGCTTCTTCCCACGCGGTAATCTACGCATTTTGCTTACTTCCCCAATGGGCACTACCAGCACACTATTGTTTGATAGACCAAGAGATATAGTTAAGTCCAACTTTGATGACTGGCCTTTTCTCAGTGTACATTTCTGGGGTGAAAAAGCCGAAGGCCGTTGGACACTACAGATCATAAATGGCGGTAGGCGTAGAGTTAATCAACCGGGCATACTCTCCAAATGGCAGTTAATCTTTTATGGCACAGCCACGGAGCCCATGAGACTCAAATCGGAGCTTGTTAATCCACAGCTGCGTAGTCCCATTGGTAGCAATCCGTTTATTTTCTCATCAGCATCGAATATTGGACAAGCAGCCAATGAGGGTGGCAATTACAATACGGATAACTTTGCCAGTTATCTCAACTATCAGAATATTTTTACCAGCGCTGGCTCAAGTCCGGAACAGGCAACCACAACTTTAGATGGGCAAAATGCTTCCGTCACAGCACAGCTACAGAACACCATACGTGATCTTAATAACAAAATGATACTACATTCTTGTGACGCTGAATGCGATTCGCTTGGTTGCTATGGACGTGGACCCACACAGTGTGTAGCATGTAGCCATTATCGGCTGGATAAGTAAGTAAAAATGAATTAGTTTTGTACATTTGTTGTATTTACAATTTATAAATATTGCAGCACATGCGTCAGCCGTTGTCCACCACGCTCTTTTCCCAACCAAGTTGGTATTTGTTGGCCATGTCATGATTCCTGTGAAACATGTGCCGGTGCAGGACCAGACAGCTGTCTAACTTGCGCGCCAGCGCACTTACATGTTACGGATCTTGCTGTCTGCCTACAAGTTTGCCCAGACGGTTACTTTGAGAGTAAGCAATACGAGTGTATTTCCAAGACAAAACCAATTGACTAACCCGAAAACTTTATCTCTTTTAAACGCTGTGCACCTTGTAAAGATTATAAAAACCGAACGTGCGTGCCTTGTGAACCAAATTGTGCATCTTGCCAGGATCATCCAGAATACTGCACTAGCTGTGATCATCATCTTGTTATGCATGAAAACAAATGCTACTCTGCATGTCCACTTAACACATATGAGACCGAAGATAATAAGTAAGCATGAGCAAAGTCAAGCCTCAAGCACCAAGGTTCTTGAAATCATTCAACCAGCCATGATACTAGCCAACCTAATCCGCAAACTACATTTGGCAAAGACTTGCATTAAACATAATCTTTAATTACAGATGTGCACTATGCCATTCTTCTTGCGCCACTTGCAAAGGACCAACTGAATCGGATTGTATTACCTGTCGCTCCAATCGTTACTCATTTGAGAATAAATGCCTAAACAACTGTCCAGATGGCCATTATGCTGATAAAAAACGGCTCGAATGTTTGCCTTGCCTGGATGGTTGCAAAACCTGTGGAACTAATGGTATTTGTACAGAATGCCTACCGAACTGGTCACTAAATAATAAAAACAAATGTGTTGTGGTTGGCAGCGAAACGTGCAGCGATTGTGAGTACCATAACATAGCTATTTGCAAGAGACACAAATAACGCTTGGTTCCGGTGTTTCTTTGTTTGCAGCCGAATATTATAATCGAGTGGAGCGCCAATGCAAGGGCTGTCATGAGACATGCGATACATGCAATGGAGCAACAGATTCCAATTGCTTGTCTTGTCGTCAGAGTCGTCTGCTGGAGTTGAACCGCTGCGTCAGTGGTTGTAAGGATGGATTCTATATGGAGGCTGGCATCTGTTCGCCCTGCTTACATACTTGCACACAGTGTGTATCGCGAACGAATTGCACAAATTGTTCAAAGGGTCTGGAATTGCAAAATGGCGAATGCCGAACTACATGTGCCGATGGGTAAATATATGACTAGGCAGAAAAGCGATCCAGACGTAAATCTATCTACCCAGCAGTGTGGTATATGCATGTGGCATGTGTGTACCGAAGTATCTTACAAAGGGCATAGCAACTCTTAGCTGGGACTTATGGACAACACAAGAATTCGTATAACTGTTTGTAGCTTAAATAGGGAATGTGTAAATTACAACACCTTACCAGCTGTTTATATGGTGCAATGGGCGCGTCAGATAGCGCACAGTGCTTTCCCTGTGCTGACATTGAAAATGCTACTTCGGAAAGTAGCTGTGGTGGTTCTGGTTTAGTACGGGTAAAGCCTTACAGCTTGCCGTGCAGCTGTATCTAAATCAAGGGTGAAGATAGAAGTGACATCTTTGTTTTTGGAAAGTAAAGTAGCTAAGTCACACGGCACGTTAAATAAGCTGGAGAAGATGCAAGATATCTGTGGGATGTGTGTATATTCAAGAGTGTATGGAATGAACCAAACATTATTAGACAGAAGATACACGAACCAATTCTATTATGTTGCTTTTTGCATGCTTTTGGTACAAGGTGATTGACTGACTGGGTGTATGATAGACATGCGAAAAGTCGTGCGCAGCTGTGAGATAATTTACGAGTTTATACGTGAACTTTTGGGTGGCCACGTACGTGCCAAAGTGCTTCAAGTTTCTAATAACAATCATATGCGAAAGTCATGCGCAGAATGTAATCCAATGATTGTGCTAGCCGCGTGGAAAACAATGGTACTATCTTGAACAAGAAACTGAAGCTTTGAAACAGTTGTACTTTAAATCGGTAATGCTAACTTAAGGTTTGCAATTCCAAAACAGCTGGGGGGTGTCTTGTATCAACTTAAAATTTATTTTTTTTAACATAAATGGTGCTTTGCGCTTGTAGTGCATCATAATGTATAACATAAAAGCCTTAAGGTTTGTACGTGCTGCAGGAGTTCGTAAAGGCTAGCAATTTGGCATTGGTTGTCGTTGTGTTTTAATTTAATTGCAGAGTATTATCGATTATTGGTAATTCTTTGAATGCACTCCATAGAGATATAGTGGTTCACGGTAGAGTAGTGGTAGCGTATTCGCTTCTTAGCCCGAATAGGCTCAAATCTACAGCAGTAGACAATAGCAATGAGAAAAACGTATCCCTATATATTTTAATATAAATATTTTAACATCTAGCTTGTTGGTTCTACAATACTCTTAAAGTCTGGGACTATTTATTATATCGAAAATGTGCTGATGAGTTTCTAAAACGTTGTTTATTGTCAAAATCCTTTTTGCAGTTACTACAGCGATCGCGGCATTTGCGCCAAATGCTATCTTAGCTGTCATACCTGCAGTGGGCCTCGTCGCAACCAATGTGTACAGTGTCCACCTGGCTGGCAGCTAGCCGCTGGAGAATGTCATCCAGAGTGCCCCGAGGGATTTTATAAATCCGACTTTGGCTGCCAAAAATGTCATCATTATTGTAAAACTTGCATTGGTAAGCTGGCAAAGCATAAATAGCCATTTGTTTTTTTAACTTAAATATATACTTACAATTTTTTTTTTATGCAAAGGTGCCGGACCACTTGCTTGCTCCTCGTGTCCAACGCATTTTATGCTAGATGGTGGCTTATGCATGGAATGCCTAAGCTCACAATATTATGACACAAATAGTGCAACCTGCAAAAGTTGCCATGAGTCGTGTCGTGCTTGTTTCGGGCCCGGCAAGTACTCTTGTAAGGCCTGCGCTTTTCCATTACATTTGGATCAGCTGAACAGCCAATGCGTACCTTGTTGTGGCAACAATAGCGCTGTGGAGGATAATGAAGCATGCTGCCACTGCGACAAAGAAACTGGTTAGTATAAAGCCATTGGTTGGTACTTGTATTGCTGCTTGCCTGCTCCTGCTAGTTATCACATAAAACCATTTTAGGTGAATGCAAGTCGGTATCCTCGGCGGGCAAGCGTCGCACTGTCATTGGCGATGAGCGTCATCGTTATGGCAAGGCGGAGAGCATTTACCATAATGATGCTTTACAAAGCGGCGGAGGAGATGCTGGACTAGAAGGCAGTAATGGTGAATTGGTTTTGCGCCTGGACTCGCCATTAACTGCAATCACTGCAATCGCAATTGCAATTTGTTTGCTTATAATTACAATATTCTCGATTATCTTTGCTGTCTTACAGGTAAGATTGTGATCAAATTTATGTTATAAAATGTGCAAATCTTGAATAATATTATTTGCAATTTGCAGCGGAATAGTAACCACGTGTCACGCAATTCAGTGCGCTATAGAAAAATTATAACCAATTCAAATGGTCGTAAAGGCGGAGCTGGAGGAGGCGGCGGATGCAACTCACAGAAACCAAATAATGAAGCAAGATTTATTTTCAATATTGGTGAAGATGATACAGATGATAATACCGAGGAAGATTTTGATGTAAATATGGACATCAAAAGAATTGTTTATGAACCCAAAGGCACAATTCATGGAAACGAATTTTACATAAAAAGTACAAACGATATTGATGCGATCGAGTTTCATTGCAAGGGCGTTGATAATGCAAAAAAATCGGATATGCAAACGAAGCGGTGCAGTAAAAATTATGATGAACATCCCACGAAATCAATAACAAACGATGCAAATATTGTTCGTAGCTGATTTTTCGATAATTTCAACGTACCAACAACTTTGATACTAGACTTCATGCGACGTCTGGACTAGTAAATTTTAACCTTCCTTGAGGAATATAGCGGAACCGAAATATTTAACATCCGAAATGATAAAATTTATATGTGATTGTGAATTGTTTTTATATATATATATTTATAAATTTAATGTTTGTATTAAATTTTTATGAAAATGTTATGTCAGGTTTAATTGCGACAGTCTCAACTTTCATTTATTACTTTTGATTGACAAATGGTTTTTTGTTTTTGTTTTTTTTTTTTCAGAATGCCTACGACACGTAATGCATTTAGTTTTGTATATTTCACCACCAAGTGATTGTAAGGAATACTTTTTTGTTTTCGTAACGTACAAAATTATAATTCTTTTTGTATTGTATTCTTCATTCATACTACTCGAGTTTAAGACTAAATTGCTTAAGTATGTGTTTTAAAAAATCAGTTTTGTTTTGTTTTGTTTATAAATTCTGTTTGTGTTTCGTTTATCAAATATTAGCTAACTTATGTTTGGACTCACATTGCAGCAGATTTTCAATAGAAAACAGCTGAAAAATGCATTATCACCCTGTTTTGTCTTCTGATTGTTTTTTCTTTTCGTTTGTTATTCTAAGTTTTAAAGTATACAAAATGTATTATGTATATATGTACATACATATACAGTAAATTTAAACCAAAGTGTGTGTGTGTGTGTGGGTGTGTTTGTTATATAACACTTAGGATATAGTGCAATCGCAGCACATTAGCGAATAATATAAACATTTCACCACTTTGTCATCGTCATCATCTTCCAGAGATTTTTTCTTAGTATCGTTATATGAATACAGTTTACCATCCAATTGATCAGATTCAAGTTTCTCTTGAGATGTCTTGTCCTTTTTACGTTTATTTTTGGGCATCCAATCGTAATCATCATGTATAGATGTATTTTGTAAGCTTGAAATGCTATCAATGGAATTAATATCCTCCTATAGAGAAAAACAGCATATACACATATATATATATATTTGTATGTTTGGCCAGATGTGTATGTACTTACGTGATTATTGTTATGATTCTTAAAGCGTGATTTTTGCGGCGAGGCGTTTAGTGAACTCGAATTGTTTTGCTCATGTTTGCGATTCGACACTGGCGATGATGCCGTTTCAATCGATGCAGTCGTGCCAGCCGAACTGTTGAGCACCACTGCTGCTGTGGATAGATCCGTTTCGCTATGGGATGGCACTTTTGGTAAACTAATTTTATTAGTAGTGAGCGTCATATTGTGCTGTAGTAAAGTGACAAATTCGAATCAATAATTGAAAGTTTTTAATAAACTGCAAGGCATGCTTTATTACCAAGTCCAAAACTTCAACAGTAGTGACAAGTAAAGCCGGATTCATGGGATTCATTTGGCCAGCCTGTTCAGCAAATGGGCTGAGTAATTGTGGCGTCGTGGCTGTTGCGGTGCTCGGAGTTGTAGGCATAGTAGCGCATTCAGATAAAGCATCCTCGGGTATTTTTTCACCAGCGTCAGCACTTTGTGCTAATTTTTCAGCACTTTTAGTCAAAGTGCACGACATGGTGCCCAGCGCAGCCAAAGTTGATGTAGAAGCAGCACCGCTTATTTCTGGTGAGCCGCTGCGATAAATAATAAACAATAAATGGCTATAAGGCAAAAGTTTGTTAACATTTGTACGTACGGCTCAAGTAGATCTCTTTGAGTTTTGGTACCACCCAAGGACCAGACTTCGCTTTTCTTTTGTGCTGGGCTATGCGAGATATGTTTGTTTGTAGCACTAAAACGTCCCTTTGGATGACTCTTGCGTCCACCTGGTATCCATAATATGCGCATGCCAGAAGATTTATTTTTTTTATTCGATGCTGAAGCCATCTATTACAAAAAATTTACCAAAAATTCATACATACATAGTGGTTATGGCAATAATCCAAATCAATGGTTCATTTTAGTTCTTGAAAGCAGTTATTTATTTTATCCAATTAGTTTTTTATGTTAACTGTCAGTATGAAGCGTAGCTTACTTTGTGCACAAATTTTCTTTTTCTTATTTTACTTTTTGTGTGTGTTTAATGGCATGTGCGTGGGCAGCGTGTAGTTGTAAACAAATGTATATAGAAACTATGTACGCGAGTACATAAGCGCATTCGATACAAGCAGACACATGCGTTAACTCTAAACCAGTTTCAACTCTTATTACTATGTTGTTTTTTGTTTTTTATTTTTTGCTTTTGTTGTTTTACCACGTCTGGCTTCGTTGTCAAATTGTTGTTTATGAAACGAAGCCAAGTTTTTGTGAATTTTTTTTTTCTATGATGAAACTTGCTCGTTTGTATGTGCTGTACGAATTAAGCCGAGCATGCACGTATCCAAATACACAAGGTGGTCTTATCTGCGTTGGCTTTATATTACAATTGAACGAATTTCGATGAATTACTGACTTAGTTAATATGAGGTGTTTTTTTTTTAATGATCTCACCTTGAATTTTGGGTAGGGGCTGATCTTACTGAAAGAGTCTAACTTTTGCAAATACGCTTACACATGCACATACGCACGTATGTGTGTGTATGCATGCGAGTTTTGTTTGGCTTGTATGTATGTATGCTGGCTTAATGTGCACAAAACTAGAGAAAGTTTCAATTAAAGTGTTTAATTTCGTTGCAATTGAATTGTTAAATGCTTTGTGTGAATAAAACAATAATAATGCCACATTTTAAGTTATATTTTAAAAACAACAAAACCTTGCCAGAAATCGTGCGCACTTCACCTTAAAACGAGTAGACAATAAACAAAAAAAAAAAAAACATATGTACCAGTGTTGTTAAGCGCATAAAGCGAGTGTTGCAAAATGCTCAAGTCGCAGCGATGGCTTGTTTGAAGCTATTTTTAAATGGCAACTTCATGTTGCGCGTAAACGCTAAAAACGTAAATGATTTTATTTGAATTGGTTTCATTATGTTTTTATTAATTTATTAGTTTTTTTTTATAAACTGTTTTTAACAAAACAAACACACAACAGCGTCTTGTGTTCCGCCGTAGTTGCCCTTACTACAATACGGCAACACTTGCCGTAACACATGATTGCTTATCTCAGTCAGCATCCAGAGGACTTGCAACATTTTTGCGGTAAAATGCAGCAGTTATTGTTTAATACTTTGTGCATATATGTACATACATAATAAGTTAGCAAGCTTTAATTTATTATTTGTCTGCTTAAATATAAACATACGTGTGTAACATTTTATATAAGCGTTTAAAATCTAATCGCTTTAATATGGCTTATACGAGATAAGCCTGCTATTAAGGTTTTGTATGTGAGTGGGTCGTAATAAAAATTAAATCATGCACAGTTTTGTAAACAATTTATTTTACTGAAGTGTACAACAGTTGCTAGTCGATGGCTTTGCTGTGAATTGTACGTTTAAAAAGAGAAGATACATTTTAACGGTTTTTGCAACTCAGGATCCCCCGGGTTAGTGTTTTCCATTAAAGAACTTTTTCGCTGAGAGAGAAATAGCGAGACGATCGTGCACTCGTATTACTCTACTCAAAAGAATGGCTGTCTTGCATTGATGGCAATGTTTGCACCATGCTTAAGTGCTGCTGTTACATTACCCAGGCATTGCTTTTAACTACACATATGTACATATGTCTGAAGTGTCTATAGTTAGTGTTTTGCCTTAAATAAACATTTACTGCAAAATCAGCACTTTACTCAAAAGACAGCTATGAATATAAGCAATCCTTGCTGTCTGCTTACCTTCTATTACATCAGTCAGATGTTTCTATAACAAGATTGGACAATACTTTACCAAATACACTGAAATGTGTATATAGGTTCATTGGCTATTTATGCACCATGAGTAGTTGATGTAAAACCATGAGCTCTTTCTATGAAAAAACCTCTAAACTAAAATGCATATTTGTATACCATTGTCATTAAATCTTCAATTAGATAGCAATTACCGGGCTGGTATTTTCCTATGAGGTACTTTTAAAACAAAATAATATATTTATCAGTCATCATCGTAACTAACTGCATTTTTTCTGAATTAAATTCTCACTTAGGCGAGTTCGTTTTCATCAATTTTCCATCAGTCTTGAAGATGCATAATTGTTACATTATAAGTTTTTGTTGGCTGTTTTGTTGTCGCATTGTGGTGTCTAGCGAGCTGGAGCCAGTGACGACTGACCAAAATTTAGTGACGTCTAGACTCTAGTCGGATCTCTTCTAGACTTGTTTGTCAGCTGTGTTGTTTCCAATCATAGTATTTTTGTTGTTGCGGTTTTGCATTTTTGTTACTTTAAAGTTTATGATGTTGATGTATGTATGTATGTATATCTCTAAAGTTTGATTTAGCTTCCTCGCTTATGTGTTTACCGCTGAAGCAGTTCTTGAAAGATAATAGACTCTTTGTAGTTTGAAGTTTGCATGTCTGAAACTCTGCTACACTTGAAATATCGAAACAACCATAGTGTATTTTGAAGTCGTAACTCGACGTTGCATCGGCAGCTAGTTTATATCGAAATCCCCATTAATTATATATACAATTCGCTCTCGGCGTAAACATATTGCTCAAAATTCTAAATTCTAAATATATAACGTCAAATGTTGAGAGTAAAAAATTAAGAAAGATAGGTGGCCAGCCTGAGCATGTAAATATCAGCGCCAGCTTCGGGCCCAGTCTCCCCGAGTCCGTGCTGCACTCTGCTATCTGTTGTTCGCGTGTAGACGTAGGTAATATAATAATATATTTTATTTTACTTTTTTTTTTTTAAGTTTTCCTTCTGGTATATACATATGTATGGGATGTATGTATAGTGTCTGCCTGTACGTTATTGGCATTAATATGGCGTGTGCATGTGCTGGAGCGCAGTTAAGTGATTTTTTTTTGTTTTAATATGCAAATCAGGCATTTTATTTTTGTTTTTGTTAAGTTGCTTGGGTTGTAATACCCTGCTCTACTATGTGTACATCTTGCCAAAACTTTCGCCGCTCAAAAATAGCAATCACTGAACGTGTACATACATACACCTAATGAACCCGATGCGCCGCCACTAACAGCCCTCGTCCACAGCGAAATTTATTTTTGGAGCTGTGGCAAAACAGCGACACTTTTTTTTTGTATTTTTTTTAGAATTAAACAAATTCTTTACATATGTTTTGCGTATTTTTCGAAAAACCTCTTAAACTTGTGACACGGCGGTTTCTTGCAGTCGGCAATTGTAATTAAGGATACGCAAGCAATAAACTAAAAAGTATTTCGCAGCGTTGAAAGGTTCCTGTTTTTTTTTAATTTTAATTTTTTATGTACATATGTGGAATGGCAGCACATATGTACATCAAAGCTGTGTAGTATATATGCACATGCTACATACTTATTCTAAAAGTATTTTTGCATATCTGTTTGGTTACAAAATGATAGAATTGAAATGCTTATGTAATGTGCTCATTGCTAAGAGCATCATGCTGGCGTTCGTTCAAGCTGGGTTTCTAAGCAAACAATAAGAAATAATAAATTGAATAACTTTTGCAGCATATCATCAGTGGAACGCAGAACACAAAATCGGCTGTGATCATGGACCCGGAAGCGTTTTTGGATGTGGCCAATCAGGTCATTAAACTAAAAATGTTTCCTTTTTTCGACATTGCGCACAGTTTACTTGCCGCGCTGGCCGTGCGCGAGGATTTAGGCGCTAATGCACAGGCATTCTCGAGAAAGCATCCGTTAGCCTGCTGGTTGTCCACAATGTTGGTTATCTTTGCTGGCGGCATGGTTGCCAATGGCTTGCTTGGTGAACCTATATTGGCGCCTTTAAAAAATACTGGCCAACTATTTGTGGGCACTGCTGTGTGGTAGGTTGCAAATACGCTAGACCTCTCTGTCTTGGCTACGAGTTAACAACGATCTGTCCTTTTGTGTACATTTTTTGCAGGTATATTGTGTTTTATACACCTTTCGATATTGGTTACAAAGTTGCCAAATTTTTGCCTGTAAAAATTGTGGCCAGCGCCATGAAGGAGATCTATCGCGCAAAGAAAGTCTACGATGGTGTAGGTCATGCAGCAAAATTGTATCCAAACGCCTGGATTATAATGATTATAATAGGCACACTTAAAGGCAATGGTGCTGGTTTTACCAAGTTAATAGAGCGTTTAATACGAGGCGCTTGGACTCCCACGGCTATGGAGTTCATGCAGCCATCTTTGTAAGTATCTTAATTTAGCATAACAATTTTAATGCAATTAATATAATTGTTTGTTTTTGTTTAGCTATACCAAAGCCTCATTGCTCGCTTCTGTCATTTTTGTTTTGGACAAAAAGACGGACTGGATCTCAGCACCACATGCCTTAGTTTACTTTGGCATTGTTATATTTTTGGTTTACTTTAAATTGTCTTCCATACTGCTGGGCATACACGATCCATTCTTACCACTCGAGAACTTATGCTGCGCCATATTCTTTGGCGGTATTTGGGATAGCTTGGCTAAAATACTGGGCCGTGGTCAAGTCAAGGATGGCGACAGTAAAGATGTTAAGAAAAACAACTAAACCTATACTTATAATTAGCTTGAGAATTTATAAGCGCTGCCAACCAAAGTTATCATTAAAATATGAAAAACCTCTTTATTGTCCCATAAGTCATATATAATTTTAAAATTTAAATTTTGTAAATCACATTTAATGATTAGCAACTCTAGTGGGTGCGTTTGCTAATCATTGACTTTGATTATGTTTTAGCTACGATTCATCGTCGCGTTGTCCTCTAGTCCTTATGTTCAGTTGTCTTGCAAATAGTTTTAAGTACTTTGTATTGAATTGACACACTTTTTTAGATTTGATTTCATGTTGTGTACGACCAAAAATTACATGATCATAAGTTTCAGTTAAACAAAAACAAAAATAATAATTATGATTTAAGTTATACATTTGAGTCTGCTATTTCGTTAAGTTTTATATATACACTATAAAATAGATGGAAATTGTAATATATGCGTGCGTGTATATTAATGTGCATTTCTCTAGTTAAAAGTTTTGAGTCCGCCGCTTCAATTACATTTTTTGCTTTAAATATATATTTAAGTTCAACGCAATCTAATACAAATGAAATGTACCGCCAATTGGTCTAATATCCATCTTAATATAGTGTTGCTCTATATATTCGGCTTGTCGATTTCATATTATTTTTCGTTTATTTCAATAGTTGTATGAATATATGTAGGCACTTTTTTTTTGAACACACATACATAAATACATATATGCATTAAAATTGTTTCAAAAACAAAGAGTTTTATTAAAGTAAATAAAGCTTATTGGTTGTAATAAAAATTATACAAACGAAATGTGTACGAAATGGCTTTTGAAATGTTTGTGTTTGGTAAAGTTTTTTTTTTCGAAAATCTAAACTGCTTGATTGCGTTTTTTTTTTAAAAAAAGTAATAATGGCATAGCTTTTATAATTGTTCCAGAGAAAAAAAAATATGTTTGGTGTTTGTACGAGATTTACTTGTAAAGTAGAAATTGCTAAAAATGCATTTGTTTTGTAATTGCACAATACTCTGTTGGAGCATTGCAGAGTGTCACGAAATAGAGCAGTACAGCTGACATGCTCTCTTCTTGCTTCTTTTATTATTTATAAAGTATAACTAATCTAAAAACTAATCTTACAAGTATGGGGTAGTCAAGATTTATCACTTTGCTCACACGGTTGTGTAATGCGCCTTGCAGTGCACTAAAAGCAAATTATCATTTCAAACATATATAGAAACATGTTAGGCAAATGGCTGGTTGGCTTACCTATAAATTCAGAGACAGGATCGTTGTCTCCCTCGCCACGCATTGTGCCTGTAATTTCCTCGTTTTCTACCATTGGTAAAAATAGCTGCACAAACTCTGGCGAATATGGATGTGTTATGGTCTCAAGTACTTCGGTTACAAAATAACGTATTAGAGATATGTCTGTATCCTCTATGGCGCAGCATTGTTTTATGTATCGAAGTACAGGCACCACACAACCACGTGTCAATAGATGTACCATACGATCCAGTATCATTTTTTTCATTTCAAGTTGTACAAGAATTTCCAATTCATCCTGCTTCGATTCAAAAAGCCGTATTAATAACGACAGTATTTGCTGTTGTAACGTTGGATGCACGGCTGCAACTTCATCCAATACAGCCAAATGAGTTGGACAACTGTCGGTGGATAGTTTAAAGTAAGAAGGTTCCATAACTACATTTTCAATCCAGCGTATAACGCCCACACCGACAACAGGATATCTGCATAAGCAAAATGGACTTAAACATGCGTACTGCAATATAATTTTCAGTTTCCACTTACTTAATACAATTGTAAAGCGTCTGAAGTTCAGCAATTAGCTCAGTTGAGCCTTGGTCTACATTGCAGATTGCATGCGCCTTTTCTATAGCCTGAATTGTGCTTTTCAGTTCATCTTTGTTTAAAGTTCGTTCAGTTAGGGGCCGCTTCTTTGCCGGTTGGTCAATAACAGACGAAGCATAGGCTAGCAAGAAAACATACTTAGACTTATGCTCTGGATTAACCTTAACACCTGCACGAAAGAGTGCATCAACTAGTAGCTCAAGAAATTGAGGATTTCGTATTAGATCTATGGGTGGCGGATCAACAGCTGAATAATTGCGAAAGAGCACTGTTATATCAGCAGGATTTAAAGTATTACGCGTGAGCATCGATGTCAGTGCCTGACATGCCTGGGGATAGAGTGCGGAACCATTAAGAGCCATTGTTATAGGCGTGATGTTTTGATTGCTAAAGCAAAAATAAAAAAAAATTCCATAAGTATCATACATATGGTATATGTTTTGTAAAAATAATTACTTTTGTAGCGCGTATTTAATAATTTCCTGAGATAGGCGCTTCATATTGAATCCGCCTTTTAGTTCCTGACTCAGCACTTGTATAAGCACCTGTGAGTAGACGTAAGTGTGCTGCCCGTGACATACCATGCGTGCACATTCCTGTATGGCGCCCTGCACATCGTCCGGATTATTAAGAAACTTAATAATAGAAGTCTTTAGTACACGTGAGAAAACTTCGATTTGCTGCGCAGCAGTTGATATTGATGTGATCTCGCTTTGAAATCCCGCATCGGATATTAATTTAATAGTAAAGTTAAGCATCAGACAGTCGGGATACTCTTCGGCCAGACGATAAATCAATGAACGCCACGTATAGTGGTCAATCATTTCAGTAAGCCAGTCTGGTGTTTCACCCTCCTCAGTAAATATGGTGTCGGCTTTTTTTGGATCAAATGATTTGAGTATCATTTCTTTTAAATGATTCTCCACCATAGCCTGTACGTCTGTCACCTTTACGCCGGCTAGTATAAGCCATTCAGCAAGTAGGTTGGCCATTTGTGCCACAGCCTTATAGTTTTCAGACAACATTGAGATGACTTCCTCAGGCGAGCCGCCTGATTGAAAATAACGCTTAAGTTGTGTAAAAATACCTGGCTCCATAATATAGTCAGGAGTCTTGAATTTCTCCAGGCATTCCTTTACGGTTGCTAGCGGGTTATCATCGCTGCCCTCCTAAAAAAAAAAACCAAAAAAAAATAAATGTAAATACAATAAAAAATTAGCACCTAAACAACTAACCTCGGCATTAGGCTGCTGTTTGGCGCGGCCCTGCCAACCAGAATCCTCGTATTCTACATCCATGATAGCAGAAAATGATGCATTCACTTATAAACTTTAAAAGAATAATTTTGTTTCATAAAACAAAATAAAAAAAATAATCCCCTCAACCAAGCCGACTGCCGCTAGAACTATGCAAAGGCAGATATCGAAGCGTGAAACAACGGAATGAAACGATTACTTGAAATGCGTATGCGAGTATTCGTTTATTGATGTACTTTATCGATAACTTTTTAAATTGATAATTATGTTTTCTTCAATCCAGGCAATTTTCTGGTTTAGTTCGGTTCGATTTTACAAAAAAAAAATTAACTTTAAAATATTAATATTAAGCATATTTTATAGCAAAGCTGCTTAGACTTTTGATTTTGCAGCTGATTCAGCTAGGCCGGCAAAATACAAGCCTCAGTTCTCAGACTATACAGTTTTTAATCGAATTCATGTATTTTTAAAATATATTTTCCAGCTTTCATCTCGTGGTAGACGCGTCTTAAATTGTTATGGGATCATACGCATACAAATCATCTTGAACAGCGTCAAATCGCTGTTTTACATTTCCGATTTTAAAGATTTTTTAATGAAGGATGCGAAACTCGTTATATATAAGCAGGATAAACCAAGTCTTCTTCTTTAAGTGTACCAGTTTCTGCGGGATTTATGTGCTTCGTATTTTTGCTTTTTAACAGTTTTGCTTATTAACATATGCACTTAAGTGGCAATGAGTGTGGCCCGAAATAACATTTTATTTTCCTTGTCGTATCATTGGTAAAACAATAGTTATTAAAAATTTCTCAACTTTTTCAAACAAATAGCATGCGATTTTATTACTTTTATTTACAATTCATTTATGCCTTTGCAAACGGTACTTTTTTTTTAGCGCAAGTCCAACAATTTATCAATTAAAATTCACATCACTGGATGGAGCACTATAAAAATATTTTAACTCAATTTCAATAATTAACACGAAAATACTCGCTTCTAAAAAATGCACGAAAACTATATCCACAGCTTCGGCTGATTGGCTTGCACATACAGCTTGAAAAAAATACAAGAGAAGAATCATTATGCAGAAGATTTTGGACATTAAGACTAAGTAAAGATTTGAAACGAAACCAATTGATAATGATGATTTGTAAATTTGATGAATCTCGAAAATGTATTTATGTTCTGTTTGTTATTGCTGTAGTGGCTGGAGTGGACCTTGTTTGTTGTGCGTAAATTTCGACTCTATTTCCAGTTGAGTGCATTTGAGGATGATCCGCAAATACCTTTGCTTTAGCGGATCTCCTCATTGGTTCATGTGACAGAGATATTTGCTAGGGGAGACCTGTGGGGTGGTCCTGGTGTGTATGGTTTTGTAGCGCTTTGATGGCGCAAAATGTTTTCTTACTGGTCAAGTGGCTTATAGATAGATAGGCACCGCTTCAGACACTCAGGCCCATTGTGCGATACCGAAAAGGGAGCAGTTGGAAAGTGGTTGAGGAGGAGAGAAAGAGAAAAAGTGAAATGTAGAGACACCCACGTCACTCGGAGAAAGTTGAGAAGTGAGTGTAGTGGTAATTTGTGAACAAATTTATCAAATGGCTTACTTCTGCATAGAAAGATTTAAGTGCAGTTCAATAGCTTTATGGTCTGATAGAAGATACGCGTTCAATGAGCACAAGCTTTTGGCGTAATCGAAGGAAAGGGCTATGCCAAACCATCTAAGTTGCCAGTTCTCATGCTTCTTTGAGATATGATGGAAAGAAATTCTAAAAAAACAATGAAAAACCAAAAATTTCTCAAGTACCCATTATATGGAAGAATTGCTTCTAGTTGCTATATCTAATGAATGGCTATGAATTTTTTATAACCAGAGGTTAAGCCGACCCAGCGTAGGGGACCTCACATAGATGATCCGTATTATGGATAATAAACATAATACTGCCATATGCTGGTTATCAGCACAACAAGTCTTAGAAGTTACTACTACCTTTAAAATAAAGCAAACTACTGTACAATTTCTTAAAGTTAAAAAAATAATTAAAATTGTTATTTATTCTTTTTACTCGTAAAAATTACATAGCAATGAACACAAGTTTGTTTAAATAATAATATTTTGCAACTATATAACTATAGTCAAATATTTTTGGCAATAAAAAAAAGTCTTTTCATTATATATAACGTGCTGCAGAAATCTATTTCTTCTCATTGAATTGAATTGATTTCCGTAGTATCCCAGTGTCATTCATTTAAATTTTATAAATAATATTTACAACACTTTTGCTCTTTGAGTATGAATTTGATCTTCCTGCATTATTTTGCGATTTTTAAACATATCGTTGACAGCTTTTAGGAAAAAGTCAAATAATAGGCATGCCACTGTGCAAATAATCGTATAAAGCCACATGGGCAGGGAGTTCATAAACATATTATAGACCGCGTACAGATTGTTATTACTTATTAAGTTGTATATATAAGTGCTGAGCATAAATGCAGCAATTGAAAGCAGAATTAGCACAAAATTAATGTGGGTCATAAAGCGAGCTATTAAAAAGAGTTTTAAATTTCCGATAATAATGACCATTTGCATGAGCATCGTGCCAAAACTCCAAAAATCAGCGGTTTGTCCATCATTATAAACCACATCGTTGACCGCCATAATAGAGTAGGCAAAGTAAAAGATGATCAAGGTGTGTAGCGTGCCATTTAATATCCATTTCGTGAATATCCATAAAGATGTTTTTTGATTGTGTGAAATAGTTTTATACAAAGCCGGATTACTGAAATTACGAAAATAGTTAATTAATGTTTTCAGCAAATGCCTGTATGCAACAAACTCGTAAAAAACTACAATTTTCTTAGTACTTTTGCAAGTTGCTTGGTTTTGTGCTGAATAATACTATAGAATCAGCTGTTCGATTCGCACAAATTTCAAATTAATTTCAAACTTAATATTTACTTTCTTTACATCTCACTCGTGCGCAAAATGTAAAATAAACAACAGATTTTTAAGAATTTAAAAATTATTTCGCTACACGCAAAAATAAGTCGTTATCTTTTTTGTGAGTCTGTGTACAGGTCGTAAAATAAATTCAAAATCTTACCGCAATAATGTCTCTTCGTTATATGGTTTCTCGGTAAATGCCAAGTAAGTAAAACTTATGGATAGATAGACTATGTCGAAAAGCCATAAGTATAAATCGTTATAAACCGATGTGGCCGAATATAAGTCATATACTTGATAAAGCACCATACAGCCAGTAATTACAATGTTTTTATAGCAATAGAAGAGTACCAAAAATGCTAAGCGCTCGGAATTATAATGACCATGTATCAATAATAGACGTTGTAACATCTGAAATTTGGCAATAGCATAATCGGCACATAGTGCTGCTTGTCTACCCTCACGGCCCATAATGCCAATACCAATGTGTGCTTCTTGTATCATGGACACATCGTTGGCTCCATCTCCAATAGCTGCCGTAATGTGTTTCTTCGATTTTTTTATGAGTTTTACAATTTCACTCTTCTGCAATGGACTTAGGCGGCAACAGAGCACGGTCCGACATTTTAGTGCCACTTCCTGAAATTCTTTGGCTGCACTTGAGAGCACCTGCTTTATTGTTATGCCATCGATGACCAATGCAATAATGTCTCCCGTTGAGGCATCGGTTATTTGCTGTAGATGTTGTAAGAGCTCAGAGTGATCGCTTACGTTAAGTATGTAGTGTATTTTGGCCTCTTTGGGTATGTGTTTGCAGGCAAGACCGATATTTAGTGCTGTTTCCACCTTATCACCGGTAAGAACCCAAATCTGTAGTCCAGCATTATGCAGAGCCATCAGTGTACTATCCACATCTTCCTGTAGCGCATCCTCTAGCGCTGTGGCACCCAAAAGTTCAAGATCTGTGAAAATATTGCCAAAAATTGAGCATAATAAGAACATATTAACGGAATAATTTTGCATATACTCTTCAAATTATCCTCGGATTCTGGGGTGCTATAGATATCTTTCTTTTTAATTCCGTCACAAGACAATTGTTACGGAATCCAGCAGACATAGGTCACCACATACAAAAAAAATACTAGTACTATTCTGACTTAATAGGTTGAATGAATAGGTTTTTTTATAGTAAAAATTTGTTAATTTATGGGCCACAATTGTAAAAAAATCGAAAAACGAAGTAAAATACGAGGCTTCTGTCGATTGCCATTGCGACAATTGCGCGGTTAAAATTTAAACATAAAGGATGACCGAATATTGTCAGTATTCTTGCTGTCTAAGAATAAGCGTGCAACTCAATCTTCTTTTTGTAATGTGATCTCCAATTCTTCCAAAACTTCAAAAATCAAGCTATAATTACGTTTCTATGTTTGCAAAAAAGACTTTCAATATCAAGGAGGCAACATCAATAGCTCAACTGCTAAAGGCCTACTGAAAGCTCCACTCAGGGCGAGGACTGAAGTCAAGTTTTAATTTGTCAATATCAAATATTAAAAACATTTTACAATGGCACAACATTAACTGAATTCAATTTATAAAAGAATAACCCAAAATTCAAGAATTCTGCGTTACACAAATTAACTTCATATCTTGAAAAAACCAAAAATTATATTCCATTCAGGTCAATTGAAAAGTTCTCGGCCTATCATAGTAAAAAATATTTTTTTGGCAAAATTTAGTTTTTTTTATTCAACATAGTTGCCTTCAAGGGTAATACACTGAGTATAGCGACGCTCTAACTCTTCGATGCCATTTTTGTAGTACAATTTCTCCTTTGCTTCAAAATGCGGAAACAATTCATGGATTTTTGCCATCGTTTTCACTGTCTTGGGACACGGTGCATTCTCTTGGTAAAATCGCACTTTCTTTTTTTTTTCAAATACGTCCGTTTCTTGGTGATTTCGTCCTACAAACGGTCTAAGAATAAGAACTCTATGTAATAGTCACAGTTGATGTACCTTCCTTTTTCAAGGTAAACAATGAAAATTATTCCACGCGCATCTCAAAATACAGAAGCCATAAGCTTGCCAGCCGGATGTTGCGTTTTTGCTCGCTTTGGAGCGGGTTCATCGTGTGCAGTCCACCGGATGACTATCGATTTAACTTCGGAGTGAAATGATGAAGCCATATTTCATCTATTGTCACCTTTTGATGAAGAAACGCTTGAACATCAACTCATCGTTGTTTTTTTGTCAAAAGTGAGCTTGCGCGGCACCCGCTTTGCACAGAGCTTTCTCATACCCAAAAATACGCGAATCATTTGCTCTACACATTCAGTTGATATCTTGAGAGTCTCGGTACTTAAAAATAACACAGAAAATAGGAAATATACACTTAATCGCAGCAAAAGACAACAAGAACGCGAGAGAGAGGTTTTTGGAGAACACATCGAAAAACAAGGAATCCTACTTAGTAGGCGTTCTTACCCTTTTCTATTGTGGCATAGGCCGCCGCAATGAGTTCATTTCTATTCGTTATCTGACTATTCGCGTGCTTGTAGGACTCCATAAATGTGCTGTACTCCAATTCGGTAAGACGTCTACGCGCCACGGCAAGCGTACGCAATCCTTCCATGGCAAATTTTGTTATTTCCGCATCCAGCACATCAATCAAAGTACTTTCGCGGCACAACGGAAATATGCTGCTCTCGGCGCCCTTACTCAAAAGCCATATATTTGCATTTATGTCCCGCACTATAATGCTCATGCGTCTTCTATCCGAAGAAAATTCCAACACATGTAGACGTTCGTAGCTCTTCAGTTCAACACTGCACAACTGTGCGCCAGTCCTTATGAGTCGATGCACAATAATATTATCCTTATTATCCATATTAAATACCAAGCCTAAGTTGGCGCAACCTTCTAGTATGGCCTTTTCGTCGGGACTCGATGCCTGATGACGGCTAACAATATTCTTAGCCATATTTTCCGCCGAATCGTTGGTGAAGTTTTCAAAAGTATTCTCAGCATCATTCTGAAGTATCTGCACGGAATGGCATAATGTAAGTACTTCAAAGAAATTGTTTAATTCTGCCTGGAAAACAAAATTGCTTTATTTACTTCATTTGCAGAAGTCTACTGAAGGTACTTACATCAAAAGCACAGAGTGCTATGCCAGCATTCGTGGTGGAACAATGCAATTGTGTATTCCTAAGCTGGTAATGGTTGGCTCCTACGCAGCATTGCACAAAATTCATTTCGTTTTTGGTCAGTGTACCTGTCTTATCCGAGAAGAGTATATTTACTTGACCCAAGTCTTCATTCAAATTGGATGCATTAACCACACAGGGTTGATCAGTGGTCTCATCGTAAAGCTGCAAGTCCGATTGCATGAAATGCGCGCCCAGCACACGATACAACTCAATGTTCATGTACATGGAAATGGGCACCATGTAATTGAATAATATCAGAAACGAGAGAAAATCCAGGCATATCTGTGTAAATGTATTATAGTCGGTTGGTACGCCCAAATGGGGCATGCTTGGAAACACGTGTGCTTCCTTTTGCCTGCAAAGTGAAGAACATATCAATTTTAAGCGGGTTCTCCTTTAGTTTGCTAGTAATGTCTCTAACCTTTCTATTAGATAAAGTATTGCCACAACTATGATCATGCCCACAACAAGTGCAATCATAAATTTGTTGATATATTCTTCACTGGATGCCGACTTATTGCCCGTATAACGACTATTCAGTTGCAGTTTGGTGGACATTCCCGTGTAGACAGCGCATCCCACAATACGCTTGGTGCCCTTTAAACGCACACCTCGTAATAGCAAATTATCTATTGTGAGTGGGAGCACAATTTCGTTTCCTTCAAGCTGCAGCTCAAGACGTCCCTGAAAACTGTAAAGATCCGCAGTGGCTGGTTCGCAGACAATACTGCCCAGTTGAGCATGCAACCGCTGATTTACCACTGTGTATGGATAATTCTGTGGCACAAATATGGTTTTGATATTCGTCTCGCCATCAAGATTGGTTGTGGTGACAAAACATTTGTTATCGCTTCCAGATGATTGAAGCACAACCAAATCGCAGGGTACATCGCTATCACAGCTCACAACAACAAGATCTCCGGGTACAATTAATTCCGATTGAATTTGCAGCTCTTGGCCATTGCGAATAACGTTAACTGAGTGTGTGTGGGAAGATTTAACAAAATTATTAGTTAATATTTTTGGAATACCCTACAATAAGCAATTTAAAGAGAATTAACGAGTTCAGTAAAAAAAGGCAGATATTTCTAAGAACAATTAGGCATTTTCTGGCACCAACTGTATTGCCCTCTATTCATATACAATTTTGGCAGCTATTAACTTTTTAATATTATTCTTCAGTTTAGTCGAAACTCCACACAATATAAAGTGTGTCTTTTTGAGCAACTCATTTTATGGCAACTCTCACTTCATTCTTCAACGACTGCCTTCAATTGGTTTTTTCCCCCAAATTGGAAAACAACAAAAATAATGCCGACCCTGTAATCGTCCCGATAGCTATAGACCTATTAGCCTACTATCCAAAGTTTTTAAGAAACTAATTCAGTTGCGTCTTACGAATCACATAGAGGCCCACAACATATTGCCCAAGCAACAACCTGGATTTCGTGCTGGTGTTCGCAGCAGAGATCCACTTATAAAACTCAAAGATTACATAAGCGATCGCTGAAAAAATAGATATACTGTCCATATGGTTCCTCTCGATATTGAGGTAGCTCTCGATATTGAGGTAGCTTCGATACAGTCGGGCATGAAGGTTTAATTCATAAGCTAAAAGTCATTGAGACGCCCATATGCTTAATAAAAATTATTAAAAGTTTTATTTGTCAGAGATCTTTCTATGTTGAAATAGATGGCGTCAAATACAGTAAACGAAACATCTGCGCAGGTGTGCTCCAAAGATCCGTGTTAGGCCCCATTCTGTACAATGTATACACACACGATATACCCAATAATATATAGTTCAGATCCATTTTTAAAACCAATTGAAAATATAAATAAAGAATCTAGAACAATATTACCATAAGTGGAAAATCCAAGTTAACCCAGCAAAAACAAACGCCATATACTTTTCTAGATGAAGAAAGCCTTGTTATTTGCTCTCTACTTCTCTAACCATTAATCTTCCTATAGAATGGGTTGACAACATCAAAAACTTAGGAATAATCATCATCATAATCATAACATCATCAACAATCAATGAAATCAGCAAAACAATCCGTATACTATATCCACTCATTAACAGAAAATCAAAATTATCTACCCGCAATAAAATCTAAACTCTAATCTTCTAATGAAAAGAATTTTCATACCAATAATGGCTTATGGGTCTACAGTTGGGAAACACTGTGTCCAAATCCATTTAAATAAACTTTCCAAAATAAACAAATAAAGCTTCTTTTAAATCTACCTTGGCACACCTATACATAATATCGGCATAAGCTGGCAGGAGTACCCAGATTACCTAATAAATTAGTTTAAAATAGCTTCCTCTAATCTCTTCCCTAAAGAGAATAGAGGTAAAGCTATCCTATTATAAGTTATTATAGTTATTAAGGTTTTTTCCTATTTTTCTTGTTTATATATTATTAACTTTAATGTAAATAATTAAACTTAACACATATATAAGTTTTTCAGTTGTAAATAACTAAACTCTGTAAATTACTTATTGTTCACTAGCTTAAGAAATTGTTATTAAACATGGAAAATGCAATATATAAATATATAAATTTGATGGCAACACTGATTTGAACAGCTGATGCGATTATTGAGAGATTTGTCTCTCATGGAACGAAGAAGCGTTAAACTTTCAAGCCTGTACTCTCTGGTCTAGGAAAAATTACTAACGCTTAGGTCGCATATGTTTTTAAAATAACGCTAATTTTTTGTTTAATTTGGGAAAATCTTTGTAACAATACCTGAGACACAGCTTTATGGCTTCAAAGTTTTACCCAAGAGCTCTCTTTTAATGCAAGATAATTTTCGTATTATCTATAACACTTCACATATAAACCACCCTGATCTCCTATGCACGACATTATGATATACTCCATAATATTTTGTACATCTAATTTAATAACACCTGATTCCCAAAACATCGATATATAGTCTGGCGCATTCTATATATCGATTGCGAACTTTCCAGCTTGGTATAGGGTTCTTTTACTTTTTCGTTTGCCATTGTTCATCCTGAGATTGCTGTTGTTCTTGTAATCCGAGGCTAAACTTGTAAATATCGAATCTTTACGTTTTTCAGACGCAATAGTAGATCAAACCAGAGTGTCCTAGTTCGGTAGCAGGGCTGCAGTTTTCGCTTGAGTATTGAATTGAGATCAGGCCTCCGAACTTGCCAAAACTTCCTATTTGTACTACAGTCTATCCCTTGTAACAATAACGCAGGGGCTCAGATATACCGATTAACGAAGAATGGAGAAAATATTGTGGATATTGATAGAAGAATCCAAAACCCAAAGCTGCATTCATCAGAAGACTAAAATTCACATTCTTAACGCGTCTTGTACGGCTGTGAGACCTGGCTCAACACTCTAACAACAACTAAAAAACTACAAATATCTAGTAATCGTTGCAACATATTACGCATCTACTGGCCTAGAACTATATCGAACCAACGATTGCGGGAAGTTTGCGAGCAGAAGCCTGTAGAAAATGAAATCGCGATGCGCAAATACGGTTGGTTGAGTCATATCCTACGCAAAAATTCCGAAGGAATCCCCTACACAGTACTGGAGTGGGAAATCCTCAAGGCCCCAGATGTAGAATTTGGGACAATTGGAATGTTATTTTATTATTTTTTTTCAAAAATAAATGAATTATTAATAAAAAAATTAAATTACAGAATTAAAGTTTCACTTCGGCGCCGGTAAATTGCCTGTCTATATCATATGGCATGTGATTATGCGTCTCTAGATTAGTTTTTGCACAGCTACGATTGACATACGGAATGTCAAGATAAAGAATATATTATTAGAAAGACTTTTTGACTTTATTGTCACAATGCGAGTTCGGTAAGCCAAGTGTACAGAAATTCCATAATATTGTGTTAGGCGACAAAGCCGTATTTGGAGCAAGCAGAAGTATTGTAGGAACCACCAACGTATACCCACAGCCGTATTTTTTCAAAAAAATAGATGTGCTGGACTTGGCTAAGATGTGGGCTTTACCAGGATTGCTACACAGGAATGCTTATTCTTATTCCCATGCATATTTGTTCAGCAGCTTAAAAATCTTAAAACGCCTCCATAAAATTTTTTCTTTTATTCCGGGATTACGGATGGATGACTGTTGACAATATGTAGCCGCTGTCATTTACTTATGTGAAACTGTCTTCAGAACATGTGTTTGTAAAATGGCTAAAAACCTAATTTAAATTAGAAAAATTCAATATAATTAAACTTTGAGGGTTAAGGCAGCAATACGTGTTGTGAATTACAAGCAATTTGAGGTTAAATGGCTAATTGCAATTTTCTCCCACCTCTCTCTCTCTCTCTCACTCTCTCTATCTTCCAAGCAATCTTGTTGATTTCTTAAATGATAATATTCTGATATAATTTTTATGAAATAATAATTTTTCTTTATACTTTTTTTAATTTATAGTTTATTATAGAGCATCGTGCCTTTGAAAAATTATAAATAAAGATAATAATATAAATAAGATTAATGCAAAACTGCGTATATATTTATTAAATCTCTAGATATTTGAAATAAAAAAAATAATTGTTTTTAACATCTGAAAAGTGTTCATTTTAATAAAAAATATCTCTGTTAGGTATAAAGAACTAACCATTATCTTGAGCTTGACGTACAATCTTAATATCAATATTTTTTTTTTTAAATTATTACCCAATTTGGTACTTAAAATTATCATTTAGTTTCCCGCTCAGATTCGACTACACATTAAAATTTGTCAATTGATATTTAAAATATACAGTGTAAAGGGTGTTTTTTTTGTAATGGTATAAACCTTAAATTGCAATAAATCAACAATGTATTATTCGATTGGCATGAAAGATAATCTTCTGGCATTCAATTTTTAAATATGTTTTCTGGCATATGAGCGCCACGGTTGGCTCGGCGGTAGTTCAATCGGTACGTCCAATTTTCGATGCCTTTTTTCAACATTTGTGGCCGCATATCGGCAATAACACGGCGAATGTTGTCTTCCAAATGGTTAAGCTTTTGTCGCTTGTCCGCATAGACCAATGACTTTACATAGCCCCCCGAAGAAAGTAGTCCAGCGGTGTTAAATCACAAGAATTAGGTGGCCAATTCACAGCTCCCTAACGTATCTTTCAATAAATCGATTGTGGCACGAGCTGTCTGATATGTTGCGCCGTCTTGTTGGAACCAAAGCTCCTGGACATCATTCTTGTTCAATTCAGCAATGAAAAAGTTAGTAATCCTGGCGCTATACCGATCATCATTGACTGTCACGTTCTGGCCATCGTCGTTTTTGAAAAAGTACGAACAAATGATGCCACCAGCCCATAAAGCGCACCAAGGAGTCAGTTTTTCTGGATGTCACGTTGTTTCCACATACACTTGAGGATTAGCTTCACTTCAAATGCGGCACTTTTGTTTGTTGACGTAGCCAGAAGACAACCAGAAGTGCGCTTCATCGTTTAACGAAATTCGCTTATGAAATTCGAGAACAACGGCAATCTCGTTTTGCGAATCTACGTTTTGCCTGATGATCGTTTGGCTTCAATTCTTGCACGAGTTGGATTTTGTAAGCACGCAAACCAGGATCCTTCCTCAAAATCTACCATAAAGTGGATGTATACAGATCCAATTCTTGTGCTCTATGGCGGATGGACTTATGCGGGTCTTCCTCAATGCTACGTTCTACAGCAGTAAAAGCTTCTTCTGTAAGCAACGTACGGCGTCTCTGGGCATGCGAGTTATCAATAAGAGAAAACGTGGTGCGAAAACGGTCCATGATTAATTCAATTAACTGCTCTGATGGATGATTTTGTTGACGATTAAATGGACATAGTACCATGGAATCATTAATTTCGAAATAAAATTGCACTACTACAATATTTACGATGAATTGTCAAACCAAACAGAGAATAAATCACTTGACAGCTGTAGAATCTGCCGCCATCTTGAACAGCAATGCCAACTTTAAGTTCTATACCTCGAAAAAAAAACACCCTTTATTTTGAGCAGTCAATTTTTTTCTCACAATAGTTATCTCTTGACTTATCATATTATAATTTTGCTCTGCAAGTTGAATGTAACAGTTCTGAACGAATTTTTTTTTAAACTTTTGGCCTATAGAAGCTATAAATCAAGATTTAAATTTTGAACTAACCTTTGGTACCGTTAACACTTCGATCACTTTTTAATCGCGCATAGTCTTCCAGGCCCTCCTTTAGAGCGGTGACAATCATAACGAAGAGCAAAGGTATTAATGATACTAAAGGCGATATTGTATCATCTTCAAATAAAAAATTATTATATTTAAATTATTATTATTGTCACCTTTAGTTTTTGAATATTAAGTCAAGCACTTACTGACAAAAAATGATACAATTGTAACCAATAGAAAATAAAAGTAGACAGCACGTCTGAACTGTTCGTAAAAGTTCAGAGGTAGAAATGTATACCAGGTATACTTGGTGGTCTTAACTCTATTCGGCTGTGATAATTTATTAGAGTTATTGCTGCCAATTGGTATCCGTAATGGCTTGTAGCCTGCAGTGGAATTCTTGCTTCCCATCTTACTTCTTTTAACTTTTTTTTTTTTTATAATTTTATTATTGATAATGTTTCATGGTAACAAGTGCAAAATTTATTTTGATGGATTATGGCTAACACACGAGTGCTTTCTTTCCACGTAGAAATTAGACTAAGCTGTCAAATCCAGTAAAAAACAAACAACTGCCACCGAAATAATTGTACCTGCCTTATGTGATAAGGTTTTGCACGCCTTGATGGGTCTTCAATTCGTAAAGTCGTATTATTGCCTCTGCAATTTACATATGTAATTATTGGTATATGCTCTAAAGGCTTCTAGATTAATTTTTGAAAGCTTTCGAAACATATTGTTATGGTTGTAAATTTTTTGTAAATAAGCTATCGAAAGTATATAGATTTCTTGGCTATCTTATATAAAATAAACAGTGGCAATTACACTGGTTAACAAGTTTTAACAAAATTATACAAAGTAGACACTTGGGAATCTAAGAAAAAAGAAACAAAGGAACAGCTGAACGCACTGCCTATAGCGAAGACGAACATGTTGAGTGAGAACAAAAAGGCTGTAGTTCCAGGTAGATGGCGTTACTTACAAACTAGTGTTTTTTTATGGAATATTTTAAATAAAACTATCTACTATGGATTTAAGCATTCTTCGATTCTTGTTAATTTATTAACAACAAAGCTATTATTATTATTATTATTATTATTATTATTATTATTATTATTATTATTATTATTATTATTATTATTATTATTATTATTATTATTATTATTATTATTATTATTATTATTATTATTATTATTATTATTATTCTTATTTTTAGTATTATTATTATTATTATTATTATTATTATTATTATTATTATTATTATTATTATTATTATTTTATTATTATTATTATTATTATTATTATTATTATTATTATTATTATTATTATTATTATTATTATTATTATTATTACTATTATTATTATTATTATTATTACTTTTAATATTATTATTATTATTATTATTATTAGTATTATTTATTATTTACTCAATTTGTTCAATTTATTTGATGTATAGAGATTATTGCCTGTTTTCTAGCTTTACAGCTTAAATATTTAAAATAAACTAAGCTTGTGTATTGTTTATATTTTTAGTGTTAAATTTAATGTTTTTTACTAATCATGCAAATATCGGCCTTTTTGTGGAGATGAATGGTGGACAAATAAATTGGTAGATTAAAAATTATATTTAATATTTTATTTTGCGCTATTTGTACCTTTTGCTTATGATATTCAGCATAATAACCCCAAAGTTCAATCGATAAATGATATCTATGATTAATAAAAGGATATAGAGTTCGTAAATTTTTTATTATGTTTTTTTTTTATTAATTTTGTCTATGGTCTTGCTGGATATGGTCTTGCTTGATATGGTCTTGTGGATATTAAATAGCAATTTGATATCCAAATGGATATCTAGATATTTTAGATTTCTTGCACATCGAATTGATTCATAGCCTACCAAGAAGTCTGTGTTTGGAAGATGACAAGGGTTTTGTTTACATTTTAAATTAATTGTGCTACTTTTCTTAATATTTCATTTTAATTTTCCACTTAAGAATATATCCAAGAAGAGTTTTTGTAACTTCTTCGAGGTTTTATTTTTGGTTTTAAGGTAGTATCATGAGCAAAGATAAGCGTTATACATAATCTTTGTCTTGGAATGTCATAAGTAAAAGTTTTATAAAGAATTGATACTAAAACAGCATCACTAAAACCCTGGCATCAGACATATCTACCCAAAAATATCAAGGGTTACCATTATGCAACTTATGCAAAAGACCTTTTACCAAAACTACTAAATTTTGGTATTGAAACTTAACGTCATTCTTCAGCTTTTTGAGCGAATGGATACAGTTGCGATGAGAAGACCTAAATCCATATTGTGCGAAAGAATGAACATGATCATGCTCAATATGGACGTCAAATTTTGATTTTAAAATACGCTCAAAAATTTTTCAAAATCCACAAAAAAGACTAATTGAACGATAATTTTCCGGAGAGTTGTGTGGCTTGATTAGTTTAAGAATTGCAACAATTTTAGCCGACTTCCAAAATAGTCAGATAAAATGCAATTATTTCAAAATCTGGGCTAGCATTAGTAGTATATATTTATATCATTTATTTTTATATCGATTTACATTTAAATTTTTAATATTTTCATTTTTAATATTAAGCGCCTAATGTGAGGTACAAATTTTTGCCGCTTAATGTGAAGCAAATCAAAAATGTAGTCACAAATTTGATAATTTTTCTCAGTAAAAATTCTTGTTTTATGTTATTTTGATGCTGTTGGGCATAGTTGGATTAACATTTTTTTTATTTCGAAATGTTCCTTATCTTTAAAAAATCCAACCATCAAGCTAGGAATGCGGATTAGTGTTATACTATATTTTCTTAGTTAATGTTTAATATTTCTTAATTTTTAAATTATTTAATTATAAGATCGACTAGACTTAATTTAATTCCTAAATAAATAATTTATGCCATAATAATTATCACAGCTTCGGGTAGCGATTAAGCCATGTCCGTTCGTATGATCACTTGGATCTCGGAGAGCATAAGATCCAGGAGTCCTCAAAATATACCATCACATACTATCTTTTGCGTAGTTTGTCGATATTTTACCCGATTCCTCGCAATAGAGTTTCGTAGTTTACAGCCAACCCGTTTGACATTTTAATTTAAAAAATAAACAGCATCAGACAAATGCAAAGAATGTTATATAGTTTAATTGAATTTATTTATTTATAGAAAATCCATTTGCATAAGACTTGGTCTTACAAGATCGGTATAGTACAGACTGTAGAACATTTTTTTTTTGGTTTTACAAGTATTGGATATTTGATGGTAAATACAAATAATATGCGCTTAACTAAAAATTACGTCTAAAATTGTAAAATTTCGACAGCAAAATGTCACATAAGTTGGGAAACCAAATTTTTTGGTAGGCTAGTGCTATTATTGATAACTTTAATCTAATAATCATTGGTCTGATTACACAAATATAAGTAATTTAAAATAAAACGTGTATTATGAAAATACCTATTGTGTACAGTGGTGCCAACTCTTGAAGTCGTAGAAATATCTGCGGCAATCGGGAGTCATATACATTAAAAATATAGAAAATACAATGCTCAGACAACCAAATAGACTTGTGAATGTTGTATTCAAGTATTTTTTAATTATTACAAATTTGTCTTTAGGCAGATATTTTTTTTTTATAACTTAAATGAAATTGCTGAAAATGAAGTAAAAAAATTGGAGTAAAACCACAAAAAAAAAGAATTAGTTTAGTAAAAATGCGAATTTTGCTGGCAAAGTTAATGGTTTCTTCTGTTTCTTTCTGAAGAACATAACTAGTATTAGATACGTTGTTCATCATCATCGTCATTATTTATTATTAACTCTACAACACGGGGTGGGTTTAGCTTTCTCTCTGGGCGCGCCAGTTCCTTGTAATGTATGAACGAAGGTGGACCTACGCCGTTCGGCTCCACGACCCCCATGGGTCTATTGTGTCCCCTTTCTCGTAGTTCAGTTTTAATGTTCTCAGAAACTGAGTTAGACCAGTCTGTGGAAGGTCCTTCTTCCTAAGAATGCGCCGGTTGCTTACTTCCCACTTCAGCATGTCATCGTCAATATTGTCAATTAGGCGTTTTCTTCGTCGATCTCTGTTTCTTGTGGAGAGTGATGTGTATGCCAGCACAAGCTTTTGGGCTCTGACGATGTTACGAAAACCAAATATTTAGCTTAAATTCTAACAAAACAAAATTTGAACAAACATTTGAACCGAAGCTAAATGAAAAATTAATTTATTTTACTAAGAATACCGTCTTATGTAACGCTAGCGTTCTTCAGCAAGGATGCCCAGTCGGGTTTATGTCATCACTGAGACCCATTTGAAAAAGTTTACGTTTTTGGCACTTTTCCATCTTCATTATTACCTTTTTTTGACGCAGACGATAGTCTTCAATTGCGCATACTGATCTTTAGAAAAACATGAATTATTTATTTTACTAAAGATAATATTTCTGGAGCTCAATTATTCTCGCCACTTTAACGATTATGCGGAGTTCAAAAATAAGCACGAATCGTCCTGTTGAAGGCAAAGTTATTATTATGGCCTCGGTATCTGTTACTTTATTAAAAAAAGATAAACACAATCAAGCAATCCGTTGAGATCATCACAGACAGATAATGCATATGTGGTGGACTAGGGAATATTGGAACACGGACGGATGTACGTCGTCGGTTTCAGAGCTATTGACACTGTAACAAGATGTGGCATTCGAAATTCGCTTAATCAGACCATAGTACTGACCAGTTTAAATTACGCAGAGGATAATTTTTGGACTCGCCAATCGACAAAATGCTACGCAGGAAAAGTTGAACGATCCCGCACATGAATGTTCCATGGTTGGCTTAACTATTAACGCATTAATTTGTGAAACAATATGACCAGTCCATTAAATGTGTGGAAAGTATTGGATACCTCAGCTAGGAGCGGGAATTTCGAGAATGAAGACAATTCCACAATCGACAAAGCTTCACTAGACGCTCTGGGCTTCTATAGATAGAGTCAGTATTTTATTAAGTTTATTAAGATTGGCTGATTCGTGGACATACCTTACTAGTCTTTCACAAATCGTGTTGTCTACAACTTGCACCGTGGTCTTCAAAAGATTTTTGAGTCTTAAGGTTGTGACAGTCGCTGTGGTATGATTTGAAATGCCCTTCAGTTTCCAGCCGCATAACATACTCTTCTGGTAGTTTCCTAAACAGCTTCTTACGACATCTTTTGCTTTTAGACAATAAAATTGATCTTTTCTGAATCTGTGCTAATCTAACCTAACTTACTCTTTCTTCAAATGCAATTATTGTCAAGTGGCGTTCTTCCTAAATTTTTCACAAAATAGTTGGGCTCTAATAAGTAATTAAGAAAATAAAGTAAATTCTAAATAATTTTTCTCTATAACTCTTATATACTATAATTTTTCATAAGATAGATGATTTTAGTCAGAATATAAACGAAATACTTTTTGAACAGCCGCGTACTCACGAAAAAGTAGAATAAAGTTCATCTTGCCCAAGAATCGAATATTTCAAGTGAATTTGTATCCACAAAATTGTAATATAAATGTTTTAACATTTTCTTATTAAATATAACTTATAAATAATTCAAAGCCCTCTGACAATTTAATAAGACTAGTAATATATGGTAGTAATAATTGAAATCTGTTGAAAGTCCGTGAAATATTTATGCATTCTTTGGCGTTAATAGTTTTAAATTTTAACCAAGAAAACATAAAAAATTGGAGTAAGAATCCGTAAAGTTAAAAAGTTATCTATTATATTTATAATTAAAATAGATAAGATTAAGAAAGTCAGCGAATTCTGTGGATGGTCAACAAAAATTTGTAGGGTGCAGCTCTAGCTTTTTTCTCGTAAAGTAAGAAGTACTTAGAGTATTTAAATTGAATAATGCTATTTTATAAATTTTTTTTAAAGATTTGCAATACCAAACAAAAAAAAAAATATAACATGGTGGTTGCGGAATACCACGAAACCCTGCGATATAGTAAGTTTGCTCATCAAGCGATCAAGATGTGAACTTTTAGGTTAGGTTAGGTTAGGTTGAATCAAATATTGTATGTTCATCGAATTTTCACAGTTCCTGAGCTTAATTAATAATTTTTATGTTATGCGTTATTTCTGTACTTTTGTATGGCTGTAAAAATTAGAAATCCTTTGGATTACATTTTAAACCAAGAACTTTAATCATCAACAGAAAGGAGCAACTACAATGTCCTTTTGAAGAGAAGAAATTGTAGACAACTTGTAGACAGCTTATGCTCAGCATAGAGATAATAATGCATTTATAGAAACTCGAAATATATTTTGTGAAATTTAGAGAATCTCAAAAACTCTTAGTCTCAGAACAACACTTATTCTTTATGGAGTATTTATAGACTGCGCAATATATTTCCAAGTAGACGAACTTTGAGAGAAATATTCTGATTTTACCTCATATTGCCTTGAGTTAATTTCTTATGAATATTACACAAACTTGCAAGTTTTCGAATTTATCAGTAGCAAACCCGTGATAAATGCCATGACAGTTGCAGTCTCATATTGGTTGATACGATATGTCACAATTTCTATACAGTTTGAAACTCATCCTGAAATAATTTCAAAACTGGAACACCTACCGTCATTATGCTTTGAAATCCAATTTCCATTTCGTATATCATATATGACGACCAATTATACATCAATATATCAAAAGGCTTAAGTGTGAGCAAATTTTGCTGGAACGAAAATAAAAGATATACTGGTATCTTCCTTGTGATATATTTGGTTTTGTTGCAATCCAAGTAAACTATTTAACCATCGGCTGACTTTCACAGCCATTGACAATCTATACAATAAATGATGGTCTGTGAGTCAAGTCGTTTACGTATACGATATGATTCAATGAGTATAGATAAGATATTGTTATCTGGCGCTATCTCTATTTTTTTGTCAAACTGATCAACGTTTGTATACAAGTTAAGAGAAGGCGTGATAAACAACATTATTGGTCGACTAGAATTTGCCCTAAAATATATACATGTTGCTTTTTGTTAGTACAAAATATTAAAGTCACTTTAAGAAAAGAAATGTTTTTTAAATAACTCTCTTTTGGTGGCACATCTTTAATCTTTAAATTAATAAAATCGTTTAAATTATACTCAATCCAATACAATGATTTTTAATTCTACATGTTCAGGATTTCCCATTTTTTCACTAGTGACTTCTGAAGTTTATGGCAGAACCATTGAGAAAAACTTTAATTTGTTTAAAAATCTTTTAAAAGCAAACCAAATAAAATCCATACCTTTTTGCGCATTTTCATAAAGTAGTTCTGTTAATAGAAGAATTTTTTTTTTATTTTGTCATTTTGATTTTAGGAGTTTGTCATCGAAATTTAACATTTTTTACAAAAAGCTTATATAATAGTTATTGTTTTATAAACGTTTTATTTATTTAAATTGGAGAAATTGTTTTAATCGCAATGAAAATACTATAGGAGAGGTACCAAGCATAGTTATTGTTTTATAAACGTTTGATTTATTTAAATTGAAAATATTGTTATAAATGCAATGGAAACACAACTAAGAGAAGTACCAAGCAGCTGATAATTTGGAAGCAATTTTTTACTTAAGTAATAGCACACTCCAGTCTCGATAGCTTGAGTGGTAGCGCACACGCGTCTAAATCGAAAGATCGGTGGTGCATTTACCCAGTAGTGGTATGGCTAGCTATTTACCTCGAAAAATTACCCAATGCTCCGCCTTTGGAGCGAAGACGGGAATAATTCCAATAGTACACTCCAAACTGTAATGCTAGGATGCTTTATTTATTAATTACTGAAAATTTAAAAATTTATTTGAATGTTGATATAAGATATGATAGTCATATTTCATAGATAATCTGATTATATTCGGATTTAAATACAAGATGCACGCCGTATATGCTCATTTCATTTTCTCAAACTGTATAACTTCTGAAAATAACTCGGACATTAAAATCCGTAACATTTTAGGTGAGAAGTACATTTGTCATGCGCAAATGGCGCACGGGTTCATCTTTGGTAACTCCATTGAATAAAAGGATGAACTTATTGTGGAGGGCAACGATATCGAAGCCGTGTCTGGTTCAGCAGCGTTTATCCAGCAATCGATAACTGTTAAGAACAAGGATATTCTTGGATGATCTTTGCGATTCGGAAAAGATCATTGTTGTGAAAGTAGTAGCATAGAGTTATAAAATCAGCAGCGTTTATTATATTCGTAAATTCTTGGATGATCTTTGCGTTTTGGAAACGATCATTGTTGTCAAAATAGAAGCTTAAAGTTATAAATTGCAATTAGAGATGATAAAAGCAAAATTCACAACGTAAAAAAAGAAAACTCAAAGAAAAATGCAAAATATGTTTATTAATTTTAATTTGGATTTATGTAAATTAATAAAGTTGAAAAACGTATAGAAACAAAAAGTTAAAAAAAAAATGTTACACATTAAAAATTTATTATAAAAAAAGCATCTAACACAAATTGATTTGGATTTATTTGCTAAACTAGAACTATGGAACTTTTATTTAGAGTTTTGGATAAGTTTTATTTAAAATAAAGCAGAAAATTTTTATTTATTTATGGAGTATATGGTTACAACTAAGTACAGTTGAGCTTAAGATAAAACAATTTTAAAATTGTATAATAAAGGAATAATAAATGATAACTAGCGAAATATAAAACTAATCCGTATGCTTAGCCTGATGGGTGTATATTTTAGAGATATGCCGTTAAAATAAGAAATAAAAAAATATATACAAAGTTGAAATAAATTAGTCAGTAAAATAATTTACACTCAGCTAAAAAAAAAAATTATTATTAAAATTAAAAAAAAAAATGCTATATTTTTAAGCAATTTATACTTGACTCAATAAAAATTATAACTGAACGCTAAAAAATATAATTTATAAAAGTTAAAGAGAAAAAAAACACATTTATATTTTTAAATTGAAAATATTAGAAAATAAATGCAATAAATGATAAATACAAAAATTATATACCATATGTAAAATAATAAACGTAACTAAATACTAAATTGTAAAATAAAAAAGTTGGTAAATAATATATTGTAAAATATCAACAAGATTGAATGAATTTTTTAACTCAAACCAATATTCAATATTGGGAAATTGGCAAGAAGCGGCGAAGGATAGAGACTATTGGAGAGAAATTGTTCGAAAGGCCAAAGCTGAACTGTAGCTGTAGCGCTAAGGATGATGATGATGCATATTCAAAATGCCAAGAGTTCAATCGCATATCTTAAGTAAATTAATAGATATATAAAAATATATAAAAATAGATTCTGCTGCCGCAGAAATAATTTTGAAAATCAAAACAGTTAATAAAAAAAATATGCAAATATTTTGCAGAACCCAAAATATTAAATTTTTCCAAATGGTAAAGCCATATAAATGCTGGCATGCTAAATTGTGACTCCAAAAATCATATCATACGCTGGGAAATTGAATTTTATAATTTTTACAACTTTTGGTGCAGGTTTCGTCCTTAAAAACTGCGCAGTTTTTAGAAGGTTTAGAAGTGTTCCTTGCGGAACGCACAAGACCGCTCTAAAAGCACATGTCTGACCGCGTACAAGCACCCTCATCAAAAGAAGAGTGCATTTTGGGAACCCTACAAACTCACGCACGAACTCTCTCTCTCTCTCTCTATCGCTGTCTCTCTCTCTCTCTCTCCCTGTCTCTCTCTCCGTCTCTTAGGCGTAATGTCAAAGAGCTTGATTCCCTGATATTACAAACTTTTATGCGGCATTCATTTTCGCGCATTTTAGAATGCCGCTAGGCATTATATATGCATGCACATATGTACATTGTTATATATTAAAAAACCTTTATGTACATTTATTTATATATATATACAAATATCAATGTGAGTTGCTAACGCTATCAACAATTCTTCGACAGTTTGTCGATAGATCAGTTTGCGTGAGGAAGGCGTCTCCTTGCCTTGTGCAGTGCGAATACATGAATTCAGAAACATAATTTTGTTTGTTATTAGTCATTGTATCAACATTTGTATATTACATCGCGAGATCCCTGTAATACAGGGCAAGAACTAAATTACTAATATTATTTTTATAAGCCAAACGAAACAAATAATTGTAATAAACAATAATATGGTAAGTCGCGGTGTGTGTGTGATTTAGAGCTTCTAAATCTTTAAGAAAGTTATGGTATTATGTGTGAAAAAGTGCAGTTAGCGTTTTAAGCAGAATCTAGCATACCCAAAGTTCCAAAAGCACTTTTTTTTAGAAGTTTTATTTAGTTTAAATTTGTACTTTTTGTGCATTTTTGTTTTCAACAAATTGAGTTTCTTGCAGCATTCCAAATTGCATGCTCTTGAGCAATCATCATCTGTTTTGGTATTAGTCAGTTGTTTAGGCTTTAATTTAATTTTTTTGTTTTTTTTTGTCATAATCTTATCATTATCTAGTTGATATGGTGCGTTAGTTTTAAAAAGAGCAGAGTTTTCGACCTAAAGAGAGACAGTGCGCGAGAGAGGCGCCAGTGTTTATCTACGTCATAAAAACACGCTTTCATGCAGTATTGGAAAACACTATAGAAAAGTCCCCAAAAACTACAGGTATGCAAGTCGAGAACTCATAATTAGTTGGCAGTTTATCCCGTTTATGATTTTTCAACAACTTACAATTCTTATTGTCATTGCTTACTTTTGATAAGAATTGTTGCTCTTTTTTTGTTTTTTTTGGTCTCATAGCATGAATATACAAAGCTTTGATATAATAAACTCAGTTTTGCCAAGTACATGAGATAAGCAACTCCTCAACTACGGCCAGTTCTACGTACATTTACACTTTTATGTGTCCGTGTGTGTTTTCTGTTTTTTTTATTTTTTTTTTTACCGGAAAACTTAACTAAGGTGTGCTGGTTGCTTAATAAATTCTTCAAATGAAAAAATATATATAATCTTTAGCTTGACTCATTTGACAATACATATACGTAAGCCAGTCGATTGTATTGGTTTACTAACGACATTTTCGATAAGCAATTCGACCAATTCGGCTAAATGTAGCCTTTGGGAGCTGTCCAAATAGCTCCACTAGTATGCGATTGTTTTCAGACCGTGGCACATTCTATTTGTTACAGCGAAATCCACAAAAAAAAAATAGCACTAAAAACTTTATAATTAATCAAAAATGGATAAGGTTTTTGAAAAGATACTTGGAAAACGGGTGAGTTTTTAAACAAAAACAAGTTAGAAAACAAAATTGATCTATTTATAAAATATGATTACCGAATCTGTAGTATATATGTATACTATGAATATATAGATTTATTCGTTATCAGTTGGCTGGCTAGAGATACTCGTAGTTACTATTTGTAGAGTCAGTGCTTAGTATCCCAATTATCTATTCACATAAACAAAATGATTATACAGCTTTTTTTAAAAAACAAATTAAAATTAAAATTTTTTTTACATTTGTTGTGTTTTTTTTGTAAATTGAATTGGAAATGGCGTGTCTTTTGCGCAAACGAACTTAAGATCATAAACAACGATACATATACTGTTTCAACTAAAAAACGAAATCGGTGTGGTTTTGTCATTTCGAAATCGAATTTTCTTAAGCGATGCGGCACTTTTTTCTACAAATAAATTTTTCGCATATAAGGCAGTGAAATCTATATATAACTACTGAGATATCACGACTTTTACCGAACATTACTCCTAATGAAGGAGTAATTTTCTTTGGAAAAAAGTATAACATTATGAAAAAAGTCACGACGACAAATATATTAGATTTCACATGGCAACTCCTTTTGCGCAAACGAATTGAATATAAAAAAACGACACATATACTGTTTCAATGAAATAACCTCAGTGAAATCCATATATAACTGAGATATTACGACTTCCACCAAAAGTTACTCCTAGTGAAATGATTCGCTTTGCTTTGGAAATCTTTGGAAAAAAGTATCAAATCATGAAAAAAGTCACAACAACTAAGATATTATTTTTCACACGACAACTTCTAGGCATTGTATTGGAATAAATAATTGCAAAAATAAGTGAAAGCTTATTAGTTATTAAAGATTATCTTTTGCCACCACTAAATGGATAGCCCTGTACTACACTTAATTTTGAAACTTTTATTTACATATTCAAAAGTTGCTACAAAGCAATACCTACAAAAATCAAAGATTGAAGGTTAAATGATAAATACAAAAAATAATAAAAGATAAAACTTTTATATATTGCCTGATTCTTGAAAAAGTTGCTCTTTAAATCTCGGTGGTACAAAGCGTTTAATAGGTTTGAACAAATCGAGAATGGATCTAAAAACTTTAAAGCTATTAGCTATTCTTTCAAGAGATTCTTGAAAGTTGCCTTAAGTATGATCAGGGAGACTGCAAGGACTGCATATATCTTTTTTATCAGTCTGTCAACTAAATTTTCATAGTACATTTAACTCTATAGGTAAAACTTTACCTACCATACCATACTCTGAATAATTGGGTTGTTCACAAAAATAAAAAAAAAATCGTTACCCAATTCGGCACTCGAAAATGAGTATTTCTAATTACCGAATTGATTGTAATCAAAATTGACTGACTTTGTCATAAAGCTTTTAAAGTTTTTTGCACAATATTTATTTTATTATTTCGTATAGATAATACAGATAATACATATAATAATATTTGAAATGATTGGATAGTTTTGTTGCAGAATTACTATGCTTTTGCTAGCATTTATCTATTTTTTTTTATGAAGAATAACAATTGTCTACTGTTTTCCCTTTAGCTCATAGACGGGCAGTTATTCACCTTTCGCTCCAGGCCTTCCAAGACATCTTTTGCTCAAATGTATGCCAACACCGCGCATGAGAACTGAAACAAGTCTTCTCTGTTAGTGGTCACTTCTCCACATGCATTCCACCTAACTTCACTGACTCCCAAAACATCGATATATAGTCTGACGCATTCTGCAGAGAGCATTGCGAGCTTTGCAGCTTGGTATAGGGTGCTTCTACTTTTTCGTTTGCCATTGTTCATCTTGAGATTGTTGTTGTTCTTGTAATCCGAGACTAATCTTGTGAATACACGAATCGTAAAGTTTTTCAGACGAAATAGTAGCTGAAACCAGAGCGTTCTAGTTCGGACGCAGGGCTGCTGTTTTCGCTTGAGTATTGAATTGAGATCAGGCCTCCGAACTTGCCCGAACTTCCTGTTTGTACTACATATAGACTTTCCACTGTAATACTGTTGGAGGGCTTAAGATATACAGCTGAGCACTCGGTCACCATTGCCTCATTAGTGAAGAACAGAGGACAGCACCGGAAGGTTTAGGTTGACAGTTGTGCAGAGAGGCTTATGGAGACGCTTCGTACACAAGGATCCTTTCACAAGAATAAAATTATTTTTTAACGGTCAGTGGTGCTCAAAGAGGAACTTACCGTCTTTATAGTGTACATAAAGCGTTGCATACTTTTTTGCGGGAAAAAATTATTCTTGGTATCGGCAATAAATTTGATGAAGCTGCATGATCTCCATATTATCAATTTTACCTCTATCGTTTACTGATTATTTAGCGCGGCTTTTTGAATAAATTAAAAAAAAAAAATTCATTTAGCCAAAATGAACTTCATTTTTTTAAATAATTTTAAGTAGTTAAAATTCCAAGTTTTTTAATTTTTCTACCATTTTATTACATTAATGAAATTGAAAGTTTTTAATTTAGTTTTTAAGACAAATAGTTTATTTGGGCCTAATAAGTAGTTTATGAAACATAGACTTAGAAAGAAAGTTTGCTATCTTGAATCCATAATTCGCATTCCTCAGAAGACATTCTAAAATGAAGATACTTTAACTTAAAATAATATTGAAAAATTCGAAAGATTAGTGTTGAAATGAAAAAACCGCTTAAAAAAGATGTTCTACCTAAAGTAGAATTGACATTTTACATCATAAGAAATATGAGTTTATCTTTGGGTGTAAAATATTTGCTAAAACGTTTTATTTATTGAAACAAGGTTTTGGTGCCAATCGCTCTAGTCGTTTATTTTGCGTAATAAAGGGTGTTTTTTTTTTTGAGGTATAAAACTTTAAGTTGGCATTACTGTTCAAGTTAGCGACCGATTTAACAGCTGTCTAGTGATTTATTCTCAGTTTAGTTTGGTAATTCACCATGAATAGACTCACGCCTGAACAACATTTGCAAATAGTGCAATTTTATTTCGAAATTAATGGTTCAGTGCGGCATACGTACCGTGCACTACGTCCATTTTAGCGCCGACAAAATCGTGCATCAGAGCAGTTAGTTCGACCATGAACTGTTTTCGCACCACGTTTTCTCTTATTGATAACTCGCATGCCCAGAGACGCAGACTTACAGAAGAAGCTTTTGCTGCTGTAGAGCGTAGCATTGAAGAAGGCCCGAATGAGTCCATCGGCCATCGAGCACAGCAATTGGATCTGTGTCCAACCACTTTATGGTGGATTTTGCGGAAGGATCTTGGTTTGCGTGCTTATAAAAGCCAACTCATGAAAGAAATGAAGGCAAACGATCATCAAACAAGGCGTAAATTCACAAAACGAGATTACCGTTGTTCCCGATTTTCAATTGCGAATTTTGTTCAGCGATGAAGCGCACTTCTGGTTGACTTCTGGCTACGTCAACCAACAAAACTGCCGCATTTGGAGTGAAGCTAATCCTCAAGTGTATGTCGAAACAACGTGACATCCAGAAAAACTGACTCTTTGGTGCGCTTTATGGGCTGGTGGCATCATTTGTTCGAACTTTTTCAAAAACGATGATGGCCAGAGGTTACATTCAATGATAATCAGTATAGAGCCATGATTACTAACTTATTCAATCCTGAATTGAACAACCATGATGTCCAGCAGCTGTGTTTCCAACAAGACGGCGCAACACTTCATACAGCTCGTGCCAAAATCGATTTATTGAAAAACACGTTTGGTGACCGCCTAATTTCACATTTTGAACCTGTGAATTGGCTGGCCTCCAAGATCTTGTGACTTAACACCGCTAGACTACTTTCTGTGGAGGGGCTATATGAAAAGTCACTGGTCTATGGCGATACGCTTATCCATGCCGATGACAACATTCGCCGTTTTATTGCCGATATGCGGCCGGAAAGAGTCATCGAAAATTGGACATATGCTAGAAATCATATTTAAAATTTAATGCCACGAGATTATCTTTCGCATAAATAAAATTCATGTCAATCAAAATCTCTAAAAAAAACACCCTTTAGAATAGAGTGTTTCTAACAATTCGATAAATGCCTCACTAAATAATTAAAAATAATCCCAGCCCCAACTATTTGCTTCGAATTTGTTTTTAGGTGCTACACAAACGTATTTTTCCCCAGCAAAATCTACATATTTTTTCCATGTTAATTTTGATGCAGTTTTGTATTAACTAAACTAAACTAACAATAAATAAATAAATTTCTTTTTTAAAGTGTGAGTATTTTTTATGAGCATTTGCAGAACTTTAAATATTTCAATAAATTTTGTCGTCTTTCAACTGCTTTGGGGAATTTTCATAAACAATTAAATATATAGGCGTAGCTTTGGTGGGTAAAAGATTGTTTTTATAGCTTGGAGAATTAATTGTTTCAATACGCAATAGCAGATATTAAAAAAATAAGTAAAATAGTATAGTAAAAATAATTATATATTTAGAAAGAAAGTCTTCAAGAAACATACAATCTCGCATACTAGAAGCTTTACGACACAAACTGATCATTTACGCTCTTTTTCGATCAAATCTTATATTTAGCGCCAAAACATCATGCACTTTGAACTTGAAAATCAATTCCATCGAATTCATACTTCAAAATTGACTTAGGTTTAAGCTTTAATTGGTTCGCAAGTTGCTTGGAAGCTCCATGGAAAACCCATTCACAGTGAATCGCACTTAGTTGTTCTCGGCATGCTTAAGCGTGCGCATGTCACGCGGAATAAATCCAAAATAATTATAATAATAATAACGCCAAGAAACGTTACAATTTGTTGTGAAAAATAAATGTAAATAGAATATTTGTATATCTAAGCTGGAGATGGCTCTATAATACAATTAAATTAAACAAAAAAAGTATGTGACATAAACAAAATATGCAAAGATCTCTTAAAATAAACAGAAACAACAAAACGATCGATTCGATCGAAAACAAATTTAAAAAACTAAAATTCTCGGCTTAAAAATGCTGGATTATTTTTTTTTTAATACGCGTCTTCAATAGTTAGTAGCTAAAGATCTTCTGCTGGAGGTCTTCCTAATGCACTTACGTGACATATACATTCTAAGTATCTGTGTAAAGTATCATCCATACATTAGCTCAAAATCATGTAAATACGAAAAGCAAATACCACGCACCGATATGCAGTACACAATATACTACGATCGTTTATATACAAATATCCATATGGCATAAAACTGTTCAATTGAAGTGTTAAAATTACCCACTTAACATCATTTTAAGGTTATAGATTTTAATGTGTTGAGTTGAAAACAACTGAAATGCATAAAATGTAGAAAGCCAGCGACTTTCAAATACACTATACTTGGCCAGATGATTTGACATTACGTTCATATTTGTTTTCTTTTCTGCTTCTTTTTACCGAAAATGTATTCAATCAATTCTTTTCACTAAATTGTATTTGCGAAATTGATAGATAATAATAATAATAATATAATAGATATAATAAACTGTTTGTATTTTGTACAAAACCGTAAAACCGCTTGAGGATTTGGCGCAATTTTTAAAGTATAGTATAGCGTGACGTTACGCTGCTCTTTTCGAACGTTTTTAGTGATTTCAAGAAATAAGCTTAATTAAAGATTAATACATGGACTATGAGTTGAACGTTTAACTTGACAACTTCTTAAAGAGAATTTTAAACATTTTAATCAAACAACTTTCCGCTTGTAATCAATTTACATTATTCTCATAAGAAAAATCTCAAATTCAAAATCGCTTTTGTATTTTATGAACATTGAACCTTCTACTTCTTCTATGCAAGTTGCAAAATAATTTCTTTCGTAGTAAATCTTTTTAGGGAAATGCGCATTTATTAAAAGTGTAAGCAAAAATATTGGTGTTCATATTTTTTATATAATTAAATTAATAATTATAAATAAATTTATTACATTAAATATAATATATTATCATATTAAGCTATACAAATTCTTAAAAGATTGTTTGTTCGGAAAAACTATCATCCTTACCCGAAAACAGCACGAAAAAGCGTTTGGCAAAGTTAGAAAACTTATTTATTTTTTATTATTATTATAACTGTTTATTTCTTTTTTCGCGTAGAGCGGTATTGTTGGAAAGGTTTACGTCAGTCTTAAGTCGAGTTTCGATTTGGTAGATACGCAACATCGTCACTTAAATTAGAATTAAGCTTTCTGTGAAATAACACTTAAATCGAGTGAACAGCTTAATAGGCACAAGCACAATGCTTTTTGAAGAGTTAAAAGTTGTTAAAAATAAAAAAAAGTTTTATATTTTTGAATGTTTTGCGAATATCTGCAATTCGTGAAAACATTTTATCAATATATGGGTACAGCTAACTGACCTTAAAATTAAAAAAGATAAAAATTTTAAAATTAAGAAATAATAAATGATAACGAGGCTAATATAAAATAAGACTAATCCGTATTCCTAGTCTGATGGGTGAATTTTTTATAGTTATGCACCGTCTCACATCTGGAACTAGTTAGGAACTTGAATTTATAATGTAAAAGATGAAAAAAAGTAACATAAAATTTTAGGCATTTCTTAACAAAGAGAGAAGCCAAAGAACAACATTGACCAAGTTGGGTTTTTATAGTTCGTGATTCATCAAAGAAGCTCGATTTGGGGAATCAAGATGAGATAAGTTAGATAAAGAGATGAAAATAAATGAAATCGTAGTTGTTTTTATAGTTTGCGCATAAGAGACGAAAAGAATCGTAGAATGCATAATTATAATATCTACAAAATGGTAATGCTAGAGGTCGAAAATTACGAGTCAATCTAGAAGGAATGATGAAAGAAATTTTGTTAAGGAGTGTATGTTTCTTTGATCTTAAAATCAGTAGCTGGCTCGAGCTGTTGATATATGGCGCCTCAACTCACATAGACAAATAGATAGGCTCGTTGTGATTACTGGGGCATCAGTGAATGTAAGAAGAAATTTAGAGCTCTGTTGAGATAGCATAGCAGCTCTATAATTGGAAAAATCCAAATCTTGTTCTGCAGGCTTTGGAGGAGCAGCTGCTTAGCTTCACATGGTCCTCTTCGTCAATACAGATGTTGATGGGCTGCAAAACAATGTACAGTTGTAGCCATTATTATATAATAGGCATTTATTTTATTTCAAAAATTGTAACTTTATATTTCGAATTTCATCTAACAACTTTCCATTTACCAAAAGTTGCTTTTAGTTTTTTCCCAAATGATAGGCTTTGTTTACTTTAGAAGTTAACAAGTTTTGTATGAGCTATAATATGAGAAATACAATATTTAAAATTGTAAATAAATTTTTAATCTTATTAAATCGAATTCCTGAGAATGGCGCACATTTCGGCAAAACATTAGTAAATAAAACAAAACTATTGACAACTTCGATAAGAGTAACTATAGTACTGAATAAAGTAAATATATATAGAAGTAATGAGTCATATGGTATGCCAAACGATTTTCGTAGATTACGGCAACACGTTTACCCGATAACAGCAAAGGTAGTCAGTGCTCTATAATATAATTCTTCACTTTCAATACATGATATTTGTAGAGTTTAGGCTAAGAGTAATAAATTCTGCCAGAGCTTAAGCGCGACGAATACAACTCTCACACATGCATTTCTTTAATTGCCGCTCTCGCACTCATTTGCGCTCTTGCGAAATATTTGTTTCATTATAAACAACAAGAAAAAGTATTACTTTGAAATTTAAATGAAATATATTAAAAATAAAGCATGTATGCGGATTTTCAAAATATTTTAATGGATTCTTAAAGAAATCAGAATAACTTTTACAGCGAAGCTATTTGAAAGGAGCAATACAACTAGATAATTGAGTTTAATAGAAAAATCAAGAATTTTTATTCGATAGTATTACAAACACAATGAATTGTAGAGAAAACAATGTTAATTTTGATTTTGTTTCGAATTCGAAAAGTACCCGAGAAAAGTGCAAAAACAAAGCAATAGCTTGCGATTTGCTCAGTAAGTTTGCGCCAATAATCGTTACTGTTGCAAACGCGTGATTCATTCAAATACTGAACATTTTTTTTTTCTTATTTCGTTTCAAATTTTTCCGTATACCTAAGAATTGTACAAACGTTTTATTAATTAGCTTTGTACACTTAGAATATAATTTTAGAATAAATAATAGACAGCTTGAGTACTTAGAGGAAACGCTTTTGAAACATTTGGTTGCGTTGCAGAAAACTATATATTATGTGAAGGAATAGGTTTCTGAAAGTATTATTGTTTTAAAATATTTCAAAAGCACGTGAGATATAGCAGTTTTGCCAGAGAACAGCTCGTCGCTGGATCACTATCAAAAAAGTAGAACTTTGTAGAACTAAAGGTTAAGCAATAGTTAATCGCATAACGTTCCAAACAGATGAAGTGATTTGATAAATATTTCGACAGCTAGAGGATACTAAAAGGCAATTTTATTTAAATTCACTCACGTTTGGGATCCCAACATTCGTGCAGACTTCGCATGATAAAATTACCATCTCTAAGTGATCGTAGAACTCCTTAATAATAAAATTTCTTTCATCATTCCTTCCAGAGTAACTCGTAATTTTCGACCTCTAGCATTAACTTTTTGTAGAACTAATTATGCGTTACACGATCCTTTTCGTGTCTTATGCTTAAATTATAATAACCTCTATGATTTCATCTCCTTTGAGGGGTCTATACAATTCATTTCTTTATCAATCCTATTTTGTTTCCCCAAATCGAGCTTCTTTTACCAATCATGAACTATAAAAACCCAACTTGGTCAACGTTGTGCTTTGGCTGCCCTATTTGTAAAAAATGTTTCAATTTTTATGTTACACTCTGTTTTCGTATTTCACCTTGTAAATCCAAGTTGCTGGCTTGCCCCAGATGTGAGACGTTGCATATCTTTAAATAATTCACTCATCAGGCTAGGAATACGGATTAGTTTTATTTTATTTTTTGCTCGTTATCCTTTTTTTCTTTAAAATTTTGGAATGTTTAACTTGTCTAATCTTAAGCTCAACTGGACTTAGTTGTACCCATAAATATATTAATAAATAAATAAATATTAAAATAAATAATCATAAACTGATCAGTAAAGCTCTTCTCAACTAACAGTTATAACCCAGTCTACTCCGAAGATTAAGTTTGAAGAAAAAAGCTATGGAGCTACATGCTCCAACCAAACGAGAATGAAAATCTACGTAAATAGTTGCTCGAACCGCATGAATTATACCAAGTTTGCTTTTGAAATGTTCTATTTTTGATAAAAAGGAAAACAATTGGAAATTTTTAAGTTGGAACAAGTTGTTAGACCTAATGGTCTTAACTTCTTCAGATAAATCAGCTTTTCAATGTTTATGTATAGTAATATCTAGCGATCTAGTGCGATTTAGTTAGGCTGTTCAAATTTTCAAATAAGTTACGAACTCTCTGCACACAACAAAAAAACGAAGATCCCGAAATACTATATTTATGGATTTATCTTCTATCAGTGTAAAAACATGAAATCATAATAATAATATAAACTAAACGACTACCAATTAAAGAAAACATAAAAATTAATCATTTCGCTCTATAAATGAATATATCTATTAAAAAAAAAACGCATTCTTTGTAGGGTTTGCCGCATCTTCTTGTTGATGTTTATAGGCAAAGGCCTTACATAACTAAAATGCACATAATATATTATATAAGACGGGTTGTTGTTGTTGTTGTTGCTGTTGTATTTGTCGTAAATCTGGTAACTAAAGATCGCCAGTTATTAGACAATGCATTTATTTGGTCATGACTATATAAGCGGATTACGGCGCAAAACCCATATTGGCGTTTATCATACACCAATTTGGACTGAACAGGAATCGCAGCATTATTTCAAGGAAACGTTTTTATGGAATTGGCGGCGTAAGGTGCGTTTTGATCAGCAATTACCCTTAATCCTCCAACTATATATAACTACTAACTTGAACTATTTACGTGAATGCTCTAAATGAATTAAAAATCTACTTATAGAGCTTATATAAATTTCTTTATTACTTTCGTAGTTTCTGTTTTTTTTTCGTTTCTTCTATTTATTTATTTCTTCTTTTTTTTGTTGTATACCATATAGACATTATGTGTATTTATTAACCCTATTAACCTTCAACCAAACACTTTGATATATACGAAAAGATTGTCATGCATTGCTTTGTACTTGGAGAGCGTATGCGAATTTCAGACATAGTACTCGTTATAGTTATAGAAAGATCAATGTATTTATTCTAATAATGGGTAGATTGTATATAACAAGCAATTGTATAGGTCACATCATAAACATGAGTTCAGTGACAAAGTTAGGAGAAGCTATTTATACACAAAATTAGTAGGGGAGTGTAGAAAGCAGACAATCGTGTTAATATTAAAAGTTTTCGTATATGGCGGATATGTATATAGCTTAGACAAAGTCATAATATTTTGTAATATTTATCGCATCGCATGAAATACCAACCCTAACTGATATTACTTTTATGATTGTTTTGTATGTGCTTTCTGTTAATAGCTTTAAGATATCATTTTTGGTTTGTATTTCGAGATAAACTATTTAGCAGCGTGGAATTATATTATATTATAGAGCCAGGGTATTATAGTGTATTTTTAAGTGTAGATAGATAGATGTGACCCCCTCAGACCACCATTGTGCCATACCGAAAAGGCAAAGGTTTAGCTAGTGGTTGGCTAGGAGAGAAGTGCAAAAGTGAAGTAAGCAGAGAAACCTACTACACGAAGCTTTTTGTCTCGGGAAGCGACTGCAGTGGTGATTTGTGTGCTCCAGCTTCGCCTTACACTTATTTCCAGCCCTAGTAGTCACTGAGCAGATCGTTGATTCCCATGCAGATGAGCTGCACGGCAGATGGCGTCGACGTCGACTGAAAAGCTTTCAGGGGTTCTGATGAATTTCACATTCTGTCGACGCCCACGCTTCCTTCGACGTTCCATCGCTTATTTCCTCGACTCTATTGCTTATGCGCTAATTAAGCGTATCTGACCCCACCCAAGACTGCATTGAGCATGATCGTCTTTTCAGCGACGACTGGGGGCAACGTCTTGGCTTGTGCAGCCTGCGCAGCTTTCCACCTCCGACGCTCAGCGTCTGCAGTCTTATCCTCAGCGGAGCTTTGCAGTTTTTAGGCTGGATAACCCGCTATGGAGACAGCGGTCGTGTCGTGCTCACCTGTCAGAGCAAGAGTTACAAATGAGGGGGAACCCTCCATGTCCTACACTACTACGTCTGATTTGTAAGGTGATTCCAAAAGCAGGCTCTCTAGCGATCTTGATATCGAGCCTACTGCGCTTGTGAGTAGGGAGTTTTCCTCACATTTGCTACCATTTAAGGAAAGCTGATTTTGGGCCTGCACATCCGAGTTCCCAGCCATCGCATGGACGGGGGGATTTACACAAAGGTGGTTACCCCATGCAGAGTGCATCTGGTTTGAATCCACTGTGATACCATAAATAGCCTCTTATACTGTTAAGGGGGCCAGTGGCTTAAAAGTGATTTGGAGAGTTCTCTTCTCTTCGCTCGACTACCATAAGCCAGAACCGCAGAACCCCTTAGCAGAGACTTGACCTTACTAAGGGGCCTGTTACCAGCCGTCCCTTGCTTGAAGATTATACTTGCACTTCCAATAGTGACTGCCGAGTTTAAGAAACATCGATTGTGTATTTTCTCTATATTTATGATTATGATCCCATTAAACAAAAATTATTTTCTAGATTGAAAATCGTAACTATTAACGATTTAGCAAATAAATAAATAAGAAGCACGAACTTTATGTTTTCTAGCTTTTCGGCTTTGGTCGTGTGCCGACTTAACTGACTTTACCCAGTTAAAGTTTTTTTGCGAGCTATGTCTATCATTTTTTTATTGTACCTTTTTCAATAGAGTTTTTTTGAAACAAATTTTTAATACATCTGCAGATCTCACAAAATGTTAGAGTTCAATATTTTATAATTCGGATTTGTTTGTTGTATAATAGAAGAATAACTTTTGCGTTCATCATCTATATTCCTAAGATAGTAATTTAAGACTGAAAAAGTGAAGAATCAAATTATCTAATTTGAAAAAAATGTATGTCAATATTTCTTATACTGCCAGAAATTGTAGAAAGTTTATTTGTCTGGAACTATAAGTGGTTCATAGGTAAATTAAGTTTGATGTCCAAGCTTTGAAAATAATTAAAATATTGGTGTTCATTTTGGTGTTCATTTAACCTTAAGATGCAAGGTAAATTTTTGTACTTTTACTTTATTTTACTTTTTTTAAATTTAACCTGGTCTTTGGGTATTTATAATTTTATAGCGGGGTATACCAGTGTTATGGAATTAAGTAGAACTAGCATGCTTGAAAGTATGGACATTATTTCCGAAAGAGAACTTTTGCTTCAAAGTATTTGCGATTGTAGCGAAAGTACAAGTTATATAGTCGGTACAAAAAGATTTTTAACAATATTGAATATACTATGAAAATCTGGAGAAGGGATAACAGCTATATAATTAGTTATAATATTTGCAAAAGATTACTGCATGAATTCTACAAAGAATATTTCAATACTAATATGAATAATTTTAATACAATTGCATTCATTTTCTTATAAAATAATATTTTATTTTTAGGGCTCCCGAGTTAGCACAATAAATGACTGGTTACAAATACAAATAGGTGGCGATGATATTGCAAAGAAGAAAAAGGCCAAGTACCAAAATTGCATCAAATCAACGAAATATACACTGATTACCTTTTTGCCACAGAATCTGTTGGAACAGTTTCGACGTATAGCTAATTTTTATTTTCTTGTTATGACAATCATATCACTTCTAATTGGTAAGTAAGCCTGGAAATAATAATTATTTTAAATTCGATATAAGTAGAAACATTTTAGAGAAATCGTTTTACATATAAAACTCGAACTACTTAAGTAAGACTCAAAAAGTCCCATATGTGCGAAAGTTACTATGCATACACTGAGAAAAACATCAAGTATTTCAAACTTTAAATAAGAAATCCAAACTTGATCTGGGATATATATTGTACAATAGAATTAATATTATAATTACTTCTGTTTCAAGCACTTTCTTTATTTTACATTTTTATTTTATTGAAGTATCTTTCACTTATAAGTTTTTCTTTAAATAAAACATATTTTTTGTATTGAATAAATTGATATTAAGAATGCCCTCTGAAGATAGCGAGTTCTCGATTTAAGTAAATACTTAGCTTTTTCTCTCAGTGCAGCCAGCCAGCAAAATAAAAAAGAGTGCATTTTCCATCTAAATATAAATATAAATTTAAGCGACAAATCGAATAAATTTATGCTAGAGTCCAGATCGCGATTTTTCAAAAACGTTAAAAAAATATGTGAAACGTTTATTTTTAGGAAAAAATATATAATATATTTTTGGTACGTTGAAGTTTCAAAAGTAAAAGCAATAGTGCTTCCAAGAATTTTTTTGTTTTTATTTAAATTATTATAATAATAATTATAAATTATTTTTTTAATTTTCTAAAAAATCATATTACTAATCACATTGCTACGCGAATTCGCGTAGTTAATTAATTTTTTCTTGTAAAACTGGGTATAGATTTGATTTTAAATCATTCAAACTAGTTTTTGAAAATGCAAGCACGTCAGAAATTGTTCGGAAACTATTTTTTTTTTGTATAAATTTTAGAGTTTGAAACAAATTAATTTATTAAGTGATTATTTACAATAAAACTTCAGAAAAAACTAATAAATTGGCACTTCTTATGGTTTATAAATTGTTTAAAAATATTTGTTTTAAATCGTTTATAGTTAAAAATTAGATACATTAAAATTTGCAAAAATTATTTTATATGTTTGTCAATTTTCTTTTATGTGTGCGATTTATCAATTTAAACGATTTAAATTCTATTGCAAGCATCAATTATCGAAAATTAAAGTTAGGCCCAGCTCTATCGGCTATTAATTTAAAATCATTCAGTTTAATTTAATCAACCACAAATCATAGAAAAAACGTAGACATAGTGAAATATTTTCTAATAACTATAAAGTATACGTTTTCTTATAAGCAAAAAGTTTACAATGGGTTTCCCCTTTTTTGTTAATAAATATTTGGATAGATTTTAAACATATGGATATCCAAATAATTTTAATAATCAAGAAAAGTTCAAAATGTCGAACCAAAATGTTTACTTTTATCGTTTTTCTGAAGTTTTATTTTGCATATAAAGGGTGTTTTTTCGAGTTTTAGAACTTTAAGTTGTCAAGTGATTTATTCTTAGTTTGGTTTGGCAATTTATCATGAATACACTCACGCCTGAACAACGCTTGCAAATGGTGTAGTTTTAATTCGAAAATAATAGTTCTGTGCGGAATACTTATCGCGCACTATACCCATTTTATCGTCGACAAAATAGTCCATCAGAGCAGTTAATTCGATTACCCATAGACCGTTTTCGCACCACATTTTCTCCAATCGGTAACTCCTAACTAATCCCAAGAGTATGTCGAAACATCGTTACATCCAGGAAAACTGACTCTTTGGTAGAATCATGGTTGCGTACTTGTTCAAAAACAATGCTGGCCAGATCGTTACAGTCAATAGTGATCGGTTTAGAGCCATGATAACTAACTTTTTCATTCTTGAATTGAACAACCGTGATATTCAGGAGCTGTGGTTCCAACAAGACGGCGCAACATATCAGACAGCTCGTGCCACCATCAATTTTTTGAAAGACACGTTTGGGACCTGTGAATTGGCCAGATTGGACTACATGCAAGCCAACCGTAGCAGTCACATGCCAGAAATCATATTTGAAATGTAATGCCAAAAGATTATCTTTCGGATAAATAAAATTCATGTCAATCAGACAATCCATCGTTGCTTTACTGCAATTTAAAGTTCTATACTTCTAAAAAAAAACACCCTTTACAAATAGTGCTTGAAACTTATTCCTGTCAAACTTTAGTAAATCCTAAATCCAATTATTGGATGTACATCATGCTAATTGAAAGATCTCTGTTGTAGATAGTCCTGTTTCACCGATGACCTCTTTGTTGCCTCTGGTATTTGTAATTGCCGTGACCGCGGCTAAGCAGGGCTATGAAGATATTCTGCGTTACAGAACTGACAATGTTGTAAATCGTTCTCCGGGTAAGCAAGCTCTTGCCGCAGCAATTGTTTATAATTTTACATAAAATAATTGCACCATTTTTAGTTACCATTATAAGAAACGGCGAAGAAGCTATTATACAATCGCAAAATGTGGCACCCGGTGATTTGGTTGTGGTCGAACGTGACTGTGATGTGCCTTGCGATTTGGTGCTATTACGCTCAACAGATCCACATGGCAAATGCTTCATAACTACCGCCAATTTGGATGGCGAGTCCAATTTAAAGACTTTAATGATACCCAGAGATTTGCCAAATGTCGATATAAAGGACATGAACAAATTGGGCATTATTGAGTGTGAGACACCACGCACAGATCTTTATAGTTTTAATGGCAAAATAGAGCTAGATGGCGGTGAGGGACGTGTATTGCCCTTATCTGCGGAGAATGTACTTCTTAGAGGATCACGAGTCAAGAATACTGAATGTGTCATCGGTTGTGCCGTCTATACGGGCATGACCACCAAATTGCAGCTAAATAGTCGTCTAACCCGTAACAAATCGGCCTCTAGCGAAATTTATATAAATAGATTTTTAATTTTTATATTGGTTGCTTTAATCGCGATAGTAACGCTTTTATATTTTTTGAAACGGTAAGTTCCAAAAATATAGAAGAACATTTTGAGATCTTTTACAAACTCTGTTTTTTTTCTTTCAGTTATAATGAGTTATACGTTATACCAAAATTATCTTATCTGGGACCTGCTGATGATGGCTATAGTGTCAAACAGTTTTTACAAGATTATCTATCGTTTCTAATTTTGTTCAACTATTTGATACCCATATCGCTGTATGTAACCATTGAGTTACAACGCGTTATAGGCGGATTTTTTATGGAATGGGATGCAGAGCTCTATGAGAAAGAAACCGAACAACAATGTATTGTAAATACATCGAATCTGAATGAGGAACTTGGACAAATTAATATACTTTTTTCGGATAAAACTGGCACGCTGACAAAAAATGAGATGAATTTTCAGCAGTGTTCCATAGCAGGACGTAAGTTTAATTTTCGCAAAACAAGGCTCGAGGATGAGGAAACCAAATCGCTTATAGACATAAATAAATTTAATGTAAGTAAAATGTTTGCGAGCAACTCGTTTAAAGAGCTTTTTTTGTAATTTTGAAAGTAGTGGGTTCAAAAAACTGTTTCTGCGTAGGATTTTATAATGAAAAGTCGGGGACTTAATGAGCCCGCTGCCTGTCTGTAGGAAAGCCTAGCAAGCGACAAAGAAAAACTAGGATAACATCCGAGGGAATGCAATTTTATTTAAATAATTCGGGAAACGGGAATATCTGATATAGCTTCCATATGGATGTTTTGCAACACCTTAAAACAATAAAATTATAAAGTTTTGTAAAAATATACCCATTTAGATATTAAAACCAAATTCGGCACCCAAACGATCTCAAGCACTAAATAGATTTTAATCAAAGTCGATTGACAATATCACATAGCTTCCATAAGCTATAATCTGTAAAAATTTAGATTTTTCACTACATTTATTTTAGTTTGTTTTTCAATTTATCGTTACGAATTTCGAACTATTCGTTTTCTGCGCGAATCACCTGAGCATCATCAAAAACTGCGTTTGCGCTTAGGTAAGAGTTTTCATACTTTTCTTAAACTTGGCTTCAGATTTGGTGGGAATTAACGCAAACAAATCCAAAACTAAGCACTAAGAGAGTAATTGTTCAAACACGAATTAATGCAGGAGGCGGCGACACCCCTTGGTTACCAAAAACTAACGCTAAGCGATTTTTTACAGCTGGATCAGAAAACGTTTTTCCAAGCATTATCCATTTGTCATACCGTACAAGTATCCACGAGTACTAACGAGAGTGCTGAAATACTTAATAAAAATGAAAACACTGCAGCACAGATCAAGTCTGGACCTGCGGAAATGTATTCCATTTCCGATATTACCGAGGAGAGTCACAATTCTAGTCAACAGAGCGAACTAAATGTTAGCAACACCATAGAGACATCGTTATCGGTGCATCCCAATGGCGCGCATGCAACGACCACATCATCCGATGTTAATCCACTGTTGATAGCGGATGGCAGCTATAAAGTGGAGCGACGCAAACGTCCACAAGTGGTCAAAAGAAGTCCAAATTTTGCACGTCCAGCAAATAGAGTACACATAGCACCCACAAATGAGTCGGAGAATGCTTTAGAACAAAATGGCTTGCCAAACGGCGCCAGTAATTTTCCCAGCTCATTGCAAAATATACCACCCATAAAACGTCCAATTTCTCTACAATTTAAACGATCTACCTCAGAGAAAGATCTGCCTCAGTATGGGGAACTTACAAATAGCGCCACATTTGGGCACAGACGTGCGCACTCATATGGTGCGCCCAATGCATATTTGTCACAGCCTGTTTCAAATATGACGCCGCCAGCCATGGCGCCAGGTATCTATCGCACTGCAAGCACAGCATCCCGTGAATCCTATGCGGCGCCCACATTCACGCGACAGCCAACTATTCTGATCCGTGCCGAATCGCAGCGTAGAAAAAATGAAATTCAGGAAGTTATTTAGTGAGTGCATCCACCAGTCTACCAATTTGATGCACTTACTCAACTTTTTTTTTTATATTCACAGTACACTCAACTATCAGGCCTCGAGTCCCGATGAAAAGGCACTGGTGGAAGCATGCGCCAATTTGGGTTTAGTTTACATGGGTGACGACGATGAGGTGCTTAATGTGCGCGTGGTGCCACCACATTTGGACTATGTGCGTCCATTTTCAATTGGTAAACCAAATGAATTGCATTTTAATCGCCTGCATGTCCTGGAATTTACCTCGGATCGAAAGCGCATGAGCGTTATAGTTCGCGATGAAGACGGCACAAAATGGATTTACACCAAAGGTGCCGAGAGTTATGTTTTTCCACTATGTGGTAATAACTCGTCGGATTTGGTTGCCAAAACCGATAATCACATAAGTGAGTTTGCACGTCTGGGCTTGCGTACGCTGGCCATAGCCAGACGTAAAATTTCCGATACGGAGTACAATGAATTTGTGAGTGAGCTGGCCCAGGCAAATAGTTCACTGGAAAATCGCAAGCAGCTAAGTGAGGAATGCTACTCAAAGATTGAAAGCAGTAAGTTTGTTCGTCCTTTTAAAGTATTACCTAAAAATTTCAGATATTGTAACTCTGAAGCTAATTTGGAACTTTTCTATAATAGTTTTGCTAATTCTGGAATCGTGAATTTAAGCTTAATGATTTTGTATATCTACTTTGGCTTTCTTTTTCCTTGTTCTTCCGTTTGGGAACTTAGGGCCTCTACTAGAGAGTTCCAATGAACCCTGTTTTGTGCCATCTGTTTAGCTCTTGCCAATTCTTGCAGGTTGCATCTTCTGTCTTGTGTTGCCTTGGGTCTTCCGATCTGTCTGCTGCCTTGGAGATTCCCCTCCTGACAATACTGCTTGGATTTCTTCTGAGAGCATGCCCTATACACCTCCATTTCTTCTTCCTTATTTGGAGATATATAGGGGGCTCCACTGTGTTCTGTTTGGCCAGAATATGCCGCATATAATGCTCAAGCATTTGTTGCTGAAGACTTGCAGTCTGTGTGTCATCTTTTTGGTGGTGAGCCATGTTATGGACTTTCCAGATCCGGAGCTTTGTTCGTCTGCTTATTTGTTTGTTGCTCCAGATGCGGTAGAGTCTTCCAAATGCTGATCGGGCTTTGGCAAGTCGGTTTGTGACGTCATCATCCTTGCCGTCATTCTTGGAGATGAAGTGACGAACTCAACGAAGGTGCCCTTGGCTATGATTATCTCAGTTCCGACTTTGCCTGCTAACCTGTTGAGGATATCAGATTTGCTTTGGTTGTCGCAGAGAATGAATATTATATAACCAATACTTTTGAAAATCTTATTAGACCCTCGTCTAATAATCGAGAACTTTTAGGTTCGCCATAATTCACGAACTTATATAAGACTATGAGGCATGTAAGAGGGTTGGTAAATGATGAACAAAAAGTCTTGTAGAAGTTTTTGACATAGATCTGCGCTACACCAGAGATATTATTTTCACAAATTATTTTTAGTGTTTAGCTTGTTTTTTTCGAATTGGGAGATTTGGGCTGAAATAGCTGGTCCGATTGAGACCTCAGTGACAAGTATCATATAACATCATATAGGGAGGGTATACCTGTATTTTACCATAAATTTAATATATTTAAAATCACTTGTAATCCTAACCTAACTCTAAAATTGCTACTCATTCTCCTTCTTTCACGACAGATCTCGATCTATTGGGTGCAACAGCTGTGGAGGATGCGTTACAAGATGACGTAGCGGATACCCTAGTTTCTTTACAGGCGGCTGGCATTAAGGTTTGGGTGCTTACGGGAGATAAAGTCGAAACTGCCTTAAACATTGCCATATCCTGTGGTCATATACCACCCAATGCAATGAAATATTTCATTGTAGATTGTACAAATCATGACGATATGCTGGTGCACTTGAATGCCTTGGATCGCGAAATAATATTTGGTATTGGACGTGAATGTGCGCTGCTTATAGATGGCAAAAGCTTGGAAGTGGCCCTAAACGAGGTGCCCACAGAGTTCCGCGATGTTGCGGTTAAATGTACAGCCGTGCTCTGCTGTCGTCTGAGTCCGTTGCAAAAAAGTGAAGTTGTTGCATTGATCAAATCTTCAAATGAAAATTATAATACAGCGTCCATTGGGGATGGTGCAAACGATGTGTCGATGATACAAGAGGCTCACGTGGGCATTGGTATTATGGGTCGTGAGGGTAGACAAGCGGCACGTTGTGCCGATTTTGCATTTGCCAAATTTTGCATGTTGAAGCGTCTGCTCTTGGTACATGGACACTATCATAGCACGAGATTATGCTTTCTGGTGCTGTACTTTTTTTATAAAAATATATTGTTCATGGGGATTATGTTTTTGTTTCAATTCCATACACTCTTCAGCTCTCAATCGGTTTACGATTCGCTATTTTTAACACTCTATAATGTTATCTACACGTCGTTGCCAATATTATTTATATCATTAACGGAGAAGCCCTACACCGAAGAAACACTCATGACGTAAGTGCAAAGTGCCTGTGCAGGGAATCAAATCGAAGCGCAGCTCGTTAGGCAGTAATTATCGGCAGAATATGCGTATCTTTAGATTTTCACTATGTATCTCAAAGCCGGATTATGCAAATTAATTGCTTACTTTCAAAACTTATTTTTGGAATGCATAACTTTTATTTATTATTATTATTTATCTAAAGTAACGCCATTTTTAAGAAAGTCAACTCTTCATAACTTTGGCTTTTAGATCTATAAGACGAAAAAATTAAGCAAATTAATTTGGCATCCTAAAATTTCTTGTCTTGCAGTTTAAAACTTTGAAGTTCTTATGTCATCTCTTATCTGAGCTTATTATTAGTATTTAATTTGAAGATTATTTAGTATTTCAGTAGAGATTATCAAATCTTTATATTATATATAACTTGCAATAGTGTTTAATTTTAAATCAGTCATGAGCAGTACATAAGTTAAGGTCGAAAAACTTATTATCCTAAAATTTCTTGTCTTGCAGTTTTAAACTTTGAAGTTCTTATGTCATCTCTTATGTTCGCTTATTATTAGCATTTAATTTGGAGATTATTTAGTATTTTAGTAGAGCTTATGAAATCTTTATATTATATATAACTTGCAATAGTGTTTATTTTTAAATCAGTCATGAGCAGTACATAAGTTAAGGTCGAAAAAAATTGCTATATGATATAAGATTATATGCATTTTTTTTTTTTTGAGGATTATTAGTTAAGAAGTTCGTACGCTTCCGATTTGAGTACTTGCTGCAGTTAACCTTTTTAAATTAATTAATATGTAAAATATATTTTATTAAAGCAATTTGTTTATTCCAGTAATCCAGCTCTGTACAAAAAGAATACCAACAATAAGCAATTGCATTGGCCGTATTTCCTACTTTGGACCCTCTGTGCCATATACCACGCCGTCATAATCTTCTACTTTGCATTCTGTGTATTCTCTTTCAACAATGTGGTCCTCAATGGTGGCCAGACTGCAGCTTTTTCCTGCTTTGGCACGCTGCTAATTTGGCTGGTTGTCATCGTGGCCAATTTGAAGTTATGGCTGGAATCCATGTATCTTTCATATTGGTATATCGTTATACTGATTGGTTCCATACTTGCCTTCATGGCAACCACTGTCATATACAATGTTATCAATCTGTAAGTTTTTAAATGACTTAACCCTTAACCTTTGATCATCAAATCTCTTTTGTTTCTTATTTTTTATAGAGACTACGATACGGACATATACTGGGCCTATAATAATCTGTTGGCCTCGCTGCCAATCTGGCTATTTTGTTTGGTAACAACTGTGGCCTGTTTGTTACCCGACTTCACGTTAAGAATGCTGAGAAGAGCACTGAAAATTAAAAGAATTAATATATTCCCAGGTCTTGGACACAAGCGACAGTTGCGTAAAAAATTCATTTCCACCCATTTGTAAATTTAGTATAGCTTTTTTTTTTAAGTGTATTTATTTATTTTTTATGTGTATATATTTAGGTATATGTATTTGTTTTGTTGTCGAAATTTTTTTTTTTTTTTTTTTAAATAGGATTAATCTTATGGTTGTTTAAGAAATAAAATATTTGCTTTGTTTTAAAAAAGTTCTTAAAGTTCTCGATGCTTCTTAGTAGGACAGGCAAGGGGTGCAGTGGAAAGACTAAGAAATCTAGCCCATGCCGATGATGTTATTCCGCTGTCCCATAACCACAGCGAAATGCCGGCTTAAGACAAAATCTTGACAAATCTCAGACCATGCAAATCTCAGGGCAGCGTACTCTCTCTAGATGATGGCACCACCAACGACATGAACAAGCGTCTGCAAAAACCCACACTATCCCGCGTTTGGAGAGCTGCATTTATAGGAGAGTCAACAGAACTAAAAATCTTAAATGTATGTTTCACAACCGTTCTTTTCAATGGAAGCGAAACCTGGCATACGACAAATAATATCTTAAGCAAACTCCAGAGTTTCGTCAACCGATGGCCCAGAACTATATACAATGCGAGCTAATGGGAGATTACCAAGCAATGGGAGATTACCAAATCAAAAGCGACATATTGATTAGAAAATATAGCACCCACCCACAGGAGAGACCACAGAAATATAGCACGTGCAGCTCTCGAATGGAACCCCATTGGCATTCGTCGCAGAGGACTACCTGGAGGCGGGAAAGGCTGAAACTGATTTAAAGAGCTAAGGTTTTTAGCTTACAATAGGTAAAGCTGGAAAATATTTGTAACTAGGCCAAGTTCTTAATAATTTATTTAAAGAGTGCACTCCAATAATAATATGGCCAGAGAATAAGGTTTGGTACCTTACAACTAGCTGAATTTCAAAACAATTCCCAAACAATCTGTAAAACCACCTTGGTTTACAGCTAGTCAGTCGTCATTAAAAAATCTTAAGTCCTCTGCTTTTAAAAAGTTTAAAAAATCTGGATCTGCCTTGGACTTCTATGAATATTCCATCTTACGCTGCAAATTTGATTCTCTTAACAGAACATTCTACAAAAATTACCACTCCCGCTGTCGCCTTAGATTCAGTACTAATCCAAAGCAATTCTATTCTTTCGTTAATTCTAAACGTAAATCTTCCCTTTTTCCTGCCTCGCAATATTATAAAAATTTATCTTCCACTAACAATACTGAAATTGCTGACTTGTTTGCAACTTTTTTCCAATCAACTTATTCAAATAACCAACATAACATTGATCTTAACTATCCCTATAATCTGCCTCATTCAAACTTTGTTGCGAATCCTGATATCCTTCAGGCTGACGTTTTGCAATGCTTATTGTCCGTATAATCCTTCTTTCTCCTGGCCCTGATCACATTCTCAGTTGTATTTTGAAACACTGTGCTCACTCGCTCTGTGCACCTTTAGCTTCTCTCTTTAGCACCTCTCTTAAATACTCTTATTTTCCAACTATCTGGAATGCATCCTATATTATTCCTATTCACGAAAAAGCATCCAAATCCAATATTGAAAAATATTGTGGTATTACTAAAAAAAAGAAAAAATAACAAAACAAAACAAATCCTTAGTGGGTACGGTAAGTACGAAAAAAATAAAAGTTTTCGCAACTTTCAAAGTCTAGGGATTCTACCAAGTAACAGGTTCAAATATTGTTGCGTTCAAGAAAATATAAAAAAAGTTGTCAAAATATTTGAATTTTTTAATTTAATTTGATGAACAAATAGCGATTTACGTACTGCAAATGGATCGATTTGACATATATGGCACAAATGTGAGGTACGTGACATAAATCCTGGTTCATAAGAAAGCCAAAGGTTCACGCTACACTACCATATAAGCCAAACTGAACAATTTGGGTTTTAGGTGCGCGTAATTCCCATTTAAAAAGTTGGGTGGGCCGATTTGACCCACAACACGGGATTAGGGTTAAGATAGAACAAATCTTGTATTGCCAAAATTATGGTTTTGGAAGTTTTAATAAAATTTTATGGACTCGAAATTTCAAATCATACCTGATTTTTTCTGGTATTAGTTGGTCTTAACTACCAAAACTGAAAAATATTTTTGAACTTAAAAAGAAAATTAAAACTATGTATGAGAATTCAAACATATTTCAGCCAACATATATAGGAGAGCATAATATATATAAACATATGAGCGAAGAGATCTTAGGGAAAACATTCTACGGGAATATAAAGTTATAAGAACAAGAATGTAGCAGCAACAATCTATCTATCTATCTAATCTAATAAAATTGCATCTATATGTTAACTTTAATAAGTCTCAATTTAGATGCTTGATACTTGGGTATAGATCCGAAAAAATCAGATATTGTGGCATGCTTTCAGGTAACTAAAAAATTAATTTACTTATACCAAAAAAAAAATGGAAGCCATAAACTAAAATTCCTAAACCCTTAAAGAAACTAATATAATATTTCGCATATTTAACATAACTATATGGGTGGAGGCCACTCTCGCTCTGTGAGTCAAACAATATCGGACTAAGAGAAACTTATTGAAATTTTTATTCATTAAGAAGAAATATTTTGTTTTTATAGTAATATTTTATAATATTGATGCTACTTAAAGTAGATACATTTAAGGCTTTTTATAGAATAGATACATGTTTTAGCGCAGCATAATTAGATATAAAATATGATATTGCTAGAGGTCGAAAATTACGAGTTACGAGGATGGACTGTCAAAAGAAACTGGGTTGAGAAGAGCAGAACAGAAATAATACGCAGCCGAATGTTAGGATGCCAATTTAAGCCCCGAGAGCAAAAATTTAAAAATCGTTTTTTAACGTTCCTCTGATAGTTGGGTGATATTAGGGGCTACAATTGCAGGAGTAACTTTTACTTGTACTTTACTTCTAAATTGGCATTTGGATCTTTTTCTAGCAAATCCCTTTCCATAAAATTATTTCTTTATTTATTTTTATAATTTAGGCATATAAGTAAGTCCAGTTGACCTTAAGACTAAACAATTTGAAAATGTTAAAATGAAGAAATATTAAATGATAATGAGGAAAATATCCGTATCCCTAGACTGATGGGTGTATTTTTTTTATTGATATGCACCTTCTCACAGCGGAGGCTGGTTAGGAACTTGCATTTACAATGTAAAAGTTGAAAACAAAAAATGAACATAAAAAATTAAACATTTTTCAACATAGAAACTAAAAGATCAGCGTTGACCAAGTTGGGTTTTTATAGTTCAAAGATGATCGATTTGGCACATCAAGTTGAGTTAAGATAGACAAAGAAATGAGTTGAAAAGACCTTAGAATAGGAAATCGTAGAGATTATTATAATTTGCGCATAAGAGACGAAAAGAAACTTATAATGCATAATTAGATCTACAAAATGGTAATGCTGGAGGTCGCAAATTACGAGTTACTCTGGAAGGAATGATGAAAGAAATTTTGTGAAGGAGTGTAATAGAGTCAATGGAACCGAGTAAAAGCTTAGGCAAAAATGTCAAGCTACCATCATTAAGGGAAGGTAATTTCATAAAGCGAAGTTTACAAGAATAGAAGGGCAATCGAATGTTATATATACTGGAACACTAAACCTTCAAAATTAAAATTAATTTAAGAAAACCACATATTCTGTATAAAAATGCATATTTACTATAAAAAGTTGCATACTCTTGGGCTGAAGAAATAAAAATTTTAGTAGAATCAGGCAGTATCAAAAATATGATATATTGTAGAAATTCTGTAATATCTAAAATATTTTGTGTAAAGGCGTTGACACCGTTAAATCCAATAATGCTCGCGTAGAACCAATATTTTTTGATTTAAAAAAAACTTATTTTCGTTTTGTTTCAAATTTTTCAAAGTAATATATAATATTTATGTACTGCAAGTCTGAAAGTAACAAATCCGTGTTCTTAAACTCGAACCTGGATATGGAGTGGACAGTTAGTTAAGATTTGTTACTGAAGGTAGCAAGTTAGGGAAACATACCAATCTAATCCAAGCTTAATTAAATATATAATATTTTTTAACTTTTAAATGAAGTAAAGATTATGTGTATGTGTATGACATCAATGTGTTTTAGGTTTAAGTCTTTCGCAGCTTGGAAAAAATTAAACAGATTTTCGTATATTTACAATAATTATACTGTGGGTTTTCAGTTTGAGATTGGGAGGAATGGGATTATAATAAGCGTTTGCTGCTACAGGAAATGAATCATTTAGTAAATAGTTGTTAAATGCTTGAGAAGTATTTATTTGTTCTTGCGCGGAAATCTCTATGAATCTCTTTGTTCTTGCTGCCAGATCTCTATGAATAACTGAGAAGATTAAAGTTCATCTGCATCCGATTGGACGTCTCATGACTTAAAACAGATTGTCATTCATTTCAAAACAATCTGTCTTGAATGTAGTCTATTTTTAATGAAGTTTTATAATATAAATACTTAATAGATATCCAGCTGTTGTTTACGTAAAGTTGCAACTTGATGCGGGAAACTAGAATATTGCGTAAAAGCAAAACGATTCTATTTTAAAATGTCATTATTTCAAGTTAATAAAGTTGAGTCATTGCTATTCCTGAATAGTCCGTATACAATATAGTGTTCGTATAAATTAATAAAATGTATAAATAAAATAAAGAACAATGAAAAATAAACATTTCATAAAAAGTACATCAAACAAGATTTGTGTGTGAGAGAGAGAAAGAGTGAGAGAGGGAGAGAATTGCAATTGTAGCAATTTTTTAACATCAAATTGCTTATAATTCACAACACGTTCATACCGTATTGCTGCCTTAATCCTCAAAGTTTAAATTGCTGAATTATTCCAATTGCCAACAGTCATCCATCCGTAATCCCCGAACACAAGAAAAAAAATCATATAGAGGCTTTAACACCCGTGATCTAGGCTGCTAATTGTGTTTGGTGTCAAAATGATATAAACTGCTCTCCAAATATGCTTCGGAATAGAGCTATTGGGGTATATCTGCTGATTTGGCTGCCAAGATAGCAAAATTCATCAACAATCCTCTACAACTACGATATCAGTACATTCACTGAAAGTAAGAGGGAGTTGATTTGCCGTTTCCGATCATCGGCGCAGTCCAAATCACTGAGGTTTCGATGAGGGCGCCATTGCCAGCCGGTCCGGTCCCTTCACACACACGCTATAATCGTAGTCCGTGTAGAGCTCATGGATGACTCCGATAATCTTCTCTGGTATTCCAGAATCGCGTATGGCAGTACATATTGCGCTCCTTTCTATTGTGTCGAGAGCACGCTCGAAGTTCACAAAGAGTAGAAACAGGACTTCACGGTTACTCATTAACAATTTTCAGATAATTATTGTAATTTGGTCAACGCAGGAGCGCTTTGGTCTAAAATCGTTTCGTTCCTGTCGCAACTTAAGTACGGGCGCAATCTTCTCCAGGACAACAAAAGCTATACTTTCCTGAATGGCAGTACGAAATTCGAAATTACATGTTTGAAAAGCGAACTTGAATATTTTGTCAAAGAAAAAATGAATTTTCACACTTAAACGGTTTTGACTGTCGATTTCACAGTTATGATATTTTGAAATGTGTGGAGATGAGTCTTCTTGAACTCCTTTGTCTTCTGAGTAGTGCAATTGCATATAAAAAAATTAGTTTTTCTTAAGTTGAGATTTGCACTTAACTTTAAGTCTGAAATTTGTTCAATCGTTCAATTGGCTTGACTATATTACTAAGTCTGGCTTTGAGAATGAAGCAACGAAGAACCATCAATCCATTCCGAAAAAGTCAAAGGTCTTGGTTTGCATTTAAGAAGCATTGATTGATTTAACGCCTTTAGACTGGACAAAGAACTCGCCGCAACTGCAAGAAGAACTTGAAGAATTTAATTGTAAGATCTCGACCGATATGTTGGAAAGAGTATGTCTAATTAGAACCCAAGGTATGAACGATTTGCTGCAAATTCGCGGCCAGCATTTTTATGAAAACATGTTTTTAACATTAAAATTATTTCTAATTTGAATTTGGTCTTTTTTTGTTTTTAGTAAATTAGGACAAGAATTTGTAAGAAAGTTTTTCATAAATAAACCCTAACATATAGAGCATCACTGCAGCAATTCTTCTGCGTGTTGTTAAAGATATAAATTTTGTAGCCTGAGACGGCAATAAGATGTTATCAGAAATGTTGTGGATTTCTTAATTTGCCCAACTCTAAACCGAAAGTGTATACATAGTTCGTTAATAATAAAAATCACAATTCTTTTTATTATAATATTTTGTATAAGGCAGTTCCATAATAGGGTGTCATAACTAATATTAGCCAAAATACAAAGATTGTTGTGGTATTTCATATATCATTATGTGAATATGTAGCATTGTTGTGGGTATTTAGCAAAGAAGGGCATTTTGTATGGCACTGACTAATTTCCGATCTTATCTGCATTTAATTTTCATGGCTGTGATACCTGTTACTGTTGCAATGCTGGAATTCTGAAACTGCCGAGTTGTTTTCATTGATAATGCTATCTTGCTGAAGCTTACATTTGTATATAATGTACAATTAGGCTGTACCTTATTTTCTACGAGAAAGTTGTTTGCAGAAAGTTAAGCTTTTGCGTTAAAATTTTTGATAAAAATTTATGCTTCAAAAAATTGTTGCATTTTTGAAGCGAAGAACAAAATTATTTTTGATTTTGTTTTTTGTTTGTTTATTTCGTACTACATCGCTCATTGTTTATGTATTTTATTTGTTAATTGTTAAACTACTCTTAAATTAACAGATTTTTAAATCTACACACACACACACATTAACGCTCACACGCATTTGCTCAATTGTTGCACTTGCTCTCAATTGCGCTCTTACGCATTGGAATTTTTACTTTAACTATAAATAAATTATTGTTTTTTCCCGGGGTGCACGTTGGAAATTGCCTGCTTTTTTCTATAAGTAAAACACTGAATTTTCAAGGGGATCATGCAAACTTTTTTATTCAAATATTGACCATTCGATTCTACACATTTGGCCCAGCGTTTTGGGCAAGTTATGAATGCCATGCCAAACTTTTTTTGTTTTGAGACGAAGAATCCGACAAGTCATTTTTCGACTTCTACAAAGTTGGCGAAGCGTTCTGCAAGTGAATGTCCCATTGCTGCAAAACGAACATAATCGGATGGGGCGAGTTCTGAAGAGTACTGCGGGTGAAACCATATTTCCCAAATACTTCTTTTCAACGTGTCTTTCACCCATTTAGCTGTATGAGCCGCCGTGTTGTCATGTTACCAGATAACTTTGCCATGTCTTTGGGCAATTTCCGGCCGTTTTTCTGTCAGAATAATAATTTAAATTGATGGTTTGTTGTCGATAGCGTTGCCTAATAAGCGTTTCTCCAGATTTTAAGAACTCGTAGTACAACACACCAGACTGATCCCAGCAAACACAGAGGCATTGTCTCACGTCCAAGGCATCGGCTTTGCAGTCGACGCGCTAGCCTTACCAGGCCAAAAGTCATGCTTTTTTCGTTTTGGATTCTCGAAATACTATATATCAATTTTTCGTCCCCCGTGACAATTTGATGCAGGCAGATTTTCGCTCAAACCGTTGATGCAGCATTTCACAAAGAGTTCTGCGATTCTTCATTCGCCTATCATTTTTTTGGTGTGACATCTATTTCCCATCACTAGATCTTACCCATGGCTTTTAAACGTTAAGAAATTTCTACCCGCATCACGTTGAGTGTTTGCGATCGGCTTGGGTCTGCATCCAATAGCGCCTGCAATTCCTCGTCGTTGAACTCTTTTGCTGCACCAGGAATGCTCATTGTGCGTCAAATAAAAAACTCCACTATTGACGCAATTGATGAGACCATGTCTCACACCTTCTAATCACTGGAGCATGTTCCCAAGACGTTTAGACGTTTTTTTTCGTTGGTAAAATAACAAAAACAACGAATTCCGCCAATGCAATTTACTTGGTACAAAATTCGATATGTTTTCTGTGGTAAACAACAACAATTTTTTTATTTTGATGAAATGTGCCGATTGTACTTTCAAAGGTTATGTTCAACAGTAACGAATGACAAATTTACCTACTCAAAGAACTAATCTATCTATAATTCAAAGCGGACAAATTTCAACTTAAACCCCTGGAGCCGGAGCTCTTGAGAAATTGTCAGTAAAAAATACAAGAACAAAAAAGGTTTAATATATTGAAAATTTGAGATTAAAGTCGAGCTTAAAAACGATTTAGTTACAAAAAAGAAATGCGCATGGAAGACTGTTGTTTTTTTTTTTTAAACGTGCGACTTTTCTAAAATTATTTTGTTTGAAAAATTATGTAGATCTTTTTCTCTCTCTCTCTCTCTCTTCATAAGATTAACTTATTTAGTTTTTTCTGAAAAATGCATAATTTTGATATATATTTTTTGTGTTATGACAAATTAGGGTACGCCCTAATACGCACTGGGTTATTTTTTTGATATGAAAGCCACATATGTATGCGTTTGTTCGGTAGATACGGCTTCAATACAAATACAACCCTATCCATATCTGTTGAAATGGTTTTACGTGTGTGTATGTGTAGTACAGATGACTGTATGCCAAAAAGATATTCTTTAATATTACGAGTTTCCCTATTTTTTATTTTTTTTGCTGAATTTAGTCTGTTTGGAGGCGGTACACGTAGCGACAAACATTTTTCTGACATTTGCTCTATTTTTTGATGGGCTATTTACAAGCAATTTGACAGTTGTAAAAAGAAAGAAACAAGTATCCGCACACAAATACCTATGCGCACATACGTATACGTAATATCTATATAAACGTACTCTATGGACTATGTCTCTTCATAAGGTGCAGTCTCGTGAGAATATAACAGACGCGACGCCATCGAATCAACAAAAATCTACGACAATTATCAAATATGAGAAATCTTCTTGTCTGTTTTGTAATGAATGGTTCGACGCACAAACATTTACGGTAAACATTTAGAAATATTATAAATAATAGCAAGTACTCAATGCAATTCGTTAATTAAAGGAGCATCTAATACATTGTGGTCAAGTGCTAGAAGAGTGTCCCAACACCTGCAACGTTTTTATACCAAGAATACGCATGCGCTCTCATCTCAAGGAGTGTCCACGTAGCAAACAACAAATGCAGCGCCTTAGTGCTAGTACGGAGCGTCTGGAACAACATGCGGATCATCGCTTGCAAGTTCTAGAGCAAGATATTGGCACCATACGTTCGGTGCTCAATGAGGAGATTCGGCAACGCTTGCATCTTATCACAGACGTGGGCAATTTACGCAAACAGAATCAAGTTGTGGAGGACTGGACACGTAGCACAAATGAGAATCTGAATGGTTTGCGACAACAGTTGGATGAGGAAAGTGCGCAGCGTATTTTCAGCGGAGAGCAATGTCAAACAGATTTCCAATATTGTTGTAATGTGACCCAGGTTAGTTATAGGGCAGGCCTTACGTATTGCATAGCTCATGTTTTTTTTTTTTTGTTTTTTCATTGCAGTCATTGAAGGAACAAGTTCAAAATCAAATTGATAATGTGGAGAAGCTTATGAATCAACTTTCCGTGGATGTAACTTATCATCAAAATCAATTGAATGATAATATTATGAAGTTGGAGGAAATTGTTTTTGAGAACGAGAAAATCAATCGGTAAGTACTAAGGTGCTGAACGATCGTTCTAGGAGCGTGGCGGTCATCTGCCAGCTTAAGTGTCGCTGGGGTTGTCAAATTCATTTTTAAGCGGTACCCCACGTAGAGGTGGAACACACAACGAGCAAAAATCTTCCCTTAGATTTAATATACAAACTGTTCGCTGAAGAGCACCATACCAGCGCTTGTTAATCACATGTCTGGTTCTGATATCTGACAGTATTATGCTCAAAGAGGTTGGATACTTCGGGACTTGGGAGTAGCTACGCTTCTTGTTGCAACTTCTTCTCCTGCTGTTCAATTATTTACCATGAATTTAGTTGTTATAGACTTAATTTTTCTCCCGACGCACTATATAGCACAATGAGTTGAAACTGTAGAAAACACAGAGATGACTGATGGAGAAGAAAAGGAACAAAGAGGCTTTTTTGTATGAGAGGGTTGGGAAGACCTATGGTGGAGCAACTGCTAGGGGACTGTCGCGACTTGCTGAAACACTCTGATAAGCTAATCAAAAATAGAAAGTTGAATTCACTTTCTATTGCCACAAGTGCAGCGAATACCAAGATTATGTATTCCCATAGCTTTTACCGAAAGCGTGATATTTTCGAGAAACCGCAAGCTTTGAAGCTATTGTACAAATAAAGTTCCGATTTAGCACCTATTAATGCAAATACTCTACCGTGACTATCAAATCTTTCTTATGCGTGTGCAATTTCTAACGCAATCAAAACTGACGTATTTCGTGGGTATCGTAGCAATTCGTGTGTCAATTCAATATATTTTAGTTGCAGTGATAAACCTTTGCTGCTGGTTCCTTAATTTTGGTGTCCAAAAGGCCATTGGTCATTACCTTTCCAACTGATAGGACAGCTTCACTTTTTGATTTTTGCAATTTGCCAGTAAAACCATATTTCGTCGATACGATACGAAGCAGAAATTCGTTGGGATTTCGTCTTAAAAGCGTGCATCACGGTTACGCTGGCAGCCCGGAGTGAACATTTCATAGGTCATATGACACTCGACACCAATTTTTTAACTTATCTTTTAAAAGTAGCGTGAGACTTAGAATTTACTGAACCGCTCCTGTGGTTGGCCTACTCAATAAGGCGTTAGGCCATAAATTGTGGAGATGAGCTGCTTTGTAGTACAAATAGTAGGTATGAGCAGGTCAACAAATCATAGGGCCGTGTTACATCCCAACCTCTACGATAGATAAACGTTGCATGACTTGCATGCGCCTATAATTAACTTGTATAATTTTTGCTTGTTCATCTTTGGCAGTGACAAATTCGTACAAATTGAGGAATACCTAAAGCAAGTCAATGACGATTTACAGAATAAATTTACAAGCAATGATGAGATAACATCCAAGCAAGCTACCTTAGATTATGAAGTTAAAAGTGTGAAGAACATTGTATGCGAAACGGAGGAACGATGTGACAAGTTGCATAGCATTGTGCTGGATGTGGATAAGAAACTACACTATGCAACACAAACTCTAGCCGATCTGGAGAACCATATTGCAATGCAACAACGCATGGCAAGCGTACAAAATAGTCGTGGTAATTAGCAAGCAGTCACTGTTTGTCACACTTACTAATTGTATATGAATTTAAGGACATTTGATTTGGCGCATCAAAGATTATCCCAAACAATTGGAGGAATCCAAGCAATATGATACAATACTGCACAGTGCCATGTTCTCTAATAAGGCATTTGGTTATGCATTACGCGTGAGTTTGCAATGTTTTTCTCGAATTTAACAATAAATTGGCACTTATCTACAGCTGGATATTTATCTTAACGGCAAGGGCACTTGGAAGGGACGCAATATGATTGCCTGTCTCAATGTGCTGCCCGGCGAGTACGATCCCTTGTTGGCTTGGCCCTGCCGTTTGCAAGCTGAGGTTATTATACGCGATCAGGGTGGAGCGCTGTTAGAAATTCAGGATTATGTGAAAATAATTTCCGTGCGCAAGAAAAGCGATGATTTCATACAAAGCAATAGTTTCTTTCATATACCACACAAGGTCATAACCAGTCGCAATTATTTACGTAACGATTCATTGTTTATCGAAGTGCGTATTTTAAAATAAGTTAACTACATTTATTTATGTTTTTTGTTTTTTTTTTTTTTGCATTTTTGTTTGTTTTCTTTGCAATCAACATAAGCCATAGAATACAATAATTTTTGTAACTTAATAGAATTTTTTGTAATAAATTTCAAGTTCATAGACAAAACTTGTACATTTGATGTCAAAGTGCGTTTTTTAAAAACGTTTAAAAGTCCACTGGATAGAGTTCAATTAGTACTTATGTAGCAATTTCCGTAGGTATGCAGCAATTGCTTTTTAAAATGGAATACTATGTAATAAATATATGTACGCTTGTATTAACGAGCAATAGAACAATAAACGATAAGCACACGCATATTAAAAATGAGAAAACGATATTCGAATTAGACATAATTGGGAAAAACTGGTTTTGTTTTGTTTTTTTGTTTTTTGTAAAAATTTGCTTAAGATGAACGCTGTTCCCCTACCAAAGCGTAAAGAGCATGTTTGTAATGACCGGATGTGTCTCCCTAAAATAAAAAGTAAAGTTGTAGCTATTTGTTGTTAAAGAAGTGCTTGTTTTGTTTTTGTTTTACCTTAATCCAGCTCTTTAGCGATTTGCCATAAATACGCTCAAATGCCGCTTTTATATCTGCCATATCAATCTGTAGTAAGGCAAGAAAATGCATAAAATTTATATTAACAAAATACTACAGTCTGCGCATAGTTACCTCCGAACGTGTAATAATAACACGTATCAGTTGACTGTCATTGGTGCCAATGCCAGCCATGCTCTTATGCAAACGTGAGGCAAAGTATTCGCCTTTATTTGTAACGCATTTGTAAATAGCAATAAGACCCTCCATAATATCGCCAGAGAACTCCTTTTTCACGGCCTTTTCCAGCGAGTGTCCCGTCATGCGTTCGTATTCTTGGAATATCTGTTAATTAAAAAACAAAAAAAAATTCTATATACTATACGAATGGCAGTTTGTTAATAACAGCATAGTTTACCAATTTCAATTGTTGATAGTTCCTTTGGCACAATATCATATTGAACATGCTCTCATCGGTGCCGACACGCAGCTCGCCAGCTTTTAGCAGCTCCCTAGCATCGTTCTGTGCTGCAGCAGGATCGATTTGTCCGCTCTCATCGCGCGCCGCCGTACAGAGTGAAATGAGCAAACGTTTGAAATTACCGGACGTTTCCGACTTCAGTTCGGACTCTAAATGCGCGCCATACACTAAAACAGCAATTTCAAGTTATGTCCATGTCACATAAAACTTTTTGAAAAAATTACTCACATCTTAGATATTGATTTTTAATAGTATGTATCTCCATGTTGGACAGTGTGCAAAGTATTTCGATTAGAACATCTTCGTCTGTGCCGATGCCAGCCATTGCATCATTCAATTCGGCACAGTAAAAGTCAACAATAGGACGCAGCAGACCTACGAGCAGCTTTTCAAAGTTACCGCTTGTCTCTGACTTAATGTCCTCAATCAAATCTTTGCCAAAATGCGTTTTATATTGACGTTGTATTTCCTAAAAACACAAATTAATGAATATACAAATTTATTTTGTTAATTTATGCAACATACTTGTCGCTGTTCATTCGAACGACGGCATATAATATTGATGAGCGTATTTTCATCTGTACCAAAACCCTTCATAGCTTTACGCAAGTCATGCGCATCTTTGACTGGATCAAATCCTTGAGCAGGTACTACCGTCGGAGTGCCCTATAATAAGACGAAAAGAAAAAGAAATCAAAAATTTGCCATTGTGTGTGATATACTTAAATTTATGATTTTAAAAATGCCAAAATTATAAATAAATATGCAAACACTGTACAAAACGAGCAAAAAGGGCTGCACAGGGCAAAATTTGAAAAAATATAATTATCAAGGACCAGTTTGGGCCAAAAGTGTACCAAGTGTACGGCAATGGAAAATTGAGCATGGAAATGGAAGACAAACCTCTTTATGTACAAACTGTTGCTGATTGAGTGACCGATGCATGTGCATGTCGTGCCCTTGGCGATGGGATAGCTCTTCAAAGCAATGTGCCATATTGCCGGCGGGTGACTCATATCCAGCCGTTGTCTGAACTGGTGCATATCCATGGTTTGCCAAGTAAGGCGTGTGTGCTGCTGGTTGGCTATAATGAGGATTATGATGACTTTGGGTAGCTGCATAATGCTGCTGTTGCTGTTGATTAGAGGGATATGGCATGCCCATGCTTGGTGGGCCAGCGAATGCTGGTGTATTTACAGCGTACGGCGCAGCGGCTGGATATGGCGCTACACCAGCAGATGCACTATAGGGCATTTGACCATGCTGATTTGGTAATGGTTGATAATGTAAATGGGGAGGTTGCGCTGTTGTTGGATACGGCGGTTGGGCATGATGCGTGACATTTTGCTGCATCGGTGCAACCCAACCAGCTCCAAAAGGCACCCTTTGATGCTCGTTAGTAGCAGTAGTTGTAGTAGGAGGATATTGTTGAGAATATGACATTCCAGAGCCCTATAAAAATTCAAATGGTATACATGCCGCATACACGCTTACAATAAGTACTTGCAATCATTACAATGTCAATTTTTCTGCCCAACTTATGCTAAATTAATAAATTTAAAGCTAAAACTTACAAATGGATACATTTTGGAAAACAAAAATAAATCCTTTTTTTTTTGTATTCGCAGAGATTTCTCAGAGAATTGAGCAGTTTATATATTTAGCGTTCTACAAATGAGATTCAATGCTGCAAAGAAACAAACGAAAGCGTGTTTATAATTATTATTATTATTTAGCTGTAATAAAGTTAACGTGTTACATGCATTAAATTATAGCTTTAGTTTTTATAAAATTATCTACGCTCTTTTTTTATTTTTTTTGATATTAACAATTGGCCTGTTGTTGCGTTACTGAATATTGTCTGGCCCAGAAACTGACAGCAATTATGCTGGGAAGGGTACTGTTCTGCTGGCGATGAAGTCATCGTTACAAACAAACAAAAAGCAACATGAATTATTATTATGTGGAGTTAGAGACAAAGCAGATTTTTACGCATGACTCAAGGGTTTTAACCCAAGCTATATAGACAAGTTAATATACAACAAGCCACACAGCAGACATGTGTCACTTATCAGTTTACAGACTTGTTTAAGACTTTTAGCTAACAAAGCAGATTAAATACATGAAAGCAACTTTGTGCAAGGGCTCATACTATAGTAGTAGGCATAATTAGCCAGCTGAGCGCTCAATAAGTTCAATTTAGTGCAGAAGACACATGTATGTATATTGTTTTCCGGATACGTCAAGTTTACTAAGTAGCCGTGGCCGTAGCTGTAGCTGTAGCTCAAGCGTTTATAGGAAAAGCAAAACTTGATAAGTTTTCTTTTTTGTATTTTGCTGGTGGGGCCAGGGAGTCACGCACATATTGTGTATTGTTTGCCATCTGAGGCATGTATGATTCATTTGTATAGCCCGCATGTCGACACATGTCTATATACCAAGTATTTACAGATATTTCTGCAAAGTTTTATATACATCTCATATGTAAATACATATGTATGCATGTACAAAGACTACTTTCTGGTACGATCTTTCTGTATACAAAGTGTGCGTAGGTAGCGAGCTGTATGCAATTGTCTTAAGCAAAATTTCACAATATCCATAATGTATTAGCTGCTGTGACTTGAAATAAATTTGAAAAAGAGTAAAGTCTGTTATGTACAAAAGCCAAAAAAAAATATATAAATAAATAAAAAGAAAAACCAATCTTCTCAACGATCATTTGTGTGTGCGTGTGTGTGTGTTTGAGTATATGTATTGGTATGTTTATTCAGCTGCGAGCCTACGGCTACGTGTGCAGCATTTTTTAAGTGTTTACTTCGGCTACTTGCACAGCAACACAATGAGTCACGCGTAAATTCAATTGAAAACAGTTTTAAAAATGTATATGATTTACTTAATTATAGCAATGTTTCTTATGTATTGTGTTTAATTACTTTAGTTAAACCCACGTACGTCGTTCGCGCACAAACACTTGTTATCAAATAATCTTGCATGGAACAACAACAGGTTGTTGCCGCGATAGTCAAGCGCATAAATTAGTTATCGTTGTAAGCAACACTGGTATTAAATAAGACCAAAAAATACTATAAATGTACCAAATATTGGTATAGTTAATAAATAATAATAATAACACTGTTTGCTTTGTTGCAGCTTAATACAAGCTTATTTTTAAATTGTGCAAACCATCGTTTCGTAATATAAAACAAAAAATTTGCAGCGATTCAGTTGTGCATAGTGTGCCCATATTTCAGCAATGCATGCAATCGATGTCTTATCGATGTTTGGGCACAACAGCTGCTATTGAAATTTATCGCGTGTATTATTTTGAAAAGGCTAATCAATAATTTGATTTTTTTCATATTAAATTTAATTTTAAGCATTGAAATGATTATGTTTATATTAAAATTAGTGTTTAATTATATTATGAACTTCTTGATAACCTAGTGAAGCTGCAATGCGTAAGTTCCGAAAAAGTGTAAGTCGTTTGAGGCTGAAACATAACCTTAACATCATACGAATATTTTGTATTAGTTGCAACCGTTGGGTGGAAAGCTGCAGAGTTCAAAATAAATTTTTTAGGAATGTTTACAAGCATGATTGGACTTGTGTACGTTCCATTGAATATGTGTGAGATTACATAAGATATGCCTTGGATCTTTTACAATTCTGCTATTAACTGAAAAATATTTGAGGTATTCACAGTCAATTGGTCCATTTATAAAACCGGCCTGTAGTTTTTTGTTTCTTTTTTGTGCTCGTTTACATATTTTTGGCATATTGGGTTAGTCAAATTTAAGAACTTGAGTATGAAATGTCAAACCAGCTGTAGCGTATATTGTTATGAAAATGATATGTTATAAACCTAAAAAGTTTCAAATTTTATTGCATTGAATTGAATCAATTGAAGTAACTCCAAAAGCAATTGTCGTATGAAGCCGCTTCAAATACTTTAAATAACTATCAAGATGATGTAAATGCAATTTTACTCTTACTCTTGGGTAATTTGTTCCACACACTAAAAAGGCCAAACATATAACATTCTCTATGGTAGTATTGTATTTTTACTTTGTTATGTGGACGGCGGAAGTGAAGAAGGATCTAGACATTTTTGCAAACGGTATCCCCACTGTTAAAAATTCGAAAATTCTAGGAGTCATGTTCGACAATCTCTTTACTTTCTCCACGCATGCAGCCCAAATACATAAGAAGATATAAACGCGGATCCGAACCAACAGAGCTCTGGCCGGAACAAATTGAGGAAGAGAAAAAGAGACAATTGTGACCACGTACAAGCTCATAGGACGATTATGCCTAAACTACGCGGCCCTTGTCTGGACTCCGACGCTTAGCTCAACTCAATGGAGTAAACTGCAGACAAGCCAGAACAGTTCGCCACTCGCTCAATGAACTTCATCAACAAGCTGTCACTTCAGCGATACAAAATTCAAACCTCGCCAATAATATCCCCAACTGAATCCACGCTGCATAGGGAAATACGAACCACTCTATCGCAACAAAGATAGGTATACTGCAAGTGCTAAAATCCTATGTAGCACGGATCATTGCTGGAACAATCGACCAGTGTCACGATTGCCCTGAGCCCTCCACGACACAGTACATCTCTTCAACTGTGCGACCCGTCCGACGTCCCTTACAGTCCGCTATCTGCGGCCGGGCTGACCTCAATTAAAAACAAAAAAAAAATATTTTTTCTCTTTTTTTCTAAGCAACATTAGCATTAGGAATATGTAACTCTTCTCTTCTTCCACAGGACTACAACGACAACAGCAAATATTAATAAACGTTTAATTAAATTCCCACGTTTTTTTTTTAACTCATGTTAATATGCATTGTTTTTTTTTTTAATTACTTTGTGTTTTTTATATGTTTTTATTATAAAAATCACAGTGCTGAGTGTGTGGGAATCACCACAATTTGCCAAACTTTATCAACAATAAAAGTGGAACATTTAAGTTGACTACTGCGTCGATTTACAGCGTGTATTATTTTTTTTTGTTTAAATATATAAATAATATTGAATCCAACAATGTTGCTTAGCGTGCAAAATTTTTAAAGTTCTTTGAGCGCCAAACTAGCCAAAATTCATTAAATAAAATTAAAGTTGTGCATAGAATTGTTAGCAACAACAAAAATTTATTTCAAATTTTAAAATAACTTCAAATATCGATAGTTTTGGTATTTTTAACACTAAAATAAACTACGTGTATTTGGTCACACTCACAGACAGCTGTGACTCCTTTGAAATGGATAAAGATATTTTCGCGAGCCTTGCAATTGTTAATGTCGCAACAAAATACAATGTATTTTGTTATTATAAGAAATAGCCTAATAACGGCTCTCCTAACTGGTCTTTTAGCAATTTATTTATATAGACCACAGACAATAACAGGTAAAGTTAATAATTAATATTCGAAACACACACTGAATTCATTGTTCTTATGAATGAAGGATTACTTTTTACAAAACACATTTATTTATATATAAATAAAAATTAAATAGTCGGTATTATTAACATGTTTGTGTACATTTTTATTGATTAGTAAAACAACAGAGGAGTACGGCTAGAACATTACTAAATCCTGAAGAACAACTACCTGCCTCCGATTCACCTTTGCATATTTTTCATAATGCTGCTATTTGCACCGACAATCATATCTGCAGTAATATGGCAAAGTATGGAAAGTATTGTTGGGTTTTTCAATGACTAAATTTTGGGTTTTCCTTTTCCTTTTTTAGACGAACTTTGGAACGTGCCGGTAGTGTTGTAGATGCAGCACTTTCAGCTTTACTTTGCAATGGCTTGATTGGTATGCAAAGTATGGGACTAGGCGGCGGTTTTTTGATGAACTTCTACAATCACAGTGAGCGACGATCTTACAGCATATTAAGTCGTGAAATTGCACCCATTTCGCTAAGCCAAGCAAATTACTCAAAATTTCGAAATGAAGATGAGTTCAGAAAATCCAGTTGGTCCATAGCAGTACCCACAGAATTAATGGGCTATGCTTTGGCACACGAACGTTTTGGTAGGCTGCCATGGCATGAGTTAGTTATGCCAACGCTCGAATTATGTCGCCAAGGATACCAACTTTACAAACATCAATTTGATGCTCTTGTACTAAACAAGCAAATGATTAAAACTGATGCACTTTTGCGCAAAATGTTTGTCAATCCAAGTACGGGAGAATTTTGGCATATTGGCAAACTGATTGAATTACCGCAGCAGTTATGCAAAACGTATGAGCAACTAGCGCAACAAGGACCGCGCAGTTTCTATAAGAAATATTTGGCAGACAAGCTACTTGCAGACTTAAATGCTATGGAAAGTGCAATTACCAGAGAAGATTTGGCTGCTGCGCATGCAAAATTAAGCGAATCACTTGTATTACCACTAGATGAGCATGTGTTGCATTTGATGCCCTTGCCGGGAAGTGGTTATGTGCTGGGTTTTATTATGAACATACTGAAGCATTTTCGCAGAGATTTTGAGAAAATCAGCAATTTTGGTGCACTTGAGATACATCGCATTGCAGAGGCATTGAAGTTTGGTTTTGTTAAGCGCTGGCAATTGGATGAATCTGTAGACGAACAGGTAAAGCTCAGCAACATGCAACTGCTGCGCATTGATTATATTTTGTGATGGTTTTTTTCGTTTGTACTTCCAAGCGCTTTAACTACTTGTCTCATTTTATAAGACGTTCGTCTATATCTGTTTACTGTGCACTTCAATGTACGTTTTGATTTGGCTTTTGGCTTTTTTTGTATAGCAATTTGTAATAAGAATTTGCTCTATTTTAAAGCTGCTGGAGAACATGACTGATCCAACGTTTGCCGCAACACTGGCCAAACTAATTGATGATACACAGACATTTAACAATTTGGAATTCTACGACGGTAACACGCAAATACGTGCACGTCGCGAGCATGGCACAGCACATACCTCAGTACTGCATAATAATGATGCTGTTTCTGTAACAAGTTCTATAAATTTCTAGTAAGTGGTTTTTTACTTTCATAACGTAAATTAATTAATACTCTGCACGCTTTTAGTTTCGGCAGCGGACGCATGGGTCAACGCACTGGCATACTCTTCAACAATGCTATGTCCGACTTCTCATTGCAACAAATCAAAAACTACTTTGAATTGCCATTTGTGCCAAATAAGAATATAATAGCTGCTGGCGCAAGACCCATGTCTTCGATGAGCCCACTTATTGTGACGGAACGCACAACGGGCAGGGTACGTCTGGTAGTGGGCGCAGCGGGTGGTACACAAATCCTAAGCGCACTTGTGCCCTTACTTATACGCACGCTATGGCAGCATAAGGATATCAAAAGCGCCATAGATGCAAATAGATTTCATCATCAGATGTTACCCAATGTGCTGCAGTACGAGTATGGTTTATTGCAAAAACATGTCGACGAGTTAATAGCCAAAGGGCACGAATGTGCGCGTTATAAGAATCGCGGGTCGGTTATTTGTGGACTTGAACGCAAGAACGAGACTATTTTTGGCAATTCGGATTTTCGTAAATATGGCGGAGTTGCTGGATTTTAGAAACTATTGTGTGAGTAAATACAAGTATTTGATTTTACGTCTGAATGTTCTTGTTTTTGCAACTCGTTTGGCATAAAACATCGTTTTTTTTATTATGTACTTTAGATTTTATTTTGAACTTTTGTTAATATACAAAACATTTTTAGACAGATGTGTGATAATATTGTCTGCGTTGGTGGCAACATATATAAAGCGTTATGTATAAAAATGTGGAAATTATGCCCAATGTATTAAGTGCCATTGAAAATGCCAATAGATATTTCCACTCACTCTGAATTAATTTGCAATTTTCATCATTTCTAGCGGTTGGAAGAGAAAGAAGCATTAGTTATGCGTTTCGAAATAATTCATTCTAGTACTTACTGATTGTGATAACTGGCATTATTTTTGACTGCTTCCGCTTCAATGGTTGCTGTGGGCAATTCAACATCAGCATCATGCTGTTCTGTCAGCGCACAACTGCAATTTGTGTATTTCAGTAATGAATTTGTTGGAGTACATGCATCCGTTGTAGATGTCAGCTCAGCAAATTCAATAGCCGCGCAGACTAAGGCCAGACAACAAAATATAAGCGCCATTGCCGCAAAAATGTACGACTCGGCCAACAAAACTTTATAGCAATTGTTTCGAGGTCTATTGTAAGTTTTTCTATGATCACGTCTTAGCAGTATAAGACCAGCAATACTGGATAGCAAGAGCTGTAATAGAGAAGAAATAAAGTTAAAGCTTATAGGAAAAATTTAGACTTCTAGTTCTCAAAATTTTATTCTAATGATATTTCGTTTGTATTTGTTAAAGGAAGCGGTTTTTCTATACAAGTTGCTTGTATAAAGTCTGGCGATATAGTTGTAAGGTAAGCTAACTATAATATAATATCTTGCATTTCTTCAACTAACACTATAAATTTTCTTTTCTTTTTAGTATTGTTTTCAAGTTGCATATTGCTTGTGCGGCTCAAATGCGGACAAGAACTTAATTGCCGTTTGATTGACACTTTAAATTTTAACTAAAAAGCTATTGCTCTTATATGGAACAGAACATTTCAAGGCCAGTAACTTGTCTGCTACGGAAATAGTAATTGATTTTTGTTTCTCGTTTTATTGTTATGCACTTACCGCCAAACCGCTTAGATATGGATTGATTAATATGGAAGCATTTGGTGACAGCATAAATATCCAAATAGCTAGACCGATAATGAGCAAACCCACAGCTAATTGGCATATAAGCAGCTGTCTTGAAACGTTCAAGTTACGCACTTGTGTAGCATAGATCTCTTGCTCAGCTGTAGAAGAGATATGTTGTCAAAATCATTTTCATAATTTCAAGAGCTCGCTGCACTTACGGTCTGTATTTTTATGATTCACCACAATCATGCGACTGTGCCGCAGACTATTACGTGTGGGTGTATGTCGTCCAGCGATTTTCATACCTTTCATATTCTGCGGCACAGTTGTGCTCATATAGACAGCCTATAAATACATCAATCATAAATGTTTGTTGTATATTGTTTTCAGTTATGAAAATGTAGGCTTATGTACCTGTGATGGCTGTGGCGCATCCAAATCACTTAGTGGAATTTGTTCGTATGTGGCATAGCGTAGGGATTTGTTATGTGTTATGGGAGTTGAAGTGGTTCTCAATGTGTGCATATCGTGCTCAATATGTGGCAGCTCAGCTAGCTGATTTTGTGGCTGAGGCGAGGAGAGCCTTTGCTGCTGCTGGGGCTCGATGAGCTGCATTTGCTGCATGCCGCTTATATAGGCTGGACTGCGTTGTGGAATATTCTGATATTTAGGCTCTGGCTTAGGCTGGTATTGCATTTGAGTTGAGCTTGCCTCGTAATTGTTGATGCCAAAAAATTTGGATTTGGCATCATTTAAGGCAGCCTTGACAGCGGCTATGCTATGACTGGTTTCGTTCAACTCCGACTGAGATTCTTGCTGCTGCAGCGTTTTCGGTGTATGTGACAATGTCATGCTGCTGCTAGTGTTTCCCGTGCCATTCGAAAATATCTCACGTTCTGTGTTTTTTGTGAAATTTGTGCCTCGATTTGTTTCCTTAGCCTGTGCTACATTGGAGGCGCTCAGATTATCATAGGTACTTACTGGACGGACGTTTTGTGATTGCATGGCAAAAATATTATATACACATATATTTTCGAGAATGACAATGAAATAATGAGTAATAATGTGTCAAATGTTTTTATTTCGAATATGTATTTTTTTGTTATTGTTTGTTGTGTTAACAACAAGCGTGTCACACTCAAGGATCACAAAACTGTGATATTTGATTTTTTAAGTTTGACGATGTAGCGCAGCTCTTTAGGTCTTAGCGATTTATCAGTGTTTCGCAATAATTACAAGCTGTGCGCATTTTCCCATGTAATAATTCATCCATTGTGCGCTGTATTCAAAAATATTGAAAAAAAAAATATAAATATATATATGTATGAGCATATTGAACGTGTCACAGTAAAACAAAGTAAAGCTGGAACTGAGTCATCAGTCATCATTAATGTAATAGTCGTTTGTTGGAACGACCAGCAGTGGTAGTAGCATGTGAATAACAGCTTAGAAAGCGTTTGTATACTACAAACAAAGCGTAAGGAGTATGTTAGGTTATTGCCAGTAAATGTAACATAGTTTTGAAGAACAGACGCCAATGAGCAACGTAAGAAATGTTTCAAGTGCTGCTATTATAAGAAAGTTTTTCAAACATTTCAAAAACACGTTGGAAAACGTAGAAAATTTGTATGTCTTTTTGGTGCCTAAAAAGTATTGCTCAAACCAATTTTGTTCAATTTATTTTGAAGTATGTTGTCAGTATAAGATATATAATTCCATCAAACACTTTTGACGTTGTATCTAGGTTTCAGCTAAAACCAAAATGATATACAATTTTGTCATATATAAAGAGATTCAAGATATTCAAACAAAAGATCTCGCAACAACGTCGTTGGAGAACAGTATTTGCGATTTAGGAAAACAAAAGTTATTTCCACATACGCATTTCATGCTATATGCTATCGTTACTGTTGTCTTAGAGCTTTTGAAATCTTTACAATTTAAAGTTATGTTTCAGGCAATATTATCTTTTTGCGGTTTTGTAACATTTACATAACTCAAATATAAAAGATCAAACTGAAAAAAGTTGAGCATACGCGACGGTGAGCGATCTAATCTGAAAGTTTATTTTAGTTTTATTAATCCTTATACGGATTATGTCTGCCTTGGATACACAACGAAAAACATAATGGTTTTTCTGAACATAATAGAGAAGCTCAAGTTATCTTCTATCAATTGCAGGCGTCTGCATGTTCTGAGCATTCAAACTTTCACTCAGACATGTGCACAATGATTTCTGTTGAAATTTATTAAAATTTCGATAAAAAACTCATTTTAAAGCCAAACTTATGAATTTGATAGTTGTCTGATTGAAAGTGTCATATTCCTTTAAGAAAAATAAGTCATGTGATTCTCAACGTCTGTACTTTATTGCGATTATTTTGTGTACGAATATCACTGCAAGAAATCATTTAGGATAAGCAGAATAGGCGAAATTTAAGCAACTTATTTTGAACAGAAGCGTTAAACTTTAAAATCCAAAAAATCTAGTTCAAATTCTCTTAAAGTTAAAACGTAGATTTGTGTTTCGGTAAATTACGGAATAAGTGATTTCTACTAATATTTTCATGGATTTTTCTTTATTTTATACCGCGTTATATGTTAGAGAAGAAGAAGTTACTGAGAGAGCACTGCATAAAATGCATATATTATGACGAGAGAGTAACGTAGAAAAACCACTGCATGGGGAACCTCCATGAAATGCTATTTAATGCGTAGAAGTACCTACAAAAATTTAGCCAAAATCGAAAATTTTGCGACATATGCATAAAAAGTTTAACAAGAAAATGTACAGAAATCTGCATGTTTTGAAATTGCAGCACGTGTATATCAGTTATTATTGGTTCCGATAAAGCACTATAAAGTTCACAATCAAAATATACTTCAAAAAATACAAATTGAAGTGCAACAGCAGTGTTCCATAAAAGTTTTTCACTTCAAACGACCAAGCCCTTTTCACAACTCATAGAAAGTTGTTTGAAAATAAAAACTGGACTTGAATATAAAACTTGTAATGTCACAAGAAACAACACTATTTGTTTCTACAAATACAATTGATCTTTGCAAAATCTATTCTTAAACAGATGCTATATGTAAGAGTATGTAGCACAGCTGTCTTGCTTAAATTGCGACAGTTTTTTTTTTAATTTTATGTAAACTTGTTGCCACTCGTAGAACTTTTTCAAAAAAAAAAGAAAAAAAAAACAAAATGTCTACCAAATTTGTGAATAGGCCATGACTCGCTATGGATCACTGAACACCATTGCGCTGGCTTCCGTTTGTTGGTCTATAAATTAAACTGTATTTCGTTTATTTTTTTGTTGTTGTTAGTAAAACATTTGTTTAGCTTAAAAACCATATTGTTTTTAGAACTCGAAAATTGCATTAATGGGGGAGTAGTAAGTGGTGGGAGCACACACACACCTGCAATCACAACTAATGAAACTTGAAATATATATGATTATGTACACAACATGGTATATCCAATTTTACATAAAGAAAACAAAATTGTGAAAATAATTTAAAAGAAAAACAAATCGAAAAAAAAAAGAAAAACAAATCTAGAAACGCGCGCTCTCTCTCTCTCGCAACAACTGCACGTACGCAGAGGTGAAAACAAACTAAAAATAATTCTCACCAATGCGCCGCGATCAAGCGCTTAAAAACAAGCCAAACAAACAAACCTACATACATTATAACCATATATATGTATGTACATATGTACTACAGATTGGTGGGCCAAAACTGTTTCGGCTTACCTGCGCGCTTGAGCAGATCTCTGCGTTCGCTCTCAATACAGTACCTAGAAGAGATGGGGAGTGAGAGAGCAGCAGCAGCAGCAGCAGCAGCAGTAGTTGTTGTAGTAGAGAGGGAACGACGGGTTCTTGGGTAGCCAACTTGTTGCATTATTACCACGCTTGACTTTAATCAAGCATTCGTAGACGTGGCAAGACTATGCCACATTTTTTTTTTTTTTTTTTTTTTGAAGCGTCAACAGAGAGTCGCGAGAGTTAGAGCCAAAAAACATTGCCAAGAGCAGCATTGCTAGTGAGAAAGAGAGAGAGAGAGAGCGAGCGAGAGCGTGAGAGCTGACAAATCTACTCTAGTCGAATTCAAGATACGGTTGTAACGTACTAGGTTCTTGGCAGTGGCGTCGTAACCAATTATTGTTCAAAGGGTGACATTTTTGGTGCTGCGACAGCTTTAAAGTTTTGCACAAAATAAAGTTGTTGATGTAATTTCCCACAGCGGCAGTAAGCAAATCTCTATTAACTGTAGATACCGTCATCCGAAAAAGACCTAAAACCATAGGTCCCTTTTCTCTACGAATAGCTATAAATAGACGCATCCCTATGCTTCGTCTTTGGAGCGTTGACCGTATAGTAACGAGAGATGCACATATTCTTGTTGGCCATTACAAGCTGTTATCGGGTTGCAGCAGTAGCTCACTCCAAGGAAAGATAGATCGGTTCTCCTGCACTTGGATCTTTGCACAAAATAAAGTTTTTGATGTGATTCCCTACAGCGGCAGTAAGCAAATCTCTATTAACTGTAGATACCGTCATCCGAAAAAAAGACCTAAAACCGTAGGTCCCTTTTCTCTACGAATAGCTATAAATAGACGAATCCCTATGCTTCACCTTTGAAGCGTTGATCGTATAGTAACGAGAGATACACATATTCTTGTTGGCCATTACAAGCTGTTATCGGGTTGCAGCAGTTGCTCACTCCTAGGAAAGATAGATCGCTCCTCCTGCACTTGATCTCTCCATTGGATCTTTGCACAAAATAAAGTTTTTTATGTGATTTCCAACAGCGGCAGTAAGCAAATCTCTATTAACTGTAGATACCGTCATCCGAAAAAAAGACTTAAAATCGTAGGTCTCTTTTCTCTACGAATAGCTATAAATAGACGCATCCCTATGCTTCGTCTTTGGAGCGTTGATCGTATAGTAAAGGGAGATACACATAGTCTTTTGTAAGAAATTGCTTACTTAAGTTGGCCATTACAAGCTGTTATCGGGTTGCAGCAGAAGCTCACTCCAAGGAAAGATAGATCGCTCCTCCTGCACTTGATCTCTCCATTGGATCTTTGCACAAAATAAAGTTGTTGATGTGATTTCCCACAGCGGCAGTAAGCAAATCTCTATTAACTGTAGATGCCGTCATCCGAAAAAGACTAAAAACCGTAGGTCTCTTTACTCTACGAATAGCTATAAATAGACGCATCCCTATGCTTCGTCTTTGGAGCGTTGATCGTATAGTAACGAGAGATGCACATATTCTTGTTGGCTATTACAAGCTGTTATCGGGTTGCAGCAGTTGCTCACTCTTAGGAAAGATAGATCGCTCCTCCTGCACTTGATCTCTCCTTTGGATCTTTGCACAAAATAAAGTTTTTGATGTGATTTCCAACAGCGGCAGTAAGCAAATCTCTATTAACTGTAGATGCCGTCATCCGAAAAAGACTAAAAACCGTAGGTCTCTTTACTCTACGAATAGCTATAAATAGACGCATCCCTATGCTTCGTCTTTGGAGCGTTGATCGTATAGTAACGAGAGATGCACATATTCTTGTTGGCCATTACAAGCTGTTATCGGGTTGCAGCAGTTGCTCACTCTTAGGAAAGATAGATCGCTCCTCCTGCACTTGATCTCTCCTTTGGATCTTTGCACAAAATAAAGTTTTTGATGTGATTTCCAACAGCGGCAGTAAGCAAATCTCTATTAACTGTAGATGCCGTCATCCGAATAAGACTAAAAACCGTAGGTCTCTTTACTCTACGAATAGCTATAAATAGACGCATCCCTATGCTTCGTCTTTGGAGCGTTGATCGTATAGTAACGAGAGATGCACATATTCTTTTGCAAGAAATTGCTTACTTAAGTTGGCCATTACAAGCTGTTATCGGGTTGCAGCAGTAGCTCACTCCAAGGAAAGATAGGTTGGTTCTCCTGCACTTGATCTTTCCATTGGATCTTTCGTCGAATAAAAAAAATCGTTCTGCTTCGACGGCTTTTGCATTGAATAGCTTCTTCGCTGGGGCGTCTGCGTTCATACGAACGAAATGGCTGAGCTGGACGACATCCATGTTCCTACAAAGCTCATACAGCTTATGGTTAATTCGGATACATTCCCCAATACGAAATGTATGATGTAAATTGTAAGAATTGAAGTCAGAAAAACATCTCAAAATTCAGAAAACACGAATTTTACTTCACTATGATTGCCATGCGAAACATGGGCATATTTTCAGTAGTTTCAACTATGAAAAACTTTACGCTTGATGCAACTACTCTAGGTTTTGTACCGCAGAGTCAAGTTCCTCCAACTCCTTCGATTATGCAATTGGCACAAATGGGCAACAAAGCTGCAGCAGCAACGATTTCAGCGTGGCCTTGCAGAATCCAGCGTCAGAAATTGGTGTATTTCAATCTAATATCGAATTTATACCAAATATATCTCTATTAATTGTAGTTTTATTTCATTTTTCCTTTTAGAGCATCATATATCATGATTTTAGGTTGCGATTAACTTTTATTTATACAGACCTCTTTGGGTCTTTAATTTGAGAGAGAGTCTGTTTTCCGCACTCGCACTTTAAGTCAAATTATTGTAAAATTTGCTTTTCATTTCGAATTCGGTTAATCCAAAATCAGCAAAAGTTTGTGATTTACAAAAATTTGTAACTGCAACATGATAGTTGCTCTCCAAGTAGAAATATTAAACTGAGATCACGTTTATCATTGTCAATGGGAAATCAAGAAGCAATGATATAACAATTTCACTTCGAATTCGTTGGGTTAAGACTGCATCGACTTAATCGAAGAATTCTTCTTTTTCTGGGTTTTATAAAAAATATAATCACTAGTAAAACTTGCCCGCGAACATAAAACTACGACATATCAAATTTCAAGATTTGCTCAAAGTCTCACAGAAAAAGGTGAAATAATTAAGATGCGGTCTTCACCTCACCGAATTCTTACAAAACGTTTATCAAATTTCTCGGATCTTGAAAAATATGGGCCACTAATAAAATGACAATTTAAGAAAATAGAGTCAATTTGCTGCCCAGGTAGGTTTTCTTAATCCCTAAAGTGTCAAATATCGTATCTCATACATTTAAAAATTTTTTGCATCATACTTAGGAAACATTGCAGCTGAGCTAGTAGCAAGAGGGCATAATAGACCCATGGGGGTCGCAATGTCGAAGGGCCTCGTTCATATATTATTAGGAAATATTGATCCCACAAAAATTCGAGTTTTTGTATTAGACTAAGTTAACATACCCTATCCTAGTGTCCTCGTACAAATGACTTGGATATGCTAATGTTGCAGTTGACAGGAGATTGTTTCTTTTAAATTCTTAAAACTTTTTCAAGGAGCTAAAGCCTAGCCCAAGAACATACTACACACAAATAGGTTTTCAATGTGTCAAATAATGTTTTAAAGGTACAATATGTTGAATACAACGGAATAACAAAGTCCAATTCTTTACTTGCTTGTGGATTCTGTTGTTCCATGAAAATATCCTACTCATCAAGTCATGCCAAAGGTCTGTAGTTTAGACTATAGAACACTTCCCAAGTACTTTAACAATTTATAAAACAAAAATTTATTTCCCTTGACTTTACGATCAAATGGCGATATCTATATAAATAGCTGCTCGAAGGGGATCTACAGTTTCTAGCCAAATTCGAACGGCGGTATCAGTAATTAATAAAGATTTTTACTTAGGCAAATATAGTCTATTTATTTACTGGTGCTGCAGGGTTGAATCTTCGGATTAAGTGGCGAATACGCTACCGAGTCCCAGAATTGCAATTACACAATTTATAACCACTCTTATTTCTATCAATCGATAGGTTGCCATATTGCAGCGGATGGCAATACTTTTGAAGTTGTCAAAAAATTTGGTTACCTTAAAACCGCCATGAATACCAACAATGATATCAGCCTGAATGTTGCGAAGAATCACACTTGGCAAAAGATGTTCCCGGCCCGGAAAATAACAACAAGACCACCATCCTACCCATGCTTTTATATGCCGCAGAAGCATGGGACGGCTCAATTGACATCTCCTCAAATACCAGCCAATGTTAGTATATTATTCCATCTAATATTCTCTGGTTTTGAAAAGCGTAATAGTGTAGTAGTGGTAATATATTATATATGTAGCCTTGGTTTTGAAAAGAGGAAGATATTTTAAATTAATCTTTGAATCAAAAAAAAAAAAAAATACTAAGAGTTTGAAAATGTTTGCTAGAAGAAAAAAATATTCTATAAACTCTATGAAGTCTGCGATTACATCGCACATTTTCTTTAAATCAAAATCAAAATCCGAAACGATATTTTTTTATCTCAATTCTTTATATTTATTTATTGTCGAAAGTAATAATATATTTATTACTTAAAAATGTTACCTAAGCAGGCTGTACCTCGTTAGCGTAGGGTTAGAGTACTTGCTTATCATCCCGAAGGTCGATGTTTCGATATGACCCTGTAGCACTGGTGCACTGGTTTTTACTTAGGAAATTATCTAAAAATATTTTGTTGAATGTTGTGTGTTCTAGTGTACTTGTGTCCTACGATCTGTCAAGCGGTTCTCCAAGTTTAATCCAAATCGATTAATTATAGCTCAAATCCATAAAAAAAATTGCCGTTTTAAACCGAATTCATTATATTTCATTTTTCTTTGAAGATATTTCCATGAACTATGCCGAATTTGATCAAAATTCGGTTGGCTATATATCATGCCTTTTTAAAGCACAAATCGGTACAAAATGATTTTTTTAATAGTACCTAAATGTTTATTTTTTGAGTATTGTGTCACAATCGGTTGACTATATAGGAAAATTATAAAAATTTAAGCTTATCTTAGTTCAGTTTCGAGTGCGTTCGCTGCGATTTTAATATCCCTTAGTTTGAGATGTCTATTGGGAGTAAAGTCTTCAAGTTGTTGAATAAATACAATTTTTTTGACTCCACTGCTGGAACCGGGTAGCTAAGTTCAAACCAACGTTTATTTTGCTTCGCTCTACGGCTGGAAAATTGTTCAGATTTACACGATGAAGCTACTTGTTGGATTTTTTGGCGAGTTTTAAAATAGGAAACTCCGTCAGCGCCTCTTAGGATTAGTCTAGCGCATTCTGCAGTGCGAACTTTCCTGCTTGGTGTGGGGTTCTAACATTCTATTGTTCTACTCTTATCCTTTTTCGTTAGCCATTTCTTCATCATCAGATGGTTGTTGTTGTTGTGATCCGAGGATAATCTTGTGCATGCACGAATCGTAAAGTTTTTCAGACGAAATAGTAGCTGAAACCAGAGCGTTCTAGTTCGGACGCAGGGCTGCTGTTTTCGCTTGAGTATTGAATTGAGATTAGGCCTCCGAACTTGCCCGAACTTGCTGTTAATACTACAGTATTTCCTCTGTAACACTGATGGAGGGGTTCAGATATATCTCCTAGTATAATCTGCAATAATTTTAATTTTTTTTATTAATGATCTTGTCAGAATTGTAAAATTTAATAATTATTAGTCGCTGGAGAGATTTGCTTCTACAATTTAATTTATTTTTGTTATTTTGAGCCATTCTACCCATCCAACTCCTCTTTGCTTTTTCCTTACACATTTCAAAACAAAGGAAGGTATATAGCTGAAATACCATATATTTCAAAAGCAACTTACTCTCGGGGGCTTAGACTCTCCATTCTCCCCGTTTTAGCCAAGCCACTGTCTGCTAGTGGCAACTCTCGTTTAAGTACTCCAACTGCATTGTTATTCAAAAACTGTTAGCAATGTGGGCATGATCTTTGGATTTCTCCGGCTTGAATTCTAAGCAGTAAATAGGACAACTTTATGTGACCCAAATACTTTAAAATATTATGTATACGTCGTTACATTGTTGTAAAGCCCAACACAAAGATCCTCATTGTAAAAGAAATCAAACCATCGTTACTATTGCTAACTTGTGAAGGCATTACTTGTAAACCTAGGCACAAAAATTTACCCAATGCAAGAAATACGCAATGTTGGCTTTTTATGGCTCAGACAATAAACAAATAAAATGTTGTGAGTAAATTGTTTATAGCATATTACTTATTTGTTAACTGAGGCATTACCGCCTATCCGATATTAACCTATCAGACTATATCTAATTGAAACCATACAACGACAAGACGAGTTAAATGCAACGGACCATTGATTTTTGAAGTTGTATAAGCTCTGCAAAAAACATTTATTCGCAAATCATATTTGTAATTTGGATTTTATCAACCAAAAAAAAAAAAAAGAGTTGGTAAAAAATTGACAACAATAATTATGTTTATAATTATAGAGCTGCATTCTGCGTACTTCAGCATTATGGCGTTTTCTACTTGGGATACGCAATAATTGTATCTAAAACTACTAAGAGCATGCCTTGTAGGGCATCAACATTAGTAGCGGAAATAAATCTAAGCTGAAAGCGTCGCTGACAACCCATCATCATCAGTTGTACTCAATTTAAGCCATTTGTGACCTAAACTTTCCTATATAGATATTTCCTGAAGCATCTTTGTCGTGTAATATGCGATTATTAGAGTATTGAACCCAACCATAGAGACTGCATTGTTTTTATCAAAACTACGCCATGACTAGAAGATTTTCTTTATTTTTGGTTACAATAGGTATCTCAGATTAACTACCCTCAACAAGTTTTTTTCGAATTCTTTTTTTTTTGGTTGTCTGCAATTATCGTAAGATTTGTTTAAAGATTTTATGTAATTCGTTTGGTTTTGTATTTTATAGTTCTGGTTGCATTTTTTGTCGTATACTGCGCATTCTGCCCGATTTTGTCATTTTAAAACTTTCCCAACCATAAGCTGGCTGCATGCCATTGTAGATCCCAGCTGCACGCAAATTAAAGAAGTAAATACAAAGTTACCTGAAAATATGTTAAACGAAGATCGGTTTGCTTCGAAAGAGTAAACTCTTAAAAATACATTTGGCTACAGATATATTCGTAAATTTTGTTACTGTTTACAATTTACGGATGATGTCAATTTTGCAGGAGAACAGTTTAGAAGTTTAGAGAGCATAATTTTTGGTTTTTTCAAGTGAATGAAAATTTTTAAAGGTTAGCTGTATCCTGCAGAATTTTTAGATTATATATTATATTAAAACTGTACCCCTTGGCCAAGGTCATGGTTCCAAAAACGGCACATAGTGTGACTTTACTCTATTTGCTAAGCAACCCTTGCTAGGCAAATGCACCAAAGCTGCTGGATGAATTCGAACCACCGATCACTCACGCTACCGGAGCCCACACATATACGACCCTAAAATTTTCTACCTTTTGAATAATTTTCAATTATTTTAATGGACGGAAATTATTTCCTGAGTCAATCCCAATGATTCTGCGTATACCATTCCATGCAAAGTAAGTCGTTTTTTTCGACCTCTAGCATTACCATTTTGTAGATCTAACTATGCATTATACGATCTTTTTCGTGTCTTATGCGTAAATCATAATAACATCTCTGATTTCCTCTGTTATGAACTGTCAATTTAATTCATCTTCTTATCTCTTTTATCTCATCTTGATTCCCCAAATCGAGTTCAAGTTCCTAGTCAGCCCCACCTGTAAGACGATGCATATCTATAAAAAATTCACCCATCAGGAAACGTATTTTAGGGTTGTTTTAGGGACAACTCTTGAAAAAAGCAGTTAAAAAGAATAAAATACTTGCAATTAAATGTTAACCATCAACTGCATGAAGGGGAGTTCCGGTTAAAAGCGCTTTTTAAGAGTCTCCATTTTGAGCTAATTTTTCGTACATTGAGCGGCGTCTAGACGAAAGACCATCAGTTTTAAGTCGGACGCCCTATATATATGTACTTATACCGGTATAGTAGTAGCAAGTACTCTCATATTTTCTTTCAATAATTGACAACAATGGAAGATGGAAAGACCAAATGGATAAGGATCTAGCTTCACTTGGAGTGACCAACTGAAGAAGGCGCGCGCAAAGCAGGGGCGCCTGGCGAGAGTTAGTAAGGTCGTCTGCAACCCGATAACGGATTGTGATGGCCAAACAAGTAAAGAAGAAAAACTGGCAACAAAACCTTCAAAGTTAATACTAATTAGCTTCGTTTTGAACAATCAAAGATCGATATATATGCGTACACAATCTTTGAAACACGAAAGCAACTCCTTTAAAAATAGCATCATCATAGTGCTCTAACACCCGGCGTGGGTTTTGGCTTTCTTAACAATTCTTCTCTGTCGTTGGTCTTTGTTGTTTGCAAGAACGCGCCAGTTTCTTGTAATGTATGTACATGGTTGGGCTTACGATCTTCGGCTCTGCGACCCCCAAGGGTCAATTGTTCTCAGAAACTGAGTTAGACCAGTCTATGAGATGTACTTTAGGTCCTTCTCCCTAGGAATGCGCCAGTTCCTTACTTCCATTTTCAGCATGTCATGGTCAAGATTGTCAATTAGGCGCCTCTTGGTCGACTCCTGCTTCTTGTGGAGAGTGGTGTGTATGCGTAGAGCATGTTCTATCCACCTGAGCCTCTAGGATGTATTAAATTTAACTACATCTACGCCATGGTTGAAGCTCATCATTGTTCCTTGGAATGTAGTCAACGCGTTCATTTATCTTTGGCCCAAACGTTTTTCGCCGTATTCTTTTTTCAAAGATTCTTAGGGATTCTTCGTCTATTGTCTTCATGGTTCAAACTTCTGCGCGATATGGGATTATTGGCCTGATGATGGAATTATAAATTGACAGTTTTGATCAGAATATTTTGTTGTGCGCTTAGCAGGTTTTTTTAGCTGATACAATTCGATCTTGTATGCAATCCCTTGTGCTTATCAACACATCCAAATATTTAAAATTGTCAATTCCTTCGAAGTGATAATCAACTTATGCTGAGATTCCGTCGCCTTCTTTTCTCGAAAAACAGCATATATTATTTCTAAAAAGTTGCTGTCACTGTTTGTTAATATTAAAAACTGAAAAGAATCGGAACTCTTTATAAAAAATATGGCAAAACAAGTTTTGAACCAATACACTAACCTTTCTATTGTGTCAGACGTTTCTACATAGAACCCTAGTAATAATATGCATGCCAGCTTGGTTCCTTTCTTTTTGAAAAATCTTCTCTTAAGAATATGAATTGTACAATTGGATCTCATTTGTTTAAGCATATAAAGTTAGATAAGCCTAAAAGATAAGTAAATTTTAACTGGTTTCAATGTAACACACGTCAAGCCTGTAACAAAAAGTGTTTGGGACAAGTTTCAATTTACTATGTTCCCATCGCTAAAATGTATATATTAGACTTTGACGCATCATCATTATGATTTTATTGATTCTAGGCCCCTTGGTACATCAAAATCTTAAATCTATTGCGGCGGGTGGAGGGTCTTACATTGCTTAAATTTAAATGTAGATTTATTAATTGTAGTCCCACGATTTATTCTAACGAATTTATTGCTGATAGATGTGAAATTTTAGCTAAAACTTCCATTGAATTTGCCCAATTTTATTCACTTTTTGTACACTTGGATGTATGGGACAAGGTAACCAAATGGTTCGACAACTACGATTCGTCTACTGCGGGAATAGGAGCAGTATATATTGTGCGCTGTCTTTAGGCCTTATGGTCCCCGAGATCTAGGTGATGACGGACTCGAAGAAAAAACAAATCCTCAACGAATGAAGATTTTGTAAGCAATGTCAATGTCATAGAAATTAGACAGTTTTACTGCGAGAAATGAGATAGCGAGATATCGATTATCGAAACTTAACAGAGTTTATATTTGGTAATTTCATATAATTCAAGTTATCGCTTTGCATGATAACACGTCTCAAACTTTATTGTGGTTTAATTAGACGTGTTCTTTTGAGGAAGAAAGAACGCCCTAGTGTTATTGCTCTCTTCTGGATTAACTAAAATGTATCTGCACTCATTGGGCATTTTGTTGAAGATGAATGCAATGAAATCTTATTTTTAATATTTAAATTATTTTGTGAAAGGTATTAATTTGCAAATATTGCAAATTGGTTTAAGTTCAATTTTCTTTTACTAATGGTTCTCTTCTCTGGGCCTTGGTAGCGCATTCTCCTCTTAATCGGAAGGTCAGTGGTTCAATTCCACTGTTGCATTTGTCTAGCAAATAGCACTAGCAAATTCTCTTTTAATTAAAGACATCGCTGTTCGGATTTGGCTATAAATTAAGGGTATCCGTGGGTAGTGATATACACATGCGCCGCCTTTGTATCGATGAACAGAGTCAAGCGGAATTGGTGAAGTTTTCATCTCATTTCATAATGTTGAACTGAAGTAGAATCATATAATAATATTGAAAGACAATCGTTTGATTATATATATTGGCGCACATTAACTTGTGTCGGATCTATAAACTCTAATAATGCTCGCACATTATGCAACGATATCTCTAGACGGTAGATTTCAAAGATTTCTATAAAAAAGAAGTCCTACAAGTCTAAGCAGACGTTACAAGATAAACCTGTTGGCAAAGTTAGTTAATAGGTCAAAAGTTTTTTACGCTTTAATAATCCTGCAATAAACAAAAAAATTAAATGAATAAAATAAGATAAAGAGAATCGACGACTTTGAAAAGAAAAGTTACTGTTTAGCATAAATATAATATAAGCTAAAATCGAAAGCGTGCTTTGTTTATTATTTTATAGACAACGTTTTTTTTCTGTTTATTTTTTTTGCTGTTTCGAACAGACTTTGTTGAATCATACATCATAATACATAAATAGGTGTCTATAAAATGTCTTGTCTGACAAATTATTTTGGTAACAGTTCTGAAGCTTTGTTCAATTTTACCGCTTCCGTCACATTGATCCGATGACTGGATTTCTTTAACAGTTCTTCGAATAATTGTCATATTTTTTATTATATGGTTTTGAGGTGAGATGCAGAGGTTATTACTAGCTTGTAACTGAGTCGTCTCACAAAAGAGGTTCTCGTAAATACACAGTTAGCATTAGTTCTACTTAAGAATCGCAATTTTTTTTTAGTAAGTATTACATTGCCGGCGGCTTAAATTTCCTCTTTACCGTGCCAATTAATACTCTTATGTCTGTCGGTCTGTAGGTTTGTTTCTTTAGAACATATAAATTATATAGAGACATATGTTAGGTATATAATATACCTATGTGCAATACATATGTGTGCACTCTAGTTTTAGTACGGTTTTTTGCTCGGCTTATTCCTCCTTCGTTAACTTTTATTCAGGTTGCGAACTAGCCAGTAAAACAGAAGTAAGGCGTTTTACGTCAACAATGCACAGCCGCTATAAGTCCAGGGCAGTTTATGAAGTTTGAAGATTGCCGAAATCGATTGGCTGTATATCGATGCGATGCGTTTGTTCTGCAAATCGAATTGAGATCTATTGCTATTTTTCGTAATACCTCCATTGTGTTGTGTGAAATTGTAGATTCTGAGTGGTAAGAGGTAAGACCTTATGGGAATAGTTTTGCGCTGAGCTCAGTTACTTATTTCTAATGTGTCCGTTTATAAGTAAAAAGTTTTGAATTTTTTAAGTTTTATATACAACGAGTTTCAAATTTTGTATATTTCTTTCTTAAGTTTTCTTTTGGCTTTTAACTGCAAATACGATGTAAACGATTTTCACCGAAACAATCGATTCTCGGAAATTGTAGATCGTGACAAGAGGCGTAAATTAAATTAGGTCAACATTTTTTTGTAACAGCTACAATGCCTTTACCAAAACTAGAGTGCTTCGGCTTATTCTTGCTTCATCTGCTTTTTCCCAATGTATCCAGACAAGAAACTAGCGCCACGGTTATCTCTGCCTGTTATAGAGAAAATATCTTTCAAAGTTCTTGGTATGCCAATAGTTTAGGTATAGAAATCTCCGCCTGTGGAAAGTTCATAATAAATCGAATTCCTACACAAGTGCCAAGAGTAACCTTTTTCAAATCGATCTCAGCGATGACTCGATTTACGATGGGAACACCTACCGAACAACGCTGAAATCGCATACTTAGATCTCAGCAGGTGCATAAGCGAATTTGAGTTGGGAAATTAGAAACAAAAATTTTATGGTAGAAGCAGTTTTCAAGTAGAATTGAAAACTCAAGAAATCATAAAGAATTTCAAAAGATCTTGTAAAAATTAATGCAATTCGTAGACTTTTTTGGACATATAAAGTAAAACATTTCTGTTTGGATTAAGTCGCTAGTCAGCAAAAAATGACTGATTTTGGGCAATGCGATCCTATAGCTTCTGTAACTACGAATGATTTTGCATTCTGCCTTGGTTTAAAATTGAGGCGAATCTGCGAATTTGCATTTTTGCGTATTTGCATATAAAACCCTAGAGGTCGCAGTGATCAGCACAGAATCTGCACAGTCAGTCGAACTGGATCTGCTCCAGAGTTTGGTTAACGTGGCATTTGACATTGCTGTCTTAAAACCACGGTGACAGAATCTGCACAGTGGGTTTCTGGCGGTGGTAAACGATACCGCTCTCCTGCATACATCACCGAACTGCGAACTGAAAGTGCTATAATATCTTAGAAGATTCGGTTACACTTAACATATTAAGAGAAGTGGTACTATTTAATAAAATAATGAAGAGAATATTATAATCGACTATATCAACCACAATTGGGTTTCAGCTGATTTCGTATGCTGCACCGGAAGAGTAGAAAGGGAATACAAGATTTGTGTAACGGTAAGAAGAATCAAAGACCTTAAGTCCTTTATATCAATCATAACCTAGGGTAGCAATGTTCGTCCGTCCGTATGAACACTTAGATCTCGAAACTTCCCGTGGCATATGAATTGGGGAATCATGCCGATATCTTTCGTCGTTGCAGTAGAGTTTTCAGGTTTTTACTTGACAAATCGATGAGTTAAGGTTCTGGCGGTCGATTGTTTTACATTTGGCAGTTCGTCTATTTTGTACCTTTAAGAAAAGGACCTTCGGCAAGCACATTTGTTATCAAGAGCGTGGGATAATTGTATGGATGACATATTAAATGCTGATGAAGTAGCTCATTAAATCGAACGGAACGTTCTTCGGAGTTTTAACAATGATTACCTTAACGAAGTGAGAAACTTAGATATGTATTTGTTGAATTAATATCACAAAATAGGGCAGAGAATTAAAAGATTTCCATGATGACGAATAATGTACCCCATCATCATTGTTATAAATAGTAGCCTGGCGAGGCCAATTCTACGAATCCAATGCATTTCCGTTTGATTTAAAGAATTACTCTGAGATAAGATCCCTTTGGTATTGAACAAAACACATGACGATGTTAATGTTACCAATCCAACAGCTTGGATTTCTTTTGATAAAGGATTTTAGAATACCGAAAGGAAGTCGTAGAGCGAACTTTCGTTAGAAGTACAAATTCACATGTTTGGTAACAGAAGACGCGGCAAGCTTTACCAATATGCTTACATAATCAATGGAATTATCACGAGTTTAGGAGCTTAATCGTTAAAGCTTTTTAATACAACAGATGTTGTAGGGAAAAGTCGAGCGTAAGAAATTAGTATAAGTGCGATACCTGACAAGGGGGTGTACAGGGGTGTGATTTGATATACCAGGTAATAGAGAAGCTTTGTGAACACAAGTAAAGCATTAGGACATCAACAACGTAGGTTTAGTTGTCTTTCATGATAAGACGCTCTAGATAAGCTGTAGCTTTAGCGATTAAGTCTTCGAAAGCTGATTGTGTGTAGCAAAATGGCGACAGGTGAACTTGCAATAAAAAGGGTAATTTTTGTAGAGCTATAGAACTTTAATTGCAATAAAACAGTGATGGATTACTCGATTGACATGATTTTTATTTATGCGAAAGATAATCTTATGGTATTGCATTTTTTATATGAATTCCGGCATATGATCGGATGTAGTCCAATCTGGACGTCCAATTTTCGATGTCTTTTTCCAACATTTGTGGCCGTATATCGGCACAATACGGCGAATGTTGTCTTCCAAATGATTAATCGTTTGTGGCTTTTCCGCATAGACCGATAACTAGTCAAGCGGTGTTAAATCACAAGATCTTGGAGGCCAACTAATTCACAGTTCCAAAAATTCGGTCACCAAAGGTGTCTTTCAATAAATCGATTGTGGCATGAGCTGTGTGATATGTTGCGCCGGCATCTTGTTGGAATCACAGCTCCTGTACATCATGATTGTTCAATTCAGCAATGGAAAAGCTAAAAATCAAGGCTCTATACCGATCACCATTGACTGTAACGTTGTGGCCATCATCGTTTTTGAAGAAGTACGGACCAATGATTCCACCAGCCCATAAAGCGTACCATTCAGTTTTACTGGATGTACAGGTGTTTCGATATACACTTGAAGATTAGCTTCACTCCAAATGCGGCAGTTTTGTTGGTTGACGTAGCCAGAAGTCAACCAGAAGTGCGTTTCATCGCTAAACGAAATTCGCTTATGAAAATCGGGAACAACGGCAATCTCGTTTTGAGCCCATTCGACGAATTTATGCTGTGCTTGATGATCGTTTGGCTTTAATTCTTGCACGAGGATTTTGTATGCACGCAAAACAAGTTGCTTCTGCAAAATCTTCCATAAAGTATATAGACACAGATCCAATTCCTGTGCTTGATGGCGGATGTACTCATTCGGGTCTTCCTCAATGCTACGTACAGCTTCTTCTGTGCGCACCGTACGGCATCTCTGGGGATGCGAGTTATCAATAAGAGAAAACGTGATGTGAAAACGGTCCATGGTTGATCGAATTAACTAATCTGATGGTTGATTTTGTCGATGATAAAATGGACACAGTATGCCACACAGAACCATTATTTTCGAAATAAAATTGCACTATTTGCAAGCGTTGTTCAGGCGTGAATCTATTCATGATGAATTGCCAAACCAAACAGAGAATAAATCACTTGACGGTAATGCCAACTTAAAGTTCTATACCTCGAAAAAAACACCCTTTATAACACATAACCAACTGCCTGGAGGAGGCTGAACACACTGCACTTGTCCATAAAACTTATAGTAGGTTGTTAAAATGCACGAATCTATTTGGGGGGTTTTCAATATGCAGGACCTCTGAACTACAGCTAAGCTCTAAGTCGCGGAGAGAGCAGCTTACTAAGAACTTATTCTGCGACTACTCTAGGAAGATCTTCCTGATCTTTGATAGAGCACCACAAGCAGTGTATTACTCCAGGGACATACACATATGCTGCTTATCAGTTCGAAAATTAGCGGTTTTTTTTGTCGCATTCCCAGTTAAGGACTAATTAGCGCTGCCAACTTTTCGTTCGCACCTCGCATTAATTGTGTAAAGTTGTGCGATTGCGCAGCTTATATTTCGCGTCGGCAACAATACCACAATGACAAACAACCAACAACCAAGCAACCACCGCCGAGCAGCCGACCAGCGGCCACAACAACAACAACGAGTTCCAACGAGTCAGTCAGTGAGCTAGTCAGACAACCTTATGGTGACGGAGATCGGAGATCGGCGCTCCGCCAGCGGTGCACATGCGCGCACTACTACGACGAACTTCTGTTGGTAAAACGCAAGTTTTGAAAAAAAAAACCAGTTATAAGTCAACTTTCATTCCAAGCAGACGTGTCAGTGGTACGGTACGGAACGCGTCGGTTTCTGTGCCTGTGCTTGTGTTTTTTTTTTTTTTGTTTTTTTCAATATTTTGCTCTTATGTTTGGCAACACTACGGAGCTACTATACGATTTTAATATATATACGGTTGTTGCATATATTACATACCAAAAAAACACAAAAAAAAATAAAAAATACTACAAAATGAGCATGCATATAATCATGAAATAAGTTCACGTTCGTTTTTTATTTGTATTTTTTGTTTTTGGTGAATTTAAGGTGCAATTCCGACCCGAAATAAGATTGTTATTATTTTGTGTGTGTTTTTGTTTGTTTGAAACTAACTGTTTTGTTGTTTGTTGGCTCGCATTGTGGTGTTTGCTGTGGTGCGTTTTGTGGTTGGTTCAATAACAAAGTGAATTGAAAACGGTTGCCAAAGTGTTTGTACGCCAAAAACTAGTGGTATGAAAACGCTACAAGAGATTGTTCCATATAAGCACAAAACCAAAGGCATGTGCATGTGTGTGTGTTTGGTGTTATAAAAAGTTCTTTTTTTTTGTGTTTGCTTATAAATAAATTGGAACTTTCTCATATGGTTTTAATTAGCACTTTTTTGGCTTTTGATTGAAAAAGCAAATTTCGTAAAACACAAGTTGAAAATTAAAAAGAAAATTGGGTTAAAAAAATAACGCATTTAGTAATAATATTTCGAAATACCAAGTCTGACTTGAGCATGCATACCTTGTGGTTTACAATAAACGAAAGTTGTTTTTTGCTCGAAACCAGCTACCAACTACAATTTGGCCAAATTTGGTTCTTATATTTTTCATTTTTACTTCTATAAATAAAATTATTAATTTATTCCCAAGCCTGGTACGTAGCGCTTGCTTGTAGCGACACTCTCTACAACAAACACAATCAAGTTTATCAGCCGCAGGCCCACATTTTCAAAAGAAACTTTCCATTTCGAAACTACTATTGCTTTTTAAAAGCCATAAGCTGAACGCACCATGCTAAGGTTCCCCACAACGACCAGAATGCTACCCTTTACTATCCAAAAAAAACCGCCATTGCCTTATATGTACTGCCTGACCATAACAATATGTAATTGGAGAAAAAAAAGACGCAAAAAATACGAAATTTGCATTGAAAAAATTACCGCTAGCAACTGTACATGCCAATGATTATAATTATTTAATTCAAGAGCAAAATCATGATCAATTATAATTAAATAATCATAATATGCACAATGTGTAAAATTTTTGGCCGGTAACTGAACTATAATAAGACTCGTTCGGTACACAGTAAAAATCATTGCAACTAGCCTTGATTTGACGAGAAAAGCTTTATTTTCAAGTTTGCTTCTCGCAATTTAATGCTTGCCAAGTGAATGGTATTATTAGTTTGCCCAAAGATCGTACCCAGGTTCGTAGGAAACGTAGTTGCCATATATATTTTTTAATAACGCCAGCAGTGGCGTTGGAGCTGCGGAATTGTAGGATTTAGTAGTAGTTGAAGTGTAGACGCATGCTACGGGGAAACGATTCAATTTATGTTACATTTTGTGAATTTAGAAGATATTTTTATTATTCAGCAATAGATAAGACCTAATTAAGATGAATTGCAGAAAGAGAGTAATGATGCTTGATAAATTTAAGCTCTTGAGTAGTAATCTCATCTAGCTCATCAATATCTCACAAAGTGCAAGCAGAAGACAACAGAAAATTCCTCAAGAAATATGATGCAACAAGCACTATTGTCGAAGAATTTCGTTTTCCCAAATATAGATCAATCTCGGTAGAAAATTAGCTGCATCGGCATTTTCATTTTTGTGAAGTGTTCCTGGGAAATAATTATATTCTTTAATCTAGAGTTGCAACGCACTTATCTCTGGTGCAAGAAGACATTACTTGTATTGCCAACCAAAAGATAAAACTCATTATATGCAGATGAATTCTAGAATATTTGCTTTCAAAGAGATAATGATGTGTGCAGGAAAAAGATTTGCAAGCAATTTTAATCACTAAATGACGGCTACGTCTTTCGTCTTAAAATAGATCAACCAATTTAGTTTTCCTAAAGAGAGGCCTTATGGCTTATGTATGAAGTTGGGAGAAATAAATTGTTAAAGAAAATTGATTTGTCTTATAAAAAAAAGCCGAAGACAACAGAATTCTTTAAGAAAAAAAATCGCAAGCAATTTTAATGACTACATGACGGCTACGCCTTTCTTCTTAAAATAGATCAACCAATATAGCTTTCCCAAAAATAGAAAGAAGCCTTACGCAATCTTATGCTATGGAGTTGGGAAATCTATATTGTTCAAGAAAATTGATTTATTTAATAAAAAAAAAAACCGAAGACAACAGAATTCTTTGAGAAAAAGATTTGCAAGCAATTTTAATCACTAAATGACGGTCTTTCGTCTTAAATAGATCAACCAATTTAGTTTTCCTAAAGAGAGGCCTTATGGCTTATGTATGAAGTTGGGAGAAATAAATTGTTAAAGAAAATTGATTTGTCTTATAAAAAAAAGCCGAAGACAACAGAATTCTTTAAGAAAAAAAATCGCAAGCAATTTTAATCACTAAATGACGGCTACGTCTTTCTTCTTAAAATAGATCAACCAATTTAGTTTTCCCAAAGAGAGGCCTTATGGCTTATGTATGAAGTTGGGAGATCTAAATTGTTTAAGAAAATTGATTTGTCTAATAAAAAAAAAGCCGAAGACAACAGAAATCTTTCAGAAAAAGATTTGCAAGCAATATTAATGACTACATGACGGCTACGTCTTTCTTCTTGAAAGAGATGAACCAATTTAGTTTTCCCAAAGATAGAAAGAAGCCTTACGCAATGCTGTGTATGGTATGGAGTTGTGGGATATCATTTTTATGTTGATTCGGTATAAACTTGAGTTACTAAAAATTGAATTTAATGAATGAATTTTGGACTAGAAATTTATATGTTCCATAAAGAGACATTGTTTTTACTATTTGTATTAGGTGACAAACTTTGGAACAGAATATTTATGTTGCTTTCGATGAGAACTTCTAAACACAATTTTTTCGATTAACTTCTAAGATTATAGAGTTTTTTTGTGATGAAATAAGCAAAAATAAGTAGAAACAGTAGAGAGCATGTATATGTTGCCTACGAATTTTTGCTCAAAAGCCAAACGACAATAAAAATTCGGACTAAATGAAGATGGATGCTGCGAAGACGGAAGCCGGCTCCGTTAAAAATTTAAACGTTTATCAAATTATTTTTGTAATGACAATATTTTGGCTAAATACAATATAGATGTATTTTGGCTGAAAGCTACCAAGTATTACTCTTTGAAGATGTTCAGAACCAAAGTGTTCTTAAAAGACACATTTCTTAACAATTCCCCAATAAAAATAAGTGAGTAAGCTGAAATACACTAAATTTACTTCCCTTAATTAAAATATAGATAGTAACAAGCATAATATATAAATTTTACCCAGATCATCTAAGGATCATGGTGTTAGATTTGTTGTCTTATTACGACAATAAATGTTAAGGCATGCTCAAGGCAAATGGACTGTGAAAAGTGTTTCGATAAAGTTGACAAAGTTAATCTTCCATATTTGTAACTTTTTATACTCGTAGTTGTCAGGTTCGAATGGGTAACGACAAGAAGTAAGTGGGGCAGTCCTATAAGTCCGTTTTGTCGCATCGATGTATGTACGCAAGTCGCATAGCTCTGCCAAATTTGAAGTTAAAATCTTAAACGGTTTGGCAGAAAACCGCGTCTTACTACGAAGACTCATGGTCTACGAAATCTAGGTGACGAATAGACGATAATTAGGTATAATACACACAGGGTACAGGGTATAATTAGGAATAAGTAGAAACAAAAAAATTAATTTCGAAATATCAATTTTATTTAAAATTGCAGATATCAAAGCATTTGTTAGTCAACTAACACAAGATTTTTTATTATTTTGGTAGAAAATGTTTTAAAAACTGTAGAAAAATATAATGAAACTAAATAATTTAAAGACAGATTTTTCGTTTAGTAGAAAATTTAAGAAAAAATCGTAATTAATAAACTTATTTTGAATATATATTTAAAATTAAAGAATGCTTAGTCTTTGCCATGGTTTTGTTAGAAATATAAATGAAGATGTACATATTCCACAGAAGAATAAGCTTTCAGCAGATATTTCATATAAGTATAAATCTATAATTCGTGGTTTTTTGGCTTTAACAAAACTGAATTACTAATTAAGTAATTTTCATGTAAACATTATCATTTTTTTTTAAATATTAGTTTTCCGAGCTTTCACTAATCAGTTTTGTTTCGAAAAAACAACCAGAGTTTCGTAAATCGAACTGATTAATCCCTTTAAAAAAAGTTTCCATTAAAAAAAGTTCAAGCATGGGAGCAAGATATTTTGCCAAAAACCAATAAAAATATTTTTATCACAAAGTCCCTCAGTATTATTTTCTCAAAAATATAAGAAATAAAGAAATAAAATTTATTATAATTATAATTAATGATATAATAAGTAATAATAGACTTCTTTCCCAGCTTGATCCTTTAAAAACACTCTAGAAACTTTGTCAATTGGCGTTACCTGTACTACCAGAAATTCCCTTTCACTTTTAGCCCAAAACTATTAAGTCAGTTGTTCGCTCCACCAAATGACCAAGCATTTAAGATTTAATTACCAAAAAGCGGGAGAGCATGGAGAACCTAACTTCCCTAGGCGTTAGATAATCTTTGACGTTAAGTGTCTTGTTTCGTTTTGTTTTTTTTTTTTTTGTTTTTGAGAGAATATGCGTGAAATTAAAAGTCTTAAATTCTTTTATAATGATAGACCAAGGGAACCATTCAAATTTGATTGCATTTAAAAATGGGTTTCATTAAAATTTTCTAAATTTATCCAATGAAGATTTGTAGGCGTTATACGAGTACAACTACTCAAAAGCGTTTTGGCGCTTGAATGTTTTGTTTACCATTTCTGTAAGTTATTGTACTTTTCAAAAAAAGTTTATTTTTAAAAAGAAAATTAAATTAAAGAGTGAGCATTTTGCCCAAGAATTATTCGCCAATTTTTGTTTGATTTAGCTTTACAAATTTTTAGTAAGAGCGTGGGACGCTCTGCCAAACATTTATTTCGTATTCTCTATAATAACGATTTTTGCACTAATTCTATTGATCGAATTTGTTTACAGATGTTACGCTCTTCTCCAAATATTAAATTTTTCCGCAAATAGTTAAACGATTTCGATCAAAGTACTTTGATGTGTATGTAAAGTTTGAACTAAAATTGAATTTTTACCATGAAGTTTTGTGCAATAAAAATTGGTTCTCCTCATTGGGCTATTGTAATACAGTCGAGTTTGATCACAATTGATTGGTATTTGGAATATAATCAACCTTTTAAGTACTAAATTTAAACACAACATCTTAAAAAATAAACAAAATACAAGAACAGATTTTGATCAAATTCGTCATGGGGCTTGAAATACTATAGGGTTGCTCAAAAAGTAATTGCGGATTCTTCATATAGTCGGCGTTGACAAATTTTTTCAACGGCTTGTGACTCTGTAATTGCATTCTTTCTTCTGTCAGTTATCAGCTGTTACTTTTAGCTTGGCGTCAATTTTAATATGGAGCCAACAAAGGAGCGTTTTCGTCATATTTTACTTTATTATTTCCGTAAAGGAAAAAACGCGGAGCAGGTTGCTAAAAAGTTACGAGATGTGTATGGTTCAGGTCGGCCAAATGAAGTTGATGATGACCAAATCAAAGCATTAATCGAATGGGATCGTCATGTAACTGAGCGTGAGATAGGAGAGAAGCTAAATATACCAAAATCAACCGTTCATTATCACATAAAAAGTGTTGGACTGGTGAAGAAGCTTGATATTTGGGTACCACATGTACTGAAAGAAATTCATTTAACAAACCGAATCAACGCTTGTGATGTGCACCTTAAACGCAATGAATTCGATCCGTTTTTAAAACGAATCATAACTGGAGATGAAAAATGGATTGTTTACAACAACGTTAGTCGAAAACGATCATGGTCCAAGCATGGTGAACAAGCTCAAACCACTTCAAAGGCTGATATCCACCAAATGAAGGTTATGCTGTCTGTTTGGTGGGATTGGAAGGGTGTGGTATATTTTGAGCTGCTTCCAAGGAACCAAACGATTAATTCGGATGTTTACTGTCAACAATTGGACAAATTGAATACAGCCATCAAGGAGAAGCGACCAGAATTGGTCAATCGTAAAGGTGTCATATTCCACCAGGACAACGCTAGACCGCAAACATCTTTGGTCACTCGCCAAAAACTGAGTGAGCTTGGCTGGGAACTTTTGATGCATCCACCATATAGCCCTGACCTTGCACCATCAGACTACCATTTATTTCGATCTTTGCAGAACTCCCTAAATGGTAAAACTTTCGGCAATGATGAGGCTATAAAATCGCACTTGGTTCAGTTTTTTGCAGATAAAGGCCAGAAGTTCTATGAGCGTGGAATACTAAATTTGCCAGGAAGATGGCAAAAGGTTATCTAACAAAATGGCAATTATATATTTGATCAAAGTTCATTCTAAGTTTTATTAAAAATGCATTTACTTTCTTTTAAAAAATCCGCAATTACTTTTTGAGCAACCCAATAGAATTCTGTTATGAATTAAACTTGATAATGATATTTTGAAAAACGCACAAAAGAATCCATTTATTTATCTTATTTTTTTGACAAAATGTTTCTATGGGTGCAATAAATTTTGAACATAAGCAATTTTGCAACATAAGCACCTTTAAGCACTGAATTGGATTTCAATATCTTAAAGAAAAGAACGGGCTTGTTCTATGCAACCTTCATGATATATACAATCAATTTTGATTAAATTGAATATATTGGCAATACCCTTTTTGTTTATTAAGTTTCACATAGTATTTCGACATACTCTTATATTCCGAATTTGGTTATGATTTCTTGAAAAACAAACGAAATATAATGCAAAAATTTGTGCAAAATCGATTTGTTGACTGTTTGGCCCTATGGGCGGCATTATTCATACTAACCCATCTAAGGAGCACTAGAATAGATAATGATAATAATAATAATGATAATAATAAGATAATCGAACTATTTTGTATAGAAACATTAACAAATTTTTGAGTGCCGCCTAACATATTGAAAATGAACTTGCACTTCTTCAGATAACAAACAGTTACATCTGAAAAGTTCCTAATAGAGACATCTAGATGTTCCTATAAAGTATCAGATTTTGAGACTGTGTTGTTTGCGCCTTATATACTTACCAAACTATAGAGTACATCAGCTGCGGTTTGTTGACATGCATGTTCACTTGTCAGTTCCTTTTTTTTCTTTATTTTCTTTTGTTTTTTTTTTTATCAAAAGTCATTGCTCCGTTGTGGTAAAACAAAAAAAAAGATGTAATTTATTATTACAATATTGTTGTATATTGTGTATTTGCAGTAATGTAATTATGCTGTGGAAATTGCAGCAGTGAATGCAAAGTGAAAAACTAATGAACGTATAACGTACGTCCCTACCGCTCTCCCATCTAATACATACATAATTTAATATAAATATTCATCTGAAGTAAATAAATAATATATGTACATAGTGTTTATAAATGTAAAACTAAAGTTATTACTGGGCATGTTATATGTATAACCAACAACAACAACAACAACATCAAAGATTAGCAGCAGCAACAACATCATCAACAACAACAACATTGTAGACAACGAAGACGACAACGACAAAGACACATCCTACATACCATGTTTGGCTATAAGTTCGAATTAAGAGCAACAACTCATCCAGTAGTAGTAGTATGCTTATCCAGAAAAGCCATGATTATGTCCAAACAGTTGTCCTTTGTAGTGCTTATGATGCTCTTCACAGCCGGATATTGCCAAAGTAAGTTGATAACAATATATATTTACTACCACATAAATACTATACAATAATATATATCTTTTAAGTTGAAAAATTCTACACTATCTCAATCGGGAGATTTATTTTTGAAAATATCAAAGTAAGTCAAGGCAGTGCCCGTTAGTAGAATACTCTGTATATTTTGTTTTGAAAAAGTAAAAGTAATTTTATATCCATAATGATAGGCAGATGAAGAGTAATTACGACAAGTTTCAATGTCCAAACACCGTTAATTTAAAGGGTGTTCTTTTCTTCTTGAGGTATAAACATTTAAAACAACGATGCATTATTCGCTTGCCATGCATTTTTTTAATCCGAAAGATAATCTTGTGGCATTATATTTGAAATATGATTTCTGGCATATGACCGCCTCGGATGTAGTCCAGTCTGGTCCAATTTTCGATGACTTTTTCCAATATTTGCGGCCGTATATCGGCAATAACACGGCGAATGTTGCCTTTGAAGTGCTTAAGGCGTTTGTGGCTTATTCGCATAAACCAATGACTTTACATATAGCCCTACAGAAAGTAGTCTAGCGGTGTTAAATCACAAGATCTTGTAGGCCAATTCACAGATCCCAAACGTGTCTTTCAATAAATCGATTGTGGCACGAGCTGTCTGATGTGTTGCGCCGTCTTGTTGGAACCACAGCTCCTGGACAACATGGTTGTTCAAATCAGCAATGAAAAAATTAGTAATCCTGGCTCTATACCGATCACCATTGACTGTAACATTCTGGCCATCATCGTTTTTGAAAAAGTATGAACCAATGATGCCACCAGCCCATAAGGCGCCCCAAACAGTCAGTTTTTCTGGATATTACGGTGTTTCGACATACACTTGAGGATAAGCTTCACTCCAAATGCGGCAGTTTTGTTGGTTGACGTAGCCAGAAGTCAACCAGAAGTGCGCTTCATCGCTAAACGAAATTCGCTTATGAAAAACGGGAACAACGGCAATCTCGTATTGGGCCCATTCGACGAATATACGCCTGCTTGCTGATCGTTTCGTTTCTATTCTTTCACGAGTTGGCTTTCGTAAGCATGCAAACCAAGATTCTTCCGAAAAATCTTCTATAAATTGGTTGGACACAGATCCAATTTCTATGCTCAATGGCGAAGGGACTCATTCGGGTCTCCCTCAATGCTACGCTCTACAGCAGCAATAGCTTCTTCTGTACGCACCGTATGGCGTCTCTTGGGATGCGAGTTATCAATAAGAGAAATCGTTGTGCGAAAACGGTCGAATTAACTGCTGGGATAGAGGATTTTGTCGGCGCTAAAATGGACGTAGTGCGTGTTACGTCTTCCGCACAGAACCAATATTTTCGAAATAAAATTGCACTATTTTCCAGCGTTGTTCAGGTGTGAGTATATTCACGATGAATTGCCAAACCAAACTGGGAATAAATGACAGCTGTCGCCATCTTAAACAGTAATGCCAATTTTAAGTTCTATACCTCGAAAAAAACACCCTTTATTTAACAGATTTATCAATTGGCGCAACACCGTTTTATTTATTTTTGCTTTGTTATTCCGTTTGGGAGCCTCCACTAAAACCCCCCTCCAACGAACCATGTTTTGCGTCGTCCGTTTAGCTCTGTCCTATGTTGTGTTCTTCTGGGCTAGTTCTTGAACGATGGATCTTCTTCAGGTCGCCTTAGGTCTCTCGATCCCTCTGCTGCTTTGGGGATTCCAGTCAAGTGCCTTCCTAACAATACTGCTTGATTTGCTTCTAAGAGCATGCATGACCTATCCACGCACATTCTTTTGTTTCTTATTTGGAGCTGTATAGGGTCACACGAGATAGCTCTGCATTGGATATTCTGTTTGGCCAGAATATCACACATATAATTCTGAAACTCTTGCTGAAGACTTGCAGTCTCTGTGTATTTTGAGATTTATAGAAGGCTCACCTGTGACACGAGACAGCTCTGCATTGGATATACCTCAAGCATTTATTGCTCAAGACTTGCAGTCTCTGTTGCATCCTTTTGGTGGTCAGCCATGTCTCACTACCACATGGACTTCACACACTTATTGTAGATCTTGTTACTCCAGCTGCGGTAGAGTCTCCCAAATGATTATCGGGCTTCAGCAAGTCGATTTGATGATGTCATCACTTGGTAACATAACTATAATATGTTCCGTGGAAACAGGAAAATATATTGAAATGTTTCGAAAAAATTGTATCTTCTGTTGGAAAATGCGCACCAAATGGTTTACTTGGGTGACTCCAGTTCTTCGGACTTTCGGTGAACCCACGGACTGAATAACTTGGGTCTGGCCACGCCTACTGCTTGCCGTTACATACGTTACACAAAACTAATGTACCCTCATAGGTTGGTATAGGGTATAATAATTAAATTATAGCGACAGCTTCTTCCTTTCAAGTTTGTCGTACCATGAACTAGAATAAACAATGGCTAATTTAGTTGTGCGAAAGTTTCGCACATGTGTTACATATTATACCCATGTTTGTGGTGAATTCATATATGTTTATAGAGTCTTAACTTTTGTTAGCTTTTTTTGTTTTAATTATAAAATGAAGTTAAATTAAAGTTCGTGTCTGGAGTACAGTTTATACAAAAATTTGCACATTTTTTAATTATAGGTCATAGCCATCGTTTTGTGCATATATTTGAAAGCAACGATCAAGCTTTTGCACATTTGCATCTATATAATATATGCAATCGATAGTCCGTCACTATTTTATGTTTTCATATGGGAAACTCAAAGATAGCGTTTTGTTTTTACCCGGTATACCGTCATATACTCGTATGTATATTGAATACCAACAAAACCGGATCGTTGAGTTTCAAGTCTATAACCAATGTTGCTTTTATATCAATGGGCATTAATAATATTATCGATATTGGCAGTTTTTTAGTTGGTCTGGTCAGCGACATTTTGCACAAACTGTAGGTAGAAAGATACAAGCCTTACGTCAACAACGGCGGCGACTGCATTTTGAGATTCGTACCAAGGTCATGGTCAGGTGAGATATCTTTTGGTAAACCTGCAATATGCAAATATGTTCGTCAATTATATTTATAGCTAGAAGATAATGCATTCAAGAGTGAAAATCCTCTAGGCAACAAAACGATTTGGCTTCAATGCGTTTTGAATCTGACCAATGCCGACTTGGCATTCCTTGCAGCTATTAAGAAAGTATAATACGGCTAAACTGAAAGTAGTTTTTAGAATTTAGAAGTTTTAGTATTTCAAAAAAAGAAATTGCAGCAAAAAAGCATTCTTGTAGTCAGCAGCGTTTTTCGAATTTTAAAATATTAAATTAAATTAATTATTTCAAAAAAAGAAATTTATATATTTATTATGTCCTAAACATTCTTGCAGTCAGCAGCGTGTTTCGAATGTTTTAAATTACGAAATTCGAAAGATGACTCTACCCAACAGCAAATTTCGTTTCTTTTGTCAAATTTATAAAAACTTATATATCAGCTTTATTCATGCGTTTAGATCTATACGCTTAAAATGTTTATCTTTTTTTTGTATATTTTTTTCAAATTCATATTCCAAAGTAAAAATATTAATAATTAAAGATTAGAAAAACAAAAAAAAAAACAAATTGAGAAAATAGAAAAACTTTGGAATACTTCATTTGGTTACTATCTGTTGTTGGTTTTGAAGTATATTTTCTCACAATTCCGCTACAGTCTGACGCACCCTAGATTATCTAATTAAGCGCGATTTTTTTATAGGGGAAAATAGCTTTATCTTAGCCGCGGAGAGCTCTTAAAAATTTGGAATTGTTAGAAAAAGCACTTTGCACCGGAACACTTTTTACGAATGTATGTTTGATTGTTGATATATGATTAACCTTTTTATAATATTAAAATTTGTTTATTATATATCGAAGACATCCCTTTACTTAGCAATACCGCGATTTTTAGAAAAACTTTCTGCAAACACAATCAATCTCCTGCAATACATTTGCAATGTTTCCTCGCAAAATTCACCAATCTCATCTTAGGAACTTAGTTCTGGCTCCTTTTTTACCACTTTGATTTAGTTTGGCAAGTTTTAATAATTAAATAATTTATTATTTATGACATATTTATTATTTAAAAAAAAATACATTGTCTAATCACAGATTACTTTGGGAAACGTCTTCCAATTGTCCCTATTTCTTGCTATTGCACGGAGTTCGCTCACTGATTTGTGGGTGTCTCTCGCCACTGTACTGCGCTAGGTCATTTTTGGTCTGTCTCTGTCTCTGCGGCCTTGAGGATTCCACTCCAGTACTACGTGGGGGGATTTCCTTGGAATTTTGCGTAGGATATGACCCAACCAACCGCATTTGCGCTTCGTGATTTCTTTTCAACGGGATTTGCTCGCAAACTTCCCACAGTAGTTGCTTCGATATAGTTCTAGGCCAGTAGATGCGTAATATGTTGCAACGATTACTAAATGTTTGTAGTTTTTTCGTTGTTGCAAAAGTGGAGAGCCAGATGTCACAGCCATAATAGAGGCAGACACCCTCCAGAAGTTCTTCAATTGCCCGAACGCAGCTCTGGCTTTTTGGATTCCACCACAATTCCTCCATTCTTCGTAAACTGGCTGCCGAGGTAGTCGAAATGATCTATTAAATACTTGATCTTCTGAAAATGCTAATTAACTTATTCTTATATCAAATATGTACAAATTTACTTTTCTTGGGAAGCAGAGGTACAAGATGTTCAACTGTCGGGTGGAACGCTTAACTGATTTTGATTTTTTTCCGTAAAAACTCGTTCAAACTAAAATTTTTCAGTAATGTAAAAATTACTCAAAATTTTAACAAACAAACTCGTGTATTTGACAAAGTAGGTTTTCGAAATTTGAAAAGCCATAACTTTTCGAAAAACTATTGCGATTGCAATTAATAACTTCCACTTGTAAATTGTCGAAGTAAATAGAAGTGTCGAGTTATGTAGATAAGAACGAATCAGTCCATATGTACTTCGTAAACTCAAGAATGCAAAAAAGCTTCCGTTTTTCTGAATCAATTCGCAGAATATGGCGGGCACATTGCTGCAGCTATAGTTTTGACTCGTCTAATAGTTTATAACGATTCTTCAAGTAATTTATAGTTGCCGCATATATAAATAATTATGACGGATTGGTTTGTGTAAATCAATTAAATTATTAAAGTTTTCAGAGTCACTTCAGTAAATGAAATCTGAATCACTGAATTTTGCAGGGGAGTAAGTTGAAATTTATCAGTATTCTAGATAAATAAGACACTAAATTTTCTGGAAAATATGCAAACTTTTATATTCAAAATATTGACTATTCGATTCTACACATTTAGCCCCAGCATTTTGGGAAAATTATGAATGCCATCCCAAACTTTTTTTGTTTTGAGGCAAAGAATGCGATAAGTCATTTTTCGACTTCTACAAAGTTGGCGAAGCGTAGCGCTGCAAGTGAATGTCCCATTGCTGCAAAACGAACATAATCGGACGGAGCGAGTTCTGGAGATTAAAACAGTGTGAAACAATATTTCCCAATTACTTCTTTTCAACGTGTCTTTCACCCATTTAGCTGTATGAGCCGCCGTGTTGTCATGTTACCAGATAACTTTGCCATGTCTTTGGGCAATTTCCGGCCGTTTTTCTGTCAAAATAATAATTTAAATTGATGGTTTGTTGTCGATTCCGTTGCTTATTAAGCGTTTTTCCAGATTTTATGAACTCGTAGTACAACACACCAGACTGATCCCACCAAACACAGAGCACTTTCTCACGGCCAAAGCGATTTGATTTTGCAGTCGATGGGCCAGCCTCACCAGGCCAAGAGCCATGTTTTTTTCGTTTCGGATTCTCGAAATACTATATATCAATTTTTCGTCCCCCGTGACAATTTGATGCAAGAAGATTTTCTCTCAAACCGTTGATGCAGCGTTTCACAAAGAGTTCGGGGATTCTTCATTCGTCTATCATTTTTGTGGTGTGACATCTATTTCCCATGTCACTAGATCTGACCCATGGCTTTTAAACGTTAAGAAATTTCTACCCGGATCACATTGATACGATTGGTTTGGGTCTGCAATAGCGTCCAATAGCGTCCAATAGCGTCCAATAGCGCATGCAATTCCTCGTCGTTAAACTCTTTCGTTGCACCAGGAATGATCATTGTGCGTCAAATCAAAAACTCCACTATTGACGAAACCATGTCTCACACCTTCTAATCACTGGAGCATGTTCCCAAGACGTTTCTACATGAGTTACAGCTGTTTTTTTTCGTTGGTGAAATAACAAAAATAACGAATTGCGCCAATGCAATTTACTTGGAACACAATTCGAAAAAATTTGTGTTCTGTGGTAAACAATATCGACGTCATTATTTTGATGATGAAATGTGCTATTTGTATTTTTGAAAGTTTATGGTCAACAGTAGCGAATGACACGTAAACCTACTCCAAGAAATGTATACATATTGCTAGCCGGCGAATTTTAACTCACACACCCCTGGTAATGTGCCTTCAGGTGTGATGCTTTCATAGAGTATAATGTTAATGTTAATTATGTTAATAATTTAGATAAACAAAAAGAGAAAAAAGTGATCTCTAAAAGTTTGCAAACAGCAGCCAAACCATTGGCGGCAACAATGCCTAAACACTTTGAAATTATTTTTGTATTTACACAACTTTTACGCTTATATGTTCTATATAAATGTATATGGTAAATATTAACAATTAGAAATTATTGAACTAATAGATAGCTCCAAGATTATACAACAAATACTAAAACTACAATGAAGCATACTGCATGATTTAGTATTATAAGTTTTGTGTTAAATACGGTCACACTTATTATGCAGTCATAGTACAATGAGCAACATTAGCATTTGCATTCGTTTCTCAGACTGGAGTCTTGCGATTATCTATGGGTTTTGTGAATCAACCTTGTGCCAATAAATCACACAAAGCCATTGCATTCGGGTTGTAGTTAATCATTAATATATTAACATTTTATCCAGCGGCATATCCGCTCTAACCATGAGCTCTATAGATTCGCCTGAAGAAAAGATAATTGTCTTTTTGACAAAAAAAAAAGTTAAATTTAATATTGAAATTTGATGCATAGTAAATCAAATACGTTAATATATTGATTTGTTTGCTATTTATTTTTCTATCTGAAAAAATAAAAAGTAATTTGAAACCTTTAAGTCAAAGTCAAACTTAATTTTTTTATTATTTAAACAAATTTAATTATACAATAATCGCTATAAAACCTTTAAGACAAGTTTTTTTTTGTCTAAAAGTTTATAAGCTCAAATGCAAAAAATAAATTATTGGCTGTATAATTCGTGGAGAACATGAAAATATATGAGCCCCAAAGGGCCACTTAAAATTTATTTTCTTTCCGAATTGTTTTCCTTATATCGCAAATATATACTGAACATGCTTTTGACAATTTTAAGTAGATTTAAATCATATTTGTTTTTCATATTTTTACTTAGTCACTTTTTGCATTTTAGCTTGAATATTTATAGCTCAAAAAGAAGCAAATAGTTTGAAAAAATGTAAACTTTCGGCCATTTTGACAATTTATTATATTTTTAGAATCCCACTCTCTCTCTCTCCAGCTTCAGGCGAGTTTAATTTTATTTTAAAACGAATGTAAATATCACGAATATAAGGGAAATTAAAATCTTTTTTTATTAAATCGTACAAATTCTAATTAAACAAATGGCATAAGTATTTGAGAACGAAGAAAAAATAATATATTTAATGCCTAAAGCGATATATATGAGACAGTCAAGCGATTTTGATCAAGTTCGACGCAGTGATTCGAAGGATTTACTTACTTGTACAGCGCTGGGTAAGCTTAAGTTGAAAAACAAATTAAATAGAACAAATTTAGTAGGAAAATCGAGTGAGTTAACCAATATTTAACTTTTTAAACATAAAAAACAAAAATCTCGGATATCGAATTGGATTAATATATCTTTTTAGGCAGCCGAATTATTCATTGAAAATTTTTTTTCTTGAGGTGGTGCAAAACACTCTTTGTAGAATGTTATCAAAAAAACTATGAAAAACTATATAGTTTCGGAAAAGATTTTTTTTTCTAAAAAGTTAGTAGTTGCTCCAGCTGTAAAGATCTCTGAGCTCTAGGTGTATAGGTATTCAAACAGTCACACAAACGGTACGAAGTTAAGGGGCCTCCAACTTTTCCTTTAGAATTTGACATACAATTTCGGCTTGCATACAATTATTATTCTTTCCATTCTACTATATATTACAGAGTATAAAAAGTAAATTAAAATTCTTTCTATATTATGTTGTTATTCTATATTCTTTGTATATTATATTATTATAATAATATTCTTTCTATATTATTTTTATTATGAAAATTGATCAAAGCAAAGGTGGTCAGCAATATAACTCTGTATACTATTCTATTCGATCTATGCTAATTAGACGTTTTTATTTTAGTTTTATTTTGTTATTTTCACGCCACGGCGCATAACTAAAATATTTTATTTTTTGTTTTTGTATTCTCTCTGTTTGCTTCAGTGATTTTATTGTGACGTCACGTGGCCTATGGTTTGTGGCAGTTAGCAAGAAAATAATATCTGATTTTATTTAACGCAAAAGTTTTGTGTTAATTATTTATTATTTAAATTACAAAACTTTAGAAAATTAGTAATATATTTTATTGAGCAATGTTGAGCAATGTTAATATTAAATATATACAGATATTTTTTTAATCTTGACGGCTAATGTCGAAAGAAAATTTTATTCGAATTAAATGAATAAAATAAGTCAATCTTTGCAAGTATTTTCGCCATAGGTATCACCATAACCATATAGTTCCATAAAACTCAGATTAGAGGCGTTAAGTCACATGATCTAGGCGGTTATTTTGATCGGCCCCTAAAACGCTAAATAAAGCGCTCACCGAACTTGGGCTATTAATTGGGCTCACTTAATTGGGCTATTGTGTGGCTCTAAGTATTAGAATTGAGTTTTTAAGAAATATGCTATAGTTCGTTAGCGATTTGGGACCAAAATATTCATGTTTGACTGTAGCACAGGGTACGAAAACCGTCTTGCCTAAGAAGTTGTTAAAAAGAGATTTTTCTTTGAGGTATAGAACTTTAAGTTGGCATTACTCAAGATTTAAGATGGCGACCGATTTAACAACTGTCAAGTGATTTATTCTCTGGTTGGATTGGCAATTTATCATGAATAGACTCACGCCTGAACAACATTTGCAAATAGTGCAATTTTATTTCGAAATTAATGGTTCAGTGCGCCCATCAGAGCAGTTAATTCGATTGACCATGGAAACGGTCGCGCCACTTTTTCTCTTATTGATAACTCCCATCCCAAAAGACGCCGTACGGTGAGTACAGAAGAAGCTATTGCTGCTGTAGAGCGTAGCATTGAGGAAGACCCGAATGAGTCCATCCGCCATCAAGCAAAGGAATTGGATCTGTGTCCATTCACTCTATGGAAGATTTTGCGGAAGAATCTTGGTTTTGCGTACTAACAAAATCCAACTTATGCAAGAAGTGAAGCCAAATCATCATTAAGCAAGGAGTAGATTCGTCAAATGGGCCCAAAACGAGATTACCTTTGTTCCCGATTTTTATGAGCGAATTTTGTTTAGTTTATGAAGAGCACTTCTGGTTAACTTCTGGCTACGTCAACCAACAAAACTGCCGCATTTGGAGGAAAGCTAATCCTCGAGTGTATTCAGAAAAACTGACTGTTTGGTGCGCTTTATGTGCTGGTGGCTTGGTTCGTACTTTTTCAAAATTGAAGATGCCTAGAACGTTACAGTCAAAGGTGATCGGTATAGAGCTGGAGATCGGTATAAACTGTCAGAACGAAATGTCAGCTTTCTAACGCTATCTTTCGGAATCCGATCGGCCGTATACAACGCGAGATACAGATAATTAACGCCATCTATTCGAAAAAATAATGGATTTCCTTAAACTACACCCAATTATATATTGAATTGATTGTAAAGAAGATTATTGATTAATTAATCTAGAAAAGTAAAACTTACAGAAATGTCTTGGAGAACTGAAATATCAATTTGATAAGAATGCTATTTGAAATTGATGTCATGCTAATTAATGAGATAAATGTTTGCCACTTAAAATACATGCATTCCCCTTCCCTATTCTCTCAACGCTCTATACTTAGAGCATAGCATTATCTCTATTCTAAATTCTGCAACATTAAAATTTTTATTCCGCTTATAGTTGACTTCTGCAGCTCTGCAATATAATAAAACTGCGCCTAAGTTGAGAACATGAAAATGTTTAGTAACTATTTAAAGTATTAATATTTCTAAAATTTATAAATTAAATTAATTAATAATAAATTAATAAATTAATACACTTTTTTAGATTTATATTGAAACAAAAATCCATAGTTCAAGTTCATCCAAAAACTAAAATTTGAAGCCCAAAAATCTTTAGCTATGGATATGGATATATAAATATTTTTTTTCATTAAAAAAACCTCACCAGTTTGTAAAAAAATTATGGTAGACTCATTTTAGTGCCTCATTCAACGCGATTTCCAATTATTGTCAAACTCAACACTTTCAGTGCACTTAATTATTTTTAACAAATTTATTGTAAACAAATAAACGTAGAATAAAAGTAAAATAAAAAGTTGAAAAAATGGGAAAAACTTTTTGAAACAAATTAAAAAACTTTCGCTGAAAAATTTGTTTATTTACTAACAATTGTGCTCCAGCTCTTAAAACTAGAAGTTTGCAACTATTTGTTATAAACTATTGGGTTGCCCGATAGTTGGTTGCGGATTTTTCATATAGTCGGCGTTGACAAATTTTTTCAACGGCTTGTGACTCTGTAATTGCATTCTTTCTTCTGTCAGTTTTCAGCTGTTACTTTTAGCTTGGCGTCAATTTTAATATGGAGCCCACAAAGGAGCATTTTCGTCATATTTTACTTTATTATTTCCGTAAAGGAAAAAAAGGGGAGCAGATTGCTAAAAAGTTACCAGATGTGTATGGTGATAAAGCCTTAAAAGGAAGACAGTGTCAAAATTGGTTTCGCAAATTCCGTTCTGGAGATTGATACCAAATCAAAGCATTAATCGAATTGGCTCGTCAGGTAACTCAGCGTGAGATAGGAGAGAAGTTAAATATACCAAAATCACCCGTTCATTATCACATAAAAAGTCTTGGACTGGTGAAGAAGCTTGATATTTGGGTACCACATGTATTGAAAGAAATTCATTTAACAAACCGAATCCACGCTTGTGATATGCAACTTAAACGCAATGAATTCGATCCGTTTTTAAAACGAATCCTAACTGGAGATGAAAAATGGATTGTCTACAACAACGTTAGTCGAAAACGATCATGGTCCAACCATTTTGAACCAGCTCAAACCACTTCAAAGGCTGATATCCACCAAATGAAGGTTATGCTGTCTGTTTAGTGGAATTGGAAGGGTGTGGTATATTTTGAGCTGCTTCCAAGGAACCAATCGATTAACGCCAGAAGTTCTGTGAGCGTGGAATACTAAATTTGCCAGGAAGATGGCAAAAGGTTATCGAACAAAATGGCAATTATATATTTGATCCAAGTTCATTCTAAGTTTTATTAAAAATGCATTGACTTTCTTTTAAAAAATCCGCAATTACTTTTTAGGCAACCCAATATAAATAAATACAGAGTTTGTGGCAAACTTTTTCTATTAGATTTACAAAAACAGCCTACTCTTAATTTGGCCAAAGACTTTATTACCCTGTAATACCCTCGAAATTGAATAATAAGTCTGATGATTGTTTTTCATCAAGAAAATTGTCTAATTTTGCACAATACATTGATAAGAACGATCCTCGCCAGCGCATGTAGCAAACACCTAGGAGCTCTAAAATATTGTAATGTGCTGCAATTTGTAACTCTTTTCAAAACCTCCTTTCACTCTCTACAAAAAATTCAATTATTTACTTTTGTCCTAAATAAAAAAATCCCATTTTCTGTTCAAATAGTTTAGAAAAATTTGATTTTTTGAGCAACTAAGACTTATGATGTTTAATATTATATATAGTTTCAAGTTGAGCATATGGACCAAGTACGGTAATAAACGTGAGTTCCAAATTTGCTTGCGACAGCATCATACCAATCCTACTATAATATCACCAGAGCTAAATGCTCTACAATCCCGGGTTGGGTTTTGGCTTTCTCAACAATACTTCTCCTTGCGTCTCTGTGTTAAATATAAAAATCAAAAATAAAACTTGAAAATATATTAAGTTCGTGCAAGCCGAAAGACCCTTAAAGTATGATTAGGATGACTAGTAAAGTCGATATACCCATGTCTGTGTGCTTCACAAACATATCTGTCACTCTTAGAGATGGTAATCTCCGAAACCAAAAAATTTTCAGAAAATATATGTTATAACGTCAGGGAATGCAAGTTTGTTGTAGTTTTTGATATCGGGCATCGCATATAAAGGGTGTTTTTTTTAGAGGTATAAAAGTTTAAACAACGTTGGATTATTCAATTGGCATGAATTTTATTTATCCGAATGATAATCTTACATTTTAAATATGATTTCTGGCATATGACCGCCGCGGTTGGCTCGTATGTAGTCCAATCTGGCAGTCACATTTTCGACAAATTTTTCCAACATTTGTGGCCGTATATCGGCAATAACGACGAATGTTACCTTCCAAATGGTTAAGCGTTTGTACGTTATCCGCATAGACTTTACTTAGCCCCACAGCAAGTAGTCTAGCGGTGTTAAATCACAAGATCTTGGTGGCCAATTCACAGGTGCAAAACGTGAAATTAGGCGCTCACCAAACGTGTCTTTCAATAAATCTCTTGTGTCATTTGCTGTGTGACATGTCGTGCCGTCTTGTTGGAACCGCAACGCCTGGATATCATGGTTGTTCAATTCAGGAATGAAAAAATTAGTAATCAAGGTCATATAGCGATCACCATTCACTGAAACGTACTGGCCGCCATCATCGTTTTTGAAGAAGTTCGGACCAGTGATTCCACCAGCCCCTAAAGCGCACCAAACAGGCAGTTTTTCTAGATACACTTAAGGCTTAGCTTCACTCCAAATGCGGCAGTTTTGTTGGTTGACGTAGCCAGAAGTTAACCAGAAGTGCGCTTCATCGCTAAACAAAATTCGCTTATGAAAATCGGGAACAAAGGCAATCCCGTTTTGGAAACATTCGACGAATCTACGCCTTGCTTGCTGATCGTTTGGCTTCACCATCTTCAACAGTAATGGCAACTTAAATTTCTGTACCTCCAAAAAAAAACACCCTTTATAAAGCTCCCACCACCTTAAAATGAATAAAAAATTCGGTGGAAAATAGTTTTTTAGTACAACAGTTCCTAGCGTCGTATTTCAAAATAGGGCGATCAGAACATATAGCTACCCAAAGCCAAGCCATTTAAAAATTTGTTCAATTTTGAAAATTCGTTAGGTTTACAATAAATTCGATTTTTTTGTTCCAAAGATATAATAACAGAGTTCAACCAATCAAGCAAAAAAGGCGTGTAGGGGATATCCCAAAGTCGACCGCGACGTACTTTAATGTACATCTACTTTTTCCTTAAAAATATAAGACTGGACTGAAATCTTATGAAATGATTAACTTCAGCCACACACATTTTTCTATTTATGAGTATAAATTGTTGAAAATGTGGTAACTAAATGCTGATTTTTAAAATTAATGCTTGTTCTATTTGCAAGACCATTTATGGCATTTTATGGATATTTAGCCAAGACTGTCTCTCGGTTTGATGTGATTTTGTCAAAAGATAGTAAAGTTGGAAACTTTTCGAAATTTAATTAGCGTCTGGCGTCTACTATGTAAATTTTTACAAAAATACAATTCTGAGAAGATTTCATTCCATTCTTGAATTTAAACAAAAATTCATTGGATTTTTTTTTTCTTATGAGAATAAAACGAACAACAGCAAAATGTTCGTGTGAAAGACATTAGAATACAACAGAACTGGACAAGTTTTATGCAAATTTTATGATTATTATTATTAATTTTCTTTTTGTTTTTACCTTTTTCATTTATTTTGTAAAAAAAAAAAATATATATAAATAGTTTTAAGCAAAAGGTTTTCCGAAGTTTATGCTCATTCCCAAAATTTTTTCGCTTTTGTTTTCAGTTTGTGGTCCGCCCGCGGTTCCACTTAATGCCAAAGTGCGCACAGTACCTGGAGCAGCTGGTATAGCAGAAGCTATCTATGAATGCGATGCGGGATACGAGCTGTTCGGCTCGCCATCCATCAAATGCGATGCACGTACCGGCTGGGAACGAGAGCTGCCCTTTTGCGGCGTCAACGTAGCGTATCGCAAGCCTGTAAATCAAAGCTCCTATACGCGTAGTGGTCCGGCTAGCTTTGCCAACGATGGTAAGCCGGGCAATAAGAATCCCGATGGTCAAGAATGTTCGGAGACACAAAAAGAGCCCTCGCCCTGGTGGCGTGTGGATTTGCTGGAACCACAGGCGGTACATGTAGTGCGCATTACCACCAGAGGCTGCTGTGGTCATCAGCCGCTGCAGGATTTGGAGATACGTGTTGGCAATAGCAGTGCAGATCTACAACGAAATCCACTTTGTGCCTGGTATCCAGGCACACTGGATGAGGGCGTTGTCAAGACGTTTACCTGCGCACGACCATTGGTGGGCCAATATGTGGCCATACAACTGGTTGGCGTGGAGGGCAGTTTGAGTCTATGCGAGGTGGAAACTTTTACCAACGATGAGTTTTCCGTTGATCGCTGTTTGAGCCCCAAGCTCAGCGTTGATACCGTGGTGACAACATTTTCGAAAACGTGCTATGACTTTCATATCACCAAAGGGGAAAGCTTTGAAAAAGCGCAAACCATTTGCAAGCAAACAGGTAAATAGAGGTCAACACAATAATTAAATGTCCGAAACGTTTTCTTGGAACTATTCTCGTTGCTATCGTTTCACATATCGTCATAATAATTCGGGGGGTTTTTTTTTCGTGTAATATTTTATAGGTGGCGACTTGGTTCATAACTTTCGCGGTGCGACCAGCCAGTATATACTGTCCGAGCTGGAAAGGCGAAAATCAGAGTTGAAGCCACAGTTGGTTTGGATTGGTGCACAAAAGGAGCCCGGCATAACATCGCGTACCTGGAAATGGGTCAATGGTATGTATATGAGATATAATATATCGGGTAGGATCATGTGTGGAAGTGAAGTACACAATTTGAGCCTTGTTTGGGAAATCTGCTTGTTATAGTCTCTTCAGAAAATTATATTGTACCTTGGATATTTTTTTAAACATTTTTGATCAGTTTCAAGACTCACAGCATTGCTTCAAAGGCGAAGGAGCATTTGGATATCATTATATTAATATCTCTTCGAGGGAAATAGGGAGCTACAGTTTAAAGCCGAATCCGATCGTCGGAATCTTTAATAATTATTTTAAATTCAATCGCGAGATTTTTTGAAAGTTTTTTAGATTTTTATGACCATTTCAAGATTTTGTACATAATTTAATATAAATAGAACACTCGATAGAAATATCAACGTTTTAAAACTGTAATCCTAAAATGTGCAGAATGAACTTTGTATTTTGTCGTTTGAAATTATTTGACATTAGTTTTCCATTTTGTGCTAGTCCATGAATTTTAATCAAAGGAGAATTACGAGCGATACTAAAATAAATATTGTGATTGTTGATTAAGCACAAAAGAAAATTTCTCTAAAAGAATATTTATTTTTTTAAATATTGCTTTTTTTTCGAAAATTCATCCTAATTAATTGCATAAATAAAAGTAGCACTAAAAAATGCATAAACTTTACAATTCGAATTCAAATTACTTAAGTAATTTTGTTTACAAGTTTTTCTTAAATTTATTTCTCTATTTATATAATTTAGGGGTACAACTAAGTTCTGTTGATCTTGAGATAAAACAATTTGAAAATGTTAAAATTGAGAAATATTTAATGATAACGAGGAAAATATAATATAAATCATAAACTTTTCTATAGATATGCATCGTCTTACAGCTGAGGCTGGCTAGAAACTTGGAATTACAATGTAAAAGTTGAAAACAGAAATTAACATAAAAGTTTAGACATTTTCTCACAAAGAGAGAAGTCAAAGAACAACGTTGACCAAGTTGCTTGAGGTCGAAAATTACGAGTTACGAGGATGGACTGTCAAAAGAAACTGGGTTGAGAAGAGCAGAACAGAAATAATACGCAGCCGAATGTTAGGATGCCAATTTAAGCCCCGAAGGGCAAAAATTTAAAAATTGTTTTTTAACGGTCCTCTGATAGTTGGGTGATATTGACGGCTACAATTACAGGAGTAACTTTTACTTGTACTATACTTTTAAGTTGGCATTTGGATCTTTTTCTAGCAAAACCCTTTCCATAAATTTATTTCTTTACTTATTTTTATAATTTAGGAATATAAGTAAGTCCAGTTGACCTTAAGATTAAACAATTTGAAAATGTTAAAATTAAGAAATATGAAATGATAATGAGGAAAATATCCGTATCCCTAGCCTGATGGGTGCATTTTTTATAGATATGCATTGTCTTACAGCTGAGGCTGGCTAGGAAGTTGGATTTACAATGTAAAAGTTGAAAACAAAAAATGAACATAAAAATTTAAACATTTTTCAACAAAGAAACCAAAAGATCAGCGTTGACCAAGTTGGGTTTTTATAGTTCGTGATTGGTGAAAGATGCTCGATTTGACAAAACAAGTTAAGATTAAGATAGACAATGAAATTGATTAAAAAGATTGTTCATAGGACAGAAAATCATAGAGGTTATTGTAATAAGAGACGAAAAAAATCGTAGAATGCATAATTAGATCTACAAAACGGTAATGCTAAGTTCGATAATTAAGAGTTATTCTGGACGGTATGGTAAAAGGTATTTTGTTAAGGAATGTTATAAAGTCAATGGAGCCTAGTAAAAGCTTGGGTAAAAATAACATACCATGGCATGTTCTACGATCATTTGGAGAAGTAAATTTTAGAAGGCGTTTCCCACAAGAATAGTACGGCAAACGAATATTGGGCTACCAATTTAAACCCCGAACACTTCAGCATAGTACAGACGTGTGAAATATACAGCAGTTTGGTTGCTATAACCCATTTGATACCCTTTCAATGTTATTACCTCATTTTATTTACTTTTATAAAATAAACTTTATTTTTAAACAATTTCAATTGTTTTACTTATTTATGCACAATTCAAAGCCACGTAAACTCTTTGAAGCTGAGGTATTTGTGCATCCATGGGCCCCAAAATTTGCATAGTTATTTTATGTGGCATTCATTAGTCGACTTGATTAATCATTGCCATCAGCGCCTCTGCTTTAGTGCACAATAGGTTGTATTACTATTAATATATTTAAGATTATGGATTTATTTTTTGTTCGCAAATACCATAAAATGTGCTCACGTTGTTAGGTTTTGGCACATGTCAGCGAGGTCGCCCACGCAACAAGTTCAAATAGCGCCATGGATCTACTACTATTTTGGAACGACGCTGAGTGTTATGCATTAATCATAAAAGCCATATTATATATCTATATATATGCCGAAATAATCTTTAGAGAAATGAACCATTATTGCAGGTGATGTTGTGCAAAAGCCCGCTTGGGGCAAGGATCAGCCAAACAACTATAATGGCGAACAGAACTGTGTCGTTTTGGATGGTGGCAGAAATTGGCTATGGAACGATGTTGGCTGCAATTTGGACTATCTGCATTTTATATGCCAACATAGTGAGTTTGGATTTGTTAACTTTAAATTATTAACCTAAAATGCGCTTGTTGTTAATTGCAGCACCACTGTCCTGTGGCTCACCGGATGCACAACAGAACACAACTGTCTTGGGTAAAAAGTTTACGTTGGGCGAAAAGATTCAATATGATTGCCCTAAAGGCCATTCGCTGCTTGGTGATGCAGCACGGCTTTGTAGACCTGATGGCACTTGGAGTGGACAGGCGCCATCCTGCAAATGTATGTAAAGTGTCTGCAAAATGTTAAATAGAAAAATAAGCTACTTACATTCATTTACTTTCGTGCAGATGTGGATTGTGGCGCACTACCAGAGCTTAAATTCGGTTCCATACATTTATCGGAGGAGCGCACCAGTTTTGGAGTTGTGGCCAGCTATAGTTGCCATGAGAACTACACGCTTATAGGCAATGAAAATCGCACTTGCCTACTGGACGGCTGGAGTGGCAAGCATCCGGAATGCCTGGTAGACTGGTGTCCAGATCCATTGCACATAACTGGTGGCAATGTGCGTTTTACTGACAAGCGTGCCGGCTCGACGGCAGTTTACGTTTGTAATCCTGGCTATGTGCTTGTCGGTGAAGCGGTATGTTTGTGCATTATTGCTCTGCTTAAGTTGCAGTTTGGCTAAAGTTTTGCGCCAATTTGCAGATTATTTCCTGTGGCCTTGGTGGTGAATGGTCAAGCAAAACACCTTCGTGTAGGTTTGTGGACTGCGGTGCGCCCGCACGACCAGACCGTGGTCTGGCTGTGCTGCTTAATGGCACAACAACCGTGGATTCTATTGTAAAATATGAATGCGATGAAGATCACTGGCTGGACGGGCCCACAGAGCTGTATTGCACCAAAGATGGAAAATGGTCAGGTGAGGCACCAGTTTGCGAGCTAGTCACGTGTGAGACACCACAAGTGCCCGCCGGCACGTTTGTCATTGGCTATGACTATAATGTGCACTCAAAAATACAATATAATTGTGATCCCGGCTATGTTATGCACGGTAATCCAACGTTGGAGTGTCTGGACAGTGGTGAATGGAGCGCCGATGCGCCATTTTGTGAATGTAAGAGTATGCAGCCTCGCATGCCACTTCTGCATAATATATTATAATGTCTTGCTTGCAGATATCGATTGTGGTCCTATTTTACCCATACCATATGGCACGCATAAATATGTAACCAATACGACATATGTGGGTTCCGAAGTGGTCTTTTCCTGCACGCAGTCACATAAGCTAAGCGGTGTGCCTAAAAGACATTGTCTGGAGTCGGGCATCTGGAGCGATGCGTCGCCGAAATGTGAAGGTATGTTAAGACTTGTATGTATCTTAGCAATTTGGAGAAATCGATTAAAATTTGGGATATCGGATGTGCAAGTAAAACTAAGTAGTAAGCGTTTAACAAACGCACATATCCTGATGTTGATGCAGTAATAAGTGCAAAAACAATTGAGAAGCAACAAATACCAAAGATTGATGTCTCTAAGGTCGCTCCAGATTAAGCACTTCCGGCTAGTTCTCATGCAAAACAATGCTTCAACTCGCAAACTCGATCTTTAAGTGTAAAAAGCTCGCCTTACTCGCACTGGTTACGCCTTCAGTATCCTTTGGATTTGATATCGAGCAGATTTTTTGCAGCCTGGAGTAGTAAGCACCGTAGCACCGTAGTCCTGAGAGAAACTACTGCTTTAGTTTTCTGACGTACTCTACAAAAGTTTCCGAGTGAAACATTTCGCTTGCTTTTTTGGACAATCGGTGGGACAATCACAATGTTTGTTACAATCTTCTTGCTGGCACAACGAATGCAGCTGTCGATTCTGCTTCCATTCAGTTCTGTTTTTTTTAAATTCTACAAGCAATATCTTGTTTAAGTGTAATTCCCTAAATAGAAAAAAAAAAATAAATTAATAAAATAATTGTTTTCTTTGTACTTTTAGAAATTCGTTGTTCAGAACCAGTTCTTGCTCCACACAGTCTACTTTCAGTAACTGGCAATGATCGCATGTACGGACGCACGCTGATACGTACTGCGGATTCCACCCAAAACAGTGCTCAGACTTATAAGTAGATGCTGAAAATGATTTCATTTAACGAAACAATTTATTAATACTTTATTTTACTTTTTTTAGAATTGGCGCACTGGCTAAATATCGTTGCGAGCGTGGCTACAAAATGGTTGGAGAGGCTTTGGCCACTTGTACTGACAATGGACAATGGAGTGGTACAATACCAGAATGTGTCTGTAAGTGGAGAGATGAGGCGGCAGTCTTTTAACGAAAGACAGATGCCACAAAATGCTAATGGATATATGCAAATAATCGCGTTTCACTTAACGCTTTAAGCTGAAAAGCTAAAGTTGATTTATGTAGAACAGTCCTGATCTCAAGAGCCTGACAAAGTGGCAAACTTATTAGACAAATTTTAATATTTTTATACGAAGAAGTAAATTATAAATTTGGCCATTTACGTCAGGGATCGATACTATAAATTTTTGCAGAGTATCGAGCAGGCTGTATGAGATGTGGCAAACCATGAAAGCGATAATATAGTATATTTCTTCTAGAATAAGAATCGTGTTTCCGTAAGTTATCATGATTGTGCTGTCTTACAGTTAAAGTTAGAAAGAACAATGTGTGACGCTTAAGGACTGGTATTGGTGGCCAGGAAGCGCAGAGTTATCGTACTTACCGTACGTAATTTGCTTAGATCAATTTTCTTAATTTGGGATAACGCCTTTGAAATCTGGCTATGAACTAAAGCATCCTAAATTATTATTATTGGCGTGCTATCTTATAATAAATTATAAAGAACTTAGCCTATTTACAAATATTTCCCCGCTTTCCCTATTTTAACTAAAAACCTTAACTCGTTAAGCGATTTGGGTGCGTCATTGAGCACTGTAGTCTTTGAACGCCCACAGCGACGATTGCCAGTGGGGTTCCATTCGAAAGCTGCCCTTGCTATATTTCTGTTGACTCTTCTGAGCGTGTGTTCGATCCATCTATATTTTCTGATCGATATGTCGCTTTTAATGCCCCGTTGCTTGGCAGTCACCCATAAGCTCACATTGTATATAGTTCTGGGCCATTGTTTGACGAAAGTCTGAAGTTTTCTTAAGATATTATTTGTCGTATGCCAGCATTTAAGATTTGCAGTTTTGTTGACTTTCTTAGAAGCGCAGCTCTTCATAGGCGGGATAGTGTGGCGTACGCACGTTTGGCTTTTTCCAGACGATTATTAACGTCGTCAGCGGTTCCATCATCTGGAGTGAGTAAAAGCGTTGTATGCTCTCGCCTTTTGCTTCAGCTCCTTATGGCAGCCAGCATACTGCAGTTAGGAATCAAAAAGCGTCTATACGATTTTCCTACTATGTTTGATTTTCTGCCCTGATCTCAGTAGATCTCTTACCATGATCGATTTGCATTATAGCTGTACCCAGTCGTATGCGACAGCTCATTTGCTTTAATTTCTTTCTTTTCTTTTGAAGATGTCGAGTGTGGTGCACCCGAGAACATAACCAATGGCAAGGTTACATTGGCCACAAATGCAACGTACTATGGCGCAGCCGCCTTATATGAATGCAATGTTAATTACAAATTGAATGGAGTTTCTAGACGCCTGTGCACCGAGCACGGCAACTGGAGCCATGAATCGCCAACATGCGTTGAAGTTGTCTGTGATATACCCAATACAAGCGAAAATCTAATTGTGGAAGCCGGTACACACGCAGTGGGAGCTGTGGCCATATTTAAGTGCCAAAAGGGGCGCATAATGGTGGGCAATGATACACGCGTATGTCAAAAGAATGGCAAATGGACGGGCAAGAGTCCAACGTGTCGCCGTAAGTGCTTGTCGACAATACATTCTGGTTTGAAGAGCTCTATTAAGCCAAGTTGTGTTTTTTATTTTTACAGCTGTTGACTGTGGACGACCACTGGCCATAGAAAATGGACGTGTTATTGTTGTCAATGATTCCACAATATACGGCGGCTCGGCAGAATATCATTGTATACCAAATTACAATCGTATTGGACAATATTTGCGCAAATGCACTGAAGATGGCTCGTGGAGTGGCAAACAGCCACGCTGTGAGCTGGCCACCGTAGAGGGCCAAGAAAGCTCCGAGCTGGGCACGGGTGTGGCTATCGGCGCTACAGTTATCATAGCGTTACTAGTCATATTTGGTCTAATATTTTTATATCGCAACAAGGCTAGACCCGTGAAGAATACAGAGAATGTACAAGCGGCGGAAACGAAAGATGAACGTAACGCTGCCGTTATGTCTTACTCAACGCTGGAGGCAAACAATCGACTGCATATGGATAACAATGCGTCTGCCACATTTAATACATTCCATGGAGGTGCACGTCGAGGCGCTGCTGCGGATAATAATAATACTGACGGCAATCGAGGGAATAATAATCGAGCAGGTATAGGTATATCTTTAAATGGCATTCACTAGCGGATCATATATATTTTGTCCTTTTTGCTTTTGCCAGAGAACATATACGATCAAATACCGAATGAGCAGTTCTATGATGCGCCTTACGAGATGCGCACAAACGATGAAGTATACGAACCGGAGCCCATGGCTAGCAATGTTATAACCATAAATGGCATTTCCGTGCGATAAATGCAACGCATGCACACATATATAGACAGTAAAAGTGATATATATGTATGGACTGGATACAATTCAACGATTAAAGTTAATTTGTGTGTTTATATATTAATTTTGTATATATGTTAGTTTAAGTGAGCTTAGATCACAGGACACAAGTGCGTATCCTTAAAACGAAAAAAAAGATAAATAACAACAGCAACAAGCATGTATTTTCAAATGAATCAAGTTTTATTGTTTATACCTTTATATGCGTTTAAGTAAGTTTTATTATTTACTATAATGTCAACTTATAGCAGTTTATATAGTTTATGTACTGACTTGTTGAATACCCTCCTCGTACGAGTATTTATCAGTATAACAGAATTTGTATGCTCAAAAATATAAAACAACAAATTGATTTACAATAATATGGCACGCAAAATAGTAGTAGTCTGTTCTTCTACAAGACTGCAGAAAAGTGTCGACCAAAAAATAGAAAAAAAAAATCAATAAACAGAGCACGATTTTCGTTCCGTTTTTTTTTATTTTTTTTTTTTAAATTATTATTTTAAATATTATGTTTATGTATATGTATGTATATGCAGTATACAATTTTGTTATGGAATGCATAAGTACTCGTTAATATATATATATAAAAAACACGTTAATTTGTACTCTAATAAATGTGGTTAACTAATTTATTCGACTAATTCGAAATGTGTATTTATTGTAATACCTATATGCATCTTACTCACTCCATCCTAGCTCTCTATCTCTGTCTTTTTCATAACTTAAAATAAAATGCTTTTATTTCTTTGATTTATCAAAGCTTAGATTATTTTTGATAAGAATTTAAATGTTTTCAAATAATGTTTGGCAAACAAGCGTTCTTGCAAATGTTTCAAATATTCGAAATCAATTTCGAAAATTCGAAAACTATACTTTAAGATTTCTGTCGCAGCTGCGGGGTTTTTAATGGTTTGTTTTTAAGCAGCATTTAAATCTAACAAATGTATTATAATTCTACATTCTATATTCTATAATATGCAGATTTCTTAACATCAATTTTTTGAACTGTAGAAGTCAATCGGTGGGCCGTGTTTTGGTTAAGTTTTTTATAAGCCTTATTTTGGCTTAAAATTTACCAAATAATAGTTTTAAGCCTTTTTATTCAGCATTTAGCTCTGTAGATAGGCCTTTTCTTAGTTTTTTTTTGTGCTTATTTATAAGAAGGTATTCGTTCGCTAGTCTTAGATAGTGGCGCAAGGCCGATGCCTTACCAACCATTCGGAGTATAGTAGATTGGTATTGGAAATTTTCCAAAAAGTATGTGGTACTTTATTGCTCAAGGTAGTTGTCAGTGACTAGCATTTAATTCTGTAAGTTAATCGTCTTTAAATTAATTTAAGGGGGTCTTTAATTTAATTTGCTGTCTCGGACTCGCAGCTGGCTGTAAAAAAAAATAGTAAAGTCGTCTATGTCCGTAGCCATAATTAATTTTTCGTTTTTTACTTACTACTTTAGCATCCTAGGAGAAGGGGAATCTGTGGCTAAAAGATTTTATGGAAATGGCCAGCACACTTTTCTGTGGTAATCATGACGATACCTTTCGACATTCTACGCAAATGTTAAGAGCATTGGAATATTCCGCTTGAAATTGAATATGCTTGAATTGCTTTTGTGATAAATTATCCTGCATGGCTGGTCTTTGGGTTCAGGAGTGTTCGGAAGATAAATTCGAAAGAGCTAATTGTAAAATCGATTAGGTTAGGCAGTTTTTTTTTGCACTTTTAACCAGTATGCAGGTTTATATGGAGAATCGTAAACAATCTTTCAAGCGTTATGTAGCTGCAAAACTGTATGTATTTAGCGTTATAATCCTGCTCTTGTATTTATGGCAGTAGATGTTGAATATTTCTTGAAATTTCTTTATAAACAGTTTATTTGATTGGTCTTTAGTTCAACTGTAGGCCTTACCATCTGGATGGGTTTGTACCATATTGTAGAATTTATCCAATTCTTTATAATTTGTACTTAACTGTTAATTGTTGGCATCGATTAGTTGTATCTTTTTTTTTCTGATGAATGATGAGTATATATAGATTTACCAATACCTGATGTTACGTTTATATCTGGATGCTGCTGAGAAGTATATATTGGGTTCTATTGGAACAGCATACTGACATTTTTTTTTGTTATTTGTAGACGGTCAGCTTCATAGCTTGCTGTGTGTAGTGTAGAGGTAACCACAGTCGCTAAACTTTTTAATGCTGAGATCGTTCCTGTTCCTCTCCGCAAGCAATACTGAAGGAAACGTACAATAGGTCTTTGTTTGGTCACAAGCTATTTAGTTTGGACACTACACTTTATCGTTCCTTCTATGGTTATAATACTATGCAGTATGCAGTGCAGTTTGTATATTGAATGTGCCTGATTTTATTACTATCATAGATTCTTAAGCGTTTTTTCTTAAAAATAGGTAGTGCCTTTTTTTTAAGATGTTAATAGCGGTTTTTGTTGCTTCCTTAGAGCTACGGAGACTTCGTAGGGCGCAGCACACCTACTCGACAACGCTTAAAGCAACTTGAAAGCCCTGGCCGTTTTTTCGTCTTTTTTTTGGGAACTTAAGGCCTCTACTAGAACCTTCAATCGAACACAGTTTTGCACCGTCTGTTTAGCTCTGGCCCATGTTGTGTTCGCCTGGGCTAGTTTTTGCAGAATGGATCTTCTCCAGCTCGCCTTAGGTCTTCCGATCCGTCTGCTGCCTTATGGAGCCTCGCAGCTTAGTGGGTCATGCACTTGTCTGCTAAATATGAGGTCATGGGTTTGACCCCAACTCCCATTCATCATCATTTCTGCGTTCAGCAACTACAACAAAAGCTTGAATGATGCGAAAATTAAGATTGTATCACCCAGCCTTCCACGATTATTAAATCTGCGTGTCATTTCACTATAACAACCAAAACAATGGTAATCGTAAACGCCACTCCCAGAAGACGTCAGGTGGCAGCCCCACCACTGGAATAGATTGCATCTGGCCAATCACCGTTTGTAGGTTGATAGGTGTAGAAGTTCTTTTTGTAATCCTTTTTGGTGCTTTCCTAATTTTGTCTGAAAATTGTATTGCCAATAGCATCCATTTTTGTATTTACAAAAGCATTACAAGATTAGCCTTTGAACGGTTTGACGTTTTTTAAGTAGAGCAAATCTATTGCAAAACGTAGTGCATTCCTTTTAAGTTTGACTTTTTTTGAGTTCCTAGTCCAACGGTATTCCAAAGCAAGGACTCGTAGGACACATGTCAAGACAGAATAATGTTTGTTGTTATGGAACAGTACGTTGTTAGGCAAAGTGATTGATCAATAATTTAAAACTGCAGCAGTTTTGAGAAAGTAAATTTTCTTTTGAGGACTCGAATTGCAAAGGGGATCTAGGAAAATTTAGAAAAAGTTACGTACAAAACATGGATTGTGCATAAACTATGCAAATTTGGAGAGGCACACAGATAAATCCGTCGTTATTTCTTTAATTCAAACACTACTAACGCTGAATAGACTTCGTAAGAAAATATTGTAAACTTTCAGATAACCTTTTCACGTTCAGATAGTAACAAATATGTAAGATCGTTTTGTAAAATATAAAACTAATATCTGCTGGTAACTTATGGCTTTGTGTGCAAATACAGAGGCACTCACTCGGAGAGCTGGTTTATAATACCGAGACCCGATTAAGTGTGTAAGCAGCATTCTAATACTCTGCACTATCTCGAAAATCACTTTCTTGAGGCGAGGGAACTAGAAGATCATGGCCAAAAAAGCTGCGGTGCAACAATTGCAGGCTGATCTTCAAACTGATGAAGAGTTAAACGTATTTTTGGAAAGACCGGGGCTACTTTGTAAGCATTGCCATTGCATGAGATAATTTGAACGTATTAATGTATATAGTTCATAGTGCTGGATGTATACTCGGATTGGTGTGGGCCATGCCTGGGCATGGTTGGCGTTTTGCGAAAAATTAAGCTGGAAATTGGAGGTGATAATCTTCAACTGGCTATTGTAGGTGTAAATGCAGACACTTTTTTCATTTCTAATGGAAATATTAAACTATTTGCAGTGTAAATCGGATACGATTAATGCTTTAAGTCGATTTAACCGGAAAAGTGAACCAACTTGGCTATTTGTAACAGTAAGTAATAAAAATTTTATAATTAAGTCTTCAAAAATGTTGCATTTCATTATTGTCAAGGGCGGAAAAGCTGTAAACCTAATGTTTGGCACAGATGTACCCAAGTTAGTGACTGTCATAGTGGAAGAGTTGGAGAAAACTATACACGAAGTACCACGTTTCAATGTCTATGAGATATCGCAGCTGCAACCCATTGAAATTGAAAAATTAAGAGTAAAAACTGCAGCTATTGAAAAGCTGCAGCAAGATGAGCACGATGAGCGGCTGAAAAAGCGTACTGAATATTTAAATCATGTCACGGACATGATTATGGAGAATTTACCCGATATAGGAGTTACTGTATTTGGACCACAGGTAAATCGAGATATGTTTAAAAAACTCGTAGAACCAGCGGACGCGCTCAAGATACAATGCAAAGATCGAAGAGTTCTAAAGGTCTCACTACATGATTTTGAAACGGTTAACTATGCATGCCCCAATCCACTGGAGGTTGAGGTTCTAGAGCAACTAGCTGGCAAGGAATTGCTTATGTGCTACTGGAAGGTGGATGAGACTCAGGCTACTATGCCAGAGATCTTAAGTATTTATTCCAGTGAGCTGATGAAACAACGAATTGAAACTGATGAGACGCTGCAAACGGAGCATGTTTTACCACCACTAGTCTCCACTTTGGAGATGGAAGTGAATATGGAATTTAAGGGTTAGTGCAGCAAATTATAGCAGTGAATATGGCTTTATTTTAGACATTTTTGTAGAAGCTGCAATGGGCATAAGGCAGCATGTCAGCACTGAAGATTTAAATATGGAAGCTGCTGCTGATGCTGATGATGATGATGATGAAGCAGATATAAGTGAAGAAGATACTTTTCAACAACAGGATGCAATGTCATTTTCAACATTTCCATTGGACGAAGTGGATGAAGAAGCGGTCTCAGAATTACAAGTAACTCAAGATGTTAAGATAAATGCTGAAATAGAAGCAGCCGAAGAAGCAGTGGAAACTTTGACACATATGAAAATAGTTAAGATACCGCCTATTTGGGTGCCCAATAATCGTAGAACTCATGCTGCATTGATTTATGTATTCTTTCGAGAACAAACAACAGAATTTTTGCCAGCAAAGCCAAAAGCTGAACCACCTCATGTTATAATGGCATTTGAAGCATTGAAGAGACACGAGATTTTAGATGTTATTAAAAATCATATAGAGGATGTACCCTTATATGGGTTTTTTAGCTGTGACATTGCCGACGAAGCTGTACTTCTGGCTAACACATTGGAGAAATATGAAAAGAGAACAGAAAATTCGTAAGCATAGAAAATGCATCATACACTATCATTTTTGAGAACAATTCATTTGTTTTATTTAGAAACGATAAACTTGTGCTCAAAGTAAATAAGACACAAACTAATATAATGCTTTTGCTGGTTGGATTCGCGCCCACCTATGTCAGTACAAATGTGCACGTTGGGCATGATGAGGCAATGAAATTTTTTCCACCAAACTATAAAGTTGAAGCAGATGAGATTGTGTTGGCTGTTGAAAAGAAAGCAAAAAAGTCTAAAAAGGTAATAATATCTAAATATAGCTACTGTTTAACAGGAATTTAAGAAATTACACATTTATCATTTCTTAAATTAGCATAAAAAGAGTGATGAAGGTGCAAAAATACATGAAGATGAAGCCGTTTTACCTATTTGTGTGCAATCGGTGGGCAACGATCATATGGACAATGTGGCAAATGTTTTACATGATGAAGAAAAGCACCATTAACATGAAACCGCTTTTAAAAAGTAAAATATTATGTAACCGCAAGTAAGTAGTTTTACTGATTCTGTCTGGTTTAATTTAATGTATAACTTAATTGTAGTTGAATGTAGAAGCCGTTGATAAGCAAAAATTTTGGCAACAGTGCACAAAGAGCAATAAAAAGAGCGCCTAAACCACTTCATTTTATAAGTTGACGTTTGGCAATAAGGTTATAGAAATTCATTAATAAAAGTGTTTAATTTCCTGCAAAACTTTTAAAATAATTTCAACGCAAATCAATCTAAACTTTTGATAAAAAATATTTGCAATAAATAATTTAAAAAATTCGTTTATTCACGGCGCTGCCAACTTCTGTATAGATCGTTCATACTAAGTTATCGATTATTTATCAAGTATGTCTCAAAATATCGATGTGTAAATTTAAATATAAAAAATCAGTAAATATATGGAATTAACGAGCCTGAGAGGCTAAATGAAAGCTGCACATATGCAATATATCTATTATATGTAGATTTTTATCTTTCTTTCTGCTTTTCTAAAAACCTCAGCTTATTCAAACAGACCATTGTACGACTAGACGATTCTTCAATACACAAATAGGATGAGAATAAATAGGAATGAGATTCAGTTGATGAGAAATCGATTTTATTTGTTATATTTTTAAGATAGTGTGCCTCGAATCTAAAGCTATTTGAAACATTATATTCAACTCCATCTAGTATTCGTTTTAAATTCAATCATATTTGTTTAAAATTAAACAAAAAATTAAACATGAATTAAAACAATAGTAAAGATCTGCACAGCTTACTAGCTCAAATCAAAATGCAGAGCAGATGAAGGTCGAAAAATCAACTGGATGACTTGTAATGAAAAGGAATATTTGTCGAGTTCTACGCTAGCGACAAGCATCGTTTTGCTTTCAACTGAATACACGCGTTTGCATTTTTACCCAAAGCCAAAGAGTTGCAAGGCTAACAAACGTTTAGCTTATATTTTCTCTATAATTAGACTGCCGAAGACTAAAGCAGCGGTGAACAGCTATACAAACCCGAAGCAGATATCTACTATATATGGTTTGTATCCGACGAAGCTCCAAATATGCCACATAATTTTGCAAGTATAAAAACAATTACTCTAAGCCCACAAAGCATTTAACAAAAAGCTGAAAAGCACTTTTTCTGTTTTTCTATTTTTAAACATCGTAACAGTATGAAGTAGCAACGAATGCCTTCAAGTTTCTTATTACAATTGTCCACACTATTATCCTAATATTAGGATCATCTGTTACCAAAGCCCATTATTGTTAGAGAAATATTTTTACTTTGCTAATTGTTATTTTATTTTGCAGTTATTTAATGTGACGTAAACCAGAACATAACCATACATTGGGCAAAAATGCGAGCCACAATGGTCGTATATTATATGAAAGTTAAAAAAAGAATGGCAAATGGAATAGCAAGAGTCAAACGTGTCACTGTAAGTTTTTTGTATTGATATTTTCAGATTGTAATGCTTGCCAGCTGAAATCTTTTGCAGAAATTGATTATGAACAAGTTCTTACTAGAGCATGTGCTCGAAGACTGAACAAAAAACTTTGCCGTAAATTTAAAAATTGAAAGACCAATGGCAACGTGTCAAACGTGTCACTGTAAGTTTTTTGTATTGAGATTTTCAGATTGTAATGCTTGCCAGCTGAAATCTTTTGCAGAAATTGATTATGAACAAGTTCTTACTAGAGCATGTGCTCGAAGATTGAACAAAAAACTTTGACGTAAATGTAAAAATTGAAAGACCAATGGCATAAGATAGATTTTGAGAATGGGAAAGCGTTGCCGCAGCTTTGACGTCATACGACAAACAACATTACAAAAATTTTAAACTATTCGAGTGTTTGTCTTGTTCCACTTTGACTACTGCTGAAAATACAAACAGCTTAACATGATGACATTGCCAACACTACAACGTAAAACAAGAGGAGCAACATAGGAACCCTACTACTACACAGCAGCTTTTAAATTACATTTGTTGCAATGACTATCATATAATGTCTGTTCTTGTCTGTGCTTCTTGATTTACTTGCTATTGTTTTTATTCAAGCTTAAGCTATAATGTTTAACAATAATCATACAAAAAAAAAACAAAAAATCTATAACTAATAGCGTTTGTATTTATTAGTTGTGGCAATGACATGTTCATATGCATAAATATAAAAATATAGAAGATGGGCTGCAGATTCTCTTAATTTTTTTCTTTAGCGGTGCAACTATCTCAGGGACTACTCTTCAAACTGATGAGTATTTAAATGAATTAATAAGACATTAAGAGTCGATTTAAGTCTAATTAGCAAGTTGATTTAATTTTAATGAACAAGGATTGGCACTAATTGATGTAATAAGAACTTGAGCTGTGGGTATAGAAATGTGCATATGCCATTCAAACTGTGTTAACAGCTGTTAGCGCTGCCAACTGCTGCATTTATCGCATATGCCAAGCTATCGATAAATGGCATTCAAGAAGTGTATCGTTTAGTCATCGAGCCTATTGCCATAGTTTAAACATGTTGAATGCGGTTCCGGCCAGTGCAATAATTATGTTCGCATATAAATGTATGCAATCAGTCGGAGTTCTGTATATCCGCTCATTGATTTACAACGAGCCTAAGAGGCTAGTTCGTTTGGTAGATAAATGTGATATTTACATATTTATGCAATATTTATATTTATATTGTGCAGTTTCTTTTATGCAAATTATTCGTAAACAAAAGCAGCAACACTCAAATGTGTAGTGCGTGTGCGTTTGTGTATGTGAGAATAACAGTTTGTGCAAATAACACAAAGTGACGAGAAGTAAAAATAATAACAAAGCAAGATGAAATTGTGTATTGCAACAATTTTGTTAATTTGCTTTGAGCATGTGACTAAGGCTTTAGCTCAAGGCATGCCAATTAGTCCGTGCCCAAAAATCTTTCAATATAGATTCGATGGTAACGAATGGTTTGGACTAATCGCCGTGCGAAATCCAGACATAAGTCAAGCGCTGCAAATACGTGTTACACTCTCCATGCGTGGCAAACCAACGACGGTAGGTATTTGGGCGCAAGCCAGCTTAGTGTCTGCGGAAAAGTAATCGGCATTTCTTGCAGAGTTATCTTGGGGAAATAGAACTATTGACGCGTGGACAATTTAATAGCAATGCACCGGTGCTATATAAAATACGTTTTCCAAAGCATCACTTTCCGCCCAAGTTATTGCAAATCTCAGTTAATAATCGTGTTGCCTGTTTCGGAGCCGGCGGTATGTAAACGCAACATCTACAGACGCATTTTTAATTTTAATTGAATGAATTGTTTCTAGAACATAGCATTTTTATGACTCAAATACTGTTGGAGCATACGCGTAAGCTGACTTTTATACCAGAGCAACAGAAACCGCCTAGTCTTATACAGCCAACAGCAACAATGCCAATGGAGCAAGTTGCACCAGAGAGTGCCAGCAGCATTGACAGCATTTCCATGCATACGCAGCAGGATTTTGGCTCTAAATTTGTGCCACAGACACAATTTAAAAAGTACGTTAACTTTTTTCTCAGCTGTTGTCTGGTTTTCCAGCTTACTCAGCCAATTGCTTTGCTTGCTATTGCAGAAGACCGTTTCATGCTGTGCGAGAAGTTTGTGGCACAATTGATTCGAGCATTAACTTTGCTGTGCCAGCACAGCAACGCACAACGCAAGACACGACAGATGATGATGTGGATGGAGCGCGTGCAACTGACGTAAATACTGCGCCCGTTTTTGCCTCGCTCAGTGACTATGACAACGATGACATAGATTTCGAGAAAGAGGATGCTGTTACGGCAATTGATGACGACACGGCAGCGTCGTTAGTGGCTGAGGGCGGTAATAATGTAACAACAACAACAACAGCAACAACAACAAGCACTGTGGATATGCCGTCGATAACACGCGGTGCTTGGCCCTGGCTGGCAGCAATTTATGTAAATAACTTAACCTCTCTGGACTATCAGTGTGGCGGTACACTGGTCTCGGCGCGAGTTGTCATTAGCTCGGCGCACTGCTTTCACATGTTTAATCAGCGTTTTACGGCAAACGAGGTTTTGGTTTTTCTCGGACGTTACAATCTGAAGAATTGGAATGAAGAGGGCTCTTTGGCGGCGCCCGTCAATGGCATATATATACATGCGGACTACAATAATCAGCTGAACACCTATGATGCGGATATAGCGGTTGTGATGCTCAAGGATGAAGTGCGGTAAGTAACAGTGTATGCAATAGCTGTCATGTTGCCATGATGTTGATGATGCCAATTTATGCTTCTGCAGCTTTAATACGTTCATAAGGCCAGCCTGTTTGTGGTCGGGCTCTAGTAAGAGCGAGTACATTGTGGGTGAGCATGGCATTGTGGTGGGCTGGAGTTTGGATAAATTAAACAAGACTGCAGCGTTGCAGCCAACGAAGCACGCAACCAAAACAACAGCGACAACGGCAACAGCAGTCAGTGCTACAGATGCAAGTATACCCAAAGTCCTAAATGCGCCCATTATATCCAATGAGGATTGCTTCAGCGCCAATGCGCATTTTCAAAGTCTCTCCTCGAATCGTACATTATGCGCTGGCATACATATAGAGCAAGAGCAACATCAGCTCAAAGATAAGTCCAAGCCCAAAGGCGCCGGCAGTTTTACGGGCTTGTCAGGCGCTGGTCTAATGATAAATCGGAATAATCGCTGGATGTTGCGTGGCACAGTTTCGGCAGCGCTACCCACAAACAATGCAAGCACTCATGGAGCTCAATATATTATTTATACAGATGTGGCCAAGTTTATAGATTGGTTAACAGCGTTTATTATTTAGCTGAATTGTTTTTGTTTTCCATTTTTTGTTTTATTCCCAAAATATGCACAAAAATAGATTTCTAACAGAAATGTATGTGTGTGCGTGTGTGCGCGCGTGTGTGTGCGCGTGTGTGTATGGCCAAATCAATCCTTTCTTAACCAAACAGCAGCTTATACAATAATGCCTTTGTCTAGGCCTAATTTGTTTTAAATTATTTTTATGATACGGTCAAAGCTATTAGCTATGGTTGGCTACCTGCAAGGGCTTAGTTTACATTTTAAAGCCACTTCGCGAATTTGCTGCGCCTAGTGCGTGCTGCCATATGGCCAATCTGCCGGCGAAGACACGTCTACCTGCTAGGGGGCAAGGGTGTATAAAATGCGACCACAATGTGCTGCATTGCATCATATTTGTTGCAACATCCCAAGTGTGCAAACGTCACAAGTAGCTGCTTAACCAGAATGCTGCATTTTACACTCTTAATATTGTGCCTCGCATTGGCCAGGGGCAACGAAGATGACTGCAATGAAATGGTTTGCGGCTCGGTGGTGTCCAAGTGTTTGCTCACACAAAGTTGCCAGTGCAAACTTAATGATTGCCATTGCTGCAAGGATTGCCTGAATTGTCTGGGCGATTTATATACCGAGTGCTGCGGCTGTTTGGACATGTGCCCCAAGCACAAGGATACGCTGAGCTCTCTGTCGCCACGCTCACAGATTGGTGATGTGGAAGGCGTGCCCGAGCTATTCGATACGCTAACAGCCGAGGATGACGACCAATGGTCTACCATACGCTTCAATATGCGTGCCGGTTTCAAGCGTATTATGGATGAAGGCAGCAGCAACAGCACCGATTATCGCTACCAGGCCACAGCCAGCTCCAGCTCCAGTGCCAGCGTCAAGTGTACGGTCATCTATATAAATACATGCATTAGATCGCACAAATGCCAGCAGCAGTGCGAGAGTATGGGTGCGAATAGCTATCGTTGGTTCCACGATGGCTGCTGCGAGTGCGTGGGAGCCAATTGCCTAAACTATGGCATCAACGAGAGCCGCTGTAGCGCATGTCCCGAGGAGCAAGAAACCACAAATGCTGATGTGACGAATGCAGAAACTGAACAAGATCTTGAGCGTATTTTTGGCATGGAAGAGGAGGCCATGAATGATGATATGTGGGATTATGGTGAAGATGATGATTTTTTTTAAAAAGAAACAAAATTTTAGTTTGTGTAAAATATGTAAAAATATGATATTCGCTTAGTAACTAAATATATATATATATATATGTAAATAAATTGATTTAATAAATAATTATAAAATAATTGTAATTGTCCTTTTGGATTGGTTTTCACTTTGACGTCTAACAACTTGCGCTCAAAAATGATTCAAACTGAATATGCTGCGACGATGAATGTCTCATTTTTACAAGTTTTGCTAAGTATTTCCTAAGAATCAATCCCGAATCAAAAATGCATCACTTAATTTACGCAATGCAGCCTGGAACCCCAATCTTTTAGAGAAACTCGAAAGATAATAACCGCGTCTAGCTGAAAAGTTATGGCTGCTCAAGAGAAGGAAAAAGTAGTGAGATTCGTGATTAAACCCTGGAAAATTTGGACTTAAATATTGAGAGAGCTAGCATCAGGCATAAAAACTGTGTTCTCTGGTATTTGTAGTACATTTCAAGAGTAAGCAGTAAAAAGAGGGTAGCTTTCCAGAGCCAGAATCAGCGTGGGGTTTTATAATAAATATTGACCGATCTCAGTTTAGTGTGTCGCCAAGTAAATAAAGTTACAAATAAAAAAATTTATATACAATATATATATTTTTAATAAATGTTCACTATATGTTTATGTCAGGGATAGAGGGCAGCTCCAAGCGTTGACATGTCATTTTGGATAAGAATTGTGCAGTTCGAAAGTTGTCAGTAAATTTCAAGCAAAGCTAAGATAAGCTTAAGATTCGTCGAAGGAACACACAGCTTCAGCTCTGAGTTGAGGCGCACTGAACCAGACAAATCCTGCTATATGTACATTCAGGTTGTCACAAGCCAAGGATTTCCAAGCAGGCATAATGCGTTTTGCGTAATGTTGTATACCTAATTGCAAAAGTCCTCCTCAACGTTATATACCCAGCAACTTCAAGAGATAAGTATAATCGATCTATTCTTATGAAAAGTGCTGCTTTTGTTAACACATCTGATATCATCTTCTCAGTGGCCACATACCCAATATCAAAAATATATTTCTAAACATATCTTTTTGATTTTTTAAACCGATATGATTGCTTCACAGACATGATAATAATAACCCTTAATTTCAAGATAGCTCTAGGACTCATCACGCTAATTTACTTCTTGATATCAGTTCTTGATATTCAATTAACGATTTACGCCCCGTACAATCATCCAAGCCCAGCCCAATCCGCATTAGCGAAACAATGAATAGATTGGTCAGTGTAGTTTCGTGTCAGTCGTGGCACACACTTGTGTTAGTTTCATGAGAGTATGTAAGAATTCGGGCCGTGTCTTCATCGCCAAATGAAAGAAACAACTGGGTCCACACTTTTACACTTCAAATCGTCACACAGTTCTGGAAGCATCCTCCATCCTGTAGTATAATGTCTGGCTTGCACTCTTATCGTACTTATGTAGAAGATCCTTAACATACTGCTCGTGACCAATGCTGAGCACAATAGTCTCATCCCTACGCTCTATTTAATGGTATCATTAACATAAACAACACCTCTTGCAATCTTATTACCAGACCCATGCACTTGTATTCACAGCACGTGAATATTTCGAGTACGGAACAAAATCAATCTTTATTGGGAACCGTCTTTAGTTTTTCATTCCATTTACTATCACTTTGCATCAGGCCGTGAAGTATTTACAAACTGCTGTTGGAATACGATGAAGAGACATCCATATAGCTCAACATCCATATACAACTGCAAGGACAATTGTTACGCCGATCGAAGCGTGCCTAGTCTCAGCAGTGATTTTGTCTATATAGTCCATCAACCACCAAGTACTATTGGCATGCAGACACTCCATATTCTACATGGATATATTCCATATTATGCTTATAACTCGCAACACTTACATAAGACCGCCTAAAAGAGGCTTCCTTTTGTAGATTGTTTTATGTAGTCATTATGCGTTTCGAGATCTGCTGGAACCATATTGTTGGTCTGCTGTTCGGAACTTTGACAATTTTGTCTCTTATTGTTGCGTCTTTCAACGTACATAAATTATCACATGAATTTCGATTGTATTACCATAGCAAACACGCTCACGATTCTCTGCCATTTCCAGGAACAACGAATTCAAGCAACACAAATGACATGGTATAATTATAAAAGGTAGCGACAATAGAAAAATGCATCTTATGCCTTTATTACTCATTTTAGTCTAGTATCATCATGATATATTCATGCAAGTACAATGGAAGCTCTAGTCTAATATTCATGATATATTTTCATGATATATTTTGTACTTAACAAAATATTAGCTTTTTCGTCTTTTGCATCAAGTTGAGCCTGTCGCTCTACACTCTCATTTTCGCGTAGTACTAAACGATCGCACAGAACTGTACAAAAAATGTCATCTATCAAGATACTTTTTATTTGAAAAGTCCAGGCGCTATAATTATCAACGTCCAACTTGATATTTATAATGTAATTTCTTTTTATTAAACCATAAAGGGGTCACTTAAGTCTAGAATTTTCTTTGCTTTCGAACCAATCATTTATAGCAACGCAAAGTTGTACAAAAGTCCAAAATTTTCCATTTATTACATAAATATACTTTTGGGCATCAATTGAAAAATGTTCTTTACTTTAAAATAATTTCATATCTTTCGCAGTTTGTTTATTATTAATTTAAGGTGTAAAATTAGGTCCATTTGGCTTTATAATTAAACAATAATAAACTAGGAAAATGTTAAGTTAAAGCGATAAAAATTAAGCCTCATCTGGGGCTGGCTAGAATGGCAGATTTACAATGTAAGTGTTGGAATCAGGAAGTATCACTTTCTTAACAAAAGTTGTCCAATGATGAACGTTAACCAAGTGGGGAGTTCATAGTTCGAGATTCGCGAAAAATGCTCGATTTGACAAATCAAGATGAGTTAAGATAGAGAAGAATAGACCGTTCGCAAAAGAGAAGATCATAAAAGTTATTATGGTTATAGATTAACAAAATTGTAGTGCTAGAGGTCGAAAATTACGAGTTACTCTGCAGGGCATGACAAAATAAACTTGGTTCAGAAGTGCGTTAGAGTCAATGAGACCGAAAAAATACACCAAAGTCTACAAGAATAGAACGGTAGTCTCGTAGTAGGACCACATTTAAGGCCACAAAGAGCAAACATTAAAAACTCTCCAGAATTGGACAAATGGGGAAAACATATAGCCGATTGGTTGTGATATAAAGGTCATCGAATTCCTTGGCCACCGCTTGATAAATGCAAGAACCCCTCTAGCTTTCTATACAATGTTTACGATTGAAGTTATTTTGTAATCATACGTTCCAAGATAAAAGGCTTCAAGGATTAGGTTGCAAAATAAAGGGCACAACGATAAAATGTCGTTAAGTTGCGCATCATACAAAGATCATGTATGGATCAATAAGGATGCGAGAGTAGAAGATTAATTGGGGAAGCTAAATTAAAAATAGTTTGAAAATTAGAGAGCCTAAATTGCTACGTTGTGAAACAAACTAATGTTATTTATATCGGCTCAAGTAAAGCCTTTGACTCTATTAATCATCTTGCTCTCCTTGTTAAACTGTAACATTTCGATTTTCTGCCTGGCCTTTTAATTGGGATATCATCCTATCTATCAAATCAAAAAGGCTGTGAATCTAAAGAAATAAATGCTGCCATGGGAAGAATCTTCCAAAAGTTTAGTATAAGTGGATCAAAAAACTACCATTTATTGATATACTGAAACATATTTCGTACGAAGCTTTATACATATTTCCAACATCGGAAAGAAAGTCAAAAAATGTTTTATATTTTTATGAAAACAATACAATCAGCGCAATAATCGAAATTTACGTATAGGGCATTTTCTTGACCGCGAGAGACACTTATCTAGAAGGTGGTATTATAGGCATACATACAACATTAGCCCGAAGTACCAAAGAATTAATAGCACAATGACACAACCGGAAGTGTTGATAATATTTATTCTAATATCGGGTACGTGTAAGCCTATAAGAAACACAGTGTAGAAGTGTGAGTTCGGTTATCAAGACAACACTCTACCTCTATATATACAGCAGATATACCCACAACGAGGCACCTTACAATAGCTCTACATTTGCCGATGACACTGCAATCCTGAGCCGCTTTACGCTATTCACGGCAACCCACATTTGATAACTTGCTCTCCATTTGGTAGTTATTTAGAAATGGCTATGTGATTCGGGAATACAAGTTAGCGATCAGAAATTCGAACACGTAGTATTTAATCTCAACAGACAAGATTGTACTTCAATTCCAAAAAAGTTACGTACCTTGGTATTCAACTTGACAGACGACAAAAGTAACACATCTCAAACTAAAAGCCCGTAGTCTCTACATGGGCTTATTTGTGTACGCTCTCGCCTAAGACTTTTAAATAAGATCCCACTTGACAGCTCCTTCTTAAACCCGATCTGGACTTTTGGTTCCCAATTATGGAGGAACGCCAGTAACAGCAATCTAGAAGTCATCCAAACTATCACTGGCGCACACTGGCACGTTCGTAATGAAAACATTCAGAGGGATTTACTCAGACTTCCGATCAGAGATGAAAAAGGCCAACAAAATGGAAAAAATTACATGCCCATCCGAATAGCCTTACGAGGGACGTACCAAGGATATTGAGCCAAACTCGACTGCGTCGCATTGACATACCAACCCAATCTTAAAGTGTTACGGCCACATAAACTCATATCAGTTGCAATAGTGACTGTTAGTTAAGTAAATTTTGAAGATTTGTAAACTTATTATAATTCTCATAATGAGAAGATCCAATAAATAAAGCAACGTATATTTTCATCATCATCATCATCCTTGGCGCTACAGCTACAGTTCAGCTTTGGCCTTTCAAACAATTTCTCTCCAATAGTCTCTATCCTTCGTATATTTTACAGTATTTATATGCGAGGGCTGATACATGAATGCGTGTGAGTTTGATCGAAAAAATACCATCAAAGGTATGCACATTTTCGTCGTATGCAAAATCACAATTTTTTTAAATTATCATCTTCAAGTTACGCTATTATGTTTCTCACAATATAACCAATGTTCTGCAAGATGAGTTTCTGTGCCTTGAGTAGTAGGTTTCGATAATAATAATTCGGCGTAACCGTGGTTCTGCTGTAATTTCGACTCAAATCAATATAATCAATCAGCACTTTGTTTATGCACTAAAACTTTAAATATTCGGATAATTGGTTATTCTGTTCAGATCGAAAAATGTTTTCTACAGAAATTTTTTAAAAATTCCATGAAAAACACTCGATTTGCGATTTGGGGTAAATGTTGTTCGGCGGAAGTTGCTAAAAAATGTATTCATTTTATGAATTAAGGGAAAATTTTGGCCACTGCCTAGTTTGCACGATGATGGCTATCTGTAATTACGGAGATCTCGCTTTCGGACAGTAATGCAAATGTTCTACATTTATTATGATATACCTCAGTCTAAATCCAATGCCATAGAGCAGATACCAAGTAAAAGTAGCATGCTGCAAGTCGAAGCAGCGCAACGTTTCGCTCGACTGTTTCATTTTAACTGCAAATGAAGTCAATGTAGTAATTTTAAGAATCAATCATTTTGGGATATTTTTGCATATTAATGAAGCGAAATAATGCTCATTTAATAACTTAGCTTTTGGTTTTGATAAATTATACTTTTTTTTTTTGATAAAATTGTTGCACCACAATTCTATATAAGAAGCCGCTTTGCCATAACAGAATCCATATCGTGCAGCTTTTTCAAATAAAAACTTGACTTAAAGCAGCAGATATGTATCTCCAAATAAGCAACGGCACAACTTTGTAGACTGCCCTCGTGCCTCGTGCTAATTACGTGCACCTGTATGTATACGTTCAAGTAAAAGGGCGCATATGCTTGGATCTATCAAGCACGTCATCATTCCCTATCGACAGCAGCATCTTTCGACCAAACAATACACCCCTGCTCCTTAAATTATTCCTTTTCTTTTGTGTGTTGTTGTTTAAACAAAGTCTTGATTTTTTTTGCAGTTCCTTACGAACATTGTAGGCGGGCGCATGTCTTACGCGTCTTCGGATATATTTTCGTTATATTTTTTTTAAGTTAATATATATGTACATTTTCTTATGAAAATCTAACCACAAAAAAAAAAGTTTCTACAAAAATGCTACGTGTGACGAAATAGTTGCCAAAATGTTTAAAATTTCTAGCGCTTGAAACAGTTTTGCTTCTTGTATTTTTTTCGCGTTTTCTTTCGTTTTTCATATATAGTAAACAGTGCCTCAAGGTAATTTTCTAAGCGTTTTTATAAGAAAAAAGCTGTTAAAAAATCGAGATTGATACTGCTACGTGATTGTAAAAAAAAAATATCATATTGTAGCTTCATTTGCAAAGATGAAGCTTAAAAGTACGTATGCTTTGGAAAGTATGTTTTGCCCATATTTCGCTGGTAAGAAGTTAACGCAGTGAAATCTAGAGAGTCAGATCCTTCTTCCCTACAAAATATATACATATATATATATTGTATTTGCACCAGTTAGCACCAGAGGCATGCGTAGAAGATTCTTTATATAAAATTTGTTTTAAACTCTATAATAAATATATATTGTGATTATTTTTTAGCATGCTGCGCGGAGTGGGAGTACGTCGACGGCGAGGCTCCTCCCCGATGGCGCGTTTGACGAATTTGCATAACTTTAACATTGAGGATGGCATAGCCATAATTGGCGAAGGTGGCCTACGACGAAATGGGAATTACAATGCCTATGTGCCCAATAAGCGTAGACGTGCTATAGTCGAACACGTTGAGGAAAACTTTGCAATGGTGCCCACAAGACTGAATTTGGGTGACCTTATGTAAGTACATATCGATTCAATTAATTTAACAAACTGGTATTCAATCTATGTTCGATTTTTCTATTTCGAAACATATATATATTATTTTAACAAACTTTAGATTCGAACTATAGGGTGATTTATTAAGAGCTTGCAAAATGCAACTCTAAAAAGAAACTGAACTTAGTCAATTGTCTGCAGAACTTGAAAATACGAAAAAATTGGGTGTGACTAGAAAAAACTATAGTGTTTTTAGCTACTTTTTCCCAGTTTGCTCAGTAGATTTTGGTTTTGTGCAAGAGCAAACAAATCGCAAAACGCCTACAACAGCAAATCGCAAAATTATCTATTGCTTATCCAAGACATTCTTCCTGTTAATTTATTAATGAAACAGAGTCTGTACTAAAACAATTTTCATTATTTTCTAATTATTTGCTCTACGGGGTTTAAATTGGGATCGTTTGCCGTCCTATTCCATATAAAATTACCTTCTCTAAATGATCGTAGAACCTGCCATGGCGTGTTATTTTTACCTAAGCTTTTACTGGGTTTCATTGACTTTTATGTTTCTTTCTGTTTTCAACTTTAACATTGTAAATCCAAGTTTCTAGCCAGCCCCAGATGTGAAACGGTGCATTACTCTCCTTAGTAAAATATCTATTATCATCCAGAGCAACTCGTGATTTTCGACCTCTAGCATTACCATTTTGTAGATCTTATTATGCATTCTACTATTCTTTTCGGCTCTTATGCGCAAATTATAATAACCTCTACGATTTCCTATCCTGTGAACGGTCTTTTCAAACTATTTCTTTGTCTATCTTAACTTATCTTGATTTGCCAAATCGAGCATCTTTGACTAATCAAGAAAACCCAACTTTGTCAACGTTAGTCTTTTGGTTTCTTTGTTAAAAAATGTCTTAACTTTTATGTTTCTTGCTGTTTTCTTCTCTTACATTATAAATCCAAGTTTCTAGCCAACTTCATCAGTGAGACGGTGCATATCTATAAAAGTAGGAATACGGATGAGTTTTATATTATATTTTCCTCCTTATCATTTAATATTTCTTAATTTTAACATCTTCAAATTGTTTAACTTTAAGTTCAACTGCACTAAGTTGTACCCCTAAATTATATAAATAAATAAATACTTCAAAACATAGAAAAAGTCGTAGAATTTGATATTAATTCTGCAATACCTAAAAAATAGTTTGAAAAAGTAAGCCGAAGCTCCCTGTTACCGCCGAACAGCTATTAATGGAGATACCTCGATGCATTGCCTTTGTAGCGTTGACATCATAGCCAAGATGAATAAATTTATTTATATGATGTAATCCGTACATCTTTTTGGGTACTACTCATAGGAGACAAGTTCCAAAAAAAATCCAATACAAACGTTCGACTAAGCAACTTTTGAGGAGTTTCTTTCAGCCCTTTAACGCTACAATCGGTCTTACTAGCTGTCACCAGACGCCCCTGTTTTCCGCACGTCTTTTTTAGTTGGTCACTCAAAGAAAAGATCGGTCCTCCACCGGGTTTTTTCATTTGAGTCTAGATCGTCTTCCCATGCTTCTGCAACAAATATATTAATATTGTCGGTTGAGAGGGAACTCTGCTTTCAATTCATTTTTATTCTTATTTTATAGCAACAAGAGACTTTTTTTTTTATTTAAATAAATTTTTTTTAGAACAAAACTTGATAGACATCATTTCAGCATACATATCGGTATCTCACAAGTATATTCCGTGAAATTTGCTTCCAGTTGTTTTTGGAGTGACGCGCTTGTCTGGGGCGTTAAATCATATGATCTACGCGTTCAATTGATCGACCTGAAAGTTGAAATAATCTGCTTATTGAACCTGCCTCTCAATAAGGCCATAGTTTCAACTGCTGTGTGGCAGGTGTTATCATTTTGTGACATCTATTTTGAAATCTACTACATCTTTGCCAAGTCGCAATGTTCCATTGTAGGCCAAAAAATTGAAGCACAAAAGCAGAGCTTTCCGCATATGCTCTAGGCACAAAACTAGACATAATTACACAAAGAAAGATGTTTGCTGTTGTATGAAATCGCTTGAAATGTGCACTGTTTCATGTGAACAGATGTTGAACTCATGCAAAAATAGTAAGACATTTCCATGGTAGCTGATAGTCACCTATGAGCAAACAGTTTTAAGCTTATACAAACTTTTTTTTTATTGTATTATGATTATATTATAGTTCCAACTGCAACTGTTGGGCAGTAAAGCCGGGAAAGTTAGCCGCAGCAGCTATTAAAAACAGAAAGTTGCTGAAAAAAATCACCCTTTACTGCAGCTTTTAATCACAACTAAGGGATTCTGAAGTCTTAGTGTAAACTGGTTTATAAATAACGCTGCGAGTGCATTACTTTTTGCGTTTTAAAATTTAAATTGAGCGTATTTTTTATGTTCAAAATGCTGCGCACAAAGTGAAGCCTAAAAGGTGGCAACGCTTTTTGCTTTGAGATGGCAAAATGCAATTTAATTGCGCTAAAAAGTGCTGCATGAATGCAGGCGTCAAATTATGCATAGTTATAAATTAGTAAATGTTTAAAAACCTTTTTGAACCAAAAGAACTAAACAATAAATAATAAATACTTATTTTTTTTTTAATAAATATTTGCTGCTTAACGGCAAGAAGCATACGGTACAAAAGCTTTAGAAATGAACAACTATTGTGTGCAGCTTTAAGGCAATGCGCCTGCCACACTCTATGCCACACGCTCACACCAACGTCTAGACTCATGCCGCAGATATATAGCGTATTCGCTCATTTTATCGACTAAACCAAAGCTGCCTGCTGTGTGCTGTCGAGCTTAATGCTTTAAGCTTTTTCGGCTTAAGCGCGCAGGGCTGTTTTATCAGAGCTTTGCCTTTGTAGTAGTTGCTGTTTGTGTGCGCGTGTGTGTGTGTGTGTCAGTGTGTGTGTGGCAGTGTGTCAGTGTGTGTAATGTGTAATGCAATGTCGTGCGGTGCGACGAGTTGAAGTCGATTTGCTAAGTTTGTTGAGTTTTTCGTCCAACTGGTGAGACAAAGTCGGTAGCAGGTCGCACGGAGCGGTTTTTGTTTTTTATTTTTAAAAACGTTAAATGCGTTTATAAATCGTTTAATTAAACGTTAAATGCAATACAAAGTGCTATGTTAAGTGTATAAAATGGCAATTGCAATAAATGCAAAGCGGAAATCTATGAAAAATTTGTGCAAAAATATTGAAAATTTGTGCTTGTGGCATATAAAATCGGGTCGAGTGGTGAAAATGAAATTGCAAACATTCAAACAAAAGGAGAGCGAGCGAGCGAGAGGGCGTGAGAGAGAGAGAGAGAGAGAGGCAAAGAAAAGAAATGAAGAAAGCAGCAAAAGCAGCGAATAACATGTGTGTGTGTGTGTGTGTGCGCCAGCGAGTGTGTGCGTGCGTGTGTGTGTGTGTGTTAAGGAATTTAATGAGACTGAAACAAATGAATGCGTTAAAATGAAACTAAGTAGAAAAAGGAAAATTATATACATTTGCCTGCCTGCCCCACTGCCCCACTGCCCGCACCTGCCCAGCCTTTGCTGTGGGATGTCGCGTCTTTCACATGTTTCTGTCGCTACCTTGGTGTCGGGTTGTAATTGTTGAGTTGTCCTTTACAGCTAACCAGCCCAATAAGCGACGCACACGCACACACGCACACACGAGCTGCGTGCGTGGTGTACGTTGATGTGTGAGAGTTGGGCTTGGTATTGGTATTGGTATTGGGATTGGGTCAGCAGCGAGTTGGTGGAACGGCAATTTTTTCCAAGTGAATTTCGTTCTCGATTTCGTTTTCGTTCCTTTTTTTACGTTTTTCATATTCTGTGACGTGTACAGGCGCAGTCTATCGAATTGCGCTACTAAAACTATGTTTTTTTTGCGCTTTTCGCTTCCTGCTATCCCACACAACAAGCGGAACCCATCGACCTCCCAACTACCCTAGTTTTAGCTGCCCCACGTGTCGCTAATATAAACAATATACCATCCACAAACATCTGTTCATACTTAAACGTATACACCACAGTCTATATTGAGCATATTTATGATGCAGCCCAACTAGCTTACATCCCAGGGGCTTGCAATTTGTTGTATTATTATGAACTTTGTGGGCGCTCTAAATACGCGCAATACCCCCGTGCTTGCAACCCCAAGTCCAACATTTGAAATAGGCCAAAAGTCACAAAAAAGAAAAGAAAAAAAAACAAGCACATGGAAAAACCAGCGCAAACCAGAAGTAGTTAGAACAAAAAGTGGCAAAGAAAAACTGCACTTGGACTTGCCAATTAGCAATCCCATTTCTAGAAAAACAAAACGAGCGACTTGGCACTTGATGACGTCATTAGAGCCAGCATTAAATATATGGCCAGCTCTTAAATTACAAACATTTACATATGCTTGTGCTGCATATATTGGCTAGGACTATTGTTTCTTCTTGTAGATTTGAGCCTTTTTTTGGCAACATGCGTTTTATAATAAAAACCGATTTTTTGTGCCACTTGGCCGGCATCTCTAATATGTCAACAACTCGTATAAGTGTCATTACGTTGGAATCAGTGACCGAGCCAAGCGGAATTCAAGTACAACTGTACCCATTCGTACTAGTCAATTTCCGACAATTTGAGTTTATAAAAAAAGAGCTTATTACTTTTTTTTTTTTGGTAAACTTGGCCAAGATACAAATGTTGAGCATAAAGTTAAGCTGAGGTGAACTACTTAGACGTGGCACATATGTATGTACATATATAATGTGCATTAGGTGCATATGCACCGAAGCTTCGGTTTAACGCTTCATATAAAAATATAGCTTTGGCAGACGTACTGCACTTGTCCTAAAATGTGCTAATTTCTCACAATTATAGCACAAAATTGATACACCCACCTGCATTGTTCGGTGACGGATTCAACTAAGTGCGGGTTTTTGTTTTTTGATAACATTTCTACCTAATGCCTTAAATAATTTGAAAGCTTTTGTCAAAGTTTATTTTATTGGTTACAAAATAAAAGTTATGCTACATACTGAACTTATACGTTAATTATAAAACAAGTTTTTAACAATTTTTTAAAAGTCTAGTTATAAAATTGAAATTTACTAAATCTTTTCATTGCGAAACAACGAGCATGCTTTCAAGCTATCAAAGAGAACGTTGCAAAACTTCACTGAAGACTCTTAATGGTCTTTTAGCTTTAAACTATAGACATTCCATAGTTTTTTGCGAAAAAATCAAATACTGTGTACCACAAAAGTCCTGATAGAGCAGCATATTTTACAGTAAAATGTAACCCAGCTTCTTGTAGCCTCTATTAAGTTTGATTTAGATCCCTAAGAAATCCTCATCATAACTAACAATAAAGTGAAAACATGTACTTCCCTATAATATGCTCTCAAAGAGAACAGAAATCTACAGTTTAAAGGCATTTCCGAACGACAATATCTTTAATTAGCAAAGATTTACTAAGACAATAGCGTGTTACCGCACAACGTATGCGCCATGTCGTTCGTATGAACGAAGATGCTCCAGCAAAGAAAGTTTTCGAAACGAAAGTTAACGAAGCAAGACGAAGAGGACGACCTAAACTCAGATGGCAAGACCAAGTGGGGGAGAACCTAGCTTCACATGGAGTGACCAACTGGAGAGGGCGCGCGCAAAGCAGGGGCGTCTGACGAGCGTTAGTAAAGTCGACTGTAACCCGATAACAGGTTGTGATGGCCGAACAAAGAAGAAAGAAGAAGAAATAGCGTCTATTTGCTAGCTATGTCAGTGCTAGGCAAATGCACCAGTGCTGTGTAGCTTGAAATAGAACCAGCAATCTGCTTTTTTAGAGGCGAGTACGCTATTAGGGTGCTCATATTGTTATAATATAACTCGTTTGTCGCCAATTTAATTTTTCGTCATACGCAACTTTAACATATAAATCTTGTCAATGAAAGTATTTTAAAATATTTCTAAAACAAATTTAAAAATTTTTGAAGCAATTTTTATAACAAAAGTAGTGCAAGAATATGCTGCTTACGGAATGTCACCTAGTTGGACATCTGTTGGTAAATAAATTTAGTATATTCCCAAGAGAATGGGCTATAAAAAGTTAAAAATGATTTGTTTTAATATTTTTTACTATTGCAAAGTTTTTAACAATCCTGTAGTGGCGGTCCAAGCTTTTCAAAAACGGCAAAGAAATAAAGAAATATAATATAATTGTTATAAAAAATTAACTTTTTTTGTTTCAAGCTAAGGGGGAGTTGATTTTTTTTCTTATATAACAAATACATAGATCCGCAAATCTACGTCTAACTTTGTCACTGTCTAGACGAAACGTTTCTGATAATCATCCGTTGTAAAATAGAAGAGAAAGAAGTCTCAAGATCCAATTTTTCAATTCGGATTTGCTTTTGCGTTTTACGAAAATCTAATTTTTCGTGCAGCTTTTATCCGAATTACAAATATTCTTTTAATGCAAATTAGAACATTAAAATTTTTTAAGACTATATTAATCTACATTTTTAGCTTATTTTAAGGATATTAAGATAATTCCAACTTCCGGATCAGCTTTACAATAAAGTGCAGTATAGGGATCTTTAAGTGCTGTGACTTTTACTTGCAGCAAAACATTCGTTTTCAATACTCGTAAAAATAGGAGCATCAAAAAATCGTATTCTGAACGAAATTTAGTAAAATTTTCGTATACGACTTACAAACCTAGGCTGAATGATTATCTATTAGTTATTAATCAACTTGAAATTGTCGCAAGTACAAACTAAAAATGTTAAAGAAAAGAGTATTGTAAAAGCTGCTAAGGGTTTCTAAGCAGTTTTGTAAGCCAATATTCATTTTCGAACCGGTTGCATTTATAAAAGAACTCGAACTTTTGAACAACGATGTTGGAAAAAAAAGTAAATCTCTGACGACAATGCATGTAGTAGGTGCAGGGAACCAGGAGTTAGAGAAACTCTGGAAAACCTTCTATGCAACTGCACTGCCCTCTATACCTCGAGAGCTAGATTTCTAGAGAGACCAACGTTTGACTCGCTTGCAGAGGCAGCTCGAAGGCCATCCCTGAGCCTGTTTGCTTTCGCGAAACACACCCGTATATTGCACTACTAACGTATCCATGACCATGACTCACGGAGTTTTGGCCGACAAACTCCGGTTCCACTAAGGATCATACTGATCCCCTGGGGGCCTACCGGCCTAACCTAACCTAACCTAAGTAAATCTCGTAAATGAGTTGACGAAGATATATTAACATCTTGCCAGTATATGTATTCCTTAGTTGGAGGCGGGTAAATTCCATCCCAAATTCACGATCAGCTTTGCGTTAAAGTCCAGTAGTATGTCTATAGTATGAACTAAGGGATCTTAAAGTTGCACGTTTTCTGTAACCATTTTGGGGTTACCTACTTATATTTACGCAGAAGTTAAACTCCATAACTGCAAGCTTAATCCTGTCAATTTTTATCTCAAGAGCAGTATTTCGAGCATTTCGAACAATTTAGCACAAAAATTTGCTTAAAAACTTTAAATCAATCGTATTTAATTTTCTTAAATCTTTTCATGTATAAAAATCAATTTATTCCCAAAGACGAAGCATGGACATATCTCTATTTATAGCTGTACTGGAATCTACAGCTTAGAACCGAATACAAACGGCGTTGTCTTTACCTAAAAAAGATTTTCTTAGGCAAATGGCATCTATTTATTTGCTAACTATGCCAGTGCTTGGCACATAAAGGTGAAATGGTAGCAGCGATCTTTTGGTATAGAGGCGAGAGCGCTAGTACTAAGCTACCGAGGTTTACACTTAATTAAATTTTGATATTTACTTGAGTGGAAAGCTTAAAGTAAAACAAATACGACAAACGAAGTGAAATCTGAAAATAACAAAGATTTAAAGATCGAAACTAAAAGTCACTGCAAGACTTATTGCCAAGACATTGCTTAGTTGTAGTTTTTGGTAGATATTTTCCCAATCAACTCCAACATTGTTACATTTCATTGCACCAAATATATCGAAATGATTTTTTTAAGGGATTCCATTTATTTAAAATTGAACAGTTAACAAAACATTTAATGAGATAAGTTTTTCAATCAAAAGAATATGATTTATCTAAACGATTGTTTTTGTTCTTCAAAAAGTGTACAACTTACATGCTCACTAAATGTACTTGTACAATTCTTTTTCCAAACGAATGTTTATAAAACAGTATTTATTTTGGATAGACAAAACATTGTACACTTTTTATCATTAATAATCGATGATATCAGGAAGTTCTGAACAAGAAATAATATCATATTGTTTATCTGATGTGACACTAGCAGTTCCTTATGCAAGCGATGAGATTCCTCATAAAGATAAAATCACAATGCAAATTGATTTTTAATGTCTTAGAAAAGACTATAATATATTACCAATCTTAAAACCAGTCTAAAAACTTATAAATAAAGTAGTTCTGAGTGTGCTTCATTTGCCTTAAAACCTAGTTGTTCGACTAGTTTATGTCAAGTCCCTTAAGTCGAGTATTTTACTAATTTTAAATAAAATAACTATATAGAAAGAGATTTCATATTTCTTATTTTATGCAAAATAAGTTTTTGATTTACATTTTTTTCTCCTGAGATTATGCTAACTAAACTCTATTAGTAAATACCCCTAATTTGGACTTACATGCAAATTAATAACAGATATTTTCAAAATTTTGTATACCGAGAAAACATTTAATATAAAGTAGAAAAAATTTTACAACTACTGAAGAAATCTTTATGCAAAGCAGTCATATTTTTGAAAAATCTGTAAAATCCTCTGCCAGCTGTTTTGGCAACATAAAAAAACTTAATATTTAACAAAATTAAAAAAAGTTTACTTATTAAAAATAAAGAGCTGTTGCAATTAAAATAAAAAAAGATTTTGCAGCATATTAGCAAACATACTTACGATCTTAGTTTTGGCCGATGGAACTAGTTATAAAAAGTGAGAAAGAGGCTGGTAAAATAATCTTAGAGGTTTTTTTTTTTAAATAAACATTTTTACTTAAAAAAGATTGAAAACTTCTTATATTAAGTCCAGTAAATAGAAAAACGAAGCAAAACTACTGTTTATATTATTTATTTATCGGCCATTACGAATTTGTATCAGAACAATTAAGTTCAATATTTTAACAAAAAATATAAATTTTTTGTTGAGTACCATTAATTCAAATTTCATAAGAGAAAATGGAAAAATTTGCAGCATATGTTTTATTAATTTTTTTTTTTAATTATATGCTCTCTCGCCAAACTGCTTAAGCTGAACCTATTCAATTGCTCGTGAATGCCCTCAATAAGTCTTTTTTAAGAACGAATTAAAAATTTGACAATTTTTTCGTTGAAGATGGCGTTTGTTTCTCTACACATTGAAGTTCGATAATTGCAAAACATAGCTCCCTCGAGTTCATGTTATTAAAATAAAAAGTAAATAAAAAAATTTTAAAATAAAGAATTCGCTGAATGCTCAGCAACGATTGAAACATTCTTCAAGCAAAAATCGATTTGTTTCTTTTCATTTTTATTTTGATAATAAAGTGTGTATGAATCATTTCGAAAACGAGAAAACCAAATCCACTTATTTACTCCTTGAGGGTAACTTCTTAAGATTATTTTATTATATTTCTAATAAAAATGGATTTTTTTAAAACAAAATCACAAACATAAAATTTTACATTATTTTCAAACTATAAAAAGTAATCTTATGTACTAGTGCTTACTCCGATAAACTTTACTGTTGGCTAGATTTATTATTTTTAGATAAAACGTTAAGGTTTTCACGCGGTAAAACCCTCGCTCTACAATTATATAATATATCTTAAAGCTTTTCATATTAATCTAGCAAGATTTCGCATCTGCTTGTGAATACCCTAGTTGCGAGCTAACTTAATATATCTCTTGGAATTTTCACTACATTTTTGAAACCTTTTTTAATTGTGTAAAAATTTTGTTATAAAAATGATCAAGTTAAGCATATTATAACAGACTAAACTTAGAAAACAAAGGCATATTAACGTTAGCTGAGCGTTATAGCATAAAAGTCTGGAGCACTATGGGGGGAATTCGATAACAGGACTTGCAGAAAATGATTTTTAACGCCTGCTCGCCACGAAACCTCAATCATTAAAGATCAAAGATTTCAATTTAAAGATAACTTATCTATTAACATATTTTTCAAAAACATTTTCTATGCACATATAAATTATTTATTGGAGCTCGTTAAGGTAGTATCTCCTCTAAATCCGAAGCTTGCTGGTTCGTTTCCATCTTGCAGCTCTGTTACATTAGCCTAGCACTCAGAAACCTAGTTATACACTATTTATCTAGGAAAATCTCTTTTAATTAAAGACACCTTCGTTCGCATGCGTCTATAAATTGTAGATCCCTGTGCTCATCGAACTGTTAATAGAGATGCATACAGATGCTGCTTTTGGAACGATGCGGCGCATAAATTTATATGGATTTTTCATGTCTATTCAAAATCTTGCAATAGCTAAAGATTTGTTAGTTATATCTTAAAACATTTCTACATTATATTAAACTAGCAAAAATATTTTTGAAGCTAAACTATAACTAAGTTCTTTTTAAACTATTTATGTGGGGGTGTTTTTTTTTTTTTTGCCAGCATGTTTTAGATTTTTATTCCAGGAAACCTTACCGACACCCAAAACAAGCCTGTATAGCAGATCTTAAATGATAAATTAGTTGGCAGCAAGTTAATGAATACCCCTAATGCCAAACATTATGGCAAGCATACTTCCAGCTAAAAGTTACTACTTGTCAGTCGCTAATGACACCCAAACTGCTACACAATGATGTATCGTTATAAATAAAGTTATAAATAATAAAGGCATATAATTAAACAAATTCTATCTAGATAGAATTGTTTAAATTTTATTACAATGAAAAAACACTAGCTCTCTTAAATCATTTCAAACTACATAGATACGTCGGTCATTTTTCAACTTTAGTTAAACTTTTTATAGTCAATATTGAGTGCTGCTTGGCATAGTGAATACCCTTAATGCGTTATATGCTTGCGAACATTGCTCCAACTGAGCTTGCTGGTCCAGTTGCAGATATTTGCTTTTGCGTGCTGGAATGGAATACTTCCAATATTGGAATGCTATACGCAGTAGCCTACACACTTGTGCCTACAATTTAACAAGCCGGTAAATTAAGCAACAAAAATCTTTAGCTTTGCTTTCCTGCTGCTAATGAGAAAGCTAAGGCAGACTTTGCAAGGAAATCCAAGCTTAAGGAGGCTGCTCCACGCAATTGGCGCTGGCGCTGGCGCATGGTGAATGGTTGAGCAGAGTTCACCACAGCAGCGTTGGGTATTACTTTGTAGGCAAAAGTAAACACGTATATGCGTGTGTGTGTGTGTGTGTGTGTGTGTGTGTGGTGTGTGTGTGTGTGGTGTGTGTGTGTTGACGAGATTTTGCGCTCATTTCTGTCTCTCTTGTTGACTCTCTTTGTGTTGGTGTGCGTGCGTGTGTGTGTGTGGCTTTCCAGTTTCAAACGAAAGCAAAGCAAAAAAAGGACAAAATTTCATTTCCCAACGTTTCATAATTCACCACATTCACCAGCTTTCAGCCTTTTTTCTTTCTTTTTGTTCCCACTACCTGATACTTGTGCAGTGGAACAACATTCAACCCCTAACTTTTCATTCATGGCGTATTCCAGTAATGGAATACTCTGCCTTTAAAATGAAACACTACTGCGGTTACATTTGTATATGTATGCGTGTCTATATATATAGATAACATTCTTTGAAGCGGGGGCACAAATAATATTATTAAAACAATTTTTAAAGCTAATTTTTATATATTTATATTATACAGTAATTGCTGCTTTATTTAATCAAGTGCTTAGGGGGGAAGCGGTTAGATTTTGGCACATAGGTCAGTGTTGTAAGCGAATAAAAGAGAAAATTATAAACTTTATTTTAAGTTCAAGCTCAAATTTTAAGAGTAAATAATTAAAAGTTGTAAAACTATTAAAATATATATAAAAAAATAACACTTAAAAGTGCAACGTTTGCATGTGTCGCTCTGTCTGTGTGCGTGTGTGTGAGTGTGAGTGTGTGTGTGTGTAAGGTCATTATCCTGCTAAAAACCCGTAACTTGCATATTTACGTGTGTGTGTGTGTGTGCGTGTGTCAAAATCTGTGTCAAACTTAAACAAAACTAAAAATAAACACAAACCAACATTAAATTTTAATATAAATTGCTTGCAATTGCAACTAATTGCAACGTTTTACAACATTTACTGCGGCTGCATAATAAATGTCTACCATTACTAATACAAAATTCATGTCAAACAATTTAAAATTGTTAATAAAAAACAAAGTGTTGGAAAGTGTTGTGTGTGTTTTTGAAAATTGCCTGCCAAATAGCCACGTGGCGTTTAAAATAATTTCGTTGCGTCTCGTGGCAGTAGCGAACTTAGTGGCGCCCCCAATATCTCACTCTCAGTGTCAGTGTTGCTAAACTTGCAATTTTTATTTACTTCTCTCAAATAGGTTTAGCAAACAATAACAAAAAACAAAAAAAAAAAGAAGTATGCACATGTAGTAAGAAAAACAAACTTTAAACATAATACAATTTAAGCAGTTACTGCTTGACATAAAACAAAGAAAAAACAAAAAACGAAACTAATTAAATAAATAACTAAATTTAAAGCAAACCAAAAAAAAAAAAAAAAAAAAAAAACAACCAACAAAAGCTAAACCATCGATGTGAGCAGTTATATAGAGCGAATACTCTTTAAAATATTATCCAAAATCGTAACCCCAAACTCCCACATACATTTTCCCAAACAATCCAAGCAACTTCGGCAGTCTGCGCTGCTAGTCCAAGTACAGTTGGCGTTTTTTTAGCTAATCTTATCTCAAATAAATGTTTACGAGCCGCTATCGTGCCATGCGGACTCCCTGTCACTCCCGACAAATGCGTATTGTGGTTCATCTTGTGTAATATAATTATGGCCGAGCGGTCGTTACAAAAGTATCAGAAATTGGATATAGTGACGGTACGTTTACGACAAATTGAATGCCAATTTGCGAAATATTAAAAATCTTAAAAAAAAGAAAAAATATTGTAACTTATACTAATTATTTTATAGGTTGGAAGCGGCTCAGGAAGCAGTGCTAGCAGGGCATCAACAGGACTCCTTAGGCGGGGGGCACTTGGGTCGAAAGGGAGCCCATCGCTTAGCTGATAGAATGGGTGGCCCAAAAAAAGAGGAAAACCCACCTGGTGGTGGTCCCACGTCATTGTTTATCCTAACTGAGGATAATCCAATTAGAAAATACACACGATTCATTATAGAATGGCCGCCCTTTGAATACGCTGTGTTATTGACAATCATAGCCAACTGTGTTGTGTTGGCACTAGAGGAACACTTGCCAGAGGGTGACAAAACAGTATTGGCTCAAAAATTGGTAAGTCTGCTGCTGCACATAAACCGAACATTTTTGCTAACTATAATAATATGAACTATTACGTAAACATAAACAAAAACAACTCAAATCTAGGAAAAAACGGAGGCCTATTTTTTATGCATTTTCTGTGTAGAAGCATCGCTCAAGATTCTCGCCCTAGGGCTTGTTCTGCATAAGCACTCCTATCTCAGGAATATTTGGAACATCATGGATTTTTTCGTTGTAGTGACGGGGTAAATAATTTATGCAATTTGTTAATGTCCGAGCAACTCAAACTGTTTGTTGCTCACATTTCTTACATTATATTGCAATTTATTTTCGAAATACTTCATTTTCATTTTAGTCAAAAAAAAAATAAAAATAAAAAAAAAACATCAAAACTCTATAACTAAGCGCAGTATTATACTATTGATATGTTGTATTGTATCTGTTAAATGTTCCTATAATAATAACAAAATAAAATTAAGTTAAGTTTTGAAAACATAAAAAATTTTAGAAATCCTACTGGATGTTTGAATAAGAAAGCGCACGACGCTATTGATATGCACAAATGGCGCAAATTTCTAGCTTCTGCAGACAACAATTTTGCAAAGATTTCAATTTATTCACATTTTATTCAAGCATCCAAAAATATATGCTTGTTATTTTCAATTTAAGTTAGGGCAGCCCAGTTGCCAATATATATTTATATATAAGATTCTTATCAAAAAAAAAAACAAAAAAAAATTATGCATATTATGTACTGAAATTTATCGAAACAGTGCCATGACGATATTTGCTGAGGCCAATATAGATGTTGATCTACGTATGTTAAGATCTTTTCGTGTCTTGCGGCCGCTGAAGCTTGTATCCCGTATTCCAAGTAAGCTTCTCTTCAACAAAAAAGATTTCCAAATTTTATCTAGAAAATGTTATTTAGCATTTCAATATTAAAGCTAATTATTAATCCAAAATAGTTTCTTAAAAAGCTAGCTCAAACTGGAGATAGAAATTTTACAATAATAAATCTATGTGTGTGTGTGTGTAGAACTCAAATATTATATTTGACTATAAGCAAGGTCAAGAATGGTATTTCCTAAAATACTATTATATAAACAATTAATAGTTGCATATTGATACATATAACTCGAATTGTTTTAGTACAACTAGCATATAAATAGTTACGGGGCATACTTAGTTTAAGTTCCACATTCTAGATTTAACACTTTTTAGGCTATTACTTGCTAAAAATCAATTAGGGTTTCATTATATTATAAAGATTTAAAAAAATATTATTATATTAGTTTTAAGTACTAGACGGCTGTATTGCTCAGGGCTAGTTGATAAAATTGTGTATGCTCCGAATATGTTATTATGGAGACATCTACTAGCACTAGAAATAAGTTTGTACATTTTAGTTTCTAGTTTGTAAATTTTTATTAGAACACCAACATATATTATTATCAATATATATTATAATATAACTCATTGGTCCGATTTCGTAGTAGTAGCTGGGTGAGTTGTAGATATTTTCCATGTCTTCTACTATGCTTAATGGGTTAGCTTATGTATATACCATTTAGTTTCTAATAAATATTTAAAACTACTGATTAGAAGAGAACTAGTTCGTAATGGGATTCAGGTACTTGTAGTAGCTGCTGGTGTTCATCCAAATCAGCAACCTACCATGACGCTATAGAAACAATAATTAATGAATGAAAAACGTGATGTAGCACCCTATATAAATACTGCTATATTCCATTAACGGAATTAGCTAATTCTGTCGATTTTGGCCTACTGGCTATTTTATGAAGCAATGTTACCTCAGGCCCTCTACTTTTTACCGACAACGTTTTTGTCATCTATTTATTTCTACTAGGAATACAAAGTAAAGGCTTTTGGATACAATTTTTGTATAGGGAGTGACTTGATCGTCTCAAGAGCTTAAGAGTTAGTGCGAGTGCACGATTACTGCCGAGAACATCCCAAATGCTTGAGGTTTCTTGTTTTTACTCCTTGCTGACGTACTTGAGGGACAATGAAGAAGTTTCCCAGATACTTTGTGTACCTCTTTCAACAATTGTACGATGCTTACTATCTACTGCATTAATTTAATATAAAGGGTGTTTTTTTTAGAGGTATAGAACTTTGAATTGCAATAAAACAACGGTGGATTATGTGATTGACATGAATTTTACTTATTCGAAAGATAATCTTGCATTACATTTAAAATATGATTTCTGGCATATGACCGCCGGCCGGCTGGGATGTAGTCCAATCTGGACGTTCAATTTTCGATACATTTTTCCAACATTTTTGGCCGTATATCGGCAATAACACGGCGAATGTTGTCTTCAAAATGGCTAAGCGTTTTTGGCTTATCCGCATAGACCAATGGCTTTACATAGATAGTCCCACATAAAGTAGTCTAGCGGTGTTAAATCTCAAGATCTTAGAGGACAATTCACAGGTCCAAAAGGTGAATTTTGGCGGTCGCCCAACGTCTCCTTCAATAAATCCATTGTGGCACGAGCTGTGTGACATGTTGCACCGGCATCTTGTTGGAACCACAGCTCCTGGACATTATATTTGTTCAATTCAGGAATGAAAAAGTTAGTAGTCATGGCTCTATACCGATCACCATTGACTCTAACGTTCTGACCATTATTGTACAGATCAATGATCCTAGAATTAGCTTCACTCCAAGTTGCCAATCAACCAGGATTTCGACGACTTTGTCGACGATAAAATGAACGTAGTGCGCGCTGCGTATTCTGCACAGAAACTATTATTTTCGAAATTTTTTTATTTGCAAGCGTTGTTCTTGCCAAACCAAACTGAGAATGAATCACTTCTTGAACACTAAGGCCAACTTAAAGTTCTATATCTCGCAAAAGAAAAACACCTTTTAGAAAGAAATGAAATGAAGAAATAAAATGAAGAAATGAAATAAAGAAATGAAAAGAAGAATGAAATGAAATGAAATCCCTCAACGAAAAAAGAATAATTGAGTTATTAGCGTTATGACTATAGGCCGATAGTCTAGCTTATCGATTTATTCGAAAAAAAATAAACCAAATCTATAAATAAAATACAATGAAACACCATTACTTCGTTTAAATTTTGGTCTAGAATGGTAAAAAAATGTTTCATTCGGAAGTCGACGATTGATAAATAAGCCACTTAAGATCGTTGCCTGAAATAATCACTTAAAACTGTTCTGCATATCTGCACTTTATTTAAAACGAATACAAATTTGAGATAACATTTTTTTACTCTATAGTAAAGGGAACTGCCTATGAATTCTTTCAACTGCTACCCAAAGTTTCTTTGTTTTCTGAGCAATTTTAAAGCAGTTCAGAATGTAGTTTGTAAGTTATAGGTCGCATTTTCTTTAAAGATTTTCTGAATCATTTTCTGAAGCATTTAACGCTTCTCCACAAATCTAAAACCTAATTTAGGCACGATTGTTGTTCGTTCTGAGACGAAGAATAAGGAAGTTATTGATGATGTTAATGTCATAATATTGCAAATTTCCAAAAATTTACCCATTCTACACGATGATATCTGTAGTATTGCCGCAGATGAAAAACTATTATAACTGAATTATGAAACTTTCAAGTATTTTCGAAAATATTTATTTTTAGCAGATGAATCATCGATTTGCCTTGAAGATCTCGGTATGTAAGTGATGAACAGTTTTTTATGTTCATCTTAACGAATTCTTGACATAATATGTCGCATATCTTTAGCATGGTCACATCTTTCGTAATATTTATGGGCCTCTCCCTGCTTAATAGAGAGCATTCCCATTTGAAAGATTTAAACAAACTACTTAAAATTTATAAAATTCTTTGATACGATTTATATGTATGCCTCGAGCAACTTCTGTTACACGTAGAATTCGCGGGTGTTAGGGGTTTCCCAAAATACTATATATATAATTGAAATAATAGTGGAATTTTAAACTAAATCCAGTGCGGACTTTGGCCTGCCAAAGCATTTAGTGCTAATAATGCTTAGATGCAATAGATTTAAGATATTAATATTTAAATAAAATTGTTATTTTAGTCGAGTCATTATCATTTAGTTTGAGCTGATAATAGAGTTTATAAATAAATTGCATTAAGCATTTTAGAGTTAAAATAATTTGAATTTGCTCAAAATATATAAGAAACTTTGTAGTGCGACCCAAAATCGCTTGGAACGTACTATTATTAAGTGATTTGAGCAAATCGAAATTAATTTGCGTTTCTGCTTGGGACTCCCTTTATGTGTGCGGAATATATGAATTAATCTAAAACTGTAAAGAACTTCGAATTAAATAAAACATTAAGTTTTGTATATTTTTAAAAATCACTTTAATAATTATTTATTTCTTTTGATTTTGTTGTTGTAATTTCATATTAATTTTGAAATGCTTAAAACAACGTTGTATTTGTTAAGAGATTAACAACAATTTGTTTGCGTTTTGTTCAATTATTTACTTTTGTTTTGAAAAAAAAAAAAAATTAAAACATTTTTTTTCGGCTTTTAAATTAAAAAAAAAAAACAATTTTTTGTGAATATTGCTAATAACAACAATAAAAACTTCATTTCGAACGCCTAATATCAACTGCAAACAGATTCATCACAATGTTCCCACAAAAAGGGCCCGAAGTAGACCTAAGAACACTTAGAGCCATTCGTGTGCTACGGCCCTTAAAATTAGTCTCTGGAATTCCTAGTGAGTAGTTCTGCTGTCTAAAAACTTGTCTTAATTTAGTACACTTTTTTTTTGTAATTAAATTTTTAGTTGAAGCGTTTTTTCTTTTTTTGTATACTACTTAAATGTAATATTACACAAATTGTGCGCTAGAGCTGGTACGCTAGTAAATAATATAATAATATTTAATTTTGTAGCAACAACAGTTTTGAAAAGTTTTTAAGTTTTTAAGTTTATAAATTTTGAATTTTATTTATGTGTTTTTTTTTTGTAGCTTTAGCGTAAAAACTATGCGGCAAATGCCTTGATTTCTTACAACAAAAAAAAATTGAAATATCGTTGGATGTTTGGAATTTGTTTAAAATATCTGTCTGTGTGTGTGTGTGTGTCCATAGCATATAAGCTGGGCTGTGTTGTTGTTGTTGTGCGCAAAAAGTCTAGCTTTTTTTTTGAGATCTTGAGATTTCTGGCTTACAACAACAGCAGACAAAGCCCAACTTATACATTAAAGTTTACTTAGAGAAAACAAACATTTTGCTAATACAATTTATATCTTTTTCACACAAAAATTCTGGAACTACTGCTGTCTACTTGTGGCAACGACTTCTATAGGCTTACAAGTAGTTTTAAAATCTATAATCAAGGCGATGGCACCTTTACTGCAAATCGGTCTCTTGGTGTTGTTTGCGATCGTAATATTTGCAATCATTGGACTCGAGTTTTATTCGGGCGCACTGCATAAGACTTGTTATAGCTTAGAAGATCCAAGTATATAAATGCATTTTATCATAACTGAAAACGATATTCTAACTCGGCGATACTGTTTTTTGCGTTTAGACAAACTAGTAAAGGAAGGGGAATCGGAGACTCCCTGTAATACAGATAATACCACAGAGAAGGCAGGCGGCTCCTTTGTATGTAACTACACGACGAGCATGTGTCTGGAAAAATGGGATGGACCAAATTCCGGCATAACTAGTTTTGATAATATTGGCTTTGCCATGTTGACTGTATTCCAATGTATCACAATGGAGGGCTGGACGGCAATACTGTATTGGGTAAATTTGAAAGCTATACAACAAAAAACCGTATATATATATGTTTCCATTTTAACTATATATAAATAACTTTTATAAACTTTTGTCTTTTTTTCCCCTCCACTCCCCACACAGACCAATGACGCATTAGGTTCAACATTTAATTGGATATATTTCGTGCCTCTTATAGTTATAGGCTCATTTTTTATGCTCAACTTAGTTCTTGGTGTTTTGAGCGGGTAAGTTACTTTCCACATAATTAAATATTTATTTCCCAAAAAAGGGCAAATCTTTTTTTATACACATAACATGTGATTCATTTATTAAAATTTATTTAAATAATTTGATTTGAAAAAAGAAAAGAAAATTTAAAAGCCTTGTTTTTGTTATTTTTTTTAATGGCATTTTATATGGAATTCAGTTTGGTTTTATTGGTATGATAATGAAGCAAATCGCTGCAGTTTTTCAAAATTCAAAGATTTTCCATATAAGAAATGTAAAAAGAAAATAAATGAAATGCCAACGTGTAAAAGTTTTCAAAAAAGTGTAAGAATCGGTAGTAACTGTCACGTTATATTCTGCCCAAATTCTTTCTACCGAAATGTTTTCTCATAAGTATTGACCTAAAGCTCAAAGAAATCTTTCAGAAGAGATCGTTGATTAATTTTTCTTCATCTTCAATGATATAAATTGAGCACTTACAGGCTATATGCTCCATAAGCTTAGCTTCAATAGAAAAAATTAGCTTCTTCCAAAAAAGAAAAAACTAAAAAACTTCTTTGAGCTATAGCAACTTTAAGAGATTTCCCAGGTTCTCAACTAAGCGGCTATACATTTTAACATTGCGATTGCAGAATAGTAACTGGAAAAGTATGGTAAATATAGTTGCAGCTACTAGCAGAAATATCTTACGAATCCGTCTGAAATATTTTGAAAAAGAACTAGCACACAAATAGTTCTCCCACAGCAGCAGTTAAAATCGCTTTATTCGCTGACTTATAGCCATGAGTGTGATGCCCCAAGCAGTTAAAACCTTACACCGATTTATTCCCTGACTAGACCTTATGCTCATGAGTTCGATGCGCAGCCTGATTCTTCGATAGGTAGCTCGTAGTTGCATTATATTTAAAAAAAAATCCTTAGTAACTCTTAGAAAAAGTAGATATAGACTTTGAGAATCTTTGGAACTACACAACTGTAAGTCCCTATGAAAAATTATTGTGAAATATATAGTTTTATTAGACCGTTGACACAGACTTATCGTATGGAAAGTAGTTTGTCTATTACTCATGCGGAAACGACAGAGTAGTAAGCTTCAAAAGTATTTTCACTGAGCAAAGATTTCTTAAACTTCATAGACTAAACTGGGCAAGTTCGACTTTGTTAAGAGAAATACCATTGCCGTGTTTATAATCGAATAATTGGCAGAAGGCGCTGATCTAGAGTCTGGGGTCTAAGAATCCCACAAAAAGCATAGTTATTATTTGCTGTGTACTATATAGAGTGTATACGACTACAAAGAAATAGATTTCATACGACTTTGTAAAAGTTTTGAAATCGTTAAGAAAACTGGAGGCAATTCACAACAAATTTATCCCAAACAATATGATCTTAAATAAAATATCAGTTAATTTTGTGCGTAGAAATCTTCAATATGCTGCAAATTCTACTCTAGTATTAGGAAATCCAGTAAAAGTTGAGACTATATCAAACGAGGCAACTTAGAAGCATCTATCCAGCTGCGCAGATGCTGGCTTTGTAGCTTTTCAAGAATTTCGCTCTAAAAATTCTTACAGATTGGAACGCTCTGGCCAGCAAAAATGTTGTTAAACTTGGCAAATTGTTTGCGAAGAATCTAAGCATACAAGAGATATTTTAATAATCCGCTTCGATCGCTTTAAAAACTTTCATATTAGGTTAGGCTAGGTTAGGCCGGCAGGCCCCGGGGGAGGGGACCTCACATAGATCAATGTGATCCTTAGTGGAACCGGAGTGTTTCGGCTGTGAGTCGTAGTCGTGGGCAGATTAGCCATCCACGCGTATGTTTTGGGAAGGCTACCAGTTTCTGGGGTGGCCTCTGCGCCGCCTCTGCAAGCGAGTCAAGCACTGGTGTCCCTAGGAAGTTAGTTCTCGGGGTGAAGAGGGTAGGACAATTGCATATAAGGTGTTCCAGGGTTTCTCTCACCCCTGGTTCCCTGCATTTCCTGCATGCATCGTTGTTGGTGATGCCCAGCTTTTTGGCATGGACAGCGGTCAGACAATGACCCGTTAGTAGACCAAGCATGAGTCTGCAGTCCTTCCGGGGAAGTTGCAAGATGTGCTCGACTAGTTTCGCGTTGGGTTTCCCGCACATAATGCGAGCGGTTCTACAGTTTCAGAATATACATTATTTGAAGAAATTGGCTCAACTATGGATCAGGAAGTAGTTAAGCATTATTTATATGATGCATGCCAGAACCTTGCAGGGTTTTCGTATATTTTCCATAGATCATGCATCTTTGCAACAACGCGAACGTGGCAGTATGAGGAAAGATAAGATAAGACAGAAATTTAATTAACAGATCGATGGTTACTCAGAAAACAAAACGATTCTTTGCAGTAAAGACAGATATTTGCCTATTCTGGTTCGTTTTGAAACTGCGCCCAACTTAAGAAAACAAATTTTTTAAACCCAATTTAATTCAATTAAAATCGGAATGTATTGTAAAGTGCGCCCAGCCTAATATATTCAAGTTAATCTTTAATACTTTATGAAGAATCGTAGAAACTGTAATATCAGGATGAACATTATGTTCTAAATAAACTAACAATTTATATTTTCGCCTAAAACCGTAGATACAGTGCGTAGAACTCAAAATTAAACATCTTTCACATGAATTTAATAAAGTTTAAGAAAGTTCCAGGGGAGTTTCTTGGGCTCAACCGAAAGGTATAGATTGAGCTGGGAGTGTTACTTTTCAATGCAAGAATCAATAAAAAGTTGAGACAACTTAGTTGAGTGGCTGTACATACGCGATACCAACAGATCTATAAATATTGTCAAATAGAAACACTTAGTTTCTAAAAGAAATTGGAAACTTTTACACCATGGTATCCATCTAGATGTATGATATAGTATATATATATATGTCTATATATATATAGATGTAAATATATAAAAAAAAACTGGCGCAGATTTGCATGTTAAGTTTTAATTATCAGTTCGAAATTCAGATATATTATATACCAAACTTGTATAAACTCGAAATTGGCAAATGTAAATTCAAAAAAATCTTATGTATTTCCAGTGTTAAAATTTACCTTTAAGAAAGAAAGAAGACCTTCACACACATTTGCCTGTTGTAATATATCTTGTAAGCTCCGGCAAATGTGTGTGGGCTGGCTATATATATATATTTAATTTTATGTTTATGTATAGTTTGATTCTTTAATTAATATAAAATATGTGCATATTCTTGGAAATTCAGAGAGTTTTCAAATGAACGTAACCGCGTCGAGCGTCGCATGGAATTTCAGAAATGCCGCTTTCGTGCCATGTTTCAGACTGCAATGGTCTCGTACCTTGATTGGATCACACAAGCAGGTTTATAATTATGATGAACATATCAAAAAAACAAAATAAAAACAAACCCAAACAAAATAAATCAATTCTAGTATTTCATATTAATAAAAACATTAAAATATTGTCATATCCTTAGCCAAAAAAAAATACAACTGGAAGAGCAGATTACCAAACATTTATCCAATTTCCCAAATTAGTGTTACCTTCAAATAATTTAATGCTATGCAATTTACAAGCAAAACCACAACAAAATATGGCTTTGAACTTCATATAGTATAAACTACTACAACAAAACCAACTATTATCTATTGTATTTCATATACAATTAAAAACAATATATATATATTACTATATACTAGTCCCGCATACTTACTTACTCAGTTATTATTAGTTGTTTTTTTAATACTAAATATAGTTCGCAAGCAAGTCCTCCAATTTCTCCCGAAAAAAATAAATAAAAACCAACGCATAGCTACGTTGGTTGAACCACCTTACAAATAATACCAAGACAACATCGCTAGCGCAAAAACATAACAATTACTTATCCAATAATAATCTACTACATAATATACCACCTGAAATGCAATTTACAAAATACTTATTGCGAAATGCCGTTTGTCGTCCCAAACACCCTATATAACTTGTTTCTTTAGCTATCCTCCCTCCCCCCACTACGTACAGTACATAAAGTACATCATGCATTTTCTTTCTAAACCAAACTTAGTCGGTTCTAAGATACCACACATATATAGAGAGAACCAGGTTTAAGCCCACCCAAACCAAATAGTTGAAACCTTTTGAAGATCTTAACAAAAACCAACCAATATTATCTCTTTATAAACTCCGTCAAGTGCGATCGTATGTTATGTACCTAAATATTATATAGAAAACTATTACAATCGTTATAAATACACTGAGAAAAAATAACTAATATTTTGCATTATCTTTACTTTAGAAAGTTATGAGGAAATCATAATAATAAATATTTAACGTTGCCTCCTAGGCTTTCGTTTTGGTGGTAGGGCAACGTTTTTTTTGGCACTTTCAGGAATTTTTTGAAAAAATTGGAGTTTTGAGCACGCCAATAAGTAAGAATTAAGAAAAAATTGCATGTAAGAATTTAAAACTAAAGGGTAATTTTTTTCGAGTTATAGAACTTTAGGTTGGCATTGCTGTTCAAGATGGCGACCAATTTAACAGCTGTCAAGTGATTTCTTCGCAGTTTTGTCTGGCAATTTATCATGAATAGACTCACACCTGAACAACGCTTGCAAATAGTGCAATTTTTACGAAAATAATGGTTCTCTGCGCATACATACCGCGCACTACGTTCATTTTAGCGCCGACAAAATCGCCCATCAGAGCATATAATTGGACTTATCATGGACCGTTTTCGCACCACGTTTTCTCATATTGATAACTCGCATGCCCAGAGACGCCGTATGGAAAAAGCTATTGCTGTTGTAGAGCGTAGCATTGAGGGAGATCCGAATGAGTCCATCTGCCAACGAGCACAGGAATTGGATCTGTATACATCCACTTTATGTATGATTTTGCAAAAGGATCTTGGTTTGCCTGCTGACAAAAATTGAAGCCAAACAATCAGCAAGCAAGGAGTAGATTCGTCGAATGGCCCAAAACGAGATTGCGAGAGCGATAAAGAGCACTTCTGGTTGACTTCTGGCTACGTCAACAAACAAAACTGCCGCATTTGGAGTGAAGTTAAACCTCAAGTGCAAGTCGAAACACCGTAATATCCAAAAAAAACTGACTATTTGGTGCACTTTATGGGCTGGTGGCATCATTGCTCCGTACTGCTTCAAAAACGATGATGGCCAGAACGTGATAGTAAATGGTGATCGGTATAGCGCCAGGATTACTAACTTTTTTATTCCTGAATTGAACAACAATGTTGTCCAGTAGCTGTGGTTCCAACAAGACGACGATGTAACATGTGACACAGCTCGTGCCACAATCGATTTATTGAAAGAGACGTTTGGTGAGCGCCCAATTTCACGTTTTGGTCCTGTGAATTGGCTGGCCGCTAAGATCTTATGATTTAACACCGCTAGACTACTTTCTGTGGGGTCTATGTTAAGTTATTGGACTATGCGGATAAGCCATAAACGCTTAACTATTTGGAAGACAACATTCGCGTGTTGTTGCCGATATACGGCCGAAAATGTTGGAAAAATTTATCGAAAATTGGACGTCTAGATTGGACTACATACGTAAAATGCAATGCCACAAGATTATCTTTCGGATAAATAAAATTCATGTCAATCGAATAATCCTAATTCTATACCTTTAAAAAAACACCCTTTATTTATGAAGATATCAAAGGAACCCTAATCTGCTTTAAGCTTTGATAACTATTTCATGGTCATCCTTATTGAGGATAACACGTTTTCGAAGCAAAATTTTATTGCAAAATATTAAGTGCTATTGTTGTTAAGCTCATTTACCACAACACCAACTCTTAAAGCTCTTTGAAAATATACCAATATTTCGGAAGTAATATTTAAATAAAACATCAGCAATGACTGGGCGGCACTCAAGAATGCAATTCTTTTAAAAATAAAAAAATTTTTACGTTAAAATTTAAGTTAAAAAGTAAATTACACAGCTACGTGCCCCAGAAAAGTACGTATCTTAATACGTAATAATCAAATAATTAGCTTCTTAAAAACCCAAAATGCAAACTTTGAAAATCAAGATAAATGAATGATATTTTATAGATTGTTCGAGTTATGTAACAGAAACTTCAAATACTCGTGGCATCTCAAGATCCAATTTCTGTTTTACTGGCAGGATAACAATATTGCATACCATTCTTGAGTACCAATGTGTTCAAAACTTGAATTATTACAAGTAAAAATTTTAGATGAGCAATATTGGAGCGGAAATTAAAAAAGATGAGTGCTGCTTTGGCTTTGCCACATAGAAATCGTACCAGTTTTGCAACAAAACCAAAGAAAATATGCCTAAGCCATGGAGAGCCCTAGCTTTATTTTTGGATTTCCAATCAATTTCAATTTATTTCGAAATAACAATGACATAGTTCAAAATAAATAATAATATCATTTTGCTTAGTTTCTTGAACTGAACATTATTTTTTCTCAGTGTATTCCAGAAACTTCGTACATAACAACATAAAAATTTTATAGTTACCAATATGTTCTGTGACGCTATTTTACAAAAAAAAACACACATTTGCACAAACTATAATCTGAGCATTTGTAGTATTTACCTATTGATTGATTAAAAATAAATACTCTTCAAAAAAGTCAATTAACTTAAGCCTCAGCTACAAATTTTTTCTTTTTTGTAACATTTTACTATTAACTGAAACTAAGGCACATTAAGATACAACTTGAACAAAATTATGTTTCACAAATTGTTTACGAAAAACTTATGCCAAAATGTTGTTTGTCTTGCGAGATTTAACAATATAATTACTCTATACTCTATTGTTTATGAATAATCGAATGTTTTGATGTTGTATCGAGCAATTGTCTCCTCATATAGTGCTCATATACAATACATTTGATATGAAAAAAGTTTATATTATTTATTTTGTGTATTTTTTCGTTGAATTTAATTTTTATTCTTTTGTTTTTGTTTTTATGATGTGTACACACTGAACATACAACAAATATAACTACTATTACTTGTTATGCTATTGCAAATTTGTTCATTTTTGACCGATCCTCTTTTTTGGTTTACCATATTCTACTATTTGATTAATTTTTGTAGTGAATTCGCTAAAGAACGAGAAAAAGTAGAAAATAGACAAGAGTTTCTTAAACTTAGAAGACAGCAGCAACTAGAAAGAGAATTAAACGGCTATGTTGAATGGATTTGTAAAGCTGGTATAGTATTTATCCCTACATTTCGTAATTTTCTTCACAAAAAAAAACAATACACACCTTTACCCTATATACACTTACTATATATATTCATACAAGTTTTTTAAATAATTCTATATATATTGTATACGCGTTATATATTGTATGTTTATATGCCCGACGCACACACTACATTAAAAACTGTTAAAAACCGAAATACTCTATCATATTTATATGCTTAACTAACGAATAATTAATAATAATCAATAGCAAACTTACCATGACATTATCTATAATTGGTATTATATTGTTCCATTGCTAGTTCTACACATTGTATTGTACCTGAGTTCAAGGAATGACGTTAAATATTGCAAATTTTTTAATTATTAAGCCCGTTTCATTTAATTAGTTAATCTTAAAGTCAACTAAACTATCAGTCGTTTTACAACACTATCATTTTTTTTTTCTCAATTTGAACTTAGTTTATGAAATATAAGTAGGATGACTTACAACAAACTGTAGAACAGCAATCCCGAAGGTCTTGAGAGTTCTGAAATTGGCGCTTCATAGTTGTCCTAAAAACTGACACGCACTACAAATATTACTCTTTTAAAGGAATATTGATCGTAAAAAGTATCAGACAAACAGATCTTGTAAGATCTCTTAAGATCTATTGTTGGACTGATAGATAACATGATAGTTACCAAAGTATAAAAATCTTTCAATTTCTATAACAATAAAGATCGCACGGCTACTTAAGTGTCACTGTCTAGACAGAACTAGTAGGAAGAAGACCGTTGGAGTTACCTAGAGATTTTTGGGGGTGCCAAAATTTTCAGCTGACAATTGCTCAACATTAGAAGCAGCTGATAGATGACGAAATAGGCTTTCGATTATCTGCATTTTCTTGGGTCCCACAGAATGTATTCCATAATTTTCTTTTTTTATCACAAAATAATTTACAAAGTTCTTTGAAGAAAATTAGTTTTCGAAATGCATTTTCTTGGGTCCCAAAACAGATATATCAGTTTGCGAAAGCTTCCTTTTTTTTTTTGTCACAAAAGAATAATGCAAAATTCTTTGAGGAAAATTAGTTTTCGAAATGCATTTTCTTGGGTCTCAAAAAAGATATATCAGTTTGCGGAAGTTTTCTTTTTTTTATCACAAAATAACGTGCAAAATTCTTTAAGGAAAATTAGTTTTCGAAATGCATTTTCTTGGGTCCCAAAAAAGATATATCAGTTTGCGAAAGTTTTCTTTTTTTTTTGTCACAAAATAATGCAAAATTCTTTGAAGAAAATTAGTTTTTGAAGTTGAAATTTTGAAACATGTACAATACAATATCTATACACATACATTATATATATACAAAACCCGATATATTCCCAAAATCATTCCAATACAGAACATAGACACACAACATACATACACACATAGTACGCACACACGCAGCTTTAAATGGTTTTGTGCTTCGTAATCGATGTCTATCCTATAAATCAGCTATTTCGTTTGGAAACTAATGATATTTTTGTATAAATATTATTTCAGAGGAAGTAATATTAGCTGAAGAGCGTACAACGGAAGAGGAGAAAATGCATATTATGGAAGGTTTGTTTTGAACTTTATAAAGCAGTAGATCGAAACGAAATCGGTAATGTCGTAAACGTATCGATTTGACTGGGATTTACTGTTTGATAATATATAGCGAGATCTAATAAAACATTTTACTTTGAATTACAGCTCGCAGAAGAAATGCAGCAAAACGCAAGAAACTGAAAAGTTTGGGTAAATCCAAATCTACTGATACTGAGGAAGAGGAAGCCGAGGAGGACTATGGTGACGATGGTAAGAGCTATCTGCTAAAAAATAAACTTTACAACAAACTGAATATGGCATTCGCTGACAGCTGATTTGCTGGCGATCTTCCAGCGCAGGGTCTTTGTTTTTAGGAGTTAGGCGCCTACAACAAAAACTTGCACTAATTAACAAAAAAACAAAAAGAAAAGAAAAGAACATTTTTGTACAATTCGAAAAGTTTATATAATTTTTATTTTTGGCTATGCTCAATTTTTTTTTGAAGAAATTTTTTCACTTTTGACTATTTTTGCTTAGTTTTTGTTTTGGGAATTTTTTTTTTACCAAATGATAAAACTGTCTCAAACATTTTTTTCAACTAAAATTGCATATATTATTTGGTTTGTTATTTTTATATTTATTAAACTGATTGAAAACTTTTTATCTTTAACATTGAAAAATGAAAAATCAAAAATAAAATGTGTAAGTAAATGTATTTGAAATTTGATTAAAATATGTTTGTCCCAAAAAACAAGCAAATTACACACATCCAAAAATATCGTGCTGCAAATGAAAGACGCATTTAAGCAAGGTAGACCCTGTTGTTTTCACAACATCATTTATCATAATATCACAAAGTAAAATAAAAAAACAAAATAATATTTCGAAATCAATTGCTCCCAAGATAAACTTTTGTAGCTTCACATGGGTCACATAGCATATTCCAAAGTGAGCATTTCAGTCTAATAGTACCCAATTGATATTCTCTTTTGAAAAATATTTATGTGCATACGAGTTCTGCATAAATGCATTCGTTGAGTAAAAATTTCATAGTTATTGTGCATCACATAGGAATTAGAGTTATTATAAAAAGTGTAAAACTTTCGAGGCGCTACCGTAGTTTATCCGATCTTGTAAGAACAAAAGTTAAGTTTCGAAACACACATCAAGCTAGTTTCAATGTTGTGACGCATTGGGGGTTCTTAGATTGCAATCCCATGAAATCTTGAAATATTTTGTTGATACTAGGCAACTTGTTGCCATAACTACTTAAAGACAAAATTGGGGCGGCGATACATCTTTCATTGTAACCATAAAAACCATATATATTATTAATAATAATTATAATAAAAATTATTATTATTACTAGAGCAACAGGGGTTGAGGTTGTTGATTGTACTCGCACAATATTCGAAATAGTTTCAACGCAAAACGGAATTGGTGACGAAGCAGATAGTATTATTTTTTTCAGTGTACCTCATTTCAATATTCAATGTACTTGCCATATTGCATACCAATCAGCTATTGTCTGCAGCACTTATATAGCAATCAACTTCTGTTGATCTTCCAAATATATCATTTGAATTCTCGTGCACATAACAGTCAGCTTCGGAGTGTGTGGCAACATTGCAACCAGATCGTTTTATCGATAGTTAGACTCACAGCAGTCAGCTGCAGGCTGACACTTGACAGTGATCTATCGATTAGCGATAAACTGTGTAAACGATCGCCACACGCCATGAATAAAATTAAATATTATCATACGAAATAAACTGCCAATAATGAAGTTTACATTTAAAGAATATGCAGCAAAGCAAGCAAATGCATATGCATTATTATTAATAATATCATCATCTATCAGCAATCAGCTCTACAACCGGGTGTGGGTTTTGGCTTTCTCAACAATTCTTCTCCATACGTCGCGGTTGTTAGCAAAGGCGCGTCACTTCCTTACTTCCATCTTCAGCATGTCATCGTCATAAGGCGTTTACTTTGTATTAATAATATATTAAAGTTGAAAAAAACAAAAACGCGTGGATTGGCTGCAGGACGTCACAATAGTTCAGCACTTCCTTTTTTATATTTGTTACACGAATTTGATTCATTATTCGGAAACAATTTCACTGTGGCTCAGAGAAAGTCTCTTATATATGTGGCTCATGCTCACGTTGCACTATATGGCGCAGTTAGGTATGTTTCGTTATTCTTATAGACGTTATGGAGTATTGCTGGCCGACAATTTAATTTAAGATGAAACCAAATGGAGCTTTGCCAACCACTGGCATAGACACAATTTTTGCACTTCTGGCAGCAACTTGCAAAAGTATCCAAAGTAATGTGGACTTTTAAAGATTAGCTTCCTGCCTCTTGCACAACGTCAATGAGATGCTAAGATATAAATCGTAGAGTTTCTTTAGTAAGCGTGGCATCTGAATCAAACAATATAGATGGAAAAAGTTCGATAGCGAATCCTAACACTTAACAGCTTCCAACGCACTCTGTTTTGCGTCGTCTATTTAACTCTGTTTCATGTTGTGTTCGACTGGGCCAATTCTTCTGCTGTCTTGGGGCTTTGAGTCCAATGCCATCCTGACAATACTGCTTGGATTCCTTCTGGGAGCATGCCCTATCCACGAACCATTTTTCTTTCTTATTTGAAGGTGTATAGTGTGCTCACCTGTAAGAATATGAAAAATTTAGAGTAGAGAACGTTAGAAAGGATAGTAGTACTACGATTCTCACGGCAGTCGGTCCTCCAAATCAGAATCGACGTAGGCCCTGGCCTGCCCAAGCATGCCGCCATTGTTGGAGATGATAGTGCCAAGTTATGGAAAACTAGTGACGAACTCAATTGCGTTCGCTTAGATGGTAATGTACCCTGGGCTGAAGTGGTTGCAGCGCATTGTTTGGTCTTGGTTATGTTTATCTCAAGTCGAACTTTGCTTGCTAGACTGGCGAGGTCATCAGTCCCACGATGTAGCAGAGTCTGTGAGAGATCAGACAGCTGTTGCCTGCCTAATCCAAGTCCTCAAGGTGTCTGTAAGGCTCCGCGCACACTTCTTTCTCCTTACAGCCTTAAGGCTTCTAAACTAAGTCAAAAACGGCCACAAAACTGAATATTTATGTTGCTACCAGTGAGTTCACCACAATGTCCATCGATCAGCATAAAAACAGATCTTACTGTACTACTAGCTTTCGAGAGTATCCCAAAATGTCCTATAAATATTCTTATGAAGCTTTTGCTCAGTTGTCTATTTGATTTTTAAATGATTTCTTATATATGGACTCAAGCCTCAGGAGAACTATGTAAATGTGCAGATACCTGCAAGTTCCTAGTCCATGCCTAGTTACAAATCTAACATTTCTGACAATTTGTTCTTAAAGTCAAGTTCGACTTCTTCTTTGAGACATGAGTTTTACATTCTAAAAATTCAGACCTTAAATACAACCTCCAGTAGCCCGCATTTACATGCCCAAAAATTGTTGCTCCCAAATGCCTATTGAGTTGTTGCAAGTCGAAAATGTATAGAAACATGACCATGTCCGTCATATACAAAAGTTAACATAAAAAAAATTCAAGAATTCCTAAAAATGTCCCTTGGAACTGTCTGTCTCTCAGCCCGTCCATATGACTATAGAACTTAGATCTTAGAAATTATAGATATAATCTTATTCTATTGTAGCTTATATTTTTTTATATCGTAGATTGGGGTTTTCAAAGTATGGTATATTTATCAATTTCGATATAAAAATAGGCATACAGAAAAATGATTCTATTACAAAACTACCCTAGGCGGTCGCTCAGATAAACAGCTTTTGCATAAATTTTTGTTCGGAGCTATCCCAAAATCTACTTATATCAAAATCATATAGCATATTGTACTATTTTTGTATAAAGTTGGAAACTACATCAAATTTGGCATAAAAAATTCAATTGCGAATTTATGCCAAAAAAAATTGTATTGCTTCAGAAAGCATTCGAAATACATTTTTACTCATAAATCATAAATAATCTTCATATACGAGTACATTCATGCAGTTCTGCGCTGTGCACTTTTTTCGAAATTAATTCTATGTATCAGTCCGTAGTATGTACTACTTATATTAAGCAATAAAAAAACATACACAAACTTTATAACTAGTAAACATAATTTAAATTTAATTAGGCATAAAAATGTGTAGTAGCAATACAATTCTAGAAAGCAGCGCACTCGAACATATTTCGAATTCGACATTAAACTTTAAATATTTATGGTATATTTCTAGTTCAGCGAATTTCGGTATAAAATATTAACAACTTAAAAATAAATAAATTTACTTTAGTAATATTTTAGTGCTAGAGTCTCTAACACGTGCTACATACAGTAAGCTCTCGATATCTAAAAAAAAAAAACAAAAACTAACTATAATCAAGCAAATCACTGATCGTCTATTCGTGTAGTTGACTGTACTTGTGTACTTGCCTCATTTGTTGCGTATTCGTAATCGTAGTAAATGCAAAATGCTTGAAAAAAATAAAACATAATTAGTTGCCAAGTAAACATATAATACAAAAAACCACTTTGTAAACATTGTACAATATTTAAAAATTAAAAAACAAAAACGAAATAGCGTATGTTCTTGCTAATTACTAATTACCATTTGCTTTTGGAATTTCTTACCCGCCGTATAGGTTATCTGAAAACGCGTTCGAAACCCCAAGGCAGTTGCATAGGCTTCTGGCGTGCGGAAAAGCGTTTTCGATTTTGGATACGACATACCGTCAAGACGCAATGGTTCTATTGGTTTGTGATAGTGCTGGTGTTTCTCAACACTGTTTGTGTTGCTGTCGAACATTACGGACAGCCCAAGTTTCTGACCGAGTTCTTATGTAAGTCTGCGAAAATTATAATTCTAATTTTTTGTTTAATTGAATGATATTTTGTACAATTATAGACTATGCTGAGTTCATATTTCTGGGCCTGTTCATGTCGGAAATGTTTATCAAAATGTATGCGCTGGGTCCACGCATCTACTTCGAGTCGTCGTTCAATCGTTTCGATTGTGTCGTCATTAGTGGTTCGATATTCGAGGTGATATGGTCCGAGGTCAAAGGGGGCTCCTTCGGTCTGTCTGTGTTACGTGCACTACGCTTACTGCGCATTTTCAAAGTCACCAAATATTGGTCATCGCTGCGTAATCTTGTCATTTCGCTATTGAACTCAATGAGATCTATTATATCATTGTTGTTCCTGCTCTTCTTGTTCATACTAATATTTGCGCTGCTGGGCATGCAATTGTTTGGCGGACAATTCAATCTGCCAGGCGGTACGCCCGAAACAAATTTCAACACATTTCCCATTGCTCTACTGACCGTTTTTCAAATTCTCACCGGCGAGGATTGGAACGAAGTCATGTACCAGGGCATTATTTCTCAAGGTGGCGCTAGAAAAGGAATGATTTACTCTATGTAAGTTTTATTAACATTTATGATTTGATTTAAGTTTAAATAATTAACAATATATGATTGCGACAATAGACGGCTGCATTTCGCGCTACAAATTACTCGAACCTGTCTATTGTTTTTTTTCTCGATTTATTATTATTTACTTAAGTATGTCGATTATTTTTTTGTAACTTAAGGCTGCTACGCTTTATAAACTCTGTATGCTAGTTGTATATAACTGCTATATAATATAACTATGTGTTAAGCATTGAACGTCGAACCATTAATGTGTGCAATCCATCACGAACTATTTAGTTTAGCGCGTCAACTAGAGCTTGAAGAATTTGTTTGGGAGCTCTTTATTTTATTTTATTTTTTTGTTGCCAAAGAGATTTCGCAGCAAATTCTGCAAGCTCAGCTCTTGGGCGCAGGAAACTAAGGATTTTGTTTGCGTAAGTTGAGTAGTGCCACTCTAGAGCCTCTATCGCCAAAACCTCTATTTATGTGAATCCATCTTAACTATTTACTTGCAGTTAAAAACGAAGCAGCGCGCAATGTAGCGATAACTTCGCGTTAAGCCAAAAGATTATCGTTTATATGAAAATTATTTAAAAACAAAAAAAAAAGGCCATCATATATTGTAACTGTTAGGCAAACCTATGTACGCTGCATGCAATGGCAATAATATAATATAAAACAATCGTATATAATATAAACTAATGGAATGCGCGTTAAAATTGCATGTAGCGTAAGCTAGCTATCGAATCAGTCACAGTCGACAGTGGTTATCGATTGTCTGTGCATTATTTTGTTAAACAAAATTTCTCATCATCTCTCTAGATACTTTATCGTTTTGGTACTCTTCGGTAATTATACGCTACTAAATGTATTCTTGGCTATCGCTGTCGATAATTTGGCGAATGCACAAGAACTAACAGCAGCCGAAGAGGAACAAGTCGAAGAAGATAAAGAGAAACAACTTCAAGAGCTTGAGAAGGAAATGGAAGCCTTGCAAGGTGATGGTGTGCACTTAGAGAATGGTGATGGAGTAGCCGCAGCCACCAAGGGCAAAAGTAAAAAGAAAGAAGAGGAGAAAAAGGAGGAAGAGGAAGTTACTGAAGGGCCAAAGCCAATGTTGCCATATTCATCGATGTTTATATTATCACCAACAAATCCGTAAATATTGTTTTTCATTTGTATATTATGTCTGAAAACGAATTGTAAGCGGGCTGTGTACGGGAGGGGAGCTTGCTATGGGCTCACTTTTTTTTATTTTGAAACTACTTTTGTTTTGTTTTTATGTGCTATCAACTGTCCGGGGCTGTTTGTGGGCGGTTTATCAGCTAATATATCTGTAGTTATACTCTTGTTTATAATTTCAATAATAATATTAATAATAATATAATATGTTTCAATAATACTTTTTTTCCAAATAATATTAACAAAAAAAAAAAACCAAAAAACCATTAACTATAACAAACAACAAATGTTTAACAAATTAACTAACTTAATAAATATTTGTTTTCTTTTGCTTTTTCCTTTTTCGGTTACGGTTTCGGTTCGTTACAAAATCAAAAAAACCAAAAAAAAAATGCATTTTATGTTGTATCACAAACAAAAATATTTGTAAATATTTGCACTACGATAACAAAAAATTAAAAAAAATATATATATTTATATACTCAACATATGCCAACATGCCATCATCAAAAACAACTCTGCAACATCTCATCATCAAAACTCATCATCATATTTACAACAACTACAACAACAACTATTACTACTTAAAAATTTTGCAAACTAAATAAACGAAAAAAAAACAAAAACTAATTAAAACTCATAAATCAAAAAAAAAAAATAATAATAATTGGAACCACAATTGATAACGACCAAAATGCCTATGTCAACAACGCTCGACCACAACACCAAAAAACAAAACTAAAAAAAAAAACATCAAAATGCAAATTATAATCGGAAAACTAACAAACTACAAATTAATAAATAAATCTTACTTTATAATTAAATTAAATTTAAACTCAAAAAAAACAAACTACTACTAAAAAAAACCAAAAAAAAAAATCATGATGCAATCCTATCAATAACAAAATTCGAAAACTGATTCTGTCAACGATCTGAACTGATTCCTAACGCTAAATCGATATACATTTTTGAACGACCGACTATATACAGCATACGACGTGGCGCCCATTGGGTTGTAAATTTACCATATTTTGATTTCTTCATTATGGTCGTCATCTCAATGTCATCAATAGCATTAGCTGCGGAAGATCCCGTACGTGAGAACTCCAGGCGTAACAAGATCTTAAATTACTTTGATTATGCATTTACCGGCGTATTCACGATAGAAATGTTGCTGAAAATTGTAGACTTAGGTGTGATACTACATCCTGGCAGCTATTTAAGAGAATTCTGGAATATTATGGATGCTGTGGTCGTTATATGCGCTGCTGTTAGTTTCGGTTTCGATATGAGCGGTAGCAGCGCTGGACAAAATTTGTCAACTATTAAATCACTGCGCGTTTTACGTGTACTACGTCCATTGAAAACCATTAAACGTGTTCCAAAATTGAAAGCCGTCTTCGATTGCGTCGTGAACTCATTGAAAAATGTTGTTAACATTCTAATCGTGTACATATTGTTTCAATTTATATTTTCTGTTATTGGTGTACAATTGTTCAATGGGAAATTTTTTTATTGTACGGACGAAAGTAAACATACTTCCGAAGAGTGCCAGTAAGTAAAGATATATATTTTTACTTCAAGTTAATAATTAACTTAATTTTCGTTTGATAATTATTTGTATAATTTATTTGAGTTTAAGTTTTCCTCAATTGTCTTATTTCAATTTTGAGCTCATTATTAGTTTGACTCATTTTGCATATTCAAAAAAAAAGAGAAATAATTAAAAGCGTTTAAATCATTTTAGTTGTTAGTTTAAATCTTAGACGCGTTACATACACTGTCTATCTCTCTCTCTCTCTCTGTATCTCTCTCTGTCTATATACACATATAGAGAGAGAGAGAGAGGGAGCGCGAGAGAGAGAGCAAAACATATATATGTACATTAAAAGCATACATAACTCTACCACTCTCTCTCTCGCTCGCTCGTTTGCTCTCTTTCTGTCTCTCGCTCTCTATCTCTCTGTCTCGCTCTATCTCTGTCTCTCTAACTTTGTCTCGCTGTTACTCTTTGTTGTATGTCTCTGTCTATAAACCCATAATGTGTTTTGAACAATTAAAAAATAAAATAGTTACATAAAATAAAAAACAAATTAAATTATTTAAATTATAAACAATTTATATTTATGCGTAGCTTTTAGAGCTAGTGACAGCACAAACAATGTTCCAACTTTGTAACAACAACTCATTTCTACATTAAGTATTAAAATCTTTCATCTAGCTAGAGCTAGCTGTACCTAATACTAGTTAGTGCTGGAAAAAACATCGTTGTTTCTAATAAAAATCGATAATTTTGCTAGTTTTTATAGTCATCAAACTATCGCTGCTACATAACTGTACTTAGTAATTAACTTTTTAAGAGCTTTATGGACTTCTCGAATACATCCCTTTTAGCTGTATACAAAGTGAAAGACTTAAGCAACTGCGAAGATTTTGAAGTATACTTCATAGAAAACATCATCCCAAGTATGTTTAGTTTTGCTAATTCTCTTCTTCTTCACATCTTTCAAGGAAAAAGTCGTTTATTGAAACATTGCGCGTTTATCTACAAGACGAATGATATTTGCTCATAATCTTAGAAACATTATCATTTCGGCAGCATAAAATGTTCGTAAACAATACGCCAGAAAGAAATATTTTGCCTAAAATCAGCAAATCTTGAAATCAGCGCAAATAACGTTCTGAACAAAACTTTATATACTAAACTCCAATGTTAGTTTATGTTTACGGATGCCGAAACTTGACGGATTGCTGACGGATTGGCAAGATTCAGTGTTTTATCGAATAGATGCCTAACCATATGTTACCATCACTGACTATGTGTATGAGAAATGCAAACTGGAAACTGGTATCTCCAAGAAAGCTGTCAGAGAGCTCGACTTACAAAAATAAATTAATGAATGCGCAAAATCGCTAAAAATATTGAAGATGCAACCAAAAAGCAGGAGTAAATGGAGGTGTTTTATTGAGGCGCTGTACTGCAGCAGGCAATTTACGAAGTGATGATGATGAAGATGATGAGCATTTCAACTCAAGTTAATAATAAAACAAAATGATACATTTACCGATAGCCAAAGTGCGAAAATTAAGAACAAATTAATTCAGATGATTGACACTTGCGTTGTGGCAGTGCTGAGCAAATGCCGTTTAAGCTGCCGAAACAGGCTAAAGAAGATATAACGATCGTTCTTGAAGATCATTTTTAGTTTCAACATACTGCTTTTGGACTATTATCATTCTAAATTCGGCAGTTTTCTATGCAGTATTTCGCGATATAATAATAGATCAGCTTTCAATTCAACTTGAAACTATTTACCAGCAAACTTTAAAACCGAATACTTTGTGCAATATTTATATCAATCATCCTAAGAATGTTTATTCTCTTGTTATTCACATCTTACAAGAGAAAAGCCATTTTTATAAGAACTTACGCGTTCATCTTGAAGATTTCGCTTATGTGATTGATATTTGCTAACAATCTTAGAGACATTACTACCTCGGCAGTAATAATAATAGGTAGTCTTTCAATTCTACTTGAAACTATTTTCTAGCAATTGAGATTTATGCTTTAAAACCGACAACTTTGTGCAATCTACAGAAATACTATTGAAATATATAAACCGAGCAGCTCTGAAAACCGTATTTTTAGGCATATATTTCCAACATAAACTATTATTAGGCGACAGATATTTAATCTTGATATCTTGATCACTTTGCAAAATTCCTATGTCTTTTGTAGATTAAAAATTTGTATACTGCAAAACAGTGCAATGGTAATATATTTTATATAGAAAACTCTAAAATATCGCATACTGATTATTTCCGTAGTGCATTCATGAAAGCTCTCAAAGAATATGCGCTCAGCGCAGAATTGTTAGAAATGTTATCTCTGATCAACTGCTTAAACGGCAGTTATCGGACTTTCGAACAATTGTAGTCAGATTCTACTTTGCTTACGTAGCTCAAACTGTTAGTCACTTCGTACAATGCGGCAATTATTCTCAAAGGATCATATAGCAGTTTGTTGCAAGCCTGATATTGCACAGCGAAATAGTAAAAAAAACAAGACACCATTTGTGCTGCTTTACTTCTCGTATAGGTAGGATATACAAAGATCTTAGAAGAGATAGAAAACTAATAGCTTCTGCAGAGTCAGAAACAATATCAACAAAGTTCTAGAAAAATTTCTAGCCGTTTACTGGATAGTCTATGGAGTAGAAGTCTAAACACAAATAAGCCTTAATAAGCTGTTTTTTTTTCAGACTCCAATCTAAGACAGTACGATAAGCGCACAAGAAAAAGAAAAATCGGAAAAGGGTTCGATAAAACAGCGATGTTACTTCCAGCACAACTAAATACTACTGGGTCCAACATATATAGACATAAACATAAATGTTAGCTTAGCTAAATATGACACAAACCCTATACTCTGTAATGTATTTTCGTAAGAGTAACTGTAGAGAGAGTGGCTGGGTAACAAACTCCTAGGTTTTTTTTTTTGGAATATAGTAACTGTTGGGTTGACTAGAGACTTCGAGCAATTTTAACTTTGTTGCTCAAACTTTTAAACGTAGCCTAACTTAGAGGGTAGAAAAGATGACAACGCGTCATACTTATAAGAAGCATGCACAACATTGTATATATATATTTATGTATTGTATATATACCATGTACATAGTATATATGTACACTGTTGTACCCTTATTTGTTGTACACTAAGTGCCACGTATGCTTCACTTAAATGTGTATTGTACTAATATAAATATATTTGTTTAATTTAATTGCGTGTCTCTTTAAAAACCAAAAAAAAAAAACAACTATAAGTACATCATCTATTGTTTTTCCTAGTTTCATTATGTGATTTTTTTCTTTTATAAGAAAACAAAAAAGGTGCACTGATTTTACAGAATGTAAGAGTAGCATTTTAAAGTTTCTTGCCTTGTTTTTCTTGCCTGATTATTACCAAGACAATCATGCGAGTAAACGGGCTAAAAACAAAAAAAAAAAATCACAAAAAAATCACAACAAAAAAGAAATATCAAAAATATCATAACTAACTATTGTAAATCAATAATAATTACTTAAAAAGAAAGAAAAAAATTACCATGCCATGCGCCCAAATCAACAACGAAATATCATCCAAAGTATTTAGCATAGAACTGAAATGCGAAACTACAATAACACCTGAAAACTTATGCTAATTCATTTTTCATTTCTTCAGTTTCTAGTGTATATTTGTATCTTTTGCCTTCACCTCAAAAACTTGAAATCTACGTTCAATTCAATTCAATTAAAAAAAAAAATAATAAAAATTGAAAACTGCAAGTTTAGTAAACAATTGGGTATTTTTGCAAATACCAAAGAGTCCATATTACTACCAGAAGATTTCTTAATAAGTCTGTTCAAAGTTTCAAGCAGGTTAATTTAGTACCATGGCAGCTTTCCACACATTAGTAGCTAGTACAATAAGTAATTAATTAACATTTAGTCTAGTTGATGTTAGTAACTAGTAACTGCCATTATAATTAGTTTTTAAATTGTATTGACAACTTACTGTACATACTCTCGCACAACTTGTGCTAGTGACGTCACCACTTAGCTAACAGTCTAGTCTTTCTCTCTCTCTCTTCAAAAAAAAACCAAGAAAATACCTCTAACAAAAACACTCGCTCAATTTTTATTAAATCTTTTTATATTTGTGTTAGATTTTTATTATTAAATATATTGTAATTTATGTTCGAAAAAAAAGAAGATAATTAAACAGCTAGCAAATTTACTAAAGAGAGGCAAAAGTACACTCAACAAAAGTAAGAAGTAAAAAACAAAATGGGATACTTACCAATACCAAACACTAAACGCTTTTATATAGCACCAAAGTATCGTTTTGTTTTAATTGTTCGCCTTCGTATGCAATAACTGGGTGTGCTTAAATGTAATTGACATTCCACACATATATGCATATATTCACAAATATATGTATGTATGTTCTTATATCTATTAAATATATCTGTTAAAAATTTACTAAAAAAAACAAAAAAAAAATAATAATAATAACCACATAATATGTACACGTACATATACATATTCCAATACTACTACTACTACTACACACAGCTACACTGTAAAAAATGAAAAATATTTTGTTACTAACTCGCCAAAGCTTAAAAGGAAATTCACCTCTCTTTCATGCACCTCCTTTGACACAGAGCTTGCTCTCTTTGTTGCTATCTCTCGCTGTCTCTCTGAGTCTCTCTCACTCTCTTCGCCTCTCTTTATATACATGTGTGTTCAGTTAGGCACAGCTGCTACTTAAGTTACACATCACCGAACGAACAAGAAGCCAAACCACCCGCCATATTTTTTATATACTACGCGCGCGCGCTCTCTTACTTTCTCTCCTTCACACTCTCTCACTCTCTTGGGTAGAGAGTCAGCAGCAGCAGCAGCAAGATCGATTAATCGATGTTCCGCAGAGCGCATCTGCATTTGAAATAGAGCGCAAAGTAGACGTTTTTTGAGTTATCTTGCGTCATATGATCATTGTTCTTTTTTTGCTATACCTTTTAGGATTTTACCATCATTGACAAGCGTTCAAAATCGTTTTTTGATATATTTTTTTTAAAACTTTCAGACAATCATTCGAAATCGCTTTTTGATATGATGTCTATTTTAAATACTTTCAGACAAACGTTCAAAATTGATTTGAGGTCTATTTGAAATATTTTCAGACAATCGTTCAACATCGATTTGATGTCTATTTTAAATGCTTTCAGACAATCGTTCAAAATCGATTTTTGAAATGATTTCCATTTTAAATACTTTCAGGCAATCCTTCAAAATCGGTTTTTGATATGATGTCTATTTTAAATACTTTCAAACAAACGTGCAAAATTGATTTGATGTCTATTTGAAATACTTTTAGACAATCGTCCATAATCGATTTTTAATATGATGTTGATTTCATAAACTTTCAGTTCAAAATCGATTTTTGATATGATCGAATTTAAATACTTTCAGAACGTTTCACTATGATTAAGTTCAATTGAAATATTTTAAATTTCAACTGTGTTTAGCACACAAAACATATTAACTTCTAAAGCCTTAAATCAAAAAATATTTACTTATAAATCAATTTCAATTGAATATCGTAATGAAAAATGTTCAGCGTACAAATTCAAAATAATGCAAATAGAAGGTACGCATCCTTAACTTTAGGTATCAAGTTTATCTCCTATGCAGCAAAGTAAAACTAAAATTAAAAACTAAAATGAAAATGTGTTTTGTACCCAGAGCAGTAGACTACTTCAGTTGGGACTTTTAAATTGCTCACTATCAAGCTTTGTTTTCGGGCAAAGCCTGCAAAATATCTGAATCGCATAAAAATAGCCAAGATTTCTAAAACTTATATTTATCACATTTTTACTAAAATTGAAGAATTGTACAATTATAATACTTATGCTATTTTCTTAAATTATTATTCCGCTTAATCGCTCTAAAGGCGGAGCATAAGGTGATTACTTTGTACTTCGTTTGGCCATCACAACCCGTTATCGGGTTACAGACGACCTTACTAGCTCTCGCCAGGCGCCCCTATTTGAGCAGTTGAGTAACTTTATATTATATAATATATAAATATATAATATATATATATATTGAAATTTTGCAAAAAGTTACTCGATTTTGAACGCTAGTTATTTATTTTATAAAAAGCACACAAAAACGCCACAAATTTTTACTGAAAGAAAGAAAACTTTATGAGAAATAGTGATCATGTGACGTCATAGACTACACACACTCTTGCCAACAAATACATGCAGCACATACACACTCACACTCACACAAAACGCATACACTTCAACACGCTGAAGCTTTTTTGCTCATTTGTTCTCTTAATAACGGTACGTGTACGACAGTTGCCGTACTGATATCGATAAACAATCAACTATCTGCTTGCGTTTATCGATAAATGCTGTTGTGTGTGTGTGTATCTGTGCATATCGCTGCTATTTGTGCTTTCCACAGAAGCGTTTTTTTAACTGATTTTCGAACATTTCTTTATTTCTACGCCTACCGATTAATTGTAAGCTGTTGACTTGTATTGATTTGGGCTAGACGACAAATTCGAATACAAAGCAACGCAATTTGATCATAATATTTTTACAACAATCATTTTCCATCAATCATTGCAAACACAAACACAATACAACTACAGCTTTGATGTGCAATATTTAACAGATAATAAACTTTATTCGTCTTAATTGTTATATATATTTATTACAAATATTTACAAGTTCTATTACTTTCTATACATTAGCTATTTGTATATTTTCATACTTACAAAGCAGAAATTAAAAAAATATATTAAACATATTTTAAATAATTTCTTTTTGTTTATAATTCAAATGTGTACTAGTTTTTATGACATAATGTTATTTAAATTGAAAATTTAGTTGAATATATTTCACTTGCGCTTAGTTTTTGTGTTTTTTATATTTTTTTTAATAAAATTATAATTTAATATATATTTTTTTAAAGCATTTGTTTTTTTGCAACTAAATATATTTATCAAATGACTAATTAATTAATTTAAAATGCCATTAAAAAAAAAATAAAATAACTATAAAAAAATACTAAAACAAAAAAAAAAACAAAACAAATGCAAACTAAAGGGGCTCGTACTTTAAGTATGAAGAAGATGAATTACTGCCCAAACAGGAGACGCGGGTCTGGAGACCACGTAGTTTCCACTATGATAACGTCGCCGCTGCCATGCTAACGCTTTTCGCCGTACAAACCGGTGAAGGATGGCCACAGTAAGAACATTTTGTTAGAACTCATATATTTTTTGTTGTAGTATGCCTTATACTATAATATATAATATTTATTTTATTTTGTACTAAAATAAAATAATTACGGAAATTGCACAATAACTATAAAAATTTATTTAATCAATTTTTTTATATATTTTTTTGTTGTTTTTTTGCTTTTTTACATTTTGTACGTTATCGTTCATATCATATCCAAATAGGGTTTTACAACACTCAATGGCTGCCACTTATGAAGATAGGGGTCCAATCCAAAATTTCCGGATCGAAATGTCCATATTTTATATTGTATATTTTATTGTATTTCCATTCTTCTTCGTCAACATATTCGTGGCCTTGATAATCATAACATTTCAAGAGCAAGGCGAAGCCGAATTGCAAGATGGTGAAATTGACAAAAATCAGGTGAGCCAGTCAAAACTACACTCACTCTCTCTCTCTCTCTCTCTCTCTCTCTCTGTGTGTGTTCTCTCTCGCTGTCTCTGTTATTCTCTCGTTGCGCGAAACGCTCTTCTCGCTGTGCTTTATTGTGTTTCGTGTGTGTGTGTGTGTAATTTCATAACCTAAAAAAAACGTACTAGTATTTAAATATGCACGTAAATGTTTATAACCATTAAACCTAACATACCTACTACTACTACATAATATAATAATATTTAGTACATACATAGTACATACTCTTTATGCTTATGTGTTCTAAAACCATACACAGTACAGCTACAACAAAGCAAATGGCTAACTCCTTTTGCCCCAAGCGTCGTCGCTTCAAACTAGTTAAAAAAAAAAAAAATTAGTGTGTACACACTGAACACAAGTAGTTGAAGCCAAACAACAGATAATGCCAAACAAACAAACAAAAAAACCTAGCATTTTTAGTCCCTTTTACTAGTTACTTGCCATTTTTTTTAGTACAAAAAAATGCTAAGATCTGTAAATTTAATTTTATGTAAATATTTTTAGATGTCTGTTAGAATTTTAGAACTGTCTTAGCTTGGTCTAAATCCATGTATTTATATACGCTTTCGGACCACTCAATGTTGTTGTTTTTTATTTCGTTGCTTACGGAAATACTCGAAACACAAATAGTACTCAGAACAAGATAAAAAAAAAATCCATCTTTAATATAAATAGTGAACATTTACCGGAAAGTAGCGATTTTTACGAATGCGATAGTCCTTAAATATTCACATATTTGTGTATTTGAATGTTTAAAAGCTAGTCGTCAACTAAATATAAAAATATTAAACCAAACGCACATTTAAACAGAACTGAAGAACAAAAAAAAAAAAAATAATTTATATATATACCTATACATTTATTGTAAGTATTTTTTATATAATAAGAGAAATTGCTAAAATGCTTTTGCAAGTGATACCTTTGGAGCTCTACACGCTCGAAATTATGCACGGCGTGGTAGAGAGTTTTCTTGATGTTTGTAACGTTTTTAAAAAGAATTCTTATCTTCAAATCAAATACTTTCTTTCATTCTCATACTAATTTTCTATACTTTGTATACGAGAAATATGTGAAATCTGTTTTTCCTAAAACTTTTTATATATTATAATAGCATGGCGTTACAGCCATCTTAAACTTTTGTCGTATTAAAATTTAATCTTAGTGAATTTTTCAATTAACTACCGAAATCTTAACGTATTTTGCATTCAAGTCTCATAATAAAAACTAGCTATTTCTTATCTTGTTTTAAGAAGATCTGTCAAATACAAAAAATGTAGAGCAAAAATGTTATTTCGATGAAAACCTTTTCTTAAGCAGTTTTTCAGAGCTTGCTTACCTCAATTCCCTGGCGTTACAAATATCAAAAAAGTATACACAGGCAAAATTTATGTATTTCCGCTAAAAAGAGAAACATATAAACAAAAACAAATATATTTATTGCATGTAATTTTGTTACTATTTTGATTTGATTAGAAATTTGATATTGGTGTTAAATGATATTTGCTTGAACATTAAAAACTTTGGATATCAAGGTTCATGTATGCTTGCAGTACAATAATATTTGAAAGTTTTTTCGATTTTTAAAATTTACATTTAAAGATTGCACTACTATATGTCCTAATTTAATAAGATATACATATTATATCGAACTCATTTTGCAAACTCGAAAATAAATTGTGTCTACTTGCTACAGCTGGAATTTTAACTGTTGCCAGATTAGACGGCTTTTGTTGCAACTGTACCAGACTGTACTATTTTGTGGGGAACTTTCAGCTAAATATTTTGCAATATCTAGAGACAATCAGATGGAAACTTTTAAAAATTTACTGCAAGCTTACAGCAAAAATTTTAAAAAAGTTAAACATTTTAAAGTTTTGTGTTATTTTTTGTATATATATATATTTATATAAACCTTTGTCATGTGTACTTAGAGGTCATAAAGCGAGTTTATAGTAATCTTCCTTTGTCAGAGCTTAGACAACCTTCTAATGACACATGCTATGCAAGAGCTGCAAGAGTTTTGTGCCAAAACCCATAAACCGATCCATATCAAACGAAGTATAGCATATGTGCTGCGCCCCCAAACAACAAACCAACCGATATCAATAACATTTATAACTCTTCCAAACAGAAATCCTGCATCGACTTTACAATTGGAGCTCGACCGCTTGAGCGTTATATGCCAAAAAATCGTAATACTTTCAAGTACAAAGTTTGGCGAATCGTTGTCTCGACGCCATTTGAATATTTCATCATGATGCTGATTGTATTCAATACGCTTCTACTAATGATGAAGGTAAGTTGATTATAACAAAATGCTCTATAATATATATACATATATATAATATTAGCATACATTTTTATTTTAAAATAAATTAATTCGAGTGTATATATAAAAAGTCAAAGTTTTTGGAAGTTTGCACTATGTACACTTGGAATTTTTCTTTCTTGAATTATTAATATCGCTGAGACAACAGGACTTCTTGTAAAGATAAGTCTTTTGCAAGAAGTGAACCATTCCATATTAAAATCTCAACTCTTAAGACTCTTGATGTCTTTGATTTTAGCAAATTTTCAAGAAGCTTGTACTCAGACAAACATAGAAGCATTAATTTTTTTAAACTTACTTTCTAAGTCTGTTTGTTCAAAAATTTTCGTAAGACTTTTACGCAGTTGAAGTTCTTTCACGTAGAAGACGCATAGTTCTTAAACTAAATAGTCTTTAAAATATGATTGGTTTGCTGTGTAATTTTAGATGTCCTTGCTGTCATGCCCTTAATTGAAAGTGGAAGAATTTTTCATGCAAACAATTAAGGGTTGCTCGATATATGTAATTTCACCACTCAGAAAATTCACCTTTTTCAACATAATAGGCGGATCCTGTTGAAAATAAGAGGAGGTACTTCACGTGTTTTCTGCGCGATCTTGATCTGAAAAATAAAAGCAGAATAAGCAAAATGTAATAATTATAATAATAATTTTCTGTCCAATAATCAGCAAGAGGCTGATTGGGGCTAAGCCCTTTAGAGAACCGTGTTTTGTAGTTAGCATTATTTTAAGTCTTCCGCTACTAGGCTAGGCATTGGTTCTTAGCTGGTCCACTCTTATGTCAACTGAAAGATTTAGGACTGTCTATCTTGTAGTTATAGCGATTGATTATTAATTAAACAATTATTTTCACAGTATCATAATCAAAGTGAGATGTATGAGAAATCGCTAAAGTATATCAACATGGGATTCACTGGTATGTTCAGTGTGGAAACTGTGCTAAAAATAATAGGATTCGGAGTCAAGGTAAGTAAACGTATTTGATTTTATTTTTGGTTTAGCTAATATAATACTAACTCGTTGAAATGAGTTGTACATGTTAATTAATTTTGAATTGCTTTGATTTTTAATGTAACTTTATGGAAATATGTTAAAAAATAGTTACGGCTTTTTGCCAAATCAAAAAAAAAACCAACGTCTGTGTAAGCGATAAGAGTTAATGACTATGAAGCGTCAGTCCAAAAAAAAGGAAAAAACTGTATCAATTTAAAGGGAACAAGAAGACTAAACGTGAATTGTAAAATAAAATAGTGGAGTTCAATGAAAATTTACTATTGCTGTTAATTTGATAGATATTAACAATTTTTTATTGTTTAAAGACAGATTGTAAATAAAATGTTAAAAAAAATGAAAAGTAATGCAAAATCCGCAAAAATTTAACACTTTGCAAATATTTGAGCCAACCTAGTTATGCTTCTTATAATTAGTTTTTATTATCAATGGCAAATTACGATTTATTATAATTTTTTAAAGCATACAATGCATTTAAGATAATGCCTAAATAATTCAGATGCTGGGCTCTGACGAACTAATATTTTAATCGTTGTAATCTTCTTGCTCTAATATATAAATCAGCCTAACTATGATGCAATACCAAACTCATGCGGAAGTCATTAAGTAACACGAAAAAAAATGGTTTCTTAAAAATCACCCTTTATATGAACATAAACTTAGAACCGTGTGCTCAATTTTCAACATATAGCCGTGTTTTCGTATCAGATCGAACCACATACGTAAATCGCTATTTTTTCATCAAATTAAATTAAGAAGTTCAAATAGCAACATCAAATTTTATATATTTGCTGAGATTAAGTGCAAAATTTAGCGTATTAACTTATATTATTAACTTCATAAAAAATTAGAAAAAAAATGAAAATAAATTTAAGTAGCTTTGAAAATTAGTTTTGAGTTAACTTTTAATGTTCAATCGGCTCATTATTGAATCACTGCCAAAATAATGGGCTTTGCTGCATATACTGCCCATAGGCCAAAGTTGCCAGAGTTCACTAGAGGGCGCCACAGTGTCTGCTGTAAATTTTAGCGTGCAGAGTATTTCTGTGGAAAAACTTTGAAAATAATAAACTAATAATACAGAATACAATTAATTTTTTTGTTGCAGAATTTTTTCAAGGATCCCTGGAATATTTTTGATTTAATCACCGTATTGGGCAGCATAGTCGATGCACTCTGGATGGAATTCGGGGTAATTATCTGTTTTTTGTCATAAATCATAGCTCAAAGAGACTTCATTTTACTGTTGTGTTCGATTGTTTTAGGCAGTTATATATATACAAATATATATATAAAAAAGAAGCAGACTTTGTTATGTATTAAAAAAAAAATGTTTCACAACAATATACCAAATCTTACATATGTTTTTGTATGGCATAGGGATACATGTAACACGGACGACAACAATATTACACTTGATTTTGTTTGTTTCAGATTTCTAGGTACACAGTTACAGGTATACGTATGTATGTGTATATTTTTATACATACATGCAAAACAATATATATATATGTATGGGAAAAAGTTTAAACAAGAAAAAACAAAAAGTGTGTAAAAAAAAACACGCTGTATAAGTACAGCTGCGTGATTTTTTTAAGTGGAATTTACTTATTTTATTTTTTTTTACGTATAGCTAATTGCTATTAATATTTTAAGCCTATGGAAAACTTCATATTATATGTGTATGAAGTAATTTGTATTAAAACTCTTGATAATTAGCTATATTATGGTAAGGCAAGTCTTAAGCTATTTAAATTGTAAACAATTTTTGGGTTTTTAAGTGAGCAAACAAAAGTTTTTATTTATAATGGGTGCAGTACAACAGCAATTAAAAAAAGTGTAGGTACATTTAATAAATTAACAAGAATGCCAAAAAAAAAAAAAAAAAACAAGAAAACCCATTGCAAAATCCTCTAATGTTAAATAACACAGCAATTGTTTTAAATATTTACAACTAGTGTTTATGTGTTTATTTTTTATAAGGCAAATATACACACCTTTGTTCAGATTTGGCACAATGCAAAAACAACAACTTAGCTAACGATTTACAGCCACACTTAATGTTTTTTGCTGATTTAATATAACAATTAAGTTTAGTTAAATTTTTTGTGTTTTTTTACTTTACTTTTTTTTACATTAAGTTTTGATTTTTGCGCAGCTACTTGCGTTAAATAATTAATAATTTAATATATATATTAATATATATAAATATATATTATACACAAAAATAAACTCACACACATACACACAATTATAATAAAAAATTACTTTTTTTTACAAAAGCTCACATAAAATACAAAAATTAATAATCATATTTCTTTTTAATTTTCCTTTTCCATATTTATTTGTGTACGAAAACGAATACCAAATACGAAATGTGGTCTCAAAATCGGGGAAAACCAATCCGAAAAAAATCGATGAATGCATATAAAATAAACTGAAAAAAAAAACTCAACACCCACGCAAAAAAAAAAAAAACAAATCTTCATTAAACACACACACACTCTCACACTCACACACACACACATACACACAATCTCACGCACACAAAACTCAATGTGTAAATTATAAAACATATAAAACTCTTATATACAAACATATATATTTCATATATGTGTAACTTGTATACAATAAATGCCTTTTGAACGCCCTAAATTGGCCGACGCGTAAACACACTCTCCAAACACCAATACATCAAACTTGTGTGCAATATGTGCTAATTACAACAACAAACCAAACAACAACTACAACAAATAACATTAAATTTACAAAAAAAAAAAAAAACAAAACAAAAAACGAAAACTATGTTCACAAATTAAAACGAAACGTATCAATCAATATGCTATATGAAATATATAATTCCAAATCAATTACAAAAACATCATTGTCATTCCAATAATAATAATATGCATGTGTATGTGTATATGCATATACATACATACATACACGCATATATTTATATGTATTTCATCTACAAACAACTACATCGACATGTTTAACAAATCGATCAATCAATCAATCAATCAATCAATCAATCAATCAATCAACACCAACAGCACGATGTAAGTACGAAACACAAATATACACAAAATTTGCATTTATCAAATTTTTTATGTGTACCAATCAATCAATCAATCCAACAATCAATCAATCAAAGATTTTAGATTTTGCTTAACTCACTCACCGTTTCACTATTAAATTTTAAGAATTGCTTTTTTTAAAACTCAACTTTTGCTCTCCAACTCTCTCACGCTAACTCTCTCTCTCTCTGTATCTATCTCTCTATTCTTCTGCCTTTTAGCGCTTTAAGTTTTGCTTTTTATTTTTTGTAAAATGCTTTGACTCAACTGTACTTGCTTATGCCATTTTATTTAGTTTGCTGCTGCTTTTTTTACGCTCTCTCTCACGCTCTCTCTATCTCTCTCGCTGTCTCGCTCACACTCTCTTCAAAGCGCTGCTTAACAACTTCTTCACCCCGCCTTTCTATCTACTCTTCCTAATTAAGCTTTCATTTGCATTTTGCACACAACATTCAATTTTCGTACTGCTCTTGTATAAAGTTGCGTGCATAAACATGTCGTAGTGCATACATACTGCTAGAAACTGTACAGAACTTGTGTCTCGCTGCCTAACTGAGCCAAAAAAAAAATAAATAAATAATATACCTACTAATATTTAATTCACAAGCTTAACGAAAGAATTTAATGCCTAGTACTGCTTGCAGAAGACGCGAATTGTCAAGTAATACAAGCGTTACCAAGCGGTATCAACTGCTCATTAATTCTTTCACCTTATACGCATGGCTTAACGCTTTCCAACTTTTGTTCTTAACTGAGATGCAAAGAAAGCTTGCTAACTTTCATCAGAAATGCTTTTGCGTTTTCAACACGCTCTTCTAGTCCAAGCCCCCAGCACATTTGATTTAATTTGTTGCGTTCGTTTTAAATTTTGTATTCATAAAAAGCTTTTAAAAAATATTGTACAGTTTTTTACGTTTTCGTTTTGATTTTATTCGATCTTTTTGTTTTTCTTTTTGAACATTTTATCACAACATAACAAGAGTAACTTGCCACCTACATCTACGTACCATACATACCTACATAACGTCGACTAAAACTTCGCCAGCCTAGCCCCTCTCAAACCACAAATGTTTAAATACAAAATCCACCCCAAACCATATGTAATGCCTAAATCGTTAAAACGTTTGACGTTAATAATATATAGCCCACCAGATTAACTGTAAGTAGTTTCTCATACAAAAATTTATCTTTCGCTTTCAAAAAAATCAACAAATTACAACGATCTGCTTTTTCGAAATGCCCTAATAAGTTCATTTAAACGCATGAAAATGCTTAAGATTTCGCTTTGCTTTTGTATTCTTAAAGATTTTGTTCACTTTGTAATTAGCTGCAGTTTATAAAGGGTGTTTTTTTTAGAGTTACAAAACTTTAAATTGCAATAAAACAACGCTGGATTATACGATTATCCGAAAGATAAGCTTGTGGCATTGCATTTAAAATATGATTTCTGGCATATGACCATCACGGCTGGCTCGCATGTAATCCCAACTAGACGTTCAATTTTCGATGACTTTTTCCAACATTTGTGACCGTATATCGACAAATGTTGTCTTCCAAATGATGAAGCGTTTGTGGCTTATCCGCATAGATCATCGACTTTACATAGATAGCCCCACAGAAAGTGGTCTAGCGCTGTTAAATCACAAGATCTTGGAGGCCAGCCGACTCGCAGGTCCATAAACGTGAAATTATGCGGTCACCAAGCGTTTCTTTCAATAAATCTATTGTGGCACGTGCTGTGTGACATGTCTTGCCGTCTTGTTGGAACCACAGCTGCTGGACAGCATGGTTGTTCAATTCAGGAATGAAAAATTGACTCTAACGTTCTGGCCATCATCGTTTTTGAAGAAGTACGGACCAATGATGCCACCAGCTCATAAAGTGCACCAAACAGTCAGTTTTTCTGGATGCAACAGTGTTTCGATAGACACTTGAGAATTAGCTTCACTCCAAATGCGGCAGTTTTGTTGGTTGATGTAGCCAAGAAGTCAACCAGAAGTGCGCTTCATCGCTAAACAAAATTCGCTTATGAAAACGGGAACAACGGCAATCTCGTATTGCGAAGCTACGTTTTGCCTGATGATCGTTTGGCTTCAATTCTTGCACGAGTTGGCTTTTGTAAGCACACAAACCAAGATCCTTTCACAGAATCTTTCATGGGGTGGATGTACACTGATCCAATTCCTGTGCTCGTTGGCGGACGGACTCAATGAGTCTTCCTCAATGCTACGCTCTACAGCAGCAATAGCTTTTTCTGTACGCAACGTACGGCGTCACTGGGGATGCGAGTTATCAATAACGTCTCTGATGAACGATTTTGTCGACGATAAAATGGAATAGAACCATTATTTTCGATATAAAATTGCATTATTTGCAAGCATTGTTCAGGCGTGAGTCTATTCATAAGGAATTGCCAAGCCAAACTCAGAAGAAATCACTTGACAGTAGTGCCAACTTAAAGTTCTATAACTCCGCAAAAAAAAACACCCTTTATATAAGTATATTTTGATATGCGCCCCATGTTGGGCGCCAATTGCCTTAACTCTTACGTTAGGCGTAATTTGCTCGCTACTTATCTCTCTTCAAATCTCAACTAGCTTAGTCTTTCTGCGCCCTTGGGCGCCGCTACATATTTTTTTACTTAAAATTTACTTGTACTAGGCCTATGTGCGCTTACTCTTTGCCCCGCTGTTCGTGCTTTCACTTTGTAGGCCAAAGTCGGGCGCTAATTTAGACGCTTTCATGGGGCCTATGCACGCAACTAATTAGTTGGCTTATGTTTGCTTACAGAGCCCCTCCCCTACCCACACACCAAAAGCGGGCTACTGCAGCACACTCTCACTCTCTCTCTCCCTCTCTCTCTCTCTCTCTCTCTCTGTGTTTGTTTGATTTTTTCAGCTGCGCCCCGCGTTGGGCGCTGCCATATTATATTTGTTTTTAGGATTAGTCAAGTCCAAAGTTCAAAGCAATTTGTTGCAGGCTCTTAGCATTTCGTTTCACTAGTCTCAACTATATAATACACTGTAATGTATTGAATGAATATTGTTGCACTCTAACTTTTTCGATACTTACCAAATACTTAATTCAAAATTTCGTAGTATCAAATAGTTTCAAAAATTAAAGCAAATTTAATGCGCAAAATATTTTTAACTTAAATTGGCTACAAGGCTACCTTAAGTACCTACTGCATGTTTTCGAACTTACGAATCTTGTGTATTATTTAAAAATAAAAAATCTTATTTTAAGTTCAATAACTACTCGTAAGCGTAACATTAATTTAAGTTATGCCAGTTCCAGAGGGCTTTTGCGTTTAAACTAAGTGAGTCGAAAGTACTATAACTACATATCATATAAATAACAACAACAACAACAATAATAATAATAATAATATTATATCACAGCTATATATGTAGTTACAGTTTGTACTATTTGCTTTGATCCATATTGAGATCGCTTAATTCATGACTTTTGTGTGTTTTGTGTCATGTGTAGTATTGTGCTCTGCTAACCTATTAGGCTCGCTACAAAACTATTTTCAAAACCATAAACGAGCGCGTTTGAAGCATTTTTGTTTTTCCAATCAAAAAATATTCATATTGTAATTCACTGCAGTGATTTTTTATCAATCATCACTCAAGTCAGACATGTTAATTGCAAAAAAAAAAAAAAAATTATAAACAAAAATTATTTATACTAATTAACAAAAAAAATTTACTTTATTTGTTTCCAATTTTCTAAAAAACCAAATCAAATCAAAAAAAATACTAACGTAAACCGCCAATGCTGCTGAAAAAAACAACGGCATGTGATTTTCGTAAAAATACTAAATGCAAAAATACCAACAATTTCGACTTCTTACAAACAAACACAAACTATATATGTACACTGTACACGTTATTAACGTTAAAAAAAAAAAAAACAAAACAATTATTTATACGATTTTACCAAAAAAATACGTCGTGCGCCACTATTGAACTTTTTATGCTCAAAACTAATTTGCAAAATAAAACAAAACTGAACAATATGTACGTTTCACATATATACAATGAAACATGCTTACTGATAATCCAACAGGATGTAAGTAAAATAAAAAGTTTTTCTATTTAAACATTTTAGCTAAATTGTTAGTAAACATTGTATATATAAAACAAAAACCAAAGAACTATCAAAAAAAAAATACCAAAACTACTTATGTACTCTTACGCTGCATACAGCTCTTAAACTATGTAAACTTTGTGTTTATGAAACCCATATTTATTTTGTAGTTTTCAACTAATGCCTTAACTAAGTAGCTTTTTCGTTTTCGTCTCTTGAAACAAAAAAAAAAAAAACAACAACTTTAGCTATATCGAACTAAATCGAGTTTATTTTCTATTATTTACTTGTAGTGCTTTAAAATTATAAAACCAAACCAAACCAAACCAAACCAAATCGTAACAAAACTATATAGTTTTTAAAGTATTTTACTTTTAGTCAAGGCATTTAGCATAACTGTTAGTATACAGTCATAAGCGATAAACCCTTGGATTATCAATATATGTATATATCCCAACTGCTGACGTCATAGTTACTACCACCACTACCACTACCACCACTACTACCACAACCACTTGTTAACTATATTTTATAATATAATCTAGCAGCTTTGCAGCAGCACTAGAAGCCTAGGCTCAACGTGGGAATACGCCAAACGCGCTATAGTACCTAAGACCGCCGCAGCTACTTACTTTCCTACTTATTGTTGAAATCCTGAGAGGTTCTCTGAAACCTTTGTGTCAACAACAGAAAATGAAGTGAATGCATATTTCAACTCCTTTTCTACCAATAAGTAGTGCAGTGGCCGCTGCGAGGCGGTATACGTCTTTAAATCAGTGCTTGCCTGCACATACTGCGTACATATGTATATTATATACTTTTCGGACTGTATATAATATGCTATATACTATATGCTTAGGCAATAACTGATGCGTAAAATATTTTGGTCAAAGTCTTTTGAAAACGAGCACAACTCAGAACGTTTTAACGTACTAAACCAAACTTACTTAGTAAATGACTGTTCTATATACCAAATCTCTCTATATATATATATATATATCGAAATACTACACACACACACACACACGTACAAGAAACATGTACATACACATGCAAACTGGTATACTTGGTCGTATGTTTTCTTATACTTACATATGTCTGTATTTCTATATACTTTGCATAATATAATTAATTATATATACATAAATTTTTGTGTTTCTCTTGTGTTTGTTAGTAACAAAAAAAAAAAATGCTTAAAAATTTACTTAGTACTCAGCAAATGAAGTAAATTTTTCTTTTCATTTACGTTTTTGGTTTCTATATACATACATAAGTCTCGGCGAATTTATTAATTTAAGTTATGTAAAATTTATAAAAAAAAGATGCATACGCACATATTATTAATATGTATTGGTGTGGTAGCATAGCAACAACAAAAAAAAAAAATTCGTATATAAATTTAATATAAAAAAAAGAAAAAAATTTATTAAATTATACATATATTTATATATAAATATATACGTGTATACACATGAATCGTATATAATATTGGTTCATATCTACTTTTTGATTTATTAACAAATAAAAAACCAACATATTGCATTTGTTGTACTTGACATAAGTTCAATTGATCTACACCAAAAACTTTGAATTTTTCATTTAATTTAATTTTCATTTTTAGCATTTTGTTCTACTTATATATATAAAAATATACAATATCTATATGCATATAAGTAAATATTATTCTGTAAATTAAAACTCGAAAGTATATATTAATTTCATTCTTTTCGACTAAATTAGAACAGCAAACTAAAAATGTACTCTTACTTTGTTTGTAAACTACTAACTAATCACTTAATACAACAAACTAACTGCCGTCGCCTACTACCAAATAGTACTACTGCCTACTACCTACTGCCTACTACTATTAAGCCCTACTAACTGCACAAACTAACAATTTTGCATTCCCAAAAGTGTACTGATTTTTTGTTTGCTTACTAGTACAGTGACTCATAATGGACTACTACTGCAAGTACTTTTGATACCAGTAATCATTAATAAAATTAATAATAATTAGTAAAACTACTGCTAGTGCTGCTTCTACTACACTTGGCTACTCCCACTACTTGGAACGAACTTATTTTTGTCAACTCACTAGTGCCTATATATAATATATAATAAATCTACATGTTTTCTTTCCTTTTTTCCTTTAAACTTGTAAACGTTTTGCTATTAGTTCCATAATATTAGTAATACAAAAATTTTAGCTTCCATTACTTCTTCCAACTTCTAACTGAATTGTTTGTTGACATCAATATAACATTGCTTCTACCAAAAACTACTAGTTTCAATTTCAAACACTACTACCCACCTACCTACCTACTCAGCTACCACTTAAATATGGTACAGAACTAGTTACTTTGCTACTAGTTGTACAAAACCACCAGTTCTATTTCCGTAATGACTTTATTACTGAGCTGCACTAGTTCAACTACTTAACACACAGCGACTATTCTATAAGTTGGTCTACTACTTTTTAAGCTTCGAAACTCTATTCATAACTGACTACAAAGCTACTAGTTCTACAACTAGTCTGACTTTAACTAGCCGCTTACCTATGAAATACTAGTCTGTTGTAACTTTCTGCTATGTACTATGGCGCCTGGTTTCGAACAATTGTGCGACAATTAAGTTACTTTTTCTATAACTTATTTAATTTGCCGTGACTAGTACGCTACTATAAACGAGGGTGGGCCTACGCCCATCGCCACTGCTACCCCCATGGGTCTATGCTGACCCACTATTTATAGATACTGCGGTGTAAGTTGAAAATTGCCGGTTTTTTCGACAAATAAAACACTGAATTTTCAGAGGAACATGCAAACTTTTTTATGCAAAAAAAATTAGCCCAGCGTTTTGGGCAAATTATGAATGCCATTCCATTAAAATTTTTTCTTATGAGGCGCAGAATCTGTAAAACCATTTTACGACTTCTTCAAAGTTGGCGAAGCATAGCGCTGCGAGTAAGTGTTCCTTTGATGCAAAAGGTACATAAGCGGACGGGGCGAGTTCTGGAGAGTAAGGCGGGTGAAACAATATTTCCCAAGTAATGCTTTTCAACGTGTCTTTCATCAATTCAGCTCTAAGAGCCGGCGCGTTGTCAGTTACAAGATAACTTTGTCTTTGGGCAATTTACAGCCGTTTTGCTATCAATTCATTATTTAAATTGATGATTTGTTGTCGATAGCGTCGCTTATTAAGCGTTTCTCCAGATTTTAACAACTTTTAGTATAACACACCAGACTCGTCCCACCAAACACAGTGCATTGTCTCAGAGCCAAAGCGAATTGGCTTTCAGTCGATGAGCCAGCCTCATCAGGGCGAAAGTTATGCTTTTGTTCGTTTCGGATTTTCGAAATACTATATATATATATATCCACTTTTCGTTCCCCGTGACAATTTGTTGCAGAAATGATTTTCTGAGAGTTCTGCAATTTTTGATTCGCCTATCATTTTGTTGGTATGACATCTATTTCCCATACCACAGGATCTTGAGAAATTGCTATGCGAATCACATTGAGTGTTTGCGCCCTTAGTTGTATTCGATAGCGTCTGCAATTGCTTCTCATTGAACTTTTTCGCTGCACCAGCATGTTCATAGTTCGCCAAAGCAAAATCTACACTATGGTATTGATGAAACCATGTCCCACAACTTATAACCGATAAGCTTCAGCTCATCAAACAACGAGTTTTGCAAATGCAGTTTACTTGTAACTAAATTCGACAACTTTTCCGTTGTAAAGAGCAATAATTATTTTGATGAAATATGCCGTTTTTACTTTTAAATGTTATGGTCAACAGTAACAACTGACAATTATATCAACTCCAAGAAATGGAGTCATATATCATTCAAACCAGCAAATTTCAACTTACATCCCTGGTTTAATCTATCTTCTACTTCGATATTACTAGTCCTGTAACTAGCAGTGTATCAATGAAATACTAGTCTGTTGTAACTTTCTACTATGGCAGTGACTACAAATCTACAGGTCTTCCGCCTGGATCAGAACAATTATATAACAATAAAGTTACTTTTCCTTTAAATTTTTTATTTTGAAGTGGCTAGTACGCTACTATTTAGAGATTTAATACGACCTCGATATCAGTGACACACTACAGAGCAACTAGTTCTGTAATTTGGTCTGATTAACTCCTAAGCTGCTACTAGTACTAGTTTCTAGTGACGACTAGTTCTGCCACCAGTTCTGTTGCTACTTGGCGCTTGAGATACAGCACTGATCTTCACTATATTAACCAGTTCAACTTTAAAGTTTCCATTGAGTAACGTATTTGATCTATTACATCTCCAAAGCTACTGCTGTCCCATGCAGATGACAAAGCTTTCTATTGGAACTTTAATCTGGATCAACTACTGGATCAACTCTTACTTCGACTACTACTTCGACTACCAAACGCTACTACTGCTACTTTAACTTTTGCTTCTACTACCACAACTAGTACTCTAACCACTCTAACTGCTACTACTTTAAGTTCTATTTTCAATACAACTTGTACTACTACTACTACTACTACTACTACTACTACCACTACTACCACCAGCTCTCTAACTGCTACTAACTTTACTAACAAAACATTAATCAATACATGAAAAACGTATACGAGAGCTTATTCGTATCCTAGCGATTAACGAATATATCTGGAATTTGTATATTTCCAATCCAAAAAAAGAAAAAAAAAACTACAAAATTAAAAACAAAAAACAACAGGACACCAACACTCTAATACCGTTCTCCCTATTTTTTTCTGTTTCTCTTTTTCTTCTCCCTTTGGCCAATAATATTTTACAGTCGAACTCAATCAACGTCGGCTTCCTGCGTTTGTTTCGTGCGGCGCGTCTTATAAAATTACTACGTCAAGGATACACCATACGCATACTCCTATGGACATTTGTACAATCATTTAAAGCTCTTCCATATGTCTGTTTGCTTATAGCTATGCTATTTTTTATATACGCCATAATAGGCATGCAGGTAAGTTCTTGAAACAAAAACAAAAACAAAAAATACCAAAAATATGTGAATATGGCCCCAAAAAATACTAAACAAATATGAAGCGAGTACGTATTCTCTCTGACGTTGCAGGCGTGTGTGCGGCTCGTTTGAAGGGTTTAGGCGTATTTTTTTTTTCTTAAACTAAGCATTTTTGAAGTCCCATGTGTTTCAGTAATTTTTGGTTTCTATTTTTTTACAATATGCACCTCTCATCATTTCTAAAGTAAACTTAATTGTTCAAAAACTATATATATATCTCTAACTCTTACCACTTAGTTCAGTGCATTGATATGCCAAATCTTTATTTTTCGCCGAATCAACTGCAGGTTGTTGTTGGTCTATGCTGTCTTGTTATACTGAAACTTTTTTAGAAATTTATGAAAAACAACTAGTGTCATTATAGCATAGGCACTGCTCTTAGGTTGGAAAAAATATTCTAATAAAATATAAAAAAAAAATATGACCTATGTACTTTCAGCTAAGCATCGTTCTATTACTCACTCGCTGTCTCTCACTTATAATAATAAATTTTTATAATTTAAACTTTGTCCTTGTTGCATATAGCTCTTTCGCAGTGATACTTTTAGTTCATTCAATTTCACTGCAAAAGCCCATACCAAGATTTCGGCAAAAAATGCGATAAAAATGCAAAAAGTCTAAAAATATTTATGTATATTTTTTTAGTTTTCGAAATATAATTTTAAATTGCATTATACCAACAGCTTACTTTTAGCGAAAACTAATTGCAATAACTTCGGACTTTTTGCATTTTCCTAACTGCTGTGAAGAGAATGTTCAGTTTTAGAAATCTTTGGGCGGTTGGTGCTGCAAATTTCTAGCTCATAGCGCGTTTTAGTATTAACTTTAATCTAGCAAACTATTTCTAGCTCATTTTATGTTTTCTAATGTTCTAGCAAAAGATATAGAAATTTTGCGAAACCAATATAGTTGACAACTAAAACCTGTGACGTCATACAGGCATATGTGCATAATAATGTCTAAGGTGACGTCTATAGGGTTGGTAAAAATTTATAGTTAACTCTAGAAATTATTATAAATATGAAAAAGCTGTATTAGCGTTATCGATAGAGGCATAAGGTTTAGCAGCAGACTCAGCTACAAACTTTAGATAGTACGATTTATATGTTTGTGCTACTTGCACATTTAGTTTTTACTAAATATTATTAACTTAGCAATAGTTTTAGTAGTTTTTGAAAGAAAACGCAGCAGCCATGGAAGCTTAACGTTTACTTTCAAAGTTACAAAACTTGACTTCGAATTAGCTGACTCATATAGAATTATATTGTTTTTCATCAAAATATATATAAAATTTGTTGTACATTTTAAGCAAATTGTAATATTTCATAAACGTAATGTTTCATAAAAGGTTTTCGGAAACATAAGGTATGATCCGGACACGCAACTGAATCGCCACAATAACTTTCAATCGTTTTCTGGAGGAATCATGCTGCTTTTTCGGTAAACCAAGAATTTAGTTATATCTTTAAAGGTTACAAAAAACAGAGAAAATTAATTAAAATTTAAATCAATTAAAAAAAAACAAAAGATGGCACCAACAGACATGCATACACACATCAAACTTTCTTAAATATATATATATATATATTCGTATTTTATACACCAAATAAAATATAAAAAAAAGTACAAAAATAATAATAATCAGAGCGTGTTTACATAATGCCGCAGTAATTACTTGGAAGCATTTAGGATGTTGTTTGTAGAATCAAAAAGTGAGCAGAGTTTCTAAAAACTTTATAAAAAACATTTACATAATAATAGTAATTATTAAGTAGCCTGCCCATAGCGTTAGTTTATTTACTTTGTTAATAATAAAATACATAAACATTTATAAATGGACGTAGTTAAGCTAAATGTAAACACGCTCTTCTATCAACAAAAAAAATAGTTTCGTAACTTACGGAACTTCTTTATTATAATTATTATTTTTATTTTATTTTTTATTTTTTAACAAACGCGCTAGACTTATTTGCAACACAACATTAAGTAAATAACATAAATTTTAAATATATTAAATAGTTCTAGCATTTTGAACACCAATTGTGTACTGTATATTTTTATTGTTTTTATTTTTTTTTATAGAATTATCAGCAGACTGCAATTGCCTTAGCTCTTATTTGAACGTTGTTAACTATATAAGCTTATATATATAAATACATATATATATATATATATATATAAAACTTATACTATTTAAATATACAATTTTTGTTATGTATTTGCGTATTTCTGATTTACTTTTGTAAATTGCAGCTGATTTTTGTAATGCATCAGTTCCAAAAAAAAAAAAAAAAATATCGAACTATTTGCATCCAACATTTGTTTACTGAAACACACCCCCCAACATGCTCCCCGGTCACCCAAATTACTTACTATCTGTTAAAAACAAAAAAAAAAACTCATCATTTAGCTTGCTGCCCTACTTCAAGTTATTGTAATATACTACGAACAATTCGATAATGCTAAAATAATTTCGAAATTTGTTAATTTTCATAAAGCTTTAATGACACGAGTTGTATTAGAATTTTGAAAGCCTGTGCCCAAAAAAACAAAAAACAAAACAAAAAACAAACCAAGTATTCGTTTCGTTGTCAGCGGTATTCATTGCTTTTGCTTTTGCTTCATACTTCACTTGCCATTTGTTTCCCAACGCCATTGAGTCTTGTCGTGCAAGTTCATTAACGATTTTAAAATTTCATTTTTCCTTATTTAGTTTTTCATAACTTTAATCATTCTCTCGCTAAGTTAAGCAAAATGTTAAAAGCTGTCGAAAAAATACCAGCGTCTTAAATACACTTACAGGACGCAGCGTTTTTAGTCACGAATTCAGTTATGTTCCACAAATCATATGATTCTCGAATAAATCCAATACAACAAGCAACATAATTGTTTGGTTGGATTTTAAGTTATTTTGTAAAATCAATTTTCATATGCTTGTAGGCAACTACTTTTTTTCGTTAGAAAATTTTCAGCGCCTCGAAAGTACTACATGCCTGCTCATTTCGAGAAATAGTTTGGCTGGCAAAACGCGAGATTTAAAAAAAAATTACTGCCAGATAACTCGCAATTTTATTATTATTACTTAAAGTGTCTAAGATTGGGTAAAACATTAAGTTCACTATGTTTCGAATTCATTGTATGTCAGTTGAAAAAGACGATAATCCTGAAAACTACTACAAACTAAGTTTTCGCTCGTTTCGTTCAATCATTTTGAGTCTTATTAGCGCTGCGCCCCAAAAAATTGTAACACTCATTATAGTTTTAGCTTAATTAAGTAAATATCTAAAATATATAAAATTTTCTTTTACTAATAATTTAAGTTTTAACTTTTGGCGACATTCTTTCTGATTGTTATGATGACACTAGAGGTTTTCAAGGTTGTATCCTTTAGCTAGTTATGCTGAACTGAAAAAATTTTAAAAACTACCATATATGTACCTATTTGTTCTTGATTTCACAGTACGATTTAACAATTTCATATTAATTATTGAATTATTTAACGATATTTAAAATGTGCATAGGTGTTTGGAAATATCAAACTAGGTACAGTGGAAAATTCAATTACTAGGCACAACAACTTCCAATCATTTATACAAGGCGTGATGTTGCTCTTCAGGTATGTAAATTTTAAGCTCTTAAAAAAAAAAACATTGCACCAACCAAAGTTTCGATTCTCAATATTTAAGTTAAAACATATGTTTAAAAAAAAAAAAAACAAAAATGCTAGCCTAGATAGTATTACGCATATAAAATAGTTATAAAACTTGTAATTGGGGCAAAAGTTTAAGGGATTTAGCAAAAATCAAAAAATATATATATATACATTAGCGTCTTAAATATACTCAAATGTTTTTAGGTTAGGTTTAGTTTTTTCTGCTATATTTTAAACTTAGTTTTTACATATATAAATATATATACATATACATACTAGCGAAAGTAAATGTTTATATAATTTAGGATTTCTTTAGGTTTTACCAAACTATGTTTTTTGTTTACTAGCTCAAAAAAAAAAAAAACAAAATAATAATACTAATAATATAAAAAAAAAACAGTGTGCGAAAACATGGAACGAACGCGGACTCAAAACGCTGAGCGGATTTCAAAGTATGCGCTATATACTAAATATAAACTTACTTGTATTTAAATCATCTAACTATAATTTTATTAAATTTTTTAAATTCAACTTCATTGATATGGTATGTACGTGCCATATAAACAAATCCGTAGCTTGTACCCGCAGCAAAACTTAGAGTCCAGCATAAATTATGCAATTAAAGACAAATTCCGAAATTTTTACTTTGTTTTTATTAATCAGAAAAACGCATTTTACTCTGGTCTCTATTAATCGCATTTAATATTTATTGTACTCACATACTACATGCAATAGTTTCTCATTAGCTTTATAGAGGCGCGTTAAGATATTGGTGATTTCTTTTTAGTATTTCATTTATATCAGATATCTTTGCATAAAATTATAACAAAAATCGTTTAAGCGAAATTCAAGCTTTCAAAATTGTATACATGTGTACTACCACCAACACCACCACCACCACCACCGCCACTCAAACACTACTACTACAACTACCAACTACTACTATGTAGCTTGCAGATCGCTTGATAGTTCAAAGAGAGCTCTGCATGAATGCAGTCGTTCAAAATTATTACGACAAAAAAAAAATTAAATATTTACATTCATTTCACAATACTTGAGACTTGCACGCATGTTATCGTTAGCCAACACTGAAACGTGAGCGCCCTCCCTTAAGTCATTTGCACACATTTGCAGCGGCAGCAGGCAGCTTTTTGTCAGTTACCCAAACGAAATGAATGTTATGCATTTGCTTCGTTTATCGTTTATCGCGCTCTCGCTCATTCATTAGGTTTGAGTGTTGCGCTCAAAAGTTCATTTCATTTGTTCTCCCCACAACCCTTCCCGCTCTTTACGTTTAGTGTGCTCATCAATGAGTGTATGTTCTCGTTGCCGTTTTATATGCATTCATGCTAAATTTATTTAATTCCTGCTTAAATTCTCTCAAGGACACACAGCACACAACCGCACCCCCACACTAACTGTACTTTATTCGAAATTTAATTAGATTAAAATAGAAATGTGCCTTTTTGCGCAAATTCATACGTTTGTCTACCTATTAATGTGGGCTAAGTTGACAAAAGGTTTTCCCAAGATACTGACCATTAAACGGTCATACCTAATACACAGCTGAAGTTACAGTTGAAGTACGCTTTCGTTACGTAATTGGCTCAAGCCAGCCAACATATATATAATTTGGTTATGCGCCTTTTGTCTACAACGCTAGTAAAGCGTCATTTTAACTTACATTAAAACGATAATTCGCAGTGAAGTGCAGCATTCATAAAGTATATGGTCACACTAAGGACTACATGTTGCTGCTGGTCACACTGTAGAACTAGCTTATGTACTGCTGTCAGGAAATAGGTGTTGATTGCATTAATACTCATGAAGGTTTAAAAATATGCCGATCACACAAATTCTCAAAGATAACTTTCGAACTTAGGAGAATGCTGGTCACATAAATTAAAAAAAAACATACTTTTGTTGTACCTTCTGGCTCAAAAGTTTTGATCTTTTATCAGTGACAAAAAGCAGTTAACATTAAGCATCCAAAAGATCATTTAAATATTATGTTCCAGCTAGGAGATACTTGCAGCTAGTATGCAAAATAATCTGTTCAAAACATACAGAGTGCGCCATTTCTTATGTTATGAACAAATAATCAATTTCTGAATGTGAGCTATTTTTATTCAATTTGATGCTTTGCAATATATTTTTGAACACAATATCAATGAAGTAGTCGCATTTATTGGCCACAGCAAAATATGCTTTTTTGCGGCGTTTTCCATTACCTTTTCGAGCATCTCGGCTGGTATAGCAATGTTTTCGGCAGGAATATTTTTCTTGAGCTCTTCAATGGCCTGTGTCTTGCTGACATACACTGTCCTTATCAAAAAACCCCACAAAAAGAAGTCCGGAGGGGTCAAATCCGGAGATCTAGCTGGGCATTCAATGTCGCCTCTTATTCACATCAGGCGTCCAGGGAATCAGGAATATCGCATCATCGTGTTGAAAGCAGTAATCTTCAAGACCTTTTACGCGCATTTGTGGGCAGGCATAGTGAGCCAACATCCACCGATATCGGCTTCCATCGACCGATTGATTCTCTTTGAAAAAATAAGGCTCAATGATGCTTTAGAATCTCATGTAGATGCTGCGTTCCCCAAATACGGCAATTTTGCTTATTAACGCCATGGGAGAAACAACGAATAGTGTTGTCACACGGTGGCTATTTGCCATGATATAATCGATGGTGTGCACGTTGAGTTAAGAACGACTGTTTTCAATGTATAAAGTAACCATTTCGGCGCGTTCTTAAAGTGTGAAGCGATACTTGGTTAAAAGTGTACTGAATTGACGTTTCCAAAACATGTGAAGTCAAGTCAATCGGTTGTCAAATGATTAAGTTTGTTCAATATTGAAATACCGAGATAAGAAATGGCGCACCCTGTATCTTACTTTGCTTACATTGAATAAAAGCGTGCTACGAGACTTCAGCTTATATAATATAAAAATATATATTCCCCTTGATCTCTATACAAGCGGAGCATAGGGTGATTTTCTTAGATAAATAGCGATTATTTGCTAGCCATACCACAGCTCACATGCCTAATATATTGAGAACATATTCAACTGTATGTACTTGAAGAAGCTATTTCTGGCGCACACAAATTGGCTCCACTTCATGTTCATAAGTTGCCTCAAATGTAGACTGGTCACACTAATGCCTAAAAAGACATCTCACAGTCGAAAAAAATATAGACTGGTCGCACTAATGCCTAAAAAGGCATCTCACAGTTGAAAAATATTATTGACTGCTCAGACTAATGCCTACAATCGCCTTTGGGCATCATCTCAGTCGAAAAATAATATAGATTGGTCACACTAATGCCTAAAAAGGCATCTTTCAGTGGAAAAGTAATATAGACTGGTCACACTATTGCCTAAAAATACATCTCACCGTTGAAAAATAATATAGACTGGTCACACTAATGACTAAAAAGGCATCTTACAGTTGAAAAATATTATAGACTGGTCGCACTAATGCCTAAAATAAGCTTTAGGCAACATCTCAGTCGAAAAAAATACAGACTGGTCACACTAATGCCTAAAAAGGCATTTCATAGTTGAAAAATAATATAAAGTGGCCACACTAATGCCTAAAAAGGCATCTCACAGTTGAAAAATAATATAGACTGGTCACACTAATGCCTTCAATAAGCTTTAGGCATCATCTCAGTCGAAAAAAAATATAGACTGGTCACACTAATGCCTAAACAGGCATCTTACAGTTGAAAAATAATATAGACTGGTCACACTAATGCCCACAATCGCATTTAGGCATCATCTGTATAGGTTTAGAAAATGTTAAGCTAAATAATATTTCTAAACGAAAATAAAACAAATATTGCAATTAAATCGTTCAAAATACGAGAGTAGAAAGAAAACCAAAGCTGGCAACATTCAAAGCGTTTGCATTTGCACTTAAAAGCACACGTTTCAAAAGATTTCAAGATTTCACAAAAAATTCATGCAGGGCTCTAAACACAGACACACAGAAACACCGAAACACAGACACCCCACCACCTGCATATACATAAAAATACATACTATGTAGTATGTGAAATACCCGTAGTACAGAGTTCTTTTAAGCAGCGCTTGAAATTATCAAAGTTTTGCACTTTTGTTATTGCAGTTGAGTTAAAGGTTCAAATGTTCAACTAAAGTTAATATTGTTGTATTTTTTGAAATACCTTTGAACTACATATACATATTTTATTGCCGCTAGTTTTCAATGAATTAATTAAACAAAAAAGATGATAAAATAAATAAGTTAGTATGTACTATGTATAAATGTCCGAACACAAAACATGCCACACATAACTACAATAGTTCTGGATTAAATACTTTTATAATTCCCGATGACGATTATGGCGTATGTAGCTAGTTTATAGTTATTACAAAAAAGTTAAAGTTTAGCGTTTATTGAATATTATAAACAACAAAACATTGTAAGCTTGATGACATAAAAAACAAAAAACAAAAAACAACAAATTTACCTAATTAGTTATATGCTATCTATATATAATGTATGTATGTATTCTGTTGGCAACTTAGTTACAAGTTACAAATACGCCTATTTATATAGTTATAAAGTTAAAAAAATTACAATTATTTCTTGTATGTATTATGTTAACTAATTATTTATTTATGTATTGTACATAAAACTGCTACAGACAAAACATACAAAACAAATTAAACAAATACTTTTTTATTTTTATTTTTTAGTATTTAGTTAAATACCAAAGTAATCATCTCGTAACATGGCTTCATATTTATAATAAATACCATAAATTACTTACTCTACATACTAATTGCTTAAGCTACGCTTTGTAGACTCTACCAGACAAGTATATTCATGCGCTTTTCTTTTTACAAACGTTTTTCCAACAACAACAACGACAACGCCTTAAACAACCCTCGTCGCTACAAATAGATGCGCTACGGGCGAGGCTTGGCCGAACATTATGCTGGCTTGCCTCAAGGGAAGACCTTGCGATGATGAGGCCGATAAGGGCGAAGAAACTTGCGGTTCTACATTGGCCTATGCCTATTTCGTATCGTTTATATTCTTTTGTTCTTTTCTCATGTTGAATCTGTTCGTGGCCGTCATCATGGATAATTTCGATTATCTAACAAGAGATTCCAGTATATTGGGTGCTCATCACTTAGACGAATTCGTGCGCATATGGGCGGAATATGATCCAAATGCGACGTAATTATCTGTTTAATATAAATGTTGCTCTTAAACGTTATCTACTATATTATATGTGGTTTTTTTTTTAATTCAACACAACACAATATACACACACGCGCGCGTACTGAGTGCAAAAGTCTTCTCAACTCTCAGTCGTGCAATCTTTATCCACAAAAAAAAAACTTACTATATTAAACGATTATTATTTGGTCGTATTTGTTTCATACTCGTAGTACACCTTGACTCTCCTAAACTTTGTACATAAACTCGTTTGCACTCGAAAAAATACCAAAAAAGAAAATTAATGTTCTTTGTGTCTAGCTGTTAGTATTTTTAGTAGTTTTTTTTTTAATTTTTTGAAAATATTTTGATTTTATGCACACTAAGTTCTACTAACTAGCCTTGTTTTTATTAATTTTGTTAAATGTTGCAATATTAGTGGTAGAATACATTATACGGAAATGTATGATATGCTGAAAAACATGGATCCCCCACTGGGTTTCGGTAACAAGTGTCCCAATCGTCTGGCCTACAAGAAACTCATACGCATGAACATGCCATTGGACGACGAATTGAGAGTACAATTTACCACAACATTATTCGCTTTAATTCGTGAGAATTTGAGCATCAAAATGAGAGCGCGTAAGTTCGACACAACTTAAGAAATAAAAAAAATCAAGCCCCCCGTTTCATAATCATATTATTGCTCTAACATTTAGCTGAGGAAATGGATCAGGCGGATATGGAGCTCAGGGAAACCATAACCAACATTTGGCCGCTACAGGCTAAGAAAATGCTTAATTTACTGGTGCCGCCCATTGATCAGCTGAATAAGGGAAAACTGTCGGTTGGTAAAATCTATGCAGGTTTTCTTATTTTGGAATCCTGGCGTAATACGAGATTTGGCCAAATTGATTCTGGCATGCCGGTAAGTGTGCAAAATATTTTTTACTCAGCTAACACAATACTTTTTACTTTTGGTATAATTATGATTTATCATTGAAAATAAAATTAAAAAAAAAGCTATATTTAAACCCTACCCCACTTTCCAAAAAATAAAAAGAACCCAAAACAAAATATAATTCGAGCGAACTAAAAGAAGAAGTTTAGAAGAAGTGAACAGAACATAGATAATTTCTTAAGTAACATTTTTTTTTTGGTTCAAGACTTGGGCGGACTTATTTTTTAATACCAAGCTATTTCGGAAATTTTGTCTACTACTGCGGGTTTTTGGCTAAAAATTGGCATTCGCAGTTACAGAAACAGTGAAAGGTTATAAGTTATCATCGTCATCCTTAAAAGAAGAATTGTCTGTTTTACAAAACTTGGCTTTCCCCCCATGGAAGATTACAGATTAAAGCATCTTTCGTTTCGAAAAAAAGACGTGATGCCTTACTCAGCAATTTCGTGAGATAACACCTTATTTTTTTTTAATTCCTAGTCAAATTTTTGCAAAATAATACCAGAAAGTTATAAAAAAAATGAAGCTAGGGCGAACACAAACTACTTCCAGCGCCTTCTATCTTCTGCGATACTACGCCATTCATTCCACGACGCTCTCTCCTAACTTTCTGCAAGCACTCAGGTCTATCGAGGGCGTCCCCGGGTACACTGCGGATTCCATAGTAAAGATCTCTTGGCGATGTCATTTTTTGACTTGCTGAGGGTGTGGTCAATCCAGTTCCATTTCTCCTTTTGATTTCGTTGTTGATCGGTGAGAGTATCAGCAAGTTTTCGTTCGGCCAGAAGATGCGGCAAACGTTCGCTAGACATTTGTTTGTAAAAGTTTGCAGTCGTCTGCAGGATCAACTGCTCGAGATGCGTAGTCTTGTTTTTGGCGAGAGTTCACTTGATCGCCATACTTTGGCCAATTTGTAAAAAGCTACCCTCACTTTGTGCATTCGAGACGCTGCATCTGTTGAAGCGCCTCCTCCATCACTGTTGATTTGTCTGCCAAGATAACAAAATTCATCAATATCCTCTACAACTGCGGTGTCCGTACCTTCACCAATAGTAAGAGGGCGTTGATTTGACGTTTCCCCTCTCAGCAATTTTCTTTCTTTCTTTTTCTTTATATTGCCGACAGGCCGACAGACTTTTCATTCCCCAAGTTTGCGATCCCTGAGTTTGTTTTTAACGTCTTGTAGAGTGTGTATCATGAAACATATGTCATCGGCGTAGTCCAGATCACTAAGTTTTTGAGTCACCTGGCAGCCCCCAGGTTGGTTTTCTTCAAAACTCCAACCAGCACGAGAAAGTAGATTGGGGGCGCGAGAGCACGCATCCTTGGCGGACTTCTCTTAAGATGGAAAATTTGCCACTGTTTGCCAATAATCTTCTCTGGTATTCCGGAATCACGCTCGAAGTGCGCAAAGCGTAGAAACAGCGGCGACCTACATTCCAGTGATTGCTCAATTATTCTCCGAGAATTAATATTGTCAACGTAGGGGAGTATTGGTCGAAAACCGTCTTGTTTCTGTCGCAATTGTCTGTTGAGTACGGACGCAATGCACTGCAGGACAACAAAAGCCATAATTTTTTGAATCCCATTTAGAAGGCTAATGCCCCGCCAGTTTCTCACATCCCTTTTCCTAGGGATGGTCACAGTTGTTCCCTCTTTCCACTCTTTCGCAAAATTGCCGGAGGTCCAAGCAGAGAGCATAATTGCTATTGTATTCTCACCATATTTTAGTAACTCTGGTTGTATTTTGTCAGCTCCAGCAGCTTTGTTATTTTTGGAGCTTACGTACCGCCTTTGTGACTTCTTGCACGGTTGGAGGGGGCCTGTGACAATACTACTATTGAAATATCATCTTCGTTCACTAGAAAGCGTAGTAAGTCCAATAGTTTCGAAGTCTCGAAAACTTCTCTCAGCGTTGAAGCTGGTCTTCATCTGAGCTAAGAATTCGCTCATCTGCTGATTTTATTGGGGATATCTTTGGCCTACATTTTGTCGGTTTGCCTATCCTTACACTTTGTGACGTCTACTTTTTGACCTATAGCATGCGTACCTTATCTTCTCTCTGTCTTCTTGAGCTTCTTGAGAGTGGTAAATGGTATTCTTGCTGTTGTCTGTCTCTGCGGTTTGATTTAGCGTAGAATTGAGACATGTCTCTACAGCACATAATTTTAGTATTTTAAAAATTTGATGTCAGTTGAATACTATTTCCATCTAAACTGGAACTACGTACAGGCAGTTACACCAACAATTTTCTTTAGAAGAACATGTGCTTCTATTATATGATAACTATACGAAACAGTTGAACGATTTTCTTTGAATTCTAACTAATATAATGTGATTCTTAATCTTATACTTCTTGGCCATGTATGTGCATAATATTAAAATATTTTTAAAATTTAATGTCATCTTTATTAAAGATGATGGGGATTTTGTACTGAAAGCTACATCGAATGCCAGTTTAAAGCCAAAAAAAAAAATAAATAAAAAACGCAGCACTGCTGACTTCCTTCCGTTGAAGCATGGTATTAAGGACTAGTTCGGCTTAAGTTTTCCAAAACTCTATTATGCAGTACAGCAAACGCTTAAATCTTAAGAGCTTGAGTATAAATGTGCCAAAGGTTTTAGCTTATTTTATAACTTATGTTTAGATAACAATATAAAAATCTTAATGAATTTAGTTTTTTTTTTTTTGAAATGGTCACATGCACCAAAAAAATAAACAACAAGAAAAATGTGATGTCCTTTAATAAATTTTATAATATTATATTATGTGTGTGTGTGTGTTTGTGTCAATTCCAAGTACAACGTCAAATCGTTTAAGAGATTTTAGCAGGTATTACGACGAGCGAAATAGCTACGCAAAGTATGGGAAAACTTGCAGTAAAAAACTTAATACTTTTATTAATATTTTGTTCTTTTTTGTTCAACTTTGTTTTTAACTTAAACTTATTAGATGAAATCCAACAATCAAAAATTACAAAATTAATAATTTGTTTTTAGCAAACAAAACAACATATATTTATATATATATAAAAAACAAAACTCAAACAAAATAAATAAAAAATAAATGTGTAATATTATGATTTCTTTTCTCATATGTTTGACTGTGAACGCTCATTTAATAAACCAAACAAACAAAAAAAAAAAAAACAAAAAAATAAAACTACTAAATATAAACAAAAAAAAAAAAAACAAAAAAAAAATGAAAATAAAAAAATATATAATGCACATAATATATATATATGCAGAATTGGAAGGAGGTATATAATTGATTTATATGCAACCTCATGTTTAACACATTTGTATATATGTTGGTCACATATGTGGTAAAAATATATATATAGTTCACACATATGTTTGTTAGTAAACAAATTAAACAAATTACTAGTACATATATTTATGCATAAATATTAAAAAAAATATATGTACTAAAACAATATGTTGCAAAGTTGTATTTAAGCCAAATAAGTCTATTTTGTAGTACAGTATGAAATATATATATATATTATAATGGTAGTTTTCAAGAGTTGAACATTTTTCTAAGGATTCTTTTGCCACCCGCCCCCACGCGGCGCAATATTTTGTTTGTTCTTATATTAAAAATATTTGCGTAAATACTAGGTCGCTGTAGATTTTGATTGAAATGATGAATGATAACAATTTCAACTAAACAAATAATTATGTATTTCTTATGTATTATTAGTTAGTATATGTTTATATAAATATATAACAAAAAAAAGTATATAAGACGTTTATACTACATACATACAATATTCGGCTAAAATTAAAGAAATATAAATTAAAATGTGTTAATTAAGTTAAAAACTATTAAGTATTGAGAGCACAAATTATTTTCGAGAATATTCATCTTGACGTTTAAAATAATAATATGTGTAGCATATGTTCTTTTTTATTTTTTTATTGAAAAATGAATACTTAACTTCGGCTATAGACGAAGTTTAGCTAAACTTGCAGAGTTATTGTAACTGCTGGCGCCATCTGGCGGCAACAACAAGTTGTGCCTAAATTTTGCAATTCCAACTCTGCAAGTTCATGTACCTACACCATCAACCATAACTTTTTCAAAATCAAGCATAATGCAATAATTCAAAGTAATTATTATTATTTATTAATTATTTTGTGTTTTTTTTTTATCTTATACCGCACTGTACAACCATATAAAACTGACACTGACCTTATATAAAAAATATATATACCTACATATATATATATATATATATCTGAAATTACTACTCACAACTCATAATTGGAAATTGGGCAAATGATAGCGGAAGAAACCAGATGATGACAACGATGCAAAATATAGCCCAACGGCAAATGAGGAGCCGGTATATACAAAAAAAAAATATTTAAATATCTTTCGCTTCATATTGCTTTGCCTTTTTTACCAACCTCTTTCACTCAATTTTTGCCCTATATAAAGTCTGCAAGCATTTAACAAACAAAAAAAAAATAATAATAATATTATCTAAGAAATCTGGCTAGCGGCATGTGTACATACTCGTATAAGAATGTGCATATGTTTTGAAGAACCTGCATACGTAGACAAGCAATAAAAACTTAACAATTTCAATAGACGCAACTTTAAATACTCCTAAAATTAAGCATACCCAACTTATACACAACACAACTAACTAACTTGTACTTAAACACTACCGGCAAAACCTACTACTAACCAACCAACATCTATTAAGATCTATATGATTTCTGTTTTTTTTTTGCAAATGTTTTTTAAATTATTTTCGTATTTGAAAAAATTTCAGAATAATACGTTTATCTAGTCACTTGAAGGTAGATAAAATTATTTCGCTTGATTCTAAATTGATTTTGTAAAATCCCAAATCGTAAAATCGAATTCTAATGCAAAAGTAATTTAAATAAATTGCAAACATAAAAAGTATTATTTTTTCTAACTATTGTATAAAAAAGTTTTTTTTTTTCGATTCACACGTATTGTAGCGACACGTATTGTACACACGAGTGTAGCGAGCAGGGGGCAGAGTCCCCTAGTTTTTAAAAAAAGGGTTTATTTTGTTAATAGCTGCTTCTGGTGGCGTCCCTTATTAAGTATGAGGATTTATGAGGGGAACCAAATAACCTTGACCTGCATGGTAATTTTATGCGGATTCTTACATCATTCCTTGGACAATTATGAAAAAAAACAAGTTAGAGAGAATATTATCATGCAGAATCTCGTCGTTTGCAGATTTTGAAATCGAATAAACTGAAATGGGAATTAAATAAAAATGTAAAGTAGTGGGGGCCTCCCTGAGGCCACTAGCTGCCAATGGAGGGGTGGGGTTGCACAAACGAAGCGAGCAGGGAGCAAAGTCCTCTAATTAAAAAAAAAGGGTTTAGTTTTTTAATAACTGCTTCTGGTGGCGTCCCAAATTAAGCATGAGGATATTGACGGGAACTAAAAAACCTTGACCTGCATGGTAATTTTTTATGGTGATTTTACCTCATTCTTTGGAAAATTATAAAAAAGAAGAAGTTACAAAAACCAAAAGCAGCCAGAGAATATTATCATGCATAACCTAGTCGTTTGCAGATTTTGAAAACGAATATAACAAATAAAAATGTAAAGTAAAGAGGCCTCCCAGAGGCCACTTGCTGGTGGAGTGTGGTTGAACAAAAAAAGCGGGCAGGGGACAAAGTCTCCTAGTAATTTAAAATTATGTTTTTTTTTTTCTATTACCTATAGTCAGTCCGACGAGTTTGGGATACCCTGTTTTGCATTTCTGCAAAGAGCAAGTTATATAGTTGAAGCGTTCACAGACAGAGCGATGTGCTCAGTTTAAAAAATCGAATCGTTTTGTATGAAACGTACACTAATTATATTCAAAAACAAATGAAAAAACAAATTTTGTAAAAAAATATGTTTTTTTCTGACTTGTTCTGTAGAAGGTATGTTATAGGGTAAACCGTTTAAAACCAAAATCTACGCATTTATTGGGGAGACGCAAAGACTGCTACAAGCCGAATTTGACAGAAGGAGGTAAAAAGCAAATTAAATACAACAAACTAAGTGCAAAAAGCGCTATATTAACTATATATACTAGCGGACCCCTGTATGCACTTTATCAGTGTTTTTCGCAGCTCGCAAATAAATATATTCCTTCGAATGTAATTTCCTTTGCTTAAATCGAATAAAACTAAAGCGTTCGATTTCTACTTTAGCATAAATGACAACAACATACTGATTATTCTGTAGCTTCATGAGACAATACTAATTCATTCCTCTAATATTTTTCTTATTTTTCCACTCCTAAAACCAAAAAAAAAAACATTTAAAATTCAAAATAAAATTTTTCACAATTGGAAAAATGATTTCAAACCCAAACAAAAAAATTATTTAAAAAACACTAACCGCTTAATGGATTTATAATTTTGATGGTATAATAGTAACCATCTTCCCCTCGGCAAAAAAAACAACGGATATAGCAGTCCATTATAACAGCGATGTGTTTCTCACACTCTTTTCCGATTCCCACGGCAGTCGGTCCTTCATACCGGAATCGACGCAGGCCCCGGCCTGCACAAGGACTGCCAAACCCCCCTCTGTTTCAGAAGCCCAAACTATACCTGGTGCACCGAAACAGCTACAACAACAACACACTCTTTCCAATTGCTGTTCCTGCGACGTCAAATCTAATCGCGAAAATTGAATTCATCTACAACAATGGCGTTTTTCTGATAGTACCACTTGATAAAAAATATTAGCTTAAAACCTTAGTCTCCTTCATACCTTACATTTCGAAAAAAATGATCAAAATCTGTCAAGCGGTTTGCCAGAACACCTGTGACTCACAAAAATACCTCATATCTTGCATATCCTCGAATCAATTTTTTTCTATTATAAAAAATTAGTTATTTTAGCTTTTAACATCTCTAAGATTTAGGTGTTCATACAGACGGACTGGCATATGAACTTCTCAGTCACCCTTGGCATACTTTATGTATTTTTAGGGGGTCTTCGATATTTTCTTCTGACAGTTACAGAAATTGCAGTGTATAAAAAGTAATTTCGATTACCTTCATTCGAATTGCACTCGGATTGCAGCAGTCTATAGACCAAACACAGATCTAAAGAAATAAATGCTGGCAAAGTTAAATATTATTTTTCTTAGTGTTGAATCAAGCAATTTTTTCTGTAACTCCACATTTGTGATTCTTATTTCAGTTTGGCGGTTACGCAGAAACCATAAAAACCGAATAAACAAAATCTTTCCAATTTTGAAAAAAAGTTTTAGAAATAATTTTTAGTAGGATTGAGAAAACATTTTCATGCGATGCCTGTTGTAGGCAAGGTTTTTTTAAGTATTTTATAATTAATGAATTAACATATCGGTATTTAATGTTATAATAGCTGAAATAATATATTTAAATTTTCTTTATTTATTCCCTAAATATTTATTTTATCTTATATATCATATCTAGATAAAGATTATTTGTATTCCAAAAAACTGAAATTGAAAGATTGTTTGAATGAACTTAGAAAGTGACTCGCTTGACGTATTATTCTTACTCATAATTATCCATTATCATCATAAAATGTTTTATTTTTTCAAAAATCAAGATCCCTGTAAATAAGTCAAAGTTTTGAGACTTGGTGAGCATAGGCCTCTTTATGAAAAACTTTTAATTTCAAAAAGGGTTTCAGAAGTGAAAATTAAAATAAACTATTTTTCGTATAAATAATATTATAGGTTTTGTGCATAGATAATAACGATCTAATAATTACAGATTATTTTTTACATTGAACTTATGTATAGGGTGATTTTTAATAGCAATAGTTATGCTTGGGAATGTAATTTTCTTTATAATCATATTTTTCGAGAGTTCCAAAAAAAAGTAGAGCATTGAGTTCAATAATTGTAAGGGATACAAGTCTTCTAGCGTTTTTTTGTCAATAAGCAATATAATTTAAATCAAATTCGTAAGATCTGCTGTAAAAATTAATATTTTTTCTTCGAAATCTTCGATATATCAATCAAACCAAAGTTTTTTATGATGTTTACGAGTTCTTTTCAATAATTTACTTCTTATAAAAACAATACAAATATTAAATTAATTGGATAGTTTCTCTGAAAGTGTTACAATCAAAAAGTCACCCTTTATAAGATATGCAATTTTATTATTGATCGTAGGTCTCAGGTGCGATATATAGCATTCATTAGTAAACAGTTTGGACCAATTATATTTCTTTTAATAGAAACTAAAAGTGAATCGAAAAATTATGGTAGTTCAAAAGATACCAGATTTTCTTTATTTTTTTTGTAAGGAATATGACTAAATTTCTACAAGTTTTTAAGTTTAGCTTTTACACAAGATTATACAATTGCCTCATCATTTGAAAGATGCTTAATTGAAACAAACGAAAACAAAAAAAAAATAAAATTGTATTCGAAAATATAATACCAAATCGAACGACACATATGTATGTAACTGCATCTACGTCTTGGAAAATAAATTTTAATTTAATGCTCAGCATTTTATTATATAGAAATATATTCTTATACATTAATATATATTTTGTTTGATAATGCACAAATTAATTTTTAAATTGCAACTCGAGCACCCACAAATATATATAATTTACACTTAGAGAAATTGCCAAAAATTTTATTGTTAAAAATTGCGCGTAGCAAAATGATTGAAATTTATGTAAAACTTTTTATATGAATGCCAACACCAAAAAAAAAAAAAAAACAAAAAAAAAAGAAAATATGAAACATAGATAAATAAATTAATAACAATATAAAAGAAAAAAAAATCGTGTAAAATGTTCAAGTTTATCAACAACAAAGGCAAATGTCCTATATTTAAAAAAACTCCAAAGTTCGTATTGATTTCAAAATCATTTTATTTTTAAAACATTTTATTAAAGTTTCTCTTGAGTTTTTCTCTCTTACAGCATTTAGTAAACAATTTTCATATTAGCGCTGAAAGGCATGCAACAGATTTATATATATAATATATATCTATACATATGTACTCTTTTATATACAACAAATAAGTTAGGTGCAAACTGGCAACAAAATATATATATATATATAAAAACGATCTCCTTAAAATCAAATTGATAAATGAATTGACCAAAGCAAAAAAAAAAAAAAACAACCGACTAGCATGCACAGTTATATATATATACATAAAGGGTGTTTTTTTTTTAGAGGTACAGAACTTTAAATTGCAATACAACAATGTTGGATTATTCGATTGACATGAATTTTATTTATCCGAAAAATAATCTTGTGGCATTACGTTTTAAATGTGATTTCTGGCATATGACCACCGCGGCTGGCTCAGATATAGTCCAAGCTGAACGTGCAATTTTCAAAGACTTTTTCCAACATTTGCGGCAATAACACGGCGAATGTTGTCTTCCCAATGATGAAGCGTTTGTGGCTTATCCGCATAGACGAATGACTTTACATAGACCCCCACGGAAAGTAGTCTAGCGCTGTTAGAGCCCAATTCACATCTCCAAAACGTGAAATTAGGCGGTCAAAAAAACGGGTCTTTCAATAAATCGAATGTGGCACGAGCTGTGTGACATGTTGCGCCGGCATCTTGTTGGAACCATAGCTTCTGGACATCATGATTGTTCAATCCAGGAGTGAAAAACTTAGTAATCATGGCTCTATACCCATCACCATTGACTGTCAAGTTCTGGCCATTATCGTTTTTGAAGAAGTACGGACCAATGATTTCACCAGCCCATAAAGCTACAAAACAGTCGGTTTTTCTAGTTGTATTTGGTGTTTCGACATACACTTAAGGATAAGCTTCACTCTAAATGCGGCAGTTTTGTTTGTAAATTTGCTTATGAAAATCGGGAACAACGGCAATCTCGTTTTGGGAACATTCGACGAATCTACGTCTTCCTTGTTGATAGTTTGGCTTCAATTCTTGCACGAGTTGCATTTTGTACGATCCAAGATCCTTCCACCAAATCTACTATAAAGTGTATGGAAACAGATCCGATGGCGGATGGACTCATGCGGGTTTTTCTCAATGCTACGCTCTGTATCAGCAAAAGCTTCTTCTGTACGCAACTTACGGCGTCTCTGGGAATGCGAGTTATCAATAAGAGAAAACGTGATGCGAAAACGGTCTATGGGTAATCGAATTAACTGTCCTGATGGACGATTTTGTCGTTGATAAAATGGAAGAAGCATTATTTTCGAAATAAATTTGCAAGCGTTGTACAGGCGTGAGTCTATTGCCAAGCCAAATTCAGAAGAAATCACTTGACAGCTGTTTGAACAGTAATGCCTGCTTAAATTTCTATACCTCCAAAAAAAACACCCTTTACATATCTAAAAAAAAAACGAAAACTAAATAAATGAATAAAAACCTGACATGAAACTGCAAATAAAACTTAGCAAAATAAAAACTTTATTTTTTTCCAAGTATTTCACTTAAATTTAGCGATTTAAATTTTTTATTTACTATTTTTCAATTTTTTATTACGTTTCTTGCCTCACTTTTGCTAGACACAAATTTTATGCTACAGAACAGATTTTTTATATATATACCTATAATACATCAAAACATATATATATATAAATAAAAATAAAAAACAAAACAAAAAACTGAAAAAAAACTCAAAGAAAACAAAAAAAAAAAGCAATCGATTTACTTGTAACTTCCACCTTTTCTATAAAATTGGCACACACATACTACTATTTCTCATTCAATATAGAGGTACTACTTAGATTTTTTTTTCTCAAAACCTAGTGACTTGTAAAAATGTTTGCGCATGTTTTTTAAGTATAAATTCAAAAAAAAAAAAAACAAAAAACAATCAAAAAACAAAGAATCAATGAATTTAAAGCAAATATACTTAATACATAAACCGACACATTCTCAAAACCGCATAGCGCTTTCCACATCTATAAAAAATGCTATATTACTATTTAATACCAGAATTAATCAGAGAACGCTATTTTAAACCTTACCCAATTATTTATAACTAAAACTAACTACAACGTATAAATATATGTAGTATATATGGTATATAAGCCATTATATATTATATATACATTTTATACATGCATATAAATATATATATACACACACATATATATATATATATACTTACATAACATATAAGTATTATTTATCGATTTTCATTTTTTGTTTTCTGTTGTAAACTATAACAATTTCAATTACTCTTTAATAATTCTTACATTCAATTTTCAATGCTTATAAAAATACCAAAAAATACCAAAAAATAAACATGATGCGTTGCAAATGTTACCACCATAATATAAATACTCACCTCTCACCTAACTTGAACAACCTTATCAACTAATACTACAACAACAACAACAACAAAATATATCTATATATATCGAACAAACTAATTTGGTAAAAAAAACCCGAAACTCAACGAAATTCAACGGCCCTCAACGAAAAAATCTAAAAAAAACCAAACAAAACAATAAAATACCAAACAAAAATACCGCAAAACTAGAAACAATCATTCTTTAATTGCCTGCTCGATATGGCCGCCCTTGACAAAGGAGGATCGCGACAGGGCTCGATAAGTTTTGAACCGAATGGGGAAGGAGCTGCCAACTCACAAACACATTTGTTAGCGGGCACACATCATGCGAACAGTGATGCCGAACACAACAGTTTGGCAACACTGGCACGTCGGAGTACGATCAGAAAGCGATCAGTTAGGTAATTTGAAAAACAAAACAAATACAAAAAAAAAATACAACAAAAAAAATACAACAAAAAAATACCAACAATTACACATACACACCCAAAAGCATCATCTTTCAATTCTTTTTTCAAGTGCAAACTTAAAACGCTAAATCCATCAACAAAAATCATCATCTTTCAACTCTTAGTTCAGTTTACATTCGCATTACTCTATTTGACACCAGACATGCTTCTTCTACATTATCATCATCATCTCAATACTATCATCTTTTTACATCAACTACATTAATTACGTTAGGATTAGGATTGTGCGATGTGTACTATATTAGCTGGGTTGCCTTTGCGGGTTGTGCCACATATTTATTTGAAACCCATAACGAATAATACGAAACATTCTTTATAAGAAATATAACTTTTAACTTTGAAAATCTTGTATTCTGCTGAAATCATTTTGTCATCATAACATTTTTCAAAAGCATGTAATTCTTAGCTGAAAGTAACGCGTATTGATGGGGCACTTTCTCACAATTTTTCTGCTTCTTTAAAAAAATAACCTTTTCCCTGAAACAGAATTACTCGATAAACTTTTGAAAGACAGTAATTTGCTTTATGGCAGTTTCAAATAATGGCTCAGTTTCTTTTGGCAAAATTTTTCAAAAATTTACATTTGTTTCGGTTTTGAATTAACTTAGTTATCTTAAATACTTCCTGTGTCAATATCAAAAAAAAAAAATCACTCAATATTTGTTTCAAACCCGCCAGAAGACTGTCGGTTTTTGGATTTTTTACGCTTTTTTCATTCAAACGTTAATTTAGCTTCGATTTTTTAGGTGGGGCTGTTGCGTGATTTTTTTATGGCAAAAAAAATTTCAGAAGGAAACAGGCAGATCTTTTAACGAGCTACGAGCAATTGCTAGAGATAGGAGCAGATGAAAGTCCTATGCTGAAATCTTAAGCTTCTGCAAGGAGTATCGACATTATTATTATGAGGCCGTAGCGTAGTAGCAGTTTTATTTTTAGCAAGCTTCAAGTTGCAGTTAGGTGCTTACATAATATGATAATTCATCGATAGAATAAGGGAAGTTGAAAAATTCATTGAAGATAAACACAAAAGATAAACACAAAGGAAATGCGTAATGCTATCAACTACATTATGATTATATTCTTGAGAAAGTATTGCAATTTATCGATTAATCCTTAAAGCTCTATATCAAAAATACAATGTAATTTCCAAGCTATCAATCAAATTCATTTAAGTTTTGGCAAGTTTATTCGAAATCGTGAAAAATTTAGTAGAATTTTATATTTAGTTATAAATCTATGGGTACAGCTAGGTACAGTTGACCTTAAGATTAAACAAGTTAGAAAATTTAAAAATTAAGAAATAGTAAATGATAACAAGAAAAATATAAAATAAAACTAATTCGTATTCCTAGACTGATGGGTGAATTTTTTTATAGAGATATGCAACGTCTCATTTCCGGGGTTGGCTAGGAACTTGGACTTACAATGTAAAAGATGAAAACAGAAAGTAACATAAAAACTTAAACATTTTTAAACAAAAAGGGAAGCCAAAGAACAACGTTGAGCAAGTTGGGTTTTCATAGTTCGTCATTAGTCAAAAAAGCTCGATTTGGGGATCAAGTTGAGATAAGATAGACAAAGAGATGCATGGGATAGACCATTCATAAGAGAGGAAATCATAGAGTTTATTATAGTTTGCGCATAAGAGACGAAAAGAAACGTATAATGCATAATAAGATCTACAAAACGGCAATGTTAGAGGGAGCAAATTAGGAGTTGCTCTAGAAGCAATGATGAAAGAAATTTGTAGAAGTGTATTAGAGTCAATGAAAGCGAGTAAAAGCTTATGCAAAAATAGCACGCCGTGGCATGTTCTACGATCACTTAGAGAAGGACATTTTATAAGGCGAAGTCTGCATGAATAGGACGGCAAACGAATGTTGGGATCCCTAAACAGCAAATTATAAAAACTGTTTTTGAACGGACTGCATCAACTCACAGCTCATAAGAATCATAGTTGTTCAGGATAACCGCCACTGAAAATCAAGCTCGATAATAAGTAGTTATTGAAGAAGCATCATCGAGTTGTACTATTATTAAGATTATTAAACTGTAACGCAAATATAGAAGTGATATATAAAAGAAGTTACATTTTTGCAGGCTGCAAGCTATTACTATCAAAAGCAGCTTCTAAACACTCATGATATCCATGAATCCATTATAAAAAAGTGTGTGAGTTCTAGTACTTTTATCGTAAGGCCTCTAGAATGTTCTCATTATGTTTCAATGGGCAGTTTTTTTACTTTTTATTAATTAAGGGATTGCAGTTGTGCTTAGAATGAAATATTTTAAAAATTAAGGAATAATAAATGATAACAAGAAAAATATATAATATAAAACTAATCCGTATTCCCAGACTAATGGGTGTACTGTCTCAAATCTGGCATGTACAATGTAATATATGAAAAGAGGAAGTGTTTTATTAGAGTTGGTTTTTCATAGTTCGTGATTGCTCAAAGATGCGCGATACTTCGAATCAAGATAAGTTAAGATAGAGAAAGCCACAAGTTAAAATGAGCGTTCATAAGATAGGAAATCCATCAAAATCTTAGTTTTCAACCTTACTTAAATAAATTGTTTCTTACGATCGATTTTGATTACAAAAACTACGACTTCGGACCAACCCTACAGATGTATATATATCCAAATATATATAACTACACTATTAATTTTTTTTAAAAATTATTTACATCTGAAAATATAAAATGTATAGTGGCATCAACTATAATCGCACCATGTACATACAAACTCAGCAATATACACATATATAAATATTACTCATTTTATTGTCATTTATCGATAACATTTTGCATATTACATAACATTTACTCAATCTACACATATACATCAACTGTATATGATACTTGATTTTTGTTTTTTTTCTCTCTCAAATATTACAATTTCAAACAAACTTCACCATCTGCCAAACCCCCACCCTTACAACAGCTGTGCTTTGTATATTTAAGTAAATTTTTTTTTCTAATTTTTAAATAATTTCAGAAACAAAAAGGTGAATAAGTTTGATAATCTCCAAGCGGTAAACCAATGAAAATTTATCGAAATTCTTACTAAAAAAGCAAGCTAAAAATTAATAATTGTATATTATATGAATATATGTGAATACTTTTTGTGTCCATAATCCGTTTCCGATATAAATGTTGTTCACAAAGCAATTAAGTCGAAGTAAAAACACTAGTACTACTTACCTTTTGAATACATACTCACTCATATGCGTATATATGCATACTATATACATATATATTTATATATATCTATGTATGCGCAGTTGTATATATATATATATACATAAGCTACTAAAGATCGTTAAGCCATCCGTGTACTTACTATATGCACATTGATATATACATATATATGTACAACTGCGTATAGCTCTATTTATTTTAAGACTCAATTTGCGTTTACTTAATAAAATAGTGTATTTTACATACATATATGTTGCATAGCCATTTTGAAAAGTTAGAAACGCAAATCTTCGCTTAGTACTCTATGTTGTAATTTAATTGTTGATCGTTAATGATCTTATATGGCTTATATACGTTGATCTTTGCTTGGGTCCCAAAAACTGTAAATTATATAGCGAAGCAGATTTCGCAGCCAAAATACTCTTTTTGAATGCTCGAGTAAACCTCTTATGTCTAATATCATTTTTTATCTCAAGAGCTATGCTAGATCTGTGTTTTTTGACCCAGGTACACGGCTGGCGTATATTATGTCAAAAAAAAAAAAAAACAAAAAATCCAAAACAAAACTCTTAATAATAAAAATTGTATTTTTCTGATTTTGTGTACTTTACACTGAACTAGTTCGCAAAGTTATCGACTTTTGCGTTTAGTGGTATAATAATAAACTAGTCAAGTGCGTAGGTTATTTTGAAGCAACTGTACTTTGAGTTTACTTTATAACTTTTACGTAATTCAAAAGTAAGTTTTTGATAATAATACAGCGTATGCGACGTTACAGCAACAAAAAATTCTCATGCAAATTAGTTGTATTTCTTTCTTCGAAGCCCCCACCAACAGTGGCTAGAATAATATTCAGTCTTTCACTTAAATACATTTTTCAATCTGCCATTCCAAGAAATAAACTATACATAGAAAGGAACAATTTATTATTTAAGTTTATCCTAAATAAGCAAATAACAGGTTTTTATAAATTTTTAGACCTATCATACAATTATTGTGTCTGTACACAATTTAAATGATCTAATAATATTTTCATTTCCGCCAGAATGCTTAGTCTTCTGTGTCATACAATACCAGTTGTCTTTGCAACAAATATGTAGATTTTGCTGGTTTCTTCTAGAAAGCTTAATCTCTTTTTAAGATATATGATTTAATTACAATCCTACTTACGTTGTCAGATACTAAGTTTCCTCTAGAATGTCGAATTTTTGTCGTGCATGGTCTCTTCTTTACCACCTGCGAAAAATATTTGAGAAGTCGTCGAAAAATTGATATTTCTCTTGAGTTAGCGTGGGATTTATTCCCTCTCTCTCTCTCTTTCTGTTTCCTTTACTTAACCAAACGACTTTGTCTTGCAAATTCATCATCATGGTGCTTTGATTCTAGAAAGCTTTAACTCCTCTCGCTCTTTAACTATCGCATAATTTTGCAATAATTCTACAATTTCTAAAGGTGCAAAGTGCCCCCAATTGGGTATATATGATTATAATAATGATAAAAATGCTTCTCATTTACATTAAAATATTATAGAAATCTCTCTCACTTTGAGTTGTATCAAATAATTTGATCAAACACAATCTCCCTATTCGAAACCATTCAACAATTTAACAACATAAATTAAGATTACATTTTTTCTTATAAGCCAAAAATTTTGAATGCTGGCGTGTTATTAGGTATTCTCTTTCTTAAAAAGTATCAAATGAAATTCTGCTAGAATATTAAATCTTTAAGCAAAACAAAAAGAGATGAAAAATAATGCTTGCAAATGTGTAAAAAATCAACTTCTATTCGGCACTTATATGTTTTGATACGAAATTTCGTCAACTAGCCGAGCAAACTATTAATTTCGCAGCGTTTTCGCTTTTCTATATTGTTTTTACTGCTGCAGCTTCTTTATAAAGGGTGTTTTTTTTGGAGTTATAGAACTTTAAATTGCAATGCAACAAAGTTGGATTATTCGATTGACATGAATTTTAGTTCTCCAAAAGATAACCTTATGGCATTACATTTTAAATATGAATTGTGGCATATGACCGCCACGACTGGCTCGGATGTAGTCCTGTAGTAATCTGGAAGTCCAATTTCGATGAATTTTTCCAACATTTGTGCCCGTATATCGGTCATAATACGGCGAATGTTGTCTTCCAAATGGTTGATTGTTTGTGGCGTATCTGCATAGACCAATGACTTGCCATAGCCCCACAGAAAGTAGTCTAGCGATGTTAAATCACAAGATCTTGGAGGCCAATTCACATTTCCGAAACGTGAAACTAGGTGGTCACCAAACGTGTCTTTCAAAAAATCAATTGTGGCACGAGCTGTATGACATGTTGCGGCGTCTTGTTGGAACCACTGCTCCTGGACATCATAATTCAGGAATGAAAGAGCTAGTAATCATGGCTCTATACCGGATTGACTGTTACGTTCTGGCAATCTTCGTTTTTGAAAAAGTACGAACAAATGATCCCACTTAGCCATAAAGCGCACCAAACAGTCAGTTTATCTGGATGTATCTGAATGTGGTGTTTGGACATACACTTAATGAACAAAATTCGCTTTTGAAAATCGGGAACAACATCAATCTCGTTTTGGGCCCGTTCGACGAGTCTACGGCTTGCTTGATGATCGTTTGGCTTCAATTCGTACATGAGTTTTATTTTGTAAGCACGCAAACCAAGATCTTCCACAAAATCTTTCTGGACGATTTTGTTGATGATAAAATGGAAGAACCATTATTTTCGAAATAAAATTGCACTATTTGCAGGCGTTGTTCAGGTGTGAGTCTACTGATGATGAATTGCCAAACCAAACTGAGAATAAACTTGAACGGTAGTGCCAACTTAAAGTTCTATACCTCCAAAAAAACAAGCTTTATTTAGCTAAGCTGTTTTCCATGAGTCTTAAAATCCTTTAAATGAACATAGTTAAATTACTATTTTGCAGAAATATTGCAGAATTCAGCTAGTTTTGCAATATGATGATATGGCTATTTATAGCAACAAATCATCAACTTCTTCAATGTTTTTCTGTTACTAACTTATAAATTTGTTATTTTTTGTATAAGTATCTGCAGTGAAATATTGCTCTTGTTTTTTTTTTACTATACTTAACTAACCGTTCGGGAATAGAAATATTTAGTTTATGCGTCTTTAAGCTTAGCTGACAAAGTTTAAGCTATAAGAAAATAGTATTCTACTTCCAACACTCGTTTGTTGTTTTCTCAAAACCCAGACCGCTGAATCCATGTCTAAAGTTTGACTCAGGTTCGTTCAAAGTTCAAAGTGCTCTACTACAAACCGCTGCTACTTAGGCAAATTTCTAGCTTCACTGTTGGTATCGGCATGAGAATCGCTGAGAAAGGCTCTTTTGTTCGAAAATAAAAAGTAAATCTAGCATATTTCCTAGACAACTAGAAACTAAAACAAATATAAGTAGTTCCTCTTTTGGCTATATGTGTACGCACTTAGTAAACTTTTGAGAATTGTATGTAAACAAGATTTGTCACTTCAATAATCTGTAGACAACAATTAAAAAAAAAGTTTTAAAAAAAACCGAAATACTACTCAACTTGTGGTAAGTAAAGTGAGTTCAACATGCTGCGCCCTACCCCAACCCACCAACATAACTAATGACAAGACCACACACATAGTTGCACCGCAAACCGCCACAACACGTCTCCAAACACAACCAGAACACCCCCAGTACACTCAAATCAAGCCGCAATCAAATATCAGCTCACAACACTGTATATAACTAGTCACAAACTAATACTAGTGCACATATATATATGTATATTATATACCATATATATATATATATATATATATATATATATAGTTATTTATAGGCATCACCAACACTTAGTATCGAGTTGCATGCAAAATACAAAATTCTGGAATACGAAATAGTTTTTAAGAACTCGTTGCGTTTTTGCTTGGGCTGCTGCTGTAGTTTTTGTAGGAATACCCATTAGGGGTATTCACGCTTGTTTGTGCATATTTTTTTGTGTAATTAATAAAGTTAAATGTATATTTGTATGTAACACATTGCATTTTATTTGGAATATTTTTTAGTTGGCATTTTTAATTTTTTAATTTTATCAAATCATATAACTTTTTGTTTTTTTTTTATAACTAAATATAGGACAATAATTACTACTTTTATGTAGCAAAAAAAAAACAAACAAAAAAAAATATAATAAAGCAAAAAATGCTTAAAAAAACTCTAATTGGCCACAAAAAATATTAAATATAAATTCAATGAAATCGTAACTGGTACTACCCAAAAAAAAAAACATCAGAGTGTTAGCGCCTAGCAAACCAAAACTAGTTAATGAAATAAAACCAAATAACAAAATATTATTTATCATATGCTACTACTACTACTATTATTATATTATTGACAGGTGTTATAATATATATATATATATATACAATATATTCAAAAAAAAATATATATATTCTATTCCTAAGTAGTGTATGAAATTGTTTAAATGTTACACGCCCTAATACCATAGGTTATCCTGCATTTGAGTACCTTTCAATAAACTATTTCAATAATAGTGCAATTAAAGCCGCATTTAAATATGTATTTTGTTGCAGTGAATTCATATTTTGTTTTTAATTTAAATATACTTATAATCCTCGTTCTTAATATGTGCGCAAAAATAATATATAAATGTATATATATATATATATATACATATATTATATATATACATATATATATGTATATGTATTCCTTTTGTAGTTGTTAAACTTTGTGCTTCCAAAAAAAAGTATAAAAAAAAATAAAAAAAATATACATATTTAATTATTAAAAACCAAGCGCATAGGTACAACATTTGTAGCTTTTATTGTAAACCCTTTATTAAAAAAAAAAATCAAATAAAAATCGTTAAAATCATGAATGATTGCTTACAAATAAAAATCAAACGATTACTTTCATAACGCCTAATACTGCAGTTATCGTTATCGGCTATAAATGCGATATTACGGCTTTAACTTTGATTCCCGCTAAGCATCATTCATCGTATTAAAACAGTCTTAAGCTTAATACGATTTCTATACAAATAATTTAAATATAGATGCTGGAACTGCAAGATGCGTCAAGACATCCTTCACAAGAATCGCTTACCGGTGCCGATGCTGGCCATTTACATCCTGGACATTCGTACATGAATGGTCATCGGCATTCGCCTAGTTTGAGGTAAGTAAACTATATACCCGATATATGAAAACTTAATGTTTCGAAATACACTTTTTTTTATATAATTAATTGTATTGTGTCTACTGAAAATTATTTAATAAATTTTTGATCCGAGTGTGTCGATTAGATCTAAATCTTCCACAGCATTTTGTGGTTAGCATTTAGATCTTAGGGGTCGAGAAAAACCAACAGATTTTTATTTTTTTTTATTTCCAAAGTATGATTTGGTTATACTCCGAATTGGTATAAGTGTTTGCTTCTTCAGTCAATGGATCGTTTTCTAAGAATAAAGATGCAGTTGTAGTTGTTAGCTGTATAGGGTCCAGAATGACGGCCATATTTATTTTCCTTTAGTATCATAGAATTTCCACATCTCGAACAGATACTCATGTTCATGCCTGTATTGAAGTGCTTCTGATTCTAAATTAATGAAAATAAAAAAAAAAACAAAAATAAGATTAGAGTAGATAAATGTAAGTCATATAAGATAAAATAATTGTAAACTCCAATTGTTATAAAAAAATTAATTTTTTATTTCGATCTTAATGAATTACAATTGTGAGTTCTCCCTATATACATCATCTTCGTTTAGCTCTACAACACGGGGTGTGGTTTGGCTTTCTCAACAATTCTTCTCCATTTGAGTCTGCGAGGGCGCGCCAGTTCCTTACTTCCATCTTCAGCATGTCATCAATATTGCCAATTAGACGCTTTCTTGGTTGACCTCTGTTTCTGTTGGAGAGAGATTTGTGCTCTGTTCTGTCTTAGCTTCTGAGATTTACTGGATTAGACTACATCTTCGCCATGGTTTAAGCTCAGCAAATCGTCATTGTTCCTTCGAATGTAGTCAGCGCCTTCATTTATCTTAGGTCCAAACGTTTTTCGCAGTATTTTTCTTCTAAAAAGATTCTTAGGGATTCTACGCCTGCTGGTCGAAGTTTTGACTGGCTGATACAATCCGATCTTGTATGCAGTCCCTTGCGCTGTTGTCATTGCTTATCAACACACCCAAGTATTTAAAGTTGTCAACTCCTTCGAAGTGATAATCGCCTATGCTGAGGTTCCGTGGTCTTCTTCTCTCGACGTATCTAGGCAATATTTGGTATTGGATTGATTGATCATCAAACCAACTTCCTTTGCCTTTGCAGATCTGATATCACAAATTGGTAAAATAAATTGCTGTATTATTCAACTTATTTCAGCTGAAAATCACAATATCGAATTTGAACAAAATCGATTGGATGTATAAATATATAAAGGCACTTTTTTCACAAAAGTTTTTATTTCCGATTTGTTTGGAATATGTCAAGATCACTGAACTCTGAAGGTATTCAGTGTTTCCGAGTACTGCAGCAAGTTTGATCAAAATAGGTTGACTGTGACTCACGTAGCTTCCATTGGGTAAATCGGTAAATAATAATTCGAGTTTTGCACTAAATTTTTTAGTATTTCGAAATTACATAACTTCTTTAATTAAAAGCGTCGATTTTGAGCGAAAATCGATTTTCCTAAAATAATTATGTTTAATTTCATTTTATCATTTGTGGGTTTTTACAGAAGGTTTGCGTAGGTATCTATTGGGCAAATCCCATATTGGATAATCAAGTTTGTTTTGTTAGCTTTTTGGTAATCAAGTAATTTCAGTTATTATATTGTAGAAAGGTGGTTTTGGGTATTGAAAAGTCATGGGCGCTCCTCTTTAACTTACACTTTTTTTTTTTAAATGGGACATGCCATTAGGTTACATCTGATGTCAGGGATTCCGAATTCGTTGTATCGTAACATAGACGTGCGGTTGTATCTTTTTTTTGCAGTTTGATGGGATTGCCTTGGTGCGATCTAATTTCAAAAAATCTATTTTTGAATTCTTATTTGTTACAAAAAATTTGATGCATCCCATAAAGATCTTTCTTCAAGCAGTGGATTTTATATACTTCAAAATGCATTGTCTTTTAAAATCGCGGCATGTCAGAATTCTAATAAAATGTTGAAATAAACTGAAATTGTTGTTTTTTGGCTGGAATCCGCAACTTGGATTGACATACCTTGAACTCGACTCTTTAAATCTGAATTTTAAAAACATATTACTAAAATTTTGTTTTTTTTTTAATAATTTCAGACACAACGGTTCTCCATTAGCCAGATCACCGAGTCCACGGAGGCGCGGCCATCAATACATACATCATGATATCGGATTCTCCGATACCGTATCTAATGTTGTAGAGATGGTCAAGGAGACCCGTCATCCTAGGCATGGCAACAGCCATCATCCACGGTATCCAAGAGGTATTTACCGCATTCATTATAATTATATTTGAACACTTATGCCTCCTTAACATGTATGTATTTATGATGCTACTCGTCTAAGAAATAACTCTTTCGAACAAGAATCAGAGGCTAAAGAGTTCCAGTTCCAAAAAACAAAAAAATGAAGAAAAAAACACAAAAAATATCAATTTTCACAATGGAGTCTTTAAGTGTCAGAGTGTATATATTATATATAGATAAACAAAATATATATATATGTATACTTTTGAATACAGAATGTTTACTGTCTGAGAACGCGAAATCTTGACAGACTTAGTTATATGATACTCGATGTATGTGTGTTTTAACAATATGAATGCTTTAACTCGTTAAGAATACTCTACAAAAATATATTTTGTAAAGAGATGCATACATAAACATTCGGTACAATCGAAGTTTTTTAATTATTTGTAGTGGCTTAGATATAAATATATATATTTATTATATGTCTAAAAATGTTATATTCAGTTTTTTTTTAATTAAAATTTTCGTTTTTCTTGAATTTTGATTTTAACTATTTTTAAAGACGTTTCTAGCAATACGTTTACTGTTGTGCCCCGACATCCTTAATTATTACTATTGTTTTTTTTTATTATTATTATTATATGTACAATATAGGTTCATGGTCAGCATCGACAAGTCCGGCCCGTTCGCCTTCGCCTTCTCGTTATGGTGGTCATTTATCTCGCAGTAAACGCACTCAACTGCCTTATCCCACATATGGGACAACAAGTCTATGTCAAAGATCACGATCGCCGAGTCCCGCACGACTTCAGGAGATGCGTGAAAGAGATAGACTTGGTTATGGGATTGATATGGGTACATCTTTAGCACTTGTTAACTCCTAACGTTGAACAAATAACAAACTATACATACCACAACAACAACCACAATAACAACAACAACAAAAAAAAATACAATCAATATTTGTAGTACTTTCTTCTACACGAATTTCTTTAAAACATCAGCTTACTCGTACTCGTTACTTGTTACTCGTACTCGTTACTCGTTACTCGTACATAGTTTACATAGTGTCGTCATAACATGACTTAACTCAATCATTTGCCTTGAATATATATATTCCAATCAAATAATTTTCTCGTTTTCTCAACATACAACAACAACAACAACAACAACAGCAACAATACTAACTAACATTTTTCAACACTGTTTAACAGTACTTAAAATAATTACTTAAACTCTTAGCAGCGCGTTCATTTCATACAACTCTCTAGTTCATTCGACACCCATAACAATTCATTCGTAATGGTACATTCATGCTCTCTCTTCTCATCATATCTCAGAACTTTTACACTTAAATTTTCAATTGGGCAAAGGTGAAATGTTAAATATTTTTCCGGTTTCTCTCTCTCACTCTCTCACTCTCCTCGCTCTCTCTCTCTCTCTCTCTGTAAAATACTATGCACAGTTTTTCACTTGAAAAAAAGATATAAAAAAAATTTTGTGTCGCTAGGGCAACAACTTGTTGAGTTTTCTGAAGGCCCAACGTTTTTTATTTTTTGCTTCCCTTCTCTAGCTGAAATATTTTCTCTGAAAAAAATTTGAGCATAAAGCCCAGCACTTAAGTACTGACCAAGAATCTATGTGCATAGCTTTTTAATACTTGGTTTATATAGACTTTCAATACAACTACAAAATATTGGCGTCCCAAGCAGCTCACATATTTTCTTCAGTTGCCCTGTACCCGAAAGATATTATTTCTTATCGTTTCGTTTTTCTGTTTTTAGGGCAAATTTTCTACTGTGTCGGCAACAGTTTTGTTTTCGCTACTTTTCGACTTTCTACAATACTTGTGGAGCTTAAGCTGGGCACAGCAAAAGTGTTTTTGCATTTCATACTATACTGTTTTCCAATACTCTGGGTACAGGGTTTTGCCAATTTAAAAAAAAAAAAAAACAATCAGTTTAGCCAAAAACTTCTCTCCAGAACTTATCGATAAAACTTAAATCCTATCCATCAGAACCTTTTACTTAATGTCATTTACAATAGTTGAAATTTTGACCATGTATATCTTTAGTATTTTGCACTGTTACTTTTTCCTAGTTTCATTCTTGCTGACTCTATGCCATGTTTATACTCTATAAAAAAAAATCCTACTACTTCTCTGTATAGCACACAGTCAAGCATGCTTAAACTATTTTAAAAAATACTAAACTATACTTGAAAAATAGAAAAACTTATCACTTATATATATCATTTTTAACATACCTTTAAATCGCATTCTACAAAGCACAAACTATTCCTGCATCAGTCTAGCATATCATGTATATGTAACAGAGATAATTACCAACTAAAAAAAATATACTTTTACGATCTCTTCGATTTCAACGTTTTTTGTAGCATTTCTTAAAAAATTATAATTTTTGTCTTCTTTATCTTTTTTGAATATATTTGGGAGCATAAAAAAATCCATGTTGTATTCATTTTATTGAATCGAAAAAACACATACATCATTCAAAGTATTGTCCGTCCCACCCCAAGTGATAGAAGTAGTTACCCTGGATTTATTCAAGAGGCCTGAAGCGGTGACCCCCGATATTCACTTACATTTTTTAAAAAAACTATTAGTCAGTTTAAAGCTCTGGTGAATACGATGGGTGGGAATAGACCCCCATGATAAAATAATAAATTTGATCCTAACACATACTAGGGGCCGAGCATTGGCTTGTTTCCGGCTTTTCTGATCGCATTAGTTGTCGTCGTTAGCCTTGCCAATTAGTAATCTCGCCAGCTTGCATCCTGATCCCACCATATACCGTGCATAACCTTCGATGTAGGCAATGATAGAACGTTTTCAACTGTCTTGGCATAGTATTTTTTTCTTCTTAAGGTTATAGTGGCCTTAAATTCACGGCCTTAAATTCCGCAACTGCAAAACAATTGGGGTTGGGCAGGTTCTGCTATTTGTCCGCGACACTGAAATCATCACTTTCAAAATTTCGGCACTACTTTTTACACTTTCTAACGATCGAATTAGGCTCACCGATTTAGCTGCAATTTTCTTTCAATTAAAAGAAATACCATAATAATTATGCAAAAATCAAACAGACTCATATAGGTAAAATTAAATATAATTTCTTTGTCAGAAACGCATATTGCTCTCCGTTTGTTGTCGACAGATATGAAACATTTGCAATAAAATCTAGTCATATTTTTGAAACAAATTGAATTTGTATATGCAAAATATATTATATTGCAGAGGCAGCTTGAAGGCCCTCTTTGGCTTTATTGATTGATTTTTATAGAGAACCTTTTGAAAGCGCAATCCTGATTTTCAAAGGAAATAAATTTCATGCCAAGATTGTAACTTAATACAAAAAAAAAAAGCTAAAATTCATTTTTTACTCAAAAATTGTTAATTCTTACATTAAAAGACTTTGGAAATTCAACTATCTATTAGTTTTATATTAGTCTATTATAAACTTTCAAAATGTTTATGAAATTTAGAAGTTCATACAAGATTTTTAATATTTGTTTCCAAATTAAAAGGAAATTTTTCTTTAGCAAAACATTACTTCTATTAGTTTTATATTAGTCTATTATAAACTTTCAAAATGTTTATGAAATTTAGAAATTCATACAAGATTTTTAATATTTGTTTCCAAATTAAAAGGAAATTTTTCTTTAGCAAAACATTACTTCAAAACATAAATCAAAAGAAATAAGAGACTTTTAAAATATTTCGAAGACAACGAAATTAAAAACAATTCGTAACTCATTTTGGAAATGAGATTTTTAGGCAAAGCAGTAGACTGCGTTCTCGTCAGTTGTGAACTATCTGATTAAATTCGTTATGAGACAAAAGTATATGGCATCCGATCTGCCCAGATTATAGCTCATTCAATATTTTATTTATAATTAGTTTAGGTTAGGTTGGGTTAGATAAGATTAGGTTCGGTTTGGTTAGGTTTGGTTAGCTTAGGTTAGGTTTGGTTAGGTTAGGTTAGCTAAGGCCTGCAGGCCCCCAGGGCAGGGTATCTCACATAGATCAGAGTGATCCTTAGTGGAACCGGAGTTTGTCGACCGTGAGTTATGGTCATGGATGTGTTACTTGTCCAAGATAAGTGTGTGTTCCGCGAAAGCTAACAGTCTCTGGGCTGGCCTTCGAGCTGCCTCTGCAAGCGAGTCAATTATTGGACATCCTAGAAATGTAGCACTCGAGGTACAGAGTGCAGTTGTATATAAGGTGTTCGAGGGTTTTTTTGACTCCAGGTTGCCTGCACTTACTGCAAACATTGTCGTCAGACAGTGGCCCGTCAGTAAGCCCAACATAGGCCTGCTGTGTTTCCTGAGTAGTTGCAAGATGTGTTTGGCAAATTTCAGATCGGTTTTCCCATACATGATGCGGGCGGTATTACAGTTTATTTATAGTTATCAAGCCATAAATTAATAAGATAGACAGTGCCTCATGTTTTTTAGATTGGTGCCCTAGGGAACTCTTGTGCTACCCGCTATAGCTTGCATTTTACGGGAATGTAGAGTAAAAAAGTGTACAAGGCGTTATTTGCGTTCCATATTACAAGCTGTTTGTTCCATTTTACGAAATTTAATCCTATGCACCTTTTTTAGAGCCTACCCTCACTTAGATGTAATCGAAGTAACTAAGGATAAATAAAGTTGTAATGATAAAACAATATTCACACAAAGGTGCTGGGCTTTAGATGTTATAGAAATCCCAAGTCCAATTATCGAATGTCTGTCAAATAAATTCTCATTTTATGTTTAAAAATAAAATATTATCGTTTGATGTATTATCATACAATTATTGGATGCTGCCTAATCATCTCTGTTACATATTACATATCAAGTAAAATAAATACACAAAATAAATCTAGGCTATGAACAAAATTCATTTGCTTATATGTCGTCTCATAGAAAGTAATCTAGAATGTATGCAACCCTCCGAATTTCGATTGTCTTGATTTTGAAGCATTTAATATGAATTCGGATATAATGCTCACATTAAAGATCACTTAGTTACGTAACGTAACGTACTCATACACAGATCATATATAACTTTGTACCAGTTCCAGTGGCCATATGCCTTGGACTACTGACTAGTGTTGTCCCTATTACCATTAGGTGCTTATTGTTAATTTCGATACTTCATTCTCTGTACATTGATTTGTTACATTTAACTTCATTGACAAACCGTACTTCTCACATAATACTAATTTACCATATTATATTGATATTTAATATTCAAATGTAGGTGGCACACATGTGCAGCATAGCTATCCAACCTTAGCCTCACGTCGGGCTGGAATTGGACGACGACTACCGCCGACTCCAAGCAAACCCTCGACACTGCAGCTGAAGCCAACCAACATCAACTTTCCCAAATTAAACGCGAGTCCAACACATGTGCGTTTTGTATATATTTAGAGGATATTTTCACAAAATATGCGAATTCATTTAAAGTTTTTCTTAAATCCATTACAGACGCATCATTCCACGCCCCACAGTGTTCACTCGCTGCCACACCACCGCGATTTATTGCGAGATCCTAGGGATATGTATTATAGTAGTAGAGAACGCGAGCGTGATCGCGAACGCCTTAGAGATCGTTTACACGATTATGATTTACGTTATGAGTACCGAGATCGTGAAAGAGAGCTGTACGAACGTGAACGTGATCGTGAGCGCGAAGTGGAAAGAGAAAGGTAAGTTTTGCACAAACAGCGGGCCTAATATAATCATGATACCACAATGCAACGGTTATGCGGCTTTAATAGCTATGCTATAGAGCTCGGGTTGGATTAGTTTTTATTCTACGATTCGGTGAAATATACTAAAGAGCAACTGTGACGGCTACGAGCGTCTAAAAATTGTCAGAGTGGTATTTGGCATATAGAATGGGCCTCTACAATTGTCCATATAGCGGAAAATACTTTGAGAAGGGAACCTTATCTTTTACTACACTAATTCAGCCCGAGAAAAAACCTTCCAACATATCAACAATTTTGTCATGCTCCGAATTGTGTGACCTCTTTATTCTTCGATTATGGCAACACAAAAAATAAAGAGAAATATATATTTCGGATTGAGGGTCCCTTTGATTTTAATGAAAAACTTAAATACAAAGTCTACTTTAGGTGGTCATTACACTTCGTAATTCCATAACTTCGCGTTTTACGCGGTTCTTCTCCGGTTAATGAATCCAATGGAAGAATCTTTAGCTTATGCATCGACCGAATGAATATTCTGCCAAAAATTTTACCTGCACATCCCTTGCGGGTCTTTGCGCTCAAGATTCAAGTTCAAAGAGTTGATCTATAGCTTGATATTATTATGGATGTTCACGGCGATATCGAGTGCATTTTTTGACAATTTTAAAAGTACAGCCGTCTGTTGTTACTAGATATCCTAGGCACCGACCATCTATGTTTGTAGACATGTTTTTTTCCTCATTAATCGATCCAAGATTTCTTGTCTATTGTGGTAAATGTAGCAGTCATATCTTGCTGCATCATCTGACTAGCTGAACACTTTTGTAAAAAGTTTTATCCATTAAAAAATGAGCGTCTTATCTGAATAGTATTGAATACTTTGAAGAACTCATTTCCGATCTTAAGCTAATGCTGGTGCTTGATGTCATTCTGTAAAGTCGAATCAGCTTTTCAGAAATACGGAACCAGACAGTATGGCATATAGACGATTAATTGCAGATTTGAAATCGGCAAAGAGATGATGTGTTTCGATCTGTTTTTCGTGAAACTTATTCAGGCTACGATGCAGAGAAAAGAACACTTGGACAAATCAGATCTGACACTATACCGATATGTTTTCATCAGTGTTTTGTCATACGGTTTCCGTTTTTCACAAAGTACGCGTGTTAGGATCTTTGTGTACCATGGCTATTCAATTGTCTCCCCAGCCGTACGTTACCGTTTATTCGGACTTCGTTATATCTTGAAGGTGCGGCACCTATATTTTCATCGATTGGTGGAATTTTGGCTATCGTGTGACATCGTAGCCTGTAAGCAGCTTGCATAAGTGATCCGTCCATAATCTCAGCACACACTGCACCATCTGTAACACGATTACTATTTCCCTCTCAGCAGCGAAAGGCTCTTGAGTTGAAACCGTGCGTCAGATGGTTAACTCGCTGTTAGAATTTTTGAGCGTTATTTCTCCTCGTTGACATCTTAATTCCGCCGTTCCAGCACCCGTTTTTTCCGCCTGTGTTTCTTCGGAGAAGACTTCAAGTAGTTTTCCTATATGGCTCGCGTGGCGCTCTTTGCTGCAGTTGCCTCGCGACACTCCTTGTCATAAAATTGGTTACGTGATGATGGGCGTTTAAAACCAATGGTATCTTCCGCGGCAGTACGCATGTCCAACAGCAGGCTGAACTGCCCGATAAAGATGCGATTGTGGCTAATCTTTAAATTGACGTCCTAGAGGATGATCTTTACGTCATGGGTTAAACAATGGTTGTAGGTGTTCTAGGGTCTCGGGTAGAAGGCTTTGCTTTGATACGAATTGTAGCCGTTTGAATTAAAAAAGTAAATCTGAAGACCTGCTGACGTAGTTTCCGGCTTACTGCGAGATCACTTCCAAATGCGCGCCCTTCCGGATGGCAGCAGTAGTAAATATTAAATCTTGTCTTGTACATCCAAAACATAAATAATAAAGCGAGGTAAAAGTTTGGAACTTACTTTTCTGAACGTTTTGGGGGAATGCTTTTGCTAAATGAATAAAAAATAACACATTCATCTTCAAACTGGTCAACTTTAACTGCCATATACTGAAAAGTCAATGTATGTCTTCATGTTTTCCGTCTAAAAGTTGAATCGTTTGCATTAAGCGTTTCGTTATAAAAGATTTCTTGGTTCTTCAACAACGATTTATGTTGATAGTTTAAAAAAATTTGGATAACACTTATAAAGTGTCTCAAAAAAAAGTAGTGCAATTCCAAATCACACAATTTTGTATTTGTTCAAAAGTATTCCGCTTAGAAGACTGAGACTTTCTGCTAAATTATTGTATGCTTTCGTATTCATTGGTTTTTTTACACGACTTACGCGGTTGAATATATTCGAAGTAAGTCGAAGTTATTATTTTTAATGCACAAATCAAGATACCAGGGGTGTAAGTTGAAATTGACCGGTTTTTGCGATAAGTAAATCACGGAATTTTCAGAAGATCATGCAAACTTTTTTAATCAAGGTATTGACCATTCGATTCTACACATTTACCCCAGCGTTTTGGCAATTAATGAGTGCCATGCCAATAAAACTCTTTCTTTTGAGGCGAAGTATCCGTGAAGCCATTTATCGGCTTCTTCAAAGTTGGCGAAGCGTAACGCTGCAGATGAATGTCCTATTGATGCCAAAGGTACATAATCGGACGTGGCGAGTTCTGGAGAGTACCACGGATGGAACAATCTTTCCCAATTAATTTTTTTCAACGTGTCTTTTACCAATTTAGCTGTATGAGCCGGCACGTTATTATCTTACAAGATATTTTTGCCATATCTTTGGTCAATTTTCGACCGTTTTTCTATCAACGCATTACTTAAATTGGTGATTTGTTATTGGTAGCGATCCTTCTTAAAAGTTTTACCACATTTTAAAACCTCGTGGTACAACACACCAGACTGGTACCACCAAACACAGAGGCATTGTCTCACGGCCACATCGATTTGGCTTTGCAGTCGATGAGGCAGCCTTACCGGGCCAAAAGCCATGCATTTTTCGTTTCGTCATTCTCGAAATACTATATATATTTCAATTTGTAGTCCCCCGTGACAATTTGTTGCAGGAAAGATTTTCTCTCAAACCGTTGATGCAGCAAACAGTTCTTCAAATTTTGCATTTGTCTATCATTTTGTTGGTGTGACAGCCATTTTCCATACCATAGGATCCAATCCATGGTTTTTAAACGTTGCGAAATTGCAACCTGTAGCATTTTGAGTGTTTGCGCGCTTTGTTGTATCGATTGGTTTGGATCTTCAAAAGCGTCTGCAATCCCTCCTTCTGTTGGATGTTCATTGTCAGCCAAATCAAAGTCTACACTATTGAATTGACGAGAACATGTCCCACACTCCTGGTACAAATCGTTTTTCAGTGGAAAATTTTCATAAGTGTTACAAAGTAAGTGTTCTTCATAAAGAAGTTTCTTTTTTCCGGCAGAGACAGTTACCCGTTTGAAAATCGTCCTGGGAGAAGAACTGTTCAGCTCAGTTAGAAACACTTTTATTGGTTTTTTCAGTTTTGTTCAAGTGCCGACGGTATTGGACTACCCATTTCATCTGAAGTATGTACTTTTACTTACGTTGGGTTTATTCTAAGACGATCTAATTTTAAGCGGTTTGTGACTTGCCTTGGAATTGAAATCGCCTTGAGCGTAAATGCATTTCTGCAAGTTCTTAACAAATTATATATGATTTCCATTTTTTTTTTATTTGTAGACTGGAATACATAGCGCCGCTTTCGTTTGAGCAGGCGCTTGCTATGGGACGAACAGGTCGTGTACTGCCATCTCCAGTTCTAAATGGTTTTAAGCCAAAGAGCGGACTTAATGCTCGACACTCTGATTCCGATGAGGAGGATTGGTGCTAGCAAAGGCTTTGATTGCGATCGCGTAATCGAAAGGAACAGATCTGGGTATAGCATCAGGCCATATGCTCATCGTTATCAGCTCCTAACTTAGATCACAATTTTGATACGATACGACAACAGCAGCAGCAGCAGCAGCAACAACAACAACAACAACATTACCAACAAACAATACAAAATCTTAATCCCAGAGCACGCATTGAAAACGCAAACGCATACGATGTCGAATTGGCTAGACGAAGAAGCATACTGGACTCAAACCTTAGTCGACAAGCGCAATCGCAACAATTTTCAACAAACATGGCAATATCGTTGCCAGCAACCAGAACAACATCTCCCCAATTAGAACTAACAATTTTAAGAGAAACCACAATAAATGCAACACCAATGATAACTGATGATGTACCAATTACAATAACAACACCAATAGCTATTCATAGATACCACTCAGATAATGGCATTAATTACAATAATAAAACCGCTAACGATAACGATAACGATAGCGACAGCGATATGTTATCGCACTTGAACAAAACAATAATTATTACAAATGCGCAACAACAAGCCACACAGCAAATACCAAATCCATATAAAATTAGTGAACAAACTGAAGAACACCAACAGCCGTATTCGTATCATACATTATGAGAAATAAAAAAATAAAAAATAAAAAAACCAAACCAAGCGTATAGTAAAAAAAGAAATATTAAAAAAAATTATATATATCTATAAAAATACTAAAATAATTAAAAGCTAGCATAATTGTAAATTTATACTTAAAAAAGAAAAAAATTAATAAGAAAAATAATATAACTAGTCTAAAATATATTTCTGTTCAATAAAGTAAACAAGAATAATAAATGCCTAAACTCTGTCGAGCAAAACCTAGGCTTAGGTAAAACTTATTTAGTATAAACTTATTTTTAAAACTAGGTACACTCACTCATACATGATAGTCATAAATTTAGTCTATATAGCTCGATTGGAACATGCTGTAAAACATTTGCAAGCGTTTTTGACTTGTTTTTATTGTAAGCGATAGTAATTCAATTATGTAAATTAAAAAATAATAATAATAATAAAATAAAAAATATATATATTTAAATATATACGCATAGCTACTTTTATGTACATAAACCTTACTAAGTTAATTATAATATTTACGTAAAACAAGTGTATTTTTTTTGTATGTTAAATGCAAATCTTGCGAAATCGAGCGCGAATTTTTTTTAAAATTATTTCTTAAGTTACGTTTCCACTAGGTATCAAACGGTTCTGTGTGAGATGCACACTAGTTGTACTATTTTTTAAGCTGTTAAAAAAAAGCTAAAAATATAACGCTTAGATCAATATTTGAGTTTCGCTTGTATGCGAAGAGTATCAATAATCGATTCGCTTGTTTATTTTGTTAATATTTTGTTAATAACTTTAAGATTTAAAGTAATTTGTAAAAATTAAAAATGCTAGCATGCCTAAAATATATATATATATATATAGTTTAACTTTTTTTTTTAATTATAATTTCATAAAAAACAATCAATATTTTAGTATAACATTATAAATATGTAAGACTCAAAAACCAAAAAATAAACACTCATATTTCGCATAGCTAAAGTTATTTGGTATTTATGTAATGTCCACACTTATTATTATTATTATTATTAAATTATTAATATATAGTTATTTATTTCTGAAAACATTTCGTACATTTTTGTAATTAGTCTGCATTACATAACACCTACACACACACACATATGCTGCCCACTTACACACTAAAAACAAAAAATAAATAAATTTTATATATAGTTATATACATATATATGAAGCCTGCTAATATTTAATAATACTAAACAAAAATTCCAAATAATACCAAAAATAAAACTCATTTTTTCTTATATACAATTTATGCAATAGTCAGTGACAGTGACGAAATCAAAAAGAAGAAAAACAAATTAAAAAAAAAATACCAGTTTTGTGTATAGCTAGTACCATTATATACTTACATAATACATTTAATATACTTGTACTTTTTAGGACGGTATATCGAAGAGCGCACAAATATTGTAATTAACTAATAAAATCCATAACTTAAGTAAAAATTAAAATACAACAAAAAGCATAGTAAATTGTGAACGGCAAAGTATTTCACACAGCAATTGTAGCTAACTACACTTCATACTAAAAAATACAAAAAATAATACTAATTTGAAAAAAAATACCAAAATAACTTTAATAAACATTAATTACTTCGTATATTATGTAATTTCAGAAGCTTGTTAAACAAAAAAAAACATGCATAACTTTTTACACACACACACACAAACACACACAAAAAAAGCCATATAAAAATACTAAAAAAAATAATAATTAATTAAATATACAATAGTTTCTTATACTAGTGTCAAACTGCGAATAAATTCGAAAACAAAAAAAAACTAGCTAAGATTTCCCCCAAGACAGAAACATAAGCAAAACTTAGAAATTCCCAAAGCGCCTATTGCACTACATAAACTCGTATGTACTCTTAAGATGAACTCGCATAGATTTCGGCTTGCCGCTGTTGCCATATATACCATACATTTCCGGCTTCCGCAGCAAAACATTCAAACTTTACATAGCTACAGCTACAAAATCAAACGTTTTCAATTGCAGCTTTTGCTACAAAAAATAATCACCAAAATTGTCAGTTTTTTATTGAAAAATGCAAAATGGCGACTGGTAGCCAACTTTTGTCTCACCTACAGACTGTACCTAGCAAGCCAGCAAGTTATTAGCTGAGCTTTCGATTTCTTCTTTGAATTTGTCTCTGATATTCTCTCATTTTTAGCCAAAACTTTTTTACCGCGGACCTACATATATAGCGTCCTATTTGAAAATGGCGACTGGTAGCCAACTTTTGTCTCACCTACAGACTGTACCTAGCAAGCCAGCAAGTTATTAGCTGAGCTTTCGATTTCTTCTTTGAATTTGTCTCTGATATTCTCTCATTTTTAGCCAAAACTTTTTTACCGCGGACCTACATATATAGCGTCCTATTTGAAAATGGCGACTGGTAGCCAACTTTTGTCTCACCTACAGACTGTACCTAGCAAGCCAGCAAGTTATTAGCTGAGTTTTCGATTTCATCTTTTTTTTCTCTGATATTCTCTCACTTTTAGCTAAAAGTTTTTTACCGCGGAGCTACATATACAGCGTTCTATTTGAATATGTCGTCTGGTAGCTAACTTTTGTCTCACTCGCTTGCTTGCGCAGTTAGTGCTTGCATGCAGTCTGTACCTAGCAAGCCAGCAAGTTATTAGCTGAATTTTCGCATTATTTTTGATATACATACAGTTTTTTTTTCTGATATTCTCTCATTTTTAGCCAAAACTTTTTTACCACGAACCTACAGCCTATGTATAGGGTTCCACTTGAAGTACCACATATTTGTACTTAGCTTTTCATAGCTTCAACTTTTTTTCTTTAACTTTAACATTTTTAAGCTTAATTGTACATTTTGCATAGTTTATTTTATTTACGGTCTGGTCAGAGCCCACAGGTCACATGAGATATATTTTTTTTTTTAATAAAAATTAAAATTAAATCTAACAAATATATGACTTAATATGTCTAAAAAGTTCTTTATTGTGACTTAAAATGTTTAAGCCATAATAGTTCTAGCAAATAAATTATATAAAAAGAATATTAATAAAAACCAAAAAATAAATAAATAAAAAATCCAGACACTCACACACATCCATACATAACTGAATACACTTAGTTATAAATCAGTTTTATTAATTAAGCAGCGGTAGCTATAATGATAACTGAAGTAAATTTAATAATTATTGATTAATTAATTATAAACAAGAAAGAAAGAAAGAAAAAATGACTTGTAATTTATATACAAGATATACATTAATATATATATATATATTATATATATATTAATAATAATATATATATAAACATAAATACCTGCCTTCAACAAATTTGTTAATACAAAACTATTAATAGTACTTTCTTATTTTACATAAAGTAAAAAAAATTACATAATAATAATAAAAACAAAAAAAATAAAAATAAAAAAAAATGAAATGAATGCCAGAAAATTAAAAACTTAATAGAATAATTTTATGTTTTATGTCTTGAATTTTTGGGAACTGACGCTGTTAAAATCTAAATATTATATTGCAAGAGATGTTGAAATGAATCGAACTCAAGATTGTCAGATTTTTTATAGTTTTTTTGTACTATTTTCATAAAAAATTACCATCTGTTTAGATTAACAATAAGTCATTGGTTTAGAGTGCTTGGACCTAAAATGGACCTTCTGTTTGCAAGTGCACATAATTGTTTTTAGTTTTATAATTATATTGTTTCATTATTTAGCTTATAAAGGGTGTTTTTTTAGAGGTATAGAACTTTAAATAGCAATAAAACAACGATGGATTATTCTATTGACATTTGAATTTTATTTATCCGAAAGATAATCTTGTGGCATAACATTTTTAAAATATGATTTCTGAAATATGACCGCCACGGCTGGATCGGTTGTGACTTTCCATGACTTTTTCCAACATTTGTGGCCGTATATCGGCAATAACACGGCGAATATTGTCTTCCAAATGGTTAAGCGTTTGTGGCTTATCCGCATAGACCAATGACTTTACATAGGCCCCCACAGAACGTAGTCTAGCTGTGTTAAATCACAAGATCTTGGAGGCCAGAAAATTCAGAGGTCCAAAACGTGAAATTAGGCGGTCACCAAAAGTGCCTTTCAATAATTCGATTCGATTGGACATTATAATTCAATTCAATTCAGAATGAAAAAGTTAGTAATCATGGCTCTATACTTTTTATCATTGACTGTAACCTCATCGTTTTTGTAGAAGTACGAACCACTGATTCCACCAGACCATAAAGCGCACCAAACAGCTTTTCTGGATGTATTTGGTGTTTCGATATACACTTGAGGATTAGCTTTACTCCAAATGCGGCAGTTTTGTTTGTTGACGTAGCCAGAAATCAACCAGAAGTGCGTTTAATCGCTAAACAAAATTCGCCTATGAAAATTGGGGAACAACGGCAACCTCGTTTTGGGAACATTCGACGAATCTACGCCTTGCTTGATCGTTTGGCTTCAATTCTTGCATGAGCTCGATGTTGTAGGCACGCAAACCAAGATCCATCCACAAAATCTTCCATAAAGTGGATGGACACAGATCTAAATTCTGTGCACTATGGCGGATGAACTCAATCGGGTCTTCCTTAATGGTACGCTCTACAGCAGCAATAGCTTCTTCTGTACGCACCGTACGGCGTCTCTGGGAATGCGAGTCATCAATAAGGGAAACGTGCTGCGAAAATGGTCCATGGTTGATCGAATTAACTGCTCTGATGCACGATTTTGTCGACGATATAATCTGTATTCTGCAAAGAACCATTATTTTCGAAATATAACTGCACTATTTGCAAGCGTTGTTCAGGCGTAAGTTTATTCACGATGAATTGCCAAACAAAACTGAGAATAAATCACTTGACAGCTGTTAAATCGGTCGCCATCTTGAACAGTAATGTCAACTAAAAATTCTATACCTAAACAAAACACCCTCTACGTGTATTTCTCGGGAAGAATATATAACCACGGATTTCTTCATAAGGCAAAAGAGGCAATTCCAAAAAAAATTAGCGAGATGTATTTAAGTTTAAATATAGCTTATTGAGCTGTAATACCTTAAGATCCTCCAAACATAAGTATATGCTATGGATTAACGAGTCTAAAGACCACCGCAGTTATAAAAGAAAAGTCAATAAATAATTTTTATAAATTTCCACACACACTCTCCCAAACGGTTCTCAGCAATGGGGTGATCCAGCATCGGAATACGTTTTGTAGAACACTGTAACCACATAACCACTTGGAAGAAGAATACATCGTTTAACTTATCTAAGCCGAAATCGGCAACTTTCCTCAATGTGGTAATGGCCCAAAAGTAGGTAGTAAATTACCATAGACATACGCAAAGCTAAACAGTTGAGATGTGGGTGGTAACTTGATCCATTTTTGGTAATAAATTACCGGTGACTAACAATAAATAAATTCCCCTTGACTATGATCATTGCTCCAAAGGCTGAGCGTGGAGATTTATCTATAAGTACTCGAAGGGAGGAGGGAATCTACAGTTTATCGACGAATCCGAACTGATGTGTCTAGGTCTATTTGCTAGCCAAACCAAATGCACCAGCGCTGCTGACTGAAATCGTACCACCGGTCTGCCGGTTTAGAGGCGAGTACGCTATCAAGGAACACAATTACCAGCAGCTTTCGGACTTGATAAGCCGAAAAATTAAAGAATGTTTTTTATAAATTATAACCAAACAAGAATGGCTAATAAAAATATTTATTTTAAAAAGTCGGATAAATTGGGAATATACCGAATAACCAGGAATATACCGAATAATCGGAAATATACCAAATAATCGGAAATATACCTAAAACAAAAAATACAATCCTTTATATTACTTAATTTTTTTCTAGGTGGCTTAATTAGGTAAACAGATGTCCAGATGGTAACAGCTGTCTTAGACTAAAAATAAATAATGGTTTGGAAATATTAAGTTTTAAGACATTTGCAAAAAACGAACAACCTTTATCTTTTATTTAATTTAAAACTCATTAATATAGTAAAAATTAATTTTGAACTTATTATTGATTTTGTATTTCCCATGGAGCTGAATCATTACGTATCAAAAATCACATGGGGTAACCCAACGAGACACTAAAGAATAATATATAAAGAAACTCAAAAGAAAAGGCAGTACAGGGAACTACACTATATAGAAGTATCCGTCGATAATAATTGAGATTTTTTTGACATATCAAAAATTACTATCGATAACCCAACGAGACACTTTATGAAGAAACTCAAAAAAACGAACAAAACAGGGAACTACACTATATAGAAGTATCCGTCGATAATAATTGAGATTTTTTTGACATATCAAAAATTACTATCGATAACCCAACGAGACACCTTATGAAGAAACTCAAAAAAACGAACAAAACAGGGAACTACACTATATAGAAGTATCCGTCAATAGTAATTGAGATTTTAGGCATAGCTTCAGCAAGAAATCCATCCCATCGCACAGCTTTGGGTTCAGAGGTTCGTACGCTTACTTAACGCTAAAGATGGCCTTCGACATTCTTATGAGATGCACCAACTTTAGGACTCAATTTGCCTCGAAAATGACACTCAGCTTACAAGTAACTGATATTATACCGATATTTGCAATAAATTAATAAAAATAAACAAAAAACAGATGTTTAAGAATGCATTCAAATGCACCTCATCAATATATGACAGATTTTGGTATTAAATGCTAGAAATGCTAGCTTCTCAAGCAAATACAAAAGACATATTGCGGGCATACTCCCCTTTTCACAAAACAGCTGTTTGCTCCGGACATGCGCAGTATAGGAGTGCAAGGTATTGATTTTGGCCCACATCGTCAGTCACACAGTAGTCCGTAGTCCGTAGTCGTTCAATTAAGAAGTTGTGCGTGTGCTCAGCCAAAAAGAAGACTCCCGAATAAATTCAATTGAAATAAAACTATTTTTCAACTTTTCATAAGAAAACAAAAAAAGAGAAAAAACCCTAAACAAGCAAAATCCAGACACAGCAAATGGCCAAAGTTAATATATTGAAGAAAATGGCATAAATTAAGTGAAAACTCTTGCAGCTGCTGCTTGGGGGGGAAAAATAAAAATAAATAAATAAGCAAAGTGCAACAACATTTGGTAGCAACTTTTGGCAACTTCGTTCGTTTCGCGTTACAACATGGAGATACCCTTTTCCAATCTATTGTTGCTTTGTTTGATATTTATTATAATTGGCGCGGTAATCATGATATTGCTGCAGTATATAATTTATATAAAATTTGCGAACTTGCCCGATGAGAGTGAGGAACAAAAGCAAATAAATGCACAGTATACACTACCCATGGTAAGTGAGCGAGTGAGTCAGTCAGTCAGTCAGTCAGTCAGTCGGCTGCACGGTAGACAAGTCCGGCCAGCGTCTAATAAATTGATTTTTACGACTACGTATATTTTTCTCAACTAGTTTTTTTTTCTTATAGAACATCAAGCAGACTGCACGCAATCTTAATACGCCGGCTGGCAACAGTTGTGACAGCTATACGGAGAATCTACGAGGTGCCTCCGCTCTAATATCACTAAATTTTGTCATGCAGTTTCTATTCCATGAGTTCAAGAATTCGAATCGCGTGCGCAAGTGGTTCTATCGTAAGCTATCTATAGAGCTTGATGAGCTTATATCGAAGACCACCACGGGCAAGCTGTTGGACAAGCTGACAGTACGACAGTATTTATAAATACTTACTATATATATCTACTATAATTCGCGCTTACCATTGCAGATCAAGGAACTGGAGCTGGGCGATCAATTTCCGGATATTAAATCGCTGAGTGTGCACAATGTAGAGCTGGATGAGCGAGAGCAACGCATAGAGAACTTGGATCTGCTGTTAGACATACATTATGTGGGTAATTTTTCCACCTCCATTGATGCAGACATGGTCTTGGGTAAAAAGGGCTCTATTATGCTCAAGGGTAAGAGATGGATAGGCCCAAAGCCTATAACTATTATAATAATAACAAAACAATACCCTACAGTCAAGCAGCTGTCGGGCATGGCGCGTTTGCAGTTTACGCGCAAACCCTATACACATTGGTCGCTTAGTTTTCTGGGTGACCCCGAGCTAAATCTGGACATTGAATCCAAATATCAGGGGCGTCAAATGCAGTCCAATATAACCAACCTTATATCAAATCAAATACGCAAGGCTGTGCGTCGAAAACACACGCTGCCCAACTACAAGCTGCGCTACAAGCCCTTCTTTCACTGGACCGCCGATGATGAGACTAGCGATTGCGATATACAGCCAAATGGTTTGCTCACCGTACGCATTGCCGAGCTATCGCGTCTGTTGCCCTCCGCCGAAACGACTGAAACGTACTGCACCATAACGCTGGCGCCTGTGCCCTTTATTGAGGCACATCAAAAGGATAATCGTCATGTGCTCATCTCACTTGATGTGGTCATACACAAGGCGAAGAATCAACAGATTGGCATTGTGTTTAAGCAAAGCACCAGCCAGCTGGTTAAAATCGAGTCGGTGCTGCCCAATACACCGGCTTGTAAGTCCAATCTCTTGGCGGGCGATACGGTGCTGTCAATTGAGGGCAAGCAGGTGCACAGTATACAGCAAATAGCCAGAATTGTCAAGAGCCTGCAGTCCACCGTTTTTACCTTGCGCATAGAACGTCTCATACCGGGCATTATACGTAACGATGCAATTTTAGAGGATCTTGAGAAATACGATGATCTTTGTGATATGCCCATGGCGAATAAGTCAGATATTGAGGATGCCAACGATGTGCCCGCTTCAAAGCATTTGATGGTCAAATTGCACTACTCCGAGCGACGCACTTCCAGTGAGTCCAGTCTCAGCAATACGCCCACTAATTCACCCAAAAAAACAAAGCTCATAGCCAAGGCGCTCAAGAAGACCATGAGCCGGGAGAGCAGCAGCAGCGACAAGAGCAAAAGTGAGCCAACTGTCGCAGCAAGAAATGCACGTTACAGCCAAGATGATAAGTCCAACTTCAGCCAGGAAGAGGTGAACTATTTCTATCAGCACTCCACAATCGATTGTGCCTTTAGTCCGCTAATACATATGGATGATATGTGCAACTTTAAATTGGATGCGAATAGTCGTTATTTGAATGTTTGTGTGTTCGGCAAATCGGCGGCGGAGAGTCTGCTGTTGGGCTACAATAATCTACAGATTGGTCATATACTGGTCGAGTGCTGTGAGACAAGCTTAAATCAGTGCCTCAAGCAGATACGTCTCAATCCCGCCTCTTTACAGGCAGTGTAAGTGTGCCATATTCACGCAACGAATGAAATGAATATATTTTGAACATAAAAAAATATTTATAAAATACAACAAATAATATAAAATATATGATCAAAACGTTGAAAGCATAAAAAATAATTATTATAATATGAATTCAATGATTTTAATAATTGAAAATAAAAATGTTTAATTATAATTAAATTATTAAAATAAAAAACAAGATTCTAGTAAACAAACGAAACGATAATAAGAGAAACGTAGTGGATAAACTATTTAATTAATAAATAAAAGTATATCAATATAATTGGAATTGAATATAAAACAATGCTTGTATAAATTAATAAAGCATAAAAAAATAAGCGTTCTATAAATTATAATAATTTAATTAATAATACAACAGCTAGAGTAATAATTATGTACAATGAGATGATGAAGATGCATGTTGCGCCTCTAGAAAACAAAGCACAACTTAACTTCGTTAAATACAATTTTTTATTTTCAGTTACTAATTATCACAATAATTGTTTAATTTTTGAGCTAAATCTCTTAAAAAAATATTAAAAAAAATTAAGAGCAAATAATTTTTTTCTTGGAATCCGAAGCACACTGTACATTTTTTTGTTTGCAAAAATCGTTGGTGTGAGTTTATTATTTAAAATAAATAAAAAAAAATCAAAATCGGAAATGACTTAAAAAAAACGAAGATGTACAATCAAATTAGACAAAATCACAAAAAATTAGCAAATTTTTCATATATCTGTATTCTCGCAGCAAATCGCATGACCTGTCCAATCAGTCTGGCTTTATTCCCAATTTATGTTTTGGTGACATTCTTTTCGGATTCACATGGACTGGTAATCCCAATATTTCACAAAGCGAAACATCATCCAAAAATCCACTCAAGCCGACAAATAGGTAAGTTCAGTTTTGAAACGAAAACATTATCTTTGGCAATGATTTTATATTATAAATTTTTCGAAGTATTTTTTTTAATTTGAATGAATAGAATTCGAAAATCGAAAATCTATTATCTTGAAATAATAAATGCTTTGGTAAAGTTCGATTATTGAAATTAAAATGTTTACCTCTTTAAAATATAAAATACAAAACAAACATATGATCCGAAAGATTGCAATTTTAATATTTTCCACTCTGCAGAAACTTTCAGGCTGGAAGCGAAAAAGCACAGGATGAGAATATGGGTCAAAGCGCAACAGCCGAAACGAGTTCCATCAAGTCCATTAGCAGCTTGGCCGATAGTGCAGTGTCAATTGCATCAAGTACAGTCACGCCGAAAGCTCACGATTTTGTACGCACACATTTTCAACGTGCTACACAATGTGATTTTTGCGGCAAGAAAATTTGGCTCAAGGATGCCGTGCAGTGTCAGGATTGCTCCATGTCCTGTCACAAAAAGTGTATTGCTAAATGCCAAAATGCAACAGTTTGTGGACCTGTCGACTGTTCGGCAGCTCTACCAACAGCAGCAGGCACTGCTACGGCTGCCGTCTTGGGAGCTGGCACTACGGCAGCTGTAACCAAGCCAGAATTCACTTTTACCGAAGCAGAGGGCATGGATCTGCTAGAGTCTAAAAATAATGCATCCTTTGAGGATGTGGGCTGTGAGGCACCCGGCTTGGATGTGCATAGATCCAGTCTAACTGGTCTGCTGGCACAGGGCATAAAACGTGTCAATTCGGCCAGTAATCTGGATATACCAGGTATAGTCTCCTCGCTGACTGGCAATAGTAATAACTCGACGCTAAATACCAAGAGTCTGCCGCCAAGTCCACAGCACACACCATCCAGGTGAGTCTGGCTTCAAATTGTTGACTGCTTATATACAAAACTTGTGGCATTTTTAGAAAATCTTCCATAGAGGAGACTATGCAAAATCCCTTCGATAAGGTAACACAACAACTGGAGGCGCTGCCCATGGAGTGCACATATATCAGCTTTGAACAGGTCATTGACATAACCGAGCCAATTATAAAAAATTCGCGAAATGAGGATCTCATGAATCTAGCAAAATATTCCAGTAAACATCTCTATGCAGATGTACCGCCCGACGAGCGTGTTGACAAAATCAATGAATTGGTAATATTCCGAGAGATTTCGATGTTTGCTTTAACTTTAAAACTTTACCTCAACTTGCAGTTAACGAAGCTAAAGATTGCGCTGAATGCCGAAACCGAGGGCTATACAATGAGATCCACTGCGGAAACGGAGTGCAACTGGAAATCGGCCTTAAGTATGGATAACAGATCCGATGAAAGAGTACACGCTTTAAGCGTTATTATGCTGTATCTGTGCACGGGTCTACAGCATGCGCAGGGCGTTGTTCTTCAGTAGTTTGCGTGTCCTTAGATTTAGATACATTTATAACTATTTGTTACGCTACATTGACTGGATATGTGTTAGTGAACTTATGCAAAACATAAATTATACATATACACGTAATATTTCGAAAAGACAGAAACTATTTCAATTTTAGCCAATTGTTTCGAGAAAAACGAAAAACTAATCAAAAAAAAAAAAAAAATGAAACACCCGTTTACATAATTTTGGAAATAGTCTTAACTTGTTGACAGCATTATTTTTTGCCTAATATAAAGTTTTAAAATTTCAATATCACTTTATGTGTAAAATTAAATAAAAAACAAAAAAGAAAACAGTTTCAAGCAGTACGCTGTTTTTTGGAAATTATCAATTCAAGAAATATTAAACTTGGAAAAATTTTTGAAACAAAAATTTTAAAATATGTATTTTTGATGGTGGGCTTCAAAAGTTTAGCTTCAATTCCTTATGAATCACTTGCAGAAATCCAGAACTTGCACTGAATGGGCATGATCGTGTCTTCTACTCAGATGGCTTGCGAACTTGGTATGGGAAGGTATCTTGACGAGGATACCAACTTCTATCACTCAACAGTAGGAATGGCCAAAAAGAGATTCTGGCCATCCTTCATGTTGCTCAGTTGATCTTTAAGAAGAGAGGAAAGACGATCGGCATATGTAGGGACAGCCAAGCTGCATTGGGCACACTTCGTAACCCATGTACGACCTCCCACACGTTTTCACGTCGTAATCTGCTCTAGGTATACAGTGAAAAGAGATAGCAGATGAATAGGCAACCCGAGGACCGGCCATCCCAACCTGTGCTCCTAAGCCACTCATATCTATCAGTAAGTCGGTAGCTATGAGGTGCATAGCGGAACTAACTACCAAGAATTGTAAGGACCACTAGCGGCTTACGGCAGATTGCCGAGTTACAAAATATTTCGTGAAAGAATCCTCACCCAAAGCTGCAGACTTCCCGGTCCATCTCGGAGAAAGGGATCTGAAAGCTTTAGTGGCGCTCATCACGGCACACAACTCCTGGGCCAAAATGTGGTAACCTGGAATTAGCAACTGACCCAACATATACGGCTTGTCTCGAGAAGGCTGACAACACCTAGCACCTCCTATGCTTTCTCAAGAACAAGGCTGCGTACCTTCGGCACAAATTACCACTGCAGTTACTTCTAAACATTCTACGAAAGACGAGTTCGTGTAGTGGGTTGCTCTCCCTCCTTCACTTTTTCACTTTCTCACTTCCCCGACCACTATCTAACACCTTGCCTTACCGGTATGGCACAATGGGCTATTTAGCGGGAGTGTCCTATGCCAGAAATAATATTAAAAATGTAACGCCACACGATTATCTTGCGAATAAATAAAATTCAATCCATGGTTACTTTAAAGCAATTTAAAGTTTTTTGGCTCTAAAAAAAACACCCATTATAAGAAGTAATTGAAAAACCCTGAAGAAATGCCCTTCATGCTTCAAAGAGCGAAGTAAACTGAATAAATTAAATTATTGAATGTAATAAAATTGTGGAGCAAGTGCAAGCGAGGAAGGTGATGGAAACATCTAAGGGGATTGAAATATCGACATTGATAAGAATACTACCGTCATGTATTGTTGCACATAGTCTTAAGATATAAAATAGGGACCAGGAAACCAACGTATTTTCAGATACAAAAAAAATCACTTTAATTTTGACAGATCAGATGAACTGCATTACCTTTATCATAATTTAAGAAAGACAGAATACATCATAGCCGAGACTTTAAAACAACGATGCGTGTTGCTATTATAATCTAAGGGATGCAGGTTGGTGGTAGTATAGTTTGCTGCTATGCAGTAATCAAACTTGAACTGACTTTGCCGGTGAAGGATTTAATACTTTTTCTCGATTTAGTTCTTGAAAATGTCAGTTGTAATACACGATAAGATGCATCGGTATCGAAGCAATGATTGCATTGGAGCGGATATGTGCAGCTGTAGAAAGCTTAAATTTTAAAACCGCTGGCAGCACTGGCTACAAAATATGCCCAAAGCTCCAAAAAGCTTTCTAAGCTCTACGGCTTTATCTAAGCAGCTTTTGCAAATAAACTTGGCCAACAATTAGCTTTTGCCGCGGCACATTGAAGTAAAATGTCAAAGCTTCAAAGCTTTCTACACAATTGTATTTCATGATCTATCCGATTTTAAATATAAATATCTGAAAAAAGCAAAAAACTTTGACGATTCACGTTTTATATATCTTTTTTTTTTGTATTTGTTATGGTCACATGCATCTTAAAGATACAAAAAATAAACATAGTTACATGTGGCCTTGAAACAAACGGTTATTGATCTTGTATACCCCAGATATGCGCAAATAAACAATATTTCCGATATTATAGTAATATTTAGATAAAGCACAATAATTACACATAGGTTGCCCAAGGGGGGTTAGGCCGTAGCTATAGGTAGTGCGTTGTTTTGACTTAATTCCGGTAGCTGCGTAGCTACCAAATGTCAGATGCGTAAATAAAATATCTATAGCTATGCTTTCTAGGTATACAAAACTCAGACTGTATCTAGATGTTTTGAACTTTTACACTTTTACGTTGTACGCAATGCAGCAAGGCTGCAAGCTGAGGGGTTACGCGGAGATACACAGTGACAGACAGAGAGAGACAGAGAGAGAGTAGAGATAGAGAGAGTGCAAGTGATAAAGCGACAGAGAGCGGCAAAGGCTGTTTAATAACAGAGGGTATTGCTCTTAGCATGACAAGACTTTTTGTTTTTTGGTACAACAGGCATTAATCTAAGAATTGGCTTTAACTATTTCTATATGCGGTCTGTAACGCTTGGCAATACTGGGTCTCGAACACCACAATAATAGTATCATTATTTTTCACACGCATTACGTTGGTATTTTATTATAATTTTATTTTTATTTTTTCGTATATTTAACGTATGGATTGGGTAATAATATTATGAAGTAATGAAAAAATACGTACAATACAAAATAATTTATGTTTAAAGTAATTTTTGTCTGGAGCATATTTTAAGCATATTTATTTCAATAAATTTTTGTTTCTTATAAGTATGTACTGGAATTTTTAAGGGATGCAAAGCTTTTACTTTTAAAAGAGTTTTTTTTAATTAATTTTTGAATAATTAAAAACTTTCTAGTATTTAATTTGGTATTTTGTTGGGGTTTCGAGCAAGGAGTAAAAATTTAAAAAGTTAAAACGTAAAAAGATAAAATTTTATAATATACAAATATTATTTATAAAAAGAAAGTAAACAAAATCGCTACAAAGTTTTATCTGTATTTTCCATGCCGTTTTGAATATTGTCGAGAAATTTGGAATTAAAATTAGTGAATTTTATTTGATTGATTTTAAGCTTTTTTTAATATTAAAAAATGTAAGTTTTGCAGTTGTAGAATTTATGCCGAGGAGTCTATTTTGGAAAATCTCTTTTTTTATGTTTCTTTTTTTTTAAATATATTATAATAATAAACATTCTTGAAGTATATATAGTAAAATGTTTTATGTTATACCGAGTCGAACAAATGCCCCGTCAGTGGACTAAGCGCAACGCTCAGAAATAAAAGATCAGTGAAATAATCTCAACACTTTATTATTTAAATTTCAGCTTAAGATTAAACTTTTGTGACAAAAAATATTTCTTGTGCTGCCTATTAATTCGGGAGCGGGATCTCCCGCTTGGGGTATTGGTTGTACAAAAGATTTGGAGTGCCTGTTAGGGAGGGGATGTGGATTGCGTGGAAACTCCTACTCAGTACATTCTTATTTCTTCGAACAGTACTGAGTATGTGAATATGTCACTATATATATATATATATATATATATATATATATATATATATATATATATATATATATATAAAATAAATAAATTGAGCCACTTTTACAAATCTTGCGAAATGTAATTTCATTTATTGTAGTTCGGATCCACTTTTGTACAATAGTAATATCAAAGAAAATTAAATTATATAATTAAATTATAATTATAATAGAAAATTAGCAAATTTATATTGTAAAATATTATAATAATATTATTATAAACATAATTTGGTAATATTCTAATATAATAATATATTCGAGGCTTATCTTGTGAACACACGAATCGTAAAGTTCTTCAGACTTCCTTAGATTAATATATTAGAACATTACCAAAGTAGAATATTGTTCATATTCTACAGAAACAAAGTATTTTTCTTATTTATAAAAAAACATTTTTTTAATCAAATATTTTAGTTTAGTTCTTTTCAAAAAATACGACAATTTTTAGCTTTCCCCGATAAATTACGGAGTTAAGAAAACAAAAATATATGCCAAAGAACAGCTTAAATTGTTGATAATTTTTGTAAAACTAATTTTATATTTATTTGCATTTTTTTATTTAATCTTTTAAATTAAAACATAAAAATTAGTTGCATGAATTTGAATTTAATTTACTTTTGTTGATTGAAATATATAAAACAATATAAACTTTATAAAGAGATTTATTTCTGATGCATTTATGTTTAAGTTTTTTTTTTTTTAAATGCAGTAAATCGGCTTGTTGTATTAAAAGTTAAAAGAAGTACAATTTGATTTAAACATTATAAAGTTTATAATTTTTTAATATGTAAAAAATATGAAACTTTATTTAATGATTTTTTTTTGTCAAAATGATTAATTTACTGCCGGTTCATATGATATTATATCAAATCTAATACTGCAAACGCAGTTATGATTTTTCAACAATAGAACTTGCTTATCTCTAATGAGTAATTAAGCTTATCATTCGTGCTACCAATTATAATCAATTTTTACTCTAAAAAAATTTACTTGCTGGTATTAACTGCGAACTTAAATCATAGAAAACGTAGAAGAAATTATTATAAAAGTTGTCTTGAAGCAAATGAAAAGATGATTGTTGTATTAATCCAAAACTATCACAGCTCATTAATAAAAGTATCGAAAATAATTAATAGTTTAATTTTTTTAATTTATCAGCGAATTTCACATCGTACGAACGAATTTATCAACAAGTTTTTTATGCAAAATTTTACAAAATAAGTACTTGACTTGACTCAAACTTAGCAAAATATATGAAAAAGTTTTTAAAATATATAAAAAAAATTATAAAAATAATTTGAAAAGTTTTCCACAATATGTCATTATAATTGGCTACATGTTCTGTGTATAGGGCGGCAATCGGATATCCAAATTTAAGCCACGAAGAGCAAGATGTAAGAATTTTTGAAAACTGAAAATTCGCCTTTATGAAATATAAAATGTAGAGTGTACATCGGATCAAGAAATTAAATGTCTTATAGAGATGACTAGAAGCTTGTTCTTCAAATTGAAAAAAGTTATATGGAAAAGCAAGATCAGCATCAACTTACGCATCAGCTATGTAAAATGCTATGTACGATCCATTATATTCTATGGGCTGGAATCTTGGACTTTAAAATTCCAAACAATGAATAGAATTGAAGCTTTTGAAATGTGATGGTGCTACAGACGTATGCTGAAAGTTCCTTCAACTGACAAAATGTCAAATGAAGATATTCTAAGCCGATTGATCAAAAATTGAGAACTCCTAAAAACCGTTCAATCGAGAAGACCGATGCATTTTGGTCACATCATCCGAGGCCAAAAATAGAAATTACTACAATTCATTGTGCAAGACAGAATCGAAGCTAAACGTGACATCGGAAGAAAACAAATGTCTTGGCTGAGGAATATTTCCGATACTGGAGACTGGGCTAAAAACGTTTGGAGACTGGATACATACTGCCAGAGACAAAGAAAACTACAAAAATATTATTTATATTTTGTTTTTTTTTATGATTTTACAATATTCAATTCAATGAATAAACATTTAAAGAAGAAGAAGAAACTAATAAATTAATGTGCGCCTTATATACATATTCTAAAATTTAAATTTAATTTTGCTAATTGTTTTTTTTTTTATAAAAAATGGATTTTAGTAGCTTATAATATATTGAGTTAAAAAGCCGTACAACATTTTTACAAATAATTTCTTTTGACAAAAATCAACTAATTAAGCAAATTATTGAAACAATGTACATTTAAGTCTTAAAAAAATGCAAGTGAATTGGCCAAACCCTCTGGTCAGATGAAGACATGGCCAAGAGATCTTTCCAATGTAATTCGCAGGTTAACCGTCGCCGAGGAGTTTCTCAGTGGTGCTTGCAGAACGTCCGGAGAGAGCGTCATGGAAGGAACTGCTTAGTAGCGCTGGAAGTAGTTTGGGAACGCCCTATGCTGCATTATTATTATATTATCTTGTTGTATTATTTTGTAGTATATTTTGACAAGGAATTAACACTAAGTTTTTTATAAATAATTTTATATACCAAATCAATTCTAATAAACAAATGTTATAGTATTATAATTTTTTTATTTTTAACTCAAGGCCAAACTTATTACATGGTAAGTGTATTCAAATTTCGACTTGTTGTATTTGTTAACGCTAATTGCGTGTTTTTGAATTTGTTGCATTTTGTTTTTGTTTTGTTGCTGTTTTTATTTTGTTTTGTTTTGTTGTGCGCAGTTTTTCTTTCTTCTTCCGTGCTATAAAAACAGAAAGTAAAAAAGACTTTTCAATATTTCAAATCGCAAGAGAGTCACGTTCGGTTCGTAGTGGAAAATTGAACTGCAATTGTAGTGTCGTTTTTATTTTTCCCACAAACGCTTCTATGCAAAAAACTCAAAATACAAAAGCAAAAGCATAAAACAAAACTGCAAAAAGATTAGCATAAAATCAAAACCAAAACAACAACAAATAACGAAGCCAAAACAAAAAACAAAGGATTAAGCCAAACTACTGTCAAATTGTTTGATTTATTTTTATTTTTTTTTGCAAGTGTTTGTATAACCAACCAGACCAATACGCTTACACAGTTTGAAAAAAAAACAATAAAAATTAAAAAAAAAATATACAGTTACAATAAAATATTGTTAAAATGCGGCCCTTTGGCAACGATATTACAAACATCGCCAACAACAATGGCAGCGGTGGCAATGACAGCGCCGGGGATAACAACAATTCAAATGGCAACGATTCCAATGCAAATAGCACTTCAAATACGGATACATCCAGCGATGAGGCGCCTCCATTGGAGGCCAGCTCCGAGGAAGATCAACGCATACCGCCACACATAGCACGCATGGGAGGCATTGTAACATGTTCACCAATTGCTGGCCGTGGCGTCATACGTGTGGTGCATCGTTGTGAGGATGCCAAGGAGAATCGTATGCTCGGTAAGTGCAACTTCACGAGTCCGAAATTCTCGTAGCGATTTCGCGTTTTTGGTTGGGCGGCTTATTCTTACGCAAAATTGCGGTATACTTTAGGGATGCTTTGTTTATAACTAAAAAAATAACAATATAAGCTTTAAATATTTTAAATATTTATTATAATAAACGTTGAAGAATGCTGCATATAGCAATTGAGCGAATCAGTTGGTTTATAATAATTCCCAGTTTCATTTGTTTAGAAAAATAAGTATTAATTAAGAAACGTTTTTTTTTTTAATGTAATGAAAGTTTTTAATTTTTGTTAGATTTGTTTTAACTTCAAAAATATTCAGTTTGATAAATTTTTTATATGTTTTTATGGAAAACTCAAAATATGCATAATTAGGGTGGCACACATGACGTATACTCAACAAAGAACTCATATACACATGACGTATGCTTAATAATTAAAAAAAGACACATAAATAAATCAAATGAAATTGTAAAAAATTCAACAAAACAAAAAAAAAATACAAAATTGTTAAAATTTCGAATGAAAGTTAGTTGGCACAAAATGTATTTCGTTGTACCCAAATTTTGCGTACAGCCAAACCAACGTACTTGCTGTTTTGACAAAATATTATCTTTAAAAAGTTTTTCGAAAATGTGTCCCAATATTTTTTGAGCAAATTTTGTTTTAAGGTTTTACGTAAGTCAGAGGTTTTCTTTTAACAAAAAGTTGACTTTGATAGAGAGACTATAAACAACTATGAAAAATAGTTATAGTTTATAAAAAACAACACTTTCAAAGTCCACCTTAAGTTGCAATTTTTTTTTTTGATGAAGTATTACAAATAAGAAGCTATATCGAACCAACGACTGTGAGAAGTTTTTCGGGCAATTGAAAAATAAATGTTGAATACGGATGGTGGAGTCATACCGTACGCAAAACTTACGAAGTAATAACCCCCGGCAGTATAGCAGTAGAATCCTCAAGACTCTAGCGGTTGAGGCAGAACAAAAATGATCTTGCGCAGGAGGGTGGCGGCAGAAATACAAAAATCAATGAGCGAACTTGGTGCAATAGCCAGAAATGGGGACAATTGGAAAGCGTTTCCCAAAGTAATCTGTTATTAAAGTATGATTTTTATTTTTAAAATAAATAATATATAAAAATAAAATTTAAATAATAAATTATTAATGACAATAATAATAAAGACAAAAATAAATTTCGATTTTGAAGTTATAATATTTCTGTATTTTGCAGAAATGAACATTTTTGTATTATGATTTTGCAAATTTCAAAAAATAATTTATTATAAAAAAATTAAATTCTTTTTAAGTCACAAGACTGCTAGCATGCAGACATCTTTCTTATTAATTAAAAAATAGGAAATTGCATTTCAATTTGTTATGAAAGAAAAAGTAACTTAAACTGAAGTAGACGATATTTTATTAGAATATCTTAAGCTAGTTTCCTTAAAAAAAATATAAATAATACAAATATAAATAAATATAAATATAAAATAAATATTAAGCTTATATAAAGTTAGGCATATAGCTTAATTTGTTGGCTGAAATTATTTAGATATCTGCAATAAAAGCTCGTGCAGATAAAGCGATTGATAAACTTTTGCAAAGTTAAAAGCTAACTTTCAGTTCAGATAAAGCTATTGATAAACTTTTGTAGAGTTAAAAGCAAAATTATTTATATGTTTATTAGTTTATTACTAATTTTTTAAAACAATTTTATCATAATTCTTTTAAAGTACACGCATTTTTTTTAAACTTGCCTATATAATATAATTTTTAATTAAAACCCACACAAACAGCAATTTTTTCAATAGCAGATTCAGCGAAGCTTTACTCTGCTTCTTTCTATTCGCTTCAAATGGTAAGAGTATTTAACTTTTTAGCAGTCAGCTTGAAGAAAGTTTTTGCTTCATTCATTTGGGCAAAAGTTGAATTATGAATATTTTTTCTATAAATTTTCCGAACGTTTAAAAAATCAAATTCTTAAATGCCAAGATTCTATTCACAGCTCAGATAATATAGATATACCAATTTTTTAATAATGACAACCCAAGTTTAATATTTCTTGGGTTAATTCTTAGCCAATTCTACGCAAATCTACACTGAAGTATACCTACTGCCGCTTGTGAGTTTAACTTTGCATTCATTGCAAATCAAGTAAGAGTCGATAATTGGTTGAAAACTTTTCTACAAAAAAACAGAAACATCTAAAGAAGAATTCTATCAGCGCGAAAAGTTTTTCATTGAAAATTTTTCATAATTTGGAAAATATTCCCAATTCATAGCTTTCTACCCTAGAGTATACACTGCTGCCGCTTTGCACTCTTTGAAAATCAAGTAACAATCGATAAATCGTTAAAAACTTAACAAAAAAAAACATTTTTCTAAGAGTTGCTGCCCTCTTCAGCGCGCAAACTTTTTCATTGGAAATTTTTAATTATTCCGAAAAACATTCCCAAGGCATTGGCCGATTTCTGGACAATATATTTCGTATTATGCGTAATTAATTAATGAGACATACTGCGAGATACATGTAAATGTGAGTCCCAAAATATATATGCAGTGCATATGTGCTGAGTGTTTTTCCGTATTGTAAAAATGAAATTAATTTTTAATAGGAAAACAAAACTGAAAATTTGGCCTTATGCCAAATTCAGTTATTGCGCACTGAACTGAATAGATATTTACGTATTTTGTTTACAAAACTCGCTTGTTTCTTACTGCGTATAACTATGCAGTACAGATAATATACTATATTTATATATATGGAATTATATGTAAACTGCAGATACATAAATGTTTTACGAATTGCATACATCGCAATTACTTTCATCACAAAAGCTTTTCAGCCGATTACTCATAGGCCCCATAGTGCGAAAATATGTACCCATAGCTAGCTGAGGTATTTCCGCTATTAGAATAATATTTCTCGACAAATATTACTTTGTAGAACTTGACAAAAAAAAAATAAAACGAAATCAAAATAAAACAAACGCGTTCAACAATCAGCTGTTTGTTGGTAACTGTTTGCCGGTGCGTCAGCTTGATCGGCCATAAAGAGAGCGCATTTAAGAGCGGCTGCAAAAGCTTAAGCTCTTAAGTGCTGAGCATGTGCTCTCTTTGGGCCACAATCTAATGGCTCGCCTTGTGTCGGCTATATACAACAACAAAAAGAAAAACATTTATATTTAGTCACATTTATTTACATGCTCAGTCTTCAGTCAGTTGGATAGTGCGTGAAGTGTGGCAGCATTTCACTTTATTTATAAATTTAAATATAAATAAATATTTAAAGAGAAATAAATAAAATAAAACAAATTGAAGTTATAGCGAATATGGCACATCTAGTTGTACAAGTCATTGAACGCTGTGAAAATGCTGCTGAAAATTCTGACTTGGGTAACTTTTTTCCACAAATATTCTATATACATTTATATATTATTTGTTATATAAGCATATGCGTGCAAGCGATCAAGTGAGCAGCATTATATTATAAATATTTCAGTTATTGACTGACTTCAAGTGTTAAATATTAGGGGTGTTCACGCTATAGTCGTGTGCAAAAGTGCTAGATCAATAATTTGAGTTTAAAGAGTAAAACTATGCAGTTTTTCAGCCTAAAGGCAAAAAGTAAACAGTTATATTTTTATAATTAAAAGTGCATTTTAATAGCAATAATACCATGATAATTCATGGTAACTATTCAAGCATTCCATGACGGAAGTTGACTTGCAACATCTGAGAATTCTCTTGGTATTTAAAACTGATTTTTAGCTTGAGTTAATTCAGTTTTTCGTTTACTTTTAAAGTCAATTTTTTTGGTTTCGTTTTCTAAAACACGCTAGTTTTTATTAAATTATTTTTTGAAAAGTCTATTTTACGTTTCACACTCGTCTTGGCGAATTCTATAAAACTATAGGATGCCGAAGGGCAATAGGTTTGTTGAGTTTGATTTCAACTTTAACCCTACGTTGTGCAGCTTCTTCAAAACCTAACTTTGTGCCGGCGGTGTCTGGCCAGACCCCTATAACTTAACATGCATTTGTGGGGGCATATATGATACTTTCAAATGCATTTATATGACAAACAGGTAAATATTTGTTGGTTCTCATCTTTCTCTCTCTATGTTCAACTACCTATTCAAGAAGAAAAAACACCCAAATAATATTTGGTTCGAGAATAAAAGACATTATTTTGTCGTCTATATTTGTACTGTATTTTGGATAGTATAAATTCATTGGAAAGTACCATAAATGCATGTAAAGGTTTAAGGGTCTGCCTAGACACCGTCCGCACTGCTTTCTAAGCACTTTTAAAAAAATATTCATTCATAGTTCGATAGAGAATTAAATTTTAGGTAGGTAACTGGAAGCACAAGTTGCTTTGTAATATAATAATACATGTAGTTCGCGTCGAAAAATGAAATATGTCTAGCCAGACCCGGCTGCACAACGGAGGGTTCAAAGTTTTTGTTAAAAAAAATATAGAGGAAATTAACTTAATATTGATTTTTGAAAAAACTGTATGCTTATAAATTCTCATAAATTTTATAAATCAAATTGTAAAAAAAGGCAATAGTTTTGTCATTTAAAAATATGAAAGCTGAAAAACATAAAATAAAAAAAGATTTGAAAAAATTGTAAATAATCAACTTGTTCAATCTGTACCAAAAAAGAAATGAAATAAAAAAATATTGCATTTAGCAGTTGATCATTTAAAAAAAATACTTTTTATAAATAATATTAATTTTGATTTGCGCTTTGAGCAATTGCTAGAGATAGGGACAGGTGGAAGTCCTATGTAGAAACTTCTAGCTTCTTTAGCTTCTAGCTGGAGTATGGATAACTTATATTATTTGCAAAATCAATAAATAACTTATAAACATTATTATTATATGGATACAAATAAGTGCAGTTGAACTTAAGTTAATCTTAAGTTAACAAGTTAAAAATTTTAAAATTAATATTAAATATTAAATGGCAATGAGAAAAATATAAAGTAAAACTAATACGTATTCCTAGTCTGATAAGTGATTTTTTTTGTATATATGGAGATATTTAACTTTCATTTGTAATCAAATAAACTTAATTATAAAAACGAATTAAATAAAAATTTATAGTAATTATTGATTGAAATTTCCATTTAAGTAAATAAAAAAAATTATAAAAATAATTAAAATTAAGTAAAAATGATTAATAAGTAAACATAATTTAATTTATTTTATTTGAATAAATTTGTAAAGTTATTTTAATTCACTTCATTAATTTAAAATTTTTAACTATAGTTAAAAAAATTATAATTAAAAAAAATTCTTATTTCAATTTTTTTACTATATATTTTTTTTTATAAAATTTAAAGTATTTCTTATTGTTGTAAAATTTTATTACAATTTTATGCACACCCCGAAACTTATTTTTAATAAGAAAATTATAGTAAATTATTAAAAAAAAATATAATTTTCTGAATGCTCAACTTTTATTATTAAGTTAATAACAAACTTATCTGGATCATATTTCTAAAGCAGTAACGATCTATTCTTTGCGCACATTTATAAAAATTTCTAAAAATGCCAAACAGATTTATGAACGATATATAGGGCTAGTCTATTATTACTTAATATTAATAGTAATATTAATATAATATTAATAATATATATAATATTAATAATAATATTATTGATTTATTTCTCTTACAGATTTATCGCACTGCGAATTAATACAAATACCAGATGCAGTATATCATCTGATGCGTAACACAGAGCTGAAAACCTGCAATTTAAGCGGAAATGTGCTGAAAAAACTAAATTCGAAATTTGCGCTTAAATTTAGCAATATTACAGGTAAGTAACTCTATAATATAATTATTGTTCAGCACTTAAATGTTTTTTGATTTTCACTTACAGATCTCAATCTTTCACACAATCAATTGTCCCGGCTGCCCGATGAGTTTGCCAATCTGACTTCATTGACAAAGCTAAATATCTCTCACAATTCATTTATTGTGCTGCCTCCAGTCGTGTTTAAGTTGCAAAAGTTGGTAACCCTAGATGCGCAGCATAATGCAATTTTGGGTTAGTATCTATATCCTTATTCGTTTGCGATTTGCTTGTCATCAAATAAATGTTGCTGTTGTTATCCGAGACTAATCTTGTGAAGATACGATTCGTAAAGAGCGTTCTTGAGATCAATTGAGATCAGGCCTCCGAACTTGCCCGAACTTCCTGTTTGTACTACAGTCTTTTGCCTGTAACACTGTTGGAGGGGTTCTCACGGGACATCACGGGAAGGTTGAGGTTGACAGTTGTGTAGGGAGGACCCCCTAAGTATCTATATAAATTATATATGTACTTGTATATATATACTTAGGGGGTCCTAGTGTAAGAAGCGTCTCCAAAAGCCTCCCTACACAACTGACAACCTCAACTTTCACGTGATGTTCCCCTAAATAGATATATATTGTCCAGGGCATTGTTGCAGAAGAAAGAAAAGTTTGAATTCGCGTATAGGCTAGAATACGAAAAATTAAAAATCAAGAGAAAATGTCTATTGAGAAAAAGGAAAATATAAAGGAAAATGTTCGCGTTGAAAAACTTAATAAAAATCAACTTTTGAAAAAATGAAAAAATTTATAGAGAAGAACTGAAAGAACTGTTGTATGGGTTGAGGGTTTGGCGAGCGAAGCCCCCTAGTAGATCCTAAATAAATTTATAAGTAATTATAAACAGAAAAGTAATTACGGAAATATTTAAAACACGTGCACTTTCGAAAATAATCTAGATAATTTGCTTTTTTTCGACACTTAATAAATTCGTTGTAGGTCTAGCAAAGCTTACATCTATTAGTAAAAAAAAATTAACAAAATACAAAAAATAGCATTATCTACTGGGTTTGAGTTGATTTGTTGTTTTGTATTTTACAAAGTGCGTTTTTTTGAAATATTTTTGCACTGGAAGTAACCTCTTCTTTCTTATTTTTGAAAGATAAGCTGCATACCAAAAGAAAAATAAAAAAAACGAAATCGTTTAAACTTTTGAAACTTTTTTTCAGAAATCGAAACGGACGAGGCCATCGCCAGCGACTGCTTGACTGTTGTGGACTTGCGTAATAATCCCTTAAGTAGATTCTGCCGCCAAAAATTGCAAAACTTCAAAACTACTTTTCGTCTGGAGATCTCAAACGAAGTTGATGATGACGATTGGTAAAGCGATTACTCGATACCACGGCATCATTTAGCATCAGAGCAGCACAGAATGTAGGCTTTTATCGAATGTAAGATTTTTTTTTTGATGTTAGCAATCGATTGAAATTGATTGATGAAACAAATTTTATTGTAAGTTGTAACTCTAAGTGCATCTTATTTAATTATGTTAGTAGATGTACATTATATGCAATAACTCATTTATTTGTTATCATTCATCGATATAAACTCTTGCATAACTGAGATATATACCCATATAACATTTGTTAATACTAGTCATATACCTACCTACCTAAATACTCTCATGCCCCGAACTGTGGGCATTTTGTAAATATGTAAACAAGAAGAATTTCTATTTTCAAATACAGCAATTTTAGGAAAACTAAGCCAGAATGTTTGATATACTCATTTCGAATATTTTTCGAGTCAAAAAGCTAAAGATTGTAACCAATAAAAATTGTCCAATGCGATAGATATCAGATAACGCATCACAATTGTTTTTTTTTTTGTTTAATGGATGGATATGGACATTTTTAAACTAATTAAAATGTAAATAAAATTCATCATGATCATCATTTAGCTCTACAAGCCGGGGTGGTTTTTGTCTTTCTCAACAATTCTTCTCCATTCGCCACCATGCCATATCATCTTCAATATTGTCAATTAGGCGCTTTCTTGGTCGGTGCCTGCTTCTTGTGGAAAGTGGTACATAAGCCAGCACAAGCTTTTGTGCCCTTCTGTTCTGCTCCTTATATAGAACATGTCCTATCCATCTTCGCCAAGGTTTAAAGTCAACAATTCGTCACTGTTCCTTGGAATGCAGTCACCGCGTTCATGTATCTTTGGTCTAAGCGTTTTTGGCAGTATTTTTCTTTCAAAGATTCTTAGGGATTCTTCATCTGCTGTTGTTATGGTCCAAACTTTTGCTCCATATGTGGCTATTGGCTTTATGTAGGAATTAAACTTTCGTAGCTTGCATGCCCTGGATAGCAGTTTTGACTTGAATATTTTGTTGTGAGCTTAGTAGGTTCGATTGGCTGATACAATCCGATCTTGTAGGCAGTCCCTTGCGCTGTTGTCGTTGCATACCAACCCACCCAAGTATTTGAAATTGTCAACTCCCTCGAAGTGATAATCACCTATGCAGAGATTCCGTAGTCTTCTTCTCTCGTAGTATCTAGACAATGTCATATATTTGGTCTTTGATTGTTTGATCGCCAAACTAACTATCGGTGCCTTGGCAGCTATATTTATGAGAAGCTCTTCCAAATACCGCTGCTTTCTCGCTAGGATGACAATGTCATCGACATACGTACGCTATTAACACTCCAGACCCGTTGAAGACATTTCCAGAGGTGTTTTCTAATAGCATAGTTCTGACATAAATTTAACAACACGGTGGAGAAGACTGTCACCTTGTGTTCTTATTCCTGTATTGATGTTCAAAAGTGCGCTGATTTGTTTCTTCAGTGCAATTTTTCCCTTGGTGTTGCTTGCCATTGTCAAGCGGGTCAATTTCCTGTTAACGCCGAACTGAGCAAAAATCTTTGGAATCAAAGGACGGACGCTTATGCTGTCAAAAGTTGGCTTAAAATCGTTGAACACAGCATGTGAACGTCGTTGTTAGTTTAATAGCTTTTCTCTAGATTTTGCTTCAGCAAAAACACCGGACCAAATACGGATATTCCAGACCTAAATCCGTATTAATTAAAATTAAATTTAAAAAATGGTGATGGACATAAAGAAGGCTGAAAGTTTCAATTTTGATTATAAGAAAGAAAACTTTCTTAAAATATTGCTGATTGATTTTACAGGATGATACTACGATTAAAATTAAAAGATGTACTAGCACTTTTTTATTTGATTGCTTTAGATTTTTTCAAATAGAAGGAACAAGAAATGTGAATAATATAAGTTCCAACTATATCTGAAAAATCTTCCGAGAAGTTGGAGGTTTTTTTTAAAATAAAACAGAAAATGTTTTGATCAAGTGCATCACATTTTTTAGAAGACAAAATTCATTCATAGAGACAGACAGACAGATAAAAAATATGTGTTTCCTTAAGTTTTCAATGCAAAACATTATGATTGCTGCTCCAATTAACACTAATTACACAATTTTTTATGTGGATTCAAATTGCATGGTTTTTTTGCAACTGATTTTGAAACGAATCCGTTGATATGTATTTTTTGGTGTATTTTTTACGAAAATAATTCCCATTATATACTTTTATTCATAACTTGTATTTAAGATAGCAATAAGTTGAGATAAATGTGAAAAATATTTTTTTAATGGGACTAAGCGAACTAAAATCATGCAGATATCACACGGAATCCGTTTGTGTTCTGTGAGTTGGATAAAAGTTGAAGGTAAGAACAATTGTTAGTAAATTTACGTCTGTAGATGATTGTACATGATATATTTTTTTTTTAATACAGAAATCATGAACTTTATTACTGCCAATGTGAACATAACAACTATATAATATCATTGCAAATATTCCATACGCTGGAGGCAATTTAAGCATATTCTCTCTAACGACGATATCTCACAAATAAATTCTTATAGTTATAAAAATATTATAGTCACATTAAATCATCGACTCCAGGCGCGAAATAAACTGTTAATCGAGCTAGCTCCAACACCGACACTATATTGTTGAAACCATTTGTTTGGAATGTCGATCTTTCTGGTTATTCACAATAACGTTGTGGTCTTCTGTGGATGCATTGGTAGTTGTTGCAATGCTTCTGGGATTCTCTCCAGCAATTTTCACTATTCGCGTATCTATTCCCCCGAAAATCAATTGGCGTGGAATAGGGAGAAATAGGAAGTGATACTTACATTAGAGAGCAAAAATTTTGATAATAAAAATAAACAATGAAAAGGCTGTTTATTTCTAAGTCCACTTTGGGTTGAAATATAGACCAAACTTAAGTTATTTGATAATATTATCAAAAAATAAAAAAGTTAAAAACTTAACAATATTGTCATCGTTTCAAAGTAAGAGCATAGGGATATCTCAATTTACAGCTGTTCGAAGAGAACAGGAGTTACAGCTTAGAGTCAAATCCGTACGGCAGTGTCTTAATTAACTGAGATTTTTCTAGGTAGCATCCCTTTTATTTGCTAGGAATGCCATTGTTAAGCAAATGCACCAGTGCTACAGAGTGGAATCAAACCACCGACTTTCCGGTTTTGAAGTTTACCCGTAAGCTGCCTAAATTGTTACAAGCAGTGTTGCCAAAAAAGACGTTACTAAAAAGTCACCCTTTATAAAGGTTTTCTAAGTGTATATTTTTCAACTGCCTGACCACCTGACTTAACTTATAGCGAGTTTGGGAGTAAAGAAGTGCAACCAAAGGTTCCTTTACATTAAAAAAGGCCTTAACAATATTTTTAGAATCAACATATAAATTCGATAAAATCGACTCTATATCTTGATTTCCTCTGTTCGTCATTTTTCAATGCTGTTAATAAGTATTGATAAGTCTATTGGATATAGGAATATATCCGATTTAATTCATGCTTTCATTTTATTAGTAGCTAACGTCGAGGTTGGAAGCTGTAAGATCACCTCAAATTCGAACTCCCCAAAGCTCGTCCTCATAGTACTATAGAACGCAGCAATGTAAGATCTAAAGAAATGTAGTTGACTTAAGAATACAATACTTTTAAAAATAGAAGCAGAAACACTGCGACGTAGAATTAACTGCGGGGTAACGTGATTATAGATGCCATTCTGAAATATCATTGGTGAGATTACAAATCTAGCTTGGGTAGAAAATGATATGTTGGAGACGTTGTTCCCCCTATTTATTTCATTTTAACTGGTATTCATTTATGATTCATGGCTTATATACATGCAATGCTCATAACAATTGACATTGCTCGAAGTCCATTTCGAATATTAAAGTGCAAACATAAAGGCATCGATGAATCACTTATTTCCGAGTATATAAATCTCTACCTGAGAATCTGGTATGTTTAGAATGATTGTGTTTTTGTTGTAAAACACTGTCAGTCTTTCACAACTGACAATATTTACGAGACTTAGCAATTATTTGTTTTTCAAGCAAAGAAAAGCTTGCACTTTAACTGGGGAAAATAATAATTTTCATTCTTTGTCGTCTTTTGGGCAACTGAAATAACTTTCGAAAACCAAATATCAAGTTCAAAAGCCTAGTGATCAGAAGTATTAACTACTTGTGTTTGGATATACTCATCATCAGGCCGCATTGATTGTATGAAACGCAACAAATTCAGTCCTTAAGTCAGCTTGGACAATCCAATTTGTGACTTTTTAAATGTTCTAGGCGCTCCTTGGTTTATATCCAACCATTATATACATAAAGACATAAAGTCTTCCCTATTATCTACTCTTAAAAAATTCACTGGCAATTAAGCTACTGGATAATAGTATGGATATAAGGCGACTAAGCAGATTTTGAATTCCACAACTGAGACTGAGAAGATTTTTTCCATCTTTTAGATAGTTTTGTATCTTAAGTGTAAAATATCTTGTAGCAAGTAGCAGTGTTGCATATTGACTAGACTTACTTAAGGACATTCAATCCTGCTATTTTTGTTTTGCTTAACATATCAAAATGTACAGATTATCGTTTGAGGGATTGCATGAAAAAAATAGATTAAAAAACATTTCCACATTATTGAAGAATCCACAAACTAAAAGAACGAAATGTTTCAATTCATATACTTACTTTAAAAATCCAACATGTGCAAATTCAGAGGAGCTCACAAATTATAACAAAATTAAAAAAATTCTAAATCGAAAAAATGTGTGTTTCATGTTATTATTAGACCAGAGATTCAAAATAACTAAAATCCAAAACTTTTGTTTTTTTTTTGTTTCCACTTTATATTTATTGTTATTATTTTCAAAAAGTTTAGGTATATTCTTTTGATATTTACTAAAAGATGGCGTACGTTTAATTCAGGCGCAACAACTTTGGGACCCTTGGGATACTTTGGGAACTTTGAGATTGTTTTGTTAAGAACGGTTTAATAAGTTTCTTTGGATAACTTGGTTATCCAAGTCGTTTTTATATAAAAAGTATTTATTTGTCCGCCATATATATAGTTTCAGTCAAATTTCATACATTTAATATACAAATTATATCGGGTAGCAAAGGAGTATCCCAATGGATACTCTGTACCACTCCTCTGCGAATAATTCAGTAGTACAAAATCCTTCGGAAAACCAGTTTTTTTGAAAAGTACTTACCAGCTTTAAAAATGTAGATGTTCAGACTGACAGACATAGGAACAAATGATCAGACGGATATATCGACATATCTAGTGACTCTTTTCATACTTTTGGCGTTTCCTAGTTTTCGCTCTTAAGTATTAGAAATATTATCGTTCTACACGAACTTAGTATAAACGTGACACCATATGGTACAGAATATGAGCAGTTTTTTCCTGATTGTTTACATAATATGCTGCGTTTTCCGCAATCGAAAGTGGGTCTTGGGGTTAACGAGGGCAAGACAAAGTATATGTTGTCTACAAATAGGGATGCACGGTGCCTAGGTTCGCATGTGGTAGCGGAAGACCATACTTTCGAAGTTGTCAAGGACTTCACGTACTTTGGCACCGTCGTCATCGTCGAACGTCCCTGGAGATTAGGTGAAGAATCGCACTTGCCTATAAGTGTTTCTATGGTCTTAGTAAGAGAATGTGAAGCAGAGAACTCTCACGATCGAGAAAATCATTTCTCTACAAGACGATCGTGATGTCCATGCTTTTATATGGCGCAGAGGCATAGGTTGTATAGCGAACGCATGCAGCCGCGCTTGGAGTGTTCAAGAGACCAATTCTGCGCAAAATTTTCAATACTTGTGGATTGGCGATGACTAATGTATCCTGTATGAACTCTACAACGACATAGATGTCGTCCAGCGGAAGAAGAAGGTTTTCGAAACGAAAGTTAACGAAAGAATAAGAAATGGATAACCTAAGTTCAGATCGAAAGACCAAGTGGAGGAGGACCTATCCTTACTTGTAGTGACCAACTAAAAAGCAGGGGCGCCTGGTGACAGCTAGTTAGGTCGGCTGTAACCCGATAATTGCTTGTGATGGCTAAGTAAACTAAAGTAAAGCTTACACCAAATACTATTTACATTTTTAAACCAAATTTATTTTCCTATTTTTAATAATAATAATCCAACCTAAATGTGGTACGAATACTTTTTGCAGCTACTGTATAAATGCGATTCGCGACTAGCTCTGAGTCTGCGCAACGCATTTATCAATCTATCAAAAGGCCTTGTTTTTTCATCTCTGTCTCTCTCTCTTGCTCTCTCTCGATCTGCTCATTTCTTCCACCCACTGTCTTTGCGCCGCTGAAAACCCTTCGCTCTTTACCAACAAATGGAAGCAATTCACTCTGTTTTCGCTCTTGGTCTCTCTTGATGCAACCACTAGTTGATCAGCGATGCGCAACGGTATTTATATACCAGCTGAAAGATACTAAATACTAAAACTAAGTGCTCAAACCGCCCTCTCTCTTCACCCGCGCATTTACCGCTCTTTGTCGCTCACTGCAGCGATTAGTTTTTTTTTTTTTATTTATTTATTTTTATTTTTTTTCTTGTCTGTATTGTTTTGTTGCCAAACCTGTTCAGCTTGGCTAAGAGACTAAGACAGTGAGATAGCTGGGGCCAGGGCTCGTGAGAGAGCGCGACTTGAGCGCCAGAGACAAACAAGTATCTAAGTACAGAGCCGATCTTATGGAGCGGCATTGTGGGATTTGTTTCTTTTTTTTTCTAAATAATCTGCACACAGTTTGGAATGCTAGAATTCTCACTTCAATGGCGGCTTTTATGCGCCCAATACCTACACATTCCAGATTGATAATAAACTCGTCTCCGCATGCTTATGTATAAATCATTTGTCCATATATCTTGAATCTACTAGATTGTAATTTTTTAAATGTATTGCAATTTTTTAATTAATAAAGTTTTATAACTCATAGGTGAAGTTATTAGGTAATATAATAGATACGTGACTTCGTAGAAGATAGCTACTGGCAGGCACTTGGTAACTATCGTTTTAACTCGCTCGATCTGTTTGCAAATGTTTATATGTGGGATATGCTGGCCAAACAGAATATCCAATGCAAAGATGTCTCATGTCACAGTTGAGCCTGCTATACACCTCCAAATAAGGAAGAAGCAATGGACGTGGATGAGGGCATGCTCTCAGAAGAAATCCAAGCAGTACTGTCAGGGTGACAGTGGACTGGCATCCACAAGGCAGCAGACGTATCGGAAGACCTAAGGCAAGCTGGAGAAAATCCATTCTCCAAGAATTGGTCCCGTCGAAGACAACATGGGACAGAGCTAAACAGATGGCACAAACAGGGTTCGTTGGAAGGCTCTAGTAGTTCCCAAGCGGAATAACAAGAAAAAAAATGGAAAAGGTTTAACTGAAAGGTAACCTATATTTCTTAAGAATTTAAATAAAATATGATCAGAAATACAAAATAAAATAAAAAGCTGGACGCGCACGACTTTCGTATACCCTGTACCGGTTTTCTGCAATAGCAGCAGCCACATCGTTTAACATTTCTGAACGCAACATTTGATATAGCCATTCGAATGAAATCAAACTTGCTATGTTACTGGAAGATGAAGTATTAAAAAATACAAATTTTATAAACAAAATAGATATATTATTTTAACGACTTGCACTTTGAGAGACACATGATGATAAAATACTTCTATAAACAGTATGACGGATCCGTTGAAAATCGAATGAAGTATAACAAATTTTGTACTTACAAAAGTGAAGCTAATAAAACTCAGCTACAAAGAATTTTGAGTTCCGGGCGTACCGCCTAGGTGTTCTATTCTAGAATGTTCTCAGAAACTGAGTCAGACCAGTCTGCGAGATATACATCAGATCCCTCTTACTGAGAATGTAATTGCATAGCAGCTTTGGTCTCCTTCGTGCCAGGACTGGGCAGTTAGTGATTAGGTGTTCCATTGACTCGGCATTCTCCTCACAAAATCTACATGTTCTGTTGCTAACAAGACCCATTTTGTGCAAGTGGTCGTTGCAGGAAAAATCGTCTGTCAACGTTACACAAAGTGATCTAGGCTGTGTCCTGTTTGAGATCTTCTAGGTTGTTCCAGTGCCCAGCTTTCTTATCTTCAATCCATTTTGTGACGTCAGTGTTGAATTTGTTATTGGAATAACCAAATATCGGACTTGGGCCTACAAACGGCGCTTCCGCCCCTGACTTAGCCTTTACATCCACAGCCCCATTTCCTGAGCGGCCTACATGCCCTGACACCCATTCCAGCGAGACCCTATTATTGGTTGCCAGTTCATTAAGCTCACAGTGGCATTCATATATGAAATTTGAAGTGTAGCTAAAGCTGTTAAGTGCTTTGAGAGCTGCCTGAGTGTGGAAGAGTATACGAATGTTAACTTCAGCCGATTACCTGCTATACAGTTTGTATACCGCCTGTAAGATAGCGAATAGTTCCGCCTGAAAAACGGTGCATTCAGCATCAAGTGAGAGAGAGAGATATGTGAGCTAGGACCCACTATGCCTACTGCTTCCCCTAATACTGTTCTAGATCCATCCGGGAACCATTTCTGTGCGTCATCTGTTAGCCAAGAAGAATTAGAAATCCATTGCTCTCTTGTTGCAACAATGACATTGTAGTTTTTCCTGAGAAGTGTGATATCGCTTTGGTCTAGGGTTTTGGTTTTGTCAATAATGTCCTCTACCCTATTCGGTATACCTAGCTGTTCCCTAGGGTTACCCTTTTGGTATTTGTTACCTACGTAGAGCTTCAGAGCCTGCTTTACAGCCGCTTTCTCTATTGCTAGGTATAAGTGAGTCAAGTTTAGATTTGCCTTCAAACCCGACGTCGAGGTGAAGTGAAGCCAATATCACTAAGCTAGAAAAAAATTGAAGTTCCGGGCGTAACGCCCAATTCTAGAACACGCCCATGTGTACCAAAAAAAAACGCATACAATAATTGCATTTACTCATCACGATCAAATTTGAATGACTAGTATTCACCTAGCACACACACACTGTGTGACTCACATAGTTCCTAACTATAGACTCGTAGAACTTAGATGAGTTTAATTTCATGATAATCTGTTTCCATAACACTTGCCGGCCAATTTTTTCAGTAAATAATGAAATACCGAACATAATGTAATGTTTTATTCTTTTTTAACGAATTGAAGAAAACGACTTGAACTTAAATTGTTTTCAGAAAGATGGCGCTTTATATCGAACAAACATTGAAACATTTGCTGTTTTCCAGATAATTAAAAAAAAATGCTATTATTCAGATATAATTCCCTTACTTAGATAAGTAAAAAGAAGCTTCAACTGCAAGTTGTGCCTAGTATTTTTAGAAATTATACATTTTATTGAAAAGATCTTCTAATGGCAGCATTTAGTTTTTAGGCCCCTCAGAAAGGCCAGCAATAATATTAATTGAACACCAGATAAAACCCATAAAATGCTTGTAGAAGCTTATAGAGATTCTGCTCTGATCGATAGGAAAGACAGATAATGATTTTGAAGTTTCGTAAGTGGTGACTTCAACGTCAAAGACAAAGAGTTTGCTGGCCAACCCAAAAGGTTTGAAGATGAATATGAATCACTCTACTGTATCAAAATACGTGTCCAATGCAAACTTGAGCAGCGGAAATGGTTAAGATTGACATAGCGAATAGTTTCCAGTTGCCTGAAACAATTGGCGCTTATTCAAAAAGTGGGAGAAGAGTTGTCGTGCATATTTTAATTTCGAAACTGCTGCTTGAAAAACGTGAAAGGAGGGTTTTTTTTTATCTGGAGATGTAAATGGGTTGTACTACGATAACCGAAGCACAACAAATACTATGCTTAGGCTGGTGCTGTGTGCCATCATCGTCTACATCAACGTTATGGATCTAGTTGGGTGTTGTCGACTATGAGCAGGAAATACTAGGTGGAACCATTAAGGGTTAGAATCAATTATTTTCTGGAATTGGAGGTCTTTTGCTATCTACACTCTTTTAGAGAGCTTGCTGCTTCAGTTTTTTGGATTTTTTTGACGTATAAAAATGTATGCAGATGGACAGCGCCTGATTTGAAGCCTATTTTGGCAGCGGTAACTCAAGGCAGCGTTTTAAGCTCTACATCCTAAGCTCTACACCCCCACTGCTGATCGTACGGTGGTCAATTTGGATTCCTGTCTTACCGTCACCTACGCCGAGCACACTGCATTTCTGTACTCAGACTCCAATCCTATAGCAGCCTCAGAAAAACTGCAATCACAACTGTCAGCCTAAGAGCCGTGGCTTATTAAATTAAATATATCAATCAACACCGCCAAGTCTGTTCAGATAGTATTCACGCTGCAACAACTCCTCTGTCCACAAGTCTCCAACTATGTTCAGACACTACCCACTGCAAGTAGCGCTAAGTAGCTGGGCCTCACCTTGGAAAGCAGGCTAAACTGGAGGGCTCACATAACAAACAATAGATTCCAACTTAAAGAGTGGCTCAAACGGCTGTGCACACGCAATAAACTTTTGATTTACAAGGCGAACCTTAAGCCAATCTGGACATACGGAATGCAACTTTGGGGAACCTCGGCCATATCAAACACTAAAATTATTCAAGCGTTTCAATCTAAGCTACTGCGCATAGTGGGCGCGCCATTCTATGTGAGGAACTCCGTCCTTCATACAGACCTCAACGTGTCCACTATCCAATACACATTCAGCGCCTATAGCCAGAGCTATCTTAACCGACTGGAGAACCATGACAACCTACTTGCAGTACAGCTACGGAGACTTAAGAGATTCCACCCGCTTGAAACGTTGCTAATATGATATCATTGTAAATATATCATTGTAATTATAAGTCTGTTATTGTAATTCTAATTGGAAATCGAACTTCAATGTAAGGCTTCAAATTTAGTTATTGTTAATAGACAGATTCTAGATTAAACATATTTTATAAAATAAAAGATGTACACCACGTTCAGTTCGAAAAAATCACTACGATTTTGAGAAAGATGGGGAAAAACTCTAAGTACTTACGAAAAAACCCACAAAGCTGAATAATAATGTCGCTGCCAGTCATAAAGTCTTTTGTGATATTTTTGCATTTTGCGATACTGCTCAATAAACTTAAAATTCAGAAACCAGCAAATCTTGTTTATTTAATTAAACGTTAAAACAGCCAAAACATAACCTTGATAAGTTCGTAAATTGTTGTTTGTTTGTTAAGCAAAGCACTCAATTAGAAAGAAATTTTGTTTGAAAAGCAAACTTAAGTGTTGATTAGAAAACAGGCTTTAAAATTAAATAAACTTTTGCTCTTGTTTCGAAAAAGTTCTTATTTTTTTTTGTTAAAAAAGTCAAAGGTGTGCGGCTAATTTATGCATTGACTGTGCGTAGTTTTAAGATACAAACCTATAGATACATAGAAAAAAAAACATGGCCATAAACAACAGACATAGACAATCTAAGCTTGTTAGAGCTAGAGCCAGCTGCGTCGGAGCGTGGCCGAAAGCGTTGGAGGTTAAACGGGGTGCAGAGCGTAACTGAGCTGAGCTCTGAGTTGAGCACTGAGTGAAGTGGAGTGGCGCTAGCGCTGAGCTGAGCCGCACTGAGCTGAGCGCATACCTGTGGAGCAGACGCCAAGCAGTGGTGCTTGAACAAGTTTTCGGGCCTGGCCAAGCTTCCCAGCCAACAAATGGCAAACGGCTAAAACAGTCGCGAGCAGGTTATACAAGAGAGAGCGCGTTCGGGCACGGACAAGTGTGTTGGACGATTTGCAACGATTAATATCGACATAAACAACATAGTCGACAGTGATTATATATCGTACATAACAAAACGTTCCGTCCAACAACAACGAAGCTCTACGAAAACAAAATTAAAACAGAAAAACATTTTTTTTTTTCATTTTTTTTCGAATTTTGAGTTGCGAAATTCTGTTACATGGCTTGAAGTGTTTCAAAAAATACAAAAAAGAAAAAATAACAAAACAAATTCAAAAACAAAAGTGCCTTACACGTTAGTAGCTTTTTAATTTATATATTTTATTTATTTTTTAAATTAAACTTTGCATTTTTATTATGTGAAATAATTTGCATTTTGCAAACTGGATAGACTTGGATCAGCTCTAAAGATTGTCTCATTCGGTGAAAATAGTATTACTCATAACGACATTTGTCCACGCTCTTCGATACACATACAAATGCACGTATCCATGTGTATCTGTGTTTGTTGTTTGCCTGTGTCTGTGTGTGTGTGTGTATCTATTCGCTATTCTATTGTATCTTTTGTTTGAAAGTTCTTGATACTTTTATAGTGTGCCTATTGACAATAGTTTCGTTGTTCGTTGTAAGAATTGTAGAAAAATACATCATTATTATTATTTTTTTTCGATTTCTCAGTTGTGTTCTGATTCGAGAATAATGTGAAACTTTGCTGTCATGCTCCAATTGCGCAGAATTATGGATTAAATATCTTTGAGCATATCAATCTACCTACAATAACCAATCAAGTTTGAAGACCAAAGTTTGAAAAGATTTTGCTACTCTGACATCATAGCCATTAAAAATAACGTCAACTTCAACTTGAGAAATATCAAAAAATAAAAACAAAAAAAAAACAACTCCTATCTCAAAGCGCATCGACGCTGCTATACTCTAACTTTTTGGTTACTAAGCGCGCTTTGATGAGTCATTGCTTTGGGGTCAATTCTTAGATATATATCTAGAATGCGTGGGTTTATTCACGCATTAGGAATGTGGTCAAGTCTTGCTCAAGTAGTTCGGATTTTTGTATACTCTTTTTTTGAATTCCTTAACTTTAACAAATATACATTATTGTATTACTATTGTGGGGGGCATTTAAATTTTTAGACTTGCCAAATTACATTTTCGAAGTCTTTATGGAATATAACATTTTTACAGATGCATTTTGGTATATTTGCGCTTTAACGTGCTGTAACATCTTCTATTCAAAAGACTATGGCGTTGGTAGTACATTTAGCGGGTCCACCATATAGGCCGGATTTAGCACTAAGTGATTGAGTCCGTAGGATTTCGCTGGACTTCGTGGCAGCAAGGTTTGGCGAAAATCGGTCGATACAGTTTTTCGGTTTCTAAGAACTGGGATAAATATGGAAGAGCTATTATGAAACTCCCTTTAAAATAACTTTGAGTTAGTTTATATATTTCTATGGCGTTTCGGCTTAATATTTTAAAATTATAAAGTTGTGGATCTGAAATGGTTGGCGCAGAGCCGAATTTGTGCTTATGCCACACAAGTTGGCTATAAAAATATGAATATTCCGGTTCGTATTTTATCAAATTGCGGCCAAACTAAATATTATACCTCATGCTCAACGGCTTTTTTTTTTCGAAAACCTAAAGATTTGTTGTAATATTTTTGTTTTTGTAAAAATGGGTAGTTTTTTCAAAATTATTTTTGCTGCACTTTTTTTAATATTATTATTTGATTATAAGCCCAACGAAAGATTATTTATTCGTCTATATGATATATATAGCGATTGGTAAAAAAATAATGTTGATCTTGCTTTACGAAGTAAAAATACAGAATCTCACATATAAAATTGCTAAATGAATCCGAATATGCACCCCTTAATTCAGAATTTTAGAAATCATTAGCTTTATTGAGTCTCTATGCTCCAAAGTTTAGTAAGCAATTTAGCGAGAGACATATATATATATGTATATATATATTGATAATATCAATATATATATATATATATGATTGTTAGTGTTTGATTTTAAATGTTTAAAATACCATTTGGTAGGGTCCAGCTACGTTTCGGGTTCTTAAAGTTGTCAAGACTTTTTGAACTCGACGTAGCTTAAGTTTATGACCTACCAAATGGTATTTTAAACATTTAAAATCAAACACTAACAATCATATATATATATATATATATATTGATATTATCAATAAAGCTAATTACTCCTAAAAATCTGGATTCATGTATCGTATTCGAATTCATTTTACAAGTTAATATTAGATAAATAAGTTTACAAGTTTGTAGACAAATTCCTTTTTTTTCTGGTAATCTCTACTTATATATATTTAATTCTATATTTATATACATATTTATTTTTTGTACCGAAATCTAGTTGTGCTGTTCAAACCTTACAACTCTGTCAATCAATTTAAAAAGATTTTCTTAAAAACAAATACTTCCTTATAATATTTTATGTAAAATATCGACGAAATATCGACGAATCAAATAAAACTAAAGAAAAGTTCATAACTTTGATTATTTCATAATATAATAATTTTATTTTGACATAAAATCCGCCATTTGTTTATTTCGAAGAGCTACCACATCTTTTTAACAATCAATTTGAACTATTTTACAAAATTCTCTATTAAACAAGCGCAATAAGTTATAGTGCATCCGAAAGTCACCAACAGCCGACTTCAACGTCCGCCATTTTAGTTTTTTTTTCGCTAGAACGCAATATTGCCGCCAATCTGTTTGTTAATTTTGCTAAATTTTGCACAACTTATTGATTATCATCTTTAATATGGAAATCGCACCATACTAAAAATTTTATACTAATTATATTTTAATTTTAATTATTAACTTTTAAAGTTTAGTCATCTGCTTGCATTTGGTTTCTTATAAAAGTTGACAATGTCTAATATAGGGATTGAACTTGGAAGAAACAATTACAAGCAGCATGAAGCTAAGCGAAATATTTATTTCAATTTCAATGTGGAACTTAAATATTTTAAGCTCTACAGATTAATTTTGCAAAAATACTTCACGTTAACTAAGCGAAATAAAATTACTATTGTTGGTTGGCTGTTTGTAATAAATGATAGAACTTGGCAAAAAGACTATCAAAATTTAGTGGCATCTGCTGACTAACTTTAAAGTTGTAGATGGAAACACGTTTCTTCGCTTACATGATCTTAAATATATCAAAATAATGAACGCTTTGGTGCCCAATTTCTATTGTACGCAGCGAATATATTCGAATGTCTGTCAGGGTGCCAACAACTGCCATGACGCCGATATTTGTAGGTCCGTATACTTTTTTCCTATAATCTTCACCTTAAATCTTCAAAACCAACCAGATCCAGACGACAAACAAGTTTTTTATAGTTTTCCTTTGGATTTAACTTTCCGGCTAGCCATTAAAAAATTATGATTTTGAATATGCTTACATTTTATTCTTATACTTATATATTTTGATTAAATATTTTTTAAACGATATAAGCGAATAAGGGGTTTGCATAAGGTTTTATATGACAAATCTACAACAAAAAATGAAATACAAATATTGCTTAATTGTTTCCATGTTCAAAATCAAACATTTAATGCATTTGAAATGTTCAAGTTATTATCTCTTTTTTCATCTTTAATTAATTAATTATTACTATTTATAGCAATAAGTCTTTGTTTAATTACGCCAACAAATCTGCCACGCGCAAAATCTTCTTAAAAATCTTAAAAGATTTCCAGTTGCCACCATATCTGGCTTACTGAAGCCGAAAATAGAATAAAGCAAAAGTTTCTACAGTTCTGGCATAGAAACAAGCTATTTTCAATCATATCAAGCGTATTTTATACTAATGTGGCTTACTTTGTATGTTCTTGCTCCAATAATTGCTTGCGTGCAGTGCTCCGATTAAGCTAGCGAAAAAATCTTCTCGAAAACAGAACTTTAAGTTGTCTGCCAAAGCAATTTCTGACAGATACGCGTCCTAATTCAAATCGAAAGATGTTAAACTGTCTGCTAGATGGCGCTGTCCAACTGCTGGCGCTTAACTTTTTTGCTGCGCGCTAAAATTAAATCATTTATGTGCAATAGCAATTATGATGAAAAAGAATTATTTATCGATTTGCTTATTAATATTAGAGAAGATTAGATTAGAGAAGTTAAAATTTAAGTAACCGATTTTTAAATTTACTTTGCATTATATGCAATGAGAGCGCCAGAATAGAAAATAAGTTGTCTTTCATTAGCAAAAATGCAATGGGCACGATATCTCAATAATTAAAGTTTAGAAGTTACGAAAATTGGATTTCGGTTTGATTTCTTTGAAAAAAAAGTTGTCTTTCATTAGCAAAAATGCAATGGGCACGATATCTCAATAGTTAAAGTTTAGAAATTACGAAAATTGGATGAGCAAGATATCTCAATAGTTAAACTTTAGAGGTTATGAAAATTCGAGGTTTCGATTTCGTTGCAAAAAATTCACTTCAAGTGGCTTGTAAAAATCGGTGGTTTTTTGACAACAAAATATTGAACAAAGTGGTTCAAATATGCTTTGCGTTGGATTACACTAAATTTGCTATATAAAGTAGTTAATTTAATTTATAAATAAACTATTAATTTATTTTATAATTATTATAAACAATATGAAAGTTTGGTTTTATCACAGAATTTTGAAATTTCATTATGTTTACACTTCGAATTTCAGCATAACTACAATTTGGTAACTTGAGCGCCGTCTACGCTCAAGGTATAAGCTTTTGCGTCTAAGGATTGCACTTTTAGTATTTCGCAATTACTGAAAATTGAACATTTTTTGAATTCACACAAGATAAAAGTTATGTCAGTGTGTTAGTATTGTATTACCACGCTGAGCGCCTAAAACATCTCCCAAAACTTGCGGGCATTCCAAAAAACTAACGATTTTAGAATGCAATTGCTTTGCATAATCGCCTTCCAAAAATAAAGTGTATCTTTGTTTTTTTTTCGTTTGTCAAAAACGACCCTCAGATAGGTCGGCTTAGCGCTCTTAAGCTGCGCACAGTTGTCGTCTCCCGCCCAACCTGTCCAACTCGAAGATACACTGACGCATGCCGATGAAGCAAGCGGGCAATGAGCTGTATGTGCTCCATGGCGTTACATACTTGACGCTGCCATACTCAGTGCGCTGACTTTTTAAGTTAAGTTGGCAGCAACAGCAGCCGCGAAATCATTAAGCTGAGCGTTGGAGCGTTGTGGCATAGCCCCATCCAGTGCGCCCCCTGCCTGGTCGGTTGGGCACTTTGCTGAGCTTAGCCCAGCGACAAGTCAAATACCAGTTTTGCTTGCCAATGTCGTTGTGCTGCTGGCTGACGCAGAGACGCAGAGACGTACAGACGGACGGACGGGACAAACACCTACCAACCTACCTACCTAGAGCATTGTACATAGTACATACTACTGATGTACATAAGCATATATGTGTGTTATGTACGTGGTAGCTGTGTACATATGTAGGAAAATGCAAGCCTAAACTGTGACTGAGCTGCTGAAATGTGTTTGTTTCTTTTCGAACAAAATTTCAAGATCTGAAGTTGTAGATCTGCATGTTGTGAATTTTTTTTTTTTTTTTTGTATGTATATAAGATCTCGGGTTGGATATGTATTTCGGCTAGGTCATATACATGTTAGAAATGACAGAAATTTTTTTGCTTGCATTAGCGCCAAAGACCTTTATTACCTTGGATTTCGGTGGGCAAGCAAAGCATCTGAAGCGCTCACCTACGTAGAGCTCGTGTGCATGTGTGGTTGGGTAAGTGTATCTGTGTGTGTGCGTTGAAAACTTGTTTGGCAAAAAATGGCCAACTCGAAGCAAGTAGAATTTCAGCAACAGTCCAAAGCTAGCAGACAGGTCTGCTTAGCTTGGGCTTGTTGGCTGGTTATTGGATTGAAAGATATTCGATATTTGTTGCTTGGTTACGCATTGCAATCCGTTCAAGGCGAGTGACTGACAAATATGGCAAATATCGTTGTAGGTGTATGTATATATATATACAGCGGCTGGCTGTATAACGATCTGCCACTTATTGTATATGCGATAATAATTCCAGATCTGTCGCTTGGCGTTTTATGCAATACAACAATTTGATGCCTTGACAGACGTCATCTGCAAACCAGTTGAAGCGCTCGCTCTCAACGACTACAGTTTACAGTTATTGGAATAACCAAAAAAAAAAAAAGGAAAAAATTAATTAATCTTAATTATATTAAGCGAGAAAAATACAAAAAAAAAGAAGAAAAATACATTAAAAACCAGAAAACAAGCTATCTAGTTGCGGAGAAGAAGCGCAAGTCATTACTTTACCTGCACTTGAGCCAACAACAATAAGCTGTAGATTTTACGAGCTTACAGTACTTTTCGGTTGTTTGTTGTCTGCGCCTGAAGATCATAAATTTCTGTAATCTCTTTCAAAAGCAAGTTATTAAGTTAAGTCGGTGGCGGCCAGCTGTAGAATGCAGAAGACAAAGCTACAGCTAGAAGAGATAAAACAAAAATGCTTTTAAAAGGTGAAATTTTTATTTATTTTTTTTTGTGGTTCTAGAATGCAAAACATATATAGGCCGAAGTTCGTTGACAGCAAGAGTTGCTGAGAAGATCGATAAGCATGTTCCAAGAGCATACTCTGCATAATGTGCAGAAGTTGGGCTAGAAACTAGTTAGAACGCAGCTGTACCGAGATTAAGGGCAGCCGAAAAAAAAAAACTCGTTAAGCCCAGCGCCAAAGCGTTTGCAGACTGGGCCTAAACTTTAACAATACTTTGCACACTCTCAAGCCGTCAACTGACAAAACACTGCATTTATATCTATAACTTCTAACGTACAATGTATCTTTCGAATGTGCAGCTGTGCAGCTGCAGCTGCATGTTGGCCTGAATTGCGCACAAAAATTGAAGCAACAAAAAAAAAAAATACAAAAAATTTAATGTAAGGTTCAGGCAAAACTACAGTGACCAATAACACGTGTGAATACCATTATTACCATACATAGGCGCTACTTGCTTGAGTACAGTCAGCTGCTGCATAGCTTGTTTTGCATGTGCACAACAGTGTGACCAAATCTTAAAAAAAAAACCAAATAAACAAACAAAGTGGTTGTTTTTTGCTATGCCAAAACTGTTGGGAAATATTTAGCCAAATTAAATGGATTATTGTTGAAAAACCTTTATTTTATGGGCTGAAAGAATCACATCGAAACTTTGAACAAAATAAAATTAAACAAATTTTGCATACTACTAGGAATTAATTTTCAAGACGGAAATGTTATTTTTGATAGTAGCCTACAATTTCAACGAGATCCTAATGATCTATAGAAGTCTATTAAGATACTATGGTAGGCGTACAGGGACGCACTTTGTTGCGACTTAATTAGAATTTTCAAAATGGTAGCTTCAAAATTGCATTCAGAAATCAAACTGCAAATAAAAATGAAACATAATTATTATTTTATGTAATGTCCTGTGGCGCCCTGCTTTGTTAGCAGTCATCGAATACATGAAGACTTGAATATACCAATAGTTAGGCAGGGATAAGTAGACTATCAAAAACATATTTAGAAAGGCTGGAAAATAACTATTAGCAATAAACCTTTTATTTCTAAAATTGTATTTTCATACAGTAGAACAAAGTCGCCTTAATTGCATTTTAATATGGGACATAAGTTTATATTGGTTGTAATTGTTGAAACTCAATTAATCGTGCTACGAGTTAATTTTATGATAATTTGTTTATTATTCTGAGAATAGATTGCAAATAAAAATAAAATTATAAAAAAAAAAACAAAAAAATTACTATCAAATAAAATTAAACACAAATTTCTTTTTAACAAAAAAAAAAAAAAAGATAAAAATCAAACATGGAATATCGAATCGAAAAGTTGATTCCAAGTACACACCGTGTGCCAATGTACTTTTTTTAATTTATCAATTTCGTTAAGCCAAATATATATTTTAAACAAATATCAATACACAAAATTTGCATTTTTTTAATATTAATTTAAAGATTAATTTCACCGCAAAATCACTGAAATTAATCTCGTCACCTTAAAACAATTTTACCGCAAAATACACATAGCAGATACAGCACATGAAATATGAAAACTGTCAGAATTGATATGTCATTTTTCTGACAGATTGTACTAAATCTACAACACAAATTTTTTAAAAAAAAAAAAGAGTACAGCTATTAGCTGACGTTATATATAGTCGCTCTCTTCTCTCACACAGCGTTTCGTATGTTTTATGTGTATGAATATCTCAAGCACGTATAAATAAAACTACTTTCTATAATCAAACTCACGAACAACTACACAAAAAAAAAGAATACTAACTTAAAACCTTCGTCTCTTTAATACTTTTCATATAAAACAAATTTATCAAAATCCGTCAAGCGGTTGGCGAGAACACCTGTGACACACAAAAACACAGCTAGCCATTTATATATGTCGATTTAAAAGATAATTTCTACTCGCTTAATATTTGTAAAATAACTTGCATATGACTCTAATGTTTCGTGCTGGTTTCTTAGTTGTCAAAGTTGCTGTTAAGCAGTTTCAATGGCTTTATATATTGGAAAAGAATATAAGGTAACCCATTATTTTTAAATAAGCTCAAAATGTATGAAGATACTTTTCAAAGTGTTTCGAAACGATGAAGTGGACAACTTGGGTCTACGCTGTTCGTATTCCAGTTGATAAACGTACTCGATGCAACATCAACTGAGTTCCAACAATATGAAGTATACGAGAAAGTGCAATTATTTGGTCTATAAATTGTATAGAGTGTGCTATGAGCTTTTTAATAATCGAATTTCAGGAGTTCTTTGAATGCAAAATATTTTATAAAATAAATCACTTTTAGAACACTAAATACTATCCAAAAAACCATTATTTTGCTAATTATTGTCAACTAAATGGCGTCTGAGTATGATTTACTTTGAAACTACGAATCAATACTAATTAATTGATATAAGACAAGCACCTAAATTGCATAATCAATTATAATAGCAAAAAATAGAGTTATGAAAATAAATATTTTAATTTATTTTATAACATATATTACATTTTTCAATAAAGGTCGCAACAGAGACTAACAAATTGCAGAAAAGAAATATCTTTTTGATTTTAAAATAAACCAATAAATACCAACTCAATGAAACAAACTGATTTAAGTTGTAGAAAAGTGAACTTTTGCAATATTTAGAAGTAGCTTCGAGTAAAAAAAAAACGAAAATAGAATTTATAACTATTGAGCTGAAAATTGTAAACTCTGTAAAATAAATGTAAAAAAAATTTTTATCGCGAACTTTCACCTAAATTTTTAATATAGTAATCTTGCATGGATATCGATTGGGTAATTAATTAATCATCATCCTGTTCATTGTGTTCATCCGGCAATATAAAACGTACATGCATCTGTCTGTTTTTTCTCTCTTTATAGATCTTAAGAGCCTCCATATACATTTTGTGTTCCTCTACTGCCATAATGACCCACTCCTGCAAAGGGGCATATATTATAGGATGCATTTTTTTTTTTTGTTTTTTAGATTAAGTTTGTCTTAAAATTTACGTACTCGTTTATTTTCCAAGGTTCTCCACATTTGAGCTGCTTGGTCAGCAGCTTCGCTGTCCGTAATATCAGGATTTTTTTGCCGTAGGTCCTTTAATACCCAATGATAATATCGTGTAAAGCTATTGGGGGGCTTTCTTGGTCTTTCTAATGGCTTCGTCATATTGAAGAAAATTTTGAAAAATAAGATTTTGTAAATAAACTATTGACGTATTTTTCTGAATGAAATGAATTGATTTAAAACGAAATGATAACTATACATATTCCTATAGCTAAATTTTTTGGAATTTGTTGAGCTATATAAAACGAATATATATATGCTATATAAGATTTTATTCCAATTTAAGTTGATTAAGGAATATATATTTATTTGAGTTTATTTAATATTTATTATTAATAATAATAATTATTTAAATGGTATACATTTTAGGAATTGACATGGTTACTTGACATTTGGGAACATATTGAAAGTAGTTGGTTAAAAACTTCTTAAATACTTCTCTGATTTTATTTTCCATGATATTCTGCTTGCGATCTTAGAGCCTTTAATAGAACCTTCCATCGAATTGTCTTTTGCGCCGTCTATTAAGCTCTGTCCCATGTTGTGTTCGAATGGGTCAGTTCTTGAACGATGGCTGTTCTTCAAGTTGCCTTGGGTCTTCCGATCCGTCTGCTGGCTTGGGGATTCCAGACCAGTGCCATTCTGACAATACCGCTTGGGTTGCTTCTGAGATCATGACCTATCCACGTTCATTTTTTTTTCCTTATTTGGAGGTGCTTAAGGCGCTTACCAGTGACACGAGACAGCTCTGCATTGGATATTCTGTTTGGCCAGTATATCCCGCATATAATCCACAAGTATTTGTTTCTGAAGACTTGCAGTCTCTGTGTCATCTTTTTGGTGTTAAGCCGTGTCTCACTACCATAGTATGGACTTTTGTAAATCCGTAGCCTTGTTTTGCTTATGTGTTTATTTCTCTATTTGCGGTAGAGTCTCCTTGCTTTGGCAAATCGGTTTGTGGCGTAATCGTCCATGCCGCCTTTGTTGGAGATGAAAGTACCAAGGTATGGGAAGCTAGTGACGAACTCAATTGCGTTCCTATAGATGGTGATGTTCCCTTGGCTGGAGTGGTTGAGGCGCATAGCCTTGACCTATGTTTACCTCAAGTCCGACTTTGCTTGCTAGCCTGGCGAGGGCATCAGTTTTGCTCTGGATGTCGCAGAGCCTGTGAGAGGTGAGACAGATGTCGTCTGCATAATCCAAGTCCTTAAGTTGTCTGTTGAGGCTCCACGTGATTCCACGCTGCGGGTTGCACACTTCTTTCTTAACCTCGTCGACCACGATGTTCAAGAGTAGCGGCGACAATGGGCATCGTTGCCAAAATTCAGTGTTCGTCTAAAAAGGTGTACTTGGTTTCCCCTTGTGCCGTACCGCCAAGTTGGCATCGTCGTACATTGACTTGATTATACTTTTGTTGGTTGGTACTTCTTGCCTTGGAGGTACTCTCCATATCGCCTCTCTATCTACTCTCCATTCCACAGCTTGTTCGGTAATGATGCGGAATATGTTTGCCTGGTCTACGCAACTACTGAGTGGTCTGAATCCTACCTGTTCATCTCGAATTTTTGGCTCGATTTTTTCTTGACAGCGCTCTTTCAGTAGTGTGGCCAGAAGTTTGTAGCTAGTGTTTTGAAGTGTGATTCCTCTCCAGTTTTTACAGTCACTAAGGGACTTTTCTTGGCAAGCTTAACAATGATTCCGCTCTTCCAAGTGTTTGGTACCGTCTCGCTTTCCCATATGCAGGAGAAGTGCGGGTGCAACGTTTCGGCCATCATCAACTTGTAGAAGTTCAGCTGCTATGTTGTCTTCTTCAGCTGCCCTGTTGTTCTTCAGCTTCTTAATTGCATTCTTCTATAGATGGAGGCGAAGACAATATCCTGACGCTCCCACTTGATGAAGCAACGTTTCGGAAGTTTATGTCCACAGTTGATGTCGTGGTATGGCTGATTTCCAGGAAGTGTTGTCGCCGTCTCCGAATTTGTGAGGCCTCATTGGATATGAGGTTGTCTGCTAGATTTCCGATAGTTTGGGGTTGTTTGTTGTATCTTCCGGAGATGCTCGCAATCTGCTGGTATAGCGAGTGCATATTGTTTTGTCCTGCAGCTCGTTCCGTGTGGTCTATCCAGTAGTGCTCTGTTATCATTTCTGGCGAAGCCTTTCACAGCTCTGCACAGTGCACGATATTTGTCGCGATTTTGTGCGTGCTGATCCGCAGGGGTTTTAGATTGTTTCTCCGTCTGATCAGGTCCCACGTGCTCTCAGATATCCAGCCGGTCCTCTCGCACTCTTGTGTGCCAAGTATTTGTTACGACGTGCACCTTGAGTGTCTTGAGTGTGTCTTCCTATGGGCGGTCTTCTTCTGGTATCAGCTCACAATATGGATGCCATCTTTGGAGACAGGTTGATGCTCCTCAATAGGTGCAGATTTGGGGGGCGCTCTACGGTGCTGGTCATTGGAAGCGATCCTTGACTAGTTGCGGTTCAACTTTATTGAAGGTTCTACAATGACCAATTCGTGAACGCTATCTATAGATGCACCCCTTTCATTGATCGATCTGATTGTGGGTGTTTCCACTTGGAGATGTGTAGAAACAGCCTGCCACCAATGACCAACTGCAATAATTGGTAGAAATTTAACTAGTCTCTCACCATTGTCATTGCGAGTTCCTGTTCCGTGCTGTTCAATGACTGATCTAAGTCTGGTGTTGTAGGTTTCTATCTTTGCATTGAAGGGTTGCTGTGAGGGCAGTGTAGACTCCCGTCAATATCAAATAGCAGTAGTTTTTATCCAGACGATAGAACTTGACTGAAAAACAAAAAAGCTAACAGAGAATTGTCAGTCTGGGATTATCTTTTTCGTGTTTGTATTCTTTCCTTTTATATCTTATAAAAATCTTTCTTAATTTTTATTACTTTGCCTTTTTGGTATTAAAAGATAAATTATTTATTCCCTAATTTGATTTCTTGCAGTTTCGTAACGACGAGTTACAAACAAAGATTAAATGAAACTTCCAACGCAAAAAGCCACAAAAAACTCAATACTCAATATGGCAAATAGTTGGCGTTATATGCTCAGCGCTGCCATACTTCTTATATGGTTCGACTATGGAGCAACTCAGTCGAATTACGTGCAACATGGAGACAGTGGCAACTACACGACTAATGGACTACCCGAGGAAGCTACTCTGGATGGCAAGGTAGAGCTGCTATTATTAATATTATTATTATAACTGCTGAGATTTTCTCAAGTACTGAGTGCAAGATAAACATAAGATACTTACCTTAGATATAAGTATATATATGCATATATATGTATATATATGCCTCTTGTATATAAGCCCGATTGTTTTTCCACGAACAAACGGAAGTCAGCTGCTGCACTAGTAGCTTATATAATATGCTAATCAGTCCGTGGGCTCTTCCCACGTTGCACTCAAGTCATTATTTAGTTGCATGTTTGCATATACTTACTTCATAAGATATATACGCTAAAATATAATATATTTATGGGCTGTTCGTGGAGTAGTTCAATGAAATTATAAACATTATTTGTGCTAACAGGTAACCAAGCTGGACGACATCAGCCCGTTGATATTTCTAAATCGCACCAAAGCCGCTCTCAACTGTGCTGCCGGTTCAATGCAAGTAAGTACTTTGTATCTTTTTGAATCGATTTTCAAGTACTTACTATTTTAAAAACGATTTTTTTCAACTATTTTAAGTCTTTAAAATGGGATTTGTGTTTTTCTAGATGCTTACAATTTTGAAATTATTTTTTTGGGATTTTGGGAAAGGGTGTTTTTTTGAGAGGTATAGAACTCTAAATTGCAACAAAACAGCGATGGTTTATACAATTGACATATTTATCGGAAAGATAGTATAGCATTACATTTTAAATATGATTTCTAGCATATGACAGCCACGGCTGGCTCGAATGTAGTTCAATCTGGACGTCAACTTTTCGATGGCATTTTCAAACATTTGTGGCCGTATATTGGCAATAAGACGGCGAATATTGTCTTCCGAATGTTTAAGCGTTTGTGGCTTATCCGCATAGACCAATGACTTGCGATAGCACCACAGAAAGTAGTCTAGCGGTGTTAAATCTCATGACCTTGGAGACCAATTCACAGGTCCCAAACGTGTCTTTCAATAAATCGATTGCGACACGAGCTGTATGACATGTTGCGCCGGCACCTTAGAACCACAGCTCCTGGACGTCATGGTTGTTCAATTCTGGAATAAAATGTTAGTAATACTGATCATCATTGACTGTAACCTTCTGGCCATCATCGTTTTTGAAAGAGTACGAAACTGTCAGTTTTTCCGGATGTAATGTGTTTCGACTGGCACTTGAGGATTAGCTTCACTTCACGGCAGTTTTGTTGTTGACGTAGTCTTTCAAGCAGAATTTGAAGAAATACCATGTATATGGGTTGTCGAAGTGAAGGTGATAGTGACTTAGGGAGGAATCGTACACAGTTCGAGGAAGCGGGCTGCCACGATCGGATTAGTCCACAATGAGAAGGGGGTGAGTCTTGTGGGTCCTGCCAGACAGTTAAAGAGGTGTTGCGTGTTGTGTCGGCTGCAGCCACATTTGGGGCAGGAGTCAACAACCTCTGCATTTTAGGAGCTTTGAGGTAAAGAGGTATCGGACTTGTGAATGGGGGTGGCCTGTGGCCCAAAACTGAGATCGGTCTTGCTGTGGAAAAGAAATTACCCATCGACTCCGTGTGAATAATCTAAAGTCTGTCCTCGATATTTAGTGAAAGAAGAGCTACATCAGAAATGGCAGGTAGCTCACTGCGGATATCAGTGCGGACAGGTCTAGGTCTCTCTTCAAGCAGAAGTGCGCTTCATTGCTGTACTAAATTCGCTTATGAAAATCGGGAACAACGATAATTTCGTTTTGTGCACATTCGACAAATCTACGCCTTGCTTGATGATCGTGAGTCTATACATGATGAATTGAAAAGCCAAACTTAGAATAAATCGACATATTGAAACGTAATGCCAACTTAAAGTTCAATACCTCGAAAAAAACACCCTTTACATGGAAATCGGAATTTTCAAAAGCTTCTTTAATTTCAATGCTTAATTCTAGGAAGTGTAAATTGAGATTACTGCAAAATATTTAAAAAGCTATCTAAGCTAAAAGTATCGGAAAACTTTAGTCGATCCGATAAGAAAACACATTAAATTATAAAAAATTTACGAAATCTTCAGGTAATAGTTACATTGTTAATAGAACGATCAAAATAATTAAATATTGATAGTTAATTGCCTAAAAACTTTGGGCGCATACAATGAAATATTAAACTTTTACTTTACTTTTACTATCTTTGATATCAAGGCGTGCATAATGACGGACCAACAGATATGTTAATATTAACTTCCTCAGTTAGATTAGGGGCTTCCGACCGTTTCTTCTAGGTGTTACATTATATTTTCGCCTTCCACAAACTTTGACATATGATAAAGGGCATATTGAGCTGCCAAGGAATAAGAAATGACACCTATTTATCAGCAATAATTTTAGATACAAAGTTTTATAATTTCTATCAGATATTTGTAAGCCGATTAATGGGTAAATTATAAACCCCACTGAGGAGTTATCAGATTGGATGTTTTGAAGAGTTCTCACATTAAAGTGGATATACTAGGCATATGCAAACTAACAAACGCCTGTTTATCCAGTTTGCAAAGCATCATTCGTAATGATTTAAAACAAATTAACTACAATTGACAAAATATTCATTCTCAGGTTGATCTCAAGTTCAATGACCCATTCCATGGCATCATACAGGCTGACTATGATCGCAGCAGTGCATGTCGCATTAATGGCAAGGGCGCACTTAGCTATCGTTTGGAGCTGCCGCTTAAGGGATGTGGCACCCTACAAGTGAGTATACCAATTCCTTTCGTTGTTATTCCCGATATCAAGCAAAATTCCAAATTGTCTACTTTTAGAATCCTACCAGAGTGTTTACCAATAATGTTATCGTGCGGTTCCATGCCAATTTGGAAATGGATGGCGATGAAATTATTACCATTGTTTGTCGTTATCCACCTCCAGTACCATCACTGCCGCCAGCTCGTCCTGATCCTATGTAAGCTTTACTAAACTAGACACCCTTAAGAGTAAAAAACATTTGATGAGTTTAACCCATTTCATAGTGTCAATCCTTTGCTTACTGGAGCAGTAATTCAACCGCCACTGAAAGGCATACAAATCTTAATGATCATCTGCGCTATTATGTTCCTTACACTACTGTTGCTTGGTCTGGCCGTATCCTACTATTGTCTGCGTAGTCGTCCCATACCTGTGGTACGTCGTCTACCCATGTCCATGGGCAGTGGCTCTGAGATTACAAAGCTTAGTGGTAGTAGCGTGGGTAATATAAGCGCGTTTGAGGGCGTTAAGATACCGCGTGCTCATGCAGCGCTACAGGCGGTCTATAGCTCCTCGGGCAGCGAAGGCGCTCTGATACCATCCGATTACCCAAGTGAGTCACATTCCGAAATTGAAGAGATCGATACCAGATCACTGCCATTTAGTTCGGCTGGCAGCTTCGAGAACCGCGCATTTGTGCAGGAAACTTCCAGCATTTATAGCGATCACTATGCGCCTGCTCAGGATATGCCGGTTGCCAATGCTGTAACAACTAGCGTCACAACACGTCATGCTATACCACTCAAGGAGGCCGCCTCGCCCAAGTTTGATGTACAGGTGCGCGTTAAGAAATCGCCACCGCCACCACCATCTCCGGTTACCTCCGATACTGAAAGCGTGGCCACTGTGCGGCCCGATCGCAATAATCTGTCTACCATTATGGAAGCATATGAAGATCGTGAAAGCATTTTGGCGCTGGATTCACTGCCACCACAGGTTGAGACAATACAATCGCAATTCACTTATGTGCCAGAGTTGCATCCAGCACCGCATCCAAGCGCAGTGGTTACCGCCCCACCACCACCTGAACCCAAATTTTCGGTTTATACACGCACGCATCATGAGGTGGTCGATGGCCGCCCAGAGACTTGGTCGGACTACACTGACGGACCAGCACCTAGCGAGATTACCGATTTGTCTTCCGAGGTGCCCGATACACATGCCATAAGCAGAGTTGAGTCCATGCATTACTATGAGGATGAATATGTGCCAGCTGAACCACCAATTGTAGCTAAGAAGCCGCAGGTTACCTCGCACACTGTTGACGATGTCTATCTGCGCACTGTGACCGAAAAGAAGACAATCGAGGATATTGAGAGTCACAAGCGAAGGGTTACGGAATACAAGACTAAACCCAAAGCACTGCCACCGCCACCAGTTGATCCTAAGTTCGATGTTAAAGTACGCAATTATCCTACGGAACGTGAGCAGCAACAATGGGAGAATTTCTCTGATATTTCCAGCGCTTCTGGTTTGACACTGACACCCAAAATGGAACGTAGCGAGTTGAGCTTGCCACCCATAGTGCCCACAGAGCCGCCAGCACAGATACATGACAATAAGCTGAAGTTGACCAGTCCCGAATTGGTGGGCAATATGAAGCCCATTGAAGTGCCGCCCGAGGATAAGGCTGTGCCTAATTGGGATGTGCTCATACGCATACTGGAAGAGCCCGAGCTATCCGAGACTGACGACGCCAGCTCTGTGCACAACATCAGCTATGATGACAAGGCCAAGTGGAAGGAAATCATAACTACAGAGTCCTCGCTGCGCACTATGCTTACCGAGGCTGTGGTGCGTGAGGACTTTGAGCGTATACGTCAGGATACACGTTACGAGCGCATGTTCGAGCCACAAACCTGGGACGTTATCATACGCATTCTAGCACCACCTTCTGACGACGAGAACGATGTGGAAATGCGTTTGCCCAAGCGCACCAAGAAGACACAACCCTGGGATACACGCTCACGACGCAGCTCACTGCCCACACTCTACGAATACGACAGCGATGGTGGTTCCAGCGTGCGCACCATACGCAATGATCCAACACTACCACTGCAGGCTGGACCATTCAATATGCAGCGTTCCAGACGCTCCTCGCGCACCTCGTATCAAACCGATCATCATGACTTCCGTTCCATGTCAGAGGTGACTGTAGACTTTGGACGACCCGATCACTTGGATAATGTCTCGGACGCTAGCTCCTACTATCCCATGCAGTACTATGATGATGAGGACAGACGCTCGTTTCATCGTTCCATAAGTCATCCCTCACTGGCGCGTTCGGCCAGTGAGTTCACCGAACACTGGACTGCACCCGATGAAATCTCCTCACCCGAGGGAACACCCAAGTCACGTCGTTCGCGACAGGTAAGCACTGCAACTTGTCGTTGAGAGTCAGCCAAACTAAGCGTTACATATTGCAGGCATTGCCACCAGCCACACTGCCAATAGCTGCGGCACAGCCAGGTGAACGTATACTAGCTCAGACGCAGAGCCAATACGTGGAGACACATCGTAGTGTCTACCATGCCGAAAAAGAGTTGCCAACCCAACGTAAATGGTAAAACGATAAACATGCAAAAACTGCAATTTGGGGCATTGGGAAGAAGGTCTCAATACTCAAAGGGAGAAATGTCAACGTATACACAATCTATATTTAATAATTTAAATTAATATTTGTTAAAAAAACAAAAAACAAAAACACACACACAAGTGCAGCTTACATTAATTAACAAAAAGTGCCAATTATATAAAAAAAAATCGATTTTTTTTTCTTTTATAAAGACAGAGAACTTATAACACAAATAGTTTAAATACGACTAAACAAAAAACTAAAAAATAAAAAAAAAAACAAAAAAAAAACTATATAATACTAAACAAAAAAAAGTCAGTCAAGGAATAGAGCTGATTAAATTAGCATTAGTAAATTTAAGCACTTTAACTCACAAAGGCTAAACTAATTAGTAGTAGCAGGATTGACTCAAATAACTGCACACACACCCTGAGACACAAATTTTTACATACTTTATTATCGAGAGAACAAACCAAAAAGTCTTTATACATCAAACTGCCGAAGTAGTAGTAGTAGCAGGGACTTGAAAATATTGTGAAGGGTTCACGGGTTTTTCAAAAGTATTACTATACAATAGAGTTATACATAAGCAAGTTATGTACTATTATAATAGGTGGAGGAATTTTGACTTTTTTCCGGAACAGCTTTTGTATGTAAGCTGGGGTGGCTAAGTGTACCTAAAATAAAAAAGAGAAATAATCGAAAACATATACAAAAACTGGCAATATATTGGGACTTACTTATGCTTTGCTTAAAAATAATGATAGTTTTTTTTTTTTTGTTCTGTATCTCCGTCCGTCCATATATGCAGAGATTTCTTTAGTTAAAATAATTAAGGGTTATGTTCAATTGGCGAAACGATGTTTATATGAATTGTCACATCATTAAGCGCATATTTAATTAGCCTTGCCCTAAGACGAAGATTATGATGATCCTAACTTGCATTTAACAATGCGTGTAACTCGATAAAAAAAATACATTCTTATATACAATCAATAAAAAAATATATATATAATTACTAACAAACGGTTTATTTGTTTTTTATTTTTGGAAAACGTGCGACGGTGTTTAGCATAAAATCGCTAAGATCTTAAGTATCAAACATCCGTTGACAACGAGCAGTAGATATAACTTTTTTATTATATTTTATCGTAATGCGTAATATTGACTATCTTGTTTCCGTGTATAATGCTATTCCCTCCTCAAAACATACCAGTGGGGTGCCGGTATTCTTCAAAAATTAAACACTGAATTTTCAGGGAATCGTACAATCCACACATCTTGCCCATCGTGTTGGGCAAATTATGAATGCCATCCGATTAAAACTTTTTTTGCGCGGAAGAATTCGTAAAACCATTTTTCTACTTCTTCAAGTGAGGGCTCCTTTGATGCAAAAGGAACATAATCGGATGGGGCGAGTTCTGGAGAGTACGGCAGGTGGAACAATATTTACCAAGTAATGCTGTGTCTTTCACCAATTTAGCTGTATGAGCCAGCGCGTTGTCATGTTACAAGATAACTTCGCCATGTCTTTGGGCAATTTCCGACCGTTTTTCTGTTAAGTTATTATTTAAATTGATGATTTGTTATCGATAGCATTGCTTATTAGCCGTTTCTCCAGATTTTTTGAATTCGTGGTACAACACACCAGCCCGATGCCATCAAAACTCAAAACATTGCCTTACGGCTATAGCAATTTGGCTTTGCAGTCGATGAGCCAGCCTGACCACGCCGAAGCCATGCTTTTTTCGTTTCGGATTCTCAAAATATTGGGTTGCCCAAAAAGTAATTGCGGATTTTTTAAAAGAAAGTAAATGCATTTTTAATAAAACTTAGAATGAACTTTGATCAAATATATAATTGCCATTTTGTTCGATAACCTTTTGCCATCTTCCTGGCAAATTTAGTATTCCACGCTGATAGAACTTCTGGCCTTTATCTGCAAAAAACTGAACCAAGTGCGATTTTATAGCCTCATCATTGGCGAAAGTTTTACCATTTAAGAAGTTCTGCAAAGATCGAAATAAATGGTAGTCTGACGGTGCAAGGTCAGGGCTATATGGTGGATGCATCAAAAGTTCCCAGCCAAGCTCACTCAGTTTTTGGCGAGTGACCAAAGATGTGTGCGGTCTAGCGTTGGCCTGGTGGAATATGACACCTTTACGATTGACCAATTCTGGTCGCTTCTCCTTGATGGCTGTATTCAATTTGTCCAATTGTTGACAGTAAACATCCGAATTAATCGTTTGGTTCCTTGGAAGCAGCTCAAAATGTACCACACCCTTCCAATCCCACCAAACAGACAGCATAACCTTCTTTTGGTGGATATCAGCCTTTGAAGTGGTTTGAGCTGGTTCACCATGCTTGGACCATGATCGTTTTCGACTAACGTTGTTGTAAACAATCCATTTTTCATCTCCAGCTATGATTCGTTTTATAAACGGATCGAATTCATTGCGTTTAAGGTGCATATCACAAGTGTTGATTCGGTTTGTTAAATGAATTTCTTTCAGTACATGTGGTACCCAAATATCAAGCTTCTTCACCAGTCCAAGACTTTTTATGTGATAATGAACGGTTGATTTTGGTATATTTAACTTGTGTCCTATCTCACGCTCAGTTACATGTCGATCCCATTCGATTAATGCTTTGATTTGGTCATCAATCTCCAGAACGGAATTTGCGAAACCAATTTTGATTTCCTTTTAAGGCTTTATAACCATACACTTCTCGTAACTTTTTAGCAATCTGTTCCGCGATTTTTCCTTTACGGAAAAAATAAAGTAAAATATGACGAAAACGCTCCTTTGTGGGCTCCATATTAAAATTGACGCCAAACAAACAAATGAAAACAAGATTTCGCGCACTTTTTTTCTAAAGCAAGCTAAAACTAACAGCTGATAACTGACAGAAGAAAGAATGCAATTACAGAGTCACAAGCCGTTGAAAAAATTTGTCAACGCCGACTATATGAAAAATTCGCAATTACTTTTTGGGCAACCCAATACTATATATCAATTTTTCGTCCCCCGTGACAATTTGATGCAGGAAGATTTTCGCTCAAACCGTTGATGCAGCATTTCACAAGGAGTTTTGCGATTTTTCATTCGCCTATCATTTTTTTGACGACACCCAATTCCCATACATCTGGATCTTACTCATGGTTTTTGAATGTTGAGAATTTGCTATCCGGATCATATTCAGGGTTTGCTCGAATTGTTGTAATGATTGGTTTGGATCTTTATCCAAAAGCGCCTGTTATTCTACGTCGTTGAACTTTTTCGCTGCATATTCATGGTCCGCCAAATCAAAATTTCCACTATGGAATTGATGAAATCATGTCTCACACCTACTAAGCACTGGAACATGTTCTCCAAACGTTTCTACCAGCAACCGATGAGCTTCAGCTGCTTTTTTTGTTGGGGAAAATACAAAAGCAACAAGTTCCGCAAATATACCAACTCAAAGAAATATGTCCATATTGTTAGCGACTTCTATCATTCAAATCGGAAAATTTCAACCTACACCCCTGATATTGTTATGAGTCTTGGCCAAAAAAATTTCCAATTGATTATCTTCTTTAAGAAAACGGTAGAACTTCTTTTCAGGTACAGGATACATTGCGGGTTTATTGCGTTTCTTGGTTGCTTCACTTCTACGAGCATCTTAGTCAGCAGCACGTCAATGGTCTTGAGCGCAGTATTGTTACCTTATGAACTGTAGGATCTTGGGAAACCAGAAGCCTATATATGAATTGTAGGGCACACATCAGACATTAAAATAACGAGTATTACACACCGCCCCATCCAAACTGTGCCTCATCGCTTTATTCTTGAATACCCAATTAGATGGTGATAAATCTTCAGAGATAAGTTCCCGTAAATAGATACCATTTCAAGAGCACATTTACGAATATCAAGTTAAGTGAATTTTTTTATTTGATACAGATCTTCAGAATTCAGGGGCGTTTACAGTTATATATATATGTATATATATACTTCCCTTGGCCACTTAACGTATTAAACAAATTATACAACATTATGTAAGAGTACGATCCATATAAATACTTTATGAATACGCACAGTTTGCCTTTGAACTGCCCCTAGCATTTTTCAAGATACATCTAACAACTCTAGAAGTTAACTACCATTTAATGGAAGTATTTTTCTTTTCTTTTCTCTTTTTATATAATATATTCTATATAGATAGAAGTTATGTTTCTCATATATATTTAGATCTACACAAAAAAAAACAAAAAATCGGAATACTTAAGTGTTACATATTAGTATAGCTATATGTACATATCTTTATATATATATATATATTTAAGATTAAATATACAAAAAAAAAAAAAAAAATTTAACTACCATGAAGACACACTGCGAACTTTGACTACTGCCGCAGTGCACAATTTATTGTCCACTAAAAGTAGACGCTGCTTGTTTCTAACGTCCCGTTTGCGTTAACGTGATCCTCTCCAGGCGTACTACTAACCCGTAGCTGTCTGGTTTAGGGCCAGTGCTGGGCATATGTCTGGTGGGGTAGCTATCAAAGGAGCTGCCGGCGCGGCACGCCGCCACCGGTTGTGGTCAGTATGTTGAGGGATGGCGATGCTGTCACTATAGTTTGCAACGTTGCTGCAGCACCCGCTGTTGCATCTGTCTCCATGTGGTTAACGTTGCGTCGCTGTTCCGCTGAGGCAGCCAATGAAGAGGAACCCAACGTGCGATTGCAGGCACTATACGGAGGTGGCGGTGGTTGTCGATATTCGTAGCTGTCGGTGGGTTGACTCCGGCTCACCTGACCCAACTGGTTGGCATGCAGCGCTAACGATTTGCTGTGGCGCTGCAACGTGCGCTCCTGCATGTTGCCACCACCACCACCACCAAACAATTGCAACGACGAGGATGTCAGATTGGGTATGCTAGGTGCTTCGCGCTTGTTATTGTGCAGCAGTGTAGACGTGGACGTTGACGTGGTCGTTGCCACTGGAATTCGCTGCTCATCGTTGCCATTAATTGCATGTTGTTTGTTGTTATTGTTGTTGTGGGTGCTTAACTTGCCACTGCCGTATTTACTTTGCAGATACTCCTGCACATTGATATTGTATTTGCTGCGGGAGCTGCGGCTAGACTGTTGTTGTTGTTGTTGTCTTGTCGCCCCATCTGCGGAAGCTGCTGGACTGGGCTCCGGCTTGGGGCCGCCACCACGTCGGTTTCCGTTTCCGTTGCCACTTCTGTATGATGGCAACAAGTCAGGTTGATAGTCACCGGCACAGCTAACGCCCACTGCCTCATTGTATCGATTGGGACTGTGGGTATCGATGGACTTGCCAGCATCGTGATTGGCATTGCTGCTCCTGTTGCTATTCGCAGGGCTTAGCTCAGCTGTTGTGGATTTAAGATTGAGCTTATCTATAAAAAGATAAACGGGTAGCATTAGAACCACTGCCAACATTTGTTCTGTCTTTGAGCTCAATTGGGAAACCTATCTATATCTTAGTTAGCTGCGAAATTTTGTCATAGATTTACAATCAATAACGATTGAGTTCTTTGGAAATTAGCTCAGAAGAGAAGTCTAATATTAAAACATTATAATTTAATAAAAAGTTGGATATAAATCCATTTAATTTGAATCCTTTGCTATTGTTATTTCTAGGGCAGACTTTTCCCAAAAGTCAGATAGACTATTCTCTTTTGGAATCTTTTATCATAGCCAATTTTTGTTATTTTTCTATTATCGAGATGACGACCATTTTCCTTATAGAGTAATTTTTAGAACCTATTTGAAGAGAATAAATTGTTCAAAGTTAAAAAGAACGGGGTAATCATTACTGAACACATAGCCGTCTGAAGTCTCACAAGAGCCTTCTAAAGATTTAATTTATTCCACTAAAAGACCAAAGAGGACTTCTGCTGCCAGCTAGCGCTGATTGTCTAGAGAACTGTCATTAACTATCAAACATTATGCATCTCCTGCCATTATTGTGAGCAGTTATGATCCGTGTAGATCTAGTTAACGAAACATACCTTCAGACTTTTGCTCTATATAGTGATTTTCTCCAAAGCTCATTGCACTGCGTTCCTCTCTTCCGTCCGGCAATCGATGATGCCGCTTCTGCTGCGTTGTAGGCGCAGGTGTGGTGGTGGCCAACACATTGCCACGATTCGTTTGATTGTCGAAATAGTCATGGCCCTGGGTTGTGTTGCTGTGCGCGGACATGCCGCACTTGATTATGTCCACATATTTACTATTTGCCATGTTGCTGGCAGCTTCCGGGTTAGCTAGGGATTGAGCTGCTGCTGCTTTGTGATGCTTGTAATTGTTGAGTGATGTATTCTCAACACTGACGGCACTAACAGAGTCGAGCATAACCTCGGTGCCACCAGTGATGACCACATTAATGGCATTGCGATCATTTTCGCCAGCCAGCTGCTGGGGCGATAGATTTAAATGACGCAGATGCTCGTGATGCGTGGGATTTAGATGCTTGAAGCGCTTGTATATGCAGCAGGTAATTGTGGATAGTAAAACGGATACGCTTAGGAGGCCTACTGCCATTAGGCAAATGACAATGAATAGATTGCTATGCATGAGCAGATCGCGTGGCCCGGACGTTTGTACCAGAAGACTCATTTGTACGGCATCCCTGCCGCCAGCATTCTCTGCTAGGCAGGTGTAAATGCCCTCATCACTTTTGTCGGCGCCCAAAATGGTCAGACGCGAGATGAATATGTTGCGTCCAAACTCCTGCTCTTTGACCTGCTCATCGCGCAGCAGTTGTATGTGCACGCGTTGATTTTCCACATGAGCGGAGGCCAATGAGCTGGGCGCACTGGATGCCGTGTTGGCTCTAAACTGCTGCTTGTTGTAGTCCCAGGCAATGACCGTATTGGCAGAGGCGTGAACGCGACAAACAAGCGTAATATTCTCTTTTGAGGTATATATGGAAGCACCGGGTGACGGAAATATAATCTCTGGCTTGCAAGCAAATGCCTCCGGTTGATCATCAATCCAGAGCATGCCGCGCAAATTTAATGGATAGTAACACGCTGTGGGCGGCGTATACAGATTCTGTTTCAACACAAAGTCCCGAAATTGTTGCAGCTGACATGTGCAGTTCCAGGGATTCTGGTCCAGAGACAATGCCGTCAGACGTTTCAGCGACTCAAAGCTGTTCTTACGCAGAAAGCTAAACTGATTGCCATCAAGATAAATTTGCGACAGCAGCGGCACGCCCATAAATGCCTGCGTATCGATGTGTTTTAGGCGATTATGCTTCAGCTCGATCTTGTGCAGAAACATTAGATTATGGAAGACACAAGCGCCCAGAGACTCTAGTAGATTGCCATTGAGCACCAGAGCACGCACCTTGATGAGGCGCACAAAAACGTTCGGCGGCAGCGTGTGTATCAGATTATTGGAGAGATCCAGCTCAATCAGTATCTCCAGTTGTGTGAAACTCAGCTGATTCACCTTCTGCAGCGTGCTGTTGCGTATGAAAAGCTTATGCAGATTCTGCAGTTGCGCATTAAGAAAGGCATTCTGTTCCAGATAGGGTATGCGATTGTGTGACAGATCCAGTACTTGCACTTCGGAGCTCAGATTTTCAGGCACTGTGCTTAGACTGAGATTCTTGCAGTCGGCTGTCTTCTTGCCGGAATTCCATTTGCAGTGACAATTGCCGCAGTCCATCAGCCAGTCGGCTTGCACAGGCAATGTTGCATGTAGCAGGCCCATTATCAACACTAGCAAAAGCAGCAGCGGAGCTTGGACTGTAGCTGCGCCGAGTCGGGGTGGGTTATATGTTGTACTTGGTGAGGTTGTTGGCGCTGGTCGTTGTATTTTAATTACTCTGCTGCTGCTTACCCAGGGACTTGCTGCCGCCGCCGCTGCTGCTTCCGCTGCTTTAGTGGTCTGATGCTCCTGGGTATTGTTTTTTTGTATCTTGCTGCTGTCTTGTCTTGAGACAATCATGGTTTTCTTCCACGTGCTGCTGTTGCGGCTGCCGCTGCTGTTGCTGGCAGTGACACAACATCAAGCTCAAAACTCAGTGTACTCCACTGGACAACTGTGACGGGTGCTGCGACTGGGACTGTGTGTGTGCTCCAACTGCCTTAGGGTTGTCTTTGGGGGTGGCATAAGTCAAGCACCGCCAACAGCAGCAGCAACAACAACATCAACACCAACACCAACACCGGCACCAACAGCAGCAACAGCAACAGCAACACCAACAATAACAATATACATTGACGTTAAAAAAGACAATGGTGTTCGCAGTTGCGTTTGTTGGAAATGACAAAGACTTTGGCTTTAGAGTGTGGTGCGACGGTTACGTCGACGACGACGACGACGACGACGACGACGATGATGATGATGATGATGTCAGTCAGCCAAGTAGCAGCCAACGTGTCTGCCAAACGTGTCTGCTGTTGAGCTGAGGCCAGTGCTGCCACTCGATGTACCAGAAGGCCTTGAGGAACATGTGTCCTGACTAGCAGTCTCCAAGCAGGTTGCTGGGCTGCTGGGCTGCTTGGCAGTTTGGCTGTGCTCAAAGCTCAGCTAAGTATAACTTGATGAGATTCTGTTTCTCCCACACTTCTACTTTTGCCTGCTGTTGTTCTTGTTGTCGTTGTTGTCGTTGTTGTCGTTGTAGCTGGTGTTCCGTGTCAAGTGCTCTGCCCTGCCGGGGGCTACTGATTACCAGCGTCCTTCTTGGTCGTTGGAATCTCACTATATAAGCTGTCAACTTGCTGTGTCTCTATTGTGCTTAGATATGATGGCACAAGCTGACACTGATGCAGTTGCTCACTCCGCCAACTGCCTCCTATTGCCACCGCTGTCGCCACTATCTTTAATGCCAGCGCTTGTGTCTTAGTGGTGGGATATGGAACCGGAAATAATTCACATTTGACGTCGCCGTTGTTGTTGCTGTCGCTATCGTTGTTGCCTTTGTATTTGTGTAGTTGTCGTTGCGGTTGCTCCTGGTTATCCTTGTTGTCCCTCTGTTGCCTCTGTTGCTATTGCCACCACACTCAAGCACCCACACTTTTGCGGTCATATAAACTTGGCACCGACGTCTCCTACGTTTTGGCAGATGCGATTGCACATCCGTTCGTGCATCCGCTTGGTTTTTCCGTTTCTTGTTGTTGTATCTCGTTTTTATTTTATTTAAAAATTTTTTTGTCTTTGTTTCGGTTTCTGTTTCTGGGATGCTATTTCAGTGTTCTTTTTTGTTGTTACGCTTTAATTGTTGTTTATTCAATTGTTGTTTTTGTTGTTGTTGTTTTGTAGTTTTGTGGTTGTTCGTATTCAGTATTTCGTTGTATTTGCCCTGTCAGCTGTTTTGCGGTAGACTTTTGGCAATGACTTTGCGTAATTTCGTTTATCTTTTGCTCTCCGTATTGTGTATGCTCTCCCTCTTGTACTCGCCTCTTCCTCACGATTTCCGTATCCGTCTATGCTGCTGGTTGTTGTGTAAAACCCTGTAATGAGATAAGAGCGGAAAATACATGAATTAAAAACATCAATTTGCAAATGGAAGCAAATTCGTTAGAAATACATAACGCTTTTATGCAGTCTGCAACTAGGGGGACCTTCTTCTGCCAATACAGAGAATTTAGAGTGCAACTTCGATTCCCTTATTTGACCTCTATGCTTGAACAAGTACGCAATCGAAACTTAGAATTTAAGAATCTAAAGCAAACGAATTTTTTATACACTTTAATCAAGCGTTACAAAATATTGTCATTTACTTAGAAATTCTAAAAGCGTAAACGAATCTTATAGATACATTTGTATCTACTAGCTATTTTTCAAGGGTTCATTCACAAATTAGTTTATCTCATGGCCCGATAGCACAAGCGAAAAACTCAGCAAGATTTCTACTGCTGTTCTGAGTATACAAATTCAAATTTTAACATAACACTCTCATAATCCTCGTATTGAGTGAGTGGTTCAAATGCAAGGAAATTGGGTGTTCTGCGTATTGAAGGCAAAAAGTGTTGAAAGGCGCGTTTTTACTCGAAAGGTGCTTATTGATAGGCATGAACTGAAGTTATTTTCCCACTGGTTCGTGACAAGAGATGAAAGGTGGATACGATAACCCAAAGAAGAGAAAATAACGTTCCCACATCATCTGCATCGATACCAAAGCAAAACATGCATGGACATAATTCGTATATAGTGCGACTAGGGAGGTAAGATCTACTATAAGCTGCTGACCCAGGTGAAACCATTGAATTGGAATGTTATTAGAGGTGATCTTAACCCACACACCATATTGAGTAGTAAATCAGATATAAATAGATTTGAGTTGTCATTGATTCGCATTTTTTGGAGAAAATGAAATAAAATTTGGTATTCGAAAGTTACCAGAGTTACCATTTTTGTTCTTATATTTGTTGGGGTGATACAAGTTACAGTTGTAGAACTAGAAATAGTTTACTGAAGTGAATCTCCGTTGATCTTCAGTCATCTTAGGGTATACAAAACACATGAGCAATTGCGTTGATTTATTAAATAAACAAATTGATTTTAGATCTACCTTCTTTCGGCTGCATGACGTCAAATCTGCCAACATTTGCACGTGCCCCATTTTCAACAGTATAATAAGTAAGAAACGAAACGACATTATGCCAGCGCGCCTGCAGCACATAACTTACCGATATGCTAATAAACCCACCAACTTACGCTAAACTCCAAATTTATTTCATTGTCTTATGCTTTCGATAAAGAACTATTAGACGATACTAAGCATATATCAGCATATTGATATATACCTGCTTATACTTCAGCGTTAGCAATTTATAGTATAGAAACCTGAACTCTTGCGTGACTTCAAAACATTTTGCAACAACACTTTCGTAATTCGCAACTTTTGCTCTATACCTTGATTACCTTGATATACGTTTACATAACACAGACCATACCATCCCGAAACTATTGTCGACGCCGTCGTCGTCGTCGTCGTCCTGTATGCTTGAAAGCTTTAAGTAATGTAAACGAGCTTGGTGGCCCACCCATTGACTGTTAAATTAAGTAAATTATATGAATAATACGCACACTCACACACACACAGACACACACAAACGCGCATATGCTATATAAAAACAAAAAGTTTTTACATAAAAGAAAGTACAATAGTGCATGGTTCCCGAACTAGTCGAAAGTAGTATTCTCTAGCTGCTCCTTACGTATAAGCGCAAGTCATTAAATGTGTTTACCAACTAATTCCCAAGTTTCCAAGGTGTTAAAGTTTAATTTAAATTTTAGTTGTTGGCAACGCCCCACATTGCATTCAAGATATACATATATCCCTAACCCAACACCCTGCTACCGCACTAATTTTTTGCAAATAACGTCCGAATGCAAGCGAAACAGCAATAGTCGCAACTAACAAAAAAAAAAAAAAAAACGGAGAAGCGACAGCGCTGGCAAGGATCCTTCTGTACTTTGGACTCCTGCACCATTCCATGGTAAAATTAAAATTAAAAATGAAAAACTACGCCGGCTAATGTGCTGCATTTTTTCAGCGCGTTAATATCTTTTTGAACCAGCAGACATTCACACGCACACAGCCACACACGCAGATGCAGATACAGATACAGATTCACACACACACACACACACAAATATACACACATGTAAACGACAGAGTGCGCACACATATGTATGCATACGTGCATACATGCACGAGGGTTGCTTAAAAAGTGCGTGCTTAAAGGAAACTTTTTCCGCCCACCATAAGTCACAGGTATTCTCGCAAACCGCTTGACAGATTTTAATAATTTTTTGTTTCTAATGAAAGCTATTGAAGAGGCGAAGGTTTTAAGTTTTTTATTTTTGTCAAGTGGTTCGTGAGTTATGACCATTTGAGTAGAGACCGTATACGCGTTAAAGCATACGAAGCGTTGTGTGAGAGAAGAAAGCGACTATATATCACGTCACCTAATAGCTGTACTCTTTTTTTATATGTGTTGTACATTCAGTACTGTCTGTCAGAAAAATGGCATTTCCATTTTGACAGTTATCATATTTCACGTGCTATATCGTTTTGAGGTGACGAAATGCTCTTCACACGTATAATCCCAGAGATTGAACTATTTATGCCTTGATATATGTCTTGATGTAAGATATGCAACGAGAGATTTTTTTTTTTGAGATATCTTTCAATGCAAAATTGTTGTAAAAAGAAATAAATGTCAACATAAACTGATGTGAATGAGGAAACAATTATTTAAAAAAAATCAAAGCACAAATGTCTAAAAATGTTATTTATATGCGGAAATAATAATTCTCTAAAATAAATCGTAAATACCTTTAGGGAAAAATGCTGTCTTTTTTCGCTTTTAGTTTCTTATTGGATATATTCAGCTGTTGTATTAACTGGTATTTCAGTTCTTGCTGTTGTAACTTATTTGCGAGTTGTTTGGATTCGATTTATTTTTGGATATTTTGATTAATAAAATCAATTTATATGGTACGTCAGCTAAGCTCAAAGGAAAGCTACATCAAGAGCAAATCAAAGTATTGCTCAATTGGTTCCATGAAATGCTATGATATGTTTGGAGCATCGAGAAGATTTCCGAGGCCATGAATTATTTTGGAGTATGCTGCATTTTCGCATGATCCTACTTTGGAATATGATTCGCTTAATGTGGATTCAATTGGTTCAATGTTTGCTATTTGTGAATATTGTAATGCATTTTAATTTAAAAATTAAGCACATGGATTGTGTTGCATGAATGGTCATGTGGAACTGCCTGAATTGGAGCAACGAAGTGCTTGTAGGGGTCCGCTAGTCAGTTATAAGTTGCAAATTAAATACGCTACATCAGGATTGCATAGGGAAAAAGGTCTCAAAAGCAGCTTGTTGGTTAGGTTAGATAAGTACCCCATTTGTCGGCTCTTCAATCTCTCCAGCATCTCCATCTATCACAATGAAAATGATCTAACATTTTCGAATTAAAATAAATCAAAAACAATATTTGTACTTACAAGTTCTACTTGTTTGCATACCAGATACCAGTTCATAGGTGATTTTAAATAATTCTTTCTTATATAATTGCATAGGCAACCGCCATCCAATTATTGCGTCTCATCTCATGCTTTCGGTTCAATGGGAGAATGTTTAAGAGGCTCATCTCTCTTTAATAGTCGACTTTGTGAAAAAAAGGCATTATGCTTAAATGGACAAAACTTTGCCAAGAATAGGTAGGCATTTCAGATAAAATTGAACGAATTTATTGAAGCATATATACACTGCTTTTATATTTCTACTTTAATCTCACAATATATATAAATTACATGCCTGCTTATTTTCTTCGTGTACTATCAATTATTTCTATTAATTCTGTACTATTTATCTTATTGTCAAATCTGTCATCCTAGACTGCACAGGATCATTGCAAATATTATCATTAAATGGCATTCTTCCTTAATCATTCAGTACAAGCCAGCGATGTCTGGTTGAATCGTGATCAATTTTAAACGATTTTTATGAAATCTTAGAATGAGTAGTAAAAGTGCGGTACTTGTGCTAAAAAATATTGCACAATTTTCTGCTCGCTTTTTGTACAGCGTCAGGCTGTCGAAGTGCTACCAACTTCCGAACTCTGGCATCTCACCTGTCTGTATTATAAGTTAACTGACAGTTACGAAAAAGATTTATTGAAAAATAACACCTCGGCGATTGATATGAAGCCTCTTTAGCAAAAAAATATCATTTAAATATTATTGCTGAATTGGGAGAATTGCGAATAATTTTGAAGCAACAAAGTTTTAAACGAAAAAGAAAGTTTATGGTTTGAGGTTGAATTCAAAATACTGCGGATTACGGATGAAAAGAACAAATGAAGTCAATAAAATGCTAAAAGTTGAGTTGAAATCTGCTTGAACTGCTAAAAGAAAAGGAAAATGGGCAATGCGCATATTGAATTCGAGAGATGTCGAAAGGCGATTCTGCACTTTAGATGTGTTTTTTGAAACAACTCGTAACCGATTGTGACTGTAGATAAGAAGTTGATACACTACGCCTTGTGCATCCATTTCTTCTTCATCTACATCGACGGAAAAACAAAATATACTTGATTGCATATGGCAAGCTGCATGGTCATATCAACGTTCCTCTTAGAAATGGTTTTCTACCTAACAGAAAGCATTTTTTTCCATTGGACAATGGCATTCAAAAATTTGGGAAAACTCCTTGCCACCCCAGTCAACAGCTAAATGGAGTGCTCGTCAAAGAACCCAGCGCCATGCATCGCTCTTCTGCTTACAGCAACAACAACAACAGCTATGAAGGATGCCAAAATTAAGACTGTCCCAGTCCAGCTATTACACGATTATCAAATCTACGTGTCATTTTAGAATAAACCCAAAAACATAGGTAATCGTAGACGCCACTCCCAGAAGACATCAGATGGCCGCCCCACCACTGAAATAAGTCGCAACTGGCCAATCGCAATTTCGATCGAAAACCCAAGCGTTTACAGAAACCAAGGCAAGAGAATTAAAAGACCAAGCGGCTCACCAAACTAGATGACGACCATAGGCTTTTTAAAAACGCGAATAGGACAATGGAACGTTAGAACCCTTAAAGAGCAAGAACTAAGGCGAACGACTTGAAGCACTTGCATTCTTTAAGAAGTGGCCCAGGCGAAAACAGAGCTAAACAGATGCCACAAAACAATATTCGATGGAAGATTCTAGCGGAGGCCTTAAGTGCCCAAGCGGCATGATAAGGAAAAATAAAGAATGGTGCTACTAGGCGTCCACACAGCGTTGGTACACCTGGCGGAATCAAAAATGAGCAACGGTATCGACTACAGCTGATGCTTTTTAGTCGAACATAGCGTGAACAAAGGCCAGAAAAATATGATAAACTTGATTTATCATCATAACCCGATGACTGTAAGGATACAAATTATCTGATAAGACGGTAATGACTTACCAGATCTCTCAAAGATTCTCAATTAGTGCATCAATATTGGATTCATATATGGGAAAAATTAGTCGCTTCTGACGAAATCTTACAACTTTTTTGTTTTTATAAAAAAAACCTTCTATTTGAACAACAAAAGTTGGTCGGTAAAATTTATACACCCATCAAACCTGGTATACTAAGTATTTATGCATTTAGAAAAAGTTTATAATCAAAGGCTGATATCCACCAAAAGAAGGTTATGCTGTCTGTTTGGTGGGATTGGAAGGGTGTGGTATATTTTGAGCTGCTTCCAAGGAACCAAACGATTAATTCGGATGTTTACTGTCAACAATTGGACAAATTGAATACAGCCATCAAGGAGAAGTGATCAGAATTGGTCAATCGTAAAGGTGTCATATTCCACCAGGCCAACGCTTGACCGCACACATCTTTGGTCACTCGCCAAAAACTGAGTGAGCTTGGCTGGGAACTTTTGATGCATCCACCATATAGCCCTGACCTTGCACCATCAGACTACCATTTATTTGGAACTTTGCAGAACTCCTTAAATGGTAAAACTTTCGCCAATGATGAGGCTATAAAATCGCACTTGGTTCAGTTTTTTGCAGATAAAGGCCAGAAGTTCTATCAGCGTGGAATACTAAATTTGCCAGGAAGATGGCAAAAGGTTATCGAACAAAATGGCAATTATATATTTGATTAAAGTTCATTCTAAGTTTTATTAAAAATGCATTTACTTTCTTTTGAAAAAATTCTTTTTGGGCAATATTTAAGTAACTCCAAATCAAATCCGATTTTGAAAACTTTTCAATACACTCTCGTTTGTATGCGCACGCATGCTGCCGCAGAAGAAATGGGAGAAACGTGGTTAAGTACAACAACATCATATTGTGCACTCATTCAAATAGCATACACGCACACACACACACACACACACACACACACACACACACACACACACACACACACACGCACACATACAGAGACAACACACACCCATATATTTATGTAAACATATTGCATATATGAGGCACATTCCACAAACAAAATAGATTTCACCCGTCTTTCCTGAGCAAAGTTTTTCAGCCAATTTAAGAGTTTACTATATTGCTAGAGCGTGGACAGCGCTGCAAATTACCACGATTTATAAAAGTCGCAGGACAGCCGTAGGACCACTAACAAAGCCGAGATACAAAGCGGCTTAATGTTAAAGTTAACGAAGTTAAGATACTCTAACAGCAGCCGAAGATGAATTGCTTCTCTGCGCGCAAATAAGAAATTTAGATGTATTTTTGTTAGAATCGAAATGATTGAGTGATATCTGTTCGTAGAGAAAGCTTTTTTTTTATAATTTGTTCCAAAAGTTACCAACTTAAGGCCCTAGGAATCGTGAAAAACTGAAAATAGAAAATTTCAATAAAACTCAAGGCAACACTGGTATCTGCAAGGACACAAAGCACTTGCCCATTTTTTGGCGTGAGCAAAACGCTTATAAACAAATGCACGCGATCATTAGTCAACGGCGGAAAATGAGAGCAACAGCATGCATATATGTACTCATGTGAGTGTATACTTTTCACAGCGACTGTACAGCATTTTGCTGTTTGCGGCTCGTGTTTCGTGTGTGTGAAAACAGATTGGGCAAGTAGGTGCAAAGAGTGGCTCCTAAAAAAGCAAATAAGTAGCCGCTTAATCGCTTTTGAAAACTATTTCCGTTGGCTGCATGAAAATAAAAGTAAACTTTGTAAGGCTTAATATTTTGTAGAAAATGTAATGGATAATGTTTATAAATAAATATGTGTATTTTTTTAATTTTAAAGCAGCTTGCACTCCTAGGTAAACCGTAAAGTAAGTTTTTTCAAAAGGTAAGAAAAATGTTTAGCTTTTTGATTTATTTGGAATTAATTTATAAAATTTGGTGGTATATTAGTAAAGGGTGCTTTTTTTCGAGCTGTAGAGCTTTAAGTAGGCATTACTGTTCAAGTTGGCGTCGGATTTAACAACTGTCAAGTGATTTATTTTCAGTTTGGTTTGGCAATTCATCATGAATAGACTCACGCCTGAAAAAAGCTTGTAAATAGTACAATTTTATTTCGAAAGTAATGGTTCTGCGTTCATTTTATCATCCGTCCACAAAATCCTTCAACAGACCAGTTAACTCGATTACCCATAGACCCTACATCGATGCTACTATAAAAAATGGAACTGTAGCTGTTGAAGAAGTACTTAAGTGGAAATATCTTGGTTGCTGGCTAAATTAAAAATGGACATCAGATGAAGAAATTGAATGCCGTATAGAGATGGCTAGAAGCCCCTTCTTCAAATTCAAAAAATTTATATGCAATAGTAACATCCGCTATGTTAAATGATATCTATGATCTATTCTACTCTAGGGGCTGAAAACTTTGTCTTTAAAATTTCTAACAATGCATAAAATTGAAGCTTTGGAAATATGGTGGCGCTACAGACGTATGCTGAAGGTTCCTTCAGCTAACAAAATGTCAAATGAACATATTCTAAGCAGATAGAGAACTTCTAAACACCGTTCAAACGGCAACACCGATGTATTTTGATCACATCATCCGAGGCCCAAAATAGGAATTACTACAATTGATTGGACGGAATCGAAGGCATCGGAAGACAACAAATGGCTTGGTTGAGAAATATTTCCGATACTCGTTTGGAGACTTGATACATGCTGCCAGAGACAAAGAAAACTACATAAAGTTTATTTATATTATTTTGTTGCCGTATTTCTATTTGTGAATAAACAATTAAAGAAGAAGCAAAACATATAATCAACTTCTAATCACAAAAAAAAAAAAAATAAAATTAATTCTACTAAAAATTGAGAGCAACAAGAATCGATAAAGCTTATAAAAAATATCACGAAAAATATACATTATATTTGGTTTCAAGCTGCCTGCAAACTGCCGCAAATTTTTGTTTTTAACATTCTTAAGCTTTCATGGAATTTTTTGTTAGTCTTAAATACTTTGCAAAGTATGCAATCCAGTCGCTGCAAGGCTTAAATAAAAAGTTTTTGTTTTTTATTTTTTGTACAATATATATTTAAAGATTTTATATTTGGATACTTTGTAACCTACGCAAAGTTGCAAAGCTTAAAATAATTCAACTCACATTAAGCTAAATGAACAAATTATTCTTCTCTCTTTTTTTTTTTAAGAGTAAAAACCAAAAACATACAATTAAAGTCAAAAGCTGAAACTTTAATATAACTGGTGGAAATTGTTACAAAAAAATTGCCATAAATTATATAAATTTATATTGCGGTTGAATAAATAATAAAAACACATAAACACAACGTTATGCATAATAATGATATTGACTAATCTATAATTTGTATAAACAAAAATAATAGTAATTTCTCATACAGCCGCACAATGACAAAAAACAAAATGATGTTTTTGACAGTTTAGTCATTCGTGGAAATAATTTCTAAGTATAAATGGGGAGGTTTTTTTTCGTGGTAGAATTGGCTTGTAGCTGCAATGAATACAATTTAAACAAAAGTTAGCATTAAATTTAATGCAGTCTAGCTATGCTTAGTTCGGGATGAATGGAAATTATTGTAAAAAAAGTGATTTCAAATCGCAAAATTTGTTGAAATACAAATTAAGCGTTAAAAAAGGCTATTCCAAATGCCACAAATTTCATACTGAAAAATTACTTAATGAAGCTTAAGTTATAAATTTATTGCAAACATATTTAAAAGTTGTCAAAAATTGGTCTCGAAAGATAATATGCTCATTAAAACGTAGCTTCTGCACGAATTCGAATAGAATTTTTCGATTTTTGGTTTTAATTTGAACGAATCTCAATCGGTTTTTATCTATTGTCGATTTGAACAACAGTTGTTTTGACTTCATATGAAAGTGACATAGGGCATTTTAGATTTCTCTACAAATTTTTCTAAGCCGAATTTAATACAGAAAAATATCCCTTTTACAGGGTGCGCCATTTCTTATGAAAATATTTCAATATTGAAGAACTGAAATATTTGACAACCGATTGACTTGACTTCACAGGCTTTGGAAACGGCAATTCTGTACAATTTCAACCCTGTTTCGTTTCACGCATAAAGATCGCAGCGAAATAATCTTTATACGTTGAAAACAGTCGTTCAATTATCTTAACTCAATGTGCATACCGTCGGAAATATCATGGCAAACAGGCAAAAGTGTGACAACACTATACATCGTTTGGTGTCAAGTTCTCTTGAGAATGGGACAGTGGAAGATCGTAAACAACTGGTTCATCAACGACCAAGGCGTTCCAATGAACTTATTGAAGCGGTTAGAGAGTGTGTGGCCCAGAACCAAAAAATGTTGTATTCTGAATGATAATTTTCATTTGATTCAAAAAAAAATGCAATTGACTCAAAGAATATTGCCCACAGACCATTCACGTCGCTTGGAAGACTATCAAACAATAGCTCGAATAGTTGACACTAAACCTGCTTTTTGGAAGACCAACGAAGCCCATTTCGTTAATAAGCCAATTTGCCGTTTTGGAGAACTCGGAAACCACACGAGATATATGAAACGCCATTGCATGATCAAAAACTTACTACTCGTGAAACTACACGAGATCCTAGAACGACATTGCATGACCAAAAAGTTACATTTTGGGCCCGCGTTTGCGCCAGAACCATAATTGGGTCTTATTTTTGCAAAGAGATCCAAACGGTCGATGGAAACCGATATTAGATATTGGCTCACTATGTGTGCCTACAAATACACGAAAAAGGTCTTGAAGATTACTGGTTTCAATAAGGAGGTGCGACACGCCACATTGCGAATCTAACAATCGAGTTTCTGCAACGAAGATTCGCTGGACGCCTGCTATCAAAAAGAGGCGAAATTGAACCAAATAGATCTCCGTATTTGACCCTACCTCCCCGAACTTCTTTTAGTGGAGTTATTTGATAAACAGAATGCACGCCAACAAACCACAGACCATTGTAGAGCTCAAGGAAAATATTCGTGCCGAAATCTATGCTACATCAACCGAGATGCTCGAAAAGACCACTTGATTAATGTTGTATTCCAAAACTAGTCTGGATAAAAAACTAGTCTGGTAAAGCATCAAATTGAATAAAAATAGCTAATATTCAGAAGTTGGTTGGTTGTGTTTTTCTTCTTATTCATCATTTCCATGCCGACATAAAAAATAGCGCACCCTCTATAACTTTTTTTTTTATACATAAATCTTGGGGCTCCTGGCTATTTGGTTCGAAAAATTACCTAAATACTGCAGAAAGGGGTAATGACATTTTAACTTATTTGACTAAAACGTTGTCTTTTGTGAAAAAAAAAATGTATAAAAAAGAATTCAAGTTGAGCCTGCGGTTTTTGTTTCTCAAAAGCGAATTCCATTTGTTTTTAAACCGAATGCGAATTTATTTGTACAGGATCAATGAAAGTCTACTCAACCTACTTGGAGCTACTTAAATTAATAAAAAATACAAGAAATTCTCAACTTAGGTAGAATTAAAGAAATACTTAGAATATTATTATTACATATCCTAAACTATCATTTTCACAACAATTTTTTCTTCTATGAACTAAAGGGTGTTTTTTTTGTGGTATTGAACTTTAAATTGCATTAAACGAACAATGGATTATTGCATTGACATAAATTTTATTTATTCAAAAGATAATCTTGTAGCATTAAATTTTTGAAGAAGATTTCTATAATATGTTGGCGACTGTTGTTTTCCAAATGGTTAAGCGTTTGTGCCTTATCCGCATAGACCAATGACTTGCCATAGCCCCACAGAAAGTAGTCTAACATCTTGGAGGTCAATTCACAGTTCCCAAACGTGTCTTTCAATAAATCGATTGTGGCACAAGCTGTGTGACATGTTACGTCGTCTTGTTGGAACCACAGCTTCTGGACATCCTAATTCAATTCAATTCAGGAATGAAAATGTTAGTAATCATGGCTCTATATCGATCATCATTGTTTGTAACGTTCCGGCCATCATCGTTTTTGAAGAAGTACGGACCAATTATTCCACCAGCCCATAAAGCGCATGAATCAGTCAGTTTTTCTGGAATTATGTGGATGTGGTGTGTCGACAGACACTTGAGGATAGTTTTGTTTGTTGACGTAGTCATTCAACAAAAAGTGTGCTTCATCGCTAAACAAAATTCGCTTATAAAAATCGGGAACGACGGCAAAAGACGTTTCGGACCTATTCGGCACTATTTCCAAGCGTTGTTCAGGTGTGAGTCGATTTATGATGAATTGAGAAGCCAAACTGAGAATAAATCACCTGACAGCTGTTCAGTCGTCAACTTGAACGGTAATGCCAACTTAAAGTTCTATATCTCAAAAAAAAACACCCTTTATAGCACTGCTTAGTATATTATTATTATTATATTTTTTCTAACCATTTAATAACCTTTTTTTTTACGAAGTAAAAGAAATTATTATATTAGAAAATTTACAAAATAAATGCTTTCGAAAATTTACTAATTTCAAGCGAAGTTTTGCAAGTTTCAAGTTTGTAGAGCTCTGCAGTTTGATGTCTGCCAACGTTCTTTCAACGCTTTTGCTTGTTTACCAATTATTTAAAAATTTCTCTGCTCAAAAAATGCATAATTCAAAGCGAATATTAATAACTAATTGAACATATTTTAATAGTTTGCATAAGAAAAAAAAAATCGATGGATGATAATAATATTTATTGTGTTAATAAAAACCATAATGTGATTGTTTCGATAAATTAATTTATTTTATTCATTTTTTATGAATAATTAATAACTATTGTCTCGTTTACATTTGGCTTAATAACATTTGGCTTACTTATGTTGAGGAAAAAACATCTATTTTATTGTAATAAAAACTGTTTGATGTTTATCTTCTATTTATTTAAATTGCATTTTGAATATATTTTAGTGCATTTGCATGAATGCTGCCTATGCGAGGCGAACTAATTGGCATTATTAGAGAAAGAAAGTCAACTTCATTCTTTAAAATATCATAATTCCTATGAAAGCTTAAAATTTGCTTTCATCAATTTGAAGAGAATTTAAAAAAAAAATCCAAACCTTCAACTCAAATACCATTCAAACAAAGCTGCTGAAATAGCCAGTGCTTGGCCTCAGCTAACGCACGTCTTGCCCAGACGTTCATCATTCTGCCTTGTACAGATTGGACATCATTAAACGAGAAGTTTTCCAACACAAAGCATGGCCCAAAGGATCAAATCGTTGAGCACGTAGCTGAACCTAATGGAGGTCATATTGAATAATTCCATTGATGATGCATTTTTCGGCATCATCTCGCCAAATGACTGAAGGGAAACATTTTTCACCGAGACTACTTACTTTGAGCTGCAGACTTTTTACAATCAACAGGATTTAAGTCCTTGGTAGTTTTAAAGACGGGTTTTTGCTGTAGTCTAAGGGAACTAAGGATATACGACATTTGAAAAGTTAAGTTCTATTCAACAAAAGTGTTTATTTGTTAAAACTGTTTGAATAACTTTTAGGGGTATTATTAAGTTAAATGCGCAGCAGAATAGGAATTTTGGTAGGACCTATAGATGCTAGCTCAATTAGGTTGTGGGGGCTAACTTCCTGGCAGCTTTCTTCTCACGCCTCTATTCAAGCCATCGCAGCTGCAGACGCAGACTATTCCGTTTCTTGTACTTTATAATATTTGCAAAGTTAAACAATTCCTTAGTTGGTATATTTATTGTGCTTTAGGTTAGGTAATTTTGAATTTATTTTTTAATTTGCACTTTTTGTTAAATTATATAATTAAAATAAAATATCATTTATAACTACAAAGAACCTGAGGTGAGGTACAGGCACTACCCAATCGCAGCTGTCAAAATGGTTAATTCTTTGCTTCTAAAAGAAAGAGCTTAGTTATGATTTATTTGAGTACAAAGATTTGAAATGTCTTAACAGAGAACACGATAATTATGAGCAGATATCGGCAGGAAATAATATTATACAGCATAGCTCTGATCTGGAACTGATAATATAAAGAAAACTTTCACACGATTTTGGCATACTCGTAAATCATTTTATTTTCTTTCCCCACATACCCATGTTGATCCAGTACAATGCCAACGCAACCTTACCATATTGGTAATAATATTTTTGCAATATCATCTCGTACTATGGAAATAACATATATCGATATATATCGACAGACATGTATATCTTACGACTTCTTTCTATTCACATTTTTTTTCTAAGCAAATTTAATAATTTCAAACTTTTCCAACTTCTATAAGAGTCGTCAATATTCATTTTGTACCTTAAGCAAACGCATTATAATTATGATAACATTTATTATTAAATATAGTTTAGTTGAGAATTATTATCTTTACCTAATTGGATCAGTTAAGTTAGTATTAGTCTTTAGACGTTGCAGTACGACCACGATGAAAGCAGAGAAAACTATAGCATTTCTTTGTTCGCTTTAGATGGAAACGTAAGAAGAACAGTCTTTGTTCTTAAAAGAATCATTGATATTTTCTACATTGAATTATGTCATTTCTGGACGATTTAAGTGTTCCCAATCTTTAGAACGCTGATAAGTCATTTAAGCTTTTTAACGTTGCTATCAGCAGGAATTTGCCTAATAAAGCTCGGAAACGCGTAGCTGTTTTTGAATAATTTTTCAGTTCAAAATTCTCTGACTATTACAAACTTCAAACCAAAAAAAGTTCTGGGGCTTCAATTGCTTTGACTTTTATGTGCAATTTTTGGTGCAATTGTTTATTTTTTGTTCTCCGTTTCTTGACTAAATTTTTATGAGGTATTATGAGGAATACATTTTTTTGCGCCTTAAGTTTTGAATAGGTTCTGATGACTATAACATTCGACAATAAGCTACCAATAAGCTTCCAGAAAAAATCGTGTAAAAAAAAGACATTTATCATATGCAAAGTTAGGTGATTGGTTCCTAACCTCTAAAACCTATTAAAATTAGTGAAAAATAAGCATTTTTTAAGTAGTAAAATCACATTTATAATGTTTATTTTTACATTCGGCATTTGGCGGCAGGAACACCGGAATTGCAGTGAGAACTAATTTTAACTTAAATTATAGTGAGCTGTATAGATGAGGCGACCAGAGATACGATGCGAAAATGGGGAATGCACAAATTGAACTCGAGAAATGTCGAAAGGCTGTCTTGCACTTTGGATGTGTTTTTTGAAACAATTCGTAACCGATTGTGACTGTAGGTATGAAGTTAATACACTACGTCTCTTGCATCCATTTCGTCTTTATCTACATCGACGGCAAAACAAAATATACTCGATTGCAATGTTATGCTCTGCATATGGCAAGCTGCACGACCATTTCAACGTTCCTCTTAGAAATGGTATTCTACTTAATAGAAAGCATTTTTAGATTGCACAGAATTTTTGGAAAACCCCTTGCCACCCCATCCAACAGCTAAATGGAGTGCTGAACATAGAATCCAGCGCCATTCATCGCTTTCCGCGTAGAGCAACACAACACCAGCTATGAAGGATGCCAAAATTAAGACTGTCCAAGCCCAGCCTTTCGACGATTATCAAAGCTACGTGTTATTTTAGAATAAACCCAAAAACATTGGTAATTGTAGACGCCACTCCCAGAAGACATCAGGTGGCCGCCCCACCACTGAAATAAGTCGCATCCGGCCAATCACTATTTCGATCAAAATCCAAGCGTTTACAGAAACCAAGGCAACAGAATTAAAACATCAAACGGCTCCCCAAACTTGATGACGACCATAGGCATTTCAAAAACGTAGATGATTTTTACAATAGAACGATAGAACCCTTAATAAAGAACACCTAAGGCGACCGACCTGAAATAGATCCATACTTCAAAAACTTGCCCAGGTAAACACAACATGGGACGGAGCTAAATAGGCGGCGCAAAACAGGATTCGATGGGAGCTTCTGGTAGAGCCCCTAAGTTCCCAAGCCGAAGACCTTAGGTGACCGACCTAGAGAAGATCCATTTTTCAAGAACTTCCCCAGGTGAACATAAAATGGGACAGAGCTAAATTAGGCGGCGCAACACAGGATTCGATGGGAGCTTCTTGTAGAGCCCCTAAGTTACCAAGCGGAAGACCTTAGGTGACCGACCTGAAAGAGATCCATGCTTGAAGAACTTCCCCAAGTGAACATAACATGGGACAGAGCTAAATAGACGGCGCAAAACAGGATTCGATGGGAGCTTCTGGTAGAGCACTAAGTTCCCAAGCGGAAAATATGCCCGCTCATGTACATACAATAAATACATTTTTGAAATATTTGCAACTATAACACAAAAAAAAACATCTTTAAATATATTCCTCCTGCCAAAAAATAAAAATACTTATCAAATTAATTAATTCCATTCTACAAGCTTCTAGTGATATTTGCGGTCTTAGATATTTAGTTAAATATTTTAATTAAAATTCCATAGTAAATCATTATAAACTATTTTCGTATACTCACTTTGATGCTATGCGCATTATGTACAAAATTTATTTATATACAATCTCATTTGACGCCATATAATGTAGTTTATTTTTTATATAGAGACGATTTTGCCTTTTCGTTTAAAGTTTCATTATCTCATTTTGTGCACTTAAAAAAAATGACAAAAAACAACAACATATAAAAAACAATTCGATGAACATATATATATATATTTATATATATATATATATATATATATGTGTAGTTTTATATATATTTAACTTATATATCACGCAGATATAACGCCCATTGCTCTCATACATACATATACATATCTCTGAACATCTGTGTGTGTCTGAGTGTGTGTGTGCGAAAAGCTTGTAATAATTTATGCGAAATTTTTTCATCTGTTGCAGAAATATCAACAAAAAAAGGGAAAACATAAAGAAGAAGAGGCTATAAATGCGAAACAGTTGGCGTCTGCTTGTGGAATACCCTGCAAATACTTTTTCGCAATTAAAATATTATTTACTGCCTTAAGGGAATGCACAAGCAAGCTTGTGTACTAGCACAAAGTAGGACCGTTTTTAGATTATATCAATGATAGTAATTACTATATATATTTTTAATGAAACTAGCAGAAACAAGAGTTTTTTTTACAAAAATTTCGTTACTTTTATAAAAATTAAGTATACGCAATGGTGGGCGGTCTCTGTGTGCTGTGGTGAACTTCGTTTGCAAATTTTGTATAAGTAGAACAAACATTCGATAAGGTTAAGCTGGCTGGCCCCCAGAGCTGGAGCGTGGGTGGGAGCTCATATAGATCAGTGTGATACAGAGTGGAACCGGAGTTTGTCAGCTGTGAGTTGTGGTCATGGATGACTTAGTCGTACACTATGCGCGTGTGTTTCGCGAAAGCTAAGAGTGATACGAACATCCAAATAAGTTAAGAAATATTTTTGGGTAATTTACATATATTTATATCTTAACTTAATCGGAAATACGTATATTATTAAAACTAAGATTGAGGCAGTTTTTAAGAGGTTGTTCGGAAATTTCCCAAAGTTTTAGTTTTTACAAATATTTTTTAATATCTGCAGAATGACTTATTATTACAGACTTAGTTGGAAAGTTCGCTAATATGCCTGAAAATTACAAGAAGACTAAGAAGACTATTCTTGATCTCTCAGTTAGGTAAAAGTGAAATATAAAATATAATAGTGAGGTTCAATGCAAATCTACTATTCCTGTTCATTTTGCAGATATTACCAATTTACCTATTGCCTAAAAACAGATTGTCAAAAAATGTTATAAAAAAATTAACATTTTTGTTGATCTAATTTTTGGGTTGCCCAAAAAGTAATTGCGGATTTTTCATATAGTCGGCGTTGACAAATTTTTTCAACGGCTTGTGATTCTGTAATTGCATTCTTTCTTCTGTCAGTTATCAGCTGTTACTTTTAGCTTTCTTTAGAAAAAAAGTGCGCGAAATTTTATTTACATTTGTTTGTTTGGCGTCAATTTTAATATGGAGCCCACAAAGGAGCATTTTCGTCATATTTTACTTTATTATTTCCGTAAAGGAAAAAACGCGGAGCCGGTTTCTAAAAAGTTACGAGATGTATATGGTGATAAAGCCTTAAAAGGAAGACAGTGTCAAAATTGGTTTCGCAAATTCCGTTCTGGAGATTTTTCATTTAAAAATGAGCCACGTTCAGGTCGGCCAAATGAAGTTGATAATGACCAACTCAAAGCATTAACCGAATTGGATCATCATGTAACTGAGCGTGAGATAGGAGACAAGTTAAATATACCAAAATCAACCTTTCATTATCACATAAAAAGTCTTGGACTGGTGAAGAAGCTTGATATTTGGGTACCACATGAATTGAAAGAAATTCATTTAACAAGCCGAATCAACGCTCTTGATATGCACCTTATACGCAATGAATTCGATCCGTTTTTAAAACGAATCATAACTGGAGATGAAAAATGGATTGTTTACAACAACGTTAGTCGAAAACGATCATGGTCCAAGCATGGTGAACAAGCTCAAACCACTTCAAAGGCTGATATCCACCAAAAGAAGGTTATGCTGTCTGTTTGGTGGGATTGGAAGGGTGTGGTATATTTTGAGCTGCTTCCAAGGAACCAAACGATTAATTCGGATGTTTACTGTCAACAATTGGACAAATTGAATACAGCCATCAAGGAGAAGCGACCAGAATTGGTCAATCGTAAAGGTGTCATATTCCACCAGGACAACGCTAGACCGCAAACATCTTTGCTCACTCGCCAAAAACTGAGTGAGCTTGGCTGGGAACTTTTGATGCATCCACCATATAGTCCTGACCTTGCACCATCAGACTACCATTTATTTCGATCTTTGTAGAACTCCTTTAATGGTAAAACTTTCGGCAATGATGAGGCTATAAAATCGCACTTGGTTCAGTTTTTTGCAGATAAAGGCCAGAAGTTCTATGAGCGTGGAATACTAAATTTACCAAGAAGATAGCAAAAGGTTAATAGGTTCTAGTAGAATTTATTCCCCATTAAGTTTGCACAAAGTAACTTTGGTTTTACGTTAACCTTCCTTGCATCAAATTACTATGATATTTCTATTATATTCATTTATAAACTGTTTTTGAAAATAACGTAAATGCAATTAAATTTTATAAAAAAAATAAAACGCAAAAGTAACCAGGCAATTCAAAGATGTCGCAGAGATCATATACATCTCAAACTGCGCAAATTTATATAAATCATCACAAAATCTTTGCATTCATTTTTTTTTATTTTTTTGAAAACTAGTGTTTTTTGTAAATTTCTCGATAAGAATTGTTAACAGATTTATGCAATATAAAGCTGAGAAAGTTCCAAATAGAATCAACAAAACATCGCTAGTATGTGACTCTCGCTGGAACACACAAATTACTACTAGAGTCACTGCTCAACTTTCTCCGAGAGACGAGTAGGTGCGTGTAGTGGATCTATCTATATTTCACCTTTTCACTTTCTCTCCTCCCCAAACACTATCTAACCCTTTCCCTCTCCGGTAGGGCACATTGGGCTATTTAGCCGGAGTGTCTGAGTGCCTTTGTCGCCCCTGGCATCCTTACATCTATCTATCTATCTATCTGACTCTTTGAGGTGTTCTCGGACTTGAAACAAAATGCAAGAAAATGTTTGAACTTTTTTAAATTCTTAAGTTTCTACATGAGAAATTCTAAAAGATATTTTTTCAAAAATTTTAAGATAAATTCATTGTTTCATTTAAAACAAAAAACTTACTCTAAAGACCATGGCAGCCTTGGTATATAGAAAGACTTTGCAACCGAGCATTCGCTTTTTATACTCAAAACTAAATGAATTTATATTTTTAATTCAAGCTTAATATATTGTTTATTGCTTTATAATTATTTAAAATATATTTCATACTGTAGAAGTTTAAAATGCTCTAAAACTTAATAATGTTTTAATAAAGAAAAATGGACGTACTGAACAAGCATTATTCTTAATTCTTAATTCTTAGAATTATCATTTTTTAATAGAAACAACTAAATTATTCTTTTAAAAATAAAGTAAACTTTGGATTGTTTATAATTTGTAATATATGTTAATATTTGTGTCAAGAGATTTGAAATCAAAGCTGGCTATAAATTATGCGAGGTTACTTAAAATTTAAATTAAAAAAACTGAAATAAATCTTGAGGTTTTTGGGTTTAAATTAAGAAAACTTTAGATTTAATTTTGTATCAATTATACTTTGTTGAATTTGAAAAAATTATTTTTTGTTTAATATTAGGATAAATGATGGATACAAATATTGGTGGCAAACAAATAATAGTTCTGATAACAACGGATATTGGGAAAAGAAAAATATTTATTTTGCACTAAAAGTAAGCAACTATTTGCCATAAATTGTTATTCGATCATTTTCGTTTAATAATTAGAATAAGACCTCATCGTATCATCGTAAGATAAGCATCGTATTAGACAGTCCCAATAAGAAAATAATTATGGCAGCTCTTTTAATCGAAATTGTCAGAGAAAGTTACCAAGTTTGTTGAGCAAAAACAAAACTAACTAAATAAATATTGCAACACCCATTTTAGGGTCGTTCGAATATATTGTTCCAATAAAGTTGACAAATTTTTAACTCGTACAAAATTTGGCATAAATTTCGAGTTAAGAACACATGGAATCCTGCTTAATCGGTACAGTCATACATTTCATTCAATGTTGATTGAATAAGTTAAATTTAGTATTCACAATATCGCATGACAAAATAAGGAAACATTTTGTTGCCTATGGAATTTTGGCTTTCATGATATAATTATGTTACCTTTGGCTATTGACAAACACAACTCGTTTGTTTCTAAATTAAGTACACAAAAGTGTGTTGCGTGTAATATTGTATACAAAGTATTTTTGATATTATTTACGTTAGAATTATTGCATCCAACAAGATCTTGCTACCGTTAAAATATTTTGAATATCAAGTATACGCAATGTGGTTTGGGAAAAAATTTTAACTATTTTTGCGCAACTCGAAGCTTGAGGTTTCCCAGAAAATCTAATAAATGTCATTAAGTGTTCGTACGTCGGCACAACTAGCAGGATTTTACATGCAGAACAACTGAGTCTAAAATATCAGACGATTTCCGGAGTCAAGTAAGGATGTGCTCTCTCTCTCTCTCCTCTCCTTTTTATCAATGTTAAACATGATATTAGATGCAGCGGACTTCAGACGACAGGGTATACAATGGGAGCTGACTGAGAGATTGAATAACCTCAACAACGCCGACTATATAGTTTTGCTCTCACAGAACCACAGTGAGTTGCAAAGTATGATCTGATGTTTCTCTTAAAACTGGCCTAAAGATTAATTGTGGTAAATCGATAACCATTCACGTAAACTCTCGTAATCAAACTTCACATTCCGTTGACAATCTCCACTTAGAGTTAGGAGACGAGTTTGAATACCTAGGTAAGTATGCTTACTCCGAATAGTGGTACCATGGGACCAGAACCAGCTACAGTAAGCTAAGCGTACTTTTGCTGCGTTTTCTCGTATTTGGAGATCCGCCGTCATTGAAAGATCAAACAAGCTGAAAATTTTGAATGCTTGCGTTAAGACGGTTCTACTGTTTGGTAGCGCAACCTGGCATATGACGAATGCTATCAAACAGCAGCTACAATACTTCGTCAACCGATATCCTAGGCGCACAGTCGGTATATTCTGGCCTAGTCGAATCTTTTATGTGCGATTATGGGAAAATAACTGGACAAAAAGGTTTACTTAGTGACATAAAAAGATGTAAATATAGATAGTTAGGACACTCGCTCTACAGATACCAGGAAATCTTACACACTCCGCCCTGGAACCCCATGGGTACTAGAAGCAGGAGACGCCCTAGAACTACGTGAAGACGTACCCTTATGAACGAAACAAAGAAGTCGATAAATGCATTATGATATTTAGGTCTGAATAGACAAATTTGGAAAATGATAGATGAAAAGCTAAGTTCTCAAAAAAACGAGGTGTTAGAAATGAGAATATGTCAATAATAATTTATTCGCAACTTTTCCAAAAATGAGTATGGAAAATGGAGTTATGCAGGCTCTTTGGTACTAAATTGTATATTGGGTTTTATGCTCAAGTCCAATAGGTATTATCACAAGAGCTTTTTTGATTTCTGAAACGTATGCAGCGTAGCATTATTTATATGATAAAGTCCGAGGTAGCCAGATCAATCAGTCATATATATAAATGTTGCCAGCCAGCATACATATATTAAGTGACACGGATTTTGGTAAAAAAATATCTTTGAGATTATGCAGCCTTATACTGTTGACAGACATAGCAGCTGTGCCGGACAGATTGAGCAATATTATAATGTAAAATTCAAGAAGATTTGCAGTAGCTTTGCTGTTCACTCATCGAATAACTATATACTATCTATATATTATCGCTTCAACAGCAAATTCCACATGATTTCTGGAGTCGAGTAAGCAGCAGCAGCACCCTTCGAAGGGTGTTATATATTTCAATTAGATTTTTTTGCTGTAAGAATAGTTTTTAAAGTATTTGTTCCAGATTTTAAATGCCATGCTGCATTAATTCCATATTTGAGATAAAGCTATTCCGAACGATCTCGAATATTAAATGGGAAATGCTGAAATAATAATCAAATGCACATTTCCAAACTATTTGCGAATGTAGTATATGCAATGCGTCCCTATGCGTAAAATAAGGAAAAAGTTTATGGAATTACAAAGTCCAAGCACTTGCTGTACAAACATTTGTCAACAATTTTCAAATTAAGTGTATAAAATGTAAGCTATTTTAGTGTACAAAAGGCACAAAGTTGGTCATAATGCTTTCAATTGTTATGACTAATTGCAACTGCAATTAGTTTTGCTGTTTTATAATATGTTGTTGCTCTTTTGTATACAGTTGTATACAGAAGATAATGCTCGAGATCGACCGTGAATATTGCACAAAATAGTTCCTATTTATGAATATAAACCATTTGTGTCAGATTTGCAAAGTTTTGTTATGTGAAATTTAAAGTTTGTGCTTACTAGAAAGGTCAAAAATTGTCTGCAAAATTTATGCGTCATTCATTTAAATTTCTCGAAAAAGTGAAGCATACTTATGTGGGCTCATGTTAAGTATACGCAACGTAATCTTATTTATAAAGGGTATTATTTTCGAGGTATAGCACCTTTAGTTGGACATGGTTGTTCAAGATGGCGACCGATTTAACAGCTGTCAAGTGATTTATTCTCAGTTTGGTTTGGCAATTCATCATGAAGAGACTCACGCATGACCAACGCTTGCAAATAGTGCAATTTTTTACGAAAATAATGATTCTGTGCGGAGTAAGTGTCACGCACTACATCCATTCTATTGTCAACCAATTCGTCCATCAGAGTAGTTAATTGGATTGACCATGGACAGTTTTCGCACAACGATTTTCCTTATTGATAACTCGTATCCCCAGAGACACCGTAAGTTGATTACAGAAGAAGCATTGAGGAAGTCCCGAATGAGTCCATTCGCCATCGCGCGAAGGAATTGGATCTGTGTACACATCCACTTTATGGAAGATTTTGTTCAAGCATGGATCTTGGTTTGCGTGCTTACAAAATCCAACTCGTACAAGAATTGAAGCCAAACGATCGCCAAACAAGGCGTAGATTCGTTGAATAGTCACAAATCGAGATTGCAGTTAATCCCGATTTTCATAAGCAAATTTTGTTTTGAGATAAAGCGCACTTCTGGTTGCATGGCTATAACCAACGAACAAAACTGTCGCATTTCGAATGAGACTAATTCTCAAGTGTATGTCGAAACACCACATCCAAATGCATCCAGAAAAACTAACTGTTTGATGCGCTTTATGGGCTGGTGAAGTCATTTGTCCGTACTTCTTCAAAAACAATGATGACCAGAACGTAAGAGTAAATGGTGATCGGTATGGAGCCATGACGACTAACTCTTTCATTCCTGAGTTGAACAACCATGATGTCCAGGAGCTGTGGTTCCAACAAGATGGTGCAACATGTCACACAGCTTGTGCCACAATCGATTTATTGAAAGACACGTTTGGGAACTGTGATTTGGGCTCTTAAATCTTGTGTATTAACAGCGCTAGACTACTCTCTATGGGGGGGCTATGTATAGTCATCGGCCTATGCAGATAAGCCACAAACGCCTAACCATTTGGAATACCACATTCGCTGATATACGGTCACAAATGTGGGAAAAAGTCATCGAAAATTGCACGTCCAGATTGGGCTACATACGAGCCAGCCGTGGCGCTCATATGCCAGAAATCATATTTAAAATGTAATGCCACAAGATACTCTTTCGAATAAATAAAATTCATGTCAATCGAATACTCTAACGTTGTTTTACTGCAATTTAAAGTTGTATACCTCTAAAAAAAACCTTTATAAGCAAATGCTTGAGATCCTTGAAACTATTTTGGATGTTGCAATCGAGCATTTGTTACCATATGCGAGTTGGAATTATTAAAAAAAAATGTCTGTAAATTGATTGCGTCAATCTATACCTTCGAATTCAGTTACTAAAATCTCTGAATTAAATGTTTGTAAGTCTTTGAAAATTTATAGCATACTTTTGTGCGTTAATTCAACTGTTATGAATAATTTATAATATTTTTGACGCACTCTGATTTAAGTATATGCAAACTGGTTTTATTGGGCAAAAATAGTTGCTGACATTATTATCAAGCTCATTTGTAAAATTTCAAAATAAAGTATACGCCAGGTAGGTTTTGCAGAATTTAAAGCTTGTGGTGCTAACTACATGTTACCAATTCTCTCCTTCTAATCCGATCCCTTGATCGAGAATTTGAAGCATTATCAATATTTGGTGCCTATTAGTTAAACAATAAATTTAATACACTCCATTTGACAGCCTATAGACCTAAGGCGTTAGGTATGACAAACGCGTACAAGAATCATAAAAACGTATTAATATTTCAATACTACGTTTTTGACTCTGGCCACAAGCCAAACAAAGAACGCAGAACGGAAATTATAATGAATACAGAAGCGGCAATCATAAATGCAATATGATATGTATGACGTTGTATATTTTTTTTTTTGAAAAGGGAGCCAGATGATGGTGCGTGACAAACGTTGGCAACCTTTTGCTTTTGCGTTCAAAAGTATCTTATATTTGCTTGCCAGCAAACATGTTTAATGTGATTATTTGCTTATGTTGTCGGTCTGCTGCTTGAGCAGATGGGTGTGGTGAAGCGGTAGTAGAGCGGAGGAGCTGTGACATACAACTGAAAGACTATTATGTTGCCCGAGTATTTGACCTTTTGCATTTCATACAAAACAAATTGAATCAACACAGCAACACAAAGAAAACATTAACAACAATCGGCTTTAATGATGTCTTTGCATGCCACAGCAACAACAACAACAGCAACAACAACAACTGACACTGACCATGTTGTGGCACTTGTTTGGCTTTTTGTTCAACTTACAGATTGCATATCTCTACTAAGCACACACACACACACACCGACACACACTCACGCACTCACTCACTGCCAGAAGCCTTGAAGCTTAATTTGAATACGTTTATCATAACACCAACAACATTCATTCATTTGCGTGACAGTGACGATGATTCACTTGCACTTACGATCTCATCTGATCTGATTCAATTTGATTTCATTTGATTAAAGTGCTTCTTCCATTGCATCCATTCATTGGCAAATGATTTGCAAAAAAAAAACGCTTTCACGCTACGACGGCAACTTAATGCATCAAACTGGCTACAATCAAAATAAAAAAAAAAAAAAAAAAAAATATCATGGAATCTCACAACTTTGTAGAAACAAGTTGCACTCACGTGCTGCCGCAAAGTGTCTCAGTTTGCACGGCTACGGATACTCGTTACACGGATATGCGGAAACGCTTCCACACCCCACAAGCATGCTAGGTGGCACAGTGGGGGGGGGGGATGAGAACGTACACTGACACGGCACAACGTTTTACTTTTTTTACGTCTTGTATGTGTTCCTGTGTGTGTGTGTGCGTGTCTCTTTTAGTAATTGCTACACACACACACATGCATTCACCACACAATCACTCTCTACGTTTGCTTTCGCTTTTCTCTGAATGCGCGCTCCGTACACCACGACGCTCGAAAGTTGACTGTTTTGCGCTTTGCCCATGTGCCAGCTTTTATACGCCGCAGTTACTGTTAACAATGGCAGCCAAGTGCCGTTAAAGGTACGTTTTTGGTACTTTCACTCACTGTTACGCTCTCACAACGCGCACATTTGGGAAATTTACTCTTTGAAACGCATTGCATGGCGTTGGGCAGTGGCGCGCGACTCCTTGCGCTTACGCCCAAAGGCGCGCCATTTAAATAACTTATGCAAATTTCAATTAAATAATTTGTATTAATTTTCACATAAATAATTAAAATTAAGCCATCGTTATTTACACTAAATTTTTTGCACAATTATCATACAAAATGCAAAAGTTTTTTAGTGCTTTTCGTCATTTTATTTTGTGTCGCAATAAATTTATTTTAGTTTCAACATTTTGCAAGCTTTTCAAATTGCATCAAAATATTGTTTAAATAATTGAATTTTAAGAAGAGTATTATGTTAGTTTTGCAGAAAGTGTATACAATTTGAAGTACTCTAACATCAAAACAAATTGTTGAAGTTTAAAAGTTGTGGTTGAGCGAAATAGTTTACAGGTTCTTACTGAATGCATATTTTTTTTGATATAAGCTTGAAATTTCTACAGATTAAAATAATCTAAAAAATAAATCTAAAAACATGCGATATTAATATTCTTCAAAAGTTGCTTGTGGTTTTAGAGATAACGCATTTGAAAATCCAGACAATTAAAACTACTGCCTGTATTGGGATTACATATATAAAGCAATATTTTTTTTTCTAACGATCGTCTAAGTGAGAAATGTAATAATCTGTTTGAAATATTGTATTTGAAGGCTTAGGACGTGCCTTTATCACTTCTGAACTTGCTTTAACTTGAATACCTTATATTTATAATTTTCGAAGAAATATTACTGAAATATTAAATTTATTTTTTTGGAATATTGCATTTTTCATTAACTTGCTTCACATATTGTGGATCTCTCACAAGTGATGTTTGCAAAATGAGTGAGCCTATATTATGAAAAAAAAATATGCAAAGTAGTGAGTGCTATTTATTGTGGCAGCATCTTGGAATTTTTAAGTAAAGAAATTAATAATAAAGGGTGTTTTTTCTAGAGGTAAAGAACTTTAACTTGCAATAAAACGACGACTCTTCGATTGACATGAATTTTATTCATCCGAAAGATAATCTTGTGGCATTACATTTTAAATAGTTTCTGGCATATGAACGCCACGGCTGGCTCGTATGTAGCCCAATCTGGACGTGCAATTGTCGACAATTTTTTCCAACATTTGTGACCGTATATCGGCGTATGTTGTCTTCCAAATGGTTAAGCGCTTGGGCTTAACATTCTATACCTTGAAAAAACACACTTTATTTATAATTTCAATAGAAATTTTACTAAATTATTATTAAAAATTAATAAAATTATATTTGACAAAAAGTAGTTTTGGTTAAAATTACTTTCTCTAAGATATACCAAATTGATACGATTCCGTCAATTTTATAGTTAAGAAATTTAATGTTAATACATTGCTCAAGCTTATCTTTATAAATAAAAAAATCAAAAGTGCAAAAAAAAAGTTCAGCTCGTTATTAAAAGTTGTGACCGATATTGAAAGCGTTTAACTTTTCTTAAAAGGTTTGACAATTGTTGATAACAAACGAAGTACAGCAGTGTCGGTTTCAGTTAAAATCTGCATATTTTTGTTTCCCAAAAAGTTTCCGGATTTAATTTACTCTTTTATATTTTATTTTCAACCATCTAGTTTATATTTTTCAAAAATTAAATATAATTGTAAATTATTTTTCCTTATACTTGCATAGACATAAACCAATCCAGTACATTGGGAATGGAGATGGGGCGATCTATTGTTGCCATTGCCCCTTTAGCTGCGCCACTGTGCTGAAGCACTACAGGAATTGTCTTACGCTCGACATAGAACAAACAAGTCTTCCTAGCTGGCTTACTAACTCACAATTATAGACACAAGTAGCGAATGAACATGGCCAAGAAGTTGTCTAAATGTAATGTATGTACTAGTTCCAAGTGCTTGGAGTGAACAAATGAACAAAAGTTGCAATCATCAAGCGCTTTCTCTGATTATGATGATAACATCTTACGAACAACTTGGGTTTCCAGCTCTTTGGTACTGCTTCCACCCGGTTGCATCCTTTGATATATATATATACCATATATTACAATAGATTGCACAATTTCCTACAAGACAAAAGTCATTGCAAGTTTTTCTGTTTTCCTTTTTTTTTTTTTGTTTTTTTTTAAGTTTGTTGTTTAGTTCTTAAACAATAAGTAACTAACAAGTTTTCGTACTTAAGATGTACATTTGTTTCGGAGGATCCGACATATATGGGTTAATAAGCCATTTCTTTGACTGTACTTCTTAGACTTTGCTTTCAGCACTTAGCTACCGTGTTTTGGCTGCCGCAGGTTAGCACCTGATTGCGAAATTTATGCTTCTCGTAAATGTACAACTGTTTGTAGTGCTGTATTTCCTGGTACACGGCAAGAAACAGGCCTGATGGAAAACTTTCAGGGAATGAGCTGTTGTTTCAGTATTGGCCTGAAAAAAGTTCATTTTGTGTTAAATGATTTTGCGCTTCGTTTGCGGCCTAAGTATTTCAAGTAGTTTAAAGCAGCTCCAACGACACTTGAAAAAATCCAACACTTTTTCTAAGCCAATTTATGTTAATGAGCCAACATTTGGACTACCGCATGACTAACAGTTGAGGAATTTTCGAAATAAAACCTAAAACATAGAGTATCGTATGTGGATAGCCAAGATATGTTGTTAACTCTGCACTTCGAAACCTCGAAAAAGACATTCGAATAATCTTAAATGGGCTCCTTATGGTGTGGTGCGATACTGCGACGAGAGATCTGGTATACCCTTGAAGACATATGTTTTATTGCAATATCCATTTGAAGCGTAACGCCTTAATAGATCCAAAAACAGATAAAATTGTAAATGTTTATGGATAGAAACAGAAAAGTACTCAAAAAGCAATTCAACTGAATTTGTTATTTTGGGCATTTCCGCTTTCCGGTGCAATTCAAATAAATTGATTATTTTTTGAAACTTAATTTCTGATTATAATCTCTAGAACTTCAGATATAATTAACTAAAAACACCTTTCGAATTTATTTCAAAATAGTAATACCATATGTGAAGCGTCCGTACATTCTACAACATTGTAAATAAAGCTTGAGGGATTCTTGCTGTAAGCGTTGGTAAAAAGAATTCATCATCATCATTAGTAGCGCGACGATCCTAGTTGAATCTTGGCCTTCCCTTGAAATCTATTCCATGCTTCGCGATGTAGAGCTAGCGTTCTCCAGTTTCTTCTTTCAAGACGCTCTGCAGTTTGCTCTTCACTGTCTATCCAACGAGCATTTCGATGACCTCTTCTTTTACTTCCTTCGGGTGTGTTTTGGAAGACTTTTGTAATTGGGCTACTAGGGTCCATTTATTGGACGTGACCAACCCATTGCTTGAGCTTGATGCTTTCCCTGATTGCTAAAGCCGATAGGAGTCATCGTTTTCTTGCACATTACCAAGTATAGAGCAAAGTATTTTTTTTTTTCAAAAATATCAATTCTTTCTCATTCGTTTTTTTCATTTTCTAGGTTGCTGCTCCGTACATTATTATCGTTGATATAAGCTGTGATATCTGTACAATCGCATTTTGGATTTTTTTGTCAGTTTAATTTAACCCAAAGATTTGTAGAGTCTGCCAAATGTTTTATTTGCACATTTTATTCGTGCGTCTATTTCTTTGCTGCAGTTGTTCATGGCATTTATTATTGAACTCAGATATTTGAAGAATTCAATCTGCTCAATGTTGCATTTCGTAAAAACAATTGATTGACATTTAATTCTAGAATGTTGCTCTTGTGCTTGGAGCTTTTAATACCAACGCTATCAAGAGTTGATTGCGTCTGTTCGAAAACAATTTTTATTATTTGCTCTTCAAGGGTTTAAAATGGGATCCCAACCTTCGATTGCCTTTCTATTCTTGTAGACTTCGCCTTATAAAATAAGTTTCTCTAGATGATCGTAAAACATGCCACGGCGTATTATTTTTGCATTAGAAAGTATCTTATGTCATTCCGTTCAGAGTATCTCGTAATTTTCGACTTCTAGCATTACCAGTTTGTAGATCTAATAATGCATTCTACGATTCTTTTCGTGTCTTATGCGCAAATTATAATAACCTTTACGATTTCCCATCCTATGAACGGTGTTTTCAATCTGTCTGAACTCAATTTGGTTCACCAATTCGAGCATCTTTGTACAATCACGATCCATAAAAACCCAGCTTGGACAACGTTGATCTTTTGTCTTCTTTTTTTGCTAAGAAATGTTTAATCTTTAAAATTTTACTTCCTGTTTTTATCTTTTCCACTGTAAATCCAAGTTCCGAGACAGCCCCAGATGTTAGATGGAGAATATCTATAAAAAATTCACCCCTTAGGCTAGGTATATGATTATTATTTAATAATTTCTTAATTTTAACAATTTCAAATTGTTTCAACTAAAGGTCAACTGGACTTAGTTGTATACCCAAATTAATAATAAATATAGTGTACATAGTGTACCAGATATATAAGCCATAACTTGAGTATTCATTTAGAAGATAAATAAAAATAAAGCTTGCTGTCATAAGTTCACATCTGTTAAGCTTCTAAAGTTTTGGATCAGAACGAAAATGGGTTTTCAGATCTTTTCTTTTTTAATGAGTCAGTGCGAAAGTCTTTAGGATTTATTGCTTAAATCAAATTATAATAATTTAAAATAAACTTTATAGTTATTGTTCTGATAATTTTGTATGGGATGCGAATGCTCGTATAAAACATTTTTAGAAATATTCTAAACACTCTGACCTCGAAGTTATATGATTTCATTACAATGACCCAGCACTAACCAGAACGCAGAATATTTACGTCGATTATTGATTTTCTCATGTTTCATCATAATTTCATAATTTCATAATGATCTACAGAATGCTAAGGAAAACGCCAACGACAATTTTCAAAACGAAAAAATAGAACTTTTATCAGAAAATAATTGCTTTGGAGCAACAGTAGTATGGAGACCCAATATATTGCATCTACCATCATATTATAATATTTTATTTCTTTTAACTTATTTCATATATCATGCATCTTTCGTTAAAAAGTAAACTTAGAGATTATAGCCTGAATAACTAGATTTATGTCTAGTACATAACTGCAAGTAGGAGGCGTGGCAGATCCAAAATTCTTTTTGAAGTCCACTTGCTTAAGCGATACGAGACATAGTTTTTGTGCAGCGCAAAGTAGTCTGTATTCTTCTTATTATGTTTCCACAGAAGAAACTGACAAAAAACGAAGTAGACGAGATTTAGAATCGACAGCGATTCCGACCATCAGATATCGAATACTCAGGTGATACAGGAGACGATTGCAAAGGAAAAGATGCAAAAAAGAAAATCGCATCATTCGAAATCCAACCACAAGAGGAAAAAGAAGGATGTGAATGGAATCTCAAAACAATTGAATTGTCTCCCGGGGGATACGACAAATATTTCAATCCTATCGCTAATTCAGATCTTCTGGACGACGGAGTTTTTCCTCCATATGAAAACGATATTGGAGAATTTAATCTCTCTCTCTCTCTCTCCCTCTCTCTCTCTCTCTCTCTCTCCCTCTCTTAGAAAGAGAAGCAATTCGAAGCGAAACGAATTCTTCATTCCATACAGAAGGTGCTAAAGTATGTCCAGAAGTGTGTGATAGGGAGTTTAAGCAAGTGTTCGTTGAAGAATTTAGCAACAATTCTCTTAAAAATCGAATTATACACGACGCGTATGGAGTACAGCATCAGTTCGGAGATATCCAACTGGATTACAAGCAAATATGTGGAAAATTTTCAGACTATCTTCCACATCAGCCATCACGGGTGTCACGTCCATGCTATCCACAACAAACAAACTTAGAATATGTTCAAAATTCACCGCAACTTACCAACACTATTTGACTTTATGTATTTTTGAAACTAAAATAAAGACTTCGAGTATTGTTTCTAAGATCCCGAAACAGAGGATAAAGTTAACGCAACTCAATTTTTTTTTTTTTGTAACTTGACGAGTGTTTCGAATTTCATTAAAATCGGTTGAAATTAATCGATCTTTTAGTTATATCCATCGCTGTTAGCCTAAACAAATGAAAACTATGCCTATAATACTTATCTTTTCAAGATTATCAACCTGCGAAAATGTAATTTATTCCAAAAAAAGGTCTATGCTGTTTAACTGTCTGGCAATGCCTTGGCTGCCTTGGCTTTCTTGTTCCTAAAACTACATTCGCTGGGTTGGTCGAAGACGGCATCGACTGGGTGGCTGGGCTGCGAGCATAGCTTGCTGAGGTATTTTTTCTTGAGCTCCGAAATTGTATTCATGACTGGTTGTCATTTTGGATGTTTTCATTCCGACGGTACCACGTTGCCCCAGTGATGCTTCTCAGAATCCTTGATTGTGCTCGCTGTATGATGTCAATGTTGCTGTTGCTGGCATTTCCCCATAGTTCGGGGCCGTAGGTCGAGATTGCTTGCAGTACAGAATTCTAGAGTAGTATCCTGTGGTGCAGGCTGAGCGGGAAGCAGGTGTTAATGAACCAGTCTAAGTTGTTGAATTTGAGTTGAAGTTTAGTTTTTTTTTGGCTTCAATGTGCCTGCAACATGTGGGTCTTCTGTCAAGGTGTACTTCTATAAACGTTACCTCTTCTGCGCTCGGTGGTAGTATGTTGTTGAACAAAAGGGGTGGGCAGTCTTGCCTGCTTAAAACTTAATATATATTTGTTGTATTTCATAAAGCTATTTAGGCAATTTGTACGCCGAAATCGTTTGCATTCCAAGTCGAAAGATTAGCTTGAGAAGCATTAGTAGAGTTGTATGAGTTTACTCCAAACGATTTGTATTATTCAAGCATCAAACATCAATCCGCAAATGGTAGCTACCACAAAATAAAAAATTTAATTGAAATATCAAAAATATCGATGCTCGAGTTGAGTCCAGTTGTTAAAATCACTTGGAAGTTTCCATGGCTTGCATCTGCTTGAGCATCTCCTTCTTTCACGTCTTTTTTCTCAGTGTAGCAGCTTAGCTGCCATTTATAAAGGATGCGTGTTAGTTGCTATGCCTAAATACCAACCATAAATATGGCATATAAGTATTGTACAGCAGGTATATGCATTTATTGAACAAAACTATGCCATTTCCAACACTGTTTCTAGTGGGTCACTCACACTCACACACTCACACACACACAGGTAATCCTTGGCCAGTTGAAGGTGTGAGAGAGAGCTGCTAGCCATAGTCCTAGTCAGCGTAGTGACCTAGAGTAGGAGTCGCAGTTGAAGTTGGAGTTGAGGTCCGAGTTCGGTTATGTTATACAGCCGGAGGAGCATGTTTGGACATGCTGCCTTTGGCAGTTGACAGCTGGCTGGGTTTACGTTCGGGGACTTTAGTTAGGGACGTTGCCAACCTAACGGCAGTTGGCCAAGGCTTTTTAATAAAACTTTTTTACTTGTGGCGTCGTAATTAGTTGGTCGATAAAGCGAATGCACGAAACACATGCTAAGTGTAACAACTTTGAAAAACTTGCTTGAAGTCTGGCTCTGAGGATGCCGCCTTTGTATCCTTTGTGCGCGCGTGTGTGTGTGTGTGTGTGTTTAGGTAAAAAGTTCCCACATTGTAGTACATACTTACAAGCTTACTTATGGCATATATCCTTGTAATCATGCTGTGTACATGGCCTGGCGCAAGTAAATTAGCTAAAAACCAAATTAAAAGCAAAGTTGCAGTTATTAAACCCAACTTCTGCTAACAAACCGTAAAACAAAACATTGAAAGCTCTGCTCCTTTCGCTCTCCTAACTGTGTATGTCGGGGGTTTCGCTTCTGTCTTTTGGTTTTTTTTTTTTTTTTGTGCTCCAACTGTAAGGGTCTAGCGAATAAGCTGCTTATGTATTTATCTAATTGTGCAACTCTTGCAACAGCAGCACACACCAAATGTCACACTATCATTAGCTTCTCTTTCTTTCGAGATCTCTGGCCTGTAGATATTATCGTGTTTTTTTGGAGTTACTATATCGTAACTGTTGGATGGGTAAGAACATAAATATTTTAAAGCAGCCGCAGCAATTTTGAGCGTTATTAAGAGTTTCACTTATTCTGCGGCTCATTAAATTATGTCCTTTTAGGGTAGCGCATGGGGCAGGGGCGCGTCTAGTTGTTCTTTCCGTATGCCTTTGGGGCAAGTACGTTGTTGCACATTTTTGGGCACACACAGTCTGCCAAATAAGACTTCACACGATGCGCTTAAATTCACTTTTGCTGTAGTTGTTGCTTGTGGTTGCGCTCCAGCAGCAGCCATTGTTGCATCTCTAAACTGGAGCTAGACCTGCCCTGAAGTGCCACCAGACACAGCCAGCAGAAGAAGTGTATGCATGTGTGACCGTATTGCAATAAGTGTCGCAAATAGTCTGCAACGAATTCGAACTACTCTAAAAGCATCTATAGCCACACAATTGTGAAAAATTGAAGTGAAGACAAAGTACTTTTGAAAAAATATATTTTTTCGAAATTCGTAACAGACAACTGACTTTATTTCACATGAGAAAAATCAGTGTGGATGTTACAAACGAACAACTTAAGCCATATAGAGTAGCAAGTGATTATTTAAAGTTTGAAATTCCTTGATAAATAATATAATAAGTTAATAATAAATCTACAATATTTTTACTAATTTCAATAAGAAATAAAGAAATTATGTGTTCAACAGCTAAGCATTCAACTCAAAGCTTGAGTAAAAATTTTTTATCAAAATGAGAGCCTAGGCATTTTGAGATTAGCGTCGAGGGGTAGCGTAGCGGTAGCACAAACGCCTCGCAATCGAAAAATCTGTAATACGATGTTATCCAGAGCGAGCACTGCTGCATTTGTCTAGCACTGGCAGAGCTAGCAAATAAGTTGACGCTATTTACTTAGAAAAATCCACATACTACCTATATATCTACAGTTATATTCATGTTCCCTCGATCTTAGAAGCGATAACCGTGTACTCAAGGGAAATAAATTTATTTACTTTTTTCTATATACAAAAGTTACGAGCGAGCAGCTGTAAAGTATTTACATATAGCACAAACTTTAAAATATTATATTATTTTCCGATTATAGAATTGATCAAGATGATATAAAGACTTACGAACATTGGTTTAAAACTTACAAAGTTTTAATATTTATTGTATATCAACTTCAATTTTTTTTTGTTTCAGTCTATATCAAGAAGACGATAGAGAAACGACATTTAGCAAAAAAGTAGTTTCGAGCAAACAAATAAACTGAAATAAAGATCAAAGACATAAGCATATAATCTGGTTAAAGATTTACAGATTACGCCTTTGTCATCTGCAAATATAATAATAGAATCCATGTTAATCTTCAGTCGAATAATGGTGCATGCACTTCATATGTTTAAAATGACCTGGTTATAGTCAAGAAATAGCTCTTCTTTAAATATTATAATAGATTTTATTTTGTTTTACCATACCGCACATAAGCTGCCTAGACTGTACTATATAAAGGGTGTTTTTTTAGAGGTATATAATTTTTAATTGCAATAAAACAACGATGGATTCGATTGACATGAATTTTATTTTTTCCGAAAGATGATTTCTGGCCACGGCTGCCTCGGTTGTAGTCTGGACATGCAATTTTCAATTACTTTTTCCAACATTTGTGGCCGTATATCGGCAACAATACGGCGAATGTTGTCTTGGTAAATCGTTTGTGGCTTATCCTCATAGACCAATGACGTTGCATAGGCCCCCCCGAAGAAAGTAGTCCAGCGGTATTAAATCACAAGACCTTGGAGGCCAATTAACAGTTCCCAAACGTGTCTTTCAATAAATCGATGGTGGCACGGGCTGTGTGATACGTTGGTCCGTTTTATCGGAACCACACCTTCTGGACATTATGGATGTTCAATTCAGGAATGATAAAGTTAGTTATCATGGCTCTATACCGATCAGCATTAAGTGTAACGTTCTGGCCATCAACGTTGAATGAAGAAGCACGAACCAATGATGCCACCAGCCCATCAAGCCCACCAAACATACCGTTTTTCTGGAAACACTTGAGGATCGAAGACCATACACGTAAACTCTCGTCATCAAACTTCACACTCTGTTAACAATCTCAACTTAGAGTTAAGAGATGAGCTTGAATATATAATATAGGTATGCTGACTCCGAATAGTGGTACCGTGCGTGATATACAGAACCGGGTTACGGAAAGCTAAGTGTACTTTTGCTACACTTTCATGAGTTTGGAGATCCACCGTCATTGGAAGATCAATAAAGCTGAAAATTTTTGGTACTTTCTTTAAGACTGTACTACTGTTTGGCAGCGAAATTTGGCATATGATGAATGCCATCAAAAATCAGCTACAATGCTTCGTCAACCGATATCCTAGGCGCACAGTCGGTATATTCTGACCTAGACGAATCTGTTATGTGCGATTATGGGAGTTAACTGGACAAAAAGGTTTACTAAGAGACATCAAAGAATGTAAATATAGATAGTTAGGACACACGCTCTGCAGAGACGAGGAATATCTTGCACACTCCGCCCTTACCTGGAACCCCATTGGTACTAAATGCAGGGGGGGCGCCCTAGGACTACATGAAGAATATAAAAAAATATAAAGATATTTCGCTTAGCATAGACAAAATTAGAAAATGCTAGTAGATGGGCGACGTTTTTAAAATAAATTTGTGCTAAAATAAGAACGTCAATAATAATTTTGGTAACGTAATGCCAGTTATTCTGACAAAACTGAACGGATAATTGACTACAATTGCCTTAAGTGAAATAAAGTTACTGAGTTTTGTAGCATAACGCCAAGTATTTCATAAGTCTATCGAATACCATCATTGTTTCCATTCGTGGTTTGTCTTTCGTTTCGAGGCCTCAGAGTTCGAGGAATTACGTTTACTCAGCACCACTTCTGTTACCAACCAGCTGTACACACATAACGTAACGCCAAAATAACAAATTTGTTTTGAATATAAATTAACCAAATTGGTTGGCGTTCCGAAACCCCAATTTCCCAGAAACCCTAAGAGAAACATACATTTATATATGCGACTTGTTAGCATTCATAAAGGAAACAAAATTTGCGCTTTCAATTTAAAAAATAATTATTTATAAACTAAACTCATTTATGAAATGGAGAGCAGTTAAGTATTTAAAAGTTGGTCTATCTCGTCTGTCTCGGACTGTGTAGTGTCGAATCAAAGGTATGAGGGGGGAAAAAAATAAAGATACGTTTTCAGAGCATGTTTCATATTTTTCCTAATAACCGAAATGCTGTTAAGGAAAAGTGTGCGCAGAAAGGGGGAATGGCATGGAAAAAGTGCTTTTAATATACACTCAGCCAAGTCGGGCGATAGCAGGGCAGTGCAAGGAAGGATTCTGGAATTTGAAAGGAGCATACAATGCCGAAACTGCTTCTAATTTAGAATCACTTCATTTTACTGTGTGCCCAAAAAGAAAGCAAAGCAAGAAAATAAGAAAAGAAAAAAGAGAGTTTGTTACACAAAAAAAAAAAAAAGAAGAGAAAGGCAAGCAGCGAGACAAACTGGATAAAAAATAAAATGAAAGAAAAATCAGCAATGAAAGGCAGTAGCAGCATGAAAAGAGTAAACGCGACTTTTGGCACTTAAGTCGATGGAAATTGCGCTGGCAGCGCCAGGGCTGCTAGTGGTGATGGCGACGGTGATGGCTTTGGGGCGGCTATGTCATGGCGGCCCGCTGGCTAAAGTGACAGGTCTTGGCGTGGCCAACGGCGACAGTGACTGCTGCAGAGGAAATGGACGTTGGCGGATGGCGTACGCTGTATGACAGCGGCATGCTGGACACAGTATGGGCTGGCACTGCTCTGCTGGCCGCGCTCAAAGTGCCACTGACCGATGTCGAGCACAGATGCAGATGAGTGTGCTAAGCGCTTGGGGGGGTTACTTTGGCGGGGTTGCTGCTGTTGCTGCCGCCGCTGCTTCTTGACGCGCTCCAACGCGCGCGCAACAAGGCAGTGGCAACATTAGTTAGGGCCGGCCAGCAAGGACACCAATACTAATGTGGTGGTGGCCCGTCGATGGTCATTAAAGCTGCCTTTACAATTAAAGCGTCACAAGGACAAAAAAAAAAAAGTAAAATGAAAATGATAAGGTTGCTTGTTGGGGGCTGGGCCATTGCTGGGTTCGCAAATGTGTTATCCCATAATAATAAACTTTTGTATGAAGCTTGAAAGCATATTGCCAGATCAGCCGGCAATCAACGGAGTTGGCTGCAAAATGGACTCATTTAAAGGGCATAGCCATGATCCAACACGAAGCTGGCTGGAGCACAATATGAAATCACGTATTTAATTAAACAACGCTAGGGACCAAATTAAAAACAAAATAACAGAATAGAACAAAACAAAAAAAAAAAACTTTGCCCAAAACAGTTGTTTTCAGCTAAGCGCTGATAATGTGCTGTGGACAGACGCGGACTTCGACACGGATACCGATACGGCCACCAAAACTGGCATCTGCTCCATTGTGCTTGTCGTAGTTTGTCGTCAGCGGCACCTGTGACGATGTTTGGTTCCCAATATTCAAACGTTGCGTGGCTCTGTCTAATGAATGTCACTAATTTGCGCTACGCATTGCAAAAAAGGCAAAGCCAACTCTTAGGGGCGGGGCTGTTTCCAACAAAAGAGCGAACGAACGCGCCAAGAATATTGCATGCACACCTAAATGAGCAGTCAGCTCAGCCCCGCCAAGGGAGAGAGTGAGCCCCACATCCATTACCCAGCAGACAAATTGTTGAAAGCTTATACGAATTATTTGAGAAAATAGTTCTTAGGATGCCCGATAATTCTTATTCTTATTGGTGGAAACTAGATAATCTAGATCTTGAATCGGTAGCAAGTAGATGTCCTTTTAAGCGGTCAAGTCTGATAAGAACAACCCTTTGGGTTACTTGAGCTAACAAAATGTTAGTGGCGAGACTTTGATCCAGCCGATTTTAAGATATTGCAAGTTATAGCAGCTTTGCCCCCTTGAAGTTGTCGAATAATGGACTGATTCGCGACAGTTCTCCTGTGTATGCGCAACGGATATCATTTATGCACTGAATAAGCTAAATATTGAATAAAATCTATGGAAAAACCTCAGCCTAAGACGAACAGCGCTCCTTCTCTTGAAAGTAAAAAGCGAGATTTACGCCAGCAACTTAATCCTAACTAGCGATGTCTTTTGGGTTTACCAGGTAAATGCGGAGTAAATCAATGAAGGAGTCATTAAGGTTTTTTTCTGGTATGCTTCAATTATCTTTACTTCAGCCTCGATGAATTTTTGCATAATTTTTATGTCTTAACCAATCTGAAGGTCTCTGGTGGAGCTCAGTGAATGATTGATCTGCCTAATCCTACCCAAGCAAAGTGGCTCATGACGGATTGGAGCTCAATCTCATACTTGGTCGGTTCGCGATAAGTTCTAAATAGTCAAAAGTGCATTTCTCTAAAATAGCTTCAATTTTCAGCCATTTAAGGCGACATATGGAGAATAGAATTCCCGCTTATTAAGGATAATAAAGTTGCTTTCAGAAAGTCAGGAGAGAGCGTCATGAAATGCGTAGTTTTGCCCTTGATAGAAGGCGTTGGAAGAAGTTTGTTTCCGGCCTATGCTCTACATTGGTGCGTCAAATTTAAATTCATTAAATCTTTTCACATTGTTGTATTATTTTGCAGTATAATTTGACAAGGAATTAAAAGAAAAGGATAATAATGTAGACCTGTATCACAATAATGTAGAAATTTATGGTGGAAAATGTCACGTGAGAATAGATCCCTTAGAGTCTAGACTCGACTAGTAACTCAATGAAATCGATTTTAAATCAATCCAAAATGTAATTGTCAGTGAATTTATAATGTTAAAAAACCAAAACAATAATCATTTCACAAGAGATGTTGTTGAAATACAGCATTTGGATAAAGGGTATACCAAAGTTATGGGGCACCAAAACTGTCTGCATTGGCGAGAGTTTCGCGAATCAATGATCAAGTAAATCGGCGACTGCAGTATTTTTGAGGTAAGAGTTGTAAAATTTTGTTAGAATAAATTGAGTTAAAAACAAGGAGAAGTGGAACCGAGGCGATGCGTTAAGGAATAGTGGTAGTTGCTTTGTAGGAATCATTTATTGTAGAACAACACGATTTAAGGATTAAGGATTATTATAAAATATTATGGAAAATGATGGACGGAAGGATGCTACAGGGAAAAGCTTTAAAATGACCATTGTAATCTAGTAAAACAATATAAAAGACAAATCGAGACCACAGAGTTAAGGGTATGGTTCGAACATTACTTAAAATAAATTATTTTTAGAATAAAAAGATTTTGTATTTTTTATTGATTTAAAAATAATGATATCATTTTAATTTTTATCATTTGAATAGATTCAATACAATGAAAAGACAGACAACTTTGATATTGTATTAAAGTTAAGCAAGTCTAGCAGATCTGTTTGAAAATATAATAAATTTATAGATATATTTGCATAGCATACATATCAACCAACAAAGCATGAAGAACTCAAGGATGCCATAGCAGATATTTTCGAGACATTATATCAATCCAAGCAATATACAGAAGATAGTGATAACGAACGCAGAACTATTTAATTGATAAGACAGATAAAGTTTCTAGCCCTAAGATAATAACAAAGCAGGACTACCAACAGTGAACTGCATGTTTGTTGGATTTTGTGATATCGTCGGTGAAACCGTCAGAGTAACCTACCAATAAAAATAACAATAATAAGATCTTTTAAAAAAATATTGAAAATCTTCGTGGGATTCTAAGAATAAAAATATTAGATCATAACTTAAAGTTTTTATCAGAATAACACACTGAAATAATAATAATAATAAAATTTAGATCTAAGATAAAAAAAATATTGAAGATCTTCGTGGGATTTTAAGAATGAAAAATATTAGATCATAACTTCGTTGATGTCAGAATAATCCTCGAAAATAATCCAAATAATAACAATAATTAAATCTAAGATAAAAAAATATTGAAAATCTTCGTGGGATTCCCACAGGGAAAAATTTTGGTTCATAACATAAAGTTTTCTCCATGGAACGTTTCTCGGAACCTTTATTTTTAACATTATAGTTTCATAAATATAAATGATCAATTATTAACTTCATATTTGCAACTGAGTACAAAATTCATTTTATTTTGTTTGTGTTTTTAAGATATAGTCAATTTTAAGTTATAGTCGGTTGATATTATCATATAATATATATTCTTCACATACAATCAAATTTGGTGTAAAAAATACGAACTTAGTTGTTTTTAATGTTTTTCAGCTGTTGTGACCTAATTCGGTTCTCTAGTTAAGATATTAAACGTTTTGCGAGTATTGTTTCCAAATCAAGTGGACATTCACTATAGATTGGAGAAGTTTTTTAAGGCAAAAGATACATAAAATTATGTATTATTCTAGTAATATTACTTATGAAATTTCTAAAGGGTATTGAACGTGCTTATCATAACCTCAGATAGAAATTGAGCCATAAATGTGTATCTGAACATTTATCCGCCACATCAAAAATATATCGAATTTGTTTTTCAAAATTAATATACTATCCTTCGACGCGGCGTGATATCCTTAACTTTTGTCTAGAATTTGAAGGAATTATATATATTACAGTTATTATACGTTATAAAATCTATGTAAAATTTTTTGAGTTCATATACTGAAGAAATAATATAGAAATTGTAATCTACGTATGTATTCTGACTGACGGTGCTCTCAGAATATTTATTACGAATAGGCAGGTTTTTTGTGCAGAGGGTCCTCCAAAGAAAACATTTAGGCAATAAGGGCACGCGCGGGATGAGTGTCATGTAGAGTGTTTGTTTTACCGATCAATAGAGTTCTGTGCTACACATCTGCTTGCTAAGATCATAATAAAGCCTATCGGAGAGTATGATTCAATTCTTATTGTTGTTAGTGAAGCCAAGATACGTGTATTCCACTCAAAACTATAGCCGTTCGGTAGGGTTTGGGGTTTTAGGTGCCGTGCATTCCTGTTTGTAGACAGCAGATACGTTGTATTTCCCTCATAACCCCAAGATCTAATTTCGTTGACTACTATACGATTCGACAAATCGCTTATAACTCCCATTGGTATCAATATTATCGGCGTCCTGGCAGGGAGATGAACACTTTGGCAAAAAATAGTGCAACTTACAATACAAACAGGTCGAACGATCAAATATCTTATTCTTTGAAGTCTTATACAATAATGAAGGGTTTACAGGTGTCCTTTTCTGCGTTGACAGAGTGAATGTTGACACTCTATGTCATTTTGCTAAGTAGAACTATTTTCGCTGGAATACTGAGCTCAGACAGGGTGGCTTTTTTATCGTTCCATCGGATTGTAATCTACAATGAGATGATGTGTGTTGGTCTGTTTGTCATATCTCGGTTTTAGGATTAGGCGTAAAGTGAAGACCCTGTCTGCTGTGGGCACACCGGTTTAGAAGCCGCATTCATAGCTACGGTCAGTTTGTTGGCACAAAGTCTTAACCTTTCACAAAGTACACTCTATAGGAACTATAAGATAGTCCATCAATACTGCTTTGTTGCTTTTGAGTTGCAATATTGCAACTCTGACTCCAACATTGCTACTTGGAGTTGCATCCACACCGTCGTCTGGTAGCGGGCTCTCTTCTCTAATGGCGAGATTTGTAGTATTGACGCCTGGCAGCAGTTTGGAGAAATGGGAGTTGGAGGCTCTGCACTTGAAACCTTGTGTCAGACTTTCGATTCTCTCGTTTTTGCCATCTCAAAATGCGCCTCGCATCGTTTCCTGCTTATTTTAAATTTTCGAAAATGGCATGCCTTGTGGCGGAGATGTGTTCATGTTGATCGATAATCGATTATCTTCATGTCATTTGTATAGCAGCATCTTGTATTTCCTTGAATCACGCATATAATGCATCATACTTTTCTTGCACTGTCGCTGTCATATCCTGGACTGCGGCTGGCGCATGGATTCATAACTTTTGATTCCCAACATTTCTAACAATTTTAGTAACTAAAAATTATAATCCCATTCTTATCAAAGACATGCAAGATAAGATATTGAAGCACTTCTGTCTTTGAGATAAATGGCTTGACGGTTTTCAGAGTAAAAAATCAAATTCGGGAAAATTAAGGCGAATGCAGTTAATGTTTAAAATAACATTTTTGGTAATAAGAAACGAATTAAAAAACACGTCGTTTTCTTTTCGATGCACATCGAATTTTGTGCCCTTAGTATGAATTTATCGCTGTTTTGAGGGAATTTATTTTAGGATCAAAATCAAGTTTTTGAAATTTAAGTGTAATGTAGATTTCTGCGCATTTTTTATGATTTCTGGAATTCAAAATAAATATATATTTTCGATTAAATTTTTTCTTATAAGTATTAACGAATATTAAAGAATATTGGAAATATGAAAAAAAAATACATTTTTTAGAAGCAAAGTTGGAAAAATTAGTTTTTTTCTATCATTCATATGAATGATATTCGAACTAGGCCATACTTTGTAGCTATCTAGTATGTTCGGTGGCTTACATTAATTTTTTAAGAGAAATCAGTAACTTTTAAATATTTCTTTATCAATACAGAAAAGTAGTAAGTTTTGCATTATTTTATTATAGTATGAAGAGATGTTCCAATAAAATCGAACGAATTTAAAAAAAAAAAACAAAAAACAACCAAATAGTCCCCAACTTGCGAAAAAAAACTAGCAAAACGCGTTCTTGTTTTTGTCAATTGGGTTGCGCTCTGACAACCCTAAGGCGCTAAGGCGAGTTACGTGATGGCGCACACCCGAGGCGAGGCAAAGAAAGGTGACAACCATGGCAACTAACCATAGCATGTGGCGTATATTTTCAAAAAAAAAAAAAGAAAAAAAAAGTAAAAGTAGAAACTAATCGAATTTTAATTAACGTCTCTAACGGCAATTTTATGCGCTGGGCGCCAATCAAGCGCGCCATATTGGCTGCTTCTCACCTGCTTGTCTCTCTGTGCACCCCACCCGCCTCCAGCATAACTATGCCCCGCGTTTTATCAAGTTTCCATTCCCCGGCGTGAAAATTTCTGTGAAATTTTCGTTATTTATTTGGTAGGTACGAGTCTACAAAATTACATTTGTTTTACACTCATCAAGAGTGTTTGTAGATACTTGGGTGTAAGGGCGGTACTGGGAGGCATCAAAAACTTACGCGGTTCAGGATGTTCTTGAATATGCCTTTTATGCTGTCAACACTTCAGCTGCTTGGATTTTCTAGCATCCGTTGATAATGATGCCAGCTAGAGAGTTGGCGACATCTCTTGACATTTGAAGGGAATTCACATGAACAAAAACAACACCAAACCAACAATGAACATTACCATGGATTAGGTTATACTTACGTATACTTAATGTTACAAAAGCGACTACAGAACTAATAATGCAGGGGACTAATATACACTAATATCATGAAATTACCGAAACAAAATTAATTGTGAATGCTAACTATAAATTTGAAAATTAAACTTTTTCAAGCTATGTTTCACGAGGGTTGCCTTTTATATTGCGGAATTAGACAACAAAAATAAATTTTAATCATTAAAAATCGTTTTATTGTTTTTCAAAATATTCCCCATTAAGATCTATAAACTTCAGCATGCGTTTGAACCAATTGTCGAAGAACTTTTGCACTTCTGATTGAGGTATCTTCAAAACTTGTATTCTGAACGCGTCAAACGCTTCTTCAGGTGTCCCAAAACGTTGATCTCCCATTTTATTTTTAACGTAGAGGAGTCATTCGGTGCCAAGACAGTACTATATGACGGAAAACTCATCACATCATTGTTTTGAGTGCTCAAAATTGCAATTATTTGAGCTGACAGCTCGCATTGTCGTGGGGAAGAGTGTTCCGTCTTCGGCGGTTGGTTTTCCTGATTTGCCTTGGAAGACAACTGGCAAACAAATGCTTGTATACCATTCAGAATTGGCTGTTCTGCGTTGATCTAGTGGTACGGTTGCGACATGTTCAGTTTTTCCTAAAAAGCAGACGATCATTTCCATGGATGCGCTTCGTGCACCAACAAGTTTTGTTGGATTTGGCTCTACTTGAAACATCCATTCAGTCGACTGCTGTTTACTTTCGGGATCATCCATGATGCATCACCTGTCTCGATGTCATTGACGTTTTTCAAAGCACCGTGATCGTATTTTTTGAGCATTACTTTCGACCTATCGACACGAACCTTTTTTCGAGCGATTGACAAATTGTATGGGATCCAAAGCGAACAAATAGTGAATGTATGCTGATCTAACCGACGCCTAAGGTTATCTCAATATCATGATAGATCACATGACGATCTTGTAGTATTAATATGCGTACGGCATCAATGGTTTCCGGAACACCAATTGATTTTGAAAGGCCTCCAGCAACTTTGTCTCGGAGTGAACTACGACCTGGCTTAAATTCACCAAACCATCGATAAACACTGGTACTTGATGGAACTCCATAGCCTTCAATGAAGTTCATTCTCTGCATTCTTGTTAAAGTAGTCCACGTCGAAAGTTACAATAAATAATTCCTTTTATTTAGTGAAAACAACACAAATAGCGCTCATACGCCAAAACGTTCTGAGTACGTATAACCTAAAAAACGAGAAACCTTACGATAGAGGTGTCAGTTGCCAAATTACAATACTAGAATTGCCCAATCACGAAATATAAAAGGCAACCCACGTATTACTTTAAAACTTTTGTGAAAATTAGCAATTATCCAATCCGCCTCAATTAATTTAATTTATTTATATATTTTAACAGCCTTATGTGCGAACAACTTGCTCGCATTAATTTCTGCTCAACCTGATGCTATGTCAGCTCTTTCATGTCGTGTCAGCGATTATTAATGTTCCACCATATTTTCCGTATGGTATGGAATACTTTACACTTGTGTTTCGTGTTTAAACTTAATACATTTCATTTAAAATAAGGTTAATTAATTTCTCTTTTTAAAATTCATTTATGCGTTTTAATTTTTTAATGTCAAGCAAGAAATATGCAGAAACTTTTGAACATTTCAAAAAATCTAAAAACTGGTAATTAAAATCAAAAACGTAAAACGAATTTTTCAGTAATAATCTTAATTCGCTTATGTTTTAGGTTCCCCAATTATTCCATACAATACATAAAAAAAAAAATAAATAACAAATAATAGTTCCAATGTACAACAAATAATGAAATAAAATCTGAGATTCTGTAAAATGTTCTATAGATTCCATCGATGTTAATTGATATAACTACGAGGCTAGCCTTAATATTTCGTGATTGGGCAATCCTAGTATTGTAATTTGGCAACTGACAGCTCTATCGTAAGGTTTCTCGTTTTTTAGGTTATACGTAATCAGAACGTTTTAGCATATGAGCGCTATTTGTGTTGTTTTCACTAATTAAAAAGATTTATTTCGGCCAAAAAGTGGAATTAAATCGTGAACGGCTTCGTTCGATTATTTTTTCTAACTTTCGACGTGTACTTCCTCAACAAGAATGCAGAGAATGAACTTCATTGAAGGCTATGAAGTTCCATCAAGGAACAGTATTTATCGATGGTTTGGTGAATTTAACCCAGGTGGTAGTTCACTCCGAGTCAAAGTTGCTAGAGGTCTTTCAAAATCAATTATTGTTCCGGAAACCATTGATGCCGTACGCAAATTAATACTGCAAGATCGTCATGTGATCTATCATGATATTGAGATAACCTTAGGCGTCGGTTAGATCAGCATACATGCACTATTGGTTCGCTTTGGATATGACATCGAGACAGGTGATGCATCATGAATTTACGCGTATGATCTCGAAAGTAAACAGCAGTCGACTGAATGGATGTTTCAAGAAGAGCCAAATCCAACAAAACTTGGTGCACGAAGCACTTGCATGGAAATAATTGTCTGTTTTATCGGAAAAACTGGACATGTCGCAACCGTACCACTAGATCAACGCAGAACAGCCAACTCTGAATGGTATACAATCATTTGTTTGCCAGTTGTCTTCCAAGCCAAATCTGGAAAACTAACCGCCGAAGACGGAACACTCTTCCCCACGACAATGCGAGCTGTCAGCTCAAATAATTGCAATTTTGAGCACTCAGAACATTGATGTGATGAGTTTTCCGTCATATAGTACTGTCTTGGCACCGAATGACTCCTCTACATAAAAAATAAAATGAGAGATCAACGTTTTGCGACACCTGAAGAAGCAGTTGACGCGTTCAGAATACAAGTTTTGAAGATACCTCAATCAGAGGTGCAAAAGTTATTGGACAATTGGTTCAAACGCATGCTAAAGTTTATAGATCTTAATGGGGAATTTTGTGAAAACCAATAAAACTATTTTTAATGATTAATACTTGTTTTTGTTCTCTAATCCCGTAATAAAAAAAAGAAAACCCATGAAACTTTGGAAGAACTTTATAAATTAAGAAAATATCTTAAAAAAGTTTAAATATACATAAGCGAATGTATGCCTAAAGTTTAGCAATTTGAAAAATATTAAAAATATATAAATACATATATTCAAAAGCATTATCTGACTAGAAAAATTATGATTTCTTGCTGGCGCTAAACCTTATAGACATATATATAGAAATTATATATATTCAATAAACTATAGCATCCACAAAGTTTTACCAAAATTAAAGTTATTTTCTAATTAATTTTTTCTCTTATATTTTTCAAACTTGGAAAATCGTAATGCGTCATATGTTTTTAGATATTAATATTATTTAAAATTGACAATCTGACGTATGTAAGATGGCCGCTAAAATGCAAAAACAAAAATGTATCCTCACCTTGGTACCAGAAGATTGCATTTCATACTCAGAAGGAAGAGTCGGAGCCGTTCCCAAAATGAATTAAATCGAAAAACTATATATCGAATTGTTAGACTCCGGTGGTATTTATATGTTTCAGAGTCTCGCAAGATTAAACACTGTTGACCTGACATGGATTGTAGCCAGCCGTTCAGTGAAGTCTACAGCTTCCTACGCATGTGCATCCACATTCGTACCTCTTCCGATGAAAGCAACGCATTTCCATAGTTATCAAAAAAAATAAAACCCTATAAACTGTAGGCCTATAATCTTCCAGCAACCACTAAGTGAGATGAGATGCTCTGCGATTGAAGCAATGACAGCATACTCAAGGGGAATAAATCTATTTTGTTTTCTATTTAAATTATGTCATATTATTTTTGTATTGTATATTCTATATTTCAGGATTGTCATTTGCATTTGAACTCACGAACAATAATAAATATAAATATATTACTTTCCGCAATACAAAAAAAAAACAAATTGTGAAAAATGCCTAACGCATTCATCTTGTTTCGCAAAAGTATTCAAAGAAGCCATCCCAATATGAGCGTTCCAGCTGTCTCAAAGTTAGCGGCTCAAGAATGGAAGGATGTTGACCAATCTGTGAGTTGCATTTAAACTAACCAAATCTTTGAAGGTATATCCTATATAAGGTCTCAAATTCTAATTGCAGATCTGGTATGATGAGGCAAAAAAGCAAAATAACCCAAAAGAGATAATCAACAAGCCTTCAAGCGGAAAAAAGTTCTTTATTGTTTTTATATTATTTATAATTATTTTGGGGCTCTTCTCTATTGGCATGAAAATGCTTGCTGATAACGAGATTCTAAATTTAATATTTTAAAGAAAGAGAGAGACTGCTGGAGTATATTCTTGCAGATGTTGTGCGTTACGTCGGCGAAGAATCTGCAAAGCAGTCAAAAAAAATCAAATTCATTTTTTGCCTTATGATCCAAGTTTCAAGAATTCTGTTCCACGTTAACGGCATCAATGACAATACAAATGGGCCAAATAAGTAAAGTTTCTGAGATACTTGCTGTTATATATCTGATGATACAAGAATATATTGCTTAATTTTTGGCAACCAAAACGTAGTGAAAGAATTGCTATTATTTCTTCAAATTTAGTATTACATTGGACAGACCACAAATATTTTATTATATTTTTAGTAATTATTTTGGGGACTCTTCCTTGTTTTTAAAGCATCGGTGCATCGCGAGCTTGGTATAAGCTAAGAAACTACAAAAATCAATCAGTATAATCATTTCCTAGACTTGTTTTCTATATCAGTCTCTGTTTCCAAGATTTTGGATTTTACAGTAATGCCTTAGTCGTGATGCTATATCTCTAGGAGGGTACCAAAGTAATCTTATATGTGTAAGCCTTGTTGAAAAGCTTTTTCTTGGATTGAGCTAAGACTCGCCTCACTTCAGTTCCGTAAATAATAGAACCTTTGATTTCCAGGCGCTTATCTAAGTTGACACCAAATTATTTGTGGTCTAAGATCTCCCGCTATTACAAGCGTGATATCACTGATAGACTAGCTAGTCTCTGGAAGAGATTCTGTTGTCATCCTGACTGTTGGCAGCTAATAAGTTGGGCACATCCTCACTTGTTCATATGTAGCTAGGCCTTGCAGAATGCGCCTTAAAATGCAACTCTGAACACCGAACTCTTTGGCAGTGTGGACTGGCTACGTGTGAAGAAAGTTCTGGATGGTAAGGTAGAGCTAAAATTAAAATTAAAATTTAAAACTAAATGAATCTTTAATTTTAAAAAAAAAACCTTCACAATTTTAGCATCACATGAAAGTATGGCATGGTCGAACTATACAGGAAATATTTTCAGAGCTCTCTTGCGCTCATTGTTGCTATTTTTATGATCAGGTGCAAGCATAATTTTTTTTGAGAGACACTTCACGTATGACTTTACCTGTATATTTCTACCATGAAATTACGTCTGATGGCACACGTTGCCTATTACCTTGCACTCTGGCTCATTAGCTCTCTCGCTTTCTCTCAGTACAAATAAATTTGAGAGAGCAAATTGGTGTCGTTAAATGTCTGCCGATATAGACATATATCGTAGAGCTTATCTAGAGATACATTTTCTCTCTTGCCAACAATACCCATCCAGCTCGGTGTGCATCCAAGCTAGTTACTACTGCGGTTGGGACGAGTGCTGGTGTGGGACTGCTTGAGCTTCTTTAGAGCCTGACGCCGCATACTACTCTGGCCATAATGCAAATGGAATCATCCAAATTTGCACGTATTTATGCTGTTGCAAGCTTCAGCATAGCAATGCAGCGGCATGGGGCATGTGGCAGCTGGCATATTTCATGATGATCAAGGGTTGGCGGAGATCGAGTGTGGCGCTGCTGGTTTGGCTTATAAAATATGGTACGAGTATGTTGCTGGCAGCGACGTGCAGCTGTCTGCAGCCATGTCACCTGGGCAAGATGCATGCAGCATGCAGCAGGCAGTGAGCAGCAAGCAGCAAGCAGCTAGCTGCAAGTTGCGCAGCTTCATCACGTGCCTGCCAACACAGCTCGGCAAGCAGTATGAGTTGAGTGCAGCGGCAACAGCACCCAGCAACCACTTAGCAACGGCCCAGTTCACCTGCCCAGTTCATGGCGTCGCGTTGGCTTACTTAAATTAGCTACAGTTTATGCTCTATCAGCGCCACGTGCAAATCTCCACTTTGGCACGCATCCAAAATGCTACAAACGCTGGCATCAGCACGTGATTGGAAATAGGAAATCCGAATGAAATTATTAACAACAGGAGATTAATAATCACTCATACTCAGCAGGATTCGAATCCGACATCCAACATCCAAAACATGCATTCCGTACATATGCTATATATATATGGATGCAAGTAACTTATGCATATTGTATCTGTCGGCTCTATGACAATTTGCATTTTAATCTGTAAAATGAAATCAAATTTGAATTTCACACACAGTTCTTCCACACCCCGCACACACCCACACACACACGCCTCCTTCACTTAACATGTCCTACTTAAAAATACAACAGTTTTTAAAGCAAAATAACAATACCTAGTCGCACACTTAGAAATGGAGATTTCTTTTTATGCGAGAATTTTAATATCAGCATATTATAATGCCTTTGTTCGAAATAGTTTTCTTCCTATTCTCTGCTTCGGCTTCGGCTTCTGCTGCTGCTGCTTCTTCTTCATCTACATTTTGGTTTGTATGTGAGTCCTTATTTTGCTGTCGTTGCTGGTATACACTGTAATTTGAAAGCATTGAGTGTACATTGAATCGTTGGAGAAGCAGGAGAATGCATTTAGACAGAGCGAAATCTGTGACTTTTCAGTGTAGTTCAAATTTGTACAGTTGCATCATCAAGTTAGATTATAAAAGATGTTCTCGAAATCGATGTAGAATTCTTGAATTGGCCTATTTTTTTAATTCTCTTTCTTATATATTATTTTTAATATTATTGAAATTCGTATAACTTTTTATCGATTACGTAAATTCTCAGTATTTTTTATTTTGTTAAATTTTATGGTTGGTATTTATCATCATTTAGATTTTGAGTTTTCCAAAGTTTGTAATAAGACTTTTGCTGCATCTTCGAGTGAAAATTATTTGGAAAATTGTATTTTCAAAATTTAAGTGCGGGGAATAATTTGGCAAACAACTATAAAATCTTTTCAACAGTATATCACACTTGACATGAAAGCAATTTTCAGATTCTATGGTATAACAGGTCTGTCATATAGATGGCGCTACTAGAATTAAATCCAGATGATTTTTAGTTTGTCCTAACACGTGTCGAAATTTATCAGCTCAGAGGTTTGTGAGTTATAGCATTTTGAGTGAAGCTACTTTTGTTATTATGAAAAAATGAATAAAAAAGAATTCTGCGTAAAAACTGCTTTTTGAGGGGAAAATATACAGTTGATACAAAAACTTTGTTTGATAATGAGTTTCAGGACATTGTCCTAGGAAAATCAACCATCAAGTATTGTTATACGAAGTTTAGACTTGGTGAAATGAGCACCGAAGACGTTGAAAGCAGTGGACGCCCAAAAGAGGTTGTTACCGACGAAAACATCAAAAAAAAATTCACAAAATGATATTGAATGAGCGTAAGCTGAATTTGAATGAAATAGCTGGAACTCTAAAGATATCAACTGAACGTGTCCAGCATATGATTCGCGAATTTTTGTGTGTGAGAAAGCTCTGCGCAAAATTGATGCCACACAAGCTCACTTTTGACCAAAAACAACGACGAGTTGTTGATTCGGAGCAGTGTTTGAAGATGTTCAAGCGTAATAAAGCCGAGTTATTTCGACGATATGTGACAACATGAAACATGGCTCCATCATTTCACTCCGAAGTCCAATCGACAGTCATGCGATTGGACTGCACACGATGAACAGTCGGCTGGCAAGGTTATGGTGTCTGCATTTTGGGATGCGCGTGGAATAATTTTCATTGATTGTCTTGGAAAAAAGGAAGGACCATCAACAGTGACTATTACATGGAGTTATTAGATTGTTTGAAGGACGAAACCGTTAAGAAACGGCCGCATTTGAAAAATCCATGATTTCGACTTCGAATTGCTTCTGCATCCACCCTATTCTACAGATCTGGCCCCCAGCGAGTATTTACTGTTTTGAGATTTCAAAAGAATGCTCGCTGGGCAGATATTTTCTTCGAGAGATCTTTTGGTTTTCGTAAGTTTCGTAGATATTACATTACTCAGTGCTGCATACAAGCTATTTGTGTTAATCATAAATACACGTCTACAATTCTACACAAAAGATATTATTGGAAATTATCAAGCTGGTTTTACAGCTGGTAAGTCTACAATGGATCCAATTCTCGCAATCCGACAAATTATGGGAATATCAAAAGAATACAACAGAGACTTCTTCTATCAGGTATTCATCAATTTCAGACAAGTATTTGAAGCAGTCAACAGAGAAGCGTTTTGACATATACTTGCAATTTTTTCAAATCCCACAGAAGAAAACAATAAATGAAAGCACATCATGCGTCAAAGTAAACGGAAACACCTCCGAAAATTTCAATATAAAAACTGGTGCAAAACAAGGAGGTGTCCTAGCAGCGGATCTATTTCATCTGGTCCTCGAATATGTAGTCCGAAAGACAGAGGTTGAGACGACAGCAACAATCTGGCATACATCCACCCAGATTTTTGCCTTTGCTAATGATGTGGATATTGTAGCTCGCAACTGTAGGAAAGTTTCAATATTACCAATGAGAAAAGCAGTCAGTTGTAAGCAGTCGCCAGTTCCCAACACTAAAATATAGCCAACATTGAGCAGGTTGAATCCTTCAAATATCTGGGTTCAATAAGAAACACCATAAACTATTGTAGCGAAGACATAGACGCACGAATCAAATCTGCAAATAAAACATTTGACAGATTCTAAAAAACAAATCCAAAATGCGATTATACAAAACGCCAATATTGCCAATACTAATTTTCGGAGCAGAAACCTAGATCACGAAAAACGCTAATGAGAAAAAAAATTAATATTTTTGAAAAAAAAAAAAAAAATACTTTGCCTATGTAATTATGCATGAGCGAGGTTGAGCCAACGCCCTTCAGTACTGCGACCCCCATAGGTCTATCGTGCCACTTACCTTCTAGTACGGATTTAAGGTTCTAAAACCAGTCTGCGAGATATATATAAGGTCAATCTCATTGAGAATGTCTAACAGCTTTGCACTCTTTCGTGCCAGGACTGGGCAGTTAGTGATTAGGTGTTCCACTGACTCGACATACTACTCACTTCGCCGTATACTTGGTCCCATTCAAGAAAGCGATGGATCCTATCGCCTTCGATATAACAGCGAATGCGAGGAAAAACTTGGTGAACCAGCAATCAGGGAAAGCATCAAGCTCAGGCAAAGGTTGGTCATGTCCAAAGAATGGATCCAAGTAGCCCAATTAAAAAAATTCTTTCAAAACACACCCGAAGCAAGAAGAAGAAGAGGTCATCGAAATGCACGTTGAAAAGACAATGTGGAGCAAATTGCGGAGCGTCTTGGAAGAAGAAACTAGAGAACGCTAGCTCGACATGATGAAGAATGTAGAAGATTTCAAGGGAAGGCCAAGATTAAACTAGGATCGTCGCTTAACTAATGATGATGACGGAGCCTCATAATCAGCTTTATCTGTAAGGTACAAAGCGTCAGATCAGATTGAAGTCGTTTATACCAAAATGTTTATCATATAAGTCAATGACTCAATGGTTTAGTTTTTGTGGCACAATGAAGTCCGTGCCAAACATTTGCCTCTTGGCTATGTTTCCACTGGAGTAAATATAATAATTCTAAAGATGCTTTCATCAAGCCATCTAGTTTCTTGCATTGCCAGACTTTGTTCCTTGCTGAAGTACGGTTTCTATTGCACCCGGTCTTTTTAAGCTCGTTACATTCCATTGTCCAATCTTAAGTCGTAAATCGTGTTTCTTTATTCTAGCGTTTGTCGTCAACTGGTTTTGTGTTATTATCCGAGGCGGTTTTTGGGGTCTCATTACAATCATTCTCTCCGATGTTAGGTTATAGACCTTTCGCACACCACTCGACGGGAGTTTTGTGACAGTTCAGGGAGAACCAAGTGGAGCTGGTGTATCGACTTGAAGGAAGCAGCGACAAGGATCGTGCAGGCAACCATATAAAAAAAAATTTATTCTTTTTATTACTTATAAAAACTTTCCTTATATAAATGTCTTTGTGTAAACCAAAGTTTCTGAACTGATTCGTGTTCAGTGCCTTTCTTTATTTTTACCTGAATAATATATTTAGTTTTTATAATTTCTATTTTTAATCGGCAAAAGATTTTAAAACATTCGGACAGACATCTATCACTGCTAAATATTAAAAAAAAAAAACGAGACAAAACATAAATTTTCGATTGCCCAGTGAGAATAAATTAATATTAATTGTTATAAAATAATTAAACAATTTACTATCGAATTAATTATATTTTATTGAATAATGTTCATAAAACAGCCTAAATTGGAACATATGGAATTATTCGTGAATATAATTATTTTTAATGAAAATAATTGAAAACCCTTTGCAGTAAATCAAATTATCTGGGTGATATTTGAAAGAACTAATATTTCTCAGCTTAAAAATGGCAAAACTTAAGGTAGGGCGTGCATGACTTATGGATACACTGTAAAACTTTGCTGCAAAATAATGAGTTATATTGCTTAAGCAAAAACTAACTTTTTTATCCAATTTGCCGAAATCGATATAGTCAAGCGGTTTTGATAAACTTGGCACAAAATTAGCAAATATTAATATCCTTTAGAATAGAATTTCGGCATGGAATTCAGAAATTTTGTAAATAAATCGACTTTTTATTGATTCGTCATGCGAAAACTAACTAATTTTGACCAAAAGTTTTATAAATTAAAATTGACGGACATAATTTAAGTAAACAAAGAAAACACAATAACCCAAAAGTACCAACATCTACGAATTCGACACATTGGAGCAATATATCTTGGAAAGACCGAAACAACTCTTGGGTTCCAGAATCAAGCTACAATAATAATTCATTTATATGCCAAAAACTATTTTATTTTTTGAAGGTGATACAAAATATTATGTTTTTTTGTTTTCAAAAAGTTGTAGCTTTTACCTTCTCTGAGATCCAGGTGATAAGACAGACGAACATGGACATATCCATTTTTTTAACAAAACACTGATAATTTTTTATTTTATTTATTTAGATTAAGATTAAGATTAGCCTAAAAAATAAGGTTAAATTATTGTAGGCCTTCGGATAAATTAAGTATTAAGAGTTTAGATGATGATGAGATGATGAAATTGCTTGATTTCAGAACATTTTAGGACAAGATTTATATTTATATTGTTTTTACTCAAATTGCTTTGAGCTTCTATAGGATTTGTTTTACGAAATATTGATGTTCTATAGCTTTGGAGTTTAGGGCCATCGGTTAATATATGTCTTAAGTTCAAGGGGTTGGAATTACATAATGTACATTGTGATGATGTAGGTGTATTAGTTTGCATATAAGGTGAGTGAGTAAGTTTTGTGTGGCCGAGGCGCATCAGTTTAATTTAACAGATCTATTAACTTTCGAATAGTTTGTGAACTGAGATAATAAGTTTGCTTTAGAATTTTTTATTTTTTGGTACCAGATGGATGTATTTACAAAGTTGTCTAGTTTTTGTATGTTGTGGTTATTTTTAATATATTTTTTGGTATCAGCGATATTTGAGCTAGATGTTTTTATAGGGGGGAATTTCCTGGCCTTATAAGCTGCCATATCGGCAAACTCGTTTTCAATCATGCCCATATGGCCTGGAATCCCTACGAGCTTAAACTTTTGGCGATGATTTAAGAGTTGATTTCTAATATTGAGTGGATGGTAGGTGGTGTTTTCAATATTGTTGATTGCACAATGTTGCTTATGAGTCTGAACAAATAAAGTATTTTACGGTTTGGGTTTTAAGTGGTTCTATGGCCTGAAAGCATGCAATAATTTCTGCGGAAAAAATAGTAGAATATTCAGAAAGAGTTCCTAGTTTTAGGATCTGATTTTCAGTAGGGATAGCTTAAGTTGTAAAGAACTTGTTTTGTGACCTATCAATACATTGAAAGGAAGTGTCAATAAGTTTTTCACGGAATATTATTGGTAAGGTTTTGGATTTATCGTGGATGCTTAGTGATGTGTTGATTAAAGATAAATCATATTTTAGTTAATTCTGGGAGATACTACTCCTAGAAATTCCCAAAATTATGTTTACAATTCGAACACTAAGTTTTCTTTAGTTTTTATGTCTTTAAATTAAACTATTCTGAGGTATTATTTTTATTCTAATATTTGATTTCATTTTAATTAATAAATAAATACTTTTTCTTCTGATTAATAATTTCATAGTCATTAAAATAGATTTTGAAGTTTTTAAAATATTTATTTATTTGAATAAAACATTTTATATTTTAGAGTATCCTATAAGAGCTAAATCTAAGTTAATTTTTTTTTACTTAAAAATAATTAGATAATAATACATGCATATTTTTCTTTTTCCTTCTTATTCCGCTTGGGAAGATAGGGGCTCTACTAGAATCTCCCAACGAACCCTGTTTTGCACAGTCTGTTTAGCTTTGTCCCATGTTATGTTCACTTGGGAAAATTCTTGAAGAATGGATGTTTTCCAGATCGCCTCAGGTCTTCCTCTTTAAGGGTTTTAATATTCAAGTGTCTAATTCGTGTGCGTTTTTCTGAAATGCCTATGGTCGTCATCGAGTTTGGGGAGCCGTTTGATGTATAAATTCTCTTGAATTGGTTTCTGTAATCGGTTGGGTTTTCGATCGAAATGGCGATTGGCCCGATACAACTTATTCCAGTGGTGAGGCTGCCATCTGACGTCTTCTGGAAGTGGCGTCTAATATTACCATTGTTTTTGGTGTTATTGTGAAATGACATGTAGATTTTTGATAAAAGGGGAAAGGCTGGGCTGGGACAGTCGTAACTTTGGCATCATTCATCGATGGTGTTGTTGTTGCTGTACGCAGAAAAGCAGAAAGGTTTTTGAATATTGTTGAAAAATTTTAGATTTTCATAGATATGTTCAAAAATTTTGTTTTATTCATAGATAACGTTATAAATTTTTAATTCAGTTAAAATCTAAATTTATATCTTTTAAAAAAAAAAATAAAAATTAGGTATAACATTATTTTAATATATTCTTATACAAATCCTTGATGATTGGTTAGGAACAAAAATAATCTTTGAGCTTTATGATTTTTCAGAAGCAAGCTAGGCAAGTCAAACTTATTAAATTAAATTAAACTTTAAATCAAAAAAAAACATCAGAATCTTAATAGAAATGATCATTGTTTTACAGTGTACACCCAAGTCGACTTGTTTCATCTTTGCTTTTTGTTTTCTTTTTTTTGGGTATGGTATATTAATATTTTTATTTTCTGACACGACGATTACGTTTTGTGTTTCTGTGTTGCTTTTGTTGCAGTGTATTGTCAGTCAGCCATTGGGCAGATGGCTCAGACTTCATCTTACGCTCTGGCTTGGGGTTCCTTGCTTGCTTGTTCAGCGCCGTAATTGCAACAGCAACAGCAATGGCAACAAAACTGACGGAAAGATGTTGGAACTGCAACATCTACAGCATTATCTGTAGCAACTGCAACTGCACCATCATCTACTACGGCCAGCACGGCAACAGAGTGCAACAGAAGAAGAATCCGCATTGGATTTCATCTCTCGACATTTCCGCGCGAATTCAACTCGCAAATGCCGCCAGGATGAAAATACATAATAACAGATTAAAATTTTATTCAAATCCAGATTACTTTCCACTTCTTTGACGTTGCAGGAACAAAACACACACACACACGCATACACACACACAAATACAGACACATTAAATAAAGTTGTTTATATTTAATATAATCCTTTTAAATGTTTTTTAATAAAATATTATTATTATTATTATTATTCGCTAAAGTGTTATATATTATTGTTGATTAATAAATTGAATTAAATTTAAATTTTGAAATTTACTTTTTTATAGGAAATTTTCTGAATCAATACAGCTAAAGATGCAGCGGATATTAGTGTGAAAACTGTTAATTTAAAGAGACAACGCGTAACCCTAGAGTCTCAATCATCTTTCTTTGGATATCTTTCGTTAGATATAAATTTAGATCTTTATATGCAATGAAAGACATTTGTGTAAGTTTGGTTATAGTTCTATAAAAAGCAACTTTATTTGGATGGAATATGTTCTTGTGCGAGATAAAAGCAAAGAGTTTCTACAAAATCTCTACAATTTTGTTGTTATTATAAATTATTATCAAAAAAATTTTCTTATATGAATCGAATGAAAACATTAATTGCATTTCAAATAGTTTCAAACTTTTGGAAATTTTGTTTTGTAATTGAGTTCCGAAGTAAAGTATTAAAAATGACTTAAATGCGTAACTTCAAAAATTAAGTATCCGATACTATAGATGCTGACAATTATGTTCTCTCATACTGCAAAAGATTTATTAAGATTCTGAAAATAATAAAAACGATAATAATACTTTTTTTTCGTAAGCGTACTTATTTAAATCATAAGCGGTTTTTCAAAATTTTTTAAAAACTAAATTCATAATATTCTGTAACAAGATTCCATAAATATTTTAATGCTTTCGAAAATAAAGCTTTGTAACTCAAAATAAATCGTGAATACCATTTAAACTAAATTGGCTAACCTCAAAGGATAAATAAAGTTTGTGCAAGCCCAAAAACTCCCCTGGATTTAGCTGTTTCATACGGGATGCGTCCACAGGTTGCGGATAGTGGAATGGACTGCAGATATATAGGTTAACTTCAAATCAAGTAAGCAGTTGCGGACAATTCAGCGACCTCAAGTTCAGAGTCTTAGAGGGTTTTTCAGGTTGCATCGAACTCCCAACTAATTCTGAGTGCCAATGATCCTTGGAGTGACATGGTCAGTTTTACTTACCTTTGGAGTCTGTTTTCCATGTGAGGTGCTGCTCATTATACAAACGTGATAAAAAGCTTGGACTCAACCACTTAAGAAGATTATTTCATCAGCAGGCTATCCCGCAAACGTATATGGTATTTGTGTTGGACTTGTATGCCGTCCGTAAAGTTCCTTTACTCAAGAAACCAATCACAAAGACCTCGGATCACACAACAGCAAACAGATGATGATCTTTAGCTTACGAAATTCCACGATTTGGAACATGGAACGATCACTCTCTCTCTCTCTCTCTCTCTCTCTCTCTCTTTCTGAAGCGTCGAAACTGGAGCAAGCATGCAGACAGTTAGAACTGTATAAAATGAAGATCCTTTGGATGTCCGAGATCTGCTGAACGGGAATATTGTATCAAATTGGTTTGCCTTTATTGTAATACATTCGATTATATACAAAATTCTATGCATTTAACTGTCTTTATAAATTAGAGAAGCGCGACCTCCAGCTTGTATCCGAATCCGATTGGAGTTATCTTTAATGAATAAATATTTTTAAATTTAAGGTAAAGAGCGCCTATTTGTTTGAAAGCTATGGCACTGCTAGACAAGAACCATCGACCTCCCGGTTTAGAGGGGAGTATACTATAAAATCAAGCTTAATCTAACTATATCATGTATATCCCACACAGAAAATCGCCTAAAATTATTTGTTTGTATATTTTAATTTTGATGTGACTCAATTTGATATTTAACAATTTTTAAGCATTCCAAATATTGTTAAAATCAGTTGTCCTTGTCAAGGGGTATCCGGTGGGGTAAATCGGTGAACATTTTTTGTTTTTCACAAAGTTGATTATTTCAAAAGAAAACATAGCTGAGTCAACCTAATAGAAAGCATTTTTTTCCATTGCACAATGCCATTTAACATTTTCGCCATCTGCTGCTTTTCTGCTTCTGATGATTGTAAGAAGTTTCCTGCTTTTTATTGACTATTCTTAGGACTTCCTCATTTGTAATGTGTTCGACCCCAGAAATTTTAAGCATTCGTCTGTAGATTCACATCTCAAAACTTTCTTGTTTCTGCATCTGAGCTACTTTTAAGATCCAAGTTTCTACGCCATACATCAAGACAGACCACATATAGTATTTCATCAAGTTCTTAGTTGAAAATTGAGTTGCCTTTTCGTGAACAGCTGTCTGAATTTTTGAAAATAACTGCGAGCTATTACAATGTGACATCTGATTTCTTGATCAGAGTGCCAATCCGTATTTAACTAGTCGCCAAGATATCTGAAATTGTGAACTCGTTCAATTGGTGCGTTTTCAACTGTTATTATATCATTGGCATATCCGATGCTTCTCCTGTTCACTATCATCAACTTCGTTTTTGAGCTATTGACATTTAGATCGTATCTCTTCACTGGCATCAACAGCTCGATTAACTAACTCCTGGACGTCTTGTATGTTATTCGCGATTATCATCTGCGTATTGTTCGTTTTTTATAAACTCTACATTTACTTTGATTCCTTTTTTCTGTAGAAAAGCTATCAATGATGCCAAAATTAAGACTGCATCGCCCACCCTCTTCATGATTTTCAAATCTGCGTATCAGGCGGTAGTCCCACCACTGAACTAAGCCGCATCTGGCCATTTGCCATTTCGATCGAAAACCCAACCGATTTCAGAAACCAATGCAAGAGAATTGAACATAATACGGTTCCCTCTACTCGATGACAAGCATAGGCGTTTAAAAACGTAAAAGAGTTGGAAAATGGAATGTTAGAACCCCTGGAAGGCGACCTGTAGAAAGTAGGTAACAGGCCCAGGAGAACAGAACCTGGAACAAAGCTACACAGGCAGCGCAAAACAGGGTGCGATGGAAGGTTCGAGTAGAGGCCCTAAGTTTTTCCAAGGAAGAATAAGGGGAAAAATATAAATAACTTAAACAAAATTTTTGATCTATTTACAGAAAATTGGTACAGTGCATCAAGAAAGACGTTCACGTCCAACGCTATCTTTTTTATATTTTCAAAGCATTTTTTAAACTTTGTTGAAACATTGAAGGCAATTTCAGATTGACATATCCTCAAAGCTTAAAGTATATTGGGTATTATATGTCAATTCCAAAATTAGTTTTAAGTAAATTTTTTTAAGATAATGGACAGTCTTTCTTAGTTCAAAGATGAAAGATGAAATGCTAAAGAAATTTCCATAATAGTTTGGGAATACTTTGACAAAATAAATGCAAAGCACTCGATCTACTGTTTAAGATAAAACTAAAAGTTTCAAAATCACTAAATAGGCGCAATCATCTGAGAACATTTAACGCTTTGACATTGCCGACGATTATGTGTCTATGGCATTTTGGGGTATAGATTTTATTTGCCTTGGCTCTTTGTAAACGCCCGGCTGGATGATTGCCGAAGGGCAATGCTTTTCTGCTCATCTGCTGGCTAAATTAATATCAATCATCATCATCAATCAGTTGACTGATACTTGGCGATTATGGCTATAATAAATGTGTCCATGCCCTATAGGATGGCTTGTTAATATGCAATTAATATTGAGCTGGAGAAGCTCAGTTCGTAACGTAATGAAAACTGTCATTAATTGCCATTAGTGGGCGATTGATTGGCTGGGAGAACTCACGCCATGATTGGATGGATAGATAGTTGTTGGCTAGTCTGGATGGACAGTTGAAATTGGAGCTGGAGCTGCAGGCTGGCTGCCAGTTTGGAATGAATGAATGGCAGCCCAGAAAGAGTGTGAGAGAAGAGCATTGATGGCTTTTGTATGCTGAGCCAGATATGTGAATGGTCAAGCAATCGGGCATAGCAAATTATATTTTTAATTGAAATCCAACAAATAAAAATAACAACAAATATATATATATGCACAAGAAAATAAATAAATTGTGCATTTATTTATTTATCAAAATAATTATGTATTGTACATTATGTATTATTTGGCATGTGTAAAAGTTACAATGAGGTTAAAACTGCATTTATATTCGCATAAATATTAATCTGTGAAATTGCTTCTGGATCTGAAATCAATTCAATTGAAATAAATTGAATTGCTTTTTGCGAGGTGAATAATCAAAAAAGATGGGAAAAAAACAAATAATAATAATAAAATAAATAAAAATACGAATAAAAAGAGTAATCAATGAGTGAATTTTAATTTTCTTTTCGTATATGAACGAACGAACTTACTTCCTTCCTATTTTGTTGTTGTGTCAATGTTCCAATTCTCAAAATCGAACAAAAACGAAAAAAAACAACAACAACAAAAATTGGAGAACAATACTCAACAAAAAAAATAAACTTTATAAAGTATTAAATATAGTGAGTACATAGTGCGTTGTGCTCTATATAGCCAAAAAAAAGTGAGAACTTTTGCAGCTGAGTAAATAGACGAATTTGCTGTACACTTTAATTTTAAAATTCATACGAAACTGATTCTGCCACTATTTCAATATAATAAAGGGTGTTTTTTTTTAGGCTTAGAACTTTAAGTAGGCATTACTATTGAAGATGGCGACGGATTTAACAGCTGTCAAGTGATTTATTCTCAGTTTGGTTTGGCAATTTATCATGAATAGACTCACGCCTTCGAAAATAATGGTTCTGTGCGGCATACGTATCATGCACTACGTCTATTTCATCGTCGACAAAATCGTTCAACAGAGCAGCTAATTCGATTACCAATAGACCGTTTTCGCACCACGTTTTCTTTTATCGGAAACTCGCATTCCCAGAGACGTCGTACGGTGCGTACTGAAGCAGCTATTGCTGCTGTAGGGCGTAGCTTCAAGGCAGACCCGATTGAGTTCATCCGCCAACGAGCACAGGAACTAGATCTGCGTTCATCCACTTTATGGAACATTGAAACCAAACGATCAGAAGCAAAGTGAAGATTCGTCGAATGGCCCAAAACGAGATTGCCGTTGTTCCCCTATGTAAAGTCATTCTTCTATGCGGATAAGCCACAAGCGTTTTAGAACCATTTGGAAGACAACATTCGCCGTCTTATGGCAGATACACGGCCACGAATGCTGAAAAAAATCATCGAAAATTGAAAGTCCAAATTGTACTACAAGCGAGCCAGCAGTGGCGGTCATACTTTACATGAAACATGTCAATTTTCTTCAACTTCTTTGTTCTGTCTCCTTTGTTACACTTTCGATTTCTAAAGTTTTATTTGTATTTTTATTCGAATTTAAAATCATTTTTGAAATAACGAAATATATTCTTTAACCAAAAATTTTTAATTCTTTGTTGTCTACAATATATACCTTGAAAATTTAGCGTGGTATACTTTTTCTGATGCAGCTTGGGGCTCTATGCAGCAATTTATTTCAGAAAAGCTCCTAAATGCTTCAAAAACTAAACCATGATACTAACTCTATTACTGTTATGTAGAAATGCTTAAAAGCAGGATAGTTGTCAATATGAACTCTGAAAATTTGAATTCTTCAATAAACTTATTATGTAAAAAGATTTTCAATTTATATAAAAAAAGAAATTTTTGTGCAAAGTGAAATACCTGGAAATTCGTAAAATTTGGTTTACTTCCGCTAATATTAATATATTTTTTACTTTCATTTAACAAGATTTTTATAGATTTACTTAACCGCAACGATCTGAAGTATTTCGATATTTAAAACTGGAACTTATCGACGCACATCATACAAATTAAGAAATAATATTAAATTTTGAGGTTATGTCAGCATCATGGTGTATTACGGGGCTTTTCGCTGCAAAATTAAAACAAACGAAAATTAACATGTTTGGATAAGCAAAATTTAAAAAACTGGCAATTTTCAATCTAAATTGTTTCATTTTTGCCTTTTGATTAATTTTTACCAAAAAGTGTAGGCTACAAAACGAGATTCTAATAGAATACGAAAATCCCACTTGAACTATTGCGATCGCATCTGTCAATTAGAGCAAAAAATAAAACGATTTTAGTGGAAGACACTGTACCTTGGATTAAGTGGGAGAATTATTTTTCCAAAAATGCTGCTGTTTGAGATTTTCTTGGAAGTAGATGTGGTTAGTGACGGTAAAATTTGAAGAAATGAGTTTCAAAAATTATGGTTTTTTGAATTTGACCAATTACAGATGTCCTCATGAGATGTTGAATCAGTTTTGATTTCTTTACAACTTAAACCCTATCAGTTTAATGTTTCGACAAAAACTTCGTTGCTTTTTTCTTATTCGCAAAAATAAATTCTTCTTCACGCGTTTCCTTAAAAATACAATTATTTGCGAAAAGTATTAATTTTTTTTCTTAGTAATAGACATGGACAAACGTTAAGGTCTGTAAAAATTCAAAAACTCTGACCTAAGCTGATACTAACTACACTTCTCATAAGTTGAGTATATAATAAAATATTATTCAAATTCTTCAAGTTCTCTAGAATGTAAAAAAAGAAATTAAGAGAAATCATAATCGCACAACAGCCAATATAGATAATAATAACTATGCAGCACTTCGAAGAATATTTGGAAAACTTTCATTCCCAGATTTCTGCTTTTCTTCCATTTCTTCAACAACTTTAAGTCCACTCGCCATCTGTTGGCATTACTTTCGTCCCTGAAGTTAATATGCCAACAAATTCTCATATTCTCGATTACAGGGTATATCGTACAAAACGAAAAAGTTTACAAACTGTACTTGGCACATAAAAGCGCCGTTACACGCTTCTTGATTAATTCCCGACAAATTTTGGTCACAGTAAAAAGTAAAATTAAAATAGGAATTTCATGCGTCATGCGCTGCTTAAACTTTTTATATTCATTTTTGGTTTTTCGGGAATCATTTAATTTTTTCTCTTTTTTTGTATTTTTATTTTTTACTTTTACTTTCAACTCATTCTATTTTAACGCATGCACAACAGCAGCAAAAAGAGATTGAAAGAAAGCAAGCAAGAATAAGTACAAACTTTTTCGAATATTTAATTTCCAGTTTAATTCTTTTATTTGAAATATTTGCTTTTTCTTCTGCTGCTGTTGCTTGATTGTAGCAGAGGCGGGTGGGGGTGAAACAAAACTTTTGGCACGGCAAACTTATGAAAACAAAGACAGGAGGCCGTAATATCGTATGTCGAGTGAATTTCTGTTCAATAATTGCCAGGGATGTTTTTGAATTCAGGTTAAATGTCAACCATAGAATGTGGCAGATAATTTACGTTTTTTTTTTCTTTTTTTTTGGATAGAGCGAGTGGATTCCAATTATTCCAACAAGCAAAAAAAAATGGCGCCTTAGTTGACAGATATATATGTATGTGTGTATCTGTGTAAAATGAGATGATAAGTTGGGCTGAGATTTGTACTGTGCTCATTGAAATGGGTTGACTTATTCGGGGTTCTTGTAGTAGCTACCCTCTTTGGCGTTATCCTGTCGAGTCATCGAGAGATGATGAGAAGTGGGAGTACCCCAGCATTTGACGCATAACTAACGTTCATGGTACTGCTTGAACATAAACAAAGATGATGCTGTCTTTGAGAATTGTCATGGTTATCATGAAATTAATTAAGAAATGATGATTATAATTGGTATCAATAGTCAGTGTTATGGCTTAAAAATTATTATTTCCAAGTTATTATTTCTATTGTCTTTTTGTTTGTTATTGTAAAATAAAAGTCCAGAATATGCTTTTAGTTATTATCTGATGTGCCTTATACTTAGGGTTCGTCAAAAATGTGTCATATCATGTATTCCAAGGATCTGCAGCATTTTTGAAGTTTATATCTTGGATTTTATTGTCAACGACAATGCTTCTGACGCCTTTCTACAAAATATTGCCTTCAATGTTATGTTTTCCATATTTGTTGCTAAGTATAAGTGTGATCGATATTAATCGATTAAAAACGATATACAAAAATCATAGGCATTCGTCTATTATTGCATCAGTACATTTATGGATTTCCTTTTGTATCATAAATTCATGTACAGAGCTAGCTTGCCCTTAGTATCACAGGGACGCTGAGATCAACCCCTACATTAGGATTGGAGACAGTTCTCAACCTGACTCCCTTATGCCCAGCAATAGAGGAAGAGGCTTTAAAGTAGTAACAAATACCAAAAGGGTAAGCTTAGGGAATTGATAGGTATTGATACTGAATAGGGTAGAAAACATCATCGAAAAAACCAAAATCGTAGGCCAAAGTGAAATCACATTTCTTACGAAAAACTACAATGTCGTTGTTCTAACAAGAGAGCAATGGATTTCTAATCCAACTTGGCTAAAAGATGACACACAAAAACGGTGCACAGATGGTTCCAAAACCATCAGGGGTTGGAGCTGGCATAGTGAGTCCTCGCTCACATAACTCCCTCTCACTTAATGCTGCATGCACCGTCTTTCAGGCGGAGCTATTCGCTATCCTACAGGCGGTATAGAGACTGAATAGTTGGCAGTGGGCCGGAGCAAACATCCGTATACTCTCCGATATTCAGGCAGCTCTCAAAGTGCTAAACAGCTATAGCTACACTCCAAATTTCATATATGAATGCCACTGTGGACTTGATGAACTGACAACCCACAACAGAGTCTCTCTGGAATGGGTGTCAGGGCAAGAAGGTCACTCAGATAATGAAGCTGCGGATGTAAAGGCTAAGTCAAGGCAGGAAGTGCCGTTTGTAGGCCCAAGTCCGATGTTTGGTTATTCCAATAACAGACTCAAAACTGAAATTAAGAAATAGGTAGAAGACAGGAAAGCAAGGCACTGGTACAAGAGGGTCTCAGACACTCAAAAAGATTTGTGTGCAATGATGCGGCACATAGGACACAGCTTAGCTCGCTTTGTGGAGCACTGGCAGGCCACTTTCCCTGCAACGACCACTAACACAGAATGGGCCATTTACAGAACATGTAGATGATGAGTATGTCTGTGAGGAGGATGTCGAGGCAATGGAACACCTAATCACTAACTGACCAGCCCTGGCACGAAGGAGAGCAAAGCTGCTAGGCAACCATATTCTCAGTGAAAAGAACTCGATGTATATCTCGTAAACTGGTTTGACTCAGTTTCTGAGAACATTTAGATTGAACTAGAAGAAAGGGGGTACAATAGACCCATGGGGGTGCAGTGCTGAAAGGCGTGACCCGCCCTCGCTCATACATCATAAATTACTTGTTGATTGAAAATGTCCTCTTTTAAGCGGAATTCGCGCCAATTAGTGGAAATGTTGCTTCAAAACAAAGTGCGACTGAAGCTCGGTGATTACCCTTGAATACATACGGCCAGGCTGCATAGAGCGATTCGGATGCCAGGACAGCGGGTTTTTTTTTTTTTTGCTTGTAAAAAGTTTCTCAAAAGGCAAAATTGTAGGGCATTGCTTCGTCGCATCATGACATTATAACGACGAAAAATGGGTCCATTACGATAATCAGAAACAGCGAAATCTAATGCTCATGGTGCCCAAGTCTTGCCATACAATTGGTGAGACCAGTTTGGTGGGAAAGAAAAAGACATGACGATGTCATTCCCCAGAATGAACTGTCACCCAAATCGCAAAAACGGGGAAAAAAAATTAGGAGACACCATTCTACCCAGACGTTGCCTCATCTGATAAACATTTGTTCTTATCAATGAACATGAAATGAATGAAAGGAACACGATCCAGCTAAGGAGCACTGCCATTTATATGGGATCACCATGAACGATTAGCAAAATGAAATAAATAACAACGGAAAACATTTCTTAAGGATAAAGCGCCTAGACAAAAAAAAAACGGAGATATCACAAGGGTTCAAATCGAGATTGCCAATGTTCCCGATTTTCATAAGCGAATTCTGCTTAACGAGGAAGCGCACTTCTGGTTTAATGGCTATAACCAACAAACAAAAAAAAATTTGGAGTGAAGCTAATCCTCAAGTGTATGTGGAAGCATCGATACATCCCCGAAAACTGACTGTTTGGTGCGCTTTATGGGCTGGTGGAATCATTGGTCCGTACTTCTTCAAAAACGATGATGGCCAGAACGTTTTTTTATAGTATTTGCACGATATCGGTATCAAATATAGGTATACAAGCTACAGAAGTTGGTAATTGTTAACTGGATCCTCACTCAAGCAGCCACAAGTACAGTCTATCAGTTTTCATGCCGCTGTGCCACGTCAGGGTTGTCTCACTCTCTCGTTGTTCGCTCTTTTATTCACTTTATCTTTCATAGATTTGCTTCATTTTTTCTCGCATTTGTGTACGGAATAAGTTTAATACTCAGTCGTAAAAGGTACCACGTTGTTTTTATAATAAAAAAAATATAATATACACTGAAAGTTTGTGATACTCTTTCTCTCTCTCTCTCTCTCTGCTCGCATTGAAAGTGGCAGATGTGCAAGATTAAGGCTTATAATGCTGCTGTTTGGTAACGTGGCACAACTTTGTGGCAACGCCGAATTTATTTATGCAATATTTTCGTATTTTATGCAGTTAAGATTTATAATATGGTTTATGCGGCAAGAATGTCCTTTGTCCCTGGGTGTGTGTGTGTGTGTGTGTGTACAGCAATGTCATGCATAATATGTAATCAAAAGAAATCTTTTGCATCCTCTTTTAAGCTAAACGAAAATTCGAAAACTGCAAGTGACCCGGTTTCTATCAAACTTTATATATATTATTTACTATTTTTTTTTACTTCTAGTATTATCCTTGATGATGTTATAAATTCATGTTATGTGCCATCTATGTGTGTGAGTGTGTGAGTGTGTGTGTGTGTGTGTGTGTGACTGCAACCATAACAGTAAAAATCTTTTTTTATTTTTATTCGCAAACTGCACACAAAACGGTTTATTAAAAATCATAACGCAACCGAACAAAAGGATGGATAAAGGAGCAACATTATCAACATAATTAAGAGAAAAATTTCCCTTTCACGGGGTTAACGGAGAGAGCTAACAGTGGCACTGTTGCTGCGAGTAACTGTTAAACAAAGGTACTTAACTGTAAGCAACAGTTGTTTCTGTTAAGTTCCCGTTTTTGCGCTGCCATGGACTTCCCCCAAACTAAATGCGCTTATTTTGTGGAAGCATTTATTTTTGGCTTTTAATGCTCTTGGAGCTCTTGGAGAATATTGCTTAAAGGCAATTGCCATAGAAACAAAAATAATAATTAATATTTTAATAGATCAAGTACATAGAATGTGTTGTATATATATATACATATACATATATATGTATATCTTTAAAGTTGTGGCATGAAAATTGACAGATGGCTGGATTTTGGTTGCTTTTGATGCAAACTAAGCTTTATTAACACTTCTTACCTAACCGCAGCTTGATTTACTTCAAAGCCTGAGTAAGCCACTTCGAGGCTCCGCACTTGCAGTCTATTTACAACTAATTATTGCGATTCAAGTTTTTGAAACTTGAAAATCATAGACCCCGAAATAATAGACAATCAAAAAGGCCAACTTTTTACTATTCTTGCCTTAAAGGCATGACAAACTAACTGCAGTGAGCTGTACAATTTGTTCTAATATTTTGATGACAACTTTTTAAAAATATTTTGACTAGAATAACTAAGTCGTGCAAAGCCTTACATATGAACCCAAAAGATCTCTGATGTCCCAATAGTATATAGTTCTTTCTATTTAAAACTTTGAAAAGCAAAAGACTATTACCAGATGTCAAGATGACAATACGCGATAGAGTAAAGTACATCAATAATCAAGCGAAAACGAAAATGAAAAACAAAAATCTTCATTTCAAAAAAGGAATTCACTTTAGCTGTCTTCTTGGATATGGAATATTCATTTCAACAATATTGATTTTAAAACTAATCTGTACTGTGCATATGGGTGGGTGGTAGAAACTCTATGGGCGTTATTTTTCTTATTTTGTGGAGAACAAGCTGAGGCAACAGTGAAATAAATAAATATCTGGATAGCCAATTAAAGAGATTTTCGGGCATTTTACTTGGCCGCCCCATTTAGAATCATGATGGGCGGTTCAATTGGGCAACGAGTTAAAGTTTTCAGTACTTCAGGATTTCATCACGTTTTTCTCACAAAACAATTTTGCTAATTTACTTTCATCATATCATAGAAAACATTTCTTAATAGTTCCTATTACTTTATAGCTAGATGTATGCAATCTAAAATCAAACTACGATTCTTAGCATTTCTTTTTACTATATAACTAGCCAAAAAGTATGAAACTTCTGTAATTTCACCTACTAAATTACTACCACTTATTCTTCGTGTTCCTCTCATCGAATCACTGTGGCGCATTATCGGAGAGAAGACTACTCTCGACTCCCTCTCGACTCTCTCCTCTCCTTATCTTTTCTTTTTCTTTTCTTCCCTCTATTTTCTTTTTCTTTTCTTCCCTCTCTTTTCTTTTTCTTTTCTTCTCTGCTTTTCTCTTTTCATATATCTTTTCTTCTCTTTTCATCTCTATTCTCTAATTCTAATTAATTGTGTCTTGCCTCTGTGGGAACCCAAAATTTTTAAATATTTATTAATATTGTAAATCCAAGTATTTTTTATCAATATTAATCATTAGTCAATCAACCAATATTTTATCAATAATGGCCATAATTCTAGAAAGGGTATTCATCGCTCTTAATAACTATTTTCATTCATAAATATTATTACGCTTTTCTATTTCCATTTTTCCCTATGTTGCTTCAACAATATCTGTATTTCGTATTAGGTTCTGTCTGCATTTTTTTTAATTATAAAGGTCCAAAGGCGTTGTATGTATTCCTTCCTGGTCTTTGCAACCAGCACGAACCATTTACAAAAATGTGATGATTATTTAAAGATTTACTCAAGATTTCTAAGCGCATATCTATCACCCCTGCTTGGATGGTTTTGTTTCACTAGCAAACGGATTTTATTTTGGCGGAGCTCCCTCAAGACCCACTCATAATAACCTAAAACCTTTAGGGTTACTATTAGGGATCTTGCTTCAAATAGTTATATCTACACTTGTTATCTTTTGGGCAGTGCTAATTATGCATTTGCAATCCATTTGTGCTATCGAATAAGTCGATACAATGTATACGCTTGAAATATTATATATGCTACTATCTGCATGTAAGTAGTAAACTCATAAAGATTCCTTTGTTCCATTAATTTGATTGTAAATCATCAAAAATATTTGTCAAATGTTCGAAATCGATTGACGGCACTCGCATTTCAATTAAAACTACACGCACTTTTGTGCATATTATTATTATTATTTATATTTTTTGCAGTAGCTACAAATATTATTTGTTTACTATATACACACGCCTTGGGGATATGAAAATTTATTGCATTTGTGCAGAGCTTGAATGCAAGTTGATTACTTCAACTTCAACTCCAAAAAAAAAAAACTTTATTAATAGTTTGAGTTGAGGAAATTTGTGTTGCACTTGGAACGCGTTTGGTTGTCAAATGAAGCGGAGCTTGAGAAAGTTATTAAGTTCTTCCCTGCAAGAAGATCGAATGGTCGTAGTTTAACTTATATTTGCCAGCGTCTTAGTCTACACGCAGACATGCACACATTATATACACATAAACATGTTTTTATAATTTTTTTATATTTTTTTTTTGGCAAAAAGCAAACAATATGTTGGATATGGGGTTCGGGAAATATAGAAGAGGCAAAAGAATGTTCGGATGACTGGCTGCATGACTGACTGACTGACTGCTGGGGCCTGTGGATAAAAGTTCGCGTAGAGAAATGTTTGAAATTCTGCTGATTTTCTCTTACCAACTTGCAACTGGTGACAGCGACGTCGACGTCGTTGCACAGTGGTTCAAATTCGTGAATATCGTATAGAAATTATAAATTTCAGCTAAATCGTAATGCATACGTCTTACTTTACTTATATTGCAATTGTTGCGATATATAAATTTCCAGAGACTGAAATATTTTTTGGAAATAAAATAATAATAAATCTATATTTATTTATTTATTATTTTATTTGTATACAATTTATAGAGATTAGCATCTTTAGATATTATGCAGTTATTGGTTAAGCAAATGTAATAAATAAAACTTCTTAAAACTAAGAAAGTGTATTGTTTATGTTTTTATTGTTAAAACTAATGGTAGCCTAATTAATTTTTTCGTCAATCGCGAAAAAGTAGATTCAAAAACTTTTTAATATTTCATACTGCGCTCTTTGTAACTTGTTTTTATGTCATGCAGCACAATCACCTCAAACTTCCGACCCATATAACTTAGCTGGTAAAAATATGGTTTAAAATATTATTTATTCGTTTTCAATCGATATATGAGACCTACGATTAATAAAAGGATATAGAGTTTGTTTACTCTTATTAATTTTGTCTATGTTCTTGCTCATGTGGATATTAAATATAAATTTACTTTCCAAATGCATACCCAGTTATTTTATATTACTTGCCCATCGAGTTCATTCATTTCTATTAAGAAGTCTGTATTGTTAAGATGACAAGGCTTTGTTTTGTTAATAAAATATCGCAAATAAATATATATTTTTTGTTAAGGAAATTCATTAACAAACAATTAATGGTCCTTAGCAAGACAAATATTTCCTTCCAGATATAAACCAATTTTTATCGATATTGTATATTAGAAGCTATCTTTATCACAATAATCATGAGATTATATGCATTCAGAAGAGAAGTATGCAAGAAATAGACGAAGATAAGCTCATGAATAAAAGTCAGCGTCGACTGGTATTCGCACTCTTAACAAATTTTGTATAAGTTCACAGAAAAACGTCAGAAGTTTTTATCTCCTGTCTTTCAGTGTTTACAAGTAGAATATTATTTGTTTTTTAAATAAAATAATACAAGAAAACTACGAAAACCGAAAAATAAAAATTTTTCAGGTTAGATTGCTAGTTACTATAATAATTATAGCTAGGGGCAGTTCTAAGAGAGTTTACGATTAAAATAATAAAAAAATTGTAATAATAATAATTAAATATTCAATTTTTTTAAGTCTCACCCCTTCAGGTACCAATATGCCGTATATGTTCAAATATATTTAATTTCTAAAATTATGATTTTTTTTATTTCAAAAATTAGTAGTTGTGTTCCTGATGTAAGTATCAATATCTTAATTTTTTTCCAATTATTTTTAAAGTATTTTCTTTAATAAAAGTAAAATTGAGTTTTTAATAATTACATTGCAAAGTATTCCAAATTTATAATACTTCTACAATCAAAATGCTCTCAATTATTGGGTATACTTCTGGTTTAAAATTAAAATATATTTGCCGATGAACTTTATTGCTCGACTTTTTCACACACAAATTGCAAATTTCAACCACTGTGCGCATAGCGACGTCGACTACTATGCTAACTTTGTTTCGAGTTCCTTAGTTGGTTGGGCGTTGACTTTACTGAGGGGGCGTGTACTGGGTGCTTGTAACTAATTTACGTATATGCCATATGAGAACGTCTCCTAGCGTCTCTCTCTCTCTGTGTGTATGTGCGTGTGTGTGTGTGTGTGTGTGTGCGTGTGTTTGACAGAAAGTATTTGAAGTGCCGCCACTGTCAGGGAAAAAAAAAGTTCGTGTTATTATTATGTATGTACATATTTTTGTAATACCAACTTTTGTCCGATCCGTCGTCCATGTCGTTCCTGCCGTTCCTGTCATTCCCATCGTCTGAGAACCAAAGTCTGCCCGTCTGTTGTCTGCTACCGAGTGTCACGATTATGCCTGATACAAGTTTGTATAACTTTTGCCACCATCTTTCAAGTCGGTTCCCTTTATTATACCATCTCTCTCTCCCTCTCGCCCTCTCTCACTCCGTGGTTCTTGGTTTCCCTTTTTTGTTCTTGTGCTTGTTCTTGTTAGCAGAAGTACTACTTACTGCCGCTGCCGCTGCTCGAAGAGAGTATGTGGCACCAAAATAAAGTGGTCCAAAAATGTTCCGGCCCCAAAAACTTTGTCCGTCAGCGGCATAGGGTATTTGCGTCTGGGAGGGCCACAACTGAAAAAGGCATCATCAATTACACTGAAACTATTTGTTTACTTAAAAATTTTTGTTGGTGTTTGCCGGAGCGCGTTCACTTGCATGAACGTCTCTCGCAACACACCGAATTGGCGGTCTTTCTTTGTAAACAACACTCATACCCACTCGTATATATCGTATATATCGTATATATCTAACATGTTACATATACTCTGACACAGTTGGCACACTTGCCTTTTGCCGCCTCTCAGGCACCGGTAATGGCTTACTCAGAATATTTTCTTGCTCTTCTTGAGATATACTTTTTTCTGCTTCTTCGACTACTCCATTTTTTTCTCTTTTTTTGCAAAGGTTGCTGCTGGCTGAATGTTGTTTATGAATCCTGAGTGCAAGAGAAGGCGATGACAGCGTGCGCCAGAGTTGCCACCCAGCAAACATAAAAATCCTCTGCAAAACCAATTGCTTACAGATATTTCGAATAGTCGTCTGTAGCGCAGGAGAGAGCAACTTGTTCTGTTAATATTTCGGTTTAGCAAGTGTTTTGAATATTATTAGAGAACACACAGCCTCTGGAAATGCTAGCGAGATTTGGAAGCGGTATTTGGAAGATATCCTCGTAAAGCTATATATAGCTGCAAAACACAGGGGAAGTCGGTTTGATAATCACTCAATCGAAGACTAAATATTATATATGACATTATCCAGATACTTTGAGAGAATAAGACCACGTAATATCACTTCGAAGGAGTTGATAACTTTAAATACTTGGGTTCATTAGCTATGATAACAGCGCAAAGGACTGCATACAAGAACGGATTGTATCAGCCAATCGAACCTACTAAGCGCACAACAAAATATTCAGTTCAAAATTGCTATCGAGGGCATGCAAGCTGCGAATTTATAATTGCATCACAAGGCCAATTGTCTCATTTGGAGAAGAAGTTTGGAGAGACGAAGAATACCTAAGAACCTTTGAAAGAAGAAAAGAAAAATACTGCGAAAAACGTTTGGGCCAGAGATATATGATCGCGGTGACTTCATTCCAAGGAACAATGACGAATTGTTGAGCTTAAACCATGGCGAAGATGTAGTCAAATTCATTAAATCCGAGAGACTACGGTTGGACCAGAACAGAGCACAAAAGCTTGTGTTAGCATACACCCCACTCTCCACAAGAAACAGGGATTGACCAAGAAAGCGCCCAATTGAAAATATTGACGATGATATGCTGAAGATTGAAGTAAGTAACTGGCGCTCCCTTGCTAGCAAAAGAGGCGAATGTAGAAGAATTGTTGAGAAAGCCGAAACCCATCCCGGGTTGTAGAGCTCAATGATGATGATGATCAAGAGTTTTGGCTACAATTCGAAGACGCAAAAACTATTTTCCGTTGAGATATTTAATCAGGAGTTGGGTATACGACTGGAAAATCATCCATACATTAAAGACAGTTTCTAAATAAAAATATTCTTCTTCTTTAAGCTGGCAATAGCCGAATTTGAATAAAGTAGTTAAAAAATATAAAGAAACAATCCTATCCTTTAAGATTTCAAGGTATTAGATTTCATATTATGAGTAAATATTATAATATGTCCTAAGCAACATTTACTTTTGATCACAGCACTATCCTACACACTTTTCAGTAATGGTTTGATAAATATAGTGGAATTTTTCCGAAGGCACCGAGCCTTCTCGAACGAGCTAGCAACACAGCATTAATATCGCCTTCCCAATTGATGAAGAGTGTTTGCAGTGAAGATTTCTGCGCTCAGGCAAGTGATAAACTTTAGACACTAGTCCGAAAAGCGTACGCATATACCAGGCAGGTACTATAGTTTGGATATCATAGTGCCTTCAGAGAAATCTTATCCATAGTACAGTATACGTTACACTCGATCAATCTCTGCTGGGTTCATGGTCACTCTTGAATACCTGGCGGCTGCTAAGTCTACGAGGAATAGTTGAAAAAAAACTTGCGCCACGATACAACCAAAAGTGCGTATTCGACATCCTATAATGGGGACAGAGAGGCAATGTGAAATTTGACTATTGGCTCAAAGTATGTACGTGCCCCACAACGACTTTAGTTGCAGCTGAGGATTCAGCTGAAGACAGATTTCATACCTAAAACATATGCTACGTGACTGTACTAAAAGTCTTCGAAAACGCTTATCCATTGTTCGAAGAGCAGTCTGGTAAACATATCCGTATGGGATGTCGCTTTTTTCATTCAATTCTTCAAAGGCCTCAGCGGACACGATACTCTCCTTCATGTCCCTTACCTTTATTTTAATTATAGGCCACCACAATGAACAACGATCTTTCGATGAACTGACTTACTAACCTAACGCAAAACGAACTTTTAACATTTTTCCAATGAACCTTCACCAAAAACCAGAAGCTAGTATCTAGTATCACCGCTTCGATTTTACGTTCATGTCATTAAAACCAAATGTTGTCTTAATGTGACAATTCTTTAAGCATTGTGGATTCAATTTAAATACTGAGAATTGAACCTGGTCTTATAATAATTTAGAAATATATTCTCAAAACAATTTAAATATATTTATACATTTTTCCTATTCTTAGAAATACCATTGATTAATTATATTTATAATATGCGCGCTGAGTTCGAAATTGTGTTAACGAACGAACCGTACATGTTTTTGAGATAATCAGCAACAGCTCTTGTGATATGACCGTAAACTTGTACACTAAATTAAATGCGGAATGCCTTGATTTGAGGCATAAATAGGAATTTATAGGACAACATTGATCGAAAATCATCTTTCAAAGTAGATTTTTAATCCTTCAAGAGCTCTTGGGTAAGGTTTAAGTATATGTCAGTTACTTGCTTTTGTATTCAAAAATGAAATGAAGTCATGTCATTATCTCATGCGCCACATATACACACACACACAAACACACACACAAATACACAAACACACACACACACCCAGTGACCGCTGGGAAGCTGCAACCTGGCTGCGGGAACCGGATTTTCCTACCATATTAAATGTAAGCAATTGTCGCGTTAGCCCAATGGGAAACGGGTATTAAGGGTAATTATCACGGTTGATTTATACCTTGGGCACTCTTTAGGCCCCTGACATAAAAAGATTTAAAAATTCCCTTTACAGATGGTCATATAATTGATGCCCTTAGGTCACATTTGGAGTTGTGACAAAGCAGAATTAAGCTCTAAATATTCATAATAATTAGTGGAGTTTTGAAGTTTTTATTTTACCAACCTTCGCTTATAAGCATATTTCAGATTTGACCAAACTTTTAAACAAATTACTATTGAAAATATAGCTTTGTTTTTAAATTAAATATTGAACTGAATATTTAGTATAAGAAAGAGAGGCACAATAGGGGGTAGCAGTGCCAAAGTGCGTGAGGCCACCCGCGTTCGTATATTAAATTGCAAGATGACTATGAATTGGGAGTTCATTCGGTAAGTTCTATGTGTTTTTACGTTTCGAAGGTCTTCTAATGCCGAAAAAATACTGTGATCTTCTTCAAATGGAAACCTATTTCAACTATTTCAACTTTTCAAGTACTGCACTATGTTAGGTTGCTTAATCGATAATTTCAGATACCACATGGACGCTCTTTGCAACGAAGAAATTTTTGGCTTACCTCCATCATAATGACTAGAGAAACTAATATGCTATATAACGATAATATATTCACAGAGATATTTTTTTCTAAGAAAAATTGTATTTAGTCTCTCGCTACCGTTCGGCTAAAGAAGAAGTATGTAAGAGAGTCGCGGTAGTGGTCGGCTGTGAAATACCCTGCACATTTCTTCATAGAGCTACAATTTTAACTTTTTTTTATTCGGTGTAGAACAATGATCGGTAAATTTTAAACGATTTTAATGATTTCGAGATGAAACATCGTAGATTTGAAGCGGCGGTTAGCAGCTCACATCGTTGGCATTCCAATGCGACTTTCTCAATTGGATGTTCATAAATTACCCAACCAAATTCGTTAAGGTTCAAGTTCTGTAAATAATAAAATAAAATTATCTTAGTGCCCGAATAATTTTTTCAATCTGACTTATTTTAAGGCTCCCGGTTACCCGAGATTCTACCAATCGGTTGTAGTGCCCTGTTTTGGTATTGCTTATGCTTCTTCAAGAATGTGGATTAGCTGCTCAGTATTTTTCAGCAGGTGTTGCAGTTCTTGATCGAGTCATCGCTGAGACTTAGCTGAGGTTTTTGGTATTTGTGTTTGGATGTGTTTGATTATGGAGTTTCTCTCCAGTGATGTTGTTGGTTGTGCCTGATTCTCCGTATGATGTTAAGGTTGCCAACAAATATATAGTTGCTTTGGAGAAATCTCACGGATAAGTTTACCTTGCTGCTAGATTCTTTTGCGAATACCATGCAGTAAAAATTTTAAGCTTTGCTTAACATAAAATTCGTTAAAATTAAAACTCGTTCAGGGAATTAACGAAATTCACTCGCTACCGATAAAAAAGTCCCCCAGATTCTATTAACTTCTTGCTGCTTTATAGAGTATAAGAAGTTCGTGCACTTAGCACGTTGACAAACATCATATTTTTATTAGAATGAAACCATGTATATAATTTGAGTTTGCTGGGTAACTCTCGGGCTGCACACCTGCTACAGTACGGGGAAAACAAGATGATGCGTTGGTTGCGCAGGGCATTAAAAACTTTGTCATACACAAACACAAAAACCAACCAAGTACCTAGCAGATGTAGTACATGAAGTAGTATACATTGTACATTCAAGATCTTATCTAGTGTCAGTAACTTGCATATAAACAAAATCTATGCAAGTTCTCTAATTGTATGCAAAACTTTGTTTCTATCATTATTTTCGACCAAGATTTTCTCGTGTTTTCCATTATTGTGGGGAATGCTTGCTGTATCTATTTCTCAGCATACAATATGTATTGTATATCCATTTTTTTTCGGATTTTTACACCAAAGAATGTGTTAATATTCAAATTTACATTCTAATTTCATGTGAAATATATTTCAGCATTATTTTTGCCTAACCAACCCCGAAAATAGTCAAAGTCAAGCCAAGCCATGGCAAGCCGAAAGCCGAAAGCATCCCCCAACTGCCGCTTGCAGAATTTGGGGATACGTATAATGCTGGCGGGGTGCACGTATACGGGCTACAGAGACAGACCAGGGCCACGATTACAACACATACATCTGTAGCCGCATCCAACGAGTCCGCCGCGTATTGCTTGTGGCCGGGTCCTCGTTTCGTCGTGTTATTCTTGTGTGTCCCATAAACATAAATTTGTTTGCTTTGTGTCGCATAATGAATGCGTTTGGCTTTTCGTCTGTGGCGCGCGCCTTCGGTGCCTGCTCAGTCTATCTGAGACTCACCATGCGGCGGCATTGGTGGTGATAGAGTCTGTTCTGTGGGCGGTTTGAGTTGGGTTGGGTTGACTGACTGACTGGCTGACTGGGTTGGCGGGTGGCGCCACACTTGAACAGAATAAAGTTTTTAATTTACGATTTTTGATTAAAACGTTAGCAAACGCGAGTCAGCGTGCCAAAGTCAGGGCAGCACTTGGCGGCAGTCAGAGCTTAGGTAAAGCGAGCCGGCCGGGCTGTAGTCAGCACAATGAAACAATGAAGCGTCAAGCTTGCCTTGACTTTAAAAAAACTCCGGGCTTTAATATTTTGTTTCGGTCAGTCTGCGCTTGTTTTTCAATACTTAAGAGACTCCAACAGAGCAGTAGTAGAGTGTTATGCCAGATAAGGTATCGTTGGCTCTCTCTCTCTTGCTCCACTCTCACTTAATACTGTCAGCGACCATATGCTCGGGATCATAATTTATAAAATTTTTCAAGCGTTAAACTTTCGCGCCACAAATCATTTTATATGCTCTCTTTATATATTTTGCTACTTATTTTTGCTTGCATTTGGCAATGGGGTTTGTAATACAATATCTGGCAAGGGTCCTTGATAAGAAGAAACCCAAAAAACAGCAAAACAAAAATGCGACAAAACAACAAAAAAATAAAAAATAAATAAAAACGCAATACAATATATCAACGCTTTATTGGTATTTTGTGAATTTAGATGCATGTTACAATCGTTCACACTCTGTTTTTGCTTCAGCAAATAACAACAATAAAATGTTGCAAGAGATGCTTGAGCGAAAAACCTTCAAAATTTAGATAGTAGAGTTTTCTTGAACATCTGCTTAAGTTGAATTTAAACTTTTTATGACAACGTTTATGCATTGAAAAAATATACAACCTTTGTAGAGGGCGCCAGCAGTTAAAATAATGTTTGCCTTTTAGCGTTACTGTAGCAGGACTTGTGTCAGCTCTTGAGATGACCAAACTGGGGTCTTGTTTGCTATGAGAAAAGTCACTGAGTTAGGAAAACAACATAAGCGAAAACTAGGGCCAGCAGTAAATACTGACTAGTTGAGGGCACAATGGGCTATTTAGCCCGAGTGTCTGCCACCCTCACATCTAATCTCCGTCTCCTTTCACGAAAGCTTATGTTACAACAGCGTGAGGAATGCTTTGCCTATTGGCCAGAATATCCTATAGCTAAAAGTTCAAAAACAAAAAAATTACTAATAGTCAAATTTGGATAACTCTTGGATCTCTACATTAGGTTTCTTAACTTCGCCCAAAATGCATATAAACAATTTTGAGGCTAAATGAGCAGCTGCAGTTGCTAACTGAGGTTAGCTTATATATCTTGCTATCAACGCTCGCCTACATAATGCCTTAAGTAGAGCATTAAATAGTCATCTAAGCGCTTGATCAGCACTTTAATATTGCGTCACTTTTCATGGCCACAAATTGCGTTCCTATTACAAGCCGCCTTGTTTTTGTTTTTTTTTTTTTTTTGTCCAACTTCATTAGCATTATCATTCACATTCCCCAATCTCCATTTTCCACATCATCACGACAAGGTGAAAATGTGAGCTGACTGTAAACGGAGTGGAAGAGCAGCAAATTAGGCAAAACATTTTAGCTGACGTGGGAGTAACGCCGTAAGCAGACTCCGTACAGTTTCGCATGGAATAATTTTTAACTGATTTTTGATAGCCTGTCTGTATGTAGCCCCAAACCAGCTGCACCAAGAAAGTGTCTTGACTGGGCGTAATTCAACTTCGTTTTTCAAAACTACGTTTAGGTCTGCTTGTCGCAACGTCGTCATCTACAACATCATCATCATCTTTATCGTTATTATCGCCATCTTTGTCGTCATCGCCATCGTCATCTTCATAGCCATCGTCAACGCCATCGCCGTCGCCATCGCCATCGCCCATAAACGCCCACAAGTGCCTAATTTGTTTTAATATAAACGATACGATGGTGGTCGTGTAACTTCCTTGCCAGTGCAGGAATTTAATACAATTGACACAATTAATTTCCCCAGGGACGGCGCCTTCTGCCCTGATATTCGCGCATATTGGCGGACAGCATAAGAAATTGCAGATGGCTGTCCAATGATACTGATAATCAATGTTGTCCTGCCTAGCTGCTGTAAGCAGTCGCAGTCGCAGGCGGAAACCGGAAACACACACACACACACACACACGCACAAACAAACATGCAACAAATATAACGGATGTGTCAAACAAATACCAAAACAGCCTTCTGTCTGCGTCTTTGTGAATATATTGATTCCGGGGACTGGGAATTATTTTGGCATATTTACTTATGATATACTCGACTCTCTCTCTCTCTCTCGCTCTCTGTGTGCCTCTTGCGACTTAATAAAGCTATTGAAACAGCTAATATTCCATAAAATGCGTCTTAATTAGACACATGAATGCAGGCAGGAAGAATTTCAATTATTCATATATGCATATAAACATATATAAATGCCAATACCATGTCCATGAACCAGCAATTCATATATATGGAGCATATAGGACAACAGCTGTACAGGAAAAAAAAAAAAATAATAATAAAAATTAAGGATACAAGAAAATTGTAAATCAATTGTGTTAGCAAGAATTTGTGCGTCAGCTGCGTCAGAGTGCATGGAAAAGTGCTTGAATGGAACTATCAGACACCACTTGCTGTTTTGTAGAAGTCCAGATGAAGACCACACTTGCTTGTGGCGACCTATATTCCGTATTTGCCAATCTGCAGCTTCAACTTGAACTCTCTGCGGTAGAAATTCATTTTAACAACTTCCACCATATTGGTCTTATGCGAGACTAGAAGTAATAGATAAAGCTAAAAAATCAAGGCTACTGCGCTGTGAACTATTCTTCTACCATTTTAAAGCTTTACGTAGAAAAGTTTTTAAAATAGGATTTATTCAGCCGATTTCCTTAGAAATAGCCCACCTATGTGAGTTTAAAGAAATGCTGAAGGATTTCAAAATTTTGAACTACTACACTGCGCAAAAAGTATCGGAAAATTCAAATTTACAAAGGATTGGGTTGCCGATCCACGTTAAATTTAATGTCAATATCTCAATTCATTGCTTACTCGATCTTATGTTTTGTAAACAATCAAAAGTGCGTTTTTCGAATTTTACAATGTCTGAAATTATGCAACAAAGAAAGTTTCAGCAAAGTTTGTGTTCGAAATGAAATTTATGAAGTCGTATCGCTGAGAATGCTGCAGCAGACCTTTGGCCAATAGGCTCTATCCCAACACGTTTATTCGTATGATATCAAATCTTCTTAGAGGGCCGAGAAAGTGTTGAAGACGCAGTGCGACCTGGTCGACCAACCAAGTCAACTGATGAGCAATATGTCAAAGAAATCAAGAAATTTGTGCTCGACAATCGTCGATTGAGTGCTAGAGACATTACTAATCTTGTTCTGATATATCAGAAGAATCAGTTAAAACCATTTAATAAGAGCATTTGGGCCTTCGAAAAGTCAAGTCTCGTTTGGTGCCAAGAACAAGGAAAACAGAGTTGCGTTGATGTGTGTGAAACCATGGTTTCCGACTATCGAGATAAGATGAAACGAATTAGAACTGCAGACGAGACATGGATTTATGCTAACGACCCGGAAGCAGACGATCAATCAAGATCGAGCCAAGACCGAAAAAATCACGCCAAAGTCGTTTTAAAATCAAAGTCATATTGACTGATGTCTGCGATTACCGTGACATTGTGCACTTTCAATTCCTTTCAAACGGATCAAACATTTAATAAGGAATATTATTTGAGTGTTATGCGTTGTTTGCGTGAAGCAATTCATCTCAAGCGGCCAGAATTGTGGCGAGAGCACAGTTGGGTTTTGCATCAAGATAATGCATCATCACACAACGCACTCGTACTTCATGATCATTTTGTCAAAAAATTCAACTCATATTGTTCCAAAAAACCCCAAATTCGCCTGAATTGACTCGGTGTGATTTCTGGCTATTCGCCTAACTCAAAAAATTACTTCTTGGTCATTGAGGAGATATAAACAAAATCGAAGAAGCAACTGAAGTCGATCCCGGAAGTCAACTTTTCTGACTGTTTTGAAAACTGAAAAAAGTGCTGGCAACAGTGTATTGCATGGGACGAGTACTGTTTTATAGGGGACGAATAGACTTACAAAAAAAAGAAAAAGATTTTTTGAAATACAAACTAATTCCCTTTATTTTTGCCCACAGTTGTATGTGTGGCATCTCGACGCGACCCACTTTAGCTTCGATTAGTTTTATGAGCCCTAATTTTCATTTTGCTTTTTATCTCTGAGCCAAATAAATAATATAATACTGATGTTGAAACTTCGGCATTTTGTTGGTTCTGAGAATCCATACCACCCGAACTTATGATATATATAGTCTCTTTGTTGTCCAAGAATGACTCCATTGCGAAATTCTATTAAATTTTATATGTCAAGTGATTTATTCTCAGTTTGGTTCGGCAATTCATCATGATTGACGTAGATTCAACGAATGGGCCCAAATCGAGATTTCAGTAGTTCCCAATTTTCATAAGCGAATTTTGTTCAGCGATGAAGCGCACTTCTGTTTGAATGGAAACAAACTGAAAACAAAACTGCTGCATTTCGAGTGATGGTAATTTTCAAGTGTATGTCGAAACACCACATCCACATACATACAGAAAAACTGACTGTTTGGTGCGCTTTATAGGTTGGGGGCATCATTGGTCCGTACTTCTTCAAAAACGATGAATGCCAGAATGTTACGATCAATGGTGATCTGTGATTTCTGAATTGAACAACCATGATCTCTAAGAGCTGTGGTTTCAATAAGACGGCCAAACAATCGATTTATTGAAATATACGTTTGGTGACCGCCTAATTTCACGTTTTGGACCTGTGAATTGGCCTCCAAGATCTTAGACTACTCTCTGTGGGAGTATGTAAAGTCATTGGATATGCGGATAAGCCATAAACGCTTAACTATTTGGAAGACAACATTCGCCGTGTTGTTGCCGATATACGGCCACAAATGTTGTAAAAAATTCAACGAAAAATAGACGTCCAGTTTGGACTACATCAGAGCCAGCCGTGGCGGTCATATGCTTGAAATCATATTTAGAATGCAATGCCACACGATTGTCTTTCGCATAAAAATTATATAAATCGAATAATCCATCGTTGTTTTATTGCAACTTAAAGTTCTCTAGCTCAAAAAAAATCACCTTTTATATATGTAGGGGTGGGTAAAACTGTCGATTTATTGAGAAATACATTTTGTATGAATATAGAAAATTGCAAAGCAAGCGGAATTTCAGATAAATTTTTACCAATCTATTATTCTTAAGATTCGTTGCCAATCTAAGAATGCCATAATGTAGAAATGGATTAGAGTTGCTCTTATCAAAAGTCTTTCCATTTGTGCTTGTACACCTTTTCACCTCAGTTTCACAAAAAAATAACAAATACTTTGCTGTTGGACAAGCAAGAACTACAGAGTAGGAAATTAAAAAAGTTTAATTTTGAAAGTGACTGCTTTAGGAACGGGATTGCTCGATTATTCGACTTAAGCTGGGGCGAACGCTTGCAGCGCTTAAGCAGCTACAAAATGTTATGCAAAATGTAATCCCGGCCTGACCGCATACTAAGTATGTACATGGATAGTTTGCAAAAGTTTACGCCCTCCAATTATGAAAATCCATTGCTGACTGTAGCTGACAAGCAAACGAGGCGTTGGTGCATTTTGGAGCAGGAGCGATATCTCGCACTTGAGGCTGCATTTTAAACAGCAGACGGAGCAGCAGTAGATGCTGCAGAAGGTGCAGCAGATGCCATAGCATACCAAACCATGCCACCAATGAGGTTTGTGGCTTAGGTTGGGATGGGCGAAGGGGCAAGTACGGGTATTTGACAGCACCGGCCATTATCGCGCGTATTTATGCGTGCTGAAGTGGCAACAGAAGTGCCACGACCGCGCCTATCATAATCATTATCATCAGCATCAGGCAGCAGGCAGCAGGCAACAACAAGACCAAACAGTAACAACAACAGCAACATGGTATACAATATATATATATGTATGGGATAAGGGGTATAGGAGTTCACACACTCGTGTCCATGTGAGAATATACATGGACATATGTGTATGCAAAATTAACCAAGCTGTCGACGGCGACGAGCCCACTTGTCGAATATTGGCACTGACAGGAACAGCAGCCACATTATGGTAATAAATTTTCACGCAGGCAACATCAGGCACAGCATCCGCAGTTACTGTAGCAACAACAACAACAACAACAACAATGACAACAGCAGCAGGAGCAGGGGTGTTGTTGCATGGCATGAGGGATACCCGCCAGTATTCTATACTGGCTAAAAGTCAGACACTAACTGCTGGCAGCTGCACAAGTCTCGAGTGCAATGACAACAGAGCGAAATGTTGTCCACACACACACACACACACACACACACACACACACACACACACCGAAACCCCCCCTCGCCGCCACACACTCACCCACACGGATAATACGCTTTGTAAGGACTCGACGCTCATATATAGAGAAGCCTGCAATCGTCGTGTTGTTGCATTTTAGATGCATCCAGGCAAGCATGCATCCATGCATCCGCATCCGTCCTTGATGTTGCATTCGTTTTTTGGCTTACACAAAATGTGCGAAAAATGAATATCTAAACTATAACTTTCCATAATAAATGCACTCTTTACCAGACCAACCGGTCTGTGTATGAGTGGTGTGGGTATACTGATGGAAAGTTATCCGTATTATGGAAAAGTAATTGAGTGTCTGGAATGTTGAAATATTTATGTATGCATAGAAAGTAAATCATTTCCCTAATTGACCATAAACTTTGTAACCAACCGCTAAGCTCGCTTCAATGGTTATTTTCAAATGAACTTTGTTGGGAAAGACAGACAGATAGTGAAAGAGTGATAGAGACAGGGAGAGAGGGAGAGAGAGAGGGAGAGAGCTTAGAACTATGTAATGCATACACGCGGAAAAATAATCATTTAGTACTTTTGGTTCGAATTTTTTCGGCAAATAATCGAACTTATTGGCATGCAATTTAAATAGTTGTAAAATAAAAGCGTTCTACACTAAAATGCATATTGGTATTCCGAAACGATTAACGAAAAGAAGCATCGTAGTCTGGAGGTTTAAGGCATCTACTCCGTATGTTCACAATGCTATCTTAAGTTAGAGGTCTTGCTGAGCTACACTCGAAGAGAGATTAAGCGTACTTTCCCTGTGACACATAATCGTTGCTTTTTATAGATATTAGCTTCTTGAAAAGCTGTGACATTTTGAAGTATATATCACCTGCTTTTATATGTTATCTCTCTATCACAGGCTGATGATTCCCCAGCTACTCATGTAGCTGAACAATATTATACTTGTAAAGAATTTTTCCCTGACTTCATGGGAAATAAAGGGCTTTGGATATTCTTTTCGAAAAAATAAGTATTATTATAGCATTATCTAGAGTCAAGTGTTATTTTTATGGTCTTCTTTAACGGTTCGAATGGAGATCTTGTCGACAAACTTTGCGTGGAGATTTTCTCAGTGTTGCGCACAATCAAACCCCATTTACCAATTTATGGGATATCGGTTCGATATCATATGGCTATTAGACAATTCCTATTGTGTTAGGAAAACGGCATCTGGCAAAGTGCTCGCTTGTTTGCTCTATTGTTTTCATCTTTTCAAGCACAATCCTTGATCCTTGAAGCTGTGCGCTTTCTCAGCCAATAAATCTCCACACGTGTTTTCTTAGATCTTATTAGTTTTGTTTAAAAAGAGGAATAATCACTCTTCCTTCTTCTGTGAGAGATAAGAAACACAATTCGAGGCAACCCTGCTCAAATTGATGAGCAAATTAATTCGCACATTTCTTCATAATAATAATAAACGATTGCAAGTAAACTCTCGTAATCAAACTCCTGAACTTAGAATTAAGAGATGAGCTTGAATACCTAGGTGCTAACTCCGAATGGTGGTACCATGCGTGATGTACAGTACCGGCTACAGAAAGCTAAGCGTACTTTTGCTGCGCTTTCTTGAGTTTGGAGATCCACCGTCATTGGAAGATCAAACAAGCTGAAAATTTTTAATGCTTTCGTTAAGACGGTACTACTGTTTGGTAGCGCAACCTACCATAGGACGAATGCTTTCAAAAAACTGCGCTACAATGCTTCGTCAACCGATATCCTAGGCGCATAGTCGGTATATTCTCGCCTAGACGAACCTCTTATGTGCGATTATGGGAGTTAACTGGACAAAAATGGCTAGAACACACGCTGCGCAGAAACTAGGAAAATCTATCATACTCCTCCTCCCTTACCTCGAACCCCCATTGGACCTAGACGCAGGCGGCGCCCTAGGACTACATGAAGACGTAGGCTCATGAACAAAACCAAGAAGTCAATAAATGAATTAAGATATATAGCTCAAGATGGACAAAATTGGAAAATGATAGTAGATAGGTTAAGTTCTCAATATAAGAACATGTCCATAAAAATATTAATAATAATAATAAGCGAATAATGCTCATATTTTCCTACAGTTTTTATAAAAACTTGATATTAAGCAAGAATGCTTACCATTTCTTCGCATAACTTTGTGGGAATCTCTCATATACGTTTGTAAGTTCCACCCCGAGTTAACCTTGCGTAGACATATACAGAGACTAGCACTTCCTGATAAGATTGTTTGCCACTATAATTAATTGTGCAGTCATAAGTGGCGTCTATTGCAACACTACTGTTGGGCATAATCTATCTAAACTTCCATATCTTCGTGCTGGGTATTATAAATAATATATTCATTATTTAAACAAATAAAAAACATTTTCTAATCACAGATTATTTTGGTATACGTCTTCCAATTATCCCTGTTTCTTACTATTGCACAGAGCTCGCTGATTCATTTTTGGGTTTCTGCCGCCATTGTCCTGCGCCAGGTCATTTTTGGTCTCTCCCTGTCTCTGGGGCCTTGAGAATTCCACTCCAGTATTGCGTGGGGATCCAGGAATTTTTGCTTAGGGCATTACTCAAACATCCATATTTCCGTTTCGAGATTTCTTTTTCAACGGGCTTTTGCAAACTTCCCACACTTGTTACTTCGATATAGTTCTCGGCCAGTCGATGCGTAATATGTTACGTCAGCAATGATCGCCCTGGCTGATCCAAGATATTATTATAATTTACACTACTCCGCCCTGAAGAGTTTTTACGATTTGTGGCCCGTTCAGTCAAGGCTGACATATAACTAAAGATATCAAAAAACCATTATTTACGAGGCATAGGGATTTATACAAAACTAAAACAAAATCGATTGACTATACCAATGACTCTATAGTTATTACAGCATTTGAAGATACCAGGACAACGATTATTTCATAGGCAGTCATTTTGAAAAAAGTTTCATTAAAAGGACATTTGTTTGAAATCTTCATGCCGTATTGATTTATAACGGGTGTTTTTTTTCGAGGTATAGAACTTTAAGTTGGCATTAACAGCTGTCAAGTGAATTATTCTCAGTTTGGCTTGGAAATTTAAGAGAGTTGAAGCCAGACGCTCATCAAGCAAGGCGTAGATTCATCGAATGGGCCCAAAACGAGATTGCCGTTGTTCCCGATTTTCGTAAACGTATTTTGTTTAGCGATGAAGGGTACTTCTGGTTAAATAGCTACATCAAGCTAGTCCTCAAGTGTAATCCTCAAGTGTATGTCGAAACACCGCAACATCCCGAAAAACTGACTGTTTGGTGCGCTTAATGGATTTGCTAGAATCATTCAGTCCGCACTTCTTCAAAAACGATGATGGCCAGCATGTTACACTCCATGGGAATCGGTATAGATGATTACTAACTTTTTCATTCCTGAATTGAACAACTAGTATGTCCAGGAGCTGTTCCAAAAAGACAGCGCAATATGTCACACAGCTCGTGCCACAATGGAGTTATTGAAAGTCACGTTTGGGAGCTGTGAATTGGCCTCCAATATCTTGTGATTTAACACCGCTAGGGTACTTTCTGTGGGGCTATATGTTAAGTTATTGGTCTATGCGCATAAGCCACAAGCGCTTAACCATTTGGAAGGTAATTGCCGATATACGGCCACAAATGTTGGAAAAAGTCGTCGAAAATTGCACGTCCATCTTGAACTACATGCGAGCCAGCCGTGGCGTTCATATGCCAGAAATCAACTTTCGGAAAAATAAAATTCATTTCAATCGAATAATCCATCGTCGCAATTTAAAGTTCTATACCTCTAAAAAACACACCCTTAACAATAAAATGTTTACATCCCAAGCACTAAAAAGTTTCTGTTCATCTCTGCTGATGCTAGGAGTTCAAGTCGTTCATGGATCATTCTTTACGATACCACCCATAATATTAAGCAACATCATCTAAATCTCACCAAAAAAGACTGACTAAACTTAGCTTTTACTTCGAATCGATTAAGTATTCAAAAAAATATATTCCAACTTACGAGTTTTTAAACGAATTCGCCACAAATTCATGTGCTTGCTTGCAATTGTTTATGATATTGATTGTTTAAACGATAATCGCCATACATAGCAAACAATTTTTTCAGTGCAGTGTTCCCTGCTGGAGACTTGAACCCACTCAAATAATCACACAAACACAAACACTCACACACACACACACACACGCACACATAGGGACACAGAAAAATGTCAAGCAACGGTTACGGTTAAATGACCCGAACCAGAGCAGAGGAGGAGTCCCGAAAAGACCCAAGGCAACGCTTAAAGTGTCATTGGCAACGCGAACGTGAAATCCGTAGCGCCTTTTGGGAAACTCTTTCATTTAGTTCACATTACGACATAATGGCCACGATTTCGAAGGCGAATGCTGAAAATAAAAAGTCAAAATAGGGAATACCATCATATATATATGCATGTATGAAGTGCGCACACACTATCGCCTGTATTTGTATATATGTAAAAATTCGCATTGCAAATTTTTTCTTATGGAGACTTTCTTTCTTTCTTTTATTTTTTATTTTTTTCCAAACATAAATGCTGAATTTTGTGCATTAATTTTGTTTTTCGTTGAAACGACACCAAATGTGCTAACGGTTCCTAACCAGACATAAAATTTTATTATATTCCCGCAAGTGTGCTCAGCCAGACAACCAGTCGGGTTCCTCAACACTCAGTTTTGTGGGGAAACGCGCTTCACTTGGTTGTTCAACCGGAATAAGAATTGCATATAGCGTTTTGGACGCTTCTGCTGCTGTTGCAGAAGAAGCAATAATACGATGAACCAAAACCAACAAAACCAACTAAAAAAAAAAAAAAAATTAACCCCTTTCCGCTTTACTGAAAACAAAATAAACGAAAAGCATATATGAAAGGAGACATTGGCACACGCGTCGTATACGCAATTTGGTGCGCTTGAGTTTCCTTTAGTATTCGCACTGGCAATGCCGCATTCGCCCGCCCCCAGTTGGCAGTTTTGGGGTGGGATTTGTATGAGTTGGGCAGGCAAGTTTGGGACGTTAGCTGGTACATTGCTGCCAAGCCGTGCCAAAAGCCGCGTATACGTAGAACTTGAAGCAACCTTTTGTTTCAATTGCATTGGCAGTTCCAAGCTGCCTAAGGTAATTCAATATGCGTCCTTGTGCATGCTCTATGCCATTTCACCCACACGACAAATGCGTAGAAAGACGTTATCCTTAGCAAAATGCAACAAAACTTTTTCGGGATAAATGGAAATTTATTGCATGTATTATTTTTGGTGAAATCGTTTTCGATTTTTCTTTAATAATAGAAATTACTAGCTTATTTTTTTCGGGTAACTAGGTAATGGTCAGCCAATGTACATTGAGATTGGTCTAAGTGGTTTCAACGCGATATTGTGTTTGAAGAACAAATTTGTAGAAGTAAACAGAAAGAAATTTTATTGCATAATAAAATTTAGACCTGATATGATTCATCATTTTTTTGTATTGATTTCTGTAATCGGTTGGGTTTTCGTTCGAAATGGTTATTGGCCAGCTGCGATCTCGGCAGGCTAGCGAGCAAAATCGGACTTGAGGGAAACGTAGCCGAGACCAAGGCAATGCGCCACAAACACTCCAGCCAAGGCAACAACACCATCTATGGGAACGCAATTGAGTTCGTCACTAGTTTGCCATACCTTGGCACCCACATCTTCAACAATGGCGGCGTCGATTCTCACGGCGGTCGGTCCTACCCAAGGAGGCCCAAATTATATCTGGTGCATCGACACAGCTACAACACCAATGACGGTGTGAATGTTGTCGTCACAAACCGACTTGCCAAAGCCCGATCAGCATTTGGTAGACTCAACCGCATCTGGAGCAACAAACAATGCATGTGTTATGTCCAGACTGCTATATTGCATTGAGACATGGCTTACCGCCAAAAAGATGACATAGAGACTGCAAGTCTTCAGCAAATGCTTGAGGACCTGGCCAAGCAGAATATCCAATGCAGAGATGTCTCTTGTTGCAGCTGAGCTCTCTAAACAACTCCAAATATGGAAGAAAAAATGGACGTGTATAAATGGTGCTCTCAGAAGCAACCCAAGCAGTATTGTCAGGATGGCACTGAGCTGGAATCCCCAAGACAGCAGACGGATCGCGGAAGATCCATCCTTCAAGAACTTTCCATTGTGCATTGGAGGGCTCAATATACAACCAAACGCCACACATCGCTTTGCTGCGTACAGCGACAGCAACACCAACTATGAATGATGCCAAAATGAAGACTGTTCCAGCCTAGCCTTTCCACGATTATTAAAAACTACATATCAACTGACAACAACACCAAAACCAATGGTAATCGTTGACGCAACTCTCAGAAGACGTCAGGTGACAACCCCACCACTGGTATAAGTCGCATCTGGCCAATCACCATTTCCATAGAAAGCCCAACCGATTACATAAACCAAGAGGAGTCCCTAAAATGGCTGAAGACCATAGGCATTTCAAAAACACAGACGAATTGGACAATGGTATGTTAGAACCCTTGGTAGGTGACCTGGAAAAGATCCATCCTTCAAGTACTGGACCAGGCGAATACAACATGGGACAGAGCTAAACAGACTGCGCAAAACAGGGTTCGATGGAAGTCTCTAGTAGAGTCCCTAAGTTCCCAAGTTGAATAATAAGGAAAATAAAATCCATAATTTGATATTTGATATTTTATTTTCTTTTTTATAAACCTTAGAATCTGTAGAGATGTTTCGAAAATAATTTAGTTGTTCAATTTTTTGTCACAAAAGAATAAATATTAAAATAAAAAGTAGAATACCATGAGATACAATCTTTCTTCACAAAAAAGTACTTTTTTATGCCGATTTCCGACTTTGTAAGGATCATAATTATTTATAAAAATTATAGAATTGAGAAATGTGGCTTATATATAATATAAGGAGTGGAGGAAGTTTGAATATGTTTGCGTTGCATATGAATGATTCTGTAAATTTTAAATATAGGGCTTCAGGTAAAGTTTCACGGTTTTGATAAGCAATTTAATATAAGGTACTTAGGGTCTGTCACGCCTTCTTCTTACAGCTATATGCACAAAAGCATAAATGTAGTATACCCCTTGAGCCTTACAGGTACAGGATATAATCACTGAGCTTACATTCTATAGTCACTTTAAATTAAAAAATTTATGAAATGGCAGCAGTTTATTCAATTTTGTAAATCTCTTAATACTATCGACCATATAAGGTGTCCTTGTTTCCTGGGCAACTCATTTATTAAAAGCAGGTGGAACTTTTTGATTGTAAACAGATTAATAAAACTACTTTGCACTATTATTTCCTGCGAACCTATTTGGTCCCTGTCTGATTCACCGAAATTCTGAAACAGCTGGGTGAGTACTCTCCATTTGGCCATTGTCGGGATTTTTCTCGACGAGTTATGCGCTTTGCAATATAGACGATAGCATGAAAATTGTTTAGAAATTTAGAGTAAAGTAGTTTTAGAAGTCTAGAATATCGTTTCAGAAACTACTCCGCTACCGAAGAGCAAAAGTTTTCAAAACAAACGAAACTTGCTAAGTTTAGTTCAAACCAAAGGACAAAATATTGTACAAAATCTATATTTGTTATTTAACTTTTTCATATACGATCGATCCACAAAATTAAAGACAAACATTATTTATATTATGCTGTTTTTTTTAGCAAGCATGAAATATTTTTGTATACGCTTTGTTTGGTACTAGGAAGACCATTGAAGCGATTTGAAATCGAAAATTTTGCAAAAATACTCTGAAATATAGGAATTCTAGACTTACTTATTTGTAATTAAAATAAGAAGAGCAAAATTAATTCAAGAATAAATATAAGTTCTTGGAATAAGATAAACTCTAATAAATGCTTTCCATAACACTCTTCCAAGAAAAGCAAATACTATCCTGTAGAAGATATCCTCAAATTTTAAAGTTTGCATTGCACTTCACAATTTTAAATTGGATTGTTTTTGTCGGCTGGGAAGCCATGCGATGTTTACGATCCTATTGCAAAAACTGTGTAATGCACAATAAAGAGAGATGACATAGATACGGTAGCGAACGACTTTGGGATACCCTATTTTTCTTTTCTGTCTGATTATTTGTCAGTTATAAAAACTTTAGATATAAGCCATTTTTTTAACAAATTGTTTTATTTATCGTAGATTTTTTTCATTTAAAATTGTATGATATAGAAAATTATATTACTGCTTGAAAAGTCTTGACAATATTACCCAATTGGATCACAATATATGAAAAAATGTGCAAAAATGCTGCTTTCGATGGACTAACTTATGGAATGATATGATAAGTGTAGAACGACTTTTAACAAGATCATTTTAGTGGTAGAAAATATTTTAATTATTTAAATAATTAATGCTAACTTGAAAAAGAAGTAAAAAACATTTATCTTTGCGGCTTTGAAAGATTTGCTTCATTTGTAATATACGATAAATTCAACTGAAATACTTTCTAAGATCCAATTTGGCTTAAAAACTTTGAAAAATAAAAAATATACAACGAATATTTTACAGAAGTACACTTTTTTAAATGATTTAAGTCAAATTCAACAATATGATTGAGCACATCAAAGGACTATAAGCCAAGTGTCGAATTTTTGAATAATATCCTTAAAATATTTTAGAGTTGTCGGTAATCACTGCTATGGGGCTATAGCACACATATTTCCCATATCAAAAAGAAAAAAACCTTACATCTCGTATAAGTTTTTTTCCCGGTTACGGGCATGATGGATACTTAGACATGGGTATATCAACTTCTCTATATAATCTATGTATAACTTCATTAGGTAATTTTGGATGGTTATGGCTTGCATAAACTTAAGATACACTTTGTGCTGTATGAGGGTATTTTGAACCACTATTTCGTAACGCCCCAAACGGTAATGTATATCTAGAAGGTTTCGAAATGCAAGTGTTCACTATATTCAAGTACGACTCCCTATCTTTCTCTTTCAGTTCTTCTATAGCTGTATTAGTGTGTTTGTGGGAGAATGGGCGGCAACTATGGAAGGTCCATAGGTCGCTGAAACGGGAGTTCGGGGTGCTTGTGTGTTTTGTTAAGAAAATCGAATTCCTCGGAGAAATGAAACGTGTCGAGGTCAGACGCAGGTGTGCAACATCGCACAAAACGATTATTGATTGGCGAATGCAAGCGAAAGCCAGCGGCAAAATGTGAAATTGTTTGACACAAGCCGCAAGCTGCTCCCCAGGTACAGAAACATCAAAAACACCAATAGAACCAACTGCCACAACATTTGTGGTTTACCAAAAGATGACGGGTCCATCGCCAGCCAAGCAGCACCACTTAAGCAGGGAAGGTAAAAAAAGAAATTAAACTCACTTTGAATTAAGTTTAGTTTAGTAAGTAGCTTTTGAAGGATTACAATTTTTTAGAAAAGCTGTTTAAATTATTTGAAAATATTTGAAAATTTATTATAAGATACGGGAGAATATTTAGGGAGTTTGACAAGAAAAATACATTTTGAATTCAAGTTAATTTTGAACAAAATCCATAGCTTCCAATAGAGTCTAGTGAGGACTTTTTATGGCCTGTACCAATTACATATCGTTTCCTATCATAGCGTTGAATTTGATCAAATAGAGTATTTTGTTAGGCATTATTTAATCCGACGATCTCTGGAGAAGCTCGGTTATTGATTGAATCGTCTCTTCTTATCCCAAGTAGTGCATGCTTGCCTTGAGTTAAATGCTTCACTACGTCAGCTCGCGCTAAGTTTACATAGTTCGTTAATGCAGATGTATCTCTCCCAGATAATACGAAATCGGTTTCTTTTTCAGAAGAGACATAGAATTTCAAACTTATTTAGAACAATAAAGAAGGCATCTTTTATGTTTTTCTAGTTGTTCTTGAAAATGGCAAAAGTAAGAAAAATAAATAAACTTAAAAACTAGAACAGAGTATACAGTGGTATCGCATGGAAAACTTTGACTGCGAATTGATCCACTATACTAATATTATCACGCACGTTACGAGTTGGTCGATAAAATAAATTTTCAATTCCAAGTACTCAAAGACCGAAGGAATAATTTACAAAATGTACCAAATGCAGCATCTGGGCATCAGGGTATAGTGAAGTGCCCCATAGACTAATGTTGGCGAGAGATTCACGAGTCTATGAACGATTAAACTGAAAGAATCCAGTATTTTTTGCGATAAGAAAAGATTTTTGTTGAAAAATATATTATAAAAAAAGACAAGTTTTGATACGACCGCTTGGTCTTTGCTACGGGATATTCTTGTGTATAAGAGCAGCACATGCACAGGTACGATAGGATGAGTTAATAACTTGGTAACTGTTTCTAAGAACTGAACATGATACAGAGTTTCCGTAGAAACTACGATTTGATGGAACTATATAACAGTTTTATACAAAACGAAATACAAAAGGATGTGACAGAAGAAAAGCTTTAGAAGGACTATCGCAGTTTTATAAACGAATAAGAAATTTCATAGATATAAATAGATATAAATGGCGAGCGTTGTTTTTGTGAGTCAGACGTTTTCTCGCAAGCCGCTTGATGGATTTTAATTATATTTTTTTAAATGAACGGTACTAACGAGACGCAGGTTTTTAGCTATTTTTTTTGTCAAGTGGTTCGTGAGTTATGTGCATTTGAGTAGAAACCGTTTTTTTTTTTTCAAGGCAAAAATGTCTAAAAATTTGATTTATATTTGGAAATTATAGTTGTCAAAAATAAATCGTACATATTTTTAAAGAAAAAATTCTGTCTTTTTCACTTTTAGTTCCTTATTGTATAAATTCTGTCGTTGGATTAACTGATATTGTATCTTATTTATAAATTGTTTGTATTTGATTTGTTTTTGGAAATTTTGATTAATAAAGTTAATTAATATGAACAGCTAAATCAAGAGCAAATCAGAGTATTGAACAATGTGACATTATCATTTGGGATCAATGTACTATGATCAACTCCAGCTGATGTTATTAATGCTTGCTTGAAATCTTCAACATTATGGAGATGGGTAAAAATAATAAAACTGACTACGTATGTTCGTATTCAGCTGCAAAACGATTAGTCTGCCAATGAGGTCTCGAAGCAACTATTGAAAATTGGTAAAAACCAATTGATTGCATTGCCAACAGATTTTTGTCATTTTCCAACATCTTAAGAAGAATTGATTGAAAGTGTTTTTTCCAAATATACAACAGCAGTTTAAGAATCATGATTGGCGAATAATAAAGATGTCAATGATATTAATTTTGATATTCTTAGTAAAATTCCTGACGATGAAGTATCATATAAATCAGTTGAGACTCGAATCAATGAAGATGAAATTCTTAATTATCCAATGAAAATTCGAAAACCAAAAATGTAGTATATCATAGAGCCTTACAGTAAACTACTTTTTCATATTGAACTGGGTATATTCAAAATTGATTTATTTTATTCAATTTAGTTTAAGATTGTGTAGAGGATATATTCGAGATGATCTTTTATAGATGAGAGCAACGAAGTGCGAACAGGGGTACGCTAGTTATTAAATAAAAGACGAAAAGCGACTAAAGTAATTAATTTAGTGGAAACATTGCTTGTAAAGAATGCGCTTTTTTATTATTTAGTAATTTGGCTTTTAGAGTATTGTATTAAACTTGGGCTCTATCCTATCTATCATAGGACACAGCTTAGGTCACTTTGGCGGAGCATTAACCGGAGATTTCCATGCAACGACCATTTACACAAAATGAGCCTTGTTAGAAATAGAACATGTAGATTCTGGGAGGAGGATGCCGGGTCAATGAAGTAGAGCAAAGCTGCTAGGCAATTATATTCTCAATGAGAAGGAACTGATGTTTATCTCGCAGACTGGCCTAACTCAGTTTCTAAGCACATTAAATCTGAACCAGTAGAAAGGGGTCACAATAGACCTATGGGAATCGCAGTGCCGAAGCGCGTCAGCCCACCCTCATTCGTACTTTACATTGTAAAATACTGAGCTTGGTTGGCAATTTTATAGAGTTCAGAAAAAGTTGTTAATTCGGCTCCAATAGTCGTCCGCAATCCGAAATGGATCGAAGATTTTGAGAAGAACACTTTCTTTGGACACTTCCAGCGCAACCACAACCGTTTGCAAGAAAAGCCATGCTGCTGCGCCAAATAGAAACATCCAGAGAAAAGTATGATTCTTCGCTGAACTTTGAAACACTGTGCTAACTCGCTCTGTACACCTTTATCTTTTCCCTTTAGCACCTCTCTTAAATACTCTTATTTTACATATATCTGGAATGAACCTTATATCATTCCTAATCCCAATAAAGTATCCAAATCCAATATCGAAAACTATCGTGGTATTGCTAAGCTCTCTTCGATTTCTAAAATCTTTGAGTAGATTGTTACCTCTCAATTGCAACACTAATGTAGTTCATTAATATCATCCACCCAACATGGTTTTATGAAACGTCGGTCCACTTCTACTTATCTATTAGAACTTTCCTCTCTTATTAGCAATGGCAAACAGATGTTATATATACTGACTAGGGCTCGGACCCATAGGGTTGCAGTGCCAAAGGCGGACGCCCACCCTCGTTCATACATTACATGTCTGACCTCAGTAAAGCCTTTGACTCTGTAAACCATAGACTTCTCCTTTTTAAACTGTATCGTTTGGGCTTTCCCTCCGGCTTGGATTTCATCTTAACTATCAAACCGAGTGCAGAAGGTAGTAATTAAATGCGTTGAATCTAAAGAAATTATGTCATCATGTCAGGTGTACCTCAAGGTGGGCATTTAGGTCCGCTGCTTTTGAACTTACTTCTAAACTATCTTTCCCAAGTTATCTCTCAATCTTACTTACCTACTTCTTCAAAATAATTTTCAAAGCATGCAGCTATAATGCATGAGCAACCAGTTGTATCAAAATGCAATGAGGATTACGTTGTGACCCATATTTTGTAACCTTTTTTTTGGCACTTTTACTTTGGAACGCATCCATAGCATGTCAGACCTTGGTGTCTTGTTTGATCACAAGCTCAAGTTTGATAAACACATTTACATCATTGTAGATAAAGCTAGAGAGGATCTTCTATTTATTAAGCGTTGGTCAAAAAAATTTAATGACCCGTATACTACCAAAACTGCAGTATGTTTCTCTCATCTGTCCAATTCTGGAATATTACTCTTGCATTTGAAATCCTCAATACCAACACTATCAAGAACTGATTGAGTCCGTTCAAAAACAATTTGTTATATTTGTTCTTCGGGATTAAAGATGAGATCCCAACATTCGTTTGCCGTCCTATACATGCAGACTTCGCCTTATCAAATTACCTTCTCTAAGTGATCGTAGAACATGCCAAGGCGTGCTATTTCTGTATAAGCTTTTACTCGGTCTCATTGACTCTAACTCATTCCTTTAGAAAATTTCTTTCATTATTCCTTCTTGAGTAACATAACTCGTAAATTTCGACCTCTAGCATTAAACGTGTCTTATGCGTAAATTATAAAAACCTCTATGATTTCCTCTCTTTTGAACAGTCTATCCATTTCTATTCATCTCTTTTATCTCTTTCATATCATCTTGATTCCTCAAACCGAACTTCTTTGACCAATCATGAACTATAAAAACCCAACTTGGTCAACGTTGTTCTTTGGCTTCTATTTGGAAAAAATGTTTAAATTTATATGCCACTTTCTATTTTCATCTTTCACATTGTAAATCCAAGTTCCTAGCTAGCCCCAAATGTGAGACGGTACGTATCTGTAAAAAATTCACCCATCAGGCTATGAATACGGATTACTTTTATTTTTTATGTTCCTCGTTATCAATTATTATTCCTTATTCCTTAATTTGAAAATTTGTCACTTGTTTAATCTTAAGATCAAATGTACTTAGTTGTACTTGAATATATAAGATATATATAATATATAGATATAATAACAATAAATAAATAAATATAGAAATAAATAAATAAATTATTAACTGAATATATAAATAAATAAAATATTCTGTACAGACTATTGATTTTACTTAAAATTAGTTTTTTATTATTATATCAACCAATTCTGTTGGGGATTTACGTTGCAGTCTTCTTGGTGGCAGTTCCAATGCAGCTAGGTGTCTCATGTGGACATTTTCGTGCTGAAGAAATGACAATGTGTGATTAGAGCTTCTTTCGATTAGTTTTTCTATTACCGTTTTGACATCATCATCTGATGAATATCGTCATACCGTATGTACCAGCCTAAAATTTAGAAACTTAATACTTGAGTTTACTTACAGCTTCTTCGCTCCTTCGAAGCGATATCACAGAATCCCAATAAATTTTGATAGTATTTTTACGATACAGCTTGACTTGCTAATGCAAATTGTCGTTCTTACTTGGAACTACTATCCAAACGTTACCTGTGCATGAATTATTCTGACTTTAGCTGCTAGCATCCATCCAATTGTCCATTCATCCATCCATCCATTCATCCATCTATACAATCATTGCCGCAAATTGGTCTGAAGCGTAAAAATAAATCATTTTAATGCTGGATTAAGCAATTGTAGCAATTTTTATTTACTTTTTTTATGAATACTGCTTTTGTTTTGTTTGATATTTTTTATTTATACTTATTTTGTTTGTTACGCCAAAGGCGCGGCTTACTGCCACAATAGAGTCGCAGGAGTGTGGCTTATATAAGCCAGAGCGAGAGAGAGAGAGAGAGAGAGAGAGAGAAACAAGGACACTAGGGGCCAAAGGCAGTCGGCCGGAGTCAGGGCAACTTAATTTTTTACGACCACTAAATAATACCAACATTTTTTATGGCCGTCAAAATGCGTGTGACACAATAAATGAAGCATTTCTCGTTTATTTCTCAGCTTCAGGCCGACTGCCCCCGATCTCAAGCCCAACGCTGCTCTGTCTCAACCGCACTTCAGTTTTATAGTGTTCAGGCCGCACATGTTGCGAGGTTTTCTGTTTTTTCTGTTTTGCTTTTGCTTTTAGTGAAGCATTTTGGCCATTTTGGACATTTTGGCCACTTGGCCACTTATTGGCGGCCATCGTTGCGCCAAATCTTTTACAAGCAAACAGTCCAGGTGCAATGCGGCTGCCCCACACACAATTACTTACAATGGCTATCTGTATGGTAACATTCGTGCTCAGGATGTGTGTGTGTTTTTTTTTTTTTTTTTTTGGGGTCGCGATGGTCAGCCAAGGCGGCATCAATATATATTTGCCACGTTAATGGCTAAAGTCGGCGCGTCGACCCATTGAAAAGAAATAAAAATGGAGGCCAAGACAAAATAAAAAAACACAACACAACTTGCACTCTTTTCGTCAGCTTCCAAGTGCCAGCCATATCCGTATACGGCAAGTCGTAAAAAAGCTTGGCTTGTACTTTTTACGATCTTATTCCACGCACGCCTACGTCTTTTAGATTCAATGGGGTTTACTTAGGACTTAGCCCAAAACTAAAACATGGCAGAGTCTTACCGACACACACACACTGCGTGTATAAGTTTGTATATTATTCTGTGTGTGTGTGTGTGTAGATCTTACAATTAGATTAGCTTCTAAACTTTGTGTCTCATTTTCGATTTTATTATGCTGTAAATTAGATTAATTTCGAATCGGATGAGCACAAAGAACAAAAATCCCTTGCCTCAGCGTACAGCCTGCCAGCCATCCATCCAGCCATCCAGCCAACCATCCTGCCAGCTGACAAGGCACAACATCAGTGTCTTTTATCTTATATTTATATGCTTGCATTTATGTTGTAAGTACATAAGCATATATAAGTGCGAGGGTAGGCTCATTGATTCGCAGCCAAAGCAGCGAAACAAATTTAAATTAAGCTCGATCTCAGTGGATTTTTATATAGGAAAATAGAAGCTTATATCGTGCCAACAATTAACAAAAACTGAACTCTAGTTAAATCTATAATAAGATTAGATGCAGAAATCGAATATCGTAAATATATAACCCCCAAAACAGCAGAAGCTTTCAAGCACTTTTCTATTTATTATATAAAAAAGTTTTTTGTTTATCGTCATGACATGTATACTATTTTTTTCGGAGCACAAGGATTTATAGCGAGTTGAAACGTGGATGGGAAGAACCTGAACTTGATAGACGTCATGGTTTTGAAATCGCATAAAAAGAAAAACGAATTAAATAAAAGTCCCATATTATATTTAAAAAAAAAAATTCCTACGAATCAAATAGAGCGAATGAAACAAATCGAATAGGAAAAGCTTTGGCAAATTAGCAAAAATAAAAGTTACAAAAACCAAAAGTAGCCAGAGAATATTGTTAAGCAGAATGTCGTCGTTTGCTGGTTTTGAAATCGCATAAAAGGAAATTCAAATTAAATAAAGGCGTAAAGTAGGAGTAGTGGGGTTTCACGAACGTAGCGAGCAGGAGGCAAAGTCCACTAGTTAAAAAAAAACTGGCTAATTTTTTAAAAAGCTGATTCTGGTAGCGCACCTGAGGTATGAGGATATTGAAGGTAAGCAGAAAGCGTTGACCGGCTTGTTAATTTTTTTGTGGCGGAATTTCCATATCACTCTAACATAGTTCTACAAATGTCTACATGAGACGTCATTTGAATTTGTTTTGCTAAATTCGAGATATGATGGAGATTAAAAAACCTTTAAAAACAGGCAGGTAAAAAGAGTCAAGGTAGCACTGTTACTTACTGCTATATCTTATACCGATTCTAAAATTCTGATATTCAACCATTGAGGCTTTTTAGAATCTCCAGGTAATTAAAGTTATTAAGTTTAATACAAAAACCTCGAACCACTTAGACTAAGGGGCTTTGACCCCTGCCAGCTGTGTACGCAAAGCTAGTACAATCTGCCTTGTACAATAATATGGATATGTAAAAGTGTAAATAATGTAAAATTTTATGCAAAAATACAATGAATTTTTAAAGTGATTTTTAGGTATAACGCAGAGGAGGAATACTCTTTTCTGTCAAGCGGCAACAAATAATAAGAAAATGTAACTGCTGTTAGAAGGAAGAAGATTGATCTTCAGCAAACCTGTATTAGCTCATAATATTTTGAATTTTATAATATTACGGAAATAGATAAAGATAGAAAATATGCTGGTAAAAAATTATTAAAACGCTATGATATTAAACATAAAGGGTGTTTTTTTCAAGCTAGATAACTCTAAGCTGGCATTAGTGTGCAAGATGGCGGACGAATTAATAGCTGTTAAGTGATTTATTCTCAGTTTGGTTTGGCAATTGAAGAATTGGAGCCAAACGATCAGCAAGCAAGACGTCGATTTGTCGAATGGGCCCCAAACGAGATTACCGTTTTTCCCGATTTTCATAAGCGAATTTTGTTTAGCGATGAAGTGCACTTCTGGTTAAATGGCTACGTCTAGAAACAAATGTTCTGCATTTGAAGTGAAGCTAATCCTCACGTTTTTTTTTTCGAAAGACCGTTATATCCAGAAAAACTGACTGTTTGGTGCGCTTCATGGGCTGGCGGAGTCATTGATCCGTACTTCTTCAAAAACGATTATGGCCAGAACGTTACAGTCAATGGTGATGGGTATAGAGCCATATTATTCTTGAATTGAATCACCATGATAAGCAGGAGCTGCTGTTCCAACAAGACATCGCAACATATCACACAGCTCGTGCCACAATCGATTTATTGGAAGACACGTTTGGTGAGCGCCTAATTTCACGTTTAGGACCTGTGAATTGGCCTCAAAGGTCTTGTGATTTAACACCGCTAGACTACTTTCTGTTGGGCGCTATGTAAAGTCATCGGTCTATGCGGATAAGCCACAAACGCTTAACCATTTGGAAGACAACATTCGCCGTGTTATTGCCGATATACGGCCACAAATGTTGGCAAAAGTCATCGAAAATAGGATGCCCACTTTGGACTAATCTAAGCCAGCCGTGGCGGTTATATATCAGCAATCGTATTTCAAATGTAATACCACAAGTTTATCTTTCGGATAAATAAAATTCATGTAAATCGAATAATCCATTGTTGATTTATTGCTATAGCTCTACAAAAAAAAAACACCCTGTAGATCGTATAGTGACAGGAAAAGAGTAATGCATGGCTACTAAACATGCTATCGTTGGTTCGTATCCCACTCATGGTAGGCTGCATGACCATGTTACCTTTCCTTCTAGAAAATGCTTTTCTACTTAATAGAAAGTATTTTTTTCCATTGCACAATGGAGGACTCAACATAGAAACAAGCACCAACAACAGCTATGAAGGATGCCAAAATTAAGATCGAGTAGCCTTTCCACGATTATCAAATCTACTTGCCATTTCACAATAACACCAAAAACAATGGTGATCGCAGACGCCACTCTCAGAAGACAACTGGTGGCAGCCGCACCACTGGAATAAGACGCATCTGACCAATCACCATTTCGATCGAAAGCCCAACCGATTACAGAAATCGAAATAAGCGAATTAAAAATAAAACGGAATTGACGATCATAGACATTTGAAAAATCTTACACGAATTAGACAACGAAACGATAAAACCCTTAAAGAGTAAGACCTAAGGCGACCTGGAGAAGATCCATTTTGCAAGAACTGGCCCAGGCGAACACAACATGGGACAGAGCTAAACAAACGCCGCAAAACAGGGTTCGCTGGAAGGTTCTAGTAGAGTCCCTAAGTTCCCCAGCGGAATAATGAGAAAAAAAGAAATGGAAAAGCCAAGATAATGTAGCCCATAGATATGACACACTGTTACGGTTCCAAAAGTTGCACAAAAAGCTGCACTGAGTACCCCTAAAGACTGCGTTGTGCTTTCTATTTGTACTGAATTTTTTGATAGAGCAGCTGCTGGGAATGTGCTTATGTTTTATATCTCAGTCAACCCTCGCAATGTACGCCACTTTATTGCTATTATTAAGCTGGTTCGACAAGACGTTGGTGTTTTTTTTTTGTTTTTGGTTTTTTCTCTTTCAACAAATATTTACAGGTCCAAGCGTCTTGTCAAAAGGGAATTGCCAGAATTTAAATAAATAAGCCAAGTACGCTGTCAAATCTACTCCTGAAACCCCATTCTCATAAACATTATGCATACCCTTTGACTTGCTTTCATTATATCTAATCTCTGTTCAAATTGTCCTAAAATGTAGACTGTACGACTGTACCAACTTTGCTTTTCTTCTTGCGTTGCTATATGAATACTTGGTTACATTTCTAATTGCTTTTTCAGATACAAATATACAATGTGCACGTCTTCCACGTTCATAACTTTCGGCATAAAGTTGTCCGAATGGCAACATCAAGTCCAAAATAATAGGTATCGCAATTTTGTTGCGCTCCGCGCTCTTCTTCGCGTCTTCCTTTACTATATCAAACACTCCCTCCAACCCTGATGCTACACTTGTTGTTGTGTGTGAAAGTAAACACAAAGCGCACAAATAATATTCAAACCGTTTTAATTAACTAGGAAGGCGTCTGTGTGTCTGTTTGTCCCTCTGTGTCGTGCCTTTCAGCCTCCGGTCCAGCCAGCCAGCCAGCCAGTCAGCCAACCATCTCATTATCACTGCCAACTGGCAACCGGTAAGGACATAACAGTCAGGCACGCTGGCAGCCTGGCAGGCACACGTTACATGATGGTATATGCCACATGGCGCCTATACATACCCGATGTGACGGTCCGCTTAGGTCCTTGGGCGCCACCAATTTAATGCATACAATGTTCATGGCCAGAAATCCCCCCCAAAAGCGGCAACAAACTGACTCAGACATTTCGTACGGCTTTTGCCAGCGACATGATAATAAAAATATATGTTTATTTTGATATCCCCGCATTTTCCGACAAATGGCGGTGCGGTTTCCAGCTTTCATTTTGCCAACTCTGTCGCGTTTTCGCTTTCGACTACCCCTATTGCCTGTGCCATTGCCATTGCCAGTGCCAGTGTCTTGTGCCTAGCGCCTTTACAGCAACTCGCAGAAATTTCAAAATTAAGCGAAAATTTACGTAATGCGAACTAAATAGCACAAAATTAACCTGCAAATGGTTCAGGCGCGGACGAAAAACGCAAAATGCGCAGACCAAGGCCCGGGAATCGCGCCTCATCATCATCAACAACATCAACATCAGCATCCACATCAGCATCAGCATGAGCCCATCAGCCTATCAACCCATCACCAACGATGAAGCCATACACTGTGAATAACATTTTGTTTTTTAATAGGGAATTTTCGTTGGACTTATCTGGATACAGAAGTGAGTGTCTTTTGGTAAAAACACGCCTAGAGTCTAACTATATCCATAGTTCGATTGTAATTAGTTTTTTCTAAATCTGCTGCAGATTTTGGCATAACTGGCATATGTCCAACAGTTTGTCTTTTAGGATGATGTTTTTTCAAACTAGCTTCAAATTTTGTGAACAATTTCAAGCAGAAGATGATGATTTTTGGTTTATTGACAATAGCCAAGTGATGCTTTTGTTGCTTATGTGTTGTCTGTATGCGATTTTTGAAGTTTTGTACAGCTTGATCACATTTTTTAAATTAAATACAATATTTAAAGAATTATTTGTTATATTTGTTCAAATAAAAAATAATAAAATTATATATAATTTTTGAATAATGTTTTTAAATTTAAATATGAAGTTATATAATATAAACCTTGGAAAAATAATCTTTTTTTTTCAAAACTTGAACTTAAAAATAAATTTCTAGCAAGTTAGAAAATTTTCATTATAATTTTTATAATAAAAACAAAAAAATTAATATTGTTTTAAAAATTTCTAAATCTAAATTTTATTAAAAACATAAATCTAATATTTTTGTTTTTACACAATAATATTTAGTAAATATTAATTTTAACAAGTTCGATTTTCTATAAGGATAATACATTTTTAATTCCTGAATTAAAAAAATGCAATTAAGTTGAAAACTAACTTATTTTTTTCAAATTTGAAGCTTAAAAATAGTTAATGTTAAAAAAGTTTTTGATCTAAGAAATAATAAAAAAAACATGCATTATTTTTAAATATTTAACATTAATTTAAAGAAATAATATTAAATAATAATTTTAAAAAAATTTAATTGAAAATAAACTAATAATTTTAAAAAAATTTTAATTGAAAATAAATAAAATAAATAATATAATAATTAAAATAAAATTTTAATCAAAAAACAACATCAAAAGTTTTATTTTAAAAAAGTTTTAAAGTTACTTGAATATAAAAAAAAAATAAAATATTGAATATTAAAAATAAAAAAATATAAAACCGAAGCTATTTTTTGGCTAATATTCAGCTTCTTTCAAGAAGCTGTTAATAGAACTCTTAATCAAATTTAGTTACAAAATTCATTAAATTATATTATAATTATAAAAAATATATTATAAAAAATTAAATATCTTTTTTTTAGTTACATATATTAAATTTCTTCAGAGGTTAATATAGTAATGCGTAAAATATCATTTTTTTCAAATTATTTAACAAATATAAAGCAGTTTAAGTAATTTTAAGAATTATACTTTCAAGAGAAACTTTTAATATATAATTTTCTTTACTAGTTTGCATTAGTAAATAAAATTTATAAGAATTTTTTTAAAATGAAATAATATTTTTGAGGCCAATTCAAGTGTAAATATAAAAATTCTTCCACAAACAAATTCTCAATAAAAATGAAAATAAATTATAAAAATAGAAATGCTACGTCAAAAATAAAAATATTTATTTTTTAATATACAAATTTGAGCATATTTCAATTTATTTTGATATTTCAAAAAGTTTGGAATTATGAATTGAACTTAATATTTAAAAATTTTATTATAATATAATAAAAAGATTACTTTTTGTTTTATTTTTAATATTGTTCCAGCAAGCCTTTTTTTAACTGAAAATAAGTACTAAGTGCAGGAAACTAAATTTTGAAAAATCCGAGGGCAGTTTGCAATGTTCTTACTTCCAAATCGATAAAAGTAATTTTTCAAGATCGATAGCAAAAGAAATAAGCTGATGCAGTTTTTCTTTTTTTTTCTATCTATTCTAAGCATAATAAACAAATTTTATAAACATAATAATAACTCATAATAGGATTGATTGAGTTCCACGGATTACAACCAATATAAACTTATGTGCTATATGAAATCCACCAAAAAATATAATTTTAAAAATAAAATTTGTGGGCTGCTTTATATAGCAAGATAAATTAGTTCCTAATTAAAAAAATACGAATAAATTATAGCAATGCTTTTAGAACCGAAACGATTTGACAATAAAAAAATATATGGATTATAGAGCAAAGGTCAGTAACGAACTATTTATTTATTATTAATATAGGGGTACTTCGGATTACACAAGTTACTAATTGTTAAAATAAAGAAATATTAAATGATAACGAGGAAAATATAATATAAAACTAATCCGTATCCCTAGCCTGATGGATGAATTTATTTATAGATATGCATCGTTTCACATCACGGGGTAGACTAGGAATTTGGATTTTCAAAGAAAGTAAAAAGTAACAAAAAAATTTAAAGATTTCTTAATAAAGAAACCAAAAAATCAGCGTTGACCAAGTTCATACTTCGTGATTGATAAATGAAGCTTGATTTGAGGAATTAACATGAGATACGATAGATAAAGAGTTGAATTGGATGGACCCTTCAAAAAAGAGGAAATCATAGAGGTTTTTATAATTTACGCAAAAGACAAGAAATGGCTAATATAATTGGTAATAATTTATAATATTAGAATTTATTAATCGGATTTTTCTCAGTGCAGCTTTTGAAAGAAAAATGTATAGGGACGCCCTAACAGTCGTCCAACTGCAAAAGATACAAAGATTTTATCACACAGTACACGTAAATATTAGAATTTCAAGGTTCGTTGAATGGTACCTGAGCTCGAACACACACACACCAGGACACCCCAATAGAGAAAAACACACACACACACACGCACACATAAACGTTTTGAAGCTTAAGGATTCTATGCAATCAGTCGCTGGCGGTTTAAGTGCATGCAGTCGAAGGACAGCCCTCCGCCCACCGACTGTCTAAATATGGGCCTGGCCTATATACTCGTCTGTCTATATGCATATAACCGAGATACAAACATATTTACATACCTAAGTGCTACCTTGGTTGGTTAGTTAAATATTTACGTTCACGGGTTTAATGCTCAGTCTATTATCGCATTATCGTATTATCTCATTATAACATTAATTGTAGAAATTTTTTTGTTTTTTCGCATTTTTTACTATTTAATGCTTAAATTCGAACAATTAATTGTTGAATTTTAATCCTTATATAAGCAGACATGCTTAAAAGCCTGAGAAACCTTTTTTATATCATTTTTTTTCTTTTGGTTAGGTCCAACAGGTTGCACTTGCCGCTGTGCACGATTTTGAAATACCCTCTATATGACCTTACATTTTGTTGCCTTATTTCTTTCATAAAAAAATCTATAGAGAATCATAGCTATAGTCACTCTCCGTCTTCCTCCCAGGTAAAAACGTTCTTTCGCACCGTAGAGTTTTGTATTGTAGAGTATTTCCTCCCACTGCGCTTATAATAGATCCATAAAAACTGCAACAAATATGATTTGTAAACAACTTGTTATGTGTTCTAGAAATATCCCAAAACAAAATAAAAAAACAGATTGTATGATAAGAAGTGATTATAAGTCAGTTATAACCAGAAGTACCACTTTTAAAATAAAATCAAAGCTACTATTTGGCGATAGACAAGTTAACACAAGTCTCGGAAATAAATTGTAAATATTAAACTCATAGAATGAGCCTACTAGCTTATAAAGGGTGTTTTTTTAGAGGTATACAACTGTAAATTTCAATAAAACAACGATGGATTATTCGATGGACATAAATTTTATTTATCCGAAAGATAATTTTCTGGTATGACATTTAAACTACCATTGCTGACATATGACGGCTGGCTTTGATTAGTCCAAACTGGGCAATTTTCGATGACTTTTCCCAACATTTGTGGCCGTATATCGGCAATAACACGGCGAATGTTGTCTTCCAAATCGTTAAGAGTTTGTGGCTTATACGCATAGACCGATGACTTTACATAGCGCCCCCAGAAAGTAGTCTTGAGGTGTTAAATCATAAGATATTGAAGGCTAATTCACAGGTCCCAAACGTGAAATTAGGCGGTCACCAATCGTGTCTTTCAATAAATCGATTGTGTTACGAGCTGCGTGATTTGTTGCGCCGCCGTCTTGTTGAAACCACAGCTCCTGGACATCATGGTGGATAAATTCAGGAATGATATGGCTCTATACCGATCATCATTGATTGTATCGTTACGGCCATCATCGTTTTTGAAGAAGTGCGGACGGAATGATTCCAGCAGCCCATAAAGCGCACCAAACAGTCAGTTTTTCTGAATTTATGCGGATGTGGTGTTTCGCCATACACTTGAGGATTAGCTTCACTCCGAATGCGGCAGTTTTGTTTGTTGTCCAGAAGTGCGTTTCTTCGCCAAACAAAATTCTCCATGGAAAATTGGGAACGAGGGCAATCTCATTGTGTTCCCATTGGGCACTATTTGCAAGCGTTGTTCAGGCGTGAGTCTATTCATGATAAATTACCAAACCAAGCTGAGAATATATCACTTGACAGCTGATAAATCGGTCGCCATCTTGAACACTAATGCCCAACTTAAGGTTCTATAGCTCGAAAAAACACCTTTTAAAAACACATCCACTCGTAGGGGAATAAGATTATTGGTCTAATTTATAGGAGAAAAGCAAGCATTTTCAGGGCACCAAATAAAGGTGCATACTGTGAAGATTGTGACTAGATACAATAGTACTTCTTCAGTTCGAGTTTCGAGTTCAAAATTATTTCTTAATACGCCTATATATTTTTTTGTATTGTCGGCAATGAACGTAAAATGTTGGAGTCTTAAAAATATGTCAGTCGAAATATTCTTGGTTGTGGGAAAATTGATCTAACGTATGCCGTTCGGTTTGAAAAAGTTCAAACGGTCGAATCCTTAAAAAAATTCTTGAATTTTTACTCAATTATATAGGCCACGCTTTTTTGCGCTAAAGCATTACTTGGTTTCAATTGTGAGTCGACATTAGGTTTCGAACTCCTAACAACATTCGAAAGTTGAAGATATTTTTCGAGTTTGTTTTTTTTAGATAGATAGATAGGAATAGCGAAGCCATTTTTTGATTTAACTTTCTAAGTAGAATCAAAAAAAGTCTGCATAACTAAATTTAGACTAGCTGGAACTGTTGTGTCCCGAACTAATTAATTTTTTTTTTCTTTTTCATTACTTAATTAGACGAAAACGAAAACGTCCTTAAGTAAAGCAGACCAATTGAAAGTATGGAAAAACTACTCCATCAATACTCTTAACATAACGAGTGGAGAAAACACCGATCTTCCTCCTATGAACAGGCGGAGACCCATTAACAGGCTCACCAATGCCATATTGTCACTGAAATCAGGCAAAGCTGCGGGAACCGCGAGTATTCCACTCGAATTGTTGAAAACCCATCCGCAAGAAGTGACAAATCTATTCTTACCTCTTTTTCGGCGCATATGGAAAGACGACACGCTACAAATGAAATTAAAGAGTCCATAAGCTTCCGAAGAAACGATATAAATGAAAGTGTTCAAACTGGAAGGGTATTGCTTTGCTTTGCTCATACTAATATTTCAGAATCGATCACATTAGTACAATGAGAATAATTATGGAGCTGTCTGCTGAGTTTGGATCTACCCTCTAGATGTCCTTTATCGACTATAAAAACGCATTCGTTGCACTACGAAGAGACACGATTTGGGCGGTGCTAGAATCCAAAAGTATTCCTGCCAAACTGATAAACATAAGAAAAAACTCATGCTTCATGTCGACCAATTAAGTGAGCCATTCCAAACCACATCAGTCGTTAAGCTAGGCTGTTCATTGTCTCCTCTATTATTTATCACCACCCTAGATATGATTCTCGATGCATCTGTGTTGGCCAGGCAAAGGTTGCAGTGGAAACTGCTCGAAAGACTGAGCAACCTAACCTATGCCGACGACATCATTCTGCTAGCCCAACGCCCTTGCTGCTGTCTCCGCAACAGCCGGCTTAGAAGTAAATGTTGACATATCAGAGACCATGCAAGTCAATGCCAGGAAGCAGACTTCGTATCGGATACATGACTGTACTTTTCAAAATGTAGAAGAATTTGAATAACTGAGCAGCAAATTCAGCCAAATCCATATCCCGCCTATGGAGTGCTGCATACAGAAGAAAGTCAACAGAACTAAAAATCTTGAATGCTTGTGTCAAAACCGTTCTTTTATATGGAAGCGAAACCTGGTATACGACAAATAATATCTTAAGACTCCAGAGTTGCGTCAACCGATGCCTGAGGCGATGATTGTTGGAGTGTTCTGGTTCAGAACTATCAGAACTATATCCATGGTAGATTATCAAGCAACGGTGCATCAAAAGCGACATTTCTCTCAGAGAATTTAGATGTATGGGACACAACCTTAGAAGAGACATGAAAAACATAGCACGTGCAGCCCTCGAATGGAACCCCATTGACCATCGTCAGAGAGGGCGGCCGAAGACTACTTGTAGGCGAACGAAACATCCAAAACGCAACAGTAGGGAAAGCTGGAAACTATTTGTAAATAGGCTGAGTTCTTAATAATTTATTAAAAGAGAGTATGCCAATAATAATACAATAATAATAACTTAAGAGCGCCCTCTAGGGTGTTGGAAAGATAGAAACTATGAGTATGCGATCAGATTATATTTGAGTAAGCTAAATCTAAATAAAAATAAGGTGCATGTTGAGGCTGAGTAGTTGTTGGATCGATTCAATTTAAGTGACTCTTTATTTAATATTTTTATTTATTTATTAATACATAATGGTACAACTAAGTCCAGTTGACCTAAGATAAGACAACTTAAACATTCTAAAAAGTATGAAATAATAAATGATAAAAAGAAAAAAAATATAATAAAACAAATCCGTATTCCTAGCCTGATGGGTGAATTTTTTTATAGATGTGCAACGTCTCACATATGGGGCTAGCCAGGAACTTGGATTTACAATGTAAAAGATGAAAACATAAAGTAGCACATAAATGTAAACATTTATTCCAAATAGAAGCCAAAGATAGGACAGATAAAGAAATGGATTGGATAGACCGTTCAAATGAGACGAAATTATAGAGGTTATTATAATTTGCGCTTAGGACACGAAAAGGATCGTGTAACGCATAATTTTTTTTTTTTTCCTTATTATTCCGCTTGGGAACTTAGGGCATCTACAAGAGCCATCCATCGAACCCTAATTTGCACCGTCTGTTTTTAGCTCTGTCCCATGTTCGCCTGGGTCAGTTCTTGGAGGATGGATCTTCTCCAGGTCGCCTTGGGTCTGCCGATCCGTCTATTGCCTTTCTCCATTTCTTCCTCGAACTGTGCTAATGTTGATGGTTCCTTTAGGGTTCTAACGGTCCATTGTCCTATTCGTGTCCGTTTTTTTGAAAATGCCTTTGGACGTCATCGAATTTGGGGAGCCGTTTATGTTTAATTCATTCTCTTGTGTTGGTTTCTGTAATCTGAGTTTTTCGATCGAACTGGTGATTGGCCAGATGCGACTTATCCCAGTGGTAGGGCTGCCACCTGACGCCTTCTGGGAGTGGCGTCTGCGCTTGGCTGCGCGGAAAGGCTGGGCGATACAGTCTTTTAATTGTTGGCATCATTCTAGCTGGTGTTGTTGCTGCACGCCGAAAAGCTATGAATGGCGCTTGGGTCTATGGTGTACCCTCCTTTTAGCGTGGGGGGTGAAGAGTGGGGCAAGGGGGGTTGCCAGAAAATGTTGAAAGACATTGTGCAAATGGAGAAAAGCTTTCTATTAAGTAGAGAAGCAATTTTTAAGAGGGACGTTGGAGTGGTCATGCCTCTTGCCATGAGTGGGATTCGAACCCACGACCCCGCGTTTAGAAGGCAAGTGTATGACCCGCTAAGCTACGAGGCCCCACAACGCATAATTAGTTCTACAAAAAGTTAATGCTAGAGGTCGAAAATTACGAGTTAATCTGGAAGGAATGATGAAAGAGAGAGAGGGAGTTTAGACGTACGTTATATAAACGAGGACTTCAATTCTACCAAGAATCGCGGGACCTAAACCAACATAAACCCAAATATGGGATGCAAAAATATACAAGAAATAGCGAAAAAAACAAAGATGATGTAAATTCCTGACATTGAGAAGTTGCCTAATTTATGATATACAGGAGCAATATATGTATTTAGAATTACTTTTAAGTAATACAAAACCTATAGTTGTCAGAGCGCCTAAAGCAATACCAACTACCTGTACACTTGGAGTTATGTAAGTAGAGTGTTTGTATGCTCTTGGTTATGCAGCGGGGCTATTTGGGTGAATAGCTGCTTGGATAAAAAAAAACAAACGAAATATGAAATTTTTTATCAAGCTCAGGCATAAGAAAGCCCACCTCAGACTGTTGAAACCAACAGCCGATAACACCAAGGCTCAGGCACTTCCTGAGCAATTCCAAAATCTTAAATGACCTACTCTCGGCAATGGAATTTACCAAATTCTTCTGACTAGCCAAAAACAATGATTGAGTTTTAAATGGCCACAAAGCACTCCTACCAGAAGCTATCAAAGATATAACGAGAATCAGAGAGAGAGAGAGAGAGAGAGAGAGAGAGGGCCAAGCGCACTCCTTGTCACACAACTTAGACAAATCCATTCCGTTCCATTCCATTTCATGCCATTTCGACATTCCACCCCCATTACCACAGGTACCGCATCGGTATACGGAATGTAAGCTGACTGCAGGCGATGTAAGTACAAAGTGTGGCACAATTAAAGCTTGTAATAATCTCATTCAAGCAAATTGCACGACATTTAGTTGCTCGTTCTGAATGTTTTAATATTTCGTTTGCCACACTTTTAGTTAGTGTTGTGTGAGTGGGTGATGAAAGTTTTTACAACTGGCCAACACTGTAGCCAGCCCAGTGGCCGGTGGCCGGTGGCCAGTGGCCAGTGGCAGGCATCAACACAGGGAACCAACCCATGCGGTATGCTCGCCTGTCGTCAGCAAAATAAATTTGATAATTAATTTTCCCCGCAATTGTTGAACGCTGAAATGCTCCCAACCACTTACATTTTTTTTACTCTCACCATTTTCATTTTTTTTTTTCCTTTTTTTTTCTGTTCGACAGTAAAATGCTTGCTGCTTCTTGTATTTTCCCAGTGAAAATGCTGTGAAAATGAAACAAAAACAATGCCTTTGCACCAAAAAAACAAAAAAAAAAACGCCATTGCTTCACGGGAAAAATCTGACCAGCATAAAAAAAGGTACCTACTGAATACTGTTTACTGACGAACTAACATTTCTCTTTCTCTGGCTTTTATTTTTTTTTGTTTTGTTTTAATAATTGATGAGTTTTGAAAACAATTCAATGAAAAGTATATAGGGAATTTGTAGTAATTTGCTCATTTATTCAGTTTCCCGATTGACTTCAATTGCACTTAGATCTCTTTTCGTTTACATTATTTGATATCAGTCTCATCGTCTAATTTAAGAGTTCAAGCCAATTGCAACTCTTTGTTTTTTGTGTAAAATTAAAGTTATTCAAAGTTACTATATTTCTTTTTGAAAATTCAAAACTACACTTCAATTCTTCTGGGTCCAGTATAAAATACCACGAACAACTGTAGCGAAGCGTTAGACGCACGCTGAAAATCAGCAAACTCTACAAACTAACAAGAAAATCCAACATGCGATTGTACAAAATGCCTATATCTTCGTTACCGGGACGGCTGAGAAAAAATTATAATTTTTGAAAGAAGAACACTTCGCCGTATACTTGGTGCCGTGCCAGAAAACGTTGGCTCCTAACGCCTTCGATATAACAACGATTGCGAGGAAGAACTCGGTGAGCCAGCAATCAGCAAAAGGATCAAGCTCAAGCAACTGCAGTGGGCTGATCATGTGCAAAGAATGCAGTCCAGTAGCCCAATTAGAAGAGTCTTCCAAATCACACCCGAAGGAAGTAGAAGAGGTCGTCCAAATAGACAATGTGGAGCAAACTGCAGAGTGTCTCTTGAAAGAAGAAACTGCAGAATCGTGAAGAATGAAGTAGATTTCAAGGGAAGGCCCAGATTCAACTAATATAGTCGCGCAACTTATTATGATGATGAAATTACACTTAATCCTATGATATATATATATCCATATAGGATCTTTGACTTTTTTGAGCACTTTTGCTGCTATGGCTAATTTGAAAAAAATTGACGGCAAATATTTCCTTAACTTTAAGGTTTTCAACAATGTATCGTTATATATAATTAAAAAAAATTAAACATAAAACTCTGGGGGCAATTTCAAGCGGAATTTTTTTGCATGCAAGTTCTATTTTCTCATTTCGACTGAGAATATACAAGAGATAAAGATCGAAATCAAGAAAACAGAAACATTAGCCAAGAATCCGAATCGTATATTTCTAAATAAAAGTAAGCAGAATTTGGTTTGTTACGGACTTTTTTCTCGTGTTTTTAGAAGTTCGCTTTTGTGCCATCCTGAAACTGAAAATTGGATTTAGAAACAAAAATCATTGCAATTGACCACTTCTTGAGGGATGGATCTTCTCTAGGTCTGTCATCTCAGATCTTTCTCTCTCGCAATCCTTTTGAAATGCCTATGTTCGTCATCGAGTTTAGGAAGCCGTTAAAATTTAATTCTCTTGTATTGGTTTCTGTATTTGCTTGGGTTTTCGTTCGAAATGGTGATTGGCCAGATGCGACTTAGAAGAATTAGGAGAAAATAATAATAATAATCAAAATCATCTTATTGAAATTTTACATTTTGCACGAAAGAGATTTTTAAAAAGTTTTCGATAAATCTCTTAAAAGTTTTCGACAAATCTCTGAAACAATTTCGATAAAACAAGCTTAAGGGAAAAAAATCATGCAAAATAATAAAAAGTGCACACACGTTTGTCCACTAGTCCATGTTGCACAGCATGTGAAAGTGTATTGGCTAGAACAAAGCGTAGCTTGGGAGCATGACCAGCACAGGACATGAGAGCAGGACATGGTTTGCTCGCTAAAGAAATGTGTGAAGTTATAAATTGCATTGTGTCAGCATAATTATGACATTAATCACAAATGATGTTGATGCTGATGTTGATGTGGACGTTGGATAACCAGAGCCTGGTAATGAAAATAAATGTCAAAGCCATTTTTACTGCCATCACACAAAGTACTGTACATGCTCCATACCTATACATATACATATATATATATATATATATAGAGGTACAACGTACACACCCATATTAATGCATTATCACTTGCCCAACCTGCAAAAAAAAGAAACACCCAAAAAAAAAAAAAAAAGAAACCAAACCCACTTAAAGTTCAAAGTAGCGAACATATAATATTTCATTGGACAACCCCAAAACAAAAAAAGAGAAGAAAAAAATTCCACGAGCCATGTTTCTAATAAAAAGTGCGAAAAAATAAATAAACAAGTAGAGTTTACGGCGAAATAATTACGCTGAGTTGTGAGTATGAAGACAAATGTGACCATAAAAAACAAAGAAATTGCAATGCTTCGGTCACACTGCGCTGCCGCACATATTGTATTAACCCCAGTTTGTGCCTAACCGCAGATACAAAATATACTGGACGTGCGTGTGGTTGGGGTTCGACTCCCCTCCGGGGTACGGATGTTTTTTGTTTTTGTTTTTTTAGTATCTGTAGGTGTACTTTATGTATAGGCAGCTACATGTGTCGTATTTAATTTAATGCTTTATTTATACGGCTCGTCAGCATTTATTGAAATTAATGCGGAAACCATAATTTTGATATTGCCTTGAAATGGGTCTAGGGGGTTATTTTTTTTTTCGGGCCCAGCTGTAAATTGAATATTATTCATTTGGCGTAAAATTTTTTATGCGTTCTTGGAGTAATCATAAAAAGAGCGAAAATGCTTATTCAAGCGTTTTACATTGTACAAACATCATATGATATGATATAATATCTCATATATGGTATGGTATATAATGTTTAGCTTGTGTACGCACAGCACTAGTTGTGCTAGAATTTTACAATTTGATGGTGTTTGATTCCAGCTGCTTCTTTATTGTAGCAATATTGTTTGAGCTTTAAAGAAACTTTTAATTTTCTCAATTCTTCAAGTTCCAATGAATTTTGCGATTTCGATTTTTCGAACCGTAATTTTTGCAGTTAGTTTTAGAATATGTGTCAGACTGCAAAATATGGTTAGCAGAAACAGGCACGACGATTGGAATCTCGGCGTCCTATCTGCTGTGCTGCAGAAGGGCGACCCGTCGATATGGGCAAATTACCCAAAAATCGGTCTAATTGGCATCTAAGCTCCCATCGCGCATTCTCTGCGATAAACTGAAGCTGTATGCCAAAACACTAATCGGAGTTTATCAGTGCAGCGGGCCGTATCAGTTCTTGTGAATCTACCATAGACCCGGTCTTCACACTACGCCAAATCCTGAAAAAGACCCGTGAAAAACAGATCGACACATAGTATCTCTTTGTTGATTATAATGCTGCATGTGGTAGCCCGATAAGGGAACACCTGCGTGCAACAGCCTTCAAGTTTGGTATTACTGCGCAGTTGATTCGACTTTGCAGAATGACATTGAGCACCATCATTGGCTCTTAAGGTAGAGTGCCCCTTAATACCGTTCGAGGTTTCAGACAAGGTAACGCTCTATAGTGCAACCTCTTCAATTTTGTAATAGGGACGACCGAAACTCAAATAGAAAGATCAAGTAAAGGAGGATGTCTCTTTACTCGGAGTGACCAAGTGGAGAAGGCGTAACCGGCTGTAACCCGATAACGGATTGTGATGGTGAAATAAGTCTGAATTTCGAGTTCTCTTCATATTCACCGTCCTCTACATCTAAACTCAACGTGTCGCGAAGTGATTTATAAAATGATGGGGTTAGAATTCACAACTCCTTATGCATTATTCTTAGATTGAAAATCTATGTTACCCTTACAACTGAAGGATATGGTGAACGCAAGAAACTAGTCCAGAGACTAAAAATAATATTAGACTACTATAGTCTTATGTAAATGTGTCCACTTTTATTTTTTTTTTTTTTGCTTTCAATTTATTTGTCATGTGCTACAGAATCGGTTAAATATAGTTATTTTGTGCAAGTTTCTATTATTTTCCACGATTATTATTTTAATTTTTTCTTTTTTTTTTTAAATCTATGTCAATTTTTATTGCAATATATTACAACTAAGTAATAAAACTAATGAAGTTAAATTTGACGCTCCTATGTGGAGTATAGGGCGAACACAAACTCTTTCCAGCGCCTTCTATCTTGCGCGATACTACGAAATTCATTTCACGACGCTCTCTCCCTACTTGCTGCAAGCACCGTTCTTATCCAGTTCTGTCGCGGACTTCCTTGGGCGACGGTTACCTTGCGTAATTCATTGGAAAGATCTCTTAGCGATGTCTTCTTCTGACTTCCTGAGGGTATGGCCAATCTAGGTCAATTATCTGCTTTTGATTTCGGTGATTTCAGTATTGTTGTTGCCCTACCAATACATTTTGTTATTCTTCCTAGAGTTTGATCATTAACGAATTGTTTTGATACTGTCTAAGTTATGTTAAAAATATGATGTTTTTTCTAAATCCAAAAACTTAGATAGGTTAGATATTATTACCAAATGTGTAATTCTAATCGCATATGGAGCAGTCAATGCTTTCAACAACTACGCCAACAATTTTGGCTGTTAATATAAAATATAAATATATTATTTATTGTAGAATCGAAATACTGATAGTTTAAGTGCCAAATATAAGATAAACCAACTTGTATGAACGTAGAGTATTCGTAAGTGCTTCAAGCTTACTTTCGTAGTGTAATACATATATTATAAGCTCTGCTAGGTTTTAAGCTTGGGGATCGGGCAGTTGGGCTAGCAATTTGACCAGGCCCATAGGGCAACCAAAAGGTTCGTGTGAAATTAAAAGAGCTATAAAACTTCAGCTTGCAACTTAAGAGCACTCCTCTTGCCTGATCCCCGCCGGTAAATGAAAGTTTTGTTGGATGACCCAACAAAGCACACACACACACACGCACACACACACGCACACATTGCAAGGATATCCAAACACACATTAAGGCGAAAATTAGCAGACAGCATGCGATGCGAGTGCGCCTCACCCCATTGTGAGCCCAACTCGTTACCCTAACCAAGTTGTTGACCAGAAGTTCCAGTAGTTGGAGCACTATAAAATGCAGAAGTACGAAATTAGAGTTTGAGTCAAAGTCGCACACAAACAAGTCAGCAGGCAGCTGCAGCAGCACAAGTTGTGCTCTCAAGTGGGTGCGGTGGTTGGCAGCAACTTCAGGAAGAGTGAAATTAAATTTACATGAAATAATTTAAATTTTGCAGCCGAGCGGAGCTATAATAAAGTGTCATAAGTCATGACTCATGAGTACATTTTTGAAAAGTGCCAAGGTGGACGTTGACCGAACGAGCGAGCGGGCAAGCAACCAAGCAGCAAACCGACGAGCAACAAGACCCCAGAACCAAGCAAACCAACCGACCAAGAGATGGGCCCTAAAAAGCTCTGACAGTGGTTCCACATATGTGTGACGTGGGGCGGCTAGACCCACCCTATATATGTGTTTATGTGTGCGTGTATGCATAAGCATGTGCTGCTTGGACGCGGAATGTGGCCTGAATAAATTTTACAAGGCCCTTTCGACTTGTCAGCGCAAACAGAAAAGCAAAACACTTGGCCATAAAAAAAACTAGTTAAGAGAAAAAAAGAAATATATATATATTTATATATGTGTTTGTGTACAAATATACAAAACACTGAAAGTGCAAAGAACGCAGCATTTTGTGGCGTGACTTGCCGCCAAGGTGCCACATTGCACAGTGGGCCAACTAAAATTGCAAGAGGCAGTCGACTGGGCTTTGGTGGCAGTTGGGGTTTGCATTGCAAACATTCCAAAGTTGTCGGTACATGACAAAACAAACTATTTACTAGAAATGCGTCGTTAGTTTTCGATAATGGAATTTAGTCGAACGAAAAGAAAATGCACCAGAAAAGAAAGTTTCAGGATTTAGTTACCAACGGTAACTTAAAGTAGCCAAAGATATTGAAATAAGTATCCAAAATCAATCATATGGAAATTGTCTTAAGAAATTGGAATGTATTCATAGTTTTTACAGCTTTTAATAGTTTGGAAGTCAAATAAATATGTTGAAAGATACTTGACATTTACAAAGCCGTCCGTTGGACAATAATGGGGAATTTAATCGACGAAATATTTTTTCGAACAAAGCTGCATTGGAAAAAATAGCATCGTATTCTATCTTTCTAGAATGGAATTTATTAAAAATCAAAATTACAATTTCCACTTTTTTGCAACTAATTTGAAGCACTACTCTCTGTTGGTAGTGAGATCTTCAGCTCCTCTTATTCCAGTCCATTCTCTGATGTTGCGTTGGCAAGAAAGTTGCTTCCTACCAATGCAACGTCTGCTCTCAGTTTTGCCTTCCATTATGAGTTGAGGCAGTTGATATTTTGGGCCACACAATACAGGACAGTTATGATTGTAAGAAGTTCCCTGCCTTTATTGACTTTTCTTTGGACTTCCTCACTTGTAATGTGGTCGACCCAAGAAATTTTAAGCATTCGTCTGTAGATCCACATCTCAAAACTTTCTTGTTTCTGCATCTGAGCTACTTTCAAGATCCAAGTTTCTACGCCATACATCAAGACAGACCATATATAGCATTTCACCAACGTAATCTTAGTTGAAAATTGAGCTGTCTTTTCGTGAAGAACTATCTGAATTTTTGAAATTGACTGCGAGCTATTTCAATGCAACATCTGATTTCTAGGCGACAGGATATCTGAAATTGAGAACTCGTTGAATTGGTGCCTTTTCAACTGTTACTACAACATTGTCATATCCGATCCTACTCCTGCTCACTATCATATACTTCGCTTTTGAGCTATTGACATTTAGATTGTATTTCTCCACTGTCATCAACAAATCGATTACCTTACTCTTGGAAGTCTGGTATGTTATTCGCGATTAACATCTGCACATTGTACGTTGTTTAAGAACTGTCCATTTACTTTTCACCTTTTTTCTGTAGAATCGAAAGCCTCCGAGAAAATGGCTTCAGACTACAAGTTAAATAGCAGAGATGATCAAATACAACCCTGTCGTACTCTATTCCTCCATTGTTCCTTATGTGTGCCGACTGATTCCCGTACAAGTTCTTGATGCAAGCGATTATGCTTTTGTCAATGTCCACTGTTCTAAGAACCTGAAATAGCTTGTCATGGTTGACTTTTTCGAAGGCTTTCTTGTAGCCGATAAAGCATAAAAAGACATTTTCATTAACATCGCGACACTTTTCACAATCCAAAAAGCGCTTCTCGTGTTCCAGTACCTTCTCAGAACCCGAGTTGCGCCCATTCTCAGTTCGCATTTTTTGTACATTCTGATGTGTTTGATTTTCAGAAATATTTTCAATGCATCGCTCATCAATTTTGCTGATCTAAAATCACTGCAAGTTTTGGCATTTGATTTCTTTGGCAAAGTGATAAAGATGGAACTATGCCATTATTGGGGATATCTTTCAGTTCTGTAATTTTTGTTAAAAATGATTTCTAAGAACTTTAGATTTTCCTCATCGATAAGCTTTCATTCATATTTAATGTGGCAAGTTCTCTTTTATTGTTTTTCGACATATTAATCGCTCTGCGGATTTCTTCTTTGGTGTTTACTAGAAGGTCTTCATCATCTAATGGGTCTTCTTGTTTAGGAATTATACTTCTTCTTGATCCACCAAATAATTCAGCTATAGTAGCGTATAGAGTGGACAAATTAAAGCATGGGACTTGGTCAAACATTTCTGACGAACTATATAGAAAAGACACGCAAGTCAAATCAAATTACGAGTGCCAGATTCAAGCTGCTAGTGCTGACAAAAGCAACACAATCGAAAAATAACTCAAAATTAATGTACAGATAAAAGGAAATAAAAGTTCCACTTTATATAGTGCACGCAACTTGGGATATCTACACATGGTTCTATGAAATATGTAGATCGAAGAGCTTATTTTTAGATGGAGCAATAAAATCATAGAATTCCACTACCTATAATTTTAAATGGCAGATTTTAATATATCAGCAACTGTCCTAGTTACTAATATTTGAACATTTTTATGTTTTAACGATATGGCAGACTGGTTAGCTAAAGTTAGTGCCGAATCGACACGAATGAGCTGTGAAGACTCTCCATAAGTCTCTCCATAAGTCTCCGTAAGTCACCTCTAAGGGCTCTAAACAGCAAATCGGAAGTAAGCGCTGCAGTCGCTTCTGACAGAAGGTGGCACAACACGACGAACTGCAAAACCGTCCGCATCATGTATAGGAAAACCGCCCGAAATTAGCCAAGCACTTCTTACAGCTTCCCAGGAAAGACTACAGGCTCATGCTGGGCTTATGATGGGCTTACTAACGGGCCACTGCCAGAATGCTGTCCATGACGAAAGGCTGGGCATCATTGACGACTATGCATGAAGGAAGTGCAGGGAACCAGAAGTCAAAGAAATCAGAAGGCCGACAAACTCCGGTTTCACTTAGAATCACACTGATCTGTGTGAGATGAAGCTGGAAGTAAGGAACTGGCGCTTCCTTGCTAACAACAGAGACGAATGGGGAAGAATTGTTGAGAAAGATCGAAGTAAGGAACTGGCGCTCCCTTGATAACAACAGAGGCGAATGAAGAAGAATTGTTGAGAAAGATCGAAGTAAGGAACTGGCGCTCCCTTGCTAACAACATAGACGAATGAAGAAGAATTGTTGAGAAAGATCGAAGTAAGGAACTGGCGCTCCCTTGATAACAACAGAGGCGAATGAAGAAGAATTGTTGAGAAAGATCGAAGTAAGGAACTGGCGCTCCCTTGCTAACAACACAGACGAATGGTGAAGAATGGTTGAGAAAGATCGAAGTAAGGAACTGGCGCTCCCTTGCTAACAACAGAGACGAATGGTGAAGAATGGTTGAGAAAGATCGAAGTAAGGAACTGGCGCTCCCTTGCTAACAACAGAGGCGAATGAAGAAGAATTGTTGATACAGGAATAACAGAATATCAGCAATTAACTAAGATCTCGGAAAACTCGACTACAAGATATACTTAGTTTATATTTTTACGATCTATAAACTTATCCAAAGTTTTTAATTGATATTTTATGAAGGATTAAGCAAAAATGTGGTTCCATATATACGATTTTTTTTTGGTTTCTTTTTTGTCGCAATTGTGGGGCGTGTGCTTATTATATAAAGGCTAACTGCTTTGTTGCAGATAACAAGCCCCAAAACAAGAGAGCGCGTCATGATTTAAGCGCATTATGCACGCTGGTTAAATAAAAACACAAAAGGCTCCTTGGCCGTAAAATGTTATGCAAAGCTTGGTAAGCAAACGGCATGTAGCAAAAACGCGCGAATGACACAACTTGTTGGCCAGGACAGTGGCCTGATGCAAAGGCGTCAGCTGTTGGGGTAGGGGCGCGAGACAAATTGGTATTGGGAAGTGAGAGGTTTTTAAGGGGTACGTACGGGGCTGCTCAACGCATGGCATCAATTTATCGCAGGCAACGAAAATATTTATTCATGCTGCCAGAAGCAATTTGCCGCCGCACAAATTGGCATCATGCCCCAATGCCACGTCCAAACACCTACATACATCTGCGTCTATATACAAGCGGCTAAAGCAAAGCCGGCGGCAACGTAAAAGTCAGAAAGAAGACTGCTTGCTTCTGTGCCAGGGCAAGGCTATAAAAGTAAAGTAAAGTAAGGGACTAAGGCACAGTAATACCATAGTCAAGAAAAGACAAACTTTTAAGCTCTCCGAAAGTTGCCCTAACTTATCCCGAGAAATTTCGTAATTCTATTATATGTTGTAATTATCAATCTTAGAATCTTTGCAAATGAGTCTTAATCAGTGAGTTAAAAATTGCGCAGCTTTTCCCAAATGCAATTTCTAATCTGTATAGTGCCTTCCAGATATATACTCAGATATAGCTGTCAGAAGATGCGCCTTTAGAGGTCTTTCTCGCCGAAACTCTTGAATTCTTAACTGCTGTAACTCTCAAATGATAAAAACAGCCATACCGATTGTCATAACTTAAAAAGATATAGAAAATAAAAACTCGGATTGAGTTTAGCTAATTCTGAAGATACTAACAAGGGAAGACAAAATATGGTACGCCTCACTGTGCGCTGTTGACGGCAATGTCGCGGCATCACAGCAAATGTGGCACCTGTGCAGATAAACCGTTTAGACTTTCAAATAAATTGATGTCACCGCTCCTTACAAGTGGAAAGTAGCAAGTGGCAAGTAGCAAGTGGCAATGGCAGGCCGCCAATGCAAAGCAACAACGAAGTGTAAAGGTTGCGCGCGTGTCGGCGCGCTACCAGCTATCTACCAGTAACCAGCAGCAGCCAGAACCGTACCCAGCCAGGGTATCAGCGATTCCAAGTACGGTACAAGCGCCTGACGTTGGCGGCTATGGTGTCGCCTTTGGCAGCATTTGTGCGCAATCTGCTGATTAAGACACTGAAAGCCACAAAGTACTCGACGCTATCGTGAAAGACATCTTCGAAGATGCTGCCGCTAGCAACGCAAACGCCACCGCCGCCTCGCAAGCTGCTCTGACTGCTGTCTTGCCTGCCATCGTTTGTAATGAGTAATGAGGTTTATCCATAAAATTCCAGGTGAAAAACAAGAAAAGATGTCAAAACAAAAAGGCACGGCACATAAAAAGCGCAGCACTCGCTCATTTGGACCATCAGTTTGGATGGCGTTTCGGGCTAAATGCTTGGCCTTAAATTTCCCAACAGTTTTACACAAGAAAGACACACACAAAAAAAAAAAGAATCACTAAAAAAAACGTCATGTGACATCGATAAAATCAGCTGAAAGCTGCCATCAGCTCCACAGCTGCTCTAGACAAGCCGTAGACTGCTGTAGCGCCACCTGGGGAGCCACACAACGGGCAAATGACAATAATTGAAGCAATTCAAGTTAAACGAACGCGAACAACAGCAGCTATTAAAGTCCTGTCTGTCAATTTATAGCTGAATAAATGAAATAAATTGTTTACATGAAGCCGTCGCTAGCACTGATGTATTTGGATAATTTGGGGACCGTAAGTCTAAAAACGCTAATTACCTAAGAAAATCTCTACTAACTTATCTTCGAAGATATATCTTCGTCTCCTTTACTTGTTTTGTCACAAATTGAAGATTATACAATAAAAAAAAATAGCAAAATATTATAATTAATGTTTCTGTCTCTAGCAGTATGAATCAAGTCTCCAAACGTTTTTAGCCCCGTCCAGTGTCGGAAATATTCAACAGCCATGATAATTGTTTTCTTCCGATGCCACGATTGCCAATTTTAGTAATTCCTATTTTGGGCCTCGAATGATGTGATCAAAATACATGGTTTTTCTCGTTCGAACGGTTTTTAGGAGTTCTATCTCTATCCTTGCCCAATCTGCTTAGAACATCTTCATTTGACATTTTGTCAGCTGAAGGAACCTTCAGAATACTTCTGTAGCACCACCGCATATCAAAAGCTTCAATTCTATGCATTGTTAGAACTTAAGTCCAAGGATGTTGCAATTGCATATAACTTTTTTGAATTTGAAGAAGCAGCTTCTAGAAATCTCTATACGGCATTAAATTTCTTGATCTGATTTCCACTCAGCCAGCAACCAGAATGTTTGAACTTTGTTACTCGTTCAATAGCTACAGTTCCAATTTTAATGGTAGCATCGATGTAGGGTAATCATTTTTAACTGATGATCATGAATTTTGTTTTTTTTGATGTTCATGGATACGCCAAAATCGCTACTCTACTGATTAACTTTTTTAAGAAGAAATTAAAGAACATCTATACAATCAGCTATGAGTGTTGTGTCGTCTGCGTACCTAATGATGCTACCATATAACATTTTGGAATTGACCGCAGGCACTATGAGACTTCACCGAAATAAACTATTCCATAATGAACACAATTTGAATCTCAAAAAATAGTTCATCTCTTCGTTTAGAACCTATAACTATTTTATTATTTATCTTTCATGGAGATTATAAATCAATATCAAGCTCTTAATTAAATAGAAAATTACCACCCAATTAAGCTAGCATCTGACTCTTATACTTGCCGCTAGGGTTATGGTGAAACGATGAAGCGAAAGAAATAATGACTACCGACTTGTTCAATAATTAAATGTTGCCTACACATCAGAGACTCATACTACCGAACATACCGCATTATTTTTTTGTATTTTGAGGTCATTGGCGGTCTTTATGTGACCGCATTATCACGGCATTTGAACTGAAAAATAATTTCGAGCTTTGTGGTTCTTAACTATCCAACTTCTTCAATAAAAAATCTCTCAGAAGGAACCTAAAAAATACTGTCAGAATGGCGCTGGATTGGAATCCCGAAAGCAACAGACGGATCGGAATACCTAAGGCGACCTGGAGAAGTTGCATCCTTCGCGAACTGGCCCAAGCGAAAGCGACATGGAAAAGAGCTAAACAGACGGCACAAAACAGAGTTCGTTGGAAGGCTCTAGTAGAGGTCCTGAGTTCCCAAGCGGAATTATAAGGAAAAAAAAATAATACTTCAACAGGCTAATATAATCCATTGTTGGGTTATTGTCGACCTCACTAGCTATTGCCTTGAATGCGCCTATAGGTTAGGCTACCTGTACCTAGGAGCGAAGTAGACATCTTCCCGTTCTTCTACTTTCGTTACTTTTCGCGTGGAACACCTTTTCTGCTGTGGATTTTTTATCTATACGATTTGGCCGAAACAGCGGGAGCGTCGTGCCGTAATTCGCTGGAAAACATCTGGAACATCATAGAGCATATACAGCTCATGGTTCATCTTGTGAAGAATTGTTCTCTCGCACAACCCAAGCTGCATCTGTCCGCGACACAACCCTTGCTTCCGCGCCATATATATTGCAAATGTTTTTTGGTAGAGAGACCATGGTAACATCTATTGGCATGGTGATTGTTCCTTTAATCTCCAGGCTGATTCTGTTATTGATGTTTACGGCAACATAAGGTTACGCGAATTCATTGACGACTTAAAAAATACCCAGGGAACAAGGAAACCTCTCATGCCCGTTGGATGCACTTTGAGGAAAAATTCAGCAGACAGATTTAGCCTACAACAGCCAATAATATCAATATCACCGGCATATACAAGAAGTTGAATCCTTTTGAGGAAAATACTACCACTATGATTCCCTTCCTAGCGAAGCTATTTTTAAAGGTCTTCTCCGAGAATTGACGCAGAATAAAGAACTATTAAAAACTATTTATCAGAAGTTTAATCTTAAAATGTTTCGGTACTGATGAGACCCTGCACCAGTTTTCTGGAAATATAGCAGTTATATGGCGGAAGTACTTATAAAGTAACAAAAGCAGGCGATTTTACATAATTTTCCCAATTTCATATAGTCTACCGATTCAAATCGAACTTGGTACAATGCTAGAACACACTAATAAGATTCAAAGTAAAAAGTTTGATCTAAGATATTCAAAACTAAATAAAATACAAAATTTGTGAAATGTGTCGATTCTTTTTGTCAATCTGCCCTATAAGAACTATACGATTGAGTCAACTGATTTTGATTAAAATTAGTCCGTCTTGCTTTACAGGAGCTATATGATGCGGTCAACCGATCTTAAAATCGACGCAGTGATCAGGAATACTGGAATCCTTTCATAAAGCGAATTCACTATGGATTGGCTGCCAACTGTCCTAAGTTAGCTCTTTAAAATGTAGAGAGACAGAGAGAGAGAGAGAGTTACATAGTTTGGCTATAGTATCTTTGCTGATTTTTATTGTGGTATTGGTTCCCCTATGGGAGTTATAAATAAACGTACATCCAGTCGGAAAAGCTAGATCAACTTTTCTATATGCTTTAATTACTTCAGCTCACTTTGGAAGGGAGCTTTATACCAATTGGTATACCTTAAATATTTTTTAATTTAAGCCGAAATTGATGGAATTCAAGAGACGCGTCAAGCGATTTACAAAACGTATTAAGAAGGAGTTTCAATGTACTTCGTTCGGGAGTATTAAACGCACCAATGTTACGGGAGTAAATTTGTTTATCGAAGATCCATCTTATAATATTGAATGATTTTAGGTCACTTGATTACGTAAAGTCCAATATTGAAGAAGTTTATAGACCAAGCATGGTGATATTTGTACATATTTACCTAAAATTTCATGGTTCAATCGCTATACGAGGTCATGATAAGGCTTTCGGTATTGGGATATAGCACGCCTTCATTCTATTGTTAGATGCGCACCTACATATATTGCAAAATTCTTAAAAATCTTTGTTTCCTTACATATAAAGGTTATGAATATTACAACTAAAAGTCAAGACTTGTTGTTTCAAAAGTGACCCTGTTGCCTATACAGAGTGCTCCATTTCTTATAAAACAATAAACAAAAAGAAGAAAACTACCAATTTCCGAACGTAAGGTCCTTTTATTCAAATTAATGCTTTGCAATTTAAGTCAAAGTGGCCGCCTTTATTGGCCACAGCAAAATGTGCTCTTTTTGCGGCGTTTTCCATAACGTTTTCGAGCATCTCGGTTGGTATAGCAATAATTTCGGCACGAATATTTTCTTGAGTTCTTCCATATTCTGTGTCTTGCTGACGTGCACTTTGCTTTTCAAATAACCCAACAAAAAGAAGTCCGGGGGGGTCAAATCCACAGATCTAGGTGGCCATTCAATTTCGTCTCTTTTTGACATCAGACGTCCAGCGAATTTACGTTGCAGAAACTCGATTGTTGGATTCGCAGTATTGTATGTCGCACCATATTGTTGAAATCAGTAATCTTCAAGACCTTTTTCGCATATTTGTAGGCAGACATAGCGAGCCAACATCCACTGATATCGGTTTCCATCGACCGTTTGGTTCTCTTTATAAAAATAAGGCCCAAGTATGGTTTTGGATTGGTTCTTTGGTTTTAGGATCTCGTGTAGTTTCACGAGTAGTAAGTTTTTGATCATGCAATGGTGTTTCATATATCTCGTGTGGTTTCCGAGTTCCCCAATACGGCAAATTTGCTTATTAACGTCCCCGGAGAGTTCGAAATGGGCTTCGTTGGTCATTAAAATTTGCTCCCAAAAAGCAGGTTCAGTGTCAACTATTCGAGCGATTGTTTGGAAATTTTTATATGAAACCAATACAAATCATCTTTCAGAATACGCCGTAGAGTGTTTCCACTGATGCCGAGATGCAGCGCGGTGACAATACGATAGTTTTTTGGGTTCTGGACCACCCTATCTCTAAGCGCTTCAATAAGTTCAATGGAACACCTCGGTCGTTGATGAACGAGTTGTTCACGATCTCCCACTGTCCCATTCTCAAGAGAACTTGACACCAAACGACGAATAGTGTTGTCACACCGTGCCTGTTCGCCATGATATTACCGATGGTATGCACGTTGAGTTAAGATAACTGAACGACTATTTTCCATTGAATAAAGTAACTATTTCAGCGCGTCCGTTAGGTGTGAAGCGATACATAGTTGAAATTGCACAGAATTGACGTTTGACAAAACATGTGAAGCCAAGTCAATTGGTTGTTAAATGTTTAAGTTGTTTAATATTGAAATACCGACATGCATATTATATTGAACTCAACTTTACAAAACAATTACCAGCTTAACCTTAGAAAATCTGAAGAATAAAAACATTTTAATTATTTTTGTCTAATATAATAAATAATAAAATACATTGAAAGTTTACGGCAAGAGATATAAATACATATATGTTGTTAGTGTTATACTGACGCCATCTGCAATACACTCAATTACGTATTTTATTTGTTTGGATTGCGCTAATATGTGCAATAAAACAGAGTTTATTACCTTATAAATGGGGTGCATAGTAGAGACCCATTACTTTTCCGTATCATAAGTGTGCTTGTAACTCTGCGTGACTATGCATATGCCGATGGGGCAACCCTTTACATTTATGCGTGTTGTGGTTACACACGCACACGCACACACACAAGCAGATGTGTTTACACCTTTAGCTAAAAATGTAATACATATTACAGGTACAGGTACAGGTACTCCCCAACTCCCTGTCTGTACAGTGTGTACACAACACACAATATCTGCGAGCTGGCAACGCCGCAATGCAAAGGCGTAAAAGTGGGCAACACCAGACGATGACTCGACATGTTACACTCACTCTCTCTATCTCTGTATCTCTTTCTCGCTGTCTGTCAGTGCCGGTTTGATGCCGTAGCGTTATCCTTGTCGCACTTGTGCACGTGATAGAGCCTTGTCAACGTTGCCTCGTGCTAGTAAATTCAGAAATAATGATGCGTCGAAAATAAAAAAGCGACACTCGAGTCACTTTGAGTGAAAGGAATACACCAAACAAAAGCAACGGCAAAGCCCCAGCTAAACGACTTACAAATGTATGCAACATATAAGTGATTATAAAATAAAGTCGACCTAATAATACCCTCGAAGTATTGTTTTTTCTCTGCTAGATGTGGAAAGTTCGAGAAACTTTCAAGTACATGCGGATGCTACTTTGATAAACGTAGTACATATCCCTAAGGTGGCCCCTTTTTGGGAGATTCTTAGTAAATGCATTTTTATGAGACATAGTAGCAACTGGAACTGTAGATTGAAAGTGTTTTTGGATGAATGTCCAAATTCATCCTATAAAGATTAGAAGAATGTTTACAAAATGATGGAAAAGGTGCTCTGCCTTGACTCCTAGTTGAACTGTTTCTATAGGCGAAACTGAGCAGCAATCATCAAGCATTATCACAACTACCTGCCTGCATCACCATTGCTTGACATCAACAACCTCACTATATTCTTATAAAAAATGCGTTTAGGCTGTACCTAACTTATCGAACTTTTAAAGTATAAATGATTCCGCTTTTGAAAACAAGCTAAAGTGCCAGCGGCTGAAAGTAATCTTGAAAGCTGAAGTACAACAACCAAATACTGCAGCCAAATTAGACAAATGAATCGAAATTCTACAGTACATCGAACAAAAATGTAGTGTATTTCCAGTGCGACTACGAACATACGTTTGGAATATGCAAGATTGTGCGTCGCCAACGTGCAGAGTGTGATAAAAAGGATGAGATGCCTGGTTATGGGTTGGGAATGGTAGCTGGGGTTGGGCTGTATATGGGATGGGACGTTACGGTATGGTTACGGAACGGGACAGTCAACGATGGTGTTGTTTGCTACATATTTGAATTCGTGCTCTGGCTGAAGGAAAAGCTCTTGTTTCACTTTGTTAATTACTCAGATTCTTCTTGGCACAAGAGGAAGCGCAGAGAAAAAAAATGGGTCATTAAAACGTCAACATCTTTGTCTTTGCAGCCATTGCCAGCTTAAAACAAAAACAAAGGTGCGAAAAAATAAATAAATTAGAGCGTTAAGAGTTGAAAAATAGGCTCTTTAGAGAGCTTACAGCTTATATGAGATGCAGACGCGCATCTGGTACTAGTCGCTTGTTCTTTTCATTATTTATTTTTTTTTATTTTTATTTTTATTTTACTTTTAGCTAAAAATCAACAGCGAAATCTTTTTAGCATTAATATCTGCTTTTGTGTGTGGTTGTGTGTGTTTGTGTGTTTTTGAGTGTGTGCGTGTATCCCAATGTATGCATTAGCGTGAAAATATTTTCAAGAAAGACTTGAAAAATATCTGCCAAGCGTTGTAGAGATTGCCAATCGATGCATTCCCCAGATTGAATTTAGCGCTCATCATCCTCCTCAGGCTCGATAAGCCAGCAACGTAGGAGGCAGGCACCAATTTTCGCAAACAGCCAGTAGTTGTAGTAAAAAAGTGCATCCTGAACAAGAGTAATAAAAAGGCGACGGCCGTCCATGCTGAAGTGGAAAATTTGCAAATTTAGTAACATAAAAAGAATACTCTCAATGTACATACTTAAAGCGTTTACAATTTCGTTGGAAAATTGAAAAAAGTAAGCTCAATAAACCTTTACTGCTTGGTGCAATTGTTTGACGTGCAATTAGTTTACAAAATTAGTGTGACCAAATATTTTAAAGTTAATTTTTGATAAGGTTGCCAGCACTGTAAAAACGATTGGAATTTTGGACTGCCAACTTGTTTTTCATTTGCCATTAGAGTTTAAGATGTAAAATTAATTTTACTTAAATTTTAATGTTTTTTTTAAAGAAGTACAGCAAACGGTGGAACTTCGAAATTTTCGAACGATTATGTGCCTAAATATGAAACGTATTTGATTTTTTGTTATCATTCTAAGCTAATTAATCCTAAGTTAGTAACGTGGCTTGTTCCCGGTGATGAGAATATTTGGCTAATATTGCGTTTTCTTTTTGTGCAGCTCCTGGGATAAGCAATTCGTGCAGCCACTTTGACCAAAAGCAAGAAATGCCTCAGAATAGTACGCTAGGGTCTGCAATACGGTTGCACTAAAACTTTTCTGTAGGATGCTTATTGGTTTATTGGTTATTGCAGTTGCTCCTGTTATCCCTGCAGTAGAGTAAAACGAAACCCAAGCTCTTTAGTCTCGAAGAACTGGTTGATCTCTCTATCAAAGTGCTTCCACACAGAGCATTTGGCAAACACTTATTAAAGAGTTGCATTCCAAAAGGAAAGTATATATTCGCAATAAATTTTATTATTATTAATATATTACTTTTTTTATGCTACAAAATTTCAAGCTTAACGTTTTGTTGTAAATCTTGAAAAGTACAATTTGGTTCATATTTTTAAGTAACTTTCACACTCATTATACGCATAGGCATTTATCTCAAGTATCAGGCATAAAATTCTAAAACATAAAAAAAAGCTTGCTTTAAGATATTTGATACCTACAGTAATATAATATACAATATTTCTAGTTATTTTATTATAAATATTTCATACTTGAATTTAAATTTAACATATCAAATATGAATATGTATTTATTATGAATCTATTTTTACTTAAATACTTATTATTATCGGTATGAAAGGTTATTGAGAACTTAGCCGAATTACAAATAGTTTCCTGCTTTCCCTATTCTTGAGCTGAAAACCTAAACTCGTTTAACGTTTTGAACGTTTCATTGAGCACTGTCCGCCTGCAAGCCGTTTTCGGCAGCCCTCTGCGACAATTGCCAATGGGTTTCCATTCGGGCTATATTTTGCTTGTCTCTCCTGACTCTGTGCCCAATCCATCTATATTTTCTGATCAATATATTGTATTTGTAAGTAATTTGATGTCCTCTTGCTTAGTAATCTCCCATAAACTCGTATTGGATATTCTTCTGGGCCGGAACACTCAAACAATGCGCCTCAGGCATCGGTTGACGAAACTCTGGAGTTTTCTTAAGATAAAATTTATCGTATTACTATATATATACTTATATTTAGAATGTATTCCTACAAAGTTCTTATTCATTTCTTATGAGAAGATACAAAACTCTCATAGCGAATTTATGTCATATATACTCGATATCAAACAACATTCAAGCTATTATAGTGCTCGCGGGTTTTCGTTTTTAAAAAGTGGATTGAGGCGTTCATGCTACTGGATAAACGGACAAAGGTATATCAACTTCTCTAGTCACTCTGATCATAATTTAGGTAACTTCAGGAATACATTTCCGGCTAAAGCAAACTCAAAAATTCTCTTTACCAAAATGTACAGAGTATCAAAATTAAAAGGATTGAATTGTATTGTCTATCTTTTTTATAGAATATTTCTAAAATGCAAATATCTGTTATTTTTTGCCTTAAGTTTGAGCGCATTAGGATTTCATCTTTTAAAACGTTACAAATGTGCCCAAGGATAATACATACATGATTATTTAAAACCAAAAATAGTTTTATTTAAAATTTATTTAACACAATTTCTTATTCAAGACAAGGTAGGTAAATATTTTAATACCAAAATTCCAATTAACTGTGTCAGTCCTCTCTGCCAAATAGTTCGGTGTTCCTCAGAGTTGCATTTTAAGGCGCATCCTGCAAGGCCTAGATACATATGAACAAGTGAGGATGTGCCCAACTTATTAGCTGCCAACAGTCAGGATGACAACAGAATCTCTTCCAGAGACTAGCTAGTCTATCAGTGATATCACGCTTGTAATAGCGGGAGATCTTAGACCACAAATAATTTGGTGTCAACTTAGATAAGCGCCTGGAAATCAAAGGTTCTATTATTTACGGAACTGAAGTGAGGCGAGTCTTAGCTCAATCCCAGAAAAAGCTTTTCAACAAGGCTTACACATATAAGATTGCTTTGGTACCCTACTGGAGATATGGCATCACGACTAAGGCATTACTGTAAAATCCAAAATCTTGGAAACAGAGACTGATATAGAAAACAAGTCTAGGAAATGATTATACTGATTGATTTTTGTAGTTTCTTAGCTTATACCAAGCTCGCGATGCACCGATGCTTTCAAAACAAGGAAGAGTTCCCAAAATAATTACTAAAAATATAATAAAATATCTGTGGTCTGTCCAGTGTAATACTAAATTTGAAGAAATAATTGCAATTCTTTCACTACGTTTTGGTTGCCAAAAATTAAGCAATATATTCTTGTTTCATCAGATATATAACAGCAAGTATCTCAGAAACTTTACTTATTTGGCCCATTTGTATTGTCATTGATGCCGTTAACGTGGAACAGAATTCTTGAAACTTGGATCATAAGGCAAGAAATTAATTTGTTTTTTTTTGACTGCTTTGCAGATTCTTCGCCGACGTAACGCACAACATCTGCAAGAATATACTCCAGCAGTCTCTCTTTCTTTAAAATATTAAATTTAGAATCTCGTTATCAGCAAGAGTTTTCATGCCAATAGAGAAGAGCCCCAAAATAATTATAAAAAATATAAAAAGAACAATAAAGAACTTTTTTCCGCTTGAAGGCTTGTTGATTATTTGTACTGGGTTATTTTGCTTTTTTGCCTCATCATACCAGATCTGCAAATAGAATTTGAGTCTTTATATAGGAAATATCTTCAAAGATTTGGTTAGCTTAAATGCAACTTACAGATTGGTCAACATCCTTCCATTCTTGAGCCGCTAACTTTGAGACAGCTGGAACGCTCATATTGGGATGGCTTCTTTGAATGCTTTTGCGAAACAAGATGAATGCGTTAGGCATTTTTCACAATTTTTTTTTTTTTTTTTGTATTGCGGAAAGTAATATATTTATATTTATTGTTCGTGAGTTCAAATGCAAATGACAATCCTGAAATATAGAATATACAATACAATAATAATATGACATAATTTAAATAGAAAACAAAATAGAATTATTCCCCTTGAGTATGCTGTCATTGCTTCAATCGCAGAGCATCTGCTCATTGTACTTAGTGGTTGCTGAAAGATATCAGATATCAAGATTTTTGCATCTACAACCTTGCCATCCATCGATTCTGCATGTTCGAGGCTCGCAACAAAAGGCCACTTGGCTGTCCGCTGAACCGAATTGATAAAGTTGTAGTCGAGGATAGGCATACATTTGGCACCTACCAAGTGAGTACGATTCGCGATGTCAATATCGACTCCGTCCAGAGTCTCGTTGCAGCCCATATACCCATGCGGTTGTGCCATGCGAGAAATGAATTTTCCATCACGCAACGGACGCAAACGTCGATATGCTGTAATTACAATGGACACCCAAGCCTAATCCGCTCATATATCGGTACTGCTCAACCGACCCTAATCTCACTCCGTGACGATATAGGCTGATTTTTGTCGCACATATCTCGCTGCATGCGCCCTGCTGCGGAGTTCACTATTAGTTTCGAGACTCCAACAACAATTTCAGCTTAGAGATTAACACAAAGAAGCAGAATCCCACTATGCTCTTCACCAATACAACGTGCTCTTTATGGTGCAAATGTACGGGCAGTGTTGCGAACGGATACGACCTGCTCTTGGGGTATGCAATGAAAATAATCTTCGCAAAATCAATGGTCCTGGATTAAGGACAACTTTTGGTGCTGAATTGATTGAGAGCTCTGCAACGATCGTCCATCGTGTTGCGAAACAACATCTGCACCTGCGTGGCCAGATCGTGCCTATGGATGCATGTGCATAGATGATATTTGATGAAGTAAAAGGATGAGGTACATGCCCTCGACTCAAATGGAAAGACAAAGTGCAGAAGCCGCTACTATAGACAACTGCAGGGGCGCCTTACAAGATCAAGTGAGTCGTCTATAATACGAAATCGGATTGTAGCTTTCCGAAATAAATAAGTAAAAGTAAGTACAATACCTACAATAGATTTGCCCTTTTTCGTCTAGCCGCAATTTACTTCATAGAAATATCTCAATTGCTCTAGATATGATGTTCTCATTAGTTTACTACCTTTCGTGCCACTTTGCGTAGTTTACTACAATTTAGTATAGGAAATAGTTTCCAAAACTTTAAGATGTTTCGAAGGTGACACTTTTTGTTTGAGAGCATAATATAGAAGTCTCATGGGAAATCTTCTGAAAGTCTAGTTTTTATGTTCCGATATTTTAATGTATGAAAAATATGTTTTTAAAAATAACTTGCTGACGCGAGGTAACCGCCTTGCTTGTTTTGAAAACTTTATACTTATTTTTCTAAAAATAAAAATAAATTAGATATACAACCGATTGGAAGTCAAAAACTAACAATAAAATATATCTGCTTGCAGTCAGCCATTTTTTATTGTAAAAGTCGGCTGGCCTTCTACTTATACAGTCAATATATATAAATATGAACATAAAGATTTCAAATATTGCATTTGCTGTAATTATAGATGAAGTTCAATCTGGACGTCTCATTTTCGATAACTTTTTCCAACATTTGTGGCCGTATATCGGCAATAACATGGCGAATGTTGTCTTCCAAATGGAGCTATTTGCTTTGTGGCTTATCCTTATAGACCAATGACTTTACATATTCCCATAGAAAGTGGTCTGGCGGTGTCAAACCACAAGATCTTGGAGGTCTAAAACGTGAAATAAGGCGGTCACCAAACGTGTCTTTCAATAAATCGACTGTGTCACGAGCTGTGTGATATGTTGCGCCGCCGTCTTGTTGAAACCACAGCTCCTGGACATCATGGTGCTGAAATTCAGGAATGATATGGCTCTATACCGATCACCATTGACGGTTACGTTCCGACCATCATCGTTTTTGTAGAAGTACGGACCATTGATTCCCCCAGCCCATAAAGCGCACCAAACAGTCAGTTTTTTTGGATACACTTGAGGATTACCTTCACTCCAAATTTTTTTGTTTGTTGACGGCGGCATTCAACCAGAGGTGTGCTTCATCGCTAAACAAAATTCGCTTATGAAAATCGGGAACAACGGCAATCTCGTTTTGGGCACTATTTGAAGGCGTTGTTCAGGCGTGAGTCTTTACATGATGAATTGCCAAACCAAACTGAGAATAAATCGCTTGTCAGCTGGTTAATCGTTCTATACCTCAAAAAAACACCCTTTATTAGCATCTCATGAAAGAATTGCAAATAAATATATTTAAGGCATTATGATAAACGTCATCACTGCGCTCATCTCAACTTATTTTTTCGAATAGAGTTATATCATTCATCATGCTTCATTCAATAATAGCTTCAGCTTAAAATATTACAAACATTAGGCTTTTTGTGCCATCTACGTCTAAATAAGTACTTGGAGATTATTCGAGCAACTAGTTTCCCTTTTAGAATGTATTAGAATTAATAAGCTAAGGAATGTCCAACAATGGACTGGATATTTTCATTTTCAGTTTCATTTGAAATGCAACCCAACAACAAAATCAAAGCAAAGCATGCAACCTTTTACTTTGATAAAGTAAAACTGGAATGCTTCCTGCTATTGCTACCAAATCTCAACTAGCACGTTGCCCTGCAAATATTTCTGTGGCAACATTTTGCGGTTAGCACTTTGGCGTTATCCAGCTGCACATTTCTGGGGGAGGTACGTGATGAAAGGGAGAACCTAGAAACGTGCAAAACAAAAATCACGCTTACCTTTTGCTTAACGTTGCTCTTAAACCTGCACTTGGAATCAGTTTGGATGACGGTTGGTTCATCCCATGTAGTATATTGAAAGTTATTCATTTTTGTATATGTGCTTCATATTTAGGGACACTTTTGTGAATGCAATGAATGCAAATTATGAAACGAAACATAAAGTGAACAAAAACTAAACAAAAATCTCAGCAAAATCGAAATTTAACTATTTTTAGTTATCGGAAACATTTTAATATGTTCTAGAAAAGTCATGGCAATTAATTGATCACGACAATTCAGAGAGCATTATATGATATGGTACCGCAGATTATAGAGAAGGTCAGTACTTTGGCGGGGATGACTTGTCTGGTTGTTCTGAACAAAGCGAACATCTAAATTCTTACTCTTCTACAGAGACAAGACGAAAATCTTGTTAGGTCTATTAACAAGATAGCGAAGGCCATACAGTGACTGAGGTGTATTTCGAAAAAGACGAACGTAACCCAGTTACTGAGCAAACCTTATCTTGCAGATCCGACTGATCTGATAAATGAGCAAATAAGGGAACCATCCCTGCTCCATTTTTCATACTTTTCCTCAATAAATATCTTATTTTCACGCTTCATTATTTCTTTCGTCTTTTTGGTCATACTTGAAACTCAACTAGATATTAAGCATTCACCTGAGATTACCTACAAGCAAACGAATAAATTTCGAACCACAAATCCAAACGATTCGGATACATTCCACATACACAGCGACTATTGATCGAGAGAGGCAACAATAATGGATAATATTCAATGTTTAAGTTATCAGTCACATATGCTTGGAAAACCAAAAATTTTACAAGCCGATGAATTGAATTAAGGATTCCTAAAGAGACGAAGAGAGACTAAATTTGATCACCTAATATCGGAGATTTTTTTAATTCGGTTATCAACTTTGCTTCGTCAAGTCTGCAAAATCCAGCAGGAAAAGTCGTAGACTCCACGAAGTAACCTAGTGTATGATCAGGTATGCCTAGAGACGCTGATAAACCCACGAGTGCCTACTCTGCAGAGATGGTAAGAGCTGGAGTAAGCAACTTTTTGGAAAAAACTTATTATACGAGAGGCTCAAGTTTATTTAAGATATTTTTTACAATACATCTAAAGCATATGCCATAATATCCACAGACGGTGTTAAAAACCAACTTCACCAACTAATACTCTTTTGAGCTGCCATAGGGCTTCCCCCTCCGGTGTTTTGAATTGATTCAGTATACAAAACTAATAATATTTTCTTGACAGTTACCTATGTTGCGTATCTTCATAGGACATATCGGTAAAAAAATTGAATATTTGCATCATGTTTCAATATATTATAGCCGGATTTCCTACTCCGAAGATCTTAGGCGTTTTCTGGTGCTATACGAGTTTTGATTAAAATCTGTTGACTATATCAAATTAGGTAAAGGTGCCAAAAAAGTCGTTTTTTATTGATATAGAAGCCATCCTTTTGCAGAAAAGTGGCACAGGGTATTCCCAACTTTAACTTACTTCGTTTATTTTTTGATTTTTTGGTCTATAAGTCGGTGTTCGTATATATAAATTTCAGTCTTCTTAATTCGAGTATTGTGTAGTTCTCTCTGAGTAGGAACGACCTGAGATCAAATAAAAGAGTCAAACTAACAATTCGCAATGATTTCAAAGCAAGGAGTCAACATAAGAGTCTGAGAATTATTCAAGGAAGTAAATCTGTTAGAAGAAATAGTTTTAAAATATTCTTTAGTGAGTTTTGAAAACGAATGCCTTATCGGCATTATGGAATCAAAAACAAAAAACAATGCCATGGAAAAAGCATAATAATAAGCCGACTACACGTATCAAGTCTATTTCTTTTCGAGAAGCGGTCAAAAACGATCGGATTGTTCGGGTGGTGATATGCGTAGCGTTGGTTAATGTTAATAATGCATATCAAGCAGTAGTTTCGGCAATCCCCACTACTTCACTTTGTAGCTGTCTTATTATTATTATTGACATGTTCTTCTTATAACACATCGTTATTTTGAGAACTTAGCCTATCCACTATCATATTCCAATTTTGTCCATCCTGCGTTAAATAACTTAATTCATTCGTCGACTTCTTGGTTTCGTTTATAAGAGGACGTCTCCACGTAGTCCTAGGGCGCCCCCCTGCCAATGGGGTAAGTAAGGAGTGTGAAAGATTTTCCTGGTCTCTGTGGAGCTTTTGTCCTAGCCATCTGTATTTACGTCTATTGATGTCACTTGGTAAACCTTTTTGTCGAGTTAACTCCCATAATCGCACATTAAAGATTCGACTAGGCCAGAATAACCGACTATGCGCCCAGGATATCGGTTGACGAAGCCAGATTTCGCTGCCAAACAGTAGTACCGTCTTAACGCGCCGGATCTCCAAACTCGAGAAAGCGCAGCAAAAGTACGCTTAGTTGAGATTGTTAACAGAATTTAAAGTTTGATTACAAGAGCTTATCTCAAAAATCAATTTTAAGAGTAATATCAGAGAGGGAATCGATTTTGAGGCAACTCACTGTGGTTCTGTGACAGCAAAACTATATCGTCGGCGTAGGCGAGGTAAATTAATCTCTTATTCAGCTTCCATGGTAGACCCTGTTGCCTGAGGCCCGCTGCATCTATTATCATATCAAATGTGGTAATAAAAAGCAGAGTAGAGAGTGTCGATGGCTTTTTTTGTGGTTAATAAATGCTGTATATAAGGTTGCTTCGAACTTCGCTGTTTGTTCAATTAGGATCATCATGGTATTTATGTGATCGATGCAATAACAACGTCGGAAACCGGCTTGATACTTCCCTATTGAAGTATCCAAGAAGTCTGCAATGCGGTGAAGTATAATATTATTTAAAATTTTAGTTACGACTTGCAGTCTTGGAAACCAATTATTATAGATAGATAGCTTGTAAGTGTCGAATATTCGTGTTTAATTCATCAATATCAATACTAAGAGATCCCACACACACACACATACACACACACAGATACTTAATTAAACGTATCTATCTGTCGCTTAATCCATAAAATATGATTATTGTAACCAAGGAGCCTTCATTTGCACATTATCGAACATTTATTACGGGACACAATTTGAACAGCAAAAACACCAAGAACATGGGACAAGAAGAGGAGCAATGTCAATGACAGCAAAATAGTAGAAAACATGAAAAACAATTACAGTTGAGCTACAACTAAAACAATTGTTACACAGATATATAAATTCACAGATACAGATGCAGGCCAACGAGCGAGCCCATTTTGTTGAATACTTTTTGTCTGCATGTGTGTGTGTATGTGTATCTATGTGTCTACATGCGAGTATCTGTGTGTAATGCGTATGTATGTGTGCATGTGCGTGTGTGTGTGTGTGTTTGGAAGCGTTTTTGCTGTCAAAGCTGTATACATGAATTGAAGTCGCAGCCGGAGCAATTAAAATGTCGTTGTCACTTTAATGGTTGCAATGTGATTGTGTGTGTGGATGTTTGGGTGTGCGTGTGTGGGTGGCAACAAAAGGGAGTGGCAGCCAGTGGGGAGAAAACAGTAGGGGTGTGGCCGGAGTTGGCATAGTTAATGCCAAGGTCATGTGACCCAACTAGTTAGAGCTTTAACTCGACCCAGCTAGCTGGTAATTTGAACTTTACCCAGTTGACCATTGGAGAATGCATAATTATGCATTTTCGAATGGATGGGCGCATCTTCTTAGCGCTACAACCTACTTTTAGATTGCTGAAGTTTACGATCAATAATAATACTTTTCTATCATTTAAGTTGCTCACGATAAAAGAAGAATGTAACTGTTATATGTAGAAGATGATAGGAATTTAACAGAAACTTCAAGTCGAGAGTATTTCTATAATTGATTCACAGTCATGACATCATAATAGAGCAGAAGTTGGTGTCAACTCTGCAAATCTACAGCATCGTACAACATTCGTCCAACTTTTTTGATTAAAGCAAACGCCCTGGTTCTCTCTTTCTTGCTATATTGAAAGTTGTTAACATCCGTTCAAGCCCCTACTCTTTCCATCAAGTCTTTTCAGCTCTGCGAATTACAGTTTATGATTTTTCGTTTTAAAATCGATTGTGTCAGTCGAGGTGAAAATAACCTTGGCCCTCTGCTCGTTTCTAGGTAGCCCTGGCATTCATTTGAAGAGAGTAGAGTGTTTCGTAACAACCAGAGCCATCCCTGCCTCAAATGATTGCAAGTTGACATACAACTTATTCTAGCATCCGCTAAATGCAAAGCTAATGTATGTAGCGGTTGTGAAAACCCGACTCGTAAAACCAAAATCCGAATGAATGAATATTAATAGCAAAGCCCAAAGATCTTGCCTATGTTGACAATAACGCATATCTGAAAGATACGGCCCTTAATAGAGATGGTGTGTCCATTAGAGTGGCACATGCCAGTGCGACCTCTACAGTTTTTTAATGGAAGCAATACCGTCGTTATGATATCATTGAGTTTTGAAATGAAGTCACAAAAAGTAGTTCTGAGCTAGCTAGATATTATATATGCTTGCTGTGTACGAAAAGGGTTTCACGATGCCAAGGTTCCCGTCCCACCTTGCACCGTCGTCAATAGAAATAATAATTCCTGCCTGAGGATTAAGTGAAGAATCACACTTGCCATTTAGGTTTTTTTACCATTTTAGTAATCTGATGTGCAGCAAAAACCTCTCTCCGCTGCCAAAACTCTACAAGACGCTTATCCTGCGACGATTGCGAACAAAATTGGTTTTCCCCTATGATCATCGTCGCATTTCTATAAAAGCTCCAAGGCACTTCTTAGCAAAGTTTTTTTTGTCATAATACTTTACACGTTTATTGCGGCTTTTCTAGTAGTTCTCCCTTGAACAAGCTGTAAATTATAGGCAATCATAAAGCAGCCATCTTCAACCAACTGATTTTTGCGAATGCATGGAGAGAAAAATTCTTTGCAAGATTTTCGGTCCCTTTCGGATAGGCCCATGAAATGTATGAGCTCTACCACGGCTCAGATATCGTCAACGGAATCACTGCTCCAGAAAAAAGGTGTTCGTTGCCAAAACCAACAAAAAAAGTCGAAGAAGAGATCCCAAGTATGGGAGAACTTATACTTCCTTGGAATAGACAACTGGAATTGACACGCGCAAAACAGGTGTGCCAGGCGAAAGCTTGTGGGTACGGCTGTAACCAGAAAACCTATTGTAATGGTCAGTTTCGTAAGAATTTTTATCATTATCATCTATCTCTTCCGCTCTATGTCCCTGTGTTTGACAGTGCTAGTTTTGCTTTAAACTTTTCTTTTCTATATCAAGTACTGCACACTAAAAAAGAATTCTATTTCAGGACTCGATTTCAATATTAATACCTTGGTGTTTGGGGTCTTCATGAGCTTCGCTTTAATTTGCAACTATGCTTCGAAGGCCTCCTGTTGAAACAATAAATCAAAATGTGGTTGGGGATATATTGTAGAAGTGTCTCAACAATAAGCAGTTGCTTTGCGATTGCTGGGCAGACTGGTAGGATAAAATAGAGTTAATTACTAGCAAACTGCCTCACAAATGCCTCTTACTTGTCCTACAAGTTTGCCTATTTTGCTGCATCGTAATCAGTGCGTTTAATTTTCTAATCGAACGCAACCATTTGTGGACACAGGCTTAAGTACAGCCGTGTCTTTGGCAATACACGATTTCGCTGATCAAAAATTGCTTGGACAATGCTGCCCCAGGGAACAATGCTCGTTTTGGATTCCATAAAGCGACTTCGATGAATCTAAATCCTAACAGACTGCCATCCTACTTGCTGCACACATAAACTACAATTGGGGCAAACCAAAAGTTGACTGAAATACTCGACTTGTTTGGGGTGGATGCAGTTTGGGGCACTTGTGCCGATTACAATTGGCAAAACGCTTGGATTGCTTGAAGTTGGGGTTACTGTTGGCTTTGTTTTGCTTTTAGTGAGCTCTGTAGCAAACGTTTGCAAAGCTATGATAAGTAATTTTCTCATTTTGCGCCATTTTCCAGCGCAACGAATCTTTTGAATGGAATTTTTCAATAAGACACAAAAGCCAAACTAAAGAATGCGTTTGCAATTTGCATTGGCTGCCTGTGGCTCTATGAGTCGCTTTCAGTAGTATATCTATGCTTTGATTCGACGACTGTTTGCTGGGGTTAAACCCATGACCCCCTGGCCACGAGCGCCTTGTGTGTTTTTGGCCGCGGGATGAGCTCATGCGCATCTCACCCGCTCTGTGTTTCGGCATGATAATTCACACTACGTATGAGTGCGCATTTCCCTTTCCGTTGCAGCTGCAAGAGTGAATGTGTGGGCAACCAACGTACACCATTGCGAGCATGGGAAGCTGGGCTTTAATGCGATTGTGAGCGCTTAAAATGGCTTAGGCGATTAACTACCACTTCTTTAACATAATAATTTTCAACTAGTGGCCCCTTTGCCTGCATTGCATTGCCTTGCAGTCACCTCGACGGTAACTTTACCGTCATGCCAATATATAACTCATTCTGATAATTATAGACAGAGTGAGCAGTGTTGGACCCTACAGGCCCCCACTGGCTGGACTGGCTGCACTGGCACTTAGTTTTCCACGGCTTATCGCTTTAAATGTCATGAATTGCGAATTACAATGCCTTTATTACATTTGAATTTGGCCCTTACGGCTTCCAGACAGCAGCGTCTGTACGTTACTCCGACATTTGTTCATTTATTCATTTAGTTTTTTACCCGTTTGGCAGAAAATTCACTTGACTGCTTTACTGCTCAGTAGCTCGTCAAGCTATTTCCCCAGCGCACTTTGCTCAGCAGTCGTTTAGCCATTTCCCTACCTCAAGGCGGAGGCGGACTTTCATTTATTCCCTTTCAACTTGACTTTCGACTGTTTGCATGAGATAAATGTCAATTATTTGAGAACTTCTCAAAGAGTTTTATGCATTTCGAGCTCAATCCGCGCACTCTACGCACAACACGCTACACGTTTGTTTTCCCCCAACTATTTCACTGTTCCTTGTTGTTGTTGTTCCTGTTGTTGTTTCTGTTTCTCATCATTTCCAAAGCTATAGATACACACACACACACACACACACACACACAGAGAGACATACTATATATTATGCTGGTATGTATCTACTCTCGCTACAAATCAATCTTTGACAACAGCTCTAGCAAATACCTACTTACGAATATTTGTATGTACAAGACATATATAGTCAGTCGTATATCTAAATGTATCTCTATATAGAGCTGTATCTACTATATGTGTGCATTTGTTGGTAATGATTTTTCGTAGAGCATTGAATGCAAACTTATATATATTGAGCAAGCACTGTGGTCAACGACGAGTTTATACACAAAAAAGTACACACTCAAACAAATGAACGCGCGAATGCGACGATTCTGATTATTTGCAGAATCCCAGCAAGATAAAAGACCATCTGGTTCAAAGTAACTGATAGCGCCTCTTTTCTACCACCATCGAGTGGGTTTCAATAATTTTTTTCTTTTATGTGGTACTCCACTTGCAAAGTTTAACTTCTCTAGAACTTCGATAGAGCTTTTGTTTGTAATGTTAGATACCCCGGTTGTGAAAAAACCAAACGTCATCTATTGGGGCAAGAATAAGCACCAAAAAGAAAGCTTTTACCAAAAAGAAGAGAAAGAGAAATTTTCAAGAGAATTGCAAATTAGAAAGTTAGGTTTTCTTAAACCTGAATCGCCGAAATTCTATAAAAAAAAACTAACCATCGAAACCGAGATAAATATTTTCGACGTGAAGCATTAACATTTGGTAGATCTAATCATGCGTTACACGATCCTTTCGTAAACCTCCATGATTTCCTTTCTTTTAAACGGTCCATCCAATTCATCTCTTTTTGAATTCTCAAATCGAGCTTCTTTGATCAATCCCGAGCTATAGAAACCCTTCTTGGTCAACGTTGTTTTTGAGCTTCTCTCTTTGCTAAGAAATGTTTAAATTTTTATGTTACTTTCTGTTTTCAACTTTTACATTGTAAATCCAAGTTCCTAGGTAGCCTCTGCTGCGAAACGGTGCATATCTAGAAAAAATTTCCTTATCAGGCTAGGAATATGGATTAGTTTTATTTTATATTTTCCTTGTTATTGTTTAGTATTTATTAATCTTAAAGTGTTAAGCTTTTAAGCTTAAGGTCAATTGGTCTTAGTTGTACACCTATATTAATTATAATTAAATTAAAAAAGCCATGAAAATTGACAAGGTTTTCATCTGAAATTGGTAATAAACACCATTGATGGGGAAATAAGTCTACTTGTCATCTCATAAAAGCTTAAATCGAGCGAACTCTTGTAGTACACAATGACAATCTATTTGTCTTTTATTGATAAATGCTATCCTATCTTCCATCAATATTTTAATGAATATAAATGCACAAATTTGGACCATGACTACAGCAGACTCGGAATTCCTAAGAATCTTTGAAAGAAAAATACTGCGAAAAACGTTTGGGCCAAAGATAAATGATCGCGGTGACTGAATTCCAAGGAACAATGACGATTTTCTGAGCTTAAACCATGGCGAAGATGTAGTCAAATTCAATAAATCCCAGAAGCTAAGATGTTCTACGGATAGAGCAGAACAAAGCACAAAAGTTTTTTTTGGCATACACACCACTCTCCACAAGAAGTAGGGATTGAAGAATTGTTGAGAAAGCCAAAACCCAACCCGGGTTGTAGAGCTAAATGATGATGATGATGACTACCGTATCTGATATTAATAGTTCTAATATTCTGTGGTTCCTTGCTTAAGAGAGTAAGTGTGATTCTCGTCTTTTGTAATTACAAAGATCAATACCTATTCTACCAAGGAATTCTACCTAATGATCTGCGATGTTTTAGGTAGCAATATTTTGTTAAGTCTTTCGTTTGTGCATGTTGTGGATGACTTTTGCAAACAGATGAACCATTGAGTGAATACGGGCGACCATGACTGTGATAAAACGACAAAGTAAGGCAAAATTCTTCTTCACTGCACGTCATTCAAATTGAAAGAGAGCTGGAGCTCATGATATAACAATAAGCAAATATAGTGTGAACGGTCTATTGCCCCTCTTTGCTTATCTCTAAAAATACAGAAAAACTTCGTATATATGGTTTCCTAGTTTTAAATTCCGAGTTGAACTTATTTTATGAGATAAGCTGCAATATCTTCAGTTCAAGTTGCTATCGCAATATCTTAGTAGATTTCCAACTTTGGCTGAACTGTAGGCGTATAACGAATTCTTGCCCAAATTATTGAACATTTTTGTCGCCTATTTTGCAACTTTGGACCACTGTGCTGTACATGTATTTATACAAACACACACATAGTATATGTATTTTGTGCTTATAAGAAGCATAAAGCCCCAACAAATGCGTCACAAACTAACTAATGTTAATGTCTTAACTTTGCGGTTTATTTCGTATCTTTCACCTTTCTACTGCGAATCTCTATTTACGTCTGTGTATCATTTTGAGTGTGTGCGTGTGTGTATAGGTCTGTTTGTCATCCTTATCAAACGCTCTTGGCAAAAAATAAATGTTGAAATAGAAATTTCACGCAAAATGATTTGCGGTTAAAGAGTATATTCATATTCACAGATATACACACATCTCGGCAGTTGGATCATCTGCACTTTGGCTTAATCAATGTTTTTTTTTTTTTTCAAGCCAACTTGTTTTTAGAAACTTTAAAAAACTTTAATAACAGATTAATTTGGAAGGATCTTCTTTAACTGCTATATAAACTTGTTTAAATATGCTTTACTTTCGCTGAATATTAATAACAATTCGATATAAAGTTGAACTTTAAGAACTATAATTTCAACTCTAAAATTTGTTCCTAGCAAACAAGCAAATTTAATAAAAAAAATTATCTTTCTACTTTCGTTATTTAAAATATTAGTTACCGGACCACTGCAGCATTTTTCAGGAGAAAGTTTTCGCAATAAAGAAAGTCGCCAGACCCTACACCAGTCCCAAGTCAACATCTACGTCCTCAGTCACACGGCAATTAAATCCATGCAAGCCTATGCCGTTAGCTCCAAATGTGGACCCCTGGCAAGCAGGGTCTCACTAGATGTGCTAAGCACCCGTAAGACGGTGCGCGAGCCACCAGAGCATTGATGGCGACAGGCTAGCTAAGGAAGGTTCCGATTCAACACCAACGAGCACTGAAGACTTAGGGATACTTCTTAAGTCTCTAAACATCGAATCGGAAGAGAGCACTGAAAGTCGCTTCCGACAAAAGATGCAAAACCTCCCACATCATGTGTGGGAAAACTGACCCGAAAATAGCCAAGCACATCTTGCAGCTTCCCAGGCTGGCTTATGCTGGGCTAACTAACGGGCCACTGTCTGGCCGCACCGCTTCCCAAAAGGCATCACTGACAACGACGACTGCAGGAAGTGCAGAGAACCAGGAGTCAAAGAAACTCTTGAACACATTTTATGCAAATGTCCTGCCCTCTGCACCTCGAGAACTTACTTCCTAGGAAGACCAGTGTTTGACTCGCTCGCAGAGGCAGCTCAGAGGCCACACCAGAGATTCTTAGCTTTCACGAAACACACACGTATATTGGAGGATTAACGCATCCATGGCTACGACTCACGGTCGACAAACTCCGATTCCACTTAGGATCACACTGATCTATGTGAGGTCCCCACCTTCGATGAGGGACTGCCGGCTTAACCTAACCTATTGAAAATATTAAATATTATCGTAATCTATTTCAATTTATGTTAAGTTGATCGGAAAAGTGAAAAATTTTTAAACGAGTCGATTATTTTCCAATGTAAATAATGGGTGCCCTGTGATATAGTCTAGTAAAATTTATTAAATTTGGAATACAGTATTTGTGAGTCACTATATATATGTTTATTAATCTTTCTTAAATATTTTCTAGTAATATTTATCGATTGAGTTGACAGTCAGCCGTGCTTCGGAAAACGAAATAACCAAGCTGCACAATTTAAATGGACACGTCTTTACGTGCTCCGGAACACAAATGTTCTCTAGCGCTTTTTAACTTAAGCGCTAATAATTTTTACGTATTTGCTTTTTTTACAGAGTGAAGTAAAGGGTGTTTTTTTTTTGAGGTATACAACTTTAAGTTGGCACTACTGTTCAAGATGGCGACCGACTTAACAGCTGCCAAATGATTTATTCTTAGTTTGGTTTGGCAATTGAAAATTTGCAGCCAAACGTACATCAAGCAAGGCGTAGATTTGTCGAATGGGACCAAAACGAGATTGCCGTTGTTCCCGATTTTCATAAGCTAATTTTATTTAGCGATAAAGCGCACTTCTGCTTGACTTCTGGCTACGTCAACAAACAAAATTGCAGAGGGCATAAGCGTTCATAACTTTATCTTTTTTGCTAAATATAACTAAGTAGTTGACTTAAATTTCTGGCCAAACGGAATATGCAATGCAGAGCTATCTCGTGTCCCACCTCTGAACGTGTATACGTGGTGCTCTCAGAAGCAACCCAATCAGTATTGTCAGGATGGCACTGGACTGGAATCCTCAAGGCAATAGATGGATCGGAAGACCAAAGGCAACCTGGAGAAGATCCATCCTGCAAGAATTGGCCCAGTCAAACACTACATGGGACAGAGCTAAATAGACGGCACCAAACAGGGTTCGTTGGTGGATTCTAATAGAGGCCCTAAGTTCCCAAGCGGAATAATAAGGAAATAAAAAACAAAAGAAAAGTCATTGATCTATGCGGAAAAGCCACAAACACTTAACCATTTGCAAGACAACATTCGCTGGGTTATTACCGATATCAATCGAATAATTCATCGTTGTTTTATTGCAATTTTTTCTCTTCTATACCACTAAAAAAAACACCCTTTATAAAAAAATATACTTGTCATTTCAGATGTAACTTTAAGTCAGAATATTATACAAACATTCGTATGCTGAATAAATTGTTTAGATTTGTTTTCCGGAGCACGGCTGAATATTTGATTTAGTTGCTGCAAACTGCCAGCAAGAAGTTATGTTTCAACTTTAAGCAAGTTTTTGCTCAAAATGTTGCCCACTTATTTTATTTTATTTATTTTTTTTTTTGTTTTTTTCTTACGGCTTCCAGGTGTAATAGCCCGTACTGTGCACGTCAATTAGAGCTCGCTGCTACTGCCACTTTTACAGCTATTATAGTAATTAAATAAAATTATCTAAAACTATTGTGGCTTCTTGCGAGCAAGTTGTATGCTTCTGAACTGCTTAAACCACCCCCACCTCCCTGCTAAATAAAAGAAGCTGCGCAAAAAAAGTTTAAGAATTTAAGGTTTGAGCTGCGGCAAGTTGAGCTGTGGCAATGAATACCTGCTGCTGCTGCAAAAAATTGGTTGCTTTCTCAAGGCTAACCAGCGGCAAAAGTAAAAACCATTTTAAGTGCAAAAAATAGTTGAAAAACTCTGTGGTAAAAGGTAAATTGGTTCTATACTTACACTCTGCACACCGCGCGTACTGCCACCCCCCCACGAATATGTGATTGAAATCGAACGCGAAACATTTGGAACAATACATCGAAAACAAAACAGCACAAAAATGGCGTCCATACGCTCGCTCACTCTATGTCTCTGTGGGGCACAACAATTGTAAGAAGATTTAAAAGCGAATATGGTTTTGGCAGCAACAAGTTTAAGCCAAAACACAATGGCAGGCCAGGAACCCGAACAATGCGTTAACCCTGCCACAACCAGCCGCAATCAGGCAGGCAGCCCAGCACAGTGGCTAAGAGAGATAGAGCGACAACAGGCACAGCCCCAAAAACTACTACTCAACGCCAACAGCAACAACACCAACAACAATACTAAGCACTGTTGTGCAACATGAGGCAAGGCCGTCAAGGGCGCGGCGAAAAATGCCGTCGATTTACACGCTTAATCCGTCTGGCTTATTGCACGCCCCGAAAGTTGATCAAAATCTGATAAATATTAGCATACTTTAAGGGGCAGCAAAAGCTACCACATGCAACATACATGGTATGTTACAAGTTGTATGTGTGTGCCACCCAGAACATGGATTTAGTTAAGCCGCCCAAAGTACTACAGCGGCTGTTCATGGTCGAGCATGGCGTGCTAAGCTCTCTTATATCTTATATCATCATATCTGATATTTTTCTTCTCTCTTTTTTGATTTTTTTTTTTCCTCACACTGATTCGACACCCCGAAAAATAGAAAGAAACGAAAGAAACTGTCAGCCATATTTGCAAGTTGAAGCTGAACTAAACTAAGAGTTGTTGTTGAAACTGCTTATGGTCATAAATGTATTTATGAGGGTGTTCCCGAGTACAGAAATACGGCAAGTATATTAAAAGTTAAATTTCAAAACGAAATCTGAGACGAAGGCAAAAAGGTTAAGTTGCTTGAGTCTTTTACGGAACTAGAGAACTGGTTCATTTTTCATCGGAATATTTTTAAAGTTTAGAAATTTTTGTTTAAAACAAAAAGAGATTCTTTAATTGCAGAAAAGTGAGACATACAGCACACAAAGTATTGTCTTCTTTTTCCATCTCTCCGGTGATTTTCAAATATCATTTTGGAAAAATGTATGCCGTCGGGCCTGGAATCAATAATTGAGAAACATTTTTATTTCTCTAAAATATTGCAATTGTGGCCGCTAAATCAATTGTCATTCTATGACAGAAAGGGACGTTCAGTGATTATAGATAACCAGATATCTTGTCATGCCTTACGGCTTTTTCTGGCCAGATGCATCTTATGTATTTGACAATATTCCCCATTATTAGTTCCGCCTAGTACCACCACATTTATACATTATAATAATTTATTTAATATTGGAAAATATATTATAAAATTAGATATAAACTAGTCTGCACATCTCCGGCCAACTAACATCAAATAGAGGTTAAAGATATGAAATTTATCAAAGTTACTCAAAGAGTCTAGTTTAAGATGATAGAGTCTTCAAGAAGTTAAGATTGGATTGAGTGGAGACACTTTAAGTGGCTTTTATAATTAGCACATAAAAATTAAAACACTTTTGAAAATGGTTTATTACTTAATAGAAAGCTTTTTTTCATTGCACAATGCCATTTAACAAGTTCGGTAACCTTGCCCCATTTCTCACCCAGATTTCAGTTCCACCACTGGGATAAGTCGCATCTGGCCAATCGCCATTTCCATCGAAAACCCCACCGATTACAGAAACCAATACAAGAGAATTGAACATAAACGTCTCCCCAAAACTCTATGAAGACCTTAGGCATTTCAGAAACGCAAACGAATTGGAAAATAGAAAGTTAGAACGCTTAATGAGGAAGACCTAAGACAACCGAACAGAGCTAAACAGACGGCCCAAAACAGGATTCGATGGCATGTTCTAGTAGAAGCGCTAAGTTCCCAAGCGGAATGATAAGGGGAAAAAAATTTCCACATAAGATAAGGAAAGGAAAAGGATCGTGCAACGAATCATTAGATTTAGAAATTTGTAGAAGAAATGGAACAAAATTACGAGTTGTTACGAAGGGTACACTAAAAGTTACTTTTAGATTAAAAGATTATTAAAAGATTCCGGAGAATCAATTAAACCGATTAAGAGTTAGTTTATACAGGTAGGAAAAGGAGGCCAAGATACAACAGGGATCGTACAACTAGCCAAATGATAATAAAAGATCAGATCATAGCTTACAATTCATTTTGTTTACAGATTGATGGATGACATTGAAATAATATTGAATCATTATCATTACAAAAGTTGGAAAAATAAAGTTTTACATTTTGAATTTGAAATAAATAAAGCCATAACTATTCTGAAGATAGCTCCAAAAAGTTAGTAGTGCGTGATCGATGTTTAAAATTAAAAGCTTAGGGTCTTCCACTATCTGTTTTGGCGTTACATCTATGATTCTTAAGACAACCAAACATTTTAAAGCTCTCAGATTTTGTTGAAATGGCTTCTAAATAATTTTGTTTTTTTTTTTTTAAATTTATGCCGCTGTTCATGTTATTGTTTCTTATGTTACGATAAAATCGATGGTGCAAAGAAAACAAAATCATCGATGTATGCATCATTCTGAGAACAGAGAAAGCATTCATGTTTCTTTACCACTAAACGAAAGGGATAACTTAAGGGTATCAAGAAGTGGTTGAAAAATTATCCGATACCGTCGTAGATTTATTTCACAGCATGTACATAGTTTCGATAACGATTGTTATCTGCTACTCGATTATCATTGCAAAAAATCCATCATAGCCATTTAATAACTCTTGTTTATAGGTATTATCTTAGCCAAATTGAAAAGTTCCTCAATTATTTGAGATTAACACCAGATAGAGAAGAAATTATGCGGCAATTATTGACTCACTGTTGTAACGTCCTTAGGTGAAGAAAGGACTGTTACTTAGGTTTATCATTTTAAAGCACTTACTAGCATAGTTACCCTATCTTAGATTCCAAAATGCCCATATTTGGAGGCCCTCTTTGATATCAAACAAATTGGTAAATCGGCAAATCGATTTGGCCGAAGCTTAATTTTCTAGCAGTTTCTGTTTCAGTTGCGACTTCAAGTAGCTCACTACAGAAGGGCTTACAGATCTAAAGAAATAGTACTACAGACCTAAAACACTCAAAGCAAATCTTTTATTAGCGCGCGAAGCATTAAGGCCTCATGATGGGGCACAATAGACCCATGGGGGTCGCAGTGTTAAAGGACGTAGACCCACCCTCGTTTGTATATTACAAGCATGAGGCTTCAAACCACTTAAATTGACTAAGAATAAAATATTTTTTTGGCCTTTTGAAAGCTAAACTATCTTTATACAGGGTGCGCCATTTCTTATGTCGGTATTTCAATATTGGCTTGACTTCACATGCCTTGAAAACGTCAATTCCATACAATTTCAACAATGTTTCACTTAACACCTAAAGAACGCGCCGAAATAGTTGCTTTATCTTAACTCAACGTGCATACCGTCGAAAATATCATGGCCACATTGTATGGCCACCTAGATCTTCGGATTTGACCCACCCGGACTTCATTTTGTGGGGTTATTTGAAAAGCAAAGTGTACGCCAGCAAACCACAGATCATTGAAGAGCTGAAGAAAAATCATTGTGCTGGAAAGGTAATGGAAAACGCAGCCTATTTTATAGTTGAATATCGTCAATTGATTGATGTTGTGTTCCAAAACTAGTCTGGATAAACCCGGGTCCAAAATATCTGATATTTTTTTTTTGTTATTCAATGTTTACATGCCGAGATAAGAAATGACGCACCCTGTATAAAGTATCACTCTTAAGCATATTCAAATTTTATTTTTATTATATTTTTTTGTTTTTCATTTTAGTGTCTCAGGTTCCCGCAATAAAAGAGCAATTCCAGAGAATCGCTAATACGCAAAATTGTTTTGTAACAAAAGTATTTAAAATTTATAGAAGTCAGACTTAAGCTCACTTACTTGGCTAAGTATAGTTTCCAAAATATAATTTAAAATTTATACAAATAAATTTCATATCTTCCCTTATATAAAGGGTGTTTCTTTTCGGGATATAGACGAACGTTGGATTATTGGATTGATATGCATTTTATTTATTCGAAAGATTATCTTATGGCATTACATTTTAGAAAATGATTTCTGGCATAGGACCGCCATTGCTGGCTCGGATGTAGTCTGGACGTCCAATCTTCGATGACTTTTTCCAACAAATGTGGAAGTATATCTGCAATATCAAGGCGAATGTCCTCTTCCAAATGGTTAAGCGTTTGTGGCTTATCCGCATAGACCAATAGCTTGACATAGCCCCACAATCTAGCGGTGTTAAATCACAAGAACTTGGAGGCCAATTCACAGGTCTAAAATGTGAAATTAGGCGGTCACCAAATGTGTCTGTCAATAAATCGATTTTGGCACGAGCTGTGTGACATGTTGCGGCTCCGTCTTGTTGGAACCACAGCTGCTGGTCTTCAAGTTTATTCAATTCAGGAATGAAAAAGTTAGTAATCATGACTCTATACCGATCACCATTGACTGTAATCATCGTTTTTGAAGAAGCACGCATTCCAACATACTTCCGCAAAATCTTCCATAAAGTGGATGAACACAGACCCAATTCCTGTGTGCGATGGCGAATGCACTCAATCGGGTCTTTCTCAATGCTACATCCTACAGCAACAGTAGATTCTACGGCACCTCCGGGGATGAGAGTTATCCATAAGAAAAAACGTAGTGCGACAACGGTCAATGTTTAATCGAATTGACTGCTCTGATAGACGATTTTGTCTACGATAAAACGGACAAAGTGCGCGACACGTATTCCGCACAGAACCATTACATTTGAAATAAAATTGCACTATTTGAGTGAGTCTATTCAAGATGAATTGCCTGCCAAACCATACTAGGAATAAATCATTTGACAGTCGGTCGCCATCTCGAGCTGCCAACTAAAAATTATAAACCTCGAAAAAAAACACCCTTTACAATATTCATTTTTTTCATTTTTTTTTTAGCAATTTCAAGTTTAATTTGAGTTTGAAAATTCTCTCAATGTGATATGTGGTCCAAGGCATTATATCTGTTTGGAATGGGGTCACAGACTCTATCTATCTAGTATTTTCATTATGTTAGTATCATGTGGGGCCTTAAAGTGTTGCAAAATAGCGCTATGCATTTTGTGCCTTAAATTGCTATAACTATTGCAACATGGAATCAACAGTTTTTCTTTTTTTCTTGTTCAATGTTGCTGGGAAATTTTAACATGCAAAGAGAGAGTGCGCACTGCCTTGTCGAGTGAATAATAAGAGAAAATATACCAAGCAGAGTATGAAACATACTTAGCAGCCAGCAGACTAAGTTTCAGTTTCATTTTCAGTCTCAAATAATATTGTCACTTTCGCTGTGGTGGCACCACAAGCAAGACCAGAAGATAATCACGAACAACGACAAAATTGTTTGCAATGCCACAAAGCCTCAACGCCTTCAGCTGCCGCGTTATTCCGCCACGTCCATGTCGATGCTGCAAAACAGAATCATTTGACTGACAGCCACCGCCCCGGTATGTGAGATTTAGGCCAACAAAACTAGGTAAAGGGACAACAGCACATTATAAATATGCAGAGGTAAACAAATAGCAAAGTAAGTCCACGTGCTCTCAGTTTTAGTACAAGCTCCATGCGAGGGTTGCACTTAAAAGTTGTGACTCTCTCTTTACAATTTCGAAGAGCTTCAAAATATATTTATAATGAGTGGACTGTGATTGACACATATTTCAATGAAAATAAAAAAGCGGTCACTCAAACTTCGATCTCAATAATTAACTCACCAATGGAAACATATTTTTATTTATTTTAACTTGTGGAGATGCGACTTGTAGGCGAATCGTTCTTCAAGAACTAAGTCGGTTCCGCTTGTAGGGCGACACCGCGTAGCAGACGGCACAAAACAGAGCCCGTTGGAAAGCCTTCGTAGAGGCACTAAGTTCTCAAGTGGAATAACAAAGAAAAAAATAAGACCACAAAATAGTTAAGCTTAAAAAAGATCTCAATTTTTTCAATTATAGTTTAATTTTTTTTAAAGCTTTGAAATGATCTCTAAGTCAAGCTATCACTTATTACCAATTTCTGCAGATCTTCGAGATTTCCAATCAAAATCATTAGCAAATTTTCGTACCTCTTTGTTGAATTTCTCATCTAACAGAATCATCTTATATAGCAGGATGTCATCATCAATCAGAAAAAGTGCGGCACATGAAGTTCGTGCGCCCCAGAAATGTTTTTTAGCAAAAGTAGTCAACTTTTCAGAAAAAAACAATTTTTAAGGTATTTCAATAATAATATTATAATAAAAAAAATTATCTTTACAAAATTATTTTATTATTTTAAAATTCAGACTCTTTGGAAAAATAATTTGAAATATGAATGAATGAGTGTTCATCACATCTCTTATTGGAATACCGTTTGGGATTTTTAAATGGAACTTATGTGGCAACCCTCGTGTACACAAGCCGGCAAAAAAAAATACATCAGACAAATATATTCGTATTTTCATACAGTATAAATATATATATAGAAATAATGTAGATGGGTCTAAGGTAGTTCAGGAAGAGAGAGGAAAAAAAAACAAACAATTGCCTTGGCGACGACGCTCCGGCTGGCATGCGGTCATTGAACAACAACAACAACAACAACTTGGCACTGGACGCTCGTTTATTCCAGCAAACCAAACAAGGATCTTAGAGATAAAGCCATATAAAAATTCATCACGCTCGCCCGCTCACAGATGCCAACTGGCAAAACGCACTGACGCCGACAAAGGCCGAGGTCGCCCCGCTTTTTGACGCGTTTCGGGCGTTTTGGACATTTTGGACGATTTGGACATTTCAAGCTAACCCAACAACAAAAACAAGAGCAACGGCTGTGACAGCACAAAACAAAAATGGAGAAATAATCTTGGTTGCGTTGGGCAGGGTGCTGGGGGGGGGGGGGTATGCAATGCGGCGACATTTGTGTTACTTTACTGTTATATTTTTGCCATTTTTTCATGTTTTTTTTTCTGTTTTTTTTTTGGCGTTATTTTCTTTCCATTTTTCACGGCATTTTTCCAGCCTCGACCGACCCATTTGCATTCGCAAGCATAACACCATGCCACCCGCACACCACCCGTGGTCGCGACAACCACGACGACCCTTAAATACGCGTTAAGGAAACTACACTGCATCTGTCTCAGGGTTGCCCACTACTACTACTACTACTACTACATAGTAGTACAATTTGCTGCGCTTTGGGTTGCTCCCCCTATATGGCGCTGTTACACACTAATGCCAACCAGGAACCCCAAACTGGCAGACTGTCAGACTGTCAGTTTGGTAGATTGGGAACTGAGACATGGAGCAGGGTTGCCAGGCGCACTTTAAACTATTTGTTCGCATTGCTGGCGCGCTTTTGCATTTCGAACTCTGCACGCACGCGAACTGTAAATGGTTCTAACGTTAACAGCAGGAATTGCCAAGGGAGTTGGGAAAAGGGCATCTAAGGAATTGCCCCACGTGCTCTGTGTGTGTGTGTGTGTGTGTGTTAGCTTTGATTTTTCTGTTACTTTATTATGATACCCTGAAAAAAAAACGATTATGCGCAAATGCGCCTGCATTTGGAGACAACTGCATAGAGGTAAAAGTGCTCGAGTACCGTGCCTGAACAAACCTGATAGATAAATCTCTCAGAATCAGAAATCGTCGAGCTTAAGTCTTATAGGCCTTTTGGATCAACATATTCGAGCAATATTTGTATTCATTTTGAATGTGTGTTCATTCTTAAGAATCATCTTGCATGCGTTGGGTACCTTCAAAAGCCGGTGTGCCAGCTGTCAAAATAATGCCGTGTATATGTGATGGGTTCACAGATAATGTAGAGCGAGTCGCGCGAGCCGAAAGTGAAAACGAATATATTGAAGACTTCTATCTTCCCATACCATCTCTGCATCTTTTTTCATATTTTCATAAAATTGAGCATTGTAGGCGAACGACAATATCACAGCGATATTTTCTTCGCTTACCCTTTTGCAAGAGTTTATCAAAATGATTATGAAAGTCTCAAAGATTTTCAAAAATTCATAATCACTTCTTTAAAGAGTAATTTCTTCTTTAAAGTGAAATAAGTTCTATGTGGCGCTCTTAGTTTCCACTTTTGTTGCGAATAGCCATGTTTATCCAAAGTCACGTTTTTATTGTCAACTTTATAGTCAGCTCGGTTAGTTTATTGTGTGTACCCTGAGTATATAAAGGGTGTTTTTTTTAGAGGAATAGAACACAACGATGGATTATTCAATTGACATGAAGTTTATTTATCCGCAAAACAATCTCGCGGCATTACATTCTAAATATGATTTCTGGCCACGGCTGCCTCGGATATAGTCCTAACTGGACGTTCAATTTTCGTTGACTTTTTCCAACATTTGTGGTCATTTATCGGCAATAACCTATTCCAAATGGATGCGCGTTTGTCGCTTATCCACATAGACCAATGACTTTACATAGCCAAACATAGAGTAGTCTAAGATCTGCAAAACGTGAAATTAGGTGGTCACCAATCGCGTGTTTTAATAAATCGATTGTGGCACGAGCTGTGTGACATATTGTGCCGTGTCGTTGGAACAACAGTTCCTGGACATCATGGTTGTTCAATTCGGCAATGAAGAATTTAGTTATACCGATCACAATTGACTATAAGAAGTACGCATCAATGATTCCACCATCCCATAAGGCGCACCAAACAGTCCGTTTTACTGGAGGATTAGCTTCACTCCAAATGCGGCAGTTTTGTTTGTTGACGTAGCCAGAAGTCAACCAGAAGTGCGATTCATCGCTCAACAAAATTCACTTATGAAAATTGGGAATGGCAATTTCGTTTCGAGCCCATTCGACAAATCTACGGCTTGTTTGATGATCGTTTGGCTTCAATTGTTGCACGAGTTTGATTTTGTAAGCATGCAAACCAGGATCCTTCCGCAAAATCTACCATAAATTGGATGAACACAGACCCAATTGCTGTGCTCTATGGCGGATGGACTCATTCGGGTCTACCTCAATGCTACGCTCTACAGCAGCAATAGCTTCTTCTGTAAGCAACGTACGGCGTTACTAGGGATGCAAGTTATCACTAAGAGAAAACGGGGTGCGAAAACAGTCTATGGGGTAATCGAATTAATTGCTGTGATGGACGATTTCTCCTACGATAAAATGAACGTAGTGCCGCCATTGTTTTAGAAATGAAACTGCACTATTTGCAAGCGTTGTTCAGGCGTGAGTCTATTCATGATGAATTGCCGAACCAAACTGAGATTAAATCACTCGAGATAGATAGGCCGCCATCGTTAACAGTAATGCCAACTTAAAGCTCTATCACCACACCTTATATTACAATATCTCGATATTGATAAAAAGAAATCGGTAAACTCAAAACCAAAACGTTTTCCTTCAAAAAAAGGTTCGTAAATCCCATTCAAACAGTTCCAACTTCCGACAATTCACAAATATTTGTATGCATCGCAGCCAGTTGGCACCACTTTTATTTTCCGGAATTTCTTTTTTCGAAAAACCGTACTCGATTTAAAAATCACTTTATTATATAGTGAAAAAGAGAGTAGCTAAATTGTGATTTGCCAAAAACATTTTCCTTTTATTCTTCGTTTTGCTGCTTTTATGTGGGGTTTTCTCCGTTTTCTTCTTTCTCTGCTTTCTCTCCTTTCTCGTTTATGTTTTTTTTCTTTTTTTTTTGGTTCACTGTTGAATTTATTTAGTGAGCAGCTGCGACTTGGCATCTTGTGGGCTATGTGGCAAGACTTTGCAACACGCGTGCCTCTTGAATATCTATTCGTGTTTCTGCAGTAGGTCTCTGTAGGGACATACAGCTGTACGAAACTACTATTAAAGGGGGAAAATACTGAATGTTTGTAGTGGGAGCCATCATTGTTTTTATAAACTGTTGCCTTGCTCCACGCAAAAACGAACGAAAAAGGTTAATTTTTGTTAATTTTTTGTTTGTGAAGCAATTTATCAAAAAACTTACACCGATTAATTTCATTTAAATGAAAGATTTAACAAAAATGCGTTCATTAATTTGCAGCGCGAGTGTTAGGTAGGTTAGCCTATGGGGTATGGCATATATTGTGTATGAAGCACGGCGTGTCTTGGCTCCGTCATGGGTTCGTGCGCTCTTTCGCCATTTTGTCGATGTGCCCTTTGGGATTTGATGCGGAGCGCGCGCTCGAGCTTTAACTCCAAACAAAGCTGCACGTTAATGTTACCTAAGACTCCTCGTCGACGTCGTCCACGTCGTCGACGTCGTTGAGGCAGACATCAACGCCAACGCATAGAAGGTTTGTAATCCGTCACATTGTGGGATGTGTTGCAGCTTATAAGCTCAATAGGCATTTGGTTCCCTGGTGCGTTCGGGTTGCCACTCCTTCCGTTTCTACTTCTTGTTTCGCCTGGCAATCTGCCACTTTGAATGGTTGTTGGATTTAACTTGCTTTTTTTTTGGTAAGGATAGGTGTGGTTGTTGTAGTTGTTGTTGCTGCTGCTCTTGGTTATGTTATCGGTTTCATTTATGCCATTTGGCAGTTGGCAGTTGGGTTCAATAAGAGCGATGGTCGTCAAATGAAGTCAAAGTAAATCCAAACGTTGTCAGATTTTACGATATATGAAGAACTCAGCTTGCGATAGAATTAGAATACAAGCAACTTACGCTCGGATTTGTTTACATAAATTGCTAGCTAATTACTACTTGAGATGGAACTGAGTTTGTAAAATAATTTCCGATCTTTTTAAAAAGTTCTTAAAAAATGTGCTGAAATATAATAGTTTGGGGATTCAAGTTCCATCTGGAGTATACAAATAAAGATCAAAAATAAAACCATTAGAATAATTATTAATTCCGCAAAAAAGCAGGGGGCACTGCGATCGTAGATCTTTTTTGCGCAGCACAGCAGTTAGTTGAACTTCCCATTCTTCCCATTCCGAAACTTCTTGCAAGTTGTTGGATAAAAATTAAAGAAATTACAGAAAGGGGTGAAAGGACATAGAGCCGCGCTTAAGCAGCATAGTTGGCTGGTTTCGTTTATTGCAGCTAATCGGCGAGGTCTGTCGCATAATGTTAGGTTTTTGATAAACAATTCTATGTCCGATTTGACCGAGACAATAAAATGCAACATGCCACAGGCTTACCGAGACTCTACAAAAGGAACGCAGTAAGTTGATCCATAAGCTCAAGATGCATATTCTTCTTGTTTCATTAAAAACTCTCTGCATAATAGCTCACATATTTTGGATGAACGTTCAGTTTTTTTAAATACTAATTCCATTTAGGACTTCACAAGGCCATCGTTCGTTTTGCTTTAGTGGGACTTTCAAATAAACTCTCAATCCGTCTAAAAGTAAAATATTTTTCTTTAAAATGAATTTCGCAAACGACTATAAGCACCTTACAGGAGTATTCTAAATCCAGATATGCTTAGGTTTTGACATAGATGTAGCCTCGGATGAGTTTGACATGTGTCGGCATTAATCTCAGTGCCTCTTCGAAAAATGTTCGGATTTGTGTTAAAAAAGCGTCAGTTGCGCCAAGTTTTGATCCTAACTTTTTAGGGAGTGGAGTTTTGAATTCCATCAAAGGGTTTTAGTAGTTTATGGTGGCATAGCTTCGAGCGAAAAAGCAAGTACAGATGAGGTTTCGATGCCTCTAAAATTGTGATATCAATGTTGAAGACAAAAAGCGTAAAATTTAACTCAAAAAGGTTCAAGTAACTGGAGTCTTTACAGGACCACGACCAGCGTAAGGCAAAATCTAACTTTCAACAAATTTTGCAATGCAAGGAAATCGGGATCTACAGATATTGTGAAGGCGATTTTTACTTTATTTTATATCTTCAATTTTAATATTAGTAAAATTAATTGAGAGTGTCTTTAATTGAAACGATTATCCACTAAGATCCTGCCGTGGGCAAAAAAAAGGGTATATTTGAATTGAACCCCAAGATCTTAGACTATGGGGGCTATGTCAAGTCATTGGTCTGCGCAGATAAGCCACAAACGCCTCAACATTTGGTAGACAATATTTGCGTGGTATTTTCGATATGCGACCGGAAAAAGTCATCGAAAATTGGACATATGCCAGAAATCATATATAACATGTAATGCCACAAGATTATCTTTCGCATAAATAAAATTCATGTCAATCGAATAATCCAACGTTGTTTTATTACAATTTAAATTTAGATACCTCGAATCTATTAATCAATTCATTTCCATTTTGCGATATATTCGTTTTGATTTTAAAACTGCTAAGGATTGCATTCTGTAGCGAAGTTTCATCTTTTCCCAGGTAGGCCTACAAAATCGAATTATCTATCTTGCATGTGAATTATCGAAATTATACTAACAAAATGACAGCAAAAAAGCGCAGCCAAAGGCTGAATGATGGAAAATATCAATAGAGAAAAAAAAGAAATACACAGAAACAAAAAGGAAAATGTATAAAATCCATGGGTCTGTCATTGAGTTTGTCACTTGATGTCGTTGGATTTACTTTAGTTTGCTTCGGAGTGAAGTGGTTTTAAAGTGGCTTATCGAGTTTTCCAATCCATGTTAGATTTTCCTTCCTCTTTTTTTTTGATGTTTCATTTATTAAATGTCAATTGTGCGCTAGGCAGCCGCTAAGCTCAATAAGGACATATTGTCGAACCGCATTATACAAGAGGCAAAGCCAAAGGAAAAACCAAAGCCAAAAGGCATTTTGATAGACGTTTGCATCAGTAAACTGGTCAGAAAATCAAAAAAAAAAAGGAAAAAAAAAATACCCAGAGTTAGCCAACGTAATCAACTACACTGAAAAAGTAACAAGTCTTGTTACTTGTTCTAGCAATTTTCGTTCGCATTTTTTATATTACCGTAAAAACTTTATAACTTATAGATGTTTCATACCTAAAATGCCTATTTGAAAATTCTAGCAAAATTACAATGAAATACAATCAATAATCATTTTTAGAAGTGGTTTCACGATAGATATTTAAGAATTAATCAATATCATCAATATATTAAAATATGTTCGAATCCATTACAATATTATATTTTCCAAATTTACAAGTTACGATACATTTCCCTACCGAAACAGAGATAGTATTCGAATATCCGGATTCATTCTTCAAAGATCTCGATAACGCATCTACGAGACGATGGTAAATCATCGCTTAAGAATTCAATCATTTTGCGAGAAACCATAAGAAATACAGCAAGTCCGTGAAGAAAGGTCAAGGCTGAACTTAAGCTTCTGCCATGATATTATAAACTAATAGGATTAAGTTCCGTCTACGCTTATGAAGTTAGCTTTTGCCGAAATTATAACAAAGTAAACTTATTTTATTGCCTGATGGAAGTCACCCTGGCATATAGAGTCTAGACTTAAGCAACACAATTCCAGCAGAATCCGCAGTGATGCAGTGCATCCGTTCGAAACTGTAAATCATCTTCTATAAAGTTGAAATTTGCTCAATGAAATATTTCTCAGTGTAGCGGCTACCTGGGCTGTGAGCTGGCATACGTATGATGTAGCAATGGTGGCGGGGATGGTGGAGATGGCGGTACAAATCAACACCATCTATGAATTTTGCCAGATTAGCCGCTGCCAGTGGCCAACATTTTGAGTGTCAGGAGTGTCAGTATCTATCAAAGTGGGGCTTGAAAAGTGTCTTTGAATGAGTTTATTTTGTTCGAAAATTGAAGTTCAAATCAAGCGGTCATCTAATAGCTTCTAATCCGATGTCAAAGCATGTCAATGATTTTCGTTCAGCCTCAGAGTCTGAGTATTACCCGTCAAAGAAAAAAAAAACACATGCATCTAAATCTTTTTCCTTTTTCTGTTTTTGAGAATTGTGTGTGTGGGGGCGCGCTGCGAGGGAAAGTTTGTGTCAATTGCCATTCAAGCATTCAAACATTTCCACGTGCAATGGTATCACTGTCATTGCGTGTTTTTTCCCGAGTACGTTTCGGATTTTTTTGCAACTTTTTTTTTTTTTGTATATTTAATTTCCCTACGGATCACAAAATTTTATACGTATTTGTGCTCCAATGTTGGTTTAGATACCATATACGAGGGCAGTTTGGCAACAATTTGCTGCGGCTTATAAGGAGACCTTGCCTAAAATACATGGTGGGCCATTTCCTATGTCGTTATTTCAATATTGAACAACTTAAATATTTCACAACCGATTGACTTGACTTCATATGTTTTGGAAACGACAATTCTGTGCAATTTCAACCATGTATCGCTTCACACCTAACGGACGCGCTGAAATAGTTACTTTATTCAATGGAAAATAGTCGTTCAGTTATCTTAACTCAATCTGCATACCATCGATAATATCATGTCAAACAGGCACCGTATGACAACACTATTCGTCGTTTGGTGTCAAGTTCTCTTGAGAATGGGACAGTAGGAGATCGTGAACAACTCGTTCATCAACGACCTAGGTGTTCCAATGAACTTATTGAAGCGCTTAGAGAGAGTGTGGCCCAGAACCGAAAAATATCGTATTGTCACCGCGCTCAGCATGTCGGCATCAGTGGAAACACTCTACGGAGTATTCAGCAAGATGATTTGTATTGTTTTCCATGGAAAATGCAATTGACTCGAAGAATATTGGCCACAAACCATTCACGTCGCTTGGAAGACGGTCAAACAATCGCTCCAAAAGTTGACACTGAACCTGCTTTTTGGAAGAAAATTTTAATGACCGACGAAGCCCTTTTCGAACTCTCCGGTGGCGTTAATAAGCAAATTTGCCGTATTGGGGAACTCGGAAACCACACGAGATATATGAAACGCCATTGCATGATCAAAAACTTACTACTCGTGAAACTACACGAGATCCTGGAACGACATCGCATGACCAAAAAGTTTCATTTTGGGCCCGCGTTTGCGCCAAAACCATAATTGGGCCTTAATTTTGCAAAGAGAACCAAACGGTCGATGGAAATCGATATCACTGGATGTTAGCTCACTATGTCTGCCTACAAATATGCGAAAAAGGTCTTGAAGATTACTGGTTTCAACAATATGGTGCGACATACAATACTGCGAATCCAACAATCGAGTTTCTGCAACGTAAATTCGCTGGACGTCTGATGTCAAAAAGAGACGAAATTGAATGGCCAGCTAGATCTGTGGATTTGACCCCTCCGGACTTCTTTTTGAGGGCTTATTTGAAAAGCAAAGTGCACATCAGCAAGACACAGTTCATTGTAGTGCTCAAAAAAAATAGCCGTGCCGAGTTATTCGAAAAGGTAATGAAAAACGCCGCTGTGGCCACTAAAGGCGGCCACTTGATTGATGTTGTGCTCAAAAACTAGTCTGGATAAATTGCAAAGCATCAAATTCAATAAAAATAGCTTACATTCAGAAATTGGTTGGTTGTCTTTGTCTTGTTATTCATTGTTTCCATGCTGACATAACAAAGGGCGCACCCTGTATAATTCGAAATCTAAATCCATAATGCCGTAATTTCGTTATGCAAATTAACGCATGAAGCTTTGCAACATTTATCAAAGCTAACAAACTGCCCTCGCATGTTTATTTTGTCTACGAGTTTGGCAAAAGTTTCTCACTTTCACTAGATGCTACATTGTATCTATGTGAGCATTTGCTTACATGTATATGTGTGTACAAGTGTGCAGTTTTCGTGGTGTGGTTGAAAAGTAAACAGTCAAGTTTCATTAAAAGTCAATGTAAATAGGAAAAAAAAGTGCCAAACTCAAGCTCAACAGCTCGTGCCACACTCTGCTCTCTACCAACCTCAACACGCTGCAATCCCATCATGCTTTGTTTATACATCTCTCTCTGTATCTGCATCTATTTTATATTATATATATGTATCTGTGAGCTATCTATATGTATTTATGTATATTTATTTATATTTGTTTATCGGCATGTATTTGCATTTGCTTCGCTTGAAGCTCTAAATGAGCGTGGATTGCTTTTAAACTGCATCTAACTAAGTGCTGCAGTTACAAGAGGCATATCCAAGCACTCAATTGATTATATTAATTGAATGTTTTATAAAGGGCATTCCGAGTAACACTTCTTACCTGCGATACCCTGTTTAAGGTCGTTTTAGTTTTAGAAACTTTTTCAACTTGATATTGGATATGTATATATTGTGTGGACCTCGGTAGCGTGAAGGGTAGCGTACTCTAAACACCGACCTTCCGATTTAGAGTCAGCTGCTTTTGAGGGAGAATACTCTGCTCTCTTTATAGTTATCTAAAATCTATTTCTTTTGATATTTCATTTATTTTGTGAAACGTATCAATTTCAAGTCAACTTTTCTTTTGATTAATGGTTCTCCTAAAGGGGCGCCCCAATATAGTGGTAACGCACTCGCCTCTAAATGGGAAGATCGGTGGTTCGATTCCTTTGCAGCGCTGACCATAGTCAAGGAGAATAATAATCTATATATTGTATTCGCTGCCATAATCCATACCGGATCCATGGGTTTTAGTGTTGAAGCTTCTTGTGGACCATCGTGTCGCATCAAGTATGACTTTTACCAAGAATTTCAGGAAACATCATAAACTCCTTAAGTCATCGTTGAACTTATACAAATGAGACAAAAAGCTCACCATTGACTCAAAAACCGTATTCGGAGTAGATGCTACACGCTTTTATTTATACTTGCTTCATTTGAGCGTGTCTCTTAGTTTCTTCAAGACTTTGAACATTCTATAACGAATGTAACAGTACATCATATTGAGAATTTTGCTAAATTGAATAAATTTTTGAACAAGTTTGCTTCCTCTGCTTTGACAAAAGTCGAATAAGCTTAGAAGCTATCATTTGGTCATTACTTTCATGGTAATGCATTGGAATTCCTAACAAAATCCAAATGCTGTAATAGTTCTTGAAAATGTCGAAAAATTTCAAAAGATATTATAGTCCAACACAGTTTTCCACTGTAGCTAAGCAGTGTTTATTTCTTTATTATTTAGCATTTATGAGATCATGAATACTCAGCTGAGCATGATCGATTGATACTGAATTACATCACTATACAAATCCAGAAAGTATGTTGCCTTGGCCTTTTACTTGTATAAAGACGTTTCTGAGTTTGTAGTCCAAAAGTAGACTCCGATACGAAGTAGAAGCATGAAATAATGAAGTACTGCGAAGAAGCACACTACTGCACTTGACTTAACGCCTTCAGATCTTTCTAGTACAATCCCAATCAGCTTGATTGATTCAGAGAAATATTAACATCGTAGCTTAGACATCCTTGAACTTGTTGGTCTTTTGCAAATCTTCTGTCTGTAAAGAATCACTATTCTTAATACCACCTGTGCAAGTTTGTTATTGTAAATACATTCTGAATTCTGCTGCTCAAATTTTTTTGTGTGCAATCCCTCAATCTCACTTCTCTATTTCATCTAGAAAGTCTGCAACAACTAAATTCCACCTCTACCTCTTTCTCATGTTTTATGGCCATAATTTTCTTCAACTCCGACAAGCATAACCACGTCAGCAATTCTTAGCCCGTTTCCAATCGCATTTTCAATCGAACTAATATTTCAAGTTGAAACTATCTCTCAAGTTGGGCCATCAACACATTGCACAATTCAATGAATATACCTTGGTAAGAGTAAACCCAACTACTCTTTAACTTTCGTATCATGAGCTTTTTCTTTCCTCTTTGCTGTTTTAATAAATACTTCAAGAGTCTTACTTACTAATTGCTTCCCAAGGCAACATGGAGAACATCCAATCTCCAATAATAGGCCGCGTCGAACACAGCTTGGGAAAGAGCTAAATAGATGGCGCAAAAAAAAAGGTACATGGGAAGGCTCTAGCAGAGGCCCTTATCGCTTCTTTCAATCTGTACTGATCCTGTCTGGTTTGAACTTTTGTTTATTGAATTTCTCTCTGAGTAGATCTCAGAAAGTATCTCTGTCTAAGTCAAGTTCGTTTTCAACTGTCAGATATTTTTACACAAAATAAGATCTATATAAGACTATATGTTTCATCTCTTCCAAAACTTTCGTAAAAATATTAAAGTAAAACGTTGAAGCTTTTAATAGCGTGTAACTGCAACTTGCTTAATTTCTATTTTATTGCTCCAACGTAGTACACTCAATATTCGCAATTTTCTGAATTTAACAATCTACTTGCGTTTTTTTTTTTACATCATTTTTTTGTTGCCCCCTGATTTGAGTGGTTTTTAGAAAAGGCAGAAGAAGGAGGCGTTGAATTTGCATTGCGTTTAATACCTTAAACATTTTATTGAAGCTTTTACATTCTCATGCACCATTACACAGCGTCTCATTCACTTCACGCAAAGTGAGTCAGTCGGTCTGTCGGTGAGTGAGTGAGTGAATCAGTGAGTCGTTCGCTCATTCACTCGTTCATTCATTCGTTCATTCATTCAGCCAAACAATCACATTCACTACTTGAAAGCGCTCTTCAAGTGTGTAAGTGTGCGCGGGAGGGGGTGTATGTGAAATTCGGATGCACAATTAAATACACAACGACTTACAACAAAATGCAAAAATTTAAAGGGAATGGGCTGTTTGGAAGCGAGTACGAAGACAGCAGACAGTCATTGGTTGCAGGGAGGGAGGGGAACACAAATAAAGACACATACAAGGAAATCTGTAAACTGAAAACTGAAAACTGCAAAACTGAAAATGAAATCAAACCAAGTGACCATTGATGGTTTTTTGTTGGTGGTAAAAATGGCAAACTGAAAATAACTTTTAATTAAAATACTCGCTATGTTTGTAGCAAAAGCAGCATGAATAAAGCGTGTAGCATGTAGCATGTAGCATGATGGTAGATATGTAGCAAGTATTTGGCTGGAATGCGTTTAAATTTGGAATGGGTAGATATGGGTACGTTGGGTACGGCGGGTACGGTGGGTACGGTGGATACGGATACCCACCCACCCAGCTGAACCGTAACGAATCGGTGAGGCGATAGCCGTAACAGTGCCTCATATTGTGGCAACGTTTTAACAAATTAATTTTGTGCCTCAAACACATTTAAGGGGCATGGTGGCAAATGGCTAGGGCTGTAGGCATAATAACCGTAACCATAATCAATTTGGGCACATAATGGTCGCACAGCTACAGTTTAAGAGACTCAATCAGCTTGATTTTCTATCGACTTGTTATACAGCTTTCGATTTTATTATGTCTGCGAGGGCTGGCTGAGGCGTAATTACTAATCATTTTCATCTAAATTACCAATAAGCTACGCTTGACTCTGCTACATTATGCAAGCGCAATTAATTGCTGGTCTTCAGAAATATATAGATAATATTGCCAAATGGAGGTTTGTATTTTTACCGGTTCGAAACGGTTTAGTTGCTAAAAACGCAATAGTTGAAACGTGAAGTACTTGAAGGTTTGAAACTGCTTTTAAATTTGAACCGCTTGTAATCAGCTTGTTTTATGTGTACGAGGGCATATTGAAAAGTTGAAGCTCAAGATTCGTCTATGACTTCAACTTTTGGCGTTTTGGTGCAAACGAGTGAACTATCAGAGAAATGGAAACGAGTGTTTCAGTATAAGAAATGGACACTCAATCGCACATATGTACATAAAATAATGATATACAGAGAGCTATGAAACAACAAATAAACAAATTAAAGCAAAACGTTAAGGTTACCAAAAGTTAATAATAATAAGCAGTCAGTTAATAACACAATTAATCTGGATTTTCCAACTAAAATATTAAAAATAATGCAGGAAAAGAATAAATAAAAAAACTACTTAAGATAAAGATAGTGCATTGTTTATGTTAGGTTAGGTTAGGCTAAGCCAGCAGGCCCCCAGGGTAGGGTACCTCAAATGGATCAGAGTGATCCTTAGTGGAACCGAAATTTGTCGGCTATGAGTCGTGGTCATGGATGAGTTTGTCACCCACTATGCGCTTCTGTTTCGCGAAAGATGACAGTCTCAACATTGCTCTCCCTAGGAAGTAAGTTCTCAAGGTGCAGAAGGCAGAGCACTTGCATAAAAGGTGTTCCAGGGTTTGTTTGACTAATCGTTCCCTGTACTTACAGCATTCGTCGATGCCAGCAATACCCTGCATTTTGCCATGGGCTGCGGTCAGGCAGTGGCCCATTAGTAAGCCCAACATGAGCCCATAGTCCTTCCCGGGAAGCTGCATGATGTGCTTGACTAATTTGAAGTTGGTTGTCCCGCACATAATGTGGTCGGTTTTACAGTTCGGCGTGTTGTGCCACCTTCTGTCGGAATCGACCGCAGCGCTTTCTTCCGATTTGTGGTTTAGAGCCGTTAAAGGTATCCCTATGTCTTCAGCCCTCGTTCCAGTCGATTCGGCACCCTCCTTAGCTAACCTGACTGCCATTTCGTTTTCATCAAAGCCTAGGTGGCTGGAAACCGAATGAATGCGCACCCTCTTACGGGTGCTAAGCGCATCTAGTAAGACCCTGCTTGTCAGTTTATTGTTTATATTTTTAGTGTGAAATTTAATTGAAGGCTTGACTAACTTTCACTTATCCTGCAAATATCGGCCTTTACGTGGAGATTAATGGTTGAAAACTAAAAGAGTATAATGAAAATAATTTTAATTATTTTATTTTGCGCTCTTTGTAACTTCTTCCTATGACATGCAGCACAATTACCCCAAGCTTTCGACCCAGAGAACATAGCTGGTAAAAATATTGTCTTTAATATTACTCATTTATTTTCAATCGATAAATATATACTTTAATTGATTTTGTCTAGTGTCTTGTTAATTTGGAAATTAAATAGTAATTTGTTATCCAAATGGGTACCAAGATATTGTATATAACTTGCCCATCCAATTGATGCATTGCCTCTATTCAGAAAGTCTGTGTTTGGAAGATGACAAGGTTTTTGTTTAAATGAAAAATAAATTGCACTTGTTTTATTATGATTTAATTTAATTTTCCACTTGTGAAAATATCTAAGTAGGGTTTCGGTAGCTTCTTCGAGGTTTCTTTTTTTCATAGTGCTAAACTCATTTCCAGCAGTAGTACAAGGCAGTATCATCAACAATGATGAGCGTCATACATAATCTGTGTCTTGGAATGTCATAAGTAAAAATATTTTAGAGAATTGGTGCTCATACAGAATCCTGGACTACGCCTGCAGGTATAAGTTTAAAACTTGACTTGGCATCATTCATATCTATACAAATATATATCTCTTTTAATAATATGTGAAAGGCAAGACACCTTTATGCCAAACAGTGCCACGCGCCGATTGTATATCCCAAGTTATCGCAACTACAGCATTTTTGTATTGAAGATCATTCTTCACGTCATCCTTTGAGCAAATGAATACAGCTGTGATGAGAAGACCTAAGTCCATATTGTGTGAAACATGGTTATCCTCAATATGGACGTCAAGTCTTGATTTTAAAATACGCTGCAAAATTTTTGAAAATCCACACAAACGACTTATTGGATAACAATTTTCTGGAGAGTTGAGTGGCTTGCTTGTTTATTTTACGAATTGCAATTAATTTAGCCAACTTAGCCAGATAAAATGCTATTATTACAAGTCTGGGTTGGCATAAGGACTGCGCTTTTTTTGTACTTTAGTTGCCTAAACAGTGATCCATCAATATGCCTATTAAGCGTTGTATTATTTTTTTTTTCTCCTTATTATGGTTTGCCGCTTGGGAACTTAGGGCCTCTATAGGAACCTTTCATTGAACCCTATTGAGCGCCGCCTGTTTAGCTCTGTGACATGTTTGGGTTAGTTCTTGAAGTATGGATCTTATCCAGGTCGGTCGATTTAGATCTTGATCTTCTTTAAGGGTTCTAACGTTCCATTGTCCAATTCGTCTGCGTTTTTCTGAAATGCCTATGGTCGTCATCGAGTGTGTGGAGCCGTTTGATGTTTAAATTGTCTTGAATTGGTTTCTGTATTCGGTTGGGTTTTCGATCGAAAGTAGCGATTGGCCAGATGCGACTTATTCCAGTGGTGGGGCTGCCACCAGACGTCTGCTGGTAGTGGCGTCTACGTTTACCATTGTTTTTGGTGTTATTGTGAAATGGCAAGTAGATTTGATAGTCGTGGAAAAGTTGGCCTTGGACAGTATTAATTTTGGCAACATTCATGGCTGGTGTTCTTGTTGCTGTTCGCAGCAAAGCGATGAATGGCGCTTGGTTGGGGGGTGAGGTATAGTGCAACGGAGGTTGCCGAATATGTTGCATGGCGTTGTACAATGGAAAAAAATGCTTTCTATTAGGTAAAAAAGCTTTTTTTAGGAGGAGCGTTAAAATTATCACGTCTCTTGCCATGAGTGGGATTCGAACCCACGACCTGATGTTTTTAGTAGGTATTACCCACTAAGCTACGAGGCCCCACGATTCTATTACATATCAGTTTATGAAATATATATAAAAGGTATCATATCATAAATTCTATGATAGTATGAAATTTACATAAATTGACAATTGTTAATCGTACAACTCTCCAAAACTTAAAAATCTGCTCTCGTAAATGCTTATAGAAAGCTATATGCATATATGCCTATATATTATATATGCCTATATATATATTATATATATATATATATATGGAAAGAAGAGGTATAGTAACGTGCCTGCCTGCTGCGTGCGGCATATGGCTAATGCCACTTAAATGTGATGTGGGAAACATAACGTGTAAGAATAGAGAGTGCGGCAACACGGCGAGGGGCGAAAAAGGGCATGGTAGATAGAGTGTAGAAGGAACGTAGAGTAGATGTTTTTCTATTTTATTAGCCTGTCATTTTGTCCTTCTGTGTGTCAATCAAAAACAGGACGGGCCAACCCACGCATATAACAACAAATTGTTTTTCTTTACTTTTTTTTTGCTTTCTATATTTTGTTTTCCATCACTGCCTGCGTGTGTGTGTGTGTGTGTGTGTGTGCAAGTGTCACCTATTCGTAAAAAGTCATTTATTATTTTTCGAAAAGCTTTGCACATTAACAAACATCTTTGATAGAAACGTGGCCAAAGTGCTTAAGCGTTGGTCGTATGTTTTTTAAGCTTAAAACGAATGTTTTGACTCGTTGCTCAATTTCGGTGCTCATTGCGTATACGCGATTTCTGAGTGTGCCTGTGTGTGTGTGTGTGTGTTGCACACAATTGAATTGGCAGCATGAAATGACCAAAAATGGATGGTTTCGCACAACATTGGCTATTTCCCGCCGCAAAAAACAACAACAACAACAACAAACACACAACGAACAAACTAAAGTCAATGTGGCTCGTTGAGCTGCTGTTAACTCAAATGTTTGTCGTTTTCAATGGGTTTTCTGTTTTGGGGCGCAGGGAATGTGGGTGGTGCGCAAGGATTTTGGCAGTTAAGCGGCGGTCGAAGGTCTCGGTTAAGGTATGCTTATTTTTTGTGTGTTTGGGCAGAGGATGCCCCCGTGGATTTTCGTTATTCCATTTTCGACTGCTTGTCATGCGACATTTGTCAAACTGACTAATGACTGATTCGCTTGAAATGAGCAGAGCGGCGGAGAGTGAGTCTTAGCGTAGTTTTTGAGTACTGAATGAAGCTTGCTTTGAGCCACGTTAACAGTTGCTGAAATCGGCACACACACACATACACACACAGCGAGAGACAGCCATAGAAATCGCTGCTAAAGAGCAAATAGCTCGAATTAACGTTAATTTCAAGGCACTCATACACAGCAAACGTTCTGGTTCTGCTTCTTTCGCTCGCCTGCTTTTGTTGCAGAAATTTGAATATAAAGGGTGTTTTTTTTTGCGGGGTATAGAACTTTAAATTGGCACTACTGTTCAAGTTGGCTACCGATTTTACAGCTGTCAAGTGATTTCATCTCAGTTTGGTTTGGCAATTGAAGAATTGAAGCCAAACGTTCATCAAGCAAGGCGTAGAATTGTCGTGTGGGTCCAAAACGAGATTGCAGTTGTTCCCGCGCACTTCTGCTTGACTTCTGGCTACGTCAACAAACAAAACTGCCGCATTTGAAGTGAAGCTAATCCTCAAGCGTATGTCGACACAACGTTATATTCAGAAAAACTGACTGTTGGTGGAAACATTGATCCGTACGCTGATAGCCAGAACGTTGCAGTCAATGGTGATCCGGTATAGAAGCATGATTACTAACTTTTTCATTGCTGAATTGAAAGACCATGTTGTCCAGCAGCTGTGGTTCCAACAAGACGGCGCTTGTGCCACAATCGATTTATTGAGAGACACGTTTGGTGACTGCCTAAGTTCACGTTTTGCACCTGTGTATTGGCCTCCAAGATCTTGTGATTTAACACTGCTAGACTACTCTCTGTGGGGGCTATGTGTAAGTTATTGATCTATGCGGATAAAACACAAACGCTTAACCATTTGGAAAACAACATTCGCCGTGTTATTGTAGATGTACGGTCACAAATGTTGAAAAAAGTCATCGGAAGTTGAACATCCAGATTGGACAACCAGAAATCGCATTTAACATATAATGCCACAAGATTATCTTTCACACAAATAAAATGCATACCAATCGAATAGTTCATAGTTGTTTAATTGCAATTTAATGTGCTATACTTCTAACGAAAAAAAAAACACCCTTTAATAATAGGAAACGCTTTCGTGAGCTGCTTGAGTTTGTTGCTCTCTCAGGCCGACTGCCTGCCTAACTGCCTGACTTGACTGTCTTTGTCAGTTTGGCGTTTTCATTAATGGAAACTTTACTGAAGCTTGCCCTTCATTTTTGATGATTTTTTATGGCTTTTTACGAATTTGAACTTAACGGTATTTATGCAGGTAATGCCGCCTTAAATCAACTTGTCAGTTCCAGTTCCTAGCGCGCCCGCATACACACACGCAAACGCATTACCCAAATTCATTGGGTTTCAGTATGTAAAAGGCAATACCTAAGCTCGCTCCGGCTGTTGAGGTTCGTACATATTTATTCGTACAGACGTTTGGTCCGGCCCAGTCCAAAGCCATGCCATGGCAAAACAAAATACCCTACCTCCAATATATATATATAGAGAGAGAGAGATAGAGAGAGAGTAGGCAGGCGGCTTCAAGGCAGAAGTGAAAAGTCATTGACGTGTGAAAATTAATAAATCATACGCCCTACTCCCCCCCCTCCCGTGTACAGTTGTTGTTTGCTCGTTGCGTACGTCTGTTTGTTCACAAGTCCGTCCGACTGCTGCATAGTGACTCAAAATTTGGCAATAATTTGAAAACATAAATCACATTTGGTTTTAAGCGCTTTAATAGCACTACTTGCCGCATGCCACCGCACTTACTTTCTCGAACTTCATATATACATATTTCCAACTTTTTTCTTTTTTTTCTTTGCTTTACAGATGGCTGCTGGCCCAGTGTGCAATGGCGTGAAATGCTCACTGATGTGTTTTTGCCAATGGAAAATATTTTATATGCATTAAATCTTTTGTAGAGTTAGCAAATAAATAAAAAAAAATAAAAGAAATAGTAATAAAAATTTAAATAAAACGAACTTTAAAGTATTGTTTGGCTTGCTAGCTAGCTGGCTGGCTGGCACGTTATCTTTAATTATCGCAGAGAGCAAGCACAGTACAGTTTCTTTGACAAACTACTACCACACATCAGAGTTGTCAGTCTGGAAATAAAATCAACGAAATTCGAAATATGTACTCGTCGTCTACTCGTTGGGGAGGTACAAAAAAAAAAAAGAAAACAAAAAAATAGAAGCTGAGAGATATAAACGAAAACAGAAACAGAAAGAAAAAAAATGAAGGAATATCCTATAAAATGATTCTCTGGTGTTTACGGAAACATTTGAGACAAACGAATTTTGTTAATGCACCGATGTGTATAACGCAAATGGAAAGGCCCCGAGCAACACACATTTTGGACATGTGTATGGGCGTCCCTCACTCTGTGTGTGTCAGTGTGTGTGTGTGTGTGTGTGTGGATTGAGTGTAACTCTTGACGTGTTTTACACATACGAACATAAAATTCGAGCAAAGTCAATCGGCTGCAATGCAGTTCTTGTCATCGTCACCAAAGTGCTGCTCTGCTCTGCTCTGCCTGCCACACTGCAAAACATACAAAAAAGCACACAAAAAACTATATACCCGCAGAGCGGGTGGGGGGTAGGGAAAAAAAACCATCAAGATAGCACGGCAAAAATTTATTGTAACTTTGTGATGAAATACCAAAAAAAAAACCAAAAAAAAAAAATTGATAAATTTTGGTAAGTGCAGAGTTTGGGGCGTTTCTCGATAGCGCGATACACTACAACCAGCATTTTTTTTCAGTTTATTTTTTATAAAAATAAAAGTTTCTGCTAAAAGTCAGTAAGTCGCAGCGAAAACTGCAACTTTTTTATACGCAAAGCAAACAACATCCATAACGTCCATACAGCATGTATAGATTTTTTATTAGTTTTATTTTTTTGCATAAATTTTTTGCATTTATTGATTAAACCGAAAATCGCACTTATTTGCTTATCGAACGAACAGTGAACATAAGATTTTTCAAATTATTTTTAATGCTTCTTACGATGTCTTTAATAGTTTTTATCAGTACTGTGTGAAAGCACAAATTGAATTACTGCTAAATTATAAAGGGTGTTTTTTTTTCTGAGGTATATAACTTTAAATTACTCTAAAAAAACGATGGATTATTGGATTGAAATGAATTTTAATTATCCGAAAGATAATCCTACAATTACATAACATTTTAAATATGATTTCTGTCATATGATTGCCACGGCTGGTTCGGATGGAGTCCAATCTCGACGTTCAACTTTCTATGACTTTTTTCAACATTTGTGGTCGTATTTTGGCAATAACACGGACAATATTGTCTTTCCAATGGCTAAGCGTTTGTGTCATGTCGTATAGAGAAATGACTTTACATATAACCCCAAGAAAGTAGTGTTACAAGATCACAAGATCTTGGAGGCCAATTCACAAGTCCAAAACGTGAAATTAGGTGGTTACCAAACGTGTTCTTCAATAAATAGATTGTAGCACGAGCTGTGTGACATGTTGCGCCTTCTTGTATCGCTAAATCGCCTTATTGTCGCCTTATATCGCCTTCTTGTTGGAAGCATAGCTCCTGGACATTACGGTTGTTCAATGCAGGAATGAAAAAGTTAGTAATCATGACCCTCTATCTAACACCATTGACTGTAACATTCTGGCCATCATCATTTTTGAAGAAGTACGGACCAATGATACCACCAGCCCATAAAGCGCACCAAACAGTCAGTTTTTCTGGATGTATATCATCATCATCATTCAGCTCTACAACCCGGGGTGGGTCTTGGCTTTCTCAACAATTCTCCTCCATTCATCTCTGTTGTTAGCAAGGCCGCGCCACTTCCTTATTTCCATCTTCAGCATGTCATCGTCAATATTGTCAATTAGGCGCTTTCTTGGTCGACCTCTGCTTCTTGTGGAGAGTGGTGTGTATGCCAGCACAAGCTGTTGTGCTCTATTCTGGTCCATCCGTAGGACATGTCCTATCCACCTTAGCCTCTGGGAATTAATGAATTTTACTACATCTTCGCCAAGGTTTAAAGTCAACAATTCGTCACTGTTCATTGGGATGTAGTCACCGCGTTCATTTACCTTTGGTCCAAACGTTTTTCGCTGTATTTTTCTTTCAAAGATTCTTAGCGATTCTTTGTCTGCTGTCGTCATGGTCCAAACTTCTGCTCCATATGTGATTATTGGCCTTATGATGGAATTATAAATTCGTAGCTTGCATGCCCTGGATAGCAGTTTTGACTTGAATATTTTGTTGTGCGCATAGTAGGTTCGATTGGCTGATACAATCCGATCTTGTAGGCAGTCCCTTGCGCTGTTGTCATTGCTTATCAACACACCCAAGTATTTAAAGTTGTTAACTCCTTCGAAGTGATAATCGCCTATGCTGAGGTTCCGTGGTGTTCTTCTCTCGACGTATCTAGACAGTATCATATATTTGGTCTTAGATTGGTTGATTGCCAAATAAACTTCCTCTGCCTTTGCAGCTTTATCTATGAGGCTCTCTTTCAAACACCGCTGGTTTCTCGCTAGGATGGCAATGTCATCTGCATACGCTATTAACACCCCAGACCTGTTGAAGACATTTCCAGAGATTGTGGTATGGATGTGGTATTTCGACATACACTTGAGGATTAGCTTGACTACATATGCGGCATTTTTGTTTGTTGACCAGAGATGTGCTTCATCGCCAAACAAAATTCGCTTATGAAAATCGGGAATAACGGAAATCTCGTTTTGGGCCCACTTGACAAATCTACGCCTTGCTTGATGATCGCTTGGCTTCAATTCAATTCATTTGCCAAACCAAACTGAAAAGTAATCACTTTACAGCTGTTAAATTGGTCCCCATCTTGAACAGTAATGCCAACTTAAAGTTCTATACCTCCAAAAAAAAAACACCCTTTATAAGAAAACCACTGCTGCTGTTAAAACACAAAGTTTGTATTTTGCCTGCTAAACATCTTATTGTAAAATGAAATGTGGATACGTTAGTCATGATAAGAAAATGTACTGTGCCTTAGCCTGGTGACCTCATTCCATCATCGTCCACATTGACGTAAAATCCAGGGTACAAAGGTCATACACTGCATATGCTGCGACTAGGCGAGTGGAAAATACTATGCAGAGCTGCTAAAACCAGAACTGAGCCATCATTAATGGGGAACATTGTCGATGGTAATGCATTGCGTCAGAAACGTTCAGAAATGGTCGACAGGCATGACAAGAAGAATTTACAAGATGACAAGGCTTGGGCCCATCTCGCTGTAAGCGGTCAAAAACAAGTTGGAAACACTGAAATGGTAGGTCTCATGCCAACCGACATATTCTCTACACTTTACTTCTTTTAACTGCTAGTACCCTTTCCGTTGGATAGATTTTTCTGACTCAACTGTTTCAGAACTTTGTAAGAATTCCAAAAATTGCACAATTGCATGAAGACTAGAGAAAACTCATATGTTAGAGATTGTATTCGTAGATTATCATAGAGCTTAGGCAAAAGTATTTGCTTACGACAAAATAATCTTTGTATTTATTTTTTACTTTTAATAAAAAATCTGTTTTGCGTATAAAATTTATGTAAAAGCTAGATATGTATATATGTTAGGCAAATGCACAAAATGTTTCAAAATTCATATTGGACTAGCGTTTATAAGTGATACGAAAAATATTACAATCTTACAATAAAATTTGCGAAAAACTGCATTGCATTAACAAAGCAATTACCAACTATCCAAGAAATCGGAAAGCAAGGAAATGAAAAACTATATGAAAAAATAATGAACATAATGCGACTTAAGTGGAAACATGGTTGAGCAACTTGTGAATTATAGATAGGAAATTATAAGTTGTTGCACCCGCACTTCTCCCGCAGTGCTGACCACTCTACTGAACGAGCGCCTTCAAGAAAAAATCGAGCCAGCAATTCGAGATGAACAGGCAGGATTCAGACCACACAGTAGTTGCGGGGACCAGGCAAACATATTCCGCATTATTACCGAACTGTGGAATGGGGAGCCCCGCTATACCTCTTGTTCATAAACTTCAAGAAGGCGTTCGACTCAGTAAACAGAGCGGCCGTAACATCCGGAGTACCAACACCAATATCTTAATTATCATAAAGTCTATGTACGACGATGCCAATTTGACGGTACTGCACAACAGGAAAACAAGTGCACCTTTCTAGAAAAAAACTGGAATTCGGCAAGGGTGCTCATTGTCGGCGCTACTCTTCAACAACGTGGTCAACGAGGTTATGAATGACGAGGTTATGGTCTTGAAATCTGCCTGATCTCCCACAGACTCTGCGACATCCAGAGCAAAGCCGATGACCTCGCCAGGCTAGCAAGCACAATCGGCCTCCAACTTAACACAGCCAAGACCAAAGCAATGCGCTGCAACCACTTCAGCCAAGGGAACATTACTATCTATGGGAACACAATTGAGTTCGTCACCAGTTTTCCAAACCTTGGCTCCATCATCTCCAACAATGGCACCGTGTATGATGATGTCACAAACCGAATTGCCAAAGCCCGAACAGCATTTGGGAGACTCTACCACATCTGGAGCAACAAACAAATAAGCAGACGAAGCAAGCTCCTACTATATGGTAGTGAGACATGGCGCACCACCAAAAAGATGACACAGAGACTACAAGTCTTCAGCAACAAATGCTTGAGAATTAAATGCCGGATATTCTGGCCAAACAGAATATGCAATGCAGAGCTGTCTCGTGTCACACAGGGGAGCCTCCTCTACATCTCCAAATAAGTAAAAAAAAAATGAACTTGTATAGGTGGTGCTCTCAGAAGCAACCCAAGCAGTATTGTCAGGATGGCACTGGACTGGAATCCTCAAGGCAATAGACGGATCGGAAGACCCAAGGCAACCTGGAGAAGATCCATCCTCCAAGAATTGGCCCAGTCAAATACAACATGGGACACAGCTAAACAGACGGCGCAAAACAGGGTTCGTTGAAAGCCTCTAGTGCAGACCCTAAGTTCCCTAGCGGAATAACAAGGCAAATAAAATTTATAAAATGTAAAGCTTCTTAGTCAAATAGAGCTTTAATTTATAATTTGGGGTACAAATAAATCAAGGTGACCTATAATTAAACAAATTGAAAAGTAAGAATTATTAAATACTAATGAGGAAAATGTAATATAAATGTAGCATGATATGCACCGTCTCACACGAAGTAAAAAATAAAGTTTTAACATTTCTTAACAAATAAGCCAAAGATCAGTGTTGAACAAGTTGTAGCTATATAATTCGTGTTTGGCCAAAGATGCTCGATTTGACGAATCAAGATGAATTAACAGAGATAATGGGATTGAATTGAATAGATCATCGTTCATAAGATAATTGTAGAGATTATTATAGTTTGCGCATAAGACGCAAAAACGATCGTGCAATGCATAATTGGAACAACAAAGTGGTAAGACTCGAGGTAATAAATAACGAGTTACCCTACACGGAATGACAAAAGAAAGTGCATTAGAGTCAATGAACCCGGATAAGGGTTTGCGCAGAAATAACACACCGTGGCACGTTCTATGATCAATATGATGAATTCTATAAGACGAAGTTTACAAGCAACGGACGGCAATCGGATGCTACGATCCCAATTGAAGCTTCGAAGGGCAATTACTAAACATTGTTTTCGAACAGACTCCATCAATTCTTGATAGAGTTGGTATTGAGGGCTCCAAGCACAAGAGCAATTTTTCAGAATTGAACGGATGAGTGAATCATACAGCAGTTCGGTTGTATAAGGCCACTAAATACTTTCTATCTATATTTTAATTCTACAATTTTCCTGACTTAATATATGATATTATTCTTAGATGTTGTAAAAACTTATCGGCAAACAGTATTTAGGGTTTATTTGAGTTTAAGAAATGTTGATAATTCTAGAAAGATTAATTTTCTGCCGCTAAATTGATGTGTTCTTATCTTATAACGAAAGTTTCGGTAGCCCTTGTACAGTTTCTTGTCGAAGAAAACAGCTGCTATAGTTTAAGCAATAATGGGACACTGTATTGTACCAACAAAAATCAAACTAACAATACTTTAAATTCTATTAAAAAAATTGTATTTTTTTTTTGTTCAATTTGCTTATTATATTATTATTATTATTGACATGTTCAAGACATTTTCAAGTGAATTTGAACAGTGATCTGCAGTATACAGTCGAATCCGAAGAGCGTCTTTCAGCGTCTTGCTTGCCATGCCAGTGCTAGGCAAATGCATCAGTGCAGCAGGGACTCTACTCCTACGCTATCCGGGCCTCAAAAATGTGCTATTAACTTAGAACCAATTGACTTGAAAGTCTCTTCTCCATGATGCCAGCAACAAACTGCTATAGATACATGAAATGAATAGGAAAAACAAACATGTCCATCAACATCGAAAGACTATGTTGTATGTGTTGCTACAAAATTGGAACTGGGGGTGTGTGCGTTTGTGTCTTCACTCTTGCTCTCTAATATGCAGATTAAAGCATAATCTTATGCCAAAAAGTACAAGAAAAAAGCTCAGTAGGTCAGCCAGCAAGAGTTGTTTTCGATTCAGCTTGAATGCATCACAAAAGTTGAGCATGACAATTCTGTTGGACGAAATCGAACGGAACTGGTGACAAGCATGAGCTGGTCCGAAGTGAACTGGAGCGGATTGCACTGACTGAAACTGGGTATCCGGGTAGCTGGGATAAGCTATTGCCAAAATTAGATACATAAATAGCCATGAAGAAGTAGCGGCAAATGTAGATGGACAAATGTTATTGCTTGTGTGAAATGTATTTGCTTTTGCTTTTCAAGCAATTTCATACAAACATACATTCACACACACATGCACACACGCACACACACACACACAGACGCAACCAAACACACACGTACAACATAAAATGCGGCTGTGCCTCTGGCCGCAAATTGTTGCAAGCAAGAGAATTGCCATGATTTGTGTGTTGTCAATGGCAATAAAATCAAATCAAGGCAAACATCGAAATCGAATCGAATTGAAATGCAGATGGACAACACTAGCGGCGAAATCACATACTCCCAGTAACAGTTCCAGTGCCAGTGCCAGCGCCAGTTCCAGCAACAACAACAACAACTACATACAAAACAATGGCAACAACCACGACACAAATAATACTCTTACCATCAAATACCAAACCAAATCGCAGTACAGAGCATTAATATGTGGCGGCCCCTATGATGAGCATCAATGTATGGAGGGGATGAGAGAAGAGAGCTCGCGCACAAAAGTAGGCAACAGTTCTCACGCTGCCAGCGCTCCTCTTGCCAAATACCAACTAAGCAACTGAAGAGTGAAGACGAAGGGGGCGGGGGAGCAAATGACTTCTCACTGTCGTCAGGGCCTCTGTGTGTGTGAGTGAGTGTGCGTGCGTGTGTGTGTGTGTGCATTCAAAATGAAGGGCGAATTGACAAGCAAGCAGTGTGTGTGTCTCTGTGTGTGTGTGTGTGTTTTTTTTTGGGCCGAGTGCAGCAGCATTTGATGCCAACACGCACAGTGGGCCAAAGTCAATTTTTTTTGGTCAATTTAAGAATAAAAAAAATTATAATAAAAAACACATAGCCGAAGGCCTCAGTAGCCAGTGCTTACTCATGTTAGTTATAAGTTTACTTATAAGTAACTTTTATAAATAAATAAATAAAAAAATAAACTATAATTATTCAAAGTTATAGAATTGTCCAGTAAAAAATCAGAAAAATCGTTCAAAAAAATTGATTTTATTTATTTTTTTTTCTTAATTTAATAAACCTAAATCGAATATTTCATAAAATATTATATATAATAAATAATTTGGAAAAGGGTAAACCATTTAATTCACTTAATTATTCATTTAATTTTTATTAATATATGGATACAACTAAGTCCAGATGACCAAAACAATTTAAACATTTTCAGATTTAGAAACATTAATAACGAGAAAAATATAATATAAAACTTATCCATATCACTAGCCTGATGGGTGAATTTTTTATAGATATGCACCGTTTCACATTAGGGGCTGGCTAAGAACATGGATTTTTGCAATGTAAAAGATGAAAATAGGAATAAACATATAAGTTTCGACATTTCTTAACAAAGAAACCTATAGATCAACGTTGACCAAGTGGGGTATTCATAGTTCGTGATTGGTCAAAGATGCTCGATTTGGCGAATCAAGATGAGTTAAGTTAAAAAAATAAATATATAGATCGAAAAGATCCTTCATAGAATAGCTAATCGTAGCGGTTATTATTATTTGCGCATAAATCACGAAAAGGATCGTGTAAGACATAATTAGATCTAAATAGATCTATGTGGTATGCTAGGGAGTCAAAAATGACCCTGGACGGAATGGTAAAAGAAATTTTATTTAGAAGCGTAATAGCATAAATGGAACCAAGTAAAAGCTAATGCAAAAATAACACACCGTTGTATGTTCTACGATTATTTGGAGAAGGTAATCTTAAAAGGCAAAGCCCCGAAGAGCAAATAATAAAAATTGTTTTTTAACAGACGCAATGAACTCTTGATAGAGTTGGTATTGAGGGCTCCAAACTCAGAGCAATATTCCAGAATTGGTCGGATAAGCGAAACGTGCAGCCCTTTGGTTTTATAAGGTCATAAAATTAATAATAAATGCAAGAACCTCTTTAGCTTTATTGTTTTTATTAAACTTAAGTTTATGATCAAACAGAACACCAAGGTTGGACACGCGATGGATGCGTTCCAATGTAAAAATGCCTATCGAGTAGGGCACAACGATAAAACGTTATTACATTGTATTTTCGTAGGTGAAGAATGTATTTTAATAGTTTAATTTCATATAATGCAAAACAAAATCGTCAATTCTGTCTGGACTGTATCGACAAAAATATTTCAACATCTTAAATACAATACATAATCAAAGAATTTTATATTAAGAAGCCCTCAGCACTTTCTTCTTGCTGCAGAGAATATGGCGAGCACGAAGCATTTCAACAACTAGCAAACTGCGAATCTTCAGAACCAGTCTTCCGGCACTACCTGGGGTGCGACTCTTCTCATGCAGTGAAATCAGCAGGCTCTCGTAAACAAATTCCCAAGTAGATGTTGCATATTTTCAAGCCCCGATGATAATAGTAGAGCTGGATTTGCCAAATTTTAAGAAGGCCACCATTCGACATCGCTTGATCAGCAGTGAAACGGAACTCGCAAGAACACAGGCGACCAGGTAGATCTCGTAACACTTGGCTTACAGTGGTGCATGATGAGGGCAATACCTGGAACCAAGTCAAGCTGATTGACAGGGACAGGCGTAGATAAAGAGAGACTTTGTTGATGCCCTATGTTCATTTTGAATATTTTATGTATATAAATAATGTATATGATGATGATGATGATCATATAAAGGAGCACTTATTTTATAAACAAATATTATTAAAAACACATAAATAAAAAAATATCACATCACAGTTTTGAAAGAAGTTGGATTTTAAAATTTCTTTAAATTATTTTAAATAATTACTTGAAAGTAAATAACAGCAACAGAAAGTAAACGAATTAAAATTTTCTCTCATCGCTTCTGTCACTTGCCCACTGTACATTGTTGCTGCAAGGCCAATTTGCAAAAAAAAAAAACAAAACTTTGCCACACTTGCAAATGAACATTCGTGACGTCATGACGGGGCTAATTTCTACTACTTTATTGCACATGAGATCATGCTCAGCAAACAAACCCAATATCAAACCGATGAACCGAAGATATAAGAACGACAACAACAATAACAACAACAGCGCTATTCGAGCTGGAAAGGATTAGATTATAGGATCAGCAAAACATAGAGGGACACTTACAATTAAGCTGTTGCTGTGTTATCTTAATTCGATTTCCGAAATCAGATTGCCTACAGCTTATCATAAAATGTATGTATTAGAGACGCTGATATGGGACTACTTTTTCGAAACGGTTAAGATGAAATTTTCATTTAAAGGAATTATTTAAAATTCTGTAAAAGAATTACGTAGATTTGCGTAGCTTATGCTTTCAGAAAAAAGATATATTTAGCTTAAATAGTAAACATTTTGTAATTTTTAATAAGATATTCATAATATAATTTGTAGATTTAGATTGTAGACATATATAGGGTGTTTTTCTTTTCGAGGTATAGAACTTTAAGTTGGCATTACTGTTAAAGATGTTGACCGATTTAACAGCTTTTGGCAATTGAAGAATTAAAGAATCGAATAGCAGAGCGTAGGTTCGTCGAATATGAGCAAAAAAAGTGTGCCATTCTTCCCGATTCTCATAAGCGAATTTTGTATAGCGATGAAGCGCACTTCTGGTCAACAAACAAAACTGCCGCTTATGGAGGTGAAGCTAATCCTCAAGTGTATGTCGAAAGACCGCAACGTCCAATAAAACTGACTGTTTGAATCATTGGTCTGTACTTCATCAAAAACGATGATGGCCAGAATGTTACAGTCATTGGGGATCGGTATAGAAGCATGACTACTAACTTTTTCATAACTGTATTGAGCGCCTAATTTTACGTTTTGGACCAGTGACTTGGTCTCCTGGATATTGTGATTTAACACCGCTAAAGTCATTGGTCTATGCGGATAAGCAAGAAACGCTTAATCATTTGGAAGATACCAGTCGCCGTAATATTGCCGATATACGGCAAAATATAAAAAAATTCATCGAAAATTGGATGTCCGGATTCACAAGATTATCTTTCCGATAAATAAAATGCATATCAGTCGAATAATCCATCGTTGTTGTATTGCAATTTTAAGCTTTATACCTCTAAAAAGAAACACCCAGTATTATAACTAAAGTGTCCTACAAATTCCGACGTGATGGGCCAATACTGAACACAGATTCGCATTCAAGACACCATTCATATTTATGAGGCAAGAATTGCAAAAAAAAATACGTCTTCAAAAATCATATTGATTTTCAAAACAAAAATGCATCGATTTCAAATCGTATCAATTCAGCAACTTGTCAGTATCAGATGTTATTGATACTATTGGTTCATCATTTATTCCCTACAAGATTTTCATCCTAGCGATCTTATTTCAAGATGTCCCAATTTCGCAGGCTTTCTTGAAGATAACATTTGTGAGTCTCATTTTCTCTTGAGGGTTTCTTGCTTTTAAGTGTTTATTTACGAAATGATTTTGTTTATTTTCATAAAAATATCCGCAAAAAAAATCTTTTTCTATAAAGTTTCCGGCGATATAACAAAAGGTAAGTATTTTTTTACGCTTTCATGGCTTACTTCATGTATAGCATGTTGGTAGCCACATTTAGTTCCAGGCTGTGCTTCTGTGCCGCAAGGATATATAACACGTCAGTCTGACTTAATACTTTCAAGCTGCCAGCATTGGAAAGGAACTGATCCCAAAACAATGAGCCCCATATTCCGAATAATTTCACACTGTTGTCAACGGCAAAAATGTTGCTTAACTTGGATTCGCTATGGGAATGGGCAGAAATTTTGGACTGGGCGGGCGCAGTTTATAGCAATGCGGGCACAGCTGACGGTTATGTTGTTTTTTTTTTATTTATATTTTTATATATGTTTTTTTTTTGGCGTTGGCAGCATTCAGACGTCGCATAAATTTAGCAAACGGAGACACAAGTATTTGTTTAGGGATGGCATCATGGGGGTTAGCCCTACTATACCCACAACATACTCGGCATGTTGCTTGCTCGGGTTTACCCATGTTTTATTATATATGTATACACAATATATAATATATTGCGTTTCGCTGTTAGGTATTGTGTTTACATAGCAAGAGATATATGTATATTAATAACGATTACGTTTGATACCTTTTGGCGGTTTGAGAGCTTATTTGAGTGCGACCAAAAGCGGCTTTTAAAAAATCAGCCGCACTTCCGAGCTGATATAGCTAATTCCACAAAAAAAGAAATAAATATTGTCGAATTATTTGCAATTTTGTGCGCCGAATAAAACATCAGATAATTAAGCAAAACCGAAACGAAAAAAAACCGCTGTCGCATCGAAATCGCACGAAAATAAATTAAATGCCAAGACTGGACATGAATATCAACAGCCGGGCAGGGCAAGTCATTAAAATATTTCTCCCAAGATACCAACTCGTATATGTATGCATGGGACTGATCAATTGAAGCTAACAGCTGCTCGTTCATGTGAATTACCGATTCGCCAAGGATAAATAATAATAGCGAATTATGGAAATTACCAAGAGACAACAAATAAAAATCCTAAGGAGTTGACGACTACCAAATGCACTACAAAGCGTACAATTCAATATTACAGCAAATTTTGATTTTTTTTTGTCGAAATACTTAGCTCTCTTAATGAACTCCTCATATAAAAAATATATATATTTTCGAACCAACGACTGTGGGAATTTTGCGAGCAAACGCGCGTTTAAAGAGATATCGCCAAGCGCAAATACGGTTAATTGGGTCATACCCTACACAAAAATTTCGAAGAAATCCTCCACGCAGTACAATTAGAAGACGTTTTCCAAAGTAATCTGTGATTAGACAATGTTTTCTTCTTTTTCAAATAATAAATATGTCATTAATATACAAAAAAAAATTGATATAAAAATACCAATTTCGGAAGTTCCCAGTTCTTATAAAAGTTGCATAATTAGAACCGCGGCAGTGAAAAGCCCCTAAAAAAGGAGAACCAGTTAGATGCAGGCAACGCTAATACATTTCAAAAAAATCAAATATCAGTGTCTGCAATTGGTTAGTCGGTTTTGAGGCTTCTGCCGTTGAAAAAACAGGAACATCACAAGTTCCCAAAAGACCAACTATTTTAAATGGCTTTTAGCCATAAAATGATCCAGCTTGGAATACCTACCGATTAATACTAAGAGCGTGTTCCCTCTTCAGGATAAGCAAATCCAAAGAGAGGTAAACAATGGTTTCGGACATCATTTTCTCATTGTTAGAAAAGAATTCTGTTGTCCCTGCAATGACGTAGTATGGGTATATCTTAATTAATAAGCTTTTAAAGAGAACAAATACCTACCGGTAATCGTGAATTCCCAACGGCTGTGGGTCTAATTTGTACGGAATTTGTTAGGAAAAAAACTGGATACGATATATTCAGCGACTTTTTTTTTTTGAATAAATTATAAAAACTAAGTACTTCGAGTAATTTCAGATTGATCGGGCCATTCCCACACCTTACGCTTATACAATACTATTTGATAAGTAATTGATAAATAATATCTCCATTTAAAAATAACAACTTTGAGAAAGAATGTTTCTTTAACTGATTTTTTCTTTAGAAATTATATGATATCGATCAGCTGATTTTTACTTGATTTCAGACCGTTTGAACCATTATCTACTCGATATTCACATTTCATATACCGTTAAAGATATAACAAAAATCATTAAATCATTAAAAAAAATCATTAAAAAAATCGCATTTTATTGTCTTAGTATTATTAAAATATTAAAAAAATAAAAAGACAAACATTTAAGAAAGTTAACGCATAGTCTACATTCATAAATTTTCTTTAATTCTATTTGAAGCAAAAGAACTTCATTTTGTTTAAACGTTACAGACATTTGCCAGGACAACACAACAAATCTATATATAGTTTCAAGGAAATATCTACTTTTGCGTTTTCTGAAGATCAAATCTTAGAACCACATTTCCAAATGCCATTGCAGTTTTGACCAGACAATACTACAGCACCAGGGGTATTCTTGCAGCGTGAACTTTTGGGCCACAGCACAACTTCAAATAATTCTGTGTCTCTTAAGACGAGGGTCTGACAATCCACACTAAATTAACATAACTGCAAGCAGACGAGCCATTTCCTTTGGTTCTGTAAAGCTACGAAAATGCTACCGCTTCACAAAAAGGCTCATACTTCAAAGACAAAGACAGTTTAAAATTTTAAAGATGGCTTTTTATTTCAAATTCTTAGTTTCGAACATCCTAGCGATGTATCAACATCAGGTGTAATATCTGGAAGAATGTACTGCAGTTGTCTCAAAATATTAAGCTTAGAATTTGGTTATAAGCCGTCTGTCTCCCCCAAGCTGAAAACGAAGAGTCTCAAAATTTTCCAACCAATTTTGAACGCTGGTAGGTTTTTTTTGGGGGGTTATTATTCTTCGTTGCCTCAACGTGCCAGAGTGAATGTGAGAATTTATATAAACAATATTTAAAACTATTTGATTTGTTTAATGTTACGAACCGGTTGGTCAACAAGCTTCCATTGCTGACCTGTTAATTTTGATACATCAGCAACGGACATATTGGGATGGATTTTTTTTGGGATGGCTTTATTTAGAACGAATGGATTGGGTATTTCTAAAAAGTTTTTGTTTTGTTGGAAATAACATACTTAAATAAAATATTGTTCAGGATTTAAAGTGCAAACGACAATCCTTGAGTTCATAAGAGTTCACTTGAATCGCTGAGAATGTGGACATCTCAATAAATGTTTGCTGGAAGATAACAGGCCAACAGTTCATCTAGGATACCTGAAATGGTGACGGGCTGATTTAGTAGAATTGGTATATTGTGAAATTTTGACATGAGGGAAGATTATTTAAGTTTCCGGGATATCTCGTAGTTGATCCAATTGCTAAAATATTACCGTTTCAGAAAGTTAGACTGTTGGCATGAGAAATTTCTTCTCTTATAAGACCTTGAATCTGGTCAGAGCCGATGTTTTGCATTTCAATATCCTCTAAAAATAAATACTTTACTATTAGAGTCACTATTACCAATCAAATCCGTATTTTTGACACCTATCTACGGGTGCCCATAATAGACGCTAATCACAATTTTTCCATGGAAAGTATCGATTTTAATGCAAGAGTACTGACAAACATAACAAATACACTTTTATATTTCGGAAAGTGCAAAACTCTGTTTCTAGAATTGTTCAGATATCGTGAATATCATTCATATTTCGTAAGAGGAAATCCAGAATGTTTTTGGTTTAGCAGTTTTAATTAGTTTAGAGTTATTGTAAATAGAATAATATCAAGTGTGGGAAATAAAATAAATTTTGCAACTAAGAAGCAAATCGAACATTACCTAATTTCGGAATATGGGCATTCTGACATTTTCTAGTAAGAGTATCGAGAAGAAACCTAATTTGCATCTTTGGTTCCAATGAACCAATGAAGATATTGGTTTCATATTTTTTTTTAACAGCGAACGTATTTATTTCGGAGCCGTGATGATGGTAATCAAATCTTTAATTTAAGTATTATTATTATTGAAAAAGAGAAAAAATAATAGATATTGCAAAATAAACACAAAATTTAATTGTTCGCCAAAAATGGTTCATTATTTTTTAATACTCTAACACGTCTACCTCTAATTTCTATATATTTTTGTATCCTTTATGTTCTAATAATGGCAACTTCCAGTTCTATTTTTAATCTTATTTTATTTTCATTTATTCAGCATAAAACTAGTATAAATAAGTTTTGATCCCCGAATCGCAACTGACACACTCTTGTGTCGATCTCCTGCTCTCAACGGATTTTCAGTCTATGCCATTATGGGCACAGTCTTTTGGATGTAATCCCAGGTAGCCGTTCGCGGCAAAGTAGAGGCGTACGCCACTCGTATATCAAAAGCTGGAGGTTCGGTTTGCTTCGCTGTAAAATACGCTCATTGACTAAGTGTCTATTAATAAAAGACAGGTGCATCGGAAGACAGCATAGGCCAGGGGAATTCGTAAGTTCCATCATCTTGTTGCTTTAGATTATGAATTGCGTATACAAAGCAAATCAGTTATGGAATATTCAAATAATCACTTTGGTTTGGCGCCATCTAGTAACAGCAATATTGAAAAAATATGACGAATGTGGAAGACCTAAGGCGACTTGGAGAAGATCCATCCAGTCGAACACAACAAGGGCAAAACACAGTTCGATGGAAAGTTCTAGTATACGCTCTAAGTTCCCAAGCGGAATAATAAGAAATAAAAAAAAAATGACGAAAAAACTCAAAAAAAAAATTCAAACTCATTGTTTAACTTAAACAATACACATGCTTTATATACTTTCCAAATATACCCCATACAGTTAGTGTATTAAGAGAAATATAAAGAAAACATAAAAAAGACGTGCTTTTGTTTGGCCAACCTCATATACCTGGATGAACTGTCTGTCGGTCCGAACATCTCCCCAACCAGCCAAGAAACAACGTGCCAACCAACCAACCAACCAACTTCAGTGGCAATGAAGCTGTCGACGACAGCGACAGATTAAAAGGTGAAATATGGATGACAAAATATTTACGCAAAAAACAGTCGAGTGTACTGAATGTGAGAAAAGACATGCAATGAATTATCAAATGCCTTGGGTCATATCGCAACCTGTCAATGGCAACTGAGAGTGGCTTCTTGTATTATTCTGTCCAACGTTTTTCCAGCACCCAACTTCAAAACTGCTATCTTCTGCCATCGCTCGTCTGCGTCGTTGTCGCCTGCCTAACCCATATGCCGAGACCCATTTTGCCAGTTCCCGCTTTCCATTTCCCAGCGTGTAACCTGGCACAGCGTGCTGCCTTGCGTGACTTCATGGCTTTGGCCTTTGTTGGCTGCCGAGTAAATTTAAAGGCCTTCAAAGGCCAAGTTAATGTCACAGGTGCCGGGAGAGCCCTTGAGATATGTTGATTGCATTAGTAAATGTTGAGCAACTTTGAGAATTCTTTTTGAGGGCATGTTATGTCAGTTTTATGTTTCAAATTTACAAATGAGCAACCCATATTATATATAATATATATACGTGCAATATATATTCATCGTTGGGCGCGCGTACTTAGTGTCTTTATTTATCCCATACTTGATGTTTTTAGACTTTTAATATGGGGTGCGGTTGCTTTTGAGGTAATGCGTACGTACATCGTAATTTTTACTCACTTGTTGAGTGAATGATGGATTTCAAAACAAAAGGGAGGTAATGCAGTAGGGGCGCCATGTAAACATTTTAAATAATCAGTTAATTATGTAATGAGCAGAGAGTATGAGAATAGTAAAAGAAAAATTCCAGCCACAAGTAGACAAAAGCACATCTCTGGATTTCAATGCAGCGGAGACCCGTACTCTTTAAAATATTTCATAGTAGCATCTTGAGATGGGAAATTCGCAGCTTATTCTGGAAAATAGTATACTTTTTTTTGTTTTTGAGTAGTTGCTTCAATATAAAGGTAAAAATTTTCGATTTGCTTAAAGTCGGCAACAAGCTTATACAACTATAAGCTTTCTTATTCTTAGTTTTCGAAAGATTTCTTCTTTCTATTTCTCGGTTAGACCTTATCACATTTAATATTCCATCCATCCAATTCCATCCTGGGCATTGAATTTCATTTAAACTTTTTGTGTAGGGTTTGCAACTATTTTCTTGAGTTGGTTGTGTTCCATTATCATTATTATTTCTCGATTTTCTTAATTTTTATTTTTTTTTTAATGTAAATTTTATTTACGATCTATCTTAAAAATATGACAATAGGTGAATTTTATAACATATATTACAATAACAGAAGTTGTATTTTTCAAGTGATTCCTGCTATATATAAATAATATAATATATATCCTGTAAATTTTTACCTTTCAGGGGGATCGATAACGTGAATTCTTTTCAGTCTGCTTTTATTTGTTACGTTATTATTATTATTTCCGAAGCTTAATGCTAAATTATTTCCAGGGTTATGTCATCTCTTAATATATTTATTACTGCATTTTTCTGACTTCATCTTTAAGGGGTTATGGGATTCCTAAGTCTTTATGTATATTTGCATTAGAAACGCAAATTGTTAATTGTCACAATATTTTTGATAGGTAACGTTTTTTTTATATGATTATAAGAGTTGTCAACAGTTCCCCACAGCTGATAGCATAGATCTACGTCGGTTTTAAAATAGCTTTTCGGCCTAGCAACTAAGATGCTTTGTCTTGATATGGTTTTTCCACGTTAGTCTGCGATCAAGCTGCAAGCCAAGATATTGAACACAATTGTGATATTGGTGAGCCATTAAATAAAACTTCTGGACAGTCAGCTCTTCAGCCGATTTTAAGGCGTTCACTTCTATTTTCCAACGATGAAAGCAGTCTTCAAAAAGGCTATACTCTTCCTGTAGCAGTTGGGAAGCTTCCTCTTTGTATGAACTGGTGGCTAAGATAGACAGCTAGACAGGTCCCATAACGCTTCCTTGTTGTACATAGAAATATCTATTATTTAAGTACGATTTTAACGACAGAAAATGTGGTGCAGGCAGCCAATTCTTTATTTTATATAATAATACGTTGTGCCATACTCTGTCAAAAGCCTGCTGGACATCAAGATATATTACGGTACAGTATCTTTAGCTTTCATTTATAAACCTGTGAGGATTTCCTTTTAAGATGAATTTTTTTCTCCTTTTGAAACAGTCACGTTTGTGTTTTCGGTCTGGTTTTTTAGACTGCATTTTATCTTATCTATCAAACCGAGTTCAGAAGGTAATTTTTAAAGGCTGTGAATCTAAAGAAATTAAAGTCACTTGAGATCTTTCACAACGTAGCCTTTTTGTGTGCTCGGCTTTGTAACTTATTTCTAAACGATCTTTCTCAAGTCATCTCCCATTCTCGCTCTTGTGTTTGGAGTCCTCAATACCAACTCTGTCCTCAATACCAATCTATCGTAATTTTCGACCTCTAGCATTACTATTTTGTAAATCTAATTATGTCTTACACGATCCTTTTCGTGTCTTATGCGCAAATTATAATAACCTCTATGATTTCCTTATCCATTGAAAAGTTTTTTCAATCTATTTCTTTGCCTATCTTAACTTATCATCAAATCGAGCATCTTTGCCCCTGATGTGAAACGATACATATCTATGAAAAATTCACGCATCAGGCTAGCGATATGGATTAATTAATTAATATTAATTAATTAATATTTTCCTCATTATCATTTAATATCACTTAATTTTCAACTGCACTTAATTGTACCTCTAAATTATATAAACAAATAAATAAGGATCGCAAGGTAACGCTACTGAGGTAGGCACAAGCTCACATGACCCGTTTCCGCATAATGCACTCAGATATTTGTTGCCTGCAATGCCATTGTTTAGTTTATAATTAGATTAATTGGTACCCCTGGTCTTTGGACTAAATCTGTTGTAAAACTATGCCTACATTCGAGACCGAATTTTTTAGTGTTTTGCAAAGGAATCACAAGAAAACTCACAATGTGTTCTGTCCATAAAAACTACCTAGAATTCTAAGGAATAAAGCGCCGCATATAAAACAACACATCTATTTCAAAAATTGACGCCGAAGCCTTTTCAGGAAGCTCACAGTGTTCCAGCTACTGTATCTCATCTTAAAATCTTCGGCATAGTATTCTTTGTTTTGATAGTCTTGCTGCTCATGGGCATAATTTACGGTAAATATAAACGTGGAACTAAAAAGGCAGTATCATTGGCCACAAAATCCACGAAAAACACAAAAAGACAATAGTCGATAAAGCGACACTTTTACTCTTAATATAAAAACGAAGACAATCCTATAACTCCTAATATAAATATATAAACGGCAATTTTGGATTAGTTATTTATTTTTCGAAGTGTAAATGTTTTAGAACCAAATAAAAGGATAACCAGCCATAAGTCAGGGTGTGCAATTGGGTCCTACACTTAGCTCAAACTAGCTCAAGGCTGCCAACAGACGAATGCTTCGGTTAGGTCTGAGTCGTAGTAATCGAATTACAGAATTTACAATTCTGTCGATTCTATAAAGAGTCTCACAACTTAGATGTGACTTATATAATAGCTTATATCTGGTTGGTTCCTAAGGTGACCCTAACCATTCCAAAAAAATTCCATGATGAGAACTTTGTGGTACAGTTTCCTGGACAAATCGAAATCTTCCACATTGCCCACTATAGCTGAAGCAAGTATTCTCTCTATTTTGCTGGAGCGCAGAATCAAATAGTTGATTTCCTTTGTGCACACTTGAACTTTAACTGGAAGGTACTGGAGCATGCGGTCCCACAATTACTCTTCTTATGGCTTGATGACTTTTATGGCAATTGAAATTTGTGAACTATATTCTGAAGGACTGCTACAGTAAACATTTTTCGCGAATCGTAAAAAGAAATATATTATTAATCCGCTACTTCTTATAAGAATGCCATGACAGTCTATTTTGACGCATTTAACAGAAAGTCACACATTCAGAAATTAGTCTATGGATCATCCATAATCTTGAACTTCAAACTTCTTTTTGTAATAATAAATTTCATTTTTATAAAGTAATTTTAGATTATGGTAAGGACTAAAAATACCTATAAATTTCCATAAATATAGAACTCCCTGTATCTTTGCTCTCTTTGTCGGATTAGTTCAAGAATTTTATACGTGATTTTTTTTTTGTTTTGGCGAGCTTCGATTTTGGGTACAGCCTCGCTATGGTCAGTTTTCCGCCGCTTGTTGGTAACTTTTTTAACTAGCTTTTCCAGAATTTTGTGATATGTTGTTCAGCATATTGCTTCAGTGTTTGTTCCAATACATCAAGTTGAAAAAAGAAGAAATTGAGAAAATTAAAAGAATATATATATATTTATACATATAAATAAATAGCGCTCTATGCGTATTGCGATTATATATACCTCCAAAGCAAGAAAGGGCAAACACGCTCCTGATAATAAAAGCTATAAATGTCTCATATAAATCAAAACGGCATCCTAGTAAAATCGTAGATTCATAAATCCTTTGAGATATTAAAAATAAATTTCCAAATAGCTGTAAAAAACAAATATATTTTTAATGGGTTAGATCGTAAAGAACATATTAGTACAAGTTGCTTAAAAAATTGTAAATCGTGTTTGGGCCTTTAGGTATAATAATATTGCTGCAATAGCCGAACACTTTGTGGTTAGTAAAGGGTGTTTTTTTTGAGGTATAATAATTTATGTTGGCATTACTGTTCAAGATGGCGACCGATTTAACAGCTCCCAAGTGATTTTTTCTCAGTTTGGTTTGGCAATTGACGAATTAAAGCCTAACGAACATCAAGCGAGGCGTAGATTTGTCGAATGGGACCAAAACGAGATTGCCGTTGTTCCCAATTTTCATAAGCGAATTTTATTTAGCGATAAAGCGCACTTCTGGTTGAATGCCTACGTCAACAAACACAACTGCCGATTTGGAGTGAAGCTAATCCTCAAGTGTATGGCGAAACAATTTTACATTCAGAAATACTGACTGGTGCGCTTTATGGGCTGGTGCAATCATTGGTGCGTACTTTTTCAAAAACGATGATGGCCAGAAGGTTATAGTCAATGGTGACCGGTATAGAGCCATGATTACTAGCTTTTTCATTCCTGAATTGAACAAGCATGGTGACCAGGAGCTGTAGTTCCAATAAGACGGCGCAACAATCGATTTATTGAAAGAGACGTTTGGTGACCGCCTAATTTCACGTTTTGGACCTGTGAATTGACTGGACTCCAATATCTTGTGATTTAACACCGCTAGACTACTTTCTGTGGGGGCTATGTTAAGTCATTGGTCTATGCGAATAAGGCACTAACGCTTAACCATTTGGAAGACAACATTCGCCGTGTTATCGCCGATATACGACCACGAATGTTGGAGGAAGTTATCGAGAATTGGACATCCAGTTTGGACTACATCCGAGCCAGCTGTGGCTGTCATATGCCAAAGATCTTTCGGATAAATAAAATTCATGTCAATCGAATAATCCATCCTTGTTTTGTTGTAATTTAAAGTTGTATACCTCTAAAAAAAAACACCTTTTATAAAATAGAATGAACCACAAAAAGATATCTATAGTGCATAGCGCATAAGCGTTCATAACGTGTTTATCTTTTTTGCTAAATATAACTAAGTAGTTGACTTGAATTTATTAAGAATAAAATGCGATTACTAACAAATCCACAGAAAACCGGCCGCATACGCTACTATATTACAAACCCCAATGCCACTTTAAGCTTCAGCTACCACGATGCTTTAATCAAGTCCTAAACCTCAATCCTCAAGCCAACCTAACAACGCTCAACTGTAAGTACACATTTTTGTGGTCAACAACATTACGAAGGACCGCATCCTTGGAGGCAGTCTTTAAACTGTGTCCACGCGCATTAAGTTTATTTCAATTAAAAGCTACAGCCATTGTTGTTGTTGCCATTGTTGTACATGGTTCAAAGTTTATTTATGTAAATGGCTTTATTTAAATTAAGTAATTATTAATTGCTTTCGCCGAATCGATTATTTCTGTTTTGTGTGTAATTAGAAGGGGGAAGTAGTCGTTCAAAAATTATACTATAGATAGATTTGCCATAAATAGATTTCGAACAAGTTCCTAAAATATGCTTTTAAGCTGCTTGTAAGATGCTACTTAAGTTGCATGCAAATCGTGTAGCACGTGCATTCAGCAGCTAAAATAGTAGAAAGCGGGGGCGGGAAAAAGGATAAGGGTTGGGAAAGAGACTGGCGATACAAAGCGTCGGTATTGGGTTGAAAGGGCGCGGAAACTCGAAATCTGAATGCCGCATTAAGTTGCAATCAGTGGCATATCAAAAAGCAATTCACTGGGCACTCACACCCCTTGCACGGCTCTTAAAGCCAAACCCTGCCGCAACTACACTACTTGGTGTTGGTCACAATTGAGGTCATCTATTTAGCATTTGAATCCATGAGCAAAATGCCGACGCGTCGGTTGCGTGAGCGGCATTCAAAGTTGCTGCTGCCGCCCGCCCACCAGCCAGCATCTGAGTCCCTGATGCCGCTGTCGCTGCTGCTGCCGCTGCGGCTGCTTAAAGCAATTTGCAAAAGCGCCGAAACATTTTGTATAACTATTTGCAAGGGGCACAGCAACACAAAACACAAATTGAATAAGTGGCAAAAGTTGAAGAAGATTGCCACCACTGTCCGTCCCAGACTAGAAGGCGTAGTAGCAGCGCAACAGCAGGCTGCCAGTGTTGTCCAAACCCCCAAGGAACAGTGCTGGTCGGACCTGACGAAACCTAACGAAACGAAAAATGCAAAATTATGCATAAATTTTGTATGAAAATGGCTGAAAATACATTCATAAAATTTTACGCATACATAATCAATAATGCTGCTCCGACAATACACGCATACTCAGGCAAACGCACACACACGCATGTGTACACTGACAGAAAAAATGAAGTTAAATCGTTGCCAATTTTTAGTGTATCGACAATAATATTCTCTCTTATGGAGCTATAATTAAGACTATATGACTTAAAAATCTTATTTTGAAGTTTCCAATTTTGTAAAGAAAGATCTTTTTATCCTAACAGCCTAATAAGTATAATAAGTGACAAAATATCAGACACAAAATATATTTCATTTTCATGATGCAATATCCAACAGAACTAAACAACAATCAGCAAAAACACAGTATCAATGCTGTCAGGAATATGATCGTAACGCTAATCTATGTTACAAGTCGAAATGGCAATACTGATACAGCTGCGAGTATCCAATAAAATCCTTATAAGAAACAGAGTTTGCACTTTTCGAAATATAAAAGTGTATTTGTTATGTTTGTCAGTACTCTTATTATGGGCACCCGTAGATAGGTGTCAAAAATACGGATTTGATTGGTAATAGTGACTCTAATAGTAAAGTATTTATTTTTAGAGGATATTGAAATGCAAAACATCGGCTCTGACGAGATTCAAGGTCTTATAAGAGAAGAAATTTCTTATGATAACAGTCCAACTTTCTGAAACGGTAATATTTTAGCAACTGGATCAACTACGAGATATCCCGGAAAATTAAATAACCTCCCCTCATGTCAAAATTTCACAATATACCAATTCTACTAAATCAGCCCGTCACAATTTCAGGTATCCTAGATGAACTGTTGGCCTATTATCTTCCAGCGACCATTTATTGAGATGTCGACATGCTCGGCGATTCAAGTGATGACAGAATTCTTGAGGGGAATAAATTTATTTTAATTGCTAAATGCCTATTATGAGTTTCAGGATTGTCGTTTGCATTTTAAGTCCAGAACAATATTTAATTTAAATATGTTATTCCCAACAAAGCAACACAAAAACTTTTTAAAAATGCCTAATTCATTCTATTTACAAGTAGGCAATCGAAAAAGAAGCCATCCCAGTATGTCCGTTGCTGATACATCAAAATTAACAAGTCAGCAATAGAAGCAGGTTGACCAAGCGGTTCGTAACATTAAACAATTCAAATCGTTTTAAATATTGTTTATATAAATTCTCACATTCCCTTTGCAGTTCAAGGAAAAATCAGTTAAAGAAACATTCTTTCTCATAGTTGTTATTTTTAAATGCAAATATTATTTATCAATTACTTATCAAATAGTATTGTATAAGCGTAAAGTGTGGGAATGGCCCGATCAATCTGAAATTACTAATTAATTTATTCAAAAAAATAAAAAACGCTAAATACATCGTATACAGTTTTTTGCGTAACAAATTCCGTACAAATTAGACCCACAGCCGTTGGGAATTCACGATTACCTGTAGGTATTTGTTCTCTTTAAAAGCTTATTAATTAAGATATACCCATTCTATGTCATTGCAGCAACAAAAGAATTCTAACAATGAGAAATTGATGTCCGAAACTATTGTTTAACCCTTTTTGGATATGATTTATACTACTTCTGAGGATTGAGTCTCAGTCTGTGTTTTCAGTAGGTATTCCAAAGGTAGATAAATTTAGCACTGAAAGCAACTTAAAATAGTCGATCTTTTGGGAACTTCTGTATGTTCTTCTCTTTTTCACTGACGGTGGTCCCCAAACCGACTAACCAATTTCAAACTAACATATGATTGAAAAGTTGCCTGCCTCCAACTAGTTCTTCTTGTTTGGGAGCTTTTTATCCAATGTACAAAGCTTGGTTCTTCTTCTCGGACAAGAATAAAAAAACAGCCTAGGTTAAGTTGCCATTTAGAAAATGTTTTGTATTCTTATCATTAACTGATTGAAATAATAGATTGATGTTGCTCTGATAAATGCGGCCTAACAGTTTGTATTTACAATTTAAAATATCAAATAGAAGTCATACCATATATCGCAGAATTTAATTTTTTATAAAAATTTCGATAATTTTTTTTAACTGCAGCGCATTTTAATGCATCGGACACGATTATGCATCGCATATATATGGTAATTAAAAAAAAAACATACCAATATTGTCAATAAATGAATTTTATATTTTTTTTATCTTAATTTTAAATAAAATGTGATAAAAAAAATGTAATTATTTTTTACTTTTTTTGGCTCAGTGTATAAACACTCAGAAATACTTGTAAAAAGGTTGGCAAGTGGCTTAACTTCAACTTCAGTGTCGGTCGCTGAGTGTCAATGTGTATCTGTATCTGTGTCTGCATCAGTGCGTGTATTTATCTGTATATCCGTTTGTGTGTGTGCCTGTGTGTGTGTGTGCAGCTATCTGTGTATCCTTTTGGAACGACACCGGCGCGTCGACTTGCCTGTTGTCTCTGCAATACACATATACGGCCAGGCGGTTATGGTCCGTCCATTCCTGCGGTTGTCCAACCCTTTCGTTTAATGATAAATTCAGAGGCAAAAGTTTTTGCTGCTTCAGAAATTGAAAAGGGATTTTTCAAGTTTGTCTGTCTAAGTCCATGTTCATGTCCATGTCCATGTCCATGTTCATTTCCATGTCCGTGTCCGTGCCCGTGTCCATGCTCATGTTCTCATGTTCATGTTACATCTTTGTGTTTGTGCGCTTTATGGATATATGTAATCCCATCCGGCAAAGTAACGCAACTTTAAGCGTTAAAGGACAAAAGTGCGTATAGTTTTTGTAACAAGAATTAAATGCAAATCATTCGAGTGAAGGATTTTTATTATTTATTTATAAAATTTATATTTTTTGTAACTATTTTAATTAATTTCTTATTTACTTACTTAATTAATTAATTACAGAAAATGTACTATTAACCGATTTAAGTGTTTTCTTTATTTTGTAAATTTAGAAACTAGAATGAGACCTCCATTAAGTCGAAACATCAGTTTAAACTGTATAATCAAAATTGTATTAGAGTTATTTCTTTAAATAATATTTAATAAAAAAGAAAAATGTCGATTAATTAAAAAATTTTACTTATTTCAAAACTAAATTTGGAAAAACTAAGCTTTATTTAAATCAAATTGTAAATAGATACCAGATACAAGATACAAGATACAAGATACAAGATACAAGATACAAGATACAAGATACAAGATACAAGATACAAGATACAAGATACAAGGTACAAGATACAAGATACAAGATACAAGATACAAGATACAAGATACAAGATACAAGATACAAGATACAAGATACAAGATACAAGATACAAGATACAAGATACAAGATACAAGATACAAGATACAAGATACAAGATACAAGATACAAGATACAAGATACAAGATACAAGATACAAGATACAAGATACAAGATACAAGATACAAGATACAAGATACAAGATACAAGATACAAGATACAAAATACAAGAAATAATTTCAAAAACTTTGAGCAATCCGGTTCAGTTGTCGCACCAAAATTGTTGGCTGGGTTGCCCTTCGAGTATCTGCGTGCCTGCAAATGTAGGTGACAGGACTAAAAGATGGCAGCGTCAAGAGGAAAGCAGACATCTCAACACCGAAGCTGACAAGGGAAAGAAAGGAAAAAAAAATGACGACTATACGACGATGATGATGATGATGGTGGCGCTTCTGAAGACAGAAACTTTTGGTGAATTGAATGTACAAGTGAGAGAAAATGGGCAAGCACAAGCAAGAGGGCGGCGTAGTAGGTTGCAGGGAAACGGACCAGCAGCGATAAGAAGTATGTGTCATAAATGGCCCATGTCCTTTGAGATTACATTTTATGGCCAAGGCAGATAAATATTTTGTTATGAGCATGTGTTAAGGCGTTTTTAAATGATTTGCGGTCAATTTAAAAATTTATAAATTCCAATTTAAAAAAAAAAAATAGAAAATGGCTTACATATGCAAAGCCCCAAATACAAAACGTACAAAATTTCAAATCTTCTGGTTTGCAAAACTACAATAACATTGCAACACACAGATACAGCGAAATACAGGGACACTGGCATAAATTTGCATATTGAGTTGCAGCTGGAAGTATCTAGTACTTGTATATCATTTTGTGTCAATTATTTTGAGGTTTGTTTGACGACGCACTCCTCTCCGCGTCTCTCGGTTGAACGCTACTATCGAACTTGTTAATTTTTGGTATTATTTCGGCTTATAGATATGTATTATTCATTTAAACCTTATCATATGCATTTCACCTAAATTACATAACTAAATAGTTTGGCTCCGTCAAAATGCAACCGTGTTCGAGACTGTCAACCGTACAAAAATAATTTGTTTTTGCAAACTAAGCGGCTTTAAGCGTTTTATTCATTTATTTTGGCTTTAATCTTTTCGGTTTTGACATATCTATACATATGTTCACAGGCGGCTTTATATAAATATTTATATATATATTGTATATATATTAATAAATGCAAATAACTATTGGTAGATATGTTGAAATATTTACGAATCACATGTGCTGACAAAAGTTTAATACCAAACAATTTCGTGAATTATGACCAAAGCAACTTTCTCAGAATATGAATGAAAAAATGAAAAAATGATATATGATATTTCGCTTATTATTAGCAGCTTTTAATTTTATCGAAAATCACAATATTTCAATATTTTTCAATTAACGAGCAATAATTTCAAAAAATATTTTGACGTTCCCCTTTGCGATGTTTTCGTACTTAAACTTTACCTTTTAATTTAGTTATTTGGTGATCAATGGGCGATGAGAATGCCATAATCCTTATCACTTGCATATTTATATTTCATTCAAATTCAGAACAGTATTCAACCCATAGTTTTGAAGTATGACGCTCGATGCTTATTGGAAAAAATTCTCGTTATTTTGTTTATATTTGTGTGTTTGGCGCCATTTTTAATAAGGAGGTCACAAAAGATCATTTTCATCATATTTTCGTCAGTATTTCCGTAAAGAAAAGAATGCAGCTCAGGTTGCTAAAAACTGACGTGATATATATGCTGACAAAGCCTTAAAAGAAACACAGTCTTAAAGTTGGCTTGTCAAATTGCATTCAACAGATATTTCACTCAAAGACTACTGTCAGGTCGGCCAAGTGAAGTTGATGGTGGCGATTTCAAGGCTTTAATGGTGAGCCTGAGATTAGAGAGATGTTAAATACACCACACTCTATCATTCATGATCATACAGGTATACGACTGGTAAAAATACTTGATATTTGGGTACCACATAAATTAAAAGAAATCCTTTCTTAAAGCAAATCATAACTGCAGATGAAAAATAGATGGATTACAATAACGTCAATCGAAAACGGTCATGGTACAAGCATGATGCAGCGCCACAAAGCACTTCAAAATCTGATATTCACCAAAAGAAGATTATCCTGTCACTTTGTATGGTAAAATCGCACTTGCTTTAGTTTTTTGCAGATAATGGCCAAAAATTCTTAGAGCGTGAAATAATGAATTTGCAGAAAATATGGAGAAAGATCATCCAACAAAATTGAATATACGTTTCAAAAGTTTATTTAAAAAAATATTTAAACTTTCTTTTAAAAAATCATCGGTTTCTATTCGGTCAACACAATAATTACTTTACAGCCGCAAAGTCCTTCTGCTTCGTCGATTGACTTTCTTCACTGCGTAAGTATTGAATTTTTTTTTAATATTTTCATTAATTTTGCTTTCTAAAAACAAACTTCAAAAACCCTTTTATGAACCTCGGCTATTGTCATTTTATATCATATCATTATTATTATCATTTATTTTTTCCGTACGGTTTCATCATCAAATGCTGTTTCTTTCGCCGATAAAGTACTTTAAATATTTAAAATTTTTATTGAATCGAGATAACTAAATTAGAAAGTTTGCGTACACTGTCCAATCTTCATAATCAGTTTAAAAAATAATATTACTGCTACGATTTAGTTTTAGAAGGAAAGTTAGTACGTGAACATTACAGTTTATATACTATCTAAACAGAACATCGAATTTATAACAAACATTTGATAATCACAGATAAAAAAGTCGTAACAGTTGAGTTCATCCTCAGTTATACTGAATATTATCGCACTTATTCAAAAGAATTTTTAATATATTTTTTAGTTTTTAATTTCTCTTGCTGTAAATATTACATATTTAACGTTGTAACAGATTGTTCATGTAAAAGATGTTTTCGTGTTGATCAATAATGAGTTTCAAAAATTAGTTTTGCTTTGTTAAGCAAAATTAGTTCAAAAAGACTTAAAAATGTTTATTCTGTAATTAGATTGCAATCTTCTGCCATGATAATCGTGATGTTGTCCAATTTCACTTTGAAATCATTATCTGTCTATCAAATTAGAGGCAACTTTAATACAGTTTTCCTTTCATTCAAGATTTTTACTATAAACTTAAGTAACGTGACGTCCATCTAATTGTAATGTAATGTATGAAGGAGGGTGGGCCTACGCCCTACAGCACTGCGACTTGAGAGTTAATGTTCTCAGAAACTGAGTCAGACCAGTCTGCGAGATATATATCAGTTCCTTCTCACTGAGAATGTAGTTGCCTAGCAGATTTACTCTCCTTCGTGACAGGGCTGGGCTGTTAGTGATTAGATGCTCCATTCTATAGACATGTTCTGTTGCTAACAAGTCTCGTATCAACTCTCCTCTGTTGTATATATTGTATTTATCTTATTAATCATTTAATAAACTTTGTCGCAAATGATTTTGAGATGCCTTGTTCCACATATCTGCTATATAAGTGGTAACATTGCTTATATACTTTATTTGCGTTATCATTGTAAATTAATTGTTTCTGACTCATGGTTTTGAGTGAAATTTCCAAAGGGAACTAAACGATATAACTATCTGACTTGTGGAAAGCCAAAAAAATATCTCTAGCACCGAATTAGTTTAGAAAATCTTGCAAAACATATATACAGCTTTGATTTTTATTTGGAAAGGGTAGTTGCATACTATTGGACACTACTGTCTAACTGAAAGATACAAAGATATATTATGTCTACGTGCATATATTTATTGTAGTAAAAGTAGTTCCATCCGTGTGCAATGCTAAGCAATAATATTTATCATTCATTTATAAATATTTTCGTTAGATTAAAATAAAGTCACTACGGTAATTTATGTCATTCATTTTGGAAAATATTTCAAATATGTCATTCACACAAGCTGTTTGTGTGTGCGTTCCTTTGAAATAAGTAAATACTGTATAGATTCAAGTGCTCCAAGTGCCAAACTTATATCAAATAGAGACTCTTTGCATTATAATTGGAAATTTATATTCAAATTATGCCTTATCTTTCGAACATTGTGGCAAGGAAATTCAAAGAAAACATGAAACAGGTTCACAATTGAATTAGCCAGCCATCAAATTATTCGCAAGTGTGCAGCTTTTGATGAACTAAGGATTGCTCAGCTTGTCATGTTGCTTTATATGAATGATTTGTATTGCAATCTACTCAAGGGTATATCCTCATTTCTTTCTGTTGGTTGACTTGAACGAATATAACCGACTAAGAAAATATGAAAAATTAATCAAGTTTGGCAAGCTGCATTTGTTGTTAACAAATTCCTTACGCGCCAATGTGGATTTTATAGATATAGATAACATTCAATAAACATCAAATGAAAGTCTCTTTCAATACATATCTAGAAGGTAGGCGTGTTTTAGGGAAAGTCCGGTGGTGCTGCATTGTAGTATATCGAGTGAAGGCATTGACTCAGAAACGCCAGTCGAAACAGGAATACTCTTAAGTAATTTTTTTTTTTTTTTACGAACTTAGGGTCTCTACTAGAGGCTTCCATCCAACCCTGTTTTGCGCTGTCCCATGTTGTGGTCGCCTGGGGCTCTCGAGATCGCCTTAGGTTTTCCACTCTAAATAAATACTTATGCAATTTGTATATTTTGTGGCGATTGAAAAAAACACTAAATAAGGTATCGATTATGAAAATATGGAAGTTCAAGCGTAGTTGCAAACAATCGTTTCCTTCAATCACATAATAAATAATTATCTTTAGTATCATTCATAATTTTTAAATAAATGCTCATTTGAGATCGACTTTTCATCAAAATACTAAGAATTTTCAGCTACATTCTTAACCTAAAAGTCTTTTAAAATCTTTTCCTTTAAAAAATCCTAAAAGTATTAATTCATCGTCCTATTTTCATGGACTATCAAAGCTGAGATTTTCATTTTAAACAAAAGTAAAGGGTGTTTTTGTAGAGGTAAAAAACTTTAAATTTTAATACAACAACGATGGATTATTCAATTGACATGAATTTTTTTTATCCGAAAGATAATCTTGACAATCTTTTTGAATATGATTTCTGGCATATGACCGCCACGGCCGGCTCAGATGTAGTCCGATCGGGACGTGCAATTTTCGATGACTTTTTCCAACATTTGTGGCCGTATATCGGCAATAATAAGGCCAATGTTGTCTTCCAAATGGTTAGGAGTTTGTGGCTTATCCGCATAGACCAATGACTTGACATAGCCCTACATAAAGCAGTCTAGCGTTGTTCAATCACAAGCTCTTGGAGGCCAATTCACAGGTCCAAAACGTGAAATTAGGCGGTCAATAAATAGATTGTGGCACGAACTGTGTGACATGTTGAGCCGTCTTGTTGGAACTACAGCTCCTGAACTTTCAGGAATGAACAAGTTAGTAGTCAGGGCTCTCTACCGATCACCATTGACTATAACGTTCAGGGCATCATTGTGCTTAAAGAAGTACGGACCAATGATTCCACCAGCCCACAAAGCGCACCAAACAGTCGGTTTTTCTGGATGTATCGGTGTGTCGACATACACTTGAGAAATAGCTTCATTTCAAATGCTGCTGTTTTTGTTTGTTAATGTAGCCATTCAACCAGAAAAGCGCTTCAACGCTAAACAAAATCCGCTTATGAAAATCGGGAATCGGGAACGGCAATCTCGTTTTGGGCCCACTCGACGAATCTACACCTTACTTGATGATCGTCTGGCTTCAATTCTCTTCAATTGCCAAGACACACTGGAAATAAATCAATTGACAACTGGTAAATCAGTCGCCATCTTGAACAGTAATTCCTACTTAAAGTTCTATACCATGAAAAAGCACATCCTTTATTTACTTACAGGGTGAATGTACTTAGTTACCCTATCATACCAACTACAGACATAAAATACGAACTTGACCAATAATTTCCTCTATTTCAAGTTCTTCAAGATAATCTAAGTTCTGAGTTTTCCATTGGCATTCTTGAATGATATATGATACAATATCCAATTTCTAATGATGATGATTTAGTTTTTTGTATGCTATAAAAATCTCGGGCGGAGCCTTACAAAATTCAATAAAAATTATTCCATATCGATTCAGTCTTATTAGAATCTTTAAACAAAATATAATTTATGTCAAAAAGGCAAAGCATCTCCTTAATATAAAAATCGACAAACAATTACAAACGGACTTCAAAATAATTTTAAATACAATACTTTCAATATTATTCTGTTTCTTTTAAGTCTTTTTTTGTGATCGTAGCCTATTAAATTATTATGTAGAGAACAAAAATGTAATTTGGCGATTTCTAGGGTGTGGGTGTTCTTCAACAAGTATGCCCAACCCGAATCATGTCATCACTGAGACTTATTTGATAAATAATCTTTGGAAGATATTAAAGACATTAGGATTGTATTTTAAGCTAAATATGTAGGTAAGGTTGCCTATATTTGGCTGCTTCTCTTTCATTGGATCTTCTACGCCAGCCAGACTTTATTTCTCGAACACTATTAGCCAAAAAACAAGAAAACTTTGAAACAAGTTAATCTTTATTAAAACTTGCATATGGTTTTTCCTACAGCTAAATGCAACAACAACTTGTTTCGTTGAAGACCATGAAAACACACTGCGACCTAGTAAGAATGCGTTATCAGGAATTGCCTTCTTGTAGATTTTAATAGTCTTTAAATTTTCGAAACAAACAATCAAGTCCATAGTTTCAGAAAGATAACGAAAGGTATGAATTGCCTCAAAGTCACTTTCCTTGTTTGGATCGATAAATATGTATCGAAAAATTTATTTTGTGCCTGCAAAATGTCAGATCAATTTATCCAATAATAAAGGATTGAAAGCGTATAAGATTTACCTTTTCAAAATGATTGTTACAACCTATTTGAAAACCACGACCAAGTAGTTCACTTTAATGCCATTCAATTTTAATAGTTTCTCCTAATGTATCTTTTCAGTCTCACCTTAATTTTTTTTGCTCTCTTTTTCTATTTCACAGCAAATCTTAGCTGATATTCGTGTAGCCCTCTAAAGACATCTTCGTTGCGGATATTTTTTCTGTTTAACCTAATTGTTGATTCCAATAAATTTCACTGTTTCTTCTCCACTTAAGGATTTCATTTTAATGCCTCTGCCGGCGATTGATAGTTCAATTTCGATTGACTTAGTGCCAATATATTTACGTACAACTATGGTCAAAAACTAAATGGTCAAGAGAGCGAAAAGCCCCCTTTCAATAAGTAATTACTCTGATCAACATACTTCAGTTGCATTCATTTTAAAAACAAAGTGCTTAATTTATTCTCCTCAAACACCAATATTATTCAAACTCAACACCCAAGACCATAGATTGCTTTATGTAGGCTATGTTCTAGGACCACGTTCCCATGTTACTTGACGTTAAGGTGTGCCTTCACATGGTTCACATAAAGTGGCTTCTCTGCTATGATCTTGAATCATTATTGCATCGTATTCGAATTGCAAGATCTTTGTTAATCCTAGCTAAGTTGGCCGTCTAGTATCTCTGCCATACTTTGAGGTTATTCCGTGTCTCCCAGCGTATATAGTTGAGTATTCGATATTAGGTTTTGGGTTTTGGATGTTGCTTGTGTTCGTAGTAATTTTGATCTACCAGTTCTGCGTCTATCATGCTCCTCATCACTTGAATTAACAAACTGGAGAAGCCTCCATATCGCTGCTGCCTAAATAGGTTCAGCTGCTTACTTTTTCTTCTTCTGCTTTTCATGCCGCCCAACTGTGAGGCGATTTTGTTTATTGACATTCTTGGTTTTAGTGATCTCTAATTGTTTTCGCAAAAATCTCACGCTCCACTACTGTTCGTTTAGATTTTCTGTCAATGAGTTGACAAAGTATGCGGTTTGTTTTGTTTATTTTATTGATAGTTGATGATGTATGTTGAGCAAAAGTTAGTTTTTTGTCGAAAATATTTCGTAAGTATTTGATGTTGTCAACCTATTATATTAGAACGTTTTTAATGGTTTCCCCTTCTAGAAAAGTATATGACACTTGTTCTTGCTGGGTTCAATTGGTTTTAGCCTTGGATATCAACTATATATTGCTGCGTCGTTAGCATACATTGAGGGAGTGGTATTTGCTCGATTGGGTATATCGCTTGTATATACATTGTATCAAATCGGACCTAACACATATGCTTGGAGTACAAAGGTGTCTCCCTTTTAATCGACCATTTTGGATCGTCAATTTTTCTCTAAGACTACTAATAGTTTTTTGAAAAATCATCAAACACTTTCAATAAATGTATTCCTGGCCATTTTATTTTTCAATTAGTTTGATTTTCAACTCGGCGAGTTAAAAACTTTAAGGTTTTGTAAAATCTTGGTAGTTGGCGCTCATGACGTAAATGTGTATTCACAATATAACTTCATTCATAGGTCTATAGATATCTGTATGACTTAAGTATTATCCTTGCCCCTTTTTTGTGGCAACGACAATGCACATGGCATGGCCAACTGGTTATATATATCCCAATTTATGTCTGCACGACCATTATTTATGCTGATTCCACTAACTAACCTCTCTTTGCCTAGTTTTATCAAACTCTCATAATATAAAAGCCAGCCTTTATGGCATTTCTTTAGCTTACTGATGGCATTCCATGCAAATATAAATCTTCGTTTGCCATTGGCTTGCAGTATTAATTTTTTCTTATTTATTTCCTATTGGCGCTTCTATTTCGTAATATATTGCTCTCTTTTCTTAAACACTCTTACTTTATTTAAGATCCTTTTTTCTACTGACGCTACCTTGTATAATTTTACCATGATACTGTATATCAAGCATGGCATATCGCTCAGTTCTTCTCAATTTGACCTTTTCGTAAGTTGGTAAATTGTAAATTGTGACTTGTTAGTCACTAATTACTTTTAGTTTATCATTTGTCTTTATAATCACTTCAGCTAATTCATTTAAAAACTCAGTTGGTTGTCTGGTCGCCAGCGTTTAAATGAACTGCTCTGTTTCAACTTTTGTTGCAAGCAAGTGATGGTCTACCCAAATATTTTAGAGCTTTTATAGTAAATAACTTTCTGCGAAACTTCGCCTTACTTTCATATTTAAAGCTTTAATCACAAAAAACCTTTCACTACAAAGCTTAAAGTTCAAGGCCTCTGAGATATCAAAAAAACTGAAAGCAAAACGGCGCTTAATATGCCAACTCTCTGCATAAAAGTTAACTTGGGGTTAAAAGTTTCCATGTTCATGCCTATAAACTAAAACCAATACAACTCCCATAAACACTCTATACGCATAAGCTATATGGGCTCTCTAAATGCGCCATAGAATACCCTCGAAAACGCGTTAGAGTGTATATTCAGTGCTAACTCACACACACAAAAAAGAAAAAAAATGAAAATGAAAAGAAAAAAAAATAAAGAAAATGTAATTTTTCAATTTTACTTTTCCACTTGAATTTGCAGGAAAATACAAGTCGAACCGCATAAATTCTATAAAAAAAAAAAAAACACACGAAGAAATATCCCCTGGGTAAAAGTAATTTCGTGTGCAAGGCATGGCAAGCGTCCAGTTGAAAGCGAATACACCCACAGCCAACCAGAGACCCCTTCACCCACGCATGAAAATTCAAAGATTCTTATAGCTTGCGTGAGAATTGAATTTCAAAACTCCCTCCAACCCTTAGAATCTTAGTTTCACACAAAATTTACACCTTCTTTGAACACTTTGCTTGCCACTTGCCCAAAAGGCAAACATTTGGTGAAAGGTGTGGAACAAATTTTACAGTTTGCACACGAAGTAACCAACGCATCATGGCCAACTTGGAGCTTGTTTGTACTGCTCTGATCCCCGCGAACTACCATCGATACCCCCGTAAGCGCACACTTCCTGAATGTGTTCCCTGTGTGTGTGTGTGTGTGGGTGTGGGTGTGTGTATACGCTTAAGATGAGGTTGCTACAAAAACGTGTGCTGACTAGTAGAAATTTTTGTGTCACAAATCAAGCTACAATGGCTGGCCAAGGTAGCTAAGTTGCATGCAACGCTGGGCAGCGGCTATATACAGGGTGATCGTTGCAGGGCTTTGCTGTTGGCACAGCCAGTACGTGGATGCGCCTCGTAGTTGAAGTCGATATTAAGCCAAATGAACGAATTAAATGCTAACATCTCTCTCAGTTGTAAATAATTGGATATATGATAAAGGGTGTTTTTTTAGAGGTATAGAATTTTAAATTGCAATAAAACAACGATGGATTATTCGCTTGACATGAATTTTATTTATCCAAAAGATAATCTTGTGGCATTACAAATGATCGCCACGACTGGCCCGGATGTAGTCTAATCAACGTCTAATCTTCGATAACTTTTTACAACATTTGTGGCAATATCCTCATAGACCAATGACTTTACATAGCCCCACAGAAATTAGTCTAGCTGAGTTAAATCACAAGATCTTGGAGGCCAGCCAATTCACAGATCTGAAACGCAAAATTAGGCGGTCACCAAACGTGTCTTTCAATAATTCGATTGTTGGAACTACAGCTCCTGTACATCATAGTCATTCGATTTAGGAATGAAGAAGTTAGTAGGCATGTCTCTATACCGATCAACATTGACTGTAACGATCTGGCCATTATCGTTTCTGACGCAGTCCGGATCAATGATTCCACCAGCTCATAAAGCGCACCAAACAGTCAGTTTTTCTGGATGTATATGGATGTGGTGTTTCGACATACACTCGATGATCGTCTGGCTTCAATACTTCAATGAATTGCCAAACCAAACTGAGTATAAATCACTTGACAGCTGTTAAATCGGTCGCCATCTTGAACAGTAATGCCAACTTAAAGTTCTATACCTCGAAAAAAAACACCCTTTACCAAATGCATCTTGTGCTGTCACTATTTTTACTTAAACTAATTTAATGCAGAGTTTCCCAGCCAGAAAAATCATATTCATAGTAATTATGATAAAACATCTCTTAATGGCTTCGGATTAAATGCATGGTTACCCTGTAAGCCGCTCGAACTATGGTAACCTCGCGTACTCGGCAGATTGTCAAATGTAGACAAAAATTGAATCCTTTAAATGAACATTAGGCATTATAATCTCGTACAGTTAAATAGTGGCAGTGTCTGGGGGTCAGCAGCAGCTGCTGCTATGTTTATCTATTCAATGGTATACGGGGAAGCGATCGGGTGCTTGCCACCCAGCACATGCAATATCGGTTGGCATTGTGTCGTCCGCGGTAATATCTTTTAGCCTAAAGTGGAAAATAACAGCAAAAAGTGCTCTAGTTTTCCCCAAGCAATTGTTTATGTGTATTGTAGCTGGCTGGTTTGAGGTTATGTACACACACACACAAACACACACACACATACATACGCCAAAAAAGAACGAAAAAAAATCAAGTATACGCCCACGTACTTTGTTGACCTTACCAACACGCAGCGCATAAATTTTGGCCACAAAATAAAAACGCAAAATGAAACAAAATTCGTACTCTGGAACTTGTAATAGAAAGGCCAACAAAGCCAGCTCTGGCAATGGAATAACAACGAGCAGCAAGCAGCAAGCAGCAGATGACTGCCGCAGTGGATGATGCTATAGACGGGGAAAAAAAAGTATGGGCTAAATAGAATCACTGCCAGTTAGAAATCCAGGAAATGGCTGTTACTGGGGTAGACCAATGCGTGACCGTGGCACGTTGTTGGTCGTTGCTCGCAACCAACTGACCAAAAAGTGAGCACAAAATCGCAAATCGCCAACTCTGGGGAGCAACAATCGCTTAGCGCAAATCCTCAATGCTTTAGCCACAATTTCTGCTGCTGCACATTTTGGCGCAAAAACTAAGTCGGCACTTTTCGAGGCATGCCAATTATATCGCTCAAATGCCATTAGCATGATTCTACTCTGTGGAACCGTGTCTATGTGTCCATATGTCCATGCGTGTGTGTCTATGTGCCGCCTCCCTATTTGTGTATCCATGTGCGTTGCGTTTGACAGCAGCAATCAGCGTCACAGTCAGCCAGCTCCTGACACCATTGGGGCAGGATGCAGCCGCAGCCGTAGTACCAACGACAGCGACGACGACGACGACGACAACTACAACGACCCCTACTATCAGCTCTTTCTTACGCCCCGTTTACGTTGCCAACTTATCAGCAGCGCAATTCGTGCGCGTTCATAAATCTTGGCTCGTCCAAGAGGCCTAATCCCAGCACTATTCACCAAATATACCAGCTACAGCGCTTTGTCTCAGCGGCAACAGGCATATGCATGGGGTATCACGAGGGTGGTTTGATAAATCTGGCTGTTTAAGTCCTTGTGGTGTCCTAAAATCAGTTAGCGATTATTTATGAATTCCTCGGCTTGTCATGGTTTTGACTTTGCATTTACCGAGGGAAGTCTCTTGACGCCATACGGTTTTTATGTTGGAAAAAAGGAAGAGAGAATTTAATTTGTAGAAAGACTAAGCAACTGTTCTGCATCTGTTCCGAACTTTTGAAGCATTCAACCGGATTTTATGGCAACATAAGGAACGAATCGGGCTTTGTGAACCCTTTGGGCGATCTTCCAAATCAGACACAGATTTCGATCTTGGTGCAGGGTTTTCACTTGTTTTTAAATATAAAATATTAAGTATACAATAGGAGTATCAAAAATATTATTTAATATAATTTGTAAGAAATCTTAGCTAGATAGATATATATATGTGAGCGTGGCAGAGGCGACAAACCCACCGCCTCTGAAACTCAGGCTAAATAGCCCAATGTGCCATACCGGAAAGAGAAAGGCTTAGATAGTGGTTCGGGAGGAGAGAAAGAGAAAAAGAGAAAGAGGGAGAGAAACACACTACACGAACTTTCTCGTCTCTCGGAGAAAATTGAGAAGTGACTGCAGTGGTAGTTTGTGTGCTTCATCGAGTTGGAGCACAACGCTGCCCAGGGTACGCAGTTTCCTTGTACTTGAGAAAGTTGGACAGTAGTTTAGGAAATGTTCGGTATTTTCGGCTTCCTCGAGACAGGACGTGCATGTTGGGTCAGTTTTTAATCCCAGGTAAATCATATGTTGGCCACATGGGTTGTGTACCGTGATGAGCCCACCAAATCTTTCAGATCCATTCTTTCCAGATGAAGAAGGAAGTATGCAGCTTTGTGTGATAGTTTTTTCGATGTATTTTGTAACATGGCAACCTGCTGTAAGCTTCCAGTGGTCCTTACAACTTGTTAGTTCTGCGACCGCCTTACTAATAGATATGAATGGCTCAGGAGCACAGGCTGAGATGGCCGATCCTCGAAAGCCTTGTCCAAAACAAAGTTGCAGGAGGCTAAATGCCTTGCCGCTGGAGTAAAAATGATTTGATTCTTAATTATTCTAAAATTTCTTGGGGTGAGAACTCCTTGTTTGCTTTTAAGCAAATATTAGAATGTATGAGAATTAAGGCAGCTTTCAGGAAAAAATGCTGTATAGGAAGAATGAGCTCAATTGTTTAATTCACATTTCTTTCAGAAGTTCAAAATCTTACAGAATGATGATTATATCTTTAAAGATGGAGCGATTCTTAATTTTTCGTCTCTACATGTAATGGATCTGTTCGGATCTGTATTTGAGACAAGTTTGAAGAAGTGGCAATGCTGGGGGTGAGAGCTCTTTAGCTCTCTACAAATGAGATGAGACAGAGCAAGTATTGCAGTAGAGTTTCTTCGCTCCTAATAAACTACACAAAGCAGCTCAACTGACTCCAGAGGTATAAGGTCTTTCAAAGTAAAGGTATTCTTTTGCTTTCTGCCTTTAAACGCAACAATGTTCTTTGAAAAAACCCGGTAGTTTGGAGTATACTTGAAATATATATGGAACCAGACTGCCCAAATTGTAAAAAATATATGAAGACTAGACATACTAGACTATGTGCAGATGAGCGTTCGTTAATATTAACGAAAATGCTTAAATATTTAATTTTCAAGAAAAGAATACAAATTTTAACATTTTATTGTGTAACGATAAACCACACTTGTGTTGATAATATTTCTGTATTTATTGACTATGAGCAGGCTTTTGACTCGGTTAAGAGAGAGTGCATCTGGAAGAGTTTAGAGAGTCAAGGTGTTCTCAATGGAAAACTAAGCGATTTCTAGCATCGAGCTCTCTCCACTTCTGTTCATAGTAGTGCTGGATTGGGAACTGGAGATTTTTGATTATGGGAATCGTGGCATTACGTGGGGAATGCGTCACAATCTCGAGTATCTTGAGTACGACACATAGTTCTTCTCTCTCATTCCAAACTGGATGCAGTCAAAATGGGATCAGCTCTCTTTAGAATCTTCAAAAGCTGGCACAAGATAACCCCAAGCAACTTGGAGAAGAACTGTTCAGAAGGAAACTGAGAAATCGGTTAATGAGCTTCAAGCGATTGCTAGAGATAGGGACAGGTGGATGTCCTATGTTGCAAACTTAAGCTTCTAGAAGTTTTATGTATAATAATGATTGTGTAACGATAAATCTTTGAAATTTTTGTTGCGCAATTGAAAGTCCATTTCGAATCCGTACATTTATTTCATCTTTCTTTTCTCTCTCTTCTTTCTCGTCATTTGGTCACCTCAATAAAGGGTTCATTCAAAGTATTCGTTATCATTATACATTTCGGATTCACGTACTGTTTCGTTGAGTTTTTGTTGCCCTACATCCTCGGTACCTTCTGTACGGCAACTCTGGCATCAACATCACGTATAATAATTACCCCTAAGTGCTCAACTGTTGCAATTGAAACCATCGATACTATCAAATATCTTAGTTGGAATCATGCGAGGCATATTTCTGCGTCTTGTTCATATAATATATATTTTTTTTGAGGATACACTTGTTGCTAAAGAAAAAAGGTTTCACTTAGCTCATGCGACTTCACCCTTAAAAACTGCATCGCACTAGAAACTTTTCAAACTACCCAATACCGTCTATTGATACTGTGTGTGAGTAATCCGCACACGCATCCGCCAGCGGCTAGTACCATACGTTGGTGTCTTTGGTTTTGGCCATTGCCATGTTGCAAGCTATATCTTCAGTTTAGGTCTGAGCACGTGAGTGCTGTTGAGATACGTGAGTGCATTTTATAGACTTGGCGGTTGCTCACGCGCACATCTCTAGTTCTCTGGCAACCAGCTGCTTTGGCGCTCGACAAACTCAACAGTTTTGTTTGCCTTTAGTGTGGCAAGCATTTGGCTGAAGCTGTGCGGTAGCGGGTAAGGTTCCATTGGGGGCGCTTTGGTTGTTGCGGCTGGGTGGTCATGGCATTAAGGGTCCCCGTATTTATGCCCCTACGGCACGTGCAAGGCGTACTCGTATATCTCTCGCTGAGCTTTTTGTTTTCAGCTGCTGAATTAATTTTGTATCCTCGGGATAGGATTTTATTTGTTTACCATTCAAGCATGCCAGCTCCGATGTTTATCTGACTCTGGCTGCCTCAACAGCAGCAGACTTTAAGCCGGGCTAGCTAGCCTGCCATATAGACTACACTATCGTATCAGAAGTTCATTGTGCCCCATATCTGCATTTATTATGGGGCAACCTTCGCCATTTGCCAGCACCATCACCATCACTAACGCCATCGTCATCGTCATGGCCAGCCTCATCATCATCAGCAGGAGCATCAGCATCAGCATCACTTTGGAGTACTTAGTACTCAGCGAGTGAGTTCAGGACATAAATGCTTTGCTTCTGCTGCTGCGATAACAATGCTCGGTTTGGTGATGACCACAAGATGGCAATGGTGATGATTTCGATGAGTGCGATGCCTACACTTGAGAAAAAAAAAATAAACAAATTTTATAAAGTGCAAAATGAAAATTGTTGTTTTGAATGAATTATGGCTAGAGTTGATACTTTAAAAGCTTATCAAATAGCTGCAGATAACTTTTGACATTAAATTAGATTCTTAAAAGAACAATATGCCAAAAATCGACGCCTCTAATAAGATGCAAATTTAAATGATTTTCTTGATTCAGAGTTTGCAAACAGCTCGACATGGGGCCTACTTGCTTCTTTTCTCTGATCTTGGCTATTTTCCTTAATATTATTTTCTCGAAAGTTTTGTTAATGTTTATTATAGGCTGCGCTTTGAATTCTGTGTGTTATCTGTAAAAACTATCTTACCCAGACTTTTGATTGAAACTTTTTTTAATAGCTTCAGTCTATGCATTCTACTTTAGTTCAAATGCGCTAGGGGGGGTATAAAAAATCATTCTTAAAATGAAAGTTTTTCAGTAATAATCCGTATATTTAATATAATAATAAACAAATTATGTCTTATTGCAGAGGCTTGATAAATAAGCTAAATTCTATGAAATCATCCTTAGTAAGTAAGTAACTTGCAGGCTTTTGTTTTAGGTTTTAGTTAATCAACGCCTAATTGTCAATAATAATCGACTGTACTGAATTGTAATTTTTATTACCAGCCAATTCTTAGGTCTCCATTTATATTCTTTGATAAAAAAAAAGTGCTGAGGTTCCTTTTTCAGCGAATGTAACATGGAACTTGGTGTACAGTCTATATCTCTTCTCTCCAATCTACACATATACTGATGACTCCCACACCCACAATCAATTTAAAAGCCGAATAACTTTAAAAAATTTCAAAATATTTAAAAAAATTTGTTTTTTATTATCAAGATCATCTTTTTACAATATGTTTAAGTTATTTCCCAAAAACAATATCGACAAGTTATGGCGAATACAATAGCGTACTCATTTATTTGCCTTTTTCCATCACATTTACAAGCATCTAGGGCGATATAGCACGAATGTAGTTTAGCTCTTCTATAGTCTTCAGCTTCAGCATATATTTTGCTCTTTACCAATCTCCACAAAAAAAAAACTGGCGATGTCAAGTCTGGGGATCTTGGTGGGTCAATGATATTTATTTTTTTTGGACACAATACGTTATGAGAATTTCCGCCTCAAATAGCCGATAGTTGCAGTTGCTGTGTGTCAAGTAGCGACATCTACTTGGGGGTAATAGAAAGTGCGCCAACATGCATCTCTACCGATTGCTGTTGATGGTCTCAGCAAATCTGAAGAAGCACGGCCCATGATAGTTTGCAAGCAAACACCACTTCAAACAATCATCTTCTGATATTTTGTGGATTTTGGCGCCAGAGTGTGTCATCTGTCATAAGAATTTTCTTCCAAAGATCCGACTCAATTTCTTCGATTCGAATGACTTTCGTTCAAATGTTTAACCGCTGGGATCAGCGCCGGTACGAATCATAAGGATTTTCAGCAACACTCTACTGAACAGCTTTGATATTTACATTTGAACGACGCGGGCATCATTTTTGAGCTTGTTTGGAATCTGCACAGAGCCATGTTCCAAAAAAATCCAGACTTAACGACTTATTGTGTCGCTTTTGGGTGCAGCACGGCCACGATATTTTCTGCGATATGCACACTGAGATAGTACAACTCATCGATTATTTTCAATGCAAAGCGACACTATTCCGTCGCAATCTTGAGATGAGTTTTATATGGTTAAAATTGTATTGGATGAAACTTTAGTAAACCGTAATAGCGAAGCCAATCGATTGAAAATTGTCAAAGTTATTGTACATTTCTATTGAACCGATTCAGATGACGCAACCTATATAAATTGCATACGATTTTACCCTTTATCCTAGTAATTTTCCAGAAGCGTTCAGGGTAGAAAAAATCTTCGATCTATTTTCGCACGTTTGAATCGTGAGGCTACAATTTCGCAAGGAATGAGTGATATGCTACATTCCTTTACATATAAGATAGATAGAGAGAGAGAAAGAGAAGGAGAGAGAGAGAGAGTAAGAAGCTGATTTCGCCATTTCAGAATGTTCTCTACGTTCAAATTATTTTAGATTCAACGTCAACAAGGACTCAAAATGAGAAAGCAGAATAGTTTAGATTTATCAGAACTTTGTTAAGAATTAAGTTAACCTAAAATTAATAGTAAAGTTGACTTGTTACGATCTGCTGTGTGTTGTTCAACGAAGATGCAATGAACATTATCGCAACTTAAAATGTTCTCTTCAGTTACAAATAATAAAGGAATTGCAGTCAAATACAATGCCCAAATGAAGTTGATCTATAGCATAAGTTATTCCAATACTAAAATTTTTCTCCAAGTGTAAAAGGCATTGTTGTTGCTAGTGCCTGGCTTTGTGTTGATTTAAGGCTTCGGCGGCCTTTCTTCGAGTTGACGCATAAATTGTACATCAAAGTAAATGTTGCTCGCCCAACACTGCCATTAATTTAAGTTGCCATCCAGCAAACCAAAGCCCAGCTGCAAGGCCCCCACCCCACCACCATCCAAAACAAGAGCTCCAGAACCAGCAGCGGCAACAGCAGCCAAGCAACACTCCAAATCGCTGCTGCGCTCCTTCTTAACCATTAATGTCATATTTGTTGTGGTCCTTTAGCCTCCATTTACGCCTACTTCGGCCATAGCCATTGTCTACGTCTTTGTCCTGGTGCTCGCATTTGGCATTGGCATTGCTGTGTTGTTTTAAAGAAAATTTATTCAAACGTCTCGTAAACGAGATTCGTGTTTTGTGTTTTCCACTTTTCTTATTTTTTCTCCATTTTATTGTGCTGCTGCATAGAGCAGGACCTGCTCGTGGCTGGATTGTCAAAATAAAACGGAAAACATAACCATAATAAAATACGTATACGATAGATAAACGGCAATACACAGCACCAGCCAGTATTTAAGTAAGTTACTTTCTTGTATGGTTTTTTTTTTTTTGGGGGAGGGGGGGGGGTGGTGGTGGGGTTGGGGCATAAGAGAGCAGCTCTGCCTTAAGTTATGTGCTTAAGTAGCAGCCTCCACGCTCAGTCACGAGAATTATGTCCTTTAAAGCGCACGATTCCTGTCCAGAATGTGCACAGCATCCGTTGACAAAACACGCTTTAATAGCTGCTTCTCTTCTCTGCTGGGTATTTATTTCGTTTTTGTTTTTTATTTTGTTTTTTATTTTATATTTTTTAAGCTATCGGCTTATTAAAAGTACTCTTATATGGCATACCGTTTTGAAAGCACTTTAGATACTTTTTGAAGTACATTTTGTGTTTACTTTTAAATAAAGCAGAGAGCTCTTGGGAAAAGCGGCAAAATGTAGTCGTTTATATTTATTTTGTAAATTTAATAAAGATAACTTTAGTTTTTGTTTCCGAACAGCAGCAGCAATAACCGCTGGGCTGAAGCGACGACGACTAGACTTTAAGGTTTAGGGTGCGTGTGCCCTTAAACAAGTAACAAAAAAAAGTTCAGCATTCATTTAAGTCAAATTGCTATAATGGGCTAAGAAGACTAAATCGCAGTAGCTGAGAAATTAGAATAATGTATTATATGCTATCAAGTGGCTGTCAAGCTGAGGGTATAGGTTGGGCAAGTTCAGTAAATGAGATTACTACGGAGAGGTACAACACTAGGCTAAAGAGTATACAAAGAAAAGTTCTTGTTAAGTAGTCTGAGTTATGGCATACCAAAAACGACGTTACTCATCACGAAAGAGCTGCACTGGCTTACATCACGTTTTCTTCTCAAGATTCCGCAGCTGCGGCAGTTCCGATCCACTCAATGAGAAGAACCTGATGTTTCTCTTGTAGACTGGTCTGACTCAGTGCAAAGTAGGCACAATAGACCCATGAGGATCGCAGTGTCGTAGGGCATAGGCCCACCCTCGTTCTTACATTACGAAATATTTACAACTGGGTAATCTGAAAAAATTTTTATTTATTCCCGCTGGCATCATCGCTCCAAAGGCGGAGCATGTAGCTATCTCTATTAATAGATGAAAACAGGCACCTCTCTAATTCAAAGGGAAATCCCAGCGGCTGGATCGTCAAATCCTCTGATATAAGATTTCTGCAAGCGCTGCAGCTTAGTTTTACGATTTCGGACTATTTTGCAATTAGGTTTGCAATTGCTTTCAGAAAAAACCGTGTAAGTAAAAATATTTTAAAAAAGACACTGATCGTATGCAAAAATAGGTGATTGATTTCAAATCTCAAAAACCTTTTAAAATTAATGAAAAAACAAGGATTATTTAAAGAAGTAAAATCACATATATAATGTTTATTTTTACATTTTTGGCAAGAAATGCTAAGCCTTCTCCATTTCGAAGGCGATCCAAAGAAATTGCTTGACGTTTTAGTTTTGCACTTGACATTTCCTTTTAGGGCTTCATAAAATATTCAACAATATTATAAAATATAAATAACTTAATAAAAATAAAATATATATCTGTCTTACCTTTTATTTTAATGTGTGAATTTTAATGTAACAATTGATAAACAAATTTGACAATAAAAATTCCTTTGTTTTTCACCTATTATTCCGCTTGGGAACTCAGGGTCTCCACTAGAGCCTTCCAACGAACCCTGTTTTCCGCCGACTGTTTAGCTCTGTCCCATGTTGTGTTCGACTGTATCAATTCTTGGAGGATGGATCATCTCCAGGTTGCCCTTGGTCTTCCGATCCGTTTGCTGCTTTGGGGATTCTAGTCCAGTGCCATCCTGACAATACTACTTGGATTTCTTCTGAGAGCATGCTATATCCACGTCCATTTTTTCTGCCTTAGTTGAAGGTGTATAGAGGGACTATGACACGAGACAGCTCTGACAGAATATGCCGCATATAATTCTCAATCATTTGTTGCTGAAGACTTGCAGTCTCTGTGTCATCTTTTTGTTGGTAAGCCATGCCTCACTATCATATAGCAGGCTGGAGCTTACACATATTGTAGATCCGGAGCTTTGTTCGTCTGCTTATTTGTTTGTTGCTCCAGATGCGGTAGAGGCTCCCAAATGCTGATCGGGCGAAGTCGATTTGTGACGTTATCATCCATGTCGCCATTGTTGGAGATGCTGGTTCTAAGGTATGGAAAGCTGGTGACAAACTCAATTGCGTTCCCTTAGATGTGGGTACGACGCCTTTGAGTTGAGTCGTTGAAGTGCATTGCCTTGGTCTTGACTACTTTTATGACAAGACTTTGCTTGCTAGCCTGGTGAGGTCATCAGTTTTGCCCTGAACTTCACAGAGCCTGTAAGAGGTCAGACGGATGTCGTCTCCATGATCCAAGTCCTCAAGGTGTCTGGTGAGGTTCCATGTGATTCCACGCTTGGGGTTACACACTTCTTTCATAAACTCGTGGACCACGATTTTGAAGATTGGCGGGACAATGGGCATCCTTGCCGAATTCCAGTATTCGTCTGGAAAGGTGCAATTGTTTTCCCGTTGTGCAGTACCGTCAAATTGGCATCGTCGTACAAAGACTTGATGATACTTCTGATGTTTGTTGGTACTCCTTTCCTTGCAAGTGCTCTCCATATCGCCGCTCTGTCTACTGAGTCGTACGCCTTCTTCAAGTCTATGAACAGGAGGTATAGCGGTTCTCTCCATTCCAAAGCTTGTTCGGTGATTATGCGGAATGTGTTTGCCTGTTCTACGCAACTACTGGTCTGAATCCTGCCTGTTCATCTGGAATTGTTGGCTCGATTTGTTCTCGAAGACGCTCTTTCAGCAGCCAGCACTTCATAAAATTTATTTACCAAACACAAAATATTTCAATTACTCTGACCTTTCTGCTTGTATGCGCAAAAAGGGAATTCCCCTAAATTTTTGATATGAACATACTTTGCAAAATTAAATTAACCAACAAAAAGTTAAGCACAGAAAATTTTGAAGCTTGCTAATGGGCATAAAATCGTGTATAAAAATTAAAAATATTTTATTTTGAAACTGTGTTACATTAAAACCGTGAAAGAACAGAACGGAAACGCACTCTCCCCTGTCTAAAACTATGCACTATCCTTAGCTTGCATTTTGAACTTCTATTTTTATTGAAGCGGCATTCGGATTATTTTTCAAATATAAAATTGTTATCAAGAGCCCACTGTGAAAGCTAAAAGTCTTGACACAGATATATGGACGTTACCATGAGTTCTACATGGGCAACATTTGTCGTCACTCAGCAAGGTCTTCGATATGCAACTCTCTTCGAGAGTTCAAACTTCAATAATGTAGAAAAAAGATTAAGATAATAATTTACATAATTAAAATCAGTGACAAAAAGTGCTTACTGTCAATTCCTCAAAATCTAAAGATTATATAAAATTGCAATTATGTTGGCGTCTCTTGACTCAATTGTTCTACGTATAAGCTTAAATTCCCCCAGGCAAACATATAATTATAATATGCTAAATATAACTAACCCTTTTATAATTTTATATATCTAACAAAGAACAGTTCATGGTAAACAAAGCGTAATTTATTTATAAGAACATCTTGGCCCTACATCCAGAGTAACCTAATTAGAAATGAAAACTTTGTTAAAACAAATGCTTTAAAAATTAATGACTCTGGTATAACATTAAAAATAAAAAATAAGTGAAATAAAATAGAACAGCGTATAAAGGATAAAAACCAGCGTAATTTATTGGCCACATTATTTTCAGCTTTGAGCCAATTTTTTTCACTTACCAATTTGCGATTTTCAGACACATATAATATATTATACAAGCATGTCTTTATGCTTAAATACTGCTTTATTTACACAAATGTAAAAAAATTGCAAATTTCAATGACAACAATGAAAGAAAAAAAGAGAGTATAAGAAAAAAAATCATATGAGTTTAGCGTGGCAATGCACGACATGGGAATACCCTAAAAACAACAACTCCTCATGTAAACGCTTGGATCCATAAAATGCCTGGGTTCTGTCAGTTGCTGCCATCGGCCTTAGCTCATTTCGAACGTATTCGGATTCCGCGAACAACATGGACGCAGCACTTCAAAATTTTGAAATATTTTAGTTTATTTTCCAAAAATTTGAGGTTTTTTCTACTTTGATATTATGTACAGGTTACAATGAATTGTTCGTTTTTTCTTTAAGAAAACAGGTCAATTGAAAAGTCCCCGGCCAACCATAGTAAAATATATATTTTAAACAAAATTTGTTTTTTTTTTTTTATTCAACATAAGGATAATACACTTTTTTCGATACCATTTTTGTAGTACGATTTCTCCATTGCTTCAAAATAGACCTCAGCGATCTCAGCGATCACCTCTTCATTCGACGAAAATATCTTCCCAGCGAGCATTCTTTTTGAGATCTGATGACAGGAAATATCCGCTGGGGCGCCAGATCTGTAGAATACGGGGGATGCGGCAGCAATTCGAAGCCCAATTCATGGATTTTTGCCATCGTTTTCACTGACTTCTGACATGGTGCTTTTTCTAGGTAATCAATGAAAATTGATGCTGGAGCAGTATCCAGAAACTCATTATCAAGCCAAGTTTTTGCAGCAACTATATTATTTCCTTTCAAAACGCAGTATTTCAACACGCGAAATTCTTTTTTATCCATTTTTTTCACAAAAGTAGCTTCACTCAAAATGCTATAACTCAAAAACTTAAGGTTAGGACTAACTAAAAATCATATGGATTTAGTACCAGCAGAACCATCTATATGTCAGGACAGGGACTTATCAATTGAGCTGTTATAGATTCTTGAAACAGTTCTGTTCTATTTCTGGTAGACAGTAGAATTAAGAACATAATATTAAACGTGAACTGATTAATAATTATTAATCAGCTATGAGTTTGTAAAACTGAACGTTGATAGATTGCACGTCTCGAAAATTTCATGTCATTATTTCTACTTCAATTTTCCAATGGACATTGACTTTCCAAAACTTTATCATTTTTAACTTAGCTCGTAGCGTAACTGTACCTCTTCCTCTGGATGGTTCTTTAGTTAAAAATTCTCATTCGATGATATAAAACTAAAAGACTTCAAACGCTTATTATGTGTGCCATGACATAATAATTATCAGATTTTTGTTTGCATGGTCAGCATTATTATTATTTTAAAAGTTATTTCTGACATTTTTTGAACTAAAAATAATCTACACTGAAGTTGCTTGACACTCAAAATGTTATATGAACGATTATTAATCCATCTAGAAAGCAGCAATTATTAACTGAAGAAGCAAAAGTTACAAAATAAAAACAAGTGCATGAACTTTTGCAAAAAAGATAGATAGGCTTTAGGAGCTAAATACTTCAAATGAAAACCAAAAAACAAAGTTTTGTTTTCAAAAGGAATCGAAAAATAAATTAAGTACAAAATCGGTTGCTTTTGCTAAAAAAGTGAAAATCCACGCTGCCAGAGTGTTAATTTTCACCTATTTTCACTTACGAGTATGGTTTCTTAAGGGGCCCAATAGACCCATGGGGATCATTTAGTACCTTGCCGTACCGTTCGACTAAAATATAATGCATTTTCTGAACTTGAATAACTTCTTTTAGAACTTCTCTGTTAAATAAGGCAAAACATTTGCTAACATTTTCTATGCGGAAAATCAATCGCATTGTAGTACCAAGAAACAGATTTTCCCTATATTATACTCTTGATTTCATTGGAAACTAAATGCTCCCTAAAAAAAAAATAATAATCTTGAAAAAAAGTTTTCCTAACTGACTGACTATATTCATAAATGGTACTTTCCATTCTATATATCAATCCAATAATAGAAAGTCTCATAGTCCCAGAGAGGAAATGCCTGCCTCACAGCTTGTAATCGCCTCCATGCTCCTCCATTTATTTCTCACTGCTACAATCATGACGCAAATCTTGTATACCCTTGAACCCTGTAAAATGTAGTGTATGATAAACAAACAACGCACATTTTGACAAAAGTGGAGGGGGCACGAAGAAGCAGCAGAACCAACAACGGCAAAAAGCGGCATATTTAAGCGTTAAGAGTGAAATACTCTTTCACAGACCAACTGTGTCTGGCATTTCGTTAATTGATTTTTATGCGTCAACCGGCTGCCACGACCTTATACACATACATATATGTGTGTGTGTTCATGTGTTTATGCTTTTGTTTATGTATGTACACACACACATGTGTGTGTGGCTTGGCCATTTTGTTTTGGAGTCCATCAATTTATGTATGCGCTGTAGACTGTCAACAAACAGCACTAATCAAGCCCCCATCAAAGAAAAACTTTTACAAGTCACCAAAGTTGCCACAATCAAAAAAAAAAAAAGACAAAAATTAAAACTGCCAACGAGGTGTGCTCGAAAAGTATGTGAGATAAGTAATGAAAACTTTTGTACTTGTACGAAATTTAGTTAACTCTTGGATACATTTAAGGTGAACAATTTATAATAGCGAACTTAAATAAGATATACAATTTGTAGGTAAAATGTTTTTAATTAGTTTAGGTTATGGTAGGTCCCCAAAGAAGGGGGAACCTCAGATAGATCAGAGTGATCCTTAGTGTAAGCGGAGCTTGTCGGCTGTAAATCGTGGTCATGGATGGGTTAGTCAACCACTATGCGCGTGTGTTTCGCGAAAGCTAACAGTCTCTGGGGTGACCTTTGAGCTGCCTCTGCGAGCGAGTCAGGCACTGGGCTCCCTAGCAAGTAGGTTCTCGAGTTGCAGAGCGCAGAGCAGTTGCATAAGAGGTGTTCGAAGGTTTCTTTGATTGGTGGTTCCCTGCACTTCCTGCATTCGTCGTTGTCAGTGCTGCACAGCCTTTTGGCATGTGCTGCGGTCAGACAGTGCCCCGTCAGTAGGCACAGCAGAAGCCTGCAGTCTTTCCTGGGAAGCTGCAGAATCTGCTTGACGAATTTTAGGTTGGTTCTCCCGCACATGATGTGGTCGGTTTTACAGTGCGTCGTGTTGTGCCACCTTCTGGCGGAAGCGACTGCAGCGCTTTCTTACGATTTGTAGTTTAGAGCCCTTAGAGGTGTCCACAAATCTACAGCTCCCGTTCATGTTGATACGGCAGCATCCTTAGCTAATTTAATTCAATTCCATTGAAATTTCATCTTCATATTTTTTCTACATATAAGGTTTCCTGGTGCGTCAAATTACAAAAGAGACATTATTTTTAAAATATCAAAAACAGCCCTTTGTGCATACTTATGACTTTCGGACTTATTCGTATAATACGAAGATTTCATAATTTACATAACTTGGTTGAAAAAAGCAAGCTCAGTGGGCTCAGCTGATGATTTAAAAAAAAAAATGCTTCAACCTTGGAAACTTTGTACTCAAAACAATATAAACACAGTACAAACATGTTTTTTATAAAAATTATATGAAATTCGCTTAGGACGTCTGCATTATCATCTAGGTTTCAAAGATCATACGCTATGTATAAAAAATTAATCTAAATTAAAAAGTTTTTTTTTAGCTTGAAACGAGAATTCGCAATCTTAAAAGTGCAACATGCAACTACTTTCTCGACAAAAACATCAAGGTGAATGGAATATTTATAAACAGAACTTAGGTACGCAGACGGCACAACACTCTTAGCTAATAGTATAGATGATCTTTAATTTCTTTTTGAAAAAGTTAATCAGAAGAGCAGAGATTTTGGCTTACCCATCAACATCAAAAAACAAAATTTATGATCAACAGAAAAAAACGTTTACCCTACCTCGATGCTACCATCGAAATTGGAACTGTAGCTATTGAAGGAGTACTTAGTTTAAATATCCTGGTTGCTGGCTAACTGAAGAGTGGACATCAGATGAAGAATTTTAATGCCGTATAGAGATGGCTAGAAGCTCCTTCTTCAAATTCAAAAAAGTTATATGCAATTGCAACATCCGCTATATTAAATGATATCTATGATCTATTCTACTCTATGGGCTGGAATCTCCTAAAAACCGTTCAAACAGGAAAACAGAAAAACGGATCACATCATCCGAGGCCCAAAATATGATTTACTACAATCGATTATGCAAGAGAGACTCGAAGGCAATCGTGGCATCTGAAGAAAACAATTATCTTAGTTGAGAAATATTTCCGACACTGGACTTGGCTAAAAACGATTGGAGACTGGATACATACTGCTAGAGACAGAGAAAACTACAAAAAATGTATTTATAATATTTTGTCCTTTTTATTGGTTGTAGTACAATATTCACTCTGGGAATGAACAATTAAAGAAGAAGAATACTTGAAACTAAGAGAGATATTAACTCCGGGCACGAAAAATTAGCGTTGCAACCAAATCAAATTCGGATTTGCTAATCTTACTTACGAAATACATATTTTTTGTGAAAACGATAATAAAGGCACAAGTATTTTTAAATTAAAATTATATTTTGCTACAATCAGCTTTAAAGAAAACCCTGATTGTCAAGGTTTTAAATAAACATGTCTCACTTTTCGAATACAATTTCACATTTTAAACTTGAGTCATGCAGATTTCGTACAAGAGATGTTAGATCCAGTAACAATATTTCTTACAATATCTTACCTTAAAATAAAAAATTTAATATTTTATCTAAAAAAAAAATTGAAGCAACTATTGTATTAGATTAGACCAGAGATTTTGCTATCGAAAATTTTTAGCTGGTTTGTCGGAGTAATTATTGCAGTTTCTTATAAAGTTTATAGATCTTCTTCTATTTATTACGAAACTTCAAAAATAAATTAACATAATAATAATTAAAAAAAAAATTGAAAATTTGCAACAGAGGCCTGACAAAACCGCACAACCCATTTGGAGTATTACTTCATTGGGAATCGTAGGGTATGCCCATCGAGGCCGTCATTCCTACTTTATGCTGATGAGCTTTTGTTCGAGAGGAAAATTGTCATCGGCATGTGCGGTGTTAACGGTATTAAAATGCTTTTAGCTTTTCATATTTTTGACAGTTCACGGAGTTAAAATTCACTGTTTATTCATAATGAGCCCACAACTCGGACCGCACGGCGGAGTACTCGGTAGCAAAAAAAGGGTTCGATGAATGGGAATGTGGGCCATAGCATATGCAGATATTTCGTCCATCTACCGAATTATGTTGCATAATGGCATTTATAAGTTCATTATAAAAGTCATTTAAAAATTAGTTAAGTATTTTTTTACTTTGTTTATATATTTATTTATATATTTTATTATTTAAACAAGTACTTGGCGTATATTTTGTGGCATAGCTCAAATATGAGAGAAAATGCTTGAGAGCAACTCATTGGCTGTATATCGAATGCGCCAAAGCTGTTTCTTCAATTTTGCTGTTTAATTTGCTTAAATGTAGGGTTTCGAATACACTGTAATATTTTTTTAGTTTATAAAAATTGTTTAAAAATTATTTTTATTAGTATATTATAATAAGCTTGCAGCAGTCTAGCGATCTTCGTTTGGAAAATTCCAACACTGTGTTCGTCACATATGATGAGTAGTGATTTTAATATTGTAAATGAAATATAAGTTGTTTTAATTTTAAATATTTAATGTACAGGATCGCAACGTTTTTAAAAAATGTCACAACCTGCCAGTTGTGGTCGATATTGGAAGTAATTTCATTGAAATTGTTTGACAATTAATTAAAAATTAAAAATTTATTAGTTAACTTTTCTAAAATGTCCAGATTGGTGTCAAATTGTTGTTGAAGTTTATCTGTTTGTCAGACGTGTTTCAGAGAATAGAAATTGATCTATTTCAAGCTTGTGTCGTAGAACTCCGGTGGTATTCCATCGACTTTTTTTATAGTATTATTTTATTAACATAAAAAACAACAAACAGTGTTTATAATTAAATAATATTTATTCTAAATAACAGACAAGAACGCGTCCATATAATATATATATATATGATCTTAAGTTTTGTCTTCGTTGGAATGCTATTTTTACGAGGCGGGAACTAATCCCTGCGCACAACTGTTTATCGTCCGGACGACTCGCTGCACACATTAGCTTGCTGTTTAGCGGATGCTAAAGATGCTCATCCTGCCCGTGGTATTATATGGCGCAGAAGCATGGGTTGTGTCGCGGATAGATGGAGTGTTCGAGAGAAAAATTCTTCGCAAAATCTTCGGTCCCATACGGATTGGCGACGACTAACGCATTCGAGCGAACCATGAGCTGTATAAGCTCTACAATGACATAGATGTCATCCAGCCTATTACGGCAAAACGTATAAGTTGGCTCGGTCATGTCGTTCGTATGAACCAAGATGTTCCACCGAAGAAGGTTTTCGATATTAAAGTTAACGAAGGAAGACGAAGGGGACGACCTAAACTTAGATGGAAGATGGATGATGCATAGATGGATGATATATATAGATAGCTTGTTGTTATTATCAAGTAATTCATTATTTAAAAACAAGTTATAAATGTAATCAGTCCTTTTCAGTATGTTAGAGAACTTAGAACTTAGATAAATATATATCAAGAAGATCATAGTCATACGTATTATAAAAGAGCTGATTTGAGTGAAATTTGTACGGGTTTCTAGATCTAAAAATGTTGTACGTGCTCCTGATTAGTTTTCTTTCTATTCTTCTAAACTTTTCAGTTTGAAACCTTGAAATATTGGACGGAATAGTCCACAATGGTGATGCATAGGCTAGAATGTGTCTGAGGTAAACCGCATACAGGAACTATTTGAATTTAACATTTTTTGACTGACTATAAAGGACTTTCGCTATTACTCTCCTGACATTATGAAATTTGAAAATACATTTGTCAGTTGAAATGTTGAAACTATTATTGACGGAAACAACTTTTGGAAGCTTCAATGGCTACGTTGCTTATTTTGGATGTTCATGTTTTTTATGGTTTTCCGTCTATGAGGCTTGCCGACAATTACCAATGTCATGAATTAGTTCAGTCTGAGAATCATTGAGTTTCAATTTCCAACATTTGTATTTATTTTATTTTTTACTTTGCGATTTCGGAATAACAAAATTACAAATGTTGAAGAGTAATGGACCTAAAACTGAATCCTTGGAGTCAAAGGGTATCAGTGGAGTGCTTTTAGAATGTAAAACTAATATATATCATTAGGAATGTAAGAGATCGACAGGTGCATTCTCAGGGAGAAGGATCTGATGTACATCCCACAGACTGGTCCAAATCAGTTTCTGAGAACATTAAAACTGAATGAAGAGAAAGGTGGCACAATAGACACATGGGGGCTGCAGTAGGGCGTAGGCCCACACGCGTTCATATATTATATTAAATTACAAGGAGTCGACACGCGTCATATATAGCCTCTGCGAGCCAACCTAAATCCATCTCCTGGTTCATTCTGTTTACATTGATGAGAAAATTGCGACCGAGTTTACCGCGGAATAACCGTATTAACACCAGATCGTGGAAGGAAATGACTACGGCAACAACCCGTTGGCAGCTCGGCAACCTGGAGGCCGGACACCCACCGAAGAAAATGCATTAGACAGCAAGCCTGGATAAGGCGCCAAGTGGCTGACGAAAATCAACTTATCAACATTTTAACAAGCGAAATAAACCGTACCCACTTTTTGATGACGAACAATGGCTTATGTGCAAGGACTCGATTTGCCCAGTGGAGCTTGCGAACCCTCTACCAAGCAGGAAAGCTACCACAATTTGATTAAGAAGGCTAGGCGTTGATGTGGTATATATAGGGCAACCTCTGTAGTTGGCCGTATGGTTACCACCGCAGGCACCTACAGCTTTTCGTGCTGGGACCCGCTCTGTTTGATGTACTAGCTATTGGAGTTGTGAAGCTCTCCATAGGCTACACATACAGGGCGTAAGGTACAATAATTTCATGCATTCATGGGGTATATCTCGTTTTTCTTTAGTGCCCAAGAGGCTGGCTCAAGTTCAACCTTAAACAGAAGTTATGGATTTTTATCCTTATTATGCTATATTAGAGCTTCTAAAATTTCAGAATTTTTTTTAGACTCAATGCCTTTTATAATTATTTGCTTTCCCCTGCTGCTTTTTAGTAGGAACGTATAAAAGTTTTTTTTGTCATATTTCAGATATTTTGTAGGCGCTCTGAAACATTCTTCAGATTTGACTTGCAGTTTGGTTTCATGAATGTTCCCTTTGCTGAGGCGAATTTTGTGGAAATATCTTTCCCAATACGGTCTATTATTGTGCGAAGGAACTTTTCTCTCTTGTTGAAATGGGATGCGATTTTGAGGTCTTCCTAATGGTTTTATCAGAATTTGGAAAATCGTCTGAAACATCGGCCTAAATGGTAAATCGGCTATCATTATTGAGCATATTAGTTTTCTGTCTAGATATGCTACCATTCATTTTTGATTTGTTACCCATTCTGAAATCTTGTGGGCTTAGGTTTCGCTTTATTTGTTTGCACTGAAGAAGCCACGTTTTTCTAGCTCAAGATGGCGCTGGACCGGAGTATCTTTGCCACTCATGAAACGAGTGTACATGAGAAATTTATGGTCTTTAGGATTATCTTCTATGAGTTGCTATCGATTACAACTCCTGCGTTTGAACTTTGAATGAGAAGATACGATTAAGGAAGATTATGATACTCATATGCACATATAGCTGTAAGGGTCAAAAATTATCTACAACAATTTTCAGACATTGGTCCTTTTGACTACCGGCTTTTGGATAGATGCTAAAGATATTATTTATTATTTTTTAATAATTTATTATTTATTAATAATATTAAAAAATTTCAAGTGATTCTGTGAATGATATACGTTTTACTTTTGTTTAATAAGGAAAACCCTTTTTGGAAATAAACTAAAAAGAAATAAACTAAATAGTGAATGAGATCTAACCAAGAGACCATTCTATTGGTCGAATATGGAAACAAATTGTATAATCTGTCAGGATTCTAGCTTGGTAATATCTTGTTATTCAGTTGTGACCGAGAAGAGTAGCACTTCTTCTAACAAGAGCATTTCACTTTCTGAATATGTGCAATGAGGAGCTCAGGCTAATTACAGAATCGTAATGCACATCTTAAAGTGTTTCCTGAGCCTACCGAGTCTCCTCAGTAGAGTACGTACTAGTCTAAGGGAACTCTTACCGTATTGAGGAATTTTCTTCAACCTATCAAATTCATAGGTCCTAAGTAGTTGCCACAGTCCGATCAAACTGGCCCAGTAAGGTGTGTGCCTTGAATACTAGCGGTCTAGCGGTGTTAAATCACAAGATCTTGGTCCAAAACGTCAAATTAGGCAGTCACCAAACGTGCCTTTCAATAAATTGATTGTGGCACGAGCTGTGTGACATATTGCGTCGTCTTGTTGGAATCACAGCTCCTCGACATCATGGTTGTTCAATTCAGGAATGAAAAAGTTAGTAATCATGGCGCTATACCGATCACCATTTACTGTCACGTTCTGACCATCATCGTTTTTGAAGCAGTACGGACCAATAATTCCACCAGCCCATAGAGCGCAACAATCAGTTTGTTTGTGTTTCGACGTACACTTGAGGATTAGCTTCACCCCAAATACGTAAGTTTTGTCGACTAGAAGTCGGCTTCATCGGAAACAACGGCACTATCGTTTTGGGTCCATTCGACGAATCTACGCCTTGCTTGATAGTCGTGTGGCTTCAATTTTTGAATTGATAAACTGAGAATTAATCGACAGACTGCTGTTAAATCAAGTGCCATCTTGAACAGTAATGCCAACTTAAAGCTCTATACCTCAAAAAAGTACCCTTTATGAGGCGGATCTTTATGCTAAGAAGGCTTAACGACTCTATAAAATCAATATAAAACAGAAGACAAAAAATGGATGTTCCCAAGAACTAATAATTGACTACTGGTATGGCTGGGTACTGACGGTCTCAACGATTCCAAGAAATTCCTGAATTTAAATGATAAAGAGCAAACATCGTTCTTACGCTAAACAAAAAGAGTATTAAAATTAATATACGAAGCACTCGCAGGTCACTTAACCTAAAACTGAAGACTTGCATAAAGTAGGCATATCTACTACGAAAATTTGCAGATTCTGCAGTAATATTGAATAGTCCAGGGAGCACCTGATGCGCAATTGCGAAACGCAGGTTTACAGAAGACACAAATTCATGGTCACACTAGAAGTTGAAGATCATGCAACAGTTCCTCCAATGGAACTGCGCCGATTTCTTCGCATACCAGCAACTTAAGGGGGAAGTGACGCCCAATAGTCGATCTATGAACTAGTTCGCAATTTATCAAGGGTTTGGCCTAAGCCGTAACGCCATTACCATTAAAACTATCATGATATAGTTAGGGAGGGAGAGACAAGCGGCGCAACAGAGAAAACTAAGCTTTTTAAGCTTTTAAGCTTTTAAAGCTCTTCGGTTACATAAAAAATACTCTCAGTTTTCAACAAAAAATAAAGAAAAGCTCTTATTTTTACTCCACTTGAATCTTTATTGTACTTCATTTAAATCGTTTTTGTATTAACTTTGTTGGATTTTAATTTCATCAGCATAATCAATAGAATATATATTTATATATATATATATGTATACATATAATATTTAATTATTTTATTTATTTTTTAATAACACTTTCTGTACTTTGCACAGCTATTTTGTTTTGAAATCATTTCGGATCTTCTCGAGATGTGTTTAGTGTGTTGTAGTTTTTTATTTTTTAAATCATTTTTATACAGTCTACATTTTTTTTTGTTTTTTGCAAATTTTATTTCATTTTATTTTTTTTGTTTTTTGGTTTAATTTTCAATTAGAATAATTATTAACTTTTTTCTTATTTTTGTTGTTGTATACATATATAATTCATAATATAATACATCATAGATCCATTAATTTTTTAACTCAAAATATGCAATGCTGTATGTTTTTAACATTTATTTATAATAATGCAAGCTGCATACATTCACATTATGCACTATATGTAAATATATATATATTTATTTATATATATATTAATTTCGCTTATATAATTTAATGGTTTTTTTTTGGTATAACTATTAATAAGTTAAATTTTCAAACTTAAATTTTATAATTTTTCAATGACGTCGTATATAGACAAATAATTTACTTAACTTTATATACTTGGATTTTTTTTTGGTATTTGCTGCCATTTTTGCTTTAAAATTTAGCTAATAAATTTTCAATTTAACATAACATTTATATGCAAATGGCTTTTTTTAGTTGGTTAATTTTTAGTTTAGATAATTTTAGAATGGATTGTAACATCAAGTTTTTATGTATATGGCAAATAGTATTGTTTTTTGTTTTTTGTTTTATTTTTTTGGGTATTTTTTTTTTGTTTTTTGTTTTATTATTTAAACCATTTCATTTAAAGTTGTTCATCTTGATTTTTGCTTTGGTGTTAGTTGAGACTTTAGAACTTGTTCGTTCGTACAGTGGAATTCAAAAAAATTATATATATATATATATATATATATATATGTTTTGCCTGCTATTATCCTAATAAGTATATTTACGTACTGTTATGTTCTATTGTAATTTATCAAAATGGCGCTTTTGGTTTTTTGTTATTGTTTTTGGTGTTGTTGTTGGTAGTATTTGAAGTTGTCATATTTTTTGATTTGATTTTGAAGACTTGGCGCGGCGAAGCTTGACCCAAGCACTTATTGTATTTATCTGCTAAAACTAACATAAATTAAAGAATCAGCTTTCATCATTATCTCATGCCATCAACTCATGCATTAATTTTTGTTTTTTTTGTGTTTTTTTGGGAGTTTTTTTTTTTAAAAAAACATCTGCTGCTTAGATTCTGTTTTGCTGCGCTGCTCTAAGTGCTTCTAAAGTAATTAATCTTTTGCCTGTATTTTTCATCTTGTATTTGTTTTGTTTATTTTTTAAATTTAAAAACTAACTTTTGGCATAGTTCACTTAAATTGTACATTATAATTAAAAAAAAAAAAATCAACTATGCAACTTTTATTTGTATTCCTTTTTTTTGTAATTTTTTTATTAGCTGCTTTAAATACTTTTACAACAATTTCAAATTGTTGCTATATTTTTTTTTTTTTTAATTTTTTGCTTGTTGCTGCGCTCTCTTAGTAAACGGTGGTTTCATATATTTCGTATTGTAGTTTCTGTCTATCATCTTTAACATTTATAGCATCATCTTTAATAAGTTTATTATCAACTCGTTTTATTACTTTGATCTTTGCAAAGATTGTTGTAGTAGTTGCTGCAATTAGTATTCTGATTAAGCATCATCTTGTGTTTGGCTTATCTTTAGCAGGAATTTGTTATTTACTTAAAATTTGTAGTTAAGCTTTCTTCTTAATATCTTTACAACAACTGCTATTTTTCGTTATATTAGTCAAAATGTGTATTTTCTCTTGCGTTAACGTTATATCATCTGCAAAATTTGCATTGTTTTAATAACGTTTTGTAGCTTATATTAGTAAAGTTTTGAAATTAAGCTTGCATTGCATTTATAAGCATTATTTACTCATTTCACTTTTATATTATAACAGTTTTGTAGTTTAACATTCATCATCTTAATACAATTAATCATCATCTGCTAGTTTTTCAATATTTTAATGACATTTTATTTGCATCAACTGAAACTGTACTTAAGCTGCTTTTTGACACCGATATAGTACGAATTTTAGCTTACGCTTAACAACAATTTTTATTTTTCTCAGTAACTTAATAAAGTTTTGTAGTTTATCATAAAATTTATTTTTTAGAATTCGCGTTAGATGCTGTATTAACTATACATACATATACAATTCATACATAGTTAAGTAACATATAACATATATTTTGATTTATTAACGTTTCGTTTCTGCGTTAGAATCTCTTTTGTTGCAGACTGTGCTGCGCTCTTCGTTTTAGAATCTCAGTTTTTTTTATTAAAATTTATATATTTTTTGTTTTTTTTTTTTTTTTATCTTTAAGACTATTATAGTTTAGCTTTTGTGTACGTAAGACTTTGACAATAATTGTAAGTTTTTTAATGAAAAAAATATTGTTCTTAGTTTTCTTTTGTTTTTTACTTAGAGTAGATAATATTTTAATTGTCGCCAACAACCAGTAGTTTATTTATTTATTATTATTTTTTGTAATTTTGTGACATTTTGCTATGTATGTGTTTTATGGAAATTCCATTATTCTTACAGGCCTTTTCCAACACTGGAAGTACAGTGTAACAGCGTAAGCTACTATTTTGGTGTTTTATTTTTTAGTTTAAATATTATTATTATTTTTGTTGTGATTGTATAGGCAGCACAGATTTTTGTTTTCAAGTCGTTTAGTTCTATTTGGTGTTGGAATTACTTTTGGGTTAAATCGAGTTCTAGACAGTTGCCGCAACGCTTAAGCCCAAGTAAAAAAAAAAAAAAAATGAATTATTTTTTGTGCTACTTTGCTGAATAAGTATTTTTTTCGTGCAAGTTATGTTAAAAACAAAAAACAAAACTATTAATAAATTAATATTCGTTTGTTTATAGACACGTAATCAACTAAGTTAGTTTATATATAAGTGTGTGTGTGTGTGTGTATTAATATCTCTATGAGGTATATATAAATGTTGCATTTTATTTATTTAATTAGTATAAGTATATATATATTTAATAACAATATTTTATAAATTATTTATCTCTATTTAATAAGCTAAGCAACTTGAACGCATATAAAACTTTATTGTATAATTTTTTTATATTTATTAAATACATTTGCTTAGTTAGTGTAAATTTATTTTTTAATATTAATTATATATACGAGTGTGTGTGTGTGTGTGTGTGTGTGGGGTGTACCCAAAACTTTGTTTCATTTTGTGTTGCATACATTTTGGGGCTCGTGAGTTTTTGCATGCATAAATAAAATGAAACATTTTGTAAAAACTGTTTAAATAAATTTTACAAACAAAATAATTTGTCTAAAAAATTGTAAGCTAAACTAACTTGCTGAGAGAAAAAAACACTTGTTCTTTCAGCACAACTTTCTAAATGTTCATTCTTTTCTCTTTTTTTCGGGCAATCTCAAGCGCTGCATATAACCAAAGCTTACTATATACTACTAGGTATATATATGTGTGTGTAGGCGGCGTTGGGGGTTGTTCACGCGTAGTTCTAAAATTTATTATTATTTATTTTTTTCGATACGCATTTTGTACATTTTGCATTAAATGTTTTATAAGAAATATTTAACGGTCTATAACAAGTAGTAGTTAATTAGTGTTGCAAAACGTCGAAACAGTGTTGTCAGTTATTATTTTTTTTTTTTGGTTTAATTACCAGCCAGTACTGAGCCAGTGTTGCCTGCAGCTGCAGAGGAAATAGTCGAAGAACATGATTTGTCTTTAGTTTATGGAAATTTTTTGTATATAGATTTGCTATATATATACATATGTGTGTGTGCGTGTGTGTGTGTGTGTACAGTTTCTTCATATGCGCCTAGTGCATATAAAACACAGCTAAAGGCACTATGCTTAAGCCAGCCTAAGGCCAGACTAAGCCAACAACAGTCAGCCAGCGTTAGAGCGAGCACACTATATATACGCGCTGCAGGCAACAGCATTGCCAGATGCCAGCAGAAAATACCATTTGGCTTAGACTGGTCTCATAGGGGCTTTTGGGCTACAGAGTTTATTTTGTATATATATGTATATATTTTTGGTTTTTTGTTTTTTGCTTAACAACTCTTACGCTTAACATCAACTTTAACAATAACAACAATATGTTCATAACTTAAACACTCGCACTTTGTCAAACTCTCTTGGCTTCAAGCTCAGTTGTTGTCTAACGTCGAAACAATGATTTTTTGTAGCGATTATTCTCATAAATTTTTTTTTTTTTTGGTAGTAGTTGATTTATTTACCATGTCATTCTGTGTATACCTTGTTTCAGATTTTATTATAATTTATTTTAGAATTTAATTTCTTTAGAATTTTGGTTTGCAGTTTTTGTTTTGACTAACTCGTTTTACTAACTACGACAAAAAAAAAAATAGTATTTTTTTTTTGTATTATTTTTTAATTACAATAAATGCTGCTAATTTAAATCGGTTTTTATTTTTTATTTACTTTTTGCATATGCACGCATTTTCATTACACAAAATCTATGTAAGTTGTACATGCATGAACAATAAAAAAAAAATTCTGTTTATTTTTTTTTGTTTTTTAACATTTTTTTTTTTACATTGTATATATTATTATTATTACGTCAATAAATAAAGTACCTCATTTTACTAGTATTATCTCTCTTGAATTTAACTTGTATTTCAGCAATAAACAAACATAACATCATGCTTAATTTTTTTGGACTTTTTTTTGCTGATTCATACGTAGCTTGTTTTGTTTTTTTTTTAATTTATATTTTTAACATACATTCAAAATTTTATCATTATACATACGCAAAATGTGTATGTATATAGTCACATGTATAGTAAATATATATATATATTTAGTGTTTATATGCATATACATAGTTTAGTTTTTAGTATTTTTTGAAGCTTTTTGGGCTTTTTTTTGGGGGGGAGGGAAGGATGTGCTTACTCGCCTACTGCTTGTGCTGCTTCTTCTTGAACAGCTTGTTGACCATCGTCTTGAAGAGATTTGGCTTTATTCATAAGTACCCAAGCGTGGCGTAGGTCTTCACAAAGGTGCCATCACTGGTGCTCACGTTTCTGTGGGGATGGAGTTAAGTGTGAGCTCAGAGTTGTTACAGCTGCTGACTGACTGACTACTCACTCGTCTTCCCAGGGACATACGGCATTGCGTTCGGCACTGCTGCCGCTAGCCTGCTGTGGTTTGTTGCTCTCGGTGGATGTGCACGGCTTGTCTTTATCTTTGTCCTTATCCCTATCTTTTTCCTCCAGTGAGCTCATTTTTTTGCCCTCCGAATTGCGCTTCTTGCGACGACGACGCATTTCATCACTGCTGCCACCTGTTGTTGCTGTTGGGGTTACCACATTGACAGCAGCAGCAGCAGCTATGTCTGCTTCCTGCTCGCAAAGCTCATCGTCCACAGTGTCCACATCGAGTTCCGCTAAAGGTGCCATAGAGGGCGCTGGTGTAGGTGCTGGTGGCACATAGCCCAAATGTCTATCCGTATCTACAATATCGTAGTCATAGACTACATCCTTGCCATCGGCGCCAAACTGCAAGCCCTCTTGATATTCATCGGTGGTGGGCGATAGTTCCTCAGGTGCTGGAGTATACGGCTCAACATCATCGGCTTCGGTTTCGATCTCAGTTGGCTCTTCGAACTTCTCAGCCTGCACAGCTGCTAGTTCATTTGCATCTGACGTTTCTTCATGACATGAAACTGTTGGCGATATTGCTGCCATGCCATGTACACCCGGTTCCAGCACTTGTATAGTAGGCGTTGTTATAACCAGCTCCAGCTGCTCCAAAGCTGCATGCTCTTGCTCATTCTTGCTATAATCGCGTGTTTCTATTAATTCGATTTGCACCTCTTTGACCACAGCTAAATTAGGCGCTTCCTCGACCATAGCAATTGGTGTGTTGGTAGCTGTGGCACTACCTGGACTATCGACACGTAGTGGCTCCGTGGGCGTATTGGTAGTCGAGCTCAGCACTTGCGTTGTGCTGCTGCCCAACTGTGCACATTCATCGGGCGGTGGTGTAATTTTGGTAATGGGCGGCGGTGTCGGTGTGGGTGTGGGCGGGGCAATCACGGGCAATTCAGCTGCCGATTGTTCGCTGTTTTGTGATGACAGCGACATCTTGTGCAGCTCATCTTCGATTTCAGCATCCGAGCTGGAGGGCGGGTCTTTGGTAATGACGCTGCTGCTGTTGCTAGTGGTGACAGCGCATTTGGACTGCTCCTGTGACATAGACAATGGTGGGAAGTTATTACGCCCAACATTTTGGCTGCCCACGGTGGGCGAGGGTGTGGTTGTTGTAGCCATTGCCGAGGTGGATGTGGACGGACGTCCAAATTGATACTCTGGTGCGCGGCTGCAATAATGCAAATACATTTTATTGCAAGTAATGCACATAAGACAAACAATAGCTACCTAGGAGTGAAGGATACAGAGGCTCTTCGTTGTTCGGTAAAATTGGGCATTAAGCGCTTCATGCCCGACTCGCCACTGTCCACGGTATTCTGATGCCTTATGCCCAGATTGCGCTGCATGCGTTCAGCCACATCACTATTGTCGGATGAAGTGCTGTGGAAATAAGTTCATTAAAATAACATTTATTATATCATATACCATGGGGTCCAAAGATTATATTAGGTGCAGCGAGCCTTAAATTTATGTAAGACCCAGTAGGCAAATTCGTAGACCACCCAAAGTTAACAAAAACATTGACACCCCCATGTCCGTCTGTTCGCTTAGATTTCACGGATGTCAAGACCTACAGCAAGCAACTTATCGAATAAAGCTTTTTGTTAGCCGTGGCGGTGTAAGTTTATTGAAGTCGAAAATATAATATATAGTAACTCCCATGAATCGGGAAAAAATCGTTGCTTTTTCAGAATTTTTTTTACCAAGTTCTCAGCTTTGGAGTTGAGTGTCATCACTTAACTATATCAAATTGTCAAATCAGTCAAAACGGTTGGTTTTATTTCGGTTCTAAGGTGCTAAAGCAATATACACGTTTCTTTTCCAAAACGTAGTACTTGGTACGCCTCAGCAAAATATATAATTACCTGGCCAATCGTTGCGTATTCGTCTTTGCTGGCACTGCGGCGCTGACTGCTGGTGTAGCTGCGTCTGCGATTGGCGTCGAATCTTCACTTTCCTGCTCCCAGGGACAAATCGAGAGCTTAACTTGAGCTGCAGTAGCAGGCGCAGCTGCAGGAGCCGGATCATCCCAGGGGCAAACTGCGCTACTGGCTGCACTTGCAGTCGACTCTACGGTGGTCTCCAAGCGTGCAGGCTTGGTTTTTGGCGTTTCTCTAAGCGTGAAGAATAAATGAAACAATTACAATGCGTACTTGTTGCTTAACTCTTCATATATGAAGTTAAAACGGACAGAGAGCAATACACAAAAATGCAAATGCGAATGCTCAACATTTAGATGGTTTTTATAAAAGTTATTGCACTTGTTGCATAAGTTACAAAGACAAAGGATTGACGTTTAGTTATTTACAACACAAAAGTTCAAAGAACACAAGTTCAAATACAAAGCAAAACCAGAAACAAAAAAAATATATATATATTTTTGGAAATGTAGTTTTGGCCAAGTCTGGCAACACTAGACACGCATACGGGCAGGTACTGCATGCTTGGGTGACAACTGTACCTTGAAGAAAAATTCAAGTAGCGCTCATATAAGTTACGACTTACTTGAATAAGATAAAGAGAATGATATACATAAAGCAAATGAGTAAAAATGTAAAGAAACAGACAAAAACGGAGAGCAAGGGATGGCTTCCGAAATTATCGGAGAAGAATAAAACTTGAAAAAGTTGAAATTTCTGAAGTGTTTGACCACCAACATTTGGTACATGCAGTTATCGATAGAATAACATTATTCAGGAAGTCAGCTTTGTCTCACATCTTTATTACAAAGTCACTCACTCACTAGTCATTGACTAAAAATTGTTTCAAGGCTTTAGGTAAATACTTAAATGTATTTGTAGAAAAAGGGTGATTTTTTTAGAGGTATAGAACTTTAATAATAAAACAACGATGGATGATTCGACTGACAAGAATTTTATTTATCCGAAAGATAAACTTGTGGCATTAAATTTTGGAATATAATATCTGGCATATGACCACCACGGCTGTCTCGGATGTAGTCCAAACTGGACGTCTCATTTTCGACGACTTTTTCCAACATTTCTGGCCGTATATCGGCAACAACACGGCGAATGTTGTGTTCCAAACACAACTCCTGGATATGATGGTTGTTCGATTCAGCAATGAAAAATTGACTCTAACGTATCTTCGTTTTTGAAGAAATACGAACCAATGATTCCACCATCCTATAAAACGCTACAAACAGTCAGTTTTTCTGGATGTTTGTGGTTGTGGTGCTTCGACATACTCTAGAGGATTAGCTACACTCAAAATGCCATAGTTTTGTTTGTTGGCGTAGCCATTCAACCAGAAGTGCGCTTCATCGCTAAACTGAATTCGCTTTTGAAAATCGGAAACAACGGCAATCTCGTTGTCGGCCCATTCGACGAATCTACGCCTTGCTTGATGATCGTTTGGCTTCAGTTCCTGCAGGAATTGGATTTTGTAAGCATGCGAACCAGGAAACTTCTGCAAAAACTACCATAAAGTGGATGAACACAGTCCCAATTCGTGTGCTCGATGGCCGACGGACTCATATGGGTCTTCCCCAATGCTACGCTCTACAGCAGAAATAGCTTCTTCTGTTTGCAATGTATAGCTTCTCTGGGAGCGAGTTACGAGAAAACGTGGTTCGAAAACGGTCCATGGGTAATCGAATTAACTGCTCTGATGGACTATTTTGTCGACGATAATATGGACAGAACAATTATATTCGAAATAAAAGCGTTGTTCAGGCGAGAGTCTATTCATGATGAATTGCCAAACCGAACATTTAAGTCGGTCGCCAACTTGAACAGTAATGTCAATTTAAAGTTATATACCTCAAAAAAAACACCCTTTATTAATGGCTTAAAGATTAGAAAGAAAATTGAAAATTAAATTTACCAGAAAAAAGAGTATTTTGAAAGCGAACTAAACGGTTTTTCGTAAATTTCTCCTAAATACAAATATTTCCGACATATATAGATAAAATATATACACAAGTAAATAAAGTCGCTATTTATCAACTTTATAGCTTCAAATATGGATAGCATTTTTGATGTCAAAGCAACTAAGTAATTAAGCAAAAAACAAATGAAAAAATATAAAAAAGAATAAATATTGAATATGGTTTAGTCGTGGCACTTTACTTTTAGAAGCTACTGTGGCCTGCCTAACACAAAACAAGTCAGTGGTTTTTTTTTTCGTAAAAAAAAGTAAAAAAAAAATGCTGAAGAGCTATACACACGAAATATATACAATGTACGACGGCATAGGAAAGATATGCAAGCTGGAACACAGAAACATAACGATAGGTGGATAGCGATAGGCGATAACTATAACGATTACGAACGACAACGATATCGACAAGTACAAGTACGAGTACAATGGGCTGCATGGTAGGGTGTTTCACGAAAACTAACAAATACACATTAGTAATTCTACATATTATGTAAAAGGTGTTTTTTTTTAAGTTTAACAAAAAAAATGTTTTCATTTTTCATTACGAAAATATCGAAAAACTAGAGGACGTCAGCAAACCTTCTATGTCCATAGCCGTTTGAGTTGACCGAAACAGTCTTTTGTCAGTACACAAATCGTTAGATTCACTTAAAATTTATAAAGATTATAATTTGAAGTGCAAAATTTTAGAATTACACAATTTCCACTCGATTAATAAGCCTAAGAATTACTTGAAGCTGTATGAGATATAAAATTGACCATATTTACCATATTTAGTTCACAAAAGTATTTTAGTATTCAAAGCACGAATTAGAAAGTATGTTGGTTTGGATCTAAATCGATCTCTCTTAGAAAAATAATAGTTTGAAAAAAATTTGTTAAATTTGTTGAAGTTTTCTACATATTGTAATGTAGTTCGTTATTTCAAAGTTATTCGAATTAGAATATTACTTTAAAATCGCTTTAATGTAATTTAACGCATCTTGATTGATTGCAATCAATCCAATGGATGGCGGCATAACCCAAAAGTGTTTCTAGAAACATTTGTTTCCGCTAATTCCGCAAAATCTCATTTTATGTAACTATAAAAACTATTACGAAATGTAAGAATTTATAAGCACTAACGCATAATAAAGGTTTGCTCATTGCTAGTCCTAAGATTTATATTACCATTTTTTTTTTATTAACAAAAAAAAACACCCTTTCATAGATATTATGTTACGCTTTAGGGCTTGACCGACTTTGGACAGCATTTGTACTAAGTGTGAACGTAGAGAGAGATATATATTTGTATAGAAAGCGAGCGAGAAACAACAGTGTGAACAGAGGGATCATATAAGTACATAGGTACTTTGGACACGAAAAGTGGTAAGTACGTTAAATAGATTCCGCATTGTATGGAAACAGAGTAAGTATATATATGGAAAAAAAAAGTAGTAGTAGTAGGTACAAGAGTATTTTATTTGGATTTAAAAAATTTTTGATTTTTACTTGTATTTTATTTTATTTTTTTTTTTTGATTTGTTAAAACAAAACTGAGAAAAATGTCTTACGGAAGTGTCTGTAAACTACTTTCGCGATTTCCGTAGGCAGCATAGATTCCGGCATCCATGACCGCCATGTGTCGCTGCGGCATATCGCCTCGGTAAATGGAATCACTACTGCAGTGCGTGTGACATGATATACATTATATATATTTATATATATAGCATACATAGTTGATTATTAAACGTTTTAAAAAGTTGTTCAATGTAGGTATTTTTTTTTGTGGTGATGTTTTTGCAAATTGTTGTTATGTAAAAAAAATAAATAAATGAAAAAAAAAGATTATATAAAAAAAATATAAACATATATAAAAATATATTATATATAAAAAAAATCAGAAAAATACATAACTAATACTTAAGAAAAGAAAGCACTTCAGCGTAGCTATGCGAGCAAGTATGTCAAAGTTAACAAAACAGCCAATGTTGCTGCTTACGCCAACTAGCTTAGGGTAAGTGCATCATATTTTTTTGGTTTTTCATTTGCTACGTTTCTAAAAGTTTCTTTCAAATAAAATAAAGACTGGCAATATTTTCAGCATTATAATATCAAACGATTCTTCAATTATTTTCTTCTTTTTTGGCTTACTTTTAACTTGACATACTTGCTTCGCGACGTGCAGACTGGTAGCTTCTTTTTTCACTTTACACTAAATTTAAAACTAAATTTATGTATTAGCAAAAAAAAGTATAAAAAATAACTGTATAAAAATCGTTAATTTATAAGAAAAAAAAATTTATTGCAAAATAAAATTCAAAATTTATATACGCTGCTCACATCCACAAGCACACAGGGTTTTTGACTAGCTAGGCTGATGCAACTCACCTGTACGGTATCTCGCTGAGATTACTCTGCGAGTGAGAGTGCGGCACCTTGGCACCGGCATCCTTGTTCACACCAATAACGGCCAGCTCATGGGCGGAGCCAGTGAGACTACGATCGCTACCACGACGACGCGATAAATTGCCGGGTGGTGGTGCATGCATCATGGAGCTGCCACTGCCAGTGGTACCCTTCGCAGCATCACCCAGATTTGGCTGGCTGGAGAGTGCAGCGGTCATTTTCTTCTTGGCACCGCTGACGCCACCAAAATTGAAGAAACGTTTCTTATGAGACGGCTGTATGCCGCTCTCGAGCATGCGCTTGTAGTGATCGGAGCGTATGAAGCGCGGATAGCAATCCTTTTTAAGCAGCAGCATATAGATATGCTCGGAAGCGGAATCGAAGGTAAAACGTGATGGATTCTTAAGACCACGCAGCACACTCTCCATGGTTTTGCCATCAATATTGATCTCACACGGTGCACCCGGCTTGAGAAACTCTCTGCAAGATTGGGGAACATTATTAGCTTGACTGTCAACTGTTGCGCTTGTTCCTTAATACTTACTCATAGATCTCATTGACTTTGCGCGCTACCTGGGAGTGAGCAGAGCGTCTTAAACGATTCACTGCTATCCAGAAGCGTATGTTCTCATGCGAGTATTCCTTTTCCAAAAACGATGTGAACTCTTGCAGACCCGTTGGATCAGAGACTAATTCCTCTATGGAAATGGCCCAGCGTTTGACGCGTTTCTCCGTGGGTATATCCACAAATGTATTGTTTAGCTGCCAAAAGGCTATGTCTTCGGTAACCCAGGGATTGGAGGGCAATGCGGGCTGCAAAAAGAAGTCATACTCGGTAAAGGTTTCCGAGTAGCCCACAAGCGATTCACAAGCTTGAGACATCTTCATGCGTGTACGATTGAGCGACTTGCTTAGATAGTCCACATCGCGTTGCATATCGTCGACAGTCTTCTTCTTATTCGGCTTAAGACCTTGACGATCGCGTGAGGGTACCGGACAGGGCTCCAACGGTGTGAACTGACCGGGTGGGGGACGGTGAACACGCCAATAGGCACGTTCCTGCAACAGACAGCCATTATTTGCATAATATTGCAGAGGCAGGTATATTGATAACTTACCTGCGAATCGCCAACAATCTTGTCACCCTTTTTGCGCTCCTTAGCCAGACGCACCTGCTCCTCAGCCTGCATAGATATAAAATCCCATTTACCTTTGAGATTCTTATGCAGTGAGGCAAGTGCCTCGGCTTCGTAATCCTCAAGCGCATGACGCTGCTTGTTACGCAAGGAGCGCTTGGCCAAATAGATGGCATATTCCACATTATCGGGCGCCTTGTGCTGCCAAGGCCAGTAGTAGGGCGTCTGAAAGCGATACAGCGATGAGTCATCCTTAACGGTCAACGTTTTGGAGTCGTTGACGGGAAAAAAGTAACCATGCAAGCATAGCTGATTGGCTATGTTTAACGCCTCCGATTCCTCAATTTGCAAACGGTCCATTAGCCACTCAATCAAATCGTAGCCTGCATTCAAAGAGCCATACATTAAGTAGTGATAGCGCAAGGATTGTCGTAGCTCCAATACTTACCCATAAATGCATACGGAATGGAGGTGAGGAACATTTTTTGTTGTCGCACTGGCACACCATGCTCCTGATCCTGCATCTCTCGCACCAGCGCCTCCATCTGTAAGCAATGCAAAGGCTGTCATTAGTGACACACTTGGCTTTTGATAAAAGTTCAAGGACATTCTACTAGACTCTTCAAATACTCTTGTGCCCAAAGGTCTGACGAATGCCGCTTTACAAGTATGTATGCAGGCGCACGTTTTAGTTCTTTGGCATAAATTAACAATATCCTTTTTCGGCAAGGTCAACACAGCGGCTTAAGTCAACTACTCATACAGAAGTTAGGAACTTTTATATCTAAGCCTTAGGGAAGCTATGTGTGTATGATAAATAATTGGCACAGTTTGAGGATGTGAAAACTTATTTATTGGATGTTTTTTATGGAAAATAATGCCCCGACTGCTTGGAAGACCAAGATCTCTGACAGGGAATCACTTTATTTATCGACTAAATAAGAATTCTTTTACATAAGAAAACTAGAAGCACAATTTTAAGAATCTATTTTCAATCAATTAATTTTAGAAATCTATCTTTGAGTGGTAGTCGAAGAGCTCTCTCGAGTATTATTCATATTTCTCAATAACGATTAGCGAACCACCTAAGTTGGCATTACCATTTTGTACCAAAACACGAATCAGTTGATATCCAAATCACTGTTCATTAAGTTGAACAAACTAGGCAAGCACACGGTAGTCCTGTAGACTGTCCGGCAGGTATCACACAGCTCTACCCCTAGGGTTCGTGATCTGAGCTACCAGATAAAAATTTCCTTAGACTAGCCACATCGATAAACAGCTTAGCCTTCTCATAATTTATGTAACGTTAAGGATTCGTGGACAGTGATAGCTGCTGTCGAATCGAACAACCTGACCAACGCCATGGGCTACGATTTATGAAACGGAATGCAATCTACACAGAAAATGCCCAGAAATGAGTCGGCCTTGTTGCAATCATCGGATCAAAGGTTCTATGTATGACCAGTCTAAGTAAGAAGGAATCGTTGACAATTCCGCTTATTCTCTTCAAACAATAGGTCTACGTTAGAATAAAAATATCTAAGAGTTATGTTACGGAAGACTTAAATATAACAGTAGTTTGGCTTACCACCAAAAAGATGACACAGAGACTGCAAGTCTTCAGCAGCAAATGCTTGAGAATAGTCTCGTGTCACACAGGCGAGCCCTCTATAAATATCCAAGTAAGGAAGAAAAAATGGAGGTGGATAGGGCATGCTCTCAGAAGAAATCCAAGCAGTATTGTAAGGATGGCACTGAAGTGGAATCGCCAAGGCAGCTGGTGGACCGGAAGATCCAAGGCAACCTGGAGAAGATCCATCCTCCAAGGATTGGCCATGTCGAACACAACATGGAACAGAGCTAAACACACAGCTCAAAACAGGGTTCGTTGGAATGCTCTTGTAGAGGCCCTAAGTTTCCAAGCGAAATAACAAGGAAAAAAAAGGTTTGCGGTTAACAAGCCTTCCTATAAATTGGAATTATATAGATGATGAGAAAAACGGAGGTGTGACTGCTGAGATACGTTTTCTTTAGTTCAATTTTCGAAAATGATTTTTAATTCCAGAAATTTTAAACAATACTTTGGCAAATCTGAATGCACACAAGAATGCTGGCGTGTGTAGTAAGCATTTCCTTAACAAATGCTCGCCATGGCGAATATGTGCCCCAACGAGATTGAACTACGCAGAAGGAAGTGGACTTGGATTGGCCATGTTTTAAGAAGGCCATCATCTGACATCGCCAGATCAGCACTGGAATGGAACTTGCAAGGACACCGGCGACCTGGTAGATCTCGTAATATATGAGTTAGAATTATGTCTGGTGGGGCTAACGCGTTGGGCAATTCCTGGAACAAAGTCAAGCTGATAACCAGGAATTTACATTTTAAATGTTTTATGTATATAAATTTATATGATGATGATGATGAGGATGATGATAGTTAGCCTCAAAGTATTATTGGCCAATCCGAGGGCTAAGATGAAAAGATCAAGTGGAGGAGGACTTATCTGCAGTTGGAGTGTATAACTGGAGAAGCCGCGCGCAAATTAGGGGCGTCTGGGGAGAGCTAGTAATGTCGGCTTTAACCCGATAAGGGGTTGTGATGGCCAAACAAAAAATGTGGAGTCTGAAGGGACTGCTTGACAGATGACAGGTGATAACTGCCAGCAATTCAATTATTTATGTTAAAAATTAATAGCTGCTTTTTAATTGGAGACATACAACCGGAGTGGAATTTTTTTCCGCAGCAGCACTGGTGCATTTCTCTAGCACTGACACAGCTAGCAAGTCGATGTTATTTGACTAAGTAAATCTTTATTAGGCACCGGTTCTCTTCGATTAGCGATATCTCCATGCTCCGCCTTTGGAGGGATGATAGCATAGTCAAGGGGAATCCACTTAATTTTTTTTTAATATAACACTAGATAGAGTTCAGGCTCACTGTTGGGAGTCAGTTAGGAGAAGAATAACAAATAATGCTGTCGGAGAAGCTATTGCTACTGCATTGGAATGATAATTTCGAGGCATTTATAAATCTGCAAAAATCGAAAGAAACTGAGAGCTGTGCAGACTAAATCGTTAAAAGTTGCACATTTTTGCTAATGTGAGGGCTCCAAACTTTTAAGAGCATATTTTTGCACACACAAAAAAACCCCGCTTCTGCGGTTTACGGAATTGCAACACAGATGTGCACTACTACCGAAGATGACTATATACGGCAGCTGTTGCTCCTTATCGCTTCCTTGCACTAATCTATCAAGCACTCACAACAAACTTTTCGATTGCTTTTTGGGCAACCCGAAACTTACCTTATCGAAAGCCATTGGACGCGATAGCTTCTCAATTGTCTGCTGTTGCGGCTGTTGGCTGCTGGTACCACCACCACCACCACCACTGACACCTAGCAAATGACTAGTGCCCGAAATGGAGCCATGATGCTGATGATGCGGCGCATTGACTGTTGAACCGACCGTCTGATGCGAATGCTGATGATGCTGCAAATGATGATGACCCACTGAGCTGCCGCTAAACGCTGTTGCCGCTTGTGTGGTGGCCGAGATGGCTGTTGCTGTAGAAGCCAGTGCCGGACTAGTGCCGGAACCACTTACCGCAGTAGCGCTGGCAACATTCGCATTTGCGTTATTCGTATTTGCTCTAGCAGCCACATGGCTGTTGCCAGAAACAGCCGGAGAGAGTGCCTGTTGAGCAGCTGGTATGGTGGTCTCCAAGCTTAGCGTTGTGGGCTTAATACACTGTGGCAAACGCACCAGCTGCTGCGACGTGGCGCTGACAGCGGCTGCAGGCGCAGCCGCAGCGGCAGCGGCTATTGAAGCCGGATTACGCAGCACCAGCTGACGATCTCTGTCAGGCGGTACTCCGCCGGGCGGCTCCATGGCCGCTAGATGTGCTTAGAGCCTTGCCGCCGTCGTTGGCACTATGATGTGTTTGGCTTAGTGCTGGTGCGTTCTAATGCGCCAATAGCGTTGCTTTGCTTGCAGTCTTGACTCGGGCTCGCTAAGTTATTGATTTTTTTTTCTTCTGTTTAAATTTTTTTCGTAAAATTAGTTTTGTTGCTTTTTATTGTTGTTATATGTGTAAGTGTGTGTGTGTGGGTATGTGTGTTGCTTGCCGTGGAAAACTCCGGCAAGACGTTTGGCTTGCCGCTGGCTTTCTTTGGCTTTCCGTCCGCTCTTACTCGAGATGAGTCCACTTTTTGTTTTTATTTTTATTTTTTTTTTCTTTTGTTGGCAATTTTAAGTTGCTATGACTTTGTTCTTATTTTTTATTTTCTTTTTTTTTTGGATTTTATTCTGTTTGTTTTTTGTTTCTTAGAAACTTTTTTGTATTTCGCGTTGCCTCTAGCTGGCGCTTAAGGTTCAAGTTTCAAGTTTTCTTTTGGCTTTACACTACATAAATTTTTCTTTGATTTTTATTACTTAATTTTATTTTTATTTCTGTTAAGGGCGCTTTGTATTACGCCTTGAATTTGGTGCGTGGTCACTAAGTCGCAGTTAGCCAAATTCCATCATGTCTTTGTGTATGGAAATATTTGCTGTGAATTGGACGAGGAAACAAGAAAAAAAGTTTTAAATTACACGAAATAAATTAATTAAAATAGTTTTGGGGCATAAAGTACATAATGCTCTCAGAACACCCACAAAAAAAAATGTATAAAAAAAATAATGACAAAGCCAAATGCAGATTACATAATCTAAAAGGTGAACCAAAGACTTGAACTAACCTTTCCATTAAAAACAGATTTAAGGCAAATGATGTTTTGTCCTTAGGCTACGAATGCGTTTCATATTTTTTTAATAGAAATGTAACATTTTGTTCAACATTTTTTATTTTTAATTAGTTTCGTCCGCAGATGAATCGCGACTAGACTTCACTCTCCATACACTTTTTTTCATTAAAATATTTCATTTACAGCAATTTACTCTCCAGAGTATCTGTATGAAAAAACTAACTTGCTCTGACCACTGCTTAATTTTAACTTAAACTGACTGCACTACTCCATCTACTCTATTTCCTTCTCAACCAAAGCTTTATTCCACATTGGACTCCAATGCTAACACTATTCCGTATAAATACACTTTTTCCGAATTCTGACTTTTACGAATCTCGACTCTTGCGCTCTTCACATCAAGATAACAACTAACTCAATTTGATGTTTCCGACAATGCAGAAATAAGACAAAGTATTCTTCAATTTATGTCTGTGCTCTGCTATTAGAGAACACACAACCTCTGGAAATGTCTTCAACAGGTCTGGGGGGTTAAGACATTGTCTAGATACGTCGAGAGAAGAAGACCACGGAATCTCAGCATTGGTGAAGCAGTTGAAAAGTTAAATACCTGTCTGTGTTGATAAGCAAAGACAACAGCGCAAGGGACTGCACAACGAGATCGGCTTGTATCAGCTAATAAAACCTACTAATCAGGCCACAACTGCAATCGAGGATATGCAAACCAAGTATTTATGATACCATCAGAAGGCCCATAGTCACATATGGAGCAGAAGCTTGTACAGGACGGCAGCAGACAAAGAATCCCTAAGAATCTTTGCAAGAAGAATACTGCGCAAAACGTTTGGGGCAAAGATAAATGAACACGGTGACTTTATTTCAAGGAGCAATGACAAATTGTTGAGCTTGAACCATAGTGAAGATGTAGTCAAATTCATTAAGTCCCAGAGGTTAAGAGGGATAAGACGTGTTCTACGAGTCGATCAGAACAGAACACAATAGCGTGTGCTGGCATAGACACCACTCTCCACAAGAAGCAGGGATCGACAAGAAAACGTCAAATTGACAATATTGACCACGAAATGCTGAAGATGGAAGTAAGAAACTGGCACGCTCTTGCAGACACGAATGGTGAAGAATTGTTGAGAAAGCCAAAACCCACTCCGGCTTGTAAGGCTGAATTAGGATAATGGTGATGATTCTTCTGTCTTACTTCAATTCAGGCTTTGACTCAGCAAGACTATTTTATAATCAGAATTGTAAGTTTATCGACTCTCGCAGCTTTAGGTTGGAATTGTATGGACAGCAGTTGGGTATCCTTATGGACGTGCTTTAAAATCAACTTGAGGCTTTAAGCTCAGACATAGTCTATTTTTTTTGTAATCACTTCAGAATTTTTGACTCAAGTAGCTCGACTATAACAAATGGCAAAAATATTTAAGTAGCTTCAGTTTTCTTCTACCTCAGTTGTGCGAACTTCGGCCATTGAAATTGTGAGAGAAAATAATATTCTTATCTTGGCGAATTAACTTCATCTCGTTAGGGAATTGAGCATTTTTGTAAAAGCAAATATGGAAAATTTAAATTTGCAGCACTGGTGCATTTGCGTAGCACTCACATAGCGAGCAAATCAACACTCTTTCTCAACGTATATGTCTATTCATAAAAGATACCGCAGCTTGGATACGGCATCCATAACTACGAAAAATTTGCTAGGCTTGTTGTCTTGTCAGCTCCCCACAAATGTTTCTAGAGCGTAAAATTCTCGAGTTGTGATCAACAATTGAATTGCTTATTGCAATATACGAGTATACTTTTGGGTCTAAATATTATATATATTTGTTAATGATGTTAGATCTTAAAAAGTATACAATATAATGAAGTAGGAGATTAAGTGTTTAATTATTTATGATAGCTTTTATTTCTCTGTAGGTTGCTCAATCAAGAAATCGGATGAGATGACCTTAGGTTTTAGTGTAATACTTAAGAAACAGTAGAGAAAAAAACTGTAGTCGCAAAAGACAGGGCCTTGGGAATGGTGGGCAGTACTAGTCTCTGTAAGACTTCACAAATTTATTTAAAACTAGTTTGAGCATACGCTATGGTCACATTAGTATATCATCTTGATTTTCAAAGAAATGCTTACTCAGAAACACAGTTCGGCTTTTTTTTTTTCGACATTTATTTAGCGGATGTGGGTTGCTTTTTGTCTCAGATGTTTAGAATCCAAAAGTCTACAATTTCTAATAAATTTTCTGAGAAACTGTTTGTAAAAGTTAAGGTAGTTAGAAGTAGATGGTGGACAATACTAATGAAAATTGTTTACTTTTGGTTTCTTCGTCTAACGGAGTACGGAAAAATTTATAAAAATTGGCAAATAAGCAAATGGAACATTTCGAAAACATAAAAACAAAACAAATCAAAATTTTTAAATTGCTAACTGATGAACTCAAAAGTAGAATCAACTACAAGTATTCCTGATGATATGATTAATATTACTTACAATGTTTCATTTTTCTTCGTTTTCTTTTCTTTTGCGTTTCCTGCGTACACTTGGCTCCTAAGTATACTCTCCAATTCGTCATATAATTTATGAACTGCAAATCTGCTTCAGCATTGATTTCTTAAGTGTGGCACACTATGGGACATAGCACTGTGGCATGCCACTTCTTGAGGCTGCGGCACATGTCTTAAGATTCTGTAAGAAAGCCAAATGGCGAGAGAGAGAGAGAGAGAGAGAGAGAGTGAGAGAGAGTCAAAGAACAATAAGAAGAACAAAACGGTAGTTAGTTACTTGTTACTTGTTAAACAGTAATTAAGAATGTATATAGCATTAAGGTTGGTCTATATGTTACACACACACACACATGGGCACTCATATACAAACACACTCACACACACACAAACGTACACACACATATGTGTATATTTTTTTCGTTATTAATTTGTGCAAGGAAACGTCTGCTAATGTTGCAATTTCCTTTAGTTGCCACTTGGACAGGCAATTTTGCAACACTCAATGGGCAATGTTAAAACAAGGTTTAAACGTCAGAGAGCAAAGGGAGCAAAAAAAAAACCCACTGGTAGCTAGAAGAGTATGAAGGGCAGAGTAGAAGGACATAATATAATACATATACATAATATATTTACATATATATGCACATAAGTTGGTCGCTTCATTTTACGAAAAAGTTACTCTGTCAACGTGAGCTCTATACACGCACACCCGCACACACACACACACACACTTATATAGTTGTTGAAGTGCTTGTATGTGTGCATGTTTGTTTGTATATTTGTATTTGTTTATGTGCTTGTCGATTTGTTATTTGCGTACAACAACATGATTAGCAAAAGGACTCTCAGCGTTATGATTTAATCAAGGACGTTTCAAGTGTTTCATGCCCCTAATGAAAAATTATGCTACACACAAAAACCCAACGACGACATCTTTATCTCAGTCTCTTGCTCCCCCCCCCTCACTCACAGTCTCTCACTCTCGGTTGTGCACAGAAAGATGACACACATTGATACATGCCATTACCCTGGAGAAGTCCAGCAGTGTGCACATAAGTCTGCAACTGACTGTGTGCGCGTACTTGATGCGATTTCGATGCATTATAAAGAGAGAAAGAGAGAGAGAGAGAGAGAGACAGAGAGAGAGTGAGAGAGAGATTCGAATGACTTTACCTGTAAGACACAAGAAGTGGCAGCGCCGATGGGACAAAGAGCTAGCCAAAAATCATATCCAAATAAAATCAAAATAAATTTTCAAATCTCACGGATAAAACTTAATTTTCAATATTGTTTGTCATTGTAACATAGTCAGTATTACGTTCATTTTTACTACATAAAACCCAACTAAATATAGTTTAGTAATTGATGCATCCAAAATGCGATTGTGCAAAACGCTTATATCAGCGATACCAATATATGTAGAGGAAACCTGGACAATGAAAACGACGCATAAGAAAAAAATTGATAATTTTGAAAGCAAAATACTTCGCCGTATACTTAATCCCGTGCAAGAAAACGATGGGCTCCCATCGCCTTTGATATAACAGCGAATGCAAGGAAGAACTTGGTGCGCCAGCAATCAGCAAAAGGATCAAGCTCAAGCTACTGCAGTGGGCTGCTCATGTCCAAAGAATGGACCCCAGTAGCCCCATAAAAGTCTTCCAAAACATACCCAAAGCAAGAAGAAGAAGTGGGCGTTCAACTGCTCGAGGAAGAAACTGGAAAACGCTAGCTCAACATCTCACAGTGGTTCCAAGAGCCGAAAAAGCTGGCCAAAAAATCGGAGAACCGAAAATAGATTTTCATGAATAATTTATGCTCATTTCATACAGAAGTCCCTTGCGCATACAGATACGGAAACGACAGCTCAAAATATCGGATTGCTGACCTTGCACGACATTATGAAAATTGGCTTCTACAACTTTTTAAATCGTTTGAAGGAAAGATCAACACTATAAAGTTTTGTAGCTTTGCGCGAGATAAAAGTTAAATGCTGGTCAAATTAACCGCCATTTTGTGTCAGCCATTTTGTTTTCATTAATTTTGATACCAGATTTGGATTTCTTGACCCAGGCAACACTGTTGAAATCATTTTCGAGCATTTCTATTCAAGAAACGATTTTTGACCAGCTTTTTAGGCTCTTGGGACCACCTGTGCATCGTGAAGAGTGGAGGAGATATCAAAGGGAGGCCAATACTCAACTGGTATAATAATAATTTGATGCATCGCCTATAAGACACTTTTTACCATTTTAAAAAAAGTCGATTGCCGAATTCAAGCGAAAAATCTCCTGTACCGACAAGGTTAATTTGCACAACCTATTTTGAAAGGTACAACTATTTTGCAATTGCTTTGCAATACGTACAGCAATATGAGTTGTTTGGATGCTTTTTGTTATGATGCTGCCAGGAGACCTTTTTATTTGAAGCAGCAGCATAATTTGCTCTGTAAGGACATATGATTTTAAAGGGTAACACCGCCTAATGGGAGACGTTACCAAGCATAGCCAGGACTAAAGCTCTCCAGCACTCCCACACTAATGTGATCAAATGATTGGAAATCGGTATGGACCGAAACGCATCTTTACAGACGGATCCAAAACGGGTACAGAGGTGAGAGCATAGGTATACTACATAGATCCATACACGAAAGCGTCATTTAAGTTATCGGACCACTGTAGCATATTTTAGGCGGAAGGTCTATAAATAAAGCTGTAGAACTTGCGCTCATTCTACATCTTCCGTCTGACTGTCGAAGACGGAAATCAAATCCAAGCAAGCCTTTACCATTAGCTCCAAATGTGTGCTGGCAAGCAGGGTCTTACTAGATGCGCTAAGCACCCGTAAGAGAGTGCGTATCTTTTAATTTCCCAGCCACCAGGGCATTGATGGAAACGAAATCGACACGAACTAGGGCTGAGAACTTGGGGATACCTCTAAAAGCTATTAAACACAAATCGAAAGAAAGCGCTGCAGTCGCTCCCTACAGAAGGTGGCACAACACGACGAAATGTAAAACCGTCCGCATCAAGTGTGGGAGAACCAAGCTGAAATTAGTCAAGCACATTATGCAGCTACCCAGGAAAGACTGCAGTGGGATTGCTTATGGGCCTCTGGTTGACCGCAGCACATGCCAAAAGGCTGGGCTTGCACCACAATATTTAATCTCCCAGGTCATTCCGCGAATTTCGCTCTAATTAGAGTTACGCTCTATATATGTCATATGGAAGAGCTCTCAAAATGACAGATTATTTGTCATCTTCGCAGCGGTGCTGCAAATATCAATGAGCATTCCAGGGCTGCTTGTTGCAACGCTAGGATGCGTTTCATCTCTATCAAGTGTTCAATTGGCTGCTGTCACCTTTCAAAATCAATTGCCCAATGCTGCAATTCTTCATTTAGCTTAAAGAACACAAATCTGCAATGGTTATGTTTGCGTTGGACATAGATTCTAGAGCTCGGTATGCACCCAGCAACAAATAGTACAAAATAAAGTCTCGCGAAAAATCACAATCTCACTAATGTACTCTGGTAATTTGCAACAAGATCTTTAAATTCCTTATGAACTCATCCCAATTTCCAAGCCACTTACACTTACCAAGAAGGTGCCTAATATGACTCTACCGAAGTTGTCAAATTGTAAAGGGTGTTTTTCTCGAGGTATAGAATTTTAAGTTCGCATTACTGTTCAAGATGGCGAACGATTCAACAGATGTCATGTGATTTATTCTCAGTTTGCTTAGGTAATTCAAGAATTGAAGTCCAACCATCATCAAGCAAGGCGAAGATTCCTCGAATGCGACCAAAACGAGATTGCCATTGTTTCCGATTTTCATAAGCGAATTTTGGGACTATGTAAAGTCATTGGTCTATGCGGATAAGCCACAAACGCTTAACCATATGGCAGACAACATTCACCCTGCTATTGCCAATATACGGCTACAAATACAAAATGGACGTACAGATTGGACTAAATCCAAGCCAGCGGTGGCGGTCATATGCCAGAAATTATATACAAAAATTTAATGCCACAAGAGTATCTTTAGGATAAATAAAATTCATGTCAAGCGAATAATCCGTTGTTGTTTCATACCTCTAAAAAAAAAACCCTATATTTGGGTAAGTTTGATTTTATTTTAATATTTCGTGTTTCAAATTATGTGTTTTCGAGAATGTATTTAAGTATCATATCGGATCTACTTAGTGATTTAGCGATTAAACTTTATTTACTCAAGCCCCGACCATACTGTTTCCATAAATCAGTTTGATTATCTCTGAATCTTTATAAAACACATCATGTTTAAATATTAAGCAAAATAATATATGAACATAAACTATTTCATAAAATTGAAGTGATGAAAGTTAACAAAATCACCAAAATCAAGAGATTGTGAATTTAAATTAATATTACGTATACGCCATGTAGCTCCAATAGGCTACCATCAATTTTTGCATTCATGGATACAACATTTATGTTATGCTGATTAAATTCATTAATTTACGTTTGTTGTAATACAACTATACCGAATGTTTCTAAAATGTCAAAATTTTCGACGTAAATTAAAAAATCTACAATATTTAATATATTACACTTGGAATGGAAATTGCCGTTTTCAATAAAACTTTCACAGCAAATGCATAAAAAAAGTATATTTTGCGGAAGCGATTTTTGGATTTTGACGTTTAAAACCGATAAAACATATATTTTAAATCTATGAAGTTCTAATATAAGCTTCTCATGAAGTCTTTCAAATATTTAATAAACAAGATTTGCCTTCAATTGGAACTGGATCTGAACGGTGTTTTCTGAGTATCATATTATATATTGTGTATACATTTGCAGAGCGGCACAGAACATCATATTCTTTTTATATGACAAATCCGAACTATCCAAATGAAATTTTTGATAATATATTTGTTTTTGCTAAAGTTATAGAGAGATATGTGTACTTTATTGAATCTTGATTAGCTGCAATTTGTGGCAATATGACTTTAAAATATTAAATAAACCAGCTGCAGTGGGCCTCAGACCCACTCTGAACTTTAGCCACACCGCCCCACACCGCCACAATTATAGTCCCAGTTCCAAGTCGAGTCAGCTTTGCAGACATCTTATGAAATACCTAAAACGGCTTTGGATAAATCTTTCTGAGCTGCTCCAGTCGTTGGTATTGTTGTTGATGGTTTTGTAGCTGCTTATAGCTAAGCTTTTCTTATGCCATTGTTTCTTCCCATTTGGCAACCACTGAGTCCTAGAAGTGGCATATAAATACATATAAAATATACTATATTTGGCGTACAGAGCAAGCGACTTTGTTGTTGCCATCGCACAGTGGTCAAGAATGATTTTCTCTTGAGAGAGATATGAAGGCATGGTATTAGAAAAATGTTAATTTGTGAAAAAATTAAACTCTGGTCATTTGCTTATAATATCAGAATTAGAAGTTATATTGTACGAAAAATGTACTTTCATTTGGTTTCTATTATTTAAAAGTTTAAGATTCCATTTATGTAATCTTTAAGTGGAAATTTGTAGACTCCAATAGTTTACCCCTATCAGCCTCAATTAGGAACAACCTTAACTTCCTTGAGAGTCGAACGGTCGCCATACAAAATCTCTATACCAAATTCGTAGAAGTAGTTTTACTAATTAGTCCATGGAGAAGAAGAACCAAGTAAAAGACGAAGAACGTGCATTACGAAGAGCCTTTGATGAGATACCGCACGTCGCGCTGGAGTGGAACTCGCAGCACACAAGGCGGCGCGATCGACTCCAAACAACGTCAAGAAGAACGGCTCGGAGGGAAACTTTCAAATCGTTGAACAAGCTGCGGAAGAGATAGGGACAATTGGAAGTTTTATATTGAAACCTTAAGTTCGTCGAAGTAGTAAGGATTATTTGTTTATTATTATTATTATTAACATTAAAATCTGCACAATTTTTTGCATTAAATTTTAAGGTAAGTCCACTGCGAATGTTCGTCGAGCCACTGTGCGATACCGTCGCCAATCTGCTTTGCTTTTTATTTTTATTGTTGGAATATTTTAATCAAAAACTCAAGTAAACATAAACAAACAACAGAGGCAGCAACGTCGTCGCCATCTTGCTTGTTGTTGCTGTTGATAATAAGGATAATGTCTGGTAGACGCTGACGTCCTTCACTGTTGTTGTTGTTGTTGTTGATGGGCTATCAATGAGTACATGAGCACCACCAACTCGATATGCTTAACTTTATACGAGGGTTGGTACAATTATTTCCAAGTATGTTCAAAGCGACAAAGCTCTTTCGTGGGGCTACCTTAGTTGATAATTAGTTAAAACTTCGACAATGTTGCCCAAAGAACGTGTTAATACGCCAGTTATTATTTATACAGGGTGCGCCATTTCTTATGTCGGTATTTCAATGTTGAACAACTTAAACTTTTGACCTGATAAAGTACTTTGTTTTATGGGTTCCCAAAGAGAATTTTGCTGAAGAGATAATTTTTAACAACAGTTGAACAAGTCGTTTACGAATTTTAGAAAAGATCGAATCGCTGCCCATTCGATAAACGTATAAAAATCGCATATTTTTTATAAATCTTAAATTTAAAATTTTATTTTATTAATTAATTAGGGTTACAACTAAAGACAGTGGACCTAAAGATTAAACAATTTGAAAATCTGAAAATTAAGATATATTAAATGATAACGAGAAGAATATAATATAAAACTAGTTCGTTTCCCTAACCTGATGGGTGAATTCTTTATAGATATGCACCGTATCACAGTTGGGGCTGGCTAGGAACTTGGATTTACAATGTATAAGATGATAACAGAAAGTAACATAAAAGTTTTGGAGAGAAGCCAAAGAACAAGGTTTACCAAGTTTGGTTTTCAGAGTTCGTGATTGGTCAAAGAAGTTCGATTTGGGTAAACAAAATAAGTTAAGATAGATAAAGAGACGAATTGGATAGACTACGTTCATAAGAGAGGAAATCATAAGAGGATGTTTTTATAACTTGCGCATAAGACATGAAAATGATCTTATAATGCATAGTTAGATCTACAAATTGGTATGCTAGTGGTCAAAAATAACGAGTTACTCCGAACGGAATGGTAAAAACCAATTTCCTGAAGGTGGTAAGAGAGTCAATGAAACCGAGTAAAAGCTTAGCAAAAATAACACGCCAGGGCAATTTCTACAATCATTTAGAGAAGGTATTTTTATAAGGCTTCATAGTCTGCACGAACGGAACGGCAATCGAATGTTGGGATACCAATTAAAACCCCGAAGAGCAAATTAAAAAAAATAATTAAAGATTATATAAATGCTATGCTCAAGTATATTTTAAATATCTGAAATTTATTTTGCATATTTCCAAATTAATTTTAAATTATAGAGTAATTCGCATACTTTCCCAAAACAGTATACGGAAACAGTTCCGTATTTTGTTAATAAAAAGTTATTTATCTCTCTTCAGTGTTCCTTCAATCTGCCCTTGCATGTGCGAGTGTGTGTGTGCATGTATCTGTGTATGTGTGAACTAAGGCGCCTATATGTTTTATTATATGAACTTGTATGTGTGTGCGCGGTAGGGCGCACAAAGATTACAGCGTTTGTATCTTTTTTTCTCTACTTTTTTTTTTTTTTTTTTTGGTTGTATATCCTTTGTTGTCTTTGTTACAGAACAACAAACAAAATTTATCCACTTAGCTAAAACAAAATCCAACGACAATGGCAACAACAACATCGACAACAACAACAATATTAACTTATGAGGATGAAAACCTTTGACAGTAAAACTCAGAGCTAGTGCATGGCTTAATGTGTTTGTAAATAGAAGTCGTCACACACTCCAACTTATGTGTACTTTCATTTCTTCCAAACATTTATTTAATAAATATTTTAGTTAAATTTATGGAAAATTCTAAATCCAAACTATTACCATTATAGTTGTAAGCTTTTCGTATGCAATTATCAAAAACCAAAATAAACACAAAAACAAAAAAATTTTGAAGACTCGCAGAGGCGTTGCTCGACAATAGAACATCCTATAATTTGTTTTTGCAAAAAGTACATTTCTGCCGATTGCCAAACGAGAATTTTACAAAAAATATTGCATGTTCAGGCGGAAGATAGATGCTCGCTAAAATTGAAAAACTAGAATCAATAATTTGTTTGTTTCTATGCCTAATAGCTTCATATAAAGGGTGTTTTTTTCGAGGTATAGAACTTTAAGTTGCCATAACTGTTCAAAGTGGCGACCGTTTTATCAGCTGTCAAGTGATTTATTCTCAGTTTGGTTTGGCAATTTATCATGAATAAACTCACGCCTGAACAACGCTTGCAAATAGTGCAGTTTTATTTCGAAAATAATGGTTCTGTTCGGCATACATGCTGCGCACTACGTCCATTGTATTGTCGACAAAATCGCCCATCAGAGCAGTTAATTCGATTACCCATGGACAGCACCGCGTTTTCTCTTATTGATAACTAGCATTCCCAGAGACGCCGTACGGTGCTTGCAGGAGAAGCTATTGGTGCTGTAGAGCGTACCATTGAGGAAGACCCGAATCAGTCCATCCGCCATGGAGCACAGAAATTGGATCTGTGCCTATCCACTTTATGGAAGATTTTGCAGAAGAATCTTGCATGATTACAAAAACCAACTCGTGCAGGAATTAAAGCGAAACGAACATCAAGCAAGGCGTAGATTCACAACGAGATTGCCGTTGTTCCCGATTTTTATAAGCAAATTTCGTTTGGCGATGAAACGCATTTCTGGTTGAATGGCTACAAACAAAACTGCCCAACTTGGAGTGAAGATAATCCTCAAGTGTATGTCGAAACAACGTTACATCCAGAAAAACTCACTGTTTGGTGCGCTTTATGGGCCTGCGGAATCATTGGTCCGTTCTGCTTTATTCAACGATAATGAATACAAAGTTATAGTCAATGGTGATCGGTAAAGACCATCCATACCTGAATTGAACAACCATGATGTCAAGGAGCTGTAGTTCCAACAAAGCGGCGCAACATGTCACACAGCTCGTGCCGCTATCGATTTATTGAAAGACGCGTTTGGTGTCTGCCTAATGCGAGGTTTTGGAGCTGTGAAGTGGCCTCCAAGATCTCATGATTTAATACCGCTAGACTACTTTCTGTGGGGCAACATCAGCAACAGCAGTCAGTTTAAAATAAACGATCACCCCATTGAAGATGTTGCTATTTTTAAGTATCTTGGGAGTACGAGAATAAGGGATGGGGTACGGACATTGACATTAAGAATCGAATAGCGAAGGCCACTCGTACTATCTCCGGGCTCTTGCGCGTATGGTCGATCAAAAAAAAAAAAAACAAGAATCAAAACCATAAATATTCAACCTTTGTCAAGTCTGTTTGAACTTAAAGCTGCGAAACATGAACTCGATTCGTAAACTGCAGACCTTTGTCAACAGATGCTTACGATGCATGTCCGTTTGTGGGAAATTTGCAAACAAATCCCTATAGACAAAGAAATCTTGACGCGGAAGTACAAATGGATCGGACATACCCTTCGAAAAGACACCAATGCAGCGTGCAAGTAGCTCTACAATGGAATTCTCAAGGTGCTAGAAACAGAGGTCGCTCCAAAATGAAATGGCGTAAAACCGTAGTCAAAGACACAAGCCTATCATTTAATGAAGATATAGACTAGGTTCATAAATTACTTCTTAAAAAGGAATTTTTTGTTGAACACTTCAATAATAATAATAACAAAATATGTGTCAGGCGCGAGTTACTTTGTTATATTCAAAACGAACACTTCTTAATAGCTTGACGGAAAAAATTAGGTATTTTGAATTAAAAAAAAAACAAAATTAAGGTTATCTTATTTTAAATAGTTCTAATAACTTAGTCACTTTCGATTTAAAACAAATCACATAGCACGTTGGCCCAAAATACTTCATTAAAATTATAATAAATATATATCCCCTGGCCTTTCTATTATGGCTCCAAAGGCGGTACATCTCTATTCACTGCTGTTCGCAGAGAACAGGTATCAACAGTTTATAACTTAATCCGAATGATGATGAGGTCTTAAATTAATAGAGATTTACTTAAGCAAACAGCAGTTATTTGCAAACTATGCCAAAGCTGTTGCGCGGAATCGAAACACCGGACTCTGGTTTAAGAGGAGAGCACGTTACCATTCAATTGTTGGGGAACATAAGCACAATGTGGTCATCAGCTGCTGAGACTGATACGCATAAAGATTATGTCGAACCATGTTGAAACAAAGACAAAATATTTGCCGAAATGAGCAGAAATTCAATAAAAACGAAAAAAAAGGACGAGGCATTATTATTATTTATCAGCTCGAGCGAATGGGACAAAAAAAAAGCATCGACAACGTAGCAGAGTCCGGCAAACAATGACAATTCACATTGCGTATACGCAGCGTGCGCAATGTAGATATATATCTTTTGTTTGTAACAGTGAACAATGCCGACATATTTTAATGGTTGTATTTAAAATAATTAATTCTAAAAAATTTGCACGATTTTTGAGTTGATTTAACTTTTCTCACAGCAACTTGTAGTTTTTTCGTATGTAATTTCAATCTTATCAGTTGCAGCGCAAAACTTTCCAGACATGTATAAAGGGTGTTTTTTTTCGAGGTATAGAACTTTAAGTTGTCATTACTCCTCAAGATGGCGAGCGATTTTAGGTAATTCAAGAATTGTAGCCAAATGATCATCAAGTAAGGCGTATTTTCGTCGAATGGGCCCAAAACGAATCTGGCGTTGTTCCCCAATTTTCATAAGCGAATTTTGCTTAGCGATGAAGCGCACTTCTGGTTGACTTCTGGCTACGTGAACAAACAAAACTGCCGCATTTGGAGTGAAGCTAATCCTCAAGTGTACATTCAGAAAAACTGATTGTTTGGTGGAATCATTCGTTCGTACTTTTTCAAAAACAATGATGGCCAGAACGTGACAGTAAATGGTGATCGGTATAGAGCCATGATTACTAACTAATTCATTCCTGAATTGAAAAGCTATGATGTCCAGGAGATGTGGTTCCAGCAAGTTGGCGCAACATGTCACTCAGATCGCGCCACAATCGATTTATTGAAAGACACGTCTGGTGAGCGCCTAAGTTCACGTTTTGCACCTGTGTATTGGCCTGCAAGATCTTGTGATTTAACACCGCTAGACTATTTTCTGTGGGGGGCTATGTAAAGTCATTGGTCAATGCGGATAAGCCACAAAAAAGTTATCGAAAATTGCAGGTTCAGATTGAACTACGTCCGAGCCAGCCGTGGCCGTCATAGGTCAGAAATCATATAAAAAATATAAGGCAACAAGATTATCTTTCGAATAATTAAAATTCATGTGAAGCGAATAATCGATCGTTAAAAAAAACACCCTTTATATCAACAATTATCAGCCGTTGCAAAAGTTATTAACATTTTATAAAGTTTTACTGTGCTAAAGATCAAATTATAAATCAAACGATACTTTGTGCAGTCTTAAGTTCATATCAAATCTAAACAGGGCGTTCACATCGTTCGGCCTATAAGGATTTTAATATTTTTATAAGTATTTTGAGCAACGAATTTTGAAAGATCAGAGCTTGGTTCATCCTGAACCTTAAAATTAGCTAAACAGATCAAATAAACCTTCCGCATGGTTAATTTTAAACTATAAAATGATAAGATTTTATTATTTTTTCAAATTTTAAATAAATTAAATTCATGACAGTAGAAAAAGTTTACTTTTGTACTAAATACCATCCTCATAACAACATTTAGTTGAATTACGGTATAAATTTTGTTAAAACAATAAAAGTAACAATAGTTTTTAAGGGTATTTCCTTTACGACCCCCAAACTAAACTGTTTCTTTGGAATACTTCAGTCAGTCCAAAAAAATTTCTAAAGAGTTAAAAAAAGAGGCTTGATATACGTATGGTACTGGTGCAACATATTTCGAGAATAAATTCCTATAAAATTTTCTATGCCCGAGCATTAATGAACCAAACTTTTTCCAAGAAAATATATTTAAATAGAGATATAAAATATCTCTGCCATATGGTTAATAAGATGCTGAACTTAAGGAGATTTAACCAAAATCGAAATCTCCACTTTTGAATTCATATCTTGAATTATTTCTGTTTTTTTTTTTTTTTGGTAAACATTGTGAAGTAATTGTTTTTGTTATTGTTGTGATAAAGTTAAGGAAGAAATAACTTGGCTTTCAATCAAATTCAGAATATTGAAATTGCCACGATAACATTTTCCTTGGCAATCTTTGCGGCGTGAAGATTCAGATGAAAAATCCGGGAACGAAGTGTTGGTGTCAAATATGAATCGGGACCTCGAAGATGATGTTCGTTCATTTGAAGAGCAATCGAAAGACGTGGCCTAAACACATAATAAAATACTTGATTGCCGAAGAAAAATTATAGCGTCTATTTTTCCAAGTCCTCTAGTATGTTATAAATATTGTTCATATAAGACGTTGTGAATGTTTCTGTAAACGCATCCTTATCAACTTTTGGAATCAAAAGTTTTATAAAGATAACTTCTTTGTTTAAAAAGATATTTTTACCAAACTCTTGACCGTGTGCAGCGAAATTGTAGCGTACTACCCTCAAAATCCGATGCTGCTTCGACTCCCCGCAGCAGCACTGACATAGGGGAAAGGGGAATCTCTCTTAAAATCGCAGTTCGGATTCGGCTACAAACTACAGCTCGCTAAGCTCTTCAAAAAGATTTTATATATTCTATGCCCCCCATTCGACACGTTTGGAGCAATGATTATTTATTTTTTGTGTTACCAGATTCGACAATTATAATATTTTTCTCGTTTTTAAGCTTAGTAATCACTTTGAATCGAAAGATTTTCGTAAACGATGGACATTTCTAAGAATACATAAGTCAAAAAATGATTCGAGCTAAGTTGGACTATTTTTCAGAGCAAACTTAAGAACAAAGTAATAAAATAATGAAGTAAAATTGGACGCTGCTATGTGGAGCACAAACTGCTAGCAGAGCCTTCTATCATGGGCGATACTACGTAATTCATTCCATGATGCACTTCCCTGACTTTCTGGTTCATATGGGAGCCGTCCACAGGTTGCGGATAGTGAGCAAAGTGAAATGGCCTGCAGATATGTAAAGGTCAACTGCAACAATCGTAGACGAATCAGCTACTTCAAGAGTAGAGTCTTTGAGGGTTTTTCGAGTTGCGCCGAACTCCCTGCAAATTCTGAGTGCTTGAATGATCCTTCAAGCGACATGGCAAGTTTTTGGCACCAATATAATAACCAATTGCTACTTCCGGCGTCTGTTTTCCATGTGAGTTACGGCCGGAACGCACGTTTGCTTGCAGCAAGCAGCTCTCCATACAAACGTAATAAAAAAGGTTAGGCCAATCACGCAATTGAGTTCATCACTAGTTTCCCATACCTTGGCACTGACATCGCCAACAATGGCGGCGTGGATGATGATAATGCCACAAACCGACCTGCCAAAGCCCGATCAGCATTCGGGAGACTCTACCGCATCTGGAGCAACAAACAAATAAGCAGACGAACAAAGCTCCGGATCTGCAATGCGTGCGGAAAGTCCATACTGCAATATGACAGTGAAACATGGCTGACACCGAAGCAGCAAGTCTTCAGCAACAAGTGCTTGAGGATTATGTGCGGGTCTCGTGTCACAGATGGAAGAAAAAATGAAGCTGTATAGCGCATGCTCTCAGAAGAAGTCCAAGCAGTATTGTCAGGATGGCACTGGACTGGAATTCCCAAAGCAGCAGGCGGATCGGAAGACCCAAGGCAACCTGGAGAAGATTCATCCTCCAAGAATTGGCCCAGTCAAACACTACATGGGACAGAGCTAAACAAACGGCACAAATCCCAAGCGTAATAATAAGGAAAAAAAAAAAGAAAAAAACCTTAAGATAATTTCACCAGCACGTTATCCCGCAAACGTTGGGCTAGTAGTGCGACCGTACAGTCCCTTTACTCAAGAAACGCATCACAAACATCTCGGATCAAACTTGAAGATTGCGTAAATATAATTGCAATGTAAGAAAATATGCAAACTACTGCAATCGGTTAGGAAGCAGATAAAAATTTCAATTTTATGAAATTGCATAAGAAATTATTTGTTTTTAAAATTAAAAATTTCTATTTTTCCCCAATTTCGTTGCCTCGGTTGCCTTTATTTGTTGGCCTTCTTAGAGGTGTATATGCATACACCTACAAATTTTAGGCTTATGTTGGGGGTAAACCTCAAGCGTGGGGAAGACCTCAAAGGCACTTGTTTGTATTTCTACTCAATTCGAAGCAAACTAATAAGTGTTGATTTGTTTTGAATAACAGAGAATATTGAAATACTCCTACATTTATTTTTCATATTCAATTCTTTGTCTACTTGCCCAACTTCAGTTGTATTGTTCTACAAAGAATGGGACTGGGAATAGGCTAATGCTATTTTTAGACAAATATATGCTTGTTTGTTATTTTTTTATATTATTTTATTTTGTATTGTAATTTTTTCCCATTTAATTTATTTATTATTATTTTTTTTTTGCTTTTGTATTTCATAAGATTTGTGCATTGATGTGGAAAAGTGTTTTTCAATTTTTTGCAAACAGTTGGGCCACAAAACCAATACAACTATAATAATCCATGTGTGTGCGTGTGTGTGTGTGTGGCTTGTTTTCTTCAAGTATCGTTTCTTTTTTTTATTATTATTATTTTGAGCACAAAAAAAAGAACCCTTACCAATATGGCTGACTTTCTATGTCTTCTGGTGACTGCTTGTTGTTTTTTAATTTTTGCGTCGCAAATTGCAGCAGTTACTTTATATTTGATTGTATGCGTGTGTGTGCGTGTGTGTGCATGTGTGTGCATGTGTGTGTGTGGGCGGGTGTATCTTTGTGTGAGCAGTAGTGTGTATCTATGTATGCTGCTGGGCGGCGCAGATAAATTGCGCTCATTGTTTGCGCTGCGTGCTGAAGAAAACCCACGAAGACGCATTGAACACAAAAAGAAAATAAAAGAAAAGAAAAAAATAACCAGAACAAGAATTGGACGAAGTAGCAAAGCTAAAAAAAAAAATAAATAGGAAGCAAATGAAAAGAGCTAAAGAAAATGGCGACCAAGACGACGTACAGACACGAAAAACATGAAAAGAGCAAATCGAGAAAATATGTGTACGAACATTTCGATTTGATTGTGTGTGTGTGTGCGTGTGTGTGTGTGTGTCAGAGTGTGTCAGTGTGTGTCACACACACACACGTGGTAAAAAAAAAGTTCCAAGTCTACTCCAAAGTACGCGAAACGTATTGGAACATGATTTTTTAGGAAAGTATGAGGCATGGGCATGGCATGGCATGGCTATGCGAAAGGCTAGGTGGCAAGGATGTGACGAATGTGATGTGCATGAGTATGAGTGACGATGTTGTGAGCTGAACGGCAGCAAAAGAATAGAAATTCGAGCAAAATACTCATACGAGCAGCGGCAGTGAGGGGAAAGACGTCAGGCGTACGTGACATTGAATGCTCAATACCTGACTTAATGGCGAACTGTCTGAATAACTGACTGACTGACTGACTGGCTGAATGAGTGAATGACTGACTGACTGAATGACTGACTGACTGCATCATAAATACATTCACACAAGATTTCACAGGATAACTACAAACTATACGCTGCTATATGGTGCGCTTAGTGTGGCTACCTGATCAAGGAACCACAGTGAAAAAGGTAAATCCTTTTGTAAGTAATCTAAAGTTACATGGTTCCGATTTAGCCAAAACCGCTCTATCAAAGGTTTATAAAGCATCAAACAATGAGTTTCGAATTGTAACGAGTTAAAATAATGTTAAGAAATAAATCAGAAAACTATTAAAATAAAAACTATTCTCTCCTAAGTAAACTTTTCAATAGAAAATGCTTCAAATGATTTACTTATTTACTTTTATTTATATAATTTAGGCATACAACTAAGTACAATTGACCTCAAGATTAAACAATTTGAAAATGTTAAAATTTAGTATTATTAAATTAGAACGAGGAAAATATAATATAAAGCTAATGCGTATCCCTAGCCTGATGGGTGAATTTTTTATAGATATGCATCGTCTTACAGCTGGGGCTGGCTAGGAACTTGGATTTACAATGTAAAAGATGAAAACAGAAAGTAACATAAAAGTTTTGGAAAGAATGAACGTTGACCAAGTTTGATTTTCAGAGTTCGTGATTGGTCAAAGAAGTTCGATTTGGTAATCAAGATTAATTAAGATAGATAAAAAGATGAATTGGTTAGACTACGTTCATAAGAGAAGAAATCATAAGAGAATGTTTTTATAACTTGCGCATAAGACACGAAAAAGATCTTATAATGCATAATTAGATCTTCAAATTGGTATGCTAGTGGTCAAAAATAACTAACTACTCCGAACGGAATGGTAAAAACCAATTTCCTGAAGGTGGTAAGAGAGTCAATGAAACCGAGTAAAAGCTTAGGCAAAAATAACACGCCATGGCAATTTCTACGATAATTTAGAGAAGATAATTTTACAAGACGGCAATCGAATATTAGGATACCAATTTAAACCCCGAAGAGCAGATAATGAAAATTGTTATTAATTTATTAAGTTAAAAATACTCTTATTAACTATAAGGATAATGAAAATCATATTCGTAAAGGTAAACCTAAAAAATATCAATTTCGCAAAAATTGTGCCACATCGCAAAATGTTTAAACTTAAAAATAATGTTTGTAAGCTGAAAAAAATATTAAATTTAATTCAGTCTTAAATATTTACTTTTTGACTTAGTTATGAAATGTTTGTAGCTCAACAAGTTTGATCGTTAGACCTTTAAGTGAAAGTTATACCAAAATTATCTTTGAGAAGAGTTGAAAATGGATGACGATCGGTATCTTTGGTGACAGCCAAGCTGCATTGCGCTCCCTTTGTAACCCATGTACAACCCTTCTCATAGTAAATGAGTGCAAGCAAAGACTGCACACAATTGCACGTCGTAATAAAGTCCATCTCATCACTCCGGAATACAGTTAACGAGATAGCAGATGAATTGGCAACTGAAGGATCGGCCATCCCAGCCTGTGTTCCTATACCACTCATATCTATCAGTAAGACAGTAACCGTGAAACACATAGCGGAGGTAACAGCCAAGAGTTGTAAGGGCCACTGGAAGCTTACAACAGTTTGCCGTGTTACAAAATACTTCGTAAAAGATCTATATGGGAAGAAGGGATATGCAAGCTGTAGTAGGGCTCATCGCGGGACACAACCCATGTGGCCAACATAGGGTTAACTTGGGATTAAAAACTGATCCAATATGCACGACCTGTCTCCAGCAGACTGACAAAACCGAGCACTTTCCCAAGTACAAGGCTGCGTACAGCGAAGTGCTCCAGCTCGATGAAGAACACAAAATGCCACTGCAGTCACTTCTTAACTTTCTCCGAGAGACGACTAGGTTCGTGTAGTGGGTTTCTCTCCCTCTTTCACTTTTTCTTTTTCTCTCCTCCCCAACCACTATCTCACACTTTCCCTTTGCTATTTAGCCTGAGTGTCTGAGACGGTGGTTTTGTCGCCTAACCACCCTCAGATCTATCTATCTATACTGAATAACGAATGTTTTTTAAAAAAAATAGAAGTATTTTAAGCGAGACACAATGATCGAAAAACAATCAAACAAAAAAAAACATTTGAGTTAAAGAGATTTTATAAAATTTGTAATTTCATGCATGTTCTGACATATTTTTTTTTTTGTAATCATTACTTTTGTCTGAAATTAACAAATCTATATTAGCAATTAGACTTGAATTTCTAACGTGTGACTTTCCTTATAATAACTTGCAAGAGAATAGTTTAAATTAAAAAATTTGTAAGCTGCTGTAAGAAAAAACGGCGAACAACGAAGCCAGACACTCGCTGAAGGCAAAAATTAAAGGAAAACTATAGTATTTTCGACAAGACTTACAATTCTTAAAATAAAATAAATAGTATTATGCATTTAAATTTGTTTAAAAAAATCCTTCTTTTTCAAGTTTCCTTTCGATTTATTTAAAAGTTAAAAGGTACTACTTTATTTTTTCTTAAGCGTTTTCGCAATATCTATATTTTTGGCAGAATTTAAGAACTAAAGTTAAAAACAACTCAAATGTAAGTGTATCAACTAGTCGTATTGCTTCGACTATAAGCTATACACTCACTTCTTTTAACATTTTGCAGTATAATTTAACTGCGCAATTTTGTGGCCTATTTACGGGCGCAGCTGTATGCTCTGGCCTGGTCACTTTTAAACATCAATAAGCATGAGTATATTTTTTTTATATTCGTTTTATTCCCTTCATCTTTGAATATTTGCAATCGATGCGATGTTTGGTGACAATCAACATTTTATTTACTTTTGAGCTATATGAGAGCATCTCGCTTTGTATGTGTGTGTGTCTATGTGTGTGTGTGTGTGTCCGACATCAATGTCAGAGCAAAAGCATTCAGAGCAACAACAGTCAAAAGTAAATATAACTCTGTGTATTTTCTCATATACTTATAGTTGGTATGGTATGATATACAGGGTGTGCCATTTCTTATATTGGTATTTCACATTGAACAACTTAAACATTTGACAGACCCAGAGTTCTATGTTAGGTGCATTACTCTGCCATATTTGCAATTTTGATATACCGAAATTCGCAAATTGTGATATTTTACAATTTGCAGATGATACCTCTATTTCTATATCATATTCGAAAGTAGGAGTTGTTGAAAATAAAATAAATGATTATTTGGATAAACAACGCTAGCGATCGTACAATTGTTGAAAATTGAAACTCAATGATTCTAAGACTGAGCGTACAATTGTTGGAAATTGAAACTCAATGATTCTAAGACTGAACTAATTCATGTCATTGGTAATTGTCGGCAAGTTAAGCCTCATAGACGGAAAGCCATAAAAAACATGAAGATCCAAAATAAGCAACGTAGCCATTGAAGCTTCCAAAAGTAGTTTCTGTCAATAATAGTTTCAACATTCCAACTGGCAAATGTATTTCCAAATTTTATAATGCCAGGAGAGCCATGGCGAAACTTCTTGAGAGTCAGTCAAAAAATGTTAAATTCAAAAAGTTCCTGTATACGATTTACGTCAGACACATTTTAGCCTATGCAGCACCGTTGTGGACTATTCCGTCCAATATTTCAAGTTCTCGAATTGAAAAGTTTAGAAGAATAGAAAGAAAACTAATCAGAAGCACGTACAACATTTTTAGACCTAGAATCTCTTACAAATTTCACTCAAATCAGCTCTTATATAATACATATGACTATGATCGTCTTGATGTATAGTTATCTAAGTTCTCTATCGATTTTCACACCAAAGACAACACGAGCACTTATCCGTTTATTAAAGATCTCAGCCAAATGTATAGGACTAGTAATTTAAGTAATAACATACTGAAAAGCACTGACTACATTTATGACTTATTTTTTAAATAATGAATTACTTGACAAACTATCTATCTATATGCAATAGATGAGCTTTCAGACCTCACCTACCGATGTACAGTGAGAATAATATGTCATTTCTCGTTACTTTTAAAAATTTAAGATCAGTTTTCTTTTTTTCTATATAAATCATATTGTCCATATTTTTCTTCTTACAATCACAGATACCATATCTTACAATCGCGTCTGCGGTATAGAATATAGTTTAATTATTAGCAATGTTTATTGTTTTTTATGTTAATAAAATAATACTATAAAAAAAGAGTCGACAGGCGATTGTATTGACTTCAAATGTCTTGGAAATGTCAATTCAGTACAATTTCAACTATGTATCGCTTCACACCTAAAGAACGCGCTGAAATTTATTCAATGGAAAACAGTCGTTCAGTTATCTTAACTCAACGTGCATACCATCGATAATATCATGGCAAACAGGTGACAACCCTATTCATAGTTTGATGTCAAGTTTTTTTGAGCACGGGATAGTGGCAGATCGTGAACAACTCTTTCATTAACGACCAAGGCGTTCCAATGAACTTGTTGAAGCGGTTAGAGAGAGTGTGGCCCAGAACCAGTCACCGCGCTCAGCATCTCGGCATCAGTGGAACCACTCTGCGGCGCATTCTGAAAGATGATTTGCATTGGTTTCCATATAAATACAATTGACCCAAAGAATATTGAGACACAGGTCATCGCTCGAATAGTTGACTCTTAAACTGCTTTTTGGAAGCAAATTTTAATGTCCGACGAAGCCCATTTCGAACTCTCTCTAGAAATTGCCGTATTTGGGAAACGCAGAAACCACACAAGATACATGTGACGCCATTGCATGACCAAAAAGTTACTGGGTTTGCGCCAAAAGTACCATTCGGTCTTATTTTTTCAAAGAGAACCAATCGGTCGATGAAAACCGATGTCGGTGGATGTTGGCTCACTATGTGCACCCACAAATGCGTGAAAAAGGTCTTGAAGATTGCTGGTTTCAACAAAATGGTGCGACATGCTATACTGCGAATCCAACAATCGAAACGAAAATTCCCTAGTCGTTTCAAAAAGAGGCGACATTGAATGGCCACATAGATCTCCGATTTTGATCCCCCCCGCACTTTTTTTTGTGGGGTTATTTGGAAAGCAAAGTGTACGCCAGCAAGCCACAGACCATTTATGCTCTACCAACCGACATTCTCGAAAAGATTATGGAAAACGCCGCAAGAGAGGCCAATAAAGGCGACCACTTTATTGATGTTATGTTCCAAAACTAGTCTGGATGAATTGTAAAGCATCAAATTGAATAAATCTACCTTAAGTTCGGAAATTGTTCGTTTTTTCCTTCTTATTATTCAATGTTTGCATTCCGACATAAGAAATGGCGCACCCTGTACATATACATACTAAGGACTTGCATGCTGTCACAGCCATGATCTAAAGGGAAGGCATTGCGACTTAGAACAACTAGGCTACATAAGGACTGCTGTTCGAAATATATCAGCCTTCTAAATAACACAAAAATGTTTATTTATAAGGAAGAGGAAGAATATGTTTCTATGAAAATGAAATTAAACCACAATGCTTTGTAAAATAGAAATCAAAGCCGACAATCTTTCGCAATTTTTATTTTCATATTACGAAAGTTTGAGTTTCTACAAAAATCCTGGCAAAGATATGGAATTTCCAAGAAAAAAAATTCAACAAATCGTGTTATTACGCTTAACTTCCCTAAAGTATTACAAATAAGTATGAATTTTTATCTGTGGTATATATCAGCTTAAAGTTCACAGAAATATCTTGCTATAATACTAAATATATTATTTTTAATAGTCTTAAATTTGTTACTTTTGAAACATTCTGGAGAAGAATGCACATAATTTTTGTATATGAAAAAGTGGTTTCTTGCATGTGAGGAATCAAACGATTTCAACTTTAGATGCGTTCTAGTAATGGTATGTAGAAATGTTTCAAAACGAATCGAATTAAAAGTGATCCATTAATTTTTGACCCCCGTTCGAATAAAAAAATCTCCAATCTTTAATCAGAGTTGTAATCGACAAACTGTAGCAATACATATTACTCCAAATCCAAAGTCTACCAAGTTTAACACAAAATTGAAGTTCAAAGCATTATAAGGCGACCAAGACATCATTTTTTTTTTGGCAAATTAGGACTACCTATTCAATTTGTGTTGAACGAAAGCTTCTCTATAGGATTTACTTCTAACACTTTTGGCCACCTTCACAAGGTATCCAAGAAAAAAATGCATTTCGCATTGTTCTGGATAGGTAAGTTATTGGAACCATTGCCATTATATTAGTTGTCAGTGCCCAGAATGCACTATATATTCTTTATTATTTTCCAATATATAGCGCCAGTTAGTGCTATATATTTCTGTAGACGATAAATGTTTACGAAAGATTCCACTTGCATAGCTTCGACTCCGATTCACTTAAGTTTTTGTCCTTGTTGTTGTTAATGCGCTATTTTTAGATGATTCATGCCGCAGGCAATGGCAAAGAAAAATATCGCAGACACTCACAGCTCTACACACACACACACACACACAGATACAGAAACACACACACCAAGAGCTTAAAACTCATATTGACAGCTACATGTAAATGCAGGCGAACACATTCCAAAGAGCAACAAACAGTGAGGGGAAGCGAATTGGGGTTGGCGATTGGGCATGGGCATCGGCATGGGAGACATACATTGCCATCGACGGGGCTTCAAAACAACATTGAAGTGTGGTAACAACAACAACGGCAACAACAGCAGCAACACGCTAAATAAATCCTCTGCCCAATGCCACAAAAATTCAGTAGCTTGGAAAATTCATTCATGAAATGCATGGCTTACGGACTAACTGACTGAGTAACTGAATGACTGAGCGAACGAACTGACTGCAAGTAAGCCAATCCCAGCATATAGCCGACACCAGTATACCCTCTAAGGCCAAGCAACACAATGATCAGAATATGAACAAAAAGTACGCTCAAGTTTGGCAACGATCCAGTGCTGCTGCTTTGTTCTTTCCAAAGTAATTAAGACTTAGAGACAACACAGCCGGCGGATGACGCAGACAAAGTGCTTGCTGCATGAAATCCTTTGAGCCCTCTGAAAACGTTGATGCCACCGAGCGGCAAGCATTTGGGCCCACTGTGCGTGCTGTCGCTGCAGCGAGTCAGCTCTTTAATGCGGATATTGTGGCAACACGGCGTATGCGTATTATGGAAAGGGTATACACACACAGCCACACACACGCACACATTGTGCGAGTGTGCGTCTGCTGCTTGTGCTGATATGGCTCCACGATTTTATTGACTTTTAACAAGTGATGGCCAGGACTATACTAGTATCAGCTCGCTTGGGGGCCAATAGGGTCTAGTGCGCACTTATTCAATTATCACTTGGAAACACCAATATAGACCAAATGCATAGACACGCACATGAATGGGCACTGTTGCCATGGGTCAAGTTGTTACGGCTCTGCTGGAACCCTGTTGAATGCCTACACTGAGAGAAACAATTTGAGAAAAAACAAGCGCAAAGAGCAACCAAATTAATTAGAACGTGGCATCAAAAGCGACATATCGATTAGAAAATATAGATGCATCGAATACAAGTTCAGGAACGACAACACAAATATAGCACGTGCAGCTCTCGAATGGAACCCCATTGCCAATTGTCGCAGAGGACGAAACGTCCAAAACGTTCCACGAGTTAAGGTTTTTGCCTAACTATAAGGGAAGCTAGAAACTATTTGTAAATAGGCTAGGTTCTTAATGATTTATTATAAGGGAGCATGCCACTAATATGAAAAAAAAAATTTAATTAGAAACGTGAGAAGATATTGACATATATCAGCACAAACTTCATCCTATGAGCTAACCAGAGATTCTTTAGTCTCCGAGACCCACAAGACGTACATGGCTTAATCGCTAATCAAGTTTATGAGTCAACCACGTCTCCTACTTGCTGCCAGTTATCATATATATATTACAAAATATATTATTTTTTTTTTATGAAGACAAGGATTCTTAAATCCTGCGATATCTTTTTTTGATAGAACGCAGTAGAGTATTCCCGTTGTTTGCTAATACACTTACCAGACTCATAAATAGATGCATCAGATTGAGAATTTTTCCAAGAATAAAAAAAGTTTTGTTTTCAGACTCGTAAAAATAAAGTTGCTATAGAGTTGAGTTCTCCATATTGAGACAGATATTAATCACAAATCATATCTACTAATTACACCATAAACGTTATATCCATAAATTCTTATCTTGTTTCTTGAAGTCACATATGTTGCTGTAACTGCGAATTCACTTAACAACTCCCATCACTCTATTGCTGCAAATCCGACAAATAATCAATGCTTCGCTATCAGAAATAAGATGCCTCTTGTTACTATTAAATCCCCTATTCGCATACACTGATCTCAGGAAAATCTTAAGGGGGTTATGATGGGTAAGGGGTTTATCGCATTAGTTCTATGTTCTATTAGACGCCAAGCAGAAATTACCTCGGTGAAAAAATTTCCACGAGAAAAAAGTGATAGTTATTTAGTAACACGAAAAAATTCTCGTTCTTAGTTTAATGATTGCTTGACCGATTAGTTCCATATCTTCAACATATTAACAAGCAAAACTTTTGCATGTGAGCATTATTCCTTGAAAGCAGGACGACAAAGCTATCGGTCATGGTCGCTTTAGCTCTCAATTTGGCTTCCAAAAAAATTGAATTGGAAGTCTTTCTCGATATTTGAGCTAAGCAAGAAAATTTAACAAAATGACATAGTAATAGGCAAACAAGATCTTTAGCTATCTTCGATGATCTTAATTTTGCAAAAATGGACATGTGAAGCGATCTGCGGGAGGCGGTTGGATATCTACAAAAGGAAAGTGTAGTCAATATATGCTCAAACATTAAAAAATGTTTGTAGGATGGATCTTCCCTAGGTCTTCCGATCCGTCTGCTGCCTTGGGTATTCCAGTCCCGTCTGGGTTCCCTTTGCGTGCGTGACCCATCCATGTTCATTGTTTTTCCTTACTTCGATGTGTATAGGGGGTTCACCTGTGTCACAAGACAGCTCTGCATTGGATATTCTGTTTGGCGAGATATGATCCCCAAGCGTCTGTTGCTGAAGACTTGCAGTCTCTGTGTCATCTTTTTGGTGGTTGTGTCATGTTTCACTATCATATAGCAGTATGGACACACGCATTGTAGAACCGTAGCTTCGTTCGCCTGCTTATTTGTTAGATGATGAGAGTCTCCCAAATGCTGATTGGGCTTTGGCATTTCGGTTTGTGACGTCAACATCGTCCACGCCCCCATTGATGATGGCGCCAAGGTATGGCAGACTGGTGATGAACTCAATTGCGTTCACATAGATGGTGATATTCCCTTGGCTGGATGGAGTGCTTGAGGCGCATAGCCTTGGTCTTGTCAATGTTTACCTCAAGTCCGACTTTGCTTGCTAGCCTGGCGAGGTCATCAGTTTTGCCTGTGGATGTCGCAGAGCATGTGAGAGGTCAGACAGATGTCGTCTGCATAAGCCAAGTCCTCAAGGTGTCTGGTGAGGCTCCACGTGATTCCTCGCGGGGGGTTAAACACTTCTTTCATAAGCCCGTCAACCACGATGTTGAAGAGTAGCGGCGACAATGGGCATCCTTGCCGCATTGCAGATTTTGTCTGGAAAGGTATACTTGTTTTCCCGTTGTGCAGCACCATCAAGTTGGCGTCGTCGTACATAGACTTGATGATACTTATGTTGTTGGATGATACTCCTCTCCTTGCAAATGCTCTTCATATTGCCGCGCTGTCTACTGAGTCGTTCGCCTTATTGAAGTCTATGATCAGGAGGTTCGTAGGAGCGTCTCTCCATTCCACAGCTTGTTCGTTGATTAAACGTAGTGAAATATTATTCGAATATTTGCAAAATCTATTGATTGGTTTTCTTTTGAGATTTTGAAAAAAGAAATCTATATTCTACGGATGAATTACCGTGAAGTTAATTTCTCACTTTCTCAGAACAAATTCTCATGTCACAAACTTATTAAAGCGCCCTCGCTAAAGCCTACACCTCATGAGCACATGAGTGCCTGTGTGAATGAGAGCCTGTGGCTTGGGCTTTAAGGCAAAAATAAAGGAAAAAAAAACACAAAATGTGTTCCCACAACGTTAGTCAGAGATTATGGTACAAAGTGCAAACTAGCATAGGTCAGAGCAGGATGCATATTGCTGACAAGTGGCAGTAGGAGCATGAGGTTGGGTGGGGTGAGTACGACCAGAGAGACTGAGATACATACATCAGATAATTGTGGATGAAGAATTCTTCTTTTACCCAGCAGCTGTCTCTGGCAGTAATAAGAGCAACAACAACAACAACAACAACGACAACGACAACAATGACAACAACAACCAAATGACACTTGAGCAATGCACATAAAGTGTAGTGAAAGATGTCCTTCTCTCTATCTCCAAGTGTCCTGTATGTCTGTAAATGTCTGTGGCTGCTGTGTTTCAGTGTGTGTGTGTGTGCTGTGCGGTTGCTCTTTGTATTGGTGCAGCTTTGCTATTATTTCGAACAAAATGTGCATTCAATTGCACTCCAAGTATCTTCAAGTCGTAAAAAAAAAACCACCCGACTAAGCCCACAGGCATACGCAGACACTTGACATCACTTCATCCCTCTCTCCGAAACTTGTCAAAATTTTAGTCCTCAGAGCAGTATGCATTATTTAAAAATATTATGTAAAGCAGTTGAGCGATTAAGGATGCCCAAAAAATAAGTCGAGAAGTTTGCAAATAAATTGAGAAAAGATTTTAAATCGAAAATAAATCGACCTACTTGTCGTAGTAACTTTTTGATATATTTTAATATTTAAACATAACTATTATTATAGTTCATGTCCATGTCATTAAGTAGATCCTGATCTCTTCCACAGCGAAGTAGACATGTCTGAACTGTGTCAAAACTAGAGTTCGACACGATGATACTTCCAAGAATAGTCCATAGAGAAATGATTTATTTTTGTTGACATTTTATAGATATATAGATATTATCATTTCAATCCATTGTTTTCGTAAAGAAACACCTCAAATGTTCGAATAGAACAAATACTTATGATTCGTAAAGCCACAATTATATTTTAGTTACAGATTTATACTATTATTTATTATATTGTTTTTATTTATCTTGACTGTCTTCAACGAGAAATTACTTTTAATTAGAAACTAATAAGTTAACCAATAATTTTAAGAATATTGTCTTCTTAATATTAGCAGCGGCAGCTGCATCTAATTTTGGAAACTATGGCTAACTTATGGGTCGGTAACACATGATATACGACGAACTTCATCTTCTTTGCAAAAGGTATGGCCACTTAGTGACTTTTTCTGATTGCTGTTTTAATATAGAGCAATCTGATCAAGTTTGAAAGAATCTTAAGGTACGCTGCCCGTTCCGCTGCGTTTATGAAATTCGTTTACTAGATTAATCCGAAATGCTCATAAATCATGCCGCAAAGGCAAAGGAAGTGGGTCAGGCGATCAACCAATCTAAGACCAAATTTATGACATTGTCTAGATACGTCAAGAGAAGAAGATCATGGAATCTCAGCACAGGTGGTTAATTCATCGATCGAGTTGATAAGCAACGACAACAGCGCAATGGACTGCTTACAAGATCGGATTGTATCAGCTAATACCTACTTCGCGCTCAACAAAATACTCAGTTCAAAACTGCTATTAAGGGCGTGCAAACTCAGATTTTATAATTCCATCATAAGGCCAATAATCACATATGGAGCAGAAGTTTAGACCACGACGGCAGCGTACGAAGAATCCCTAAGAATCTTTGAAAGAAAAATGCCGCGAAAAACCTTTGGACCAAAGATAAATGATCTCGGTGATCGCATTCCAAGGAACAGTGATGAATTCTTGAGCTTAAGCAAAGGCGAAGAAGTAGTCAAACTCAATCCTGGAAGCTAAGATGGATGTGACATGTTTTAAGCATTTACCAGAACAGAGCACAAAAGCTTGTGTTGGCATACACACCACTCACCACATGAAGCAGGGGTTGACCAAGAAAGCAGCAAATATTGACATGATGACATGCTGAAGATTGAAGTAAGGAACTGGCGCACCAACAGAGACGAAAAGAGAAAAATTGTTGAGCAAGCCAAAACCCAGCCCGGTTTGTAGAATTGAATGATGATGAAAAGATAAATTCACATGCTGGGCCTTTGGTACGAACACCGAATAGCCAAGGTGTTGGAGAAGAACCCTCAACTTTTTCCTTTAAGGCTGCAACTCTGCAATTAGTAAATATTTTTTGCGTAATCGCCCTTCGAACAACTATTACGCAAGCAAGTCGCATGAAACACAACATTAAAATTAAAGTTAAACATAAAGAGAATCCGCGTGTCCATCTTACTGGAATTTGGGTCCCAGCACTAGAGGACCATTGGATTTATAACTACCCTCCGAGGACGTTCGGAACCTTATGGAGTTATTTTAAAATTAAACCTTGTCAGCTGTTCAAAAAAAAAACAGTAGTATCAAAAAGTACGTTACAAAAAAAATCACCCTTTTTATAAGAGCCAAGCGACCGAGCAAGGCAGGACAACAGCCCAAAGCAAATAACTAAAATACAATTCGGGGAGGGGCACTGTCAAGCATATTTTTGCATATGCGGTATTATCGGTGAATAGTCATGATGCAAAAGGAAGACTAAGCAGCAAGACCAGATGTGAATAAAATACATAATAAATATTTTTGAATCGTATAGCAATCTCACAAACGACTGCTGAAGTGATACACAGAGAAATATTCTATATTATATATCTAAATAATATTATAATCCATAAAAATAATCTATAACAATATTATCTGCGATAATTTCTTACAGCTACGAATACAGTCAACATAATCAAAGAAGATAATCAGTTTGAAAACGTGATGCTTTTGGGCTGGATAAGAATAGATGTTGATAAGTGCACTGGATAGCATTGAATGACAGCTGCATATACGTCAGGGACTTAGTTGGGCCAAACATACAATAAGCAAAAATTTGAAACCCAATACAGAAAAAACCCTATTTCAACCGACCAGATGATAAGAGAGTAGATGAGCGATCAGATAGTAGAGTAAGAGTCGATCTAAAACTCGTAAATGCCTTATACTGGAAGAGAGCTGTAAAGTAAGTGAGACTTCCTCAAGTTGGATTTTGTTAAGTTTTCGTGAAACCAACATTATAGTCTTTCAAGCAAATTGTACATGTCGAACATATAACTTTGCTCCGAAAAAGAAAACACCTGAAAATGTGCAAGTTCAAGGAGATGTTTCGAACTTGCTTACAAGACCTTGTGCTGCGTTGGTCAAATAATTTCAAAAAAATTCCAAGAAATCATTCGTATTTGGGATAATTTTTTAAATATTTTGCTAAGTTTAAATGCTTTTAACAATAAATTCAGTTTTTAATTCTTCAGTTAGTTCTATGTAGAGCTTAACTCTTAGTTGGATTAGAAATGTTAAGGGGTCTGCAGATGAGGACTAAGTAAATTGTGTGTGTGTGTGTGTGTGTACGTGTGCGTGAGTGTGTGTGTGTGTGTGCGTATTATAGGTCTTTGTTTTTGTGCAGTTAACCTTGCTAAAAAAAAGAGCCTTGAACTGCTGCAAACAGCAATGGATGTGTGTGTGTGTTGGGGTCTGTGAGTGCGGAACGTAGGATTTCGGTTCGCGCATTTGAATGGCCAAAATGTATGCGAATAATAATCCAACAACATGCATTCTAACAGATACTCCATTGACTTAACTTTACACTTTTTCACAAAGTAAATAAGAAAAAAAAATAAAAAATTAAATATATTTATGTATATGGGGATGGTGGTACGCATTCTACATGGAAAGACTTAAATGACTTTCATGCCCGCATTTATGCACTTCAAATTTTGCAAAAGAGTGCAAAATTGTCGCTGCTACGTTTTACATTATATTTCTTTGTATATAAGAGAGGGTTCATGTGTGTGTGTGTGTGTGTGGGTGGGTGTGCGTGGGTGTGGCATTGGGTGTTGGTTGTGGGTGATATGCGTGGGCATCGAAATTACGTAAAAACTTTAGTACGTTGCGCCTTAGTCACCAGGCAAAAGCCAAAATGGCGTCACAATGTCTGATAAATCGTTGACTGTACACTTGGGGCATGCCCGAAACAAGAAAAAAAGTTACAGAAACTCCAAACTCAGCCATCATCATGCAGAATACAATGCTAATGTGGACAGAATTTTCAAACAAAAAATTTTTTAATTAAAAAGTTCAACTGGACTTTGTTGTATATCAAAAATAATAAATTAATAAAAATTATTATTACTTCAATTAGTTTTCTTTGCCCCAATACTGCGCAGGTATGGTCAGTATTTTTTTTAAATATCAATGGAAAATGTTTGTTAGAATTAAACATTGAGTTAAATTAAAAACAAAAAATGTATAGTAGCAAGATTATAAGAAAAATAAATAAACAAGATAATAAAGTATATAATTATTTTATTTTTACTAATAATTAAATAATAAAGGGCGTTCTTTTTAGAGGTATAGAACTTTAAGTTGGCTTTACTATTCAAGTTGGCGACTGATTTAGCAGCTGTCAAACGATTTATGCTCAGTTTGGTTTCTCAGGTTTGGCAATTCTTCATGAATAGACTCACGCCTGAACAACGCTAGCAAATAGTGCAATTTTATTTCGAAAATAATAGTTCTGTGGGAAAAACGTACGTACCCTACGTCTATTTTATCGTCGACAAAATCCACCTGAGCAGTTAATTCGATTGACCACGGACCATTTTCACACCACATTTTATCTTATTGATAACTCACATCCCCAGAGACTCTGTACATTGCGTACAGAAGAAGCTATTGCTGTTTTAGAGCGTAGCATTGAAGATGACCCAAATGAGTCCATCGGCCATAAAGTACAGAAATTGGCTCTGTATACATCCACTTTACGGAAGATTTTGTAAAAGGATCTTGGTTTGTGTGCTTACAAAATCCAACTCGTGAAAGAATTGAAGCCAAACAATGATCAAGCATGGCGTAGATTCGTCGAATGACCCCAAAAAGAGATTGCTGTTGTTCCCGATTTTCATAAGAGAACTATGATAAGCTATGAAGTGCACTTCTGGTTGAATGGTTACGTCAACAAACAAAACTGCCGCATTTGAAGTAAAGCTAATCCTCAAGTGTATGTCGAAACATCGTTATATCCAGAACAACTGACTGTTTGGTGCGTTTTATGGGCTCGTGAAATCATTGGTCCGTACTTCTTTAAAAACGATGATGGCCAGAACTTTACAGTCAATGGTGATCCGATAAAGAGCCATGATTACTAACTTTTTTATTTCTAAACAGCCATGATGTTCAGGAGCTGTGGTTCCGGCGGAACATGTCACACAGCTCTTGCGATTTATAGAAAGACACGTTTTAGACCTGTGCATTGGTCTCTAAGACCTAATGATTCAACACCGCTAGACTACTTTCTGTGGGGCTATGTAATGCCATTGGTTTTTGTTCATAATCTTAACCATTTGAAAGACAACATTCGCCATGTTATTGCCTATATACAACAATATATGTTGGAAGAAGTCTTCGAAAACAGGACGTCCGAATCGGACTACATTCGTGCCAGCAATGGTGATCATATGCCAGAAATCATATTTGAAATGTAATGCCACAAGTTTATCTTTCGGATTAATAAAATTTCTGTGAATTGAATAATCCATTGTTGTTTTATTGCAATTTAAAGTTCTATACCTCTAAAAACAACACCCTTTATCATGTCTTTCAAATTTGTAATTAAGTCGTTTTATTATAAACTTCAAATACTGAAAATCGTTGCTTAGAACAGTTATTTCTCAAATTCTGTTGAAATCACCGATAAGTTACAAAACGTTTTTGACTCATTATATACTTTCTTTTCTGAATGGAAAATACTTGTCAACCCTGAAAAAACCAAAGCGATATACTTCACCGAAAAACGGAAAAATATTTACATTCCCCGTGGAGATATTAAACTGGGCAACGTAGACGTCAAGCGGGATTCTAGCGTTAAATACCTAGGTATCATACTTCATAAATAATAAATATTTTAAGGCCATGTCGAGGCAACAATCAAAAAGTTAAATATTACCATTCGTATCCTATACCCTGTTCTTATTTAGATCTATATTTTACGCAATAATTTTCTATGGTGCTTCAATCTAGGCCGATGTAGCCAAGTGTCACCTCAACAAGCTGCAAGTTGCTCAAAACAAAATTCTTTATATGATGTTAAATCTAGCCTGGTTGGTGCCAGGTCTGAGCTACACAGACAAGCTAATATTGAAATCACATCGAGTAGACTATATCGCCTTATTCAGAATTTTCATACAAAATGCTCCAATTCGACCCATCGCCACATAAATGATCTGGCTTAGCCCCCGAGTTATAGGATACATGTAGAAAAAAACTTTTTTTTTCAATTTTTGTTTTGTAAATTTTTTCCCTCTCCAATAAAATCTATAAACTTTGTAATTCGCATTTATGTATATTGTATAATCTATAATTTTTAAGTAGCAGAGGTAGAAACCTGAACTCTCAACATGAATTTAATATATCATCAACAAAAAATTGTTAAATTTTTAGTAGTGAAACAAAGAATTGAATTGAATATTTCTCGAAACAAAAAAGTGACGGCAAAATATCTTCAAACAAATAGTAAGAGCGGAATACCCTTAAAAAAACACCCTATGAAAATCTAACTCAACTGCAACATTTATGCAAGACTTTAGGGCAAATTTCAACTGGCTAAGTAAGAGAACTATTGACTGTGTAGAAACATAAGATTTCTGCAGGACTCCGTCATAACTGTCTTAACTACTAAATCTCGCCAAAAATTAGTGCATCGAATGGATGCGGATCTTTGTCGCAACTTGATTCCCCAAATCGAGCTTCTTTGACCAATCACGAGGTATAGAAACTCAACTGGATCAACGCTGCTCTTTTGATTTCTTTGTCAAGAAATGTTGAAACTTTTATGTTACTTTCTGTTTTCATCTTTTATCTCTAAATATCTCTAAAAAATTCACCCGTGAGGCTAGGGATATGGATAAGTTTTATATTATATTTTCTCGTCGTCACTTAATATTTCTTAATTTAAATATTTTCCAATAGTTTAATCTTAGTTGTAACACCCAATTATATAAATAAAGTAATACTTTTCTGAGTAATACTAACTTACTAGTTCGAGAAAGGAAACTGTACCTCGTAAAATACCAAATAAAGATATAATATTTGGGTAACGTTTGGGTAACGAACTTTTTCAAGTTTATTTCAAATAATTCCATAAAGCTGTAGCGCGTAAAGTTACCCGCAACATCGTTGTACAACCAACCCATCACGATATAAAGGCAAGGAAAAAAGATACAGCTTCATGCATGTATCTAGCACAAAAGCACTTTCCACTTTTAAGTCTTATCTTCAGAATGAGTAAAAGATGAGGTAAAAGTTGATACTGCGTCCTTGCTGACAACAGAGACGCATGAAGAAGAATTGTTGAGAAAGTCAAAACCCAACACGGGTTGTAGAGCTGAATGATGATGATGAGGTAAAAGTTGTTACTGTAAAAATCAACGCCTTTACATCTCTTAGAGATATCATACCCCTAACTAGAATTAATAAAAAAAAGAGAGTGGTTTACTCTTTTGGCGCTTACTTCAAAACGCTCCACAATTGTATGTACCTATCAACTGCGTCAGTGGGTAGATGCTGCAAAAAATTAACCAAATTAAAAAAAAAAAAGTGGAATTCACGGTGAGTAGAGGTAGTGGCAGCGGCAGCAGCAGCAGCAGTATATGAAGCCCCCATAGTTTTTTATGAATATATAATTTGAGATGTGGGACAAAAGCTTTCAAAGCGTGGGTGATTTTTATTTATTCGTGCTGCAGCCAGCGCGGGGTCAGCGGTGTCAGCGGTGTCAGCAGGGTCAGCAGAGGCATATGGGGGGCGGGGGCTGCAAGGGCAAAACTTAATATGGTATCGCAAATGAATTTCCTGCGAAAAGTCATTTAAGTGCATAAAACTCATTCGAGGGCAGCAGCAGCATCAAAGGCACACACGAGCAGCATATAGTTTCGCCCACAGATATGTACATAAAAACATACAAATATCAACATTAATATATATATATGTAGGTGTATGTATGTAGCATATATTCATGTGAACGAGAATACAAATGCAAACATGTCTTTGTGCTATTTTTAAATGCATTATCTGTTTATTTGTTGCTGCTGTCAACGCGTCGTATACGCAATATATCAATATGCAACTTTTGCCGGTGCTGTACAAATAATGAATCCAACATAAATAAAGCCATAACGTGGGCATTGCATATGCAGCAAGTCAATTAAATTATAAAAACTATTTATTAAATTTTATACTTTGTGCGATCTATTTTATTTTAATCTTTTTTTTTGCCCTCCATTTTTTGCATATTTATTTTCCAGCAAATTGAAAAATATTTTATTGCAAATTATTATGTCTATGTGGGTGGAAAAACCATGCATACAATCATATATTGCTACATTTCTGCATTGTATTCTCCCTCAATATATATATATATATATATACATATATATATATATATGCATAAAATATTATTTCTTTTAAATGTGGTTTATTTTAGAATGCAATGCGAATCAATTAGTGGCATTTACTACATAACTAGGCAAATATGCAAGCTACCCGCTGACCTTGACATTCAGACAAAAAAATAAAATGGAAAAATGCAAAATGCAAAAAAAAAATGCATTGATGTACTTTCAGTTTATGTAAAATAAACTGCTAAGTCTTTTAAATAGCCAATTATGTGCATTTGTAAACGTTATTGGCAACTTGTCTATTGTTGCTGCCAACTAGTGAAGCAGCTTAAATAGAATTACTATTAAAAATGCACGAAGAAAAATATAATGATAATGGCACTTGCACTTGAAAATCAAAAATAAAAAATAATAAGAAAAAAAGTCATGACCATGACCATGGCAGTGGCAGTGGCAGTGGCAGTGGCAAAAGCTTAGCTGGAATTTCTTCATGGTCCTGAATTGTTAGCATTGTGAATGAGCTTAAAATTATGTTGCCATTGTTATCACTTGGCTGCATTGGCATTCACTGCGTATACGTAATAATGAAATAACATACGCCTGCACACCATATTACGCTCAATTAAGGTTCATTAATTTTTTATCTTTGTATTTTCTATTCAACAACAATTAATTAGTTAAACAGCTGCAGCAATCTTTTGGGGTACAAAAACTACTACAATTACTTACCTCTTTTTTTTAACACAAAATGCAGTACCAGGGGTGTAAGTTGGTATTTGGCGGTTTGATTGATAGTTGTCGCTGGCATTATGTATATATCTTTTTTTGAGTTGATTTACGTCTCATACGCTACTATTGACTATAATCTTTAAAACGGCAGATTTCAACAAAATAATAACTTCGTTGTTGTTTACCACAGAAAATATGTCGAATTTTGTGCCAAGTAATTTACATTTGCGGAATTCGTTGCTTTTTTTATTTCACCAATGAAAAAAAGCAGCTGAAGCTCAAGGGTTGCTGGTAGAAACGTTTGGGAAACATGCTGCAGTGCTTAGTAGGTGTGAGACATGATTTCGTCAATTCCTTACTGAAGATTTTGATTCGACGGACCATGAACATATTGGTGCAGCAAAAAAGTTCAACGACGAGCAATTGCAGGGGCCTTTGGATGTAGACCTCAACCAATTGCAATAACAATTGGTGCAAACACTCAATGGGACCCGGGGAGCAGTTCCTCAACGTTTAAAAGCCATGGGTACGTTTTAGAAGTATAGGAAATGGGTGCCACACCAACAAAATGCTAAGCAAATGGAAAACCGAAGAACTGTTTGTGGAATGCTGCATCAACGGTTTGAGAGAAAATCTTTCCTGCATCAAATTGCCACAGGGGAACGAAAAATGGATATATATATATATAGTATTACGAGTATCCCAGACGAAAAACAGCATGGCTTGCGGCCTGTGAGGCTGGCCCATCGACTGTAAAGCCAAATCGCTTTGCCCATAAGACAGTACTGTGTTTTTGGTAGGACCAGTCTGGTGTGTTGTACTCACTTTTTACTTTGTTTGGCCATCACAACCCGACTTTACTTACTCTCGCCAGGCAAAACCACTCTGCGTGCGCCTCCTCCAGTTGGTCACTCCAAGTGAAGTTAGGTCCAATATAGACAGGTGTGTTGTACCACAAGTTATTAAAATCTGGTGAAACGGTTAATAAGCATCGCTGCCGACAATAAATTATCAAAGACTTGGAGAAGTTATCTTACAACATAACGACGCTCCAGCTCATACAGCAAAATTGTTGCAAGACACGGTGACAAAAAATTAATTCGGAAATATTGTCCCACCCGCTGTACTCTCCAGACCTCGTCCCGTGAGATTATGATCTTTCTGAATCAATGGGACACTTACTGGCAGAACAGCGCTTTGTCAAATTTGAAGAAGTAGAAAAATAGCTTGCCGAATTCTTCGCCTCAAAAGAAAAAAAGTCCTATCGGGATGATATTCATAATTTGCCAAAACGCTGGACTAAATATGTAGAATCGAATGATCAATACTTTTAATAAAAAAGTTTGCATGTTTTCCTGAAAACTCAGTGTTTTATATATCGACAAAATCGGCAAATTTCAACTTACACCCCTGGTAAGCTAGTTTTTCATATTAGCTTGTCTTGGAACACCTACTCGTAGCGGTTGTTGTACGCTCACCTGCATTAATTCCTGCTATCAGCTATTCTCTTAATAAAGCAAACGAATCCATCGCGCTAATCCGCATATTTCACATCATCCTAGGTCTTAAGTAATTGTTTTGTGCGAGACGCTTTCATTAGTTAGGGAACTTGCTCTTTATTAGTAATATCTTCACTAAGCTCACTAATTGAATGCAACTAACTAATTTTCTAAGTTTTCACCAATCCACAGCTTAACTCTCTTACTTATGTACGCCCTTACAGCTGTTACTTCCGCTGAATTACTGATGAACTGCTTCTATTGTTATGCTAAATTATCTAAGATTTGACCACGATGGAATTGAATTGCTGCAAATCTCGCCTGGAATTCCTCTACTAACATATTTTGACAATAAGACGACATACGCGCTACCCAAAACTATCTTTATCGCATACAACTTTAAGTTTTTCTACTTATACTTGACCTAATCGTACCCGTATTGCGATGCCAAAATCTTCCTGTTGTTCCTTTCCCCGTATTACTGAGCATCTATGTCATACTACCGAGAAATTTGTAAGTGTTAGTTAGAATCTAGTTTGTAGTTTAAGTTTTACGACAGCATATATAAATATATAATTCAAGAGAACCACATAACATATCAAGAAGTTTCTTGTGATACTGAAAAGATTATCTAAAAATATATCAATACAATGAGATTCCTTAAATTGCTCACTAAATTATTCCCACGCTCGAGTAAGACCCTCAAAACATATTTTCTAAATAGACACAACATTATATTACAACTTTAGGCTCCGTTTGTATCTCTGGCTTGTGTAAAGCCATTGGACTTTGCTCATAAGCTTAACCATTTGGAAGACAGCATTCGCATACGGCCACAAATGTTGGAAGAAGTCATCAAAAATTGGAAGTACAGATTGGACTATGGTCATATGCCAGAAATCATACTTAAAATTTAATGTCAAAAGATTATCTTTCGGATAAATAAAATTCATGTCAATCCAAAATTCCAGCGTTGTTTTATTGCGATGTAAAGTTCTGTACCTCTAAAAAAAATACCCTTTATGAAGGCGCACTAAGAGCTATAACAGTGAGCTGCTTGTTTGAGGCAAATACATTCGCAGCGCGTTTGTTTAAAATACTTTTTGAAATACAATAAAATACCCAAAAATAGAACTTACGGAATAAATTAAAAGTAAACGATTTGTCATTTATTTAATAGTTTCTTAGAGAAACTTTTGAGTGTGAAAGTGTGGAAATATTTCATTGTAGCGTTGTGTCATTCAATGATTCTTGTTCTTCCGAAAGTACTTCCTACTTAAGTTTACAACATTTGGCACTGCTGCAGCCCTTTCGCATTTAAAAATTGCAAACCAATAAATGTGAACAACTTTATTGTTGCACACAAACTCTCTGGACAAACAATTCGGAATCTACTACTCGATTGAATAACCTTTCACATTTACCATATATCCCCTGTCAGTGTGGCAAATTCAATTTGTACACTTAAAAGGTTTTTAATTTTAAATTACATTAAATTGAACGTTGCTCACTTATTCAAGTTAATTAGAGGAATCACTTTGCATAATAAATGACGGGCCAAACGAAAACGGCTCGAAACTGGACTTTCCTCATTGTGCATAGCTTATGTGCCAAAAGCAACGAAATCTATGCATCCTTAATCGATATATGCATGGGAATTTTTGAATTCCGATTCCAGCTGTCTGCACAATTGAGTTCAACATAGTCTAGCACTGAATGGAAGGGGTACTCTGGCTAGTAGGTCGACTTGGCTCAAAGCAAAAGTAGGCGGTTCTTGCATCCTAGTTGGCGCTAAAGGAAAGCAAATATATGAACGTTGAGAAATAGAAGGCAGTAGGGCACTTGAAAAGCCAATTATTATATGATTTTAAAGTGGAAAAATCTCTAGCTAATATTTCGTAGGCTTTTTGCAGCTATAACTTGTATAGTGCTCCTTTTAATTGACAGATGGCGCTGCTAGCTCGATTTGTACATTAGTCTCATTCGGGTTGAAGCAACTCCTCAGGCCGCTGGGCCCATAGTGATGCAGACAGAGCCACCCAACACTTTTGCCGTTCATCTGCAAAATATGTTTGGACCAGCCGAGGCTACTAACACATTCGCACTACCGCCATCTTCCAAATCTTCCTTCCAAGCGAAATTACAAAAATTACTAAATACTATTTCATCCCGAAAAAATCTCCCGGCTCCGACCTTAAAACTCCGCAAAAGATCAACGAGCTGCCACTTTGCCCAGTTCGCTACAACAGCCAGCTTTTCAATGCCATCACCAAACATGGTTACTTGTCACAACGATGGAACAGATGTCTCTCGAAATTTTTCGAAAAATGCCTGCTTATTCGGATCAATCCACATCTGAGAGCCCATTACAAAATCCCAAGCCATGAAACCATCGAGTGAACAGAATAACAATAGAAATGAGAACCGCAGTCGAAAGTCGAGATGAATGTTCAATCGTATTTTCAGATGTATCGCAAGCATTCCATAGAGTATGGCTTGACGGCCTAATGTTTAAAATTAAAACAGCTCGACCGGAGAGCACACATAAGCTTCTAAAGTCATATCTCTATGACAGAAAGTTTGCAGTCCGTTATAAGACTGGCACTTCCGCCGACTCCAAAATTAGCGCCGGAGTTCCCCAAGGCAGTGTTCTTGGGCTAACTCTATAACTCTTTTACGCAGCCGCCATGCCAACAAATAGACGCCTAAAGGTATCCACATTTGCTGATGATACTTAGCCGCTCAAGGTTCCCGATCTAAGCTACAGCACACCTAGCATTGCGCCTCATAGATCTTGAGTAGTGGCTTTCTGACTGGCGAATGAAATTGCGAATAATAAGCGTATTTATCAGGCAAGACTGCCCACTACTTTTTTTCAACAGCATACTACTCCCTAGATCAGAAGAGGTAACGTACTTCGGAGTACACCTTGACAGAAGACTCACATGTAGTAGGCACATTGAAGCCAAAAAAAACTCAACTTAAAGTCAAATCCAATAACTTACACTGGCTCATTGACACCTGCTCTCCACTCAGACTGAACCACGAGGTACTACTCTATAATTCTGTACTGCAATCTATCTGAACCTACGGCTGACAACTATGGGGGAATGCCAGCAATAGCAACATTGACATCATACGGCGAGCACAATCAAAGATTCTGAGAACCATCATTGGGGCACCGTGGTACGTTCGGAATGAAACCATCCAAAGAGACTTGAACATTCCACTAGTCATAAATACAATTTCAGAAGTCAAGAAAAAATACCTCAGCAAGCTTAGCTCGCATCCTAACCACCTAGCCGGAGGTCTAACGCAGCTCAGCAGTCGATGCCGTCTTCGCCGAAAGGTCCAACCAACCCAGTTGATGCAGTTTTAGGAACGCTTAAACGCAGATCAGTTTGAAGAAAACAAAAACTGAACAAAACTTAGTTTTCATTTAGATTTTTAAACTTATTGTTGGTTCTTAAGTAATATATATTTCAACAGATAATTATGTACTTCGCAGAAAATCAAGAAAAAGCACATACTTTCTTGTTCCGAAGACCTGCTATTCGAAGAATCTCATGAAAAAGTATACACTTTCTTGTTCCAACTTTTCAAGGTGGCCAAGTTATGTCAACATTAAGCACAAACCCATTTATGTAAAAAAAAAAATAAAAAGAGTTTATAATTTTTCGTTTTTTGGTCTGCAATGTCGTCATAGCCATTGTGACAGCGTTAAATGCAATGAAAAAGGCCATGAACATGCATTAAGACAATAATTGAATAAGTCAATCACTCAGACAATCAATCATTTGTGTGATGCCATCGTCATCAACATCATCAACGCTATCATCATCATCAACAGCATCAGCATAATGACGATGAATATTGCCATCATTATCGTGTTTCTGTTGTCGTTGGTTTTTGCCTACTGGCTGCGACTTATGGTAAATGCATTTATAGCAATGCAATTTGCCTTTGCCTGCTTTCATTTTTATACAACTCTTTTGTTTCAACCCCCCAACCCTCTATGGGTCAATATATTGCTTAAGCGTATTCATGCAAAAGCAATTAATTGATTATAACACATACGCACTGTGGACCCATCCACCACCAACCAAGCATGAGAAACAAAGACAACTGACACACTTCTATAAACTTAGTCGATGGCCTATATACTGTAATACCCTTTGTAATGTACAAATACAATTTTTGCTCAAGGGTATACTATATATGTAAGGAAATTTTCAATTAATGAATGCTGTCGGCGAAAGAACGACGGGAAACGGTAGGAAAACACAGAAAACAAAAACCCCATCAAAATAAATTGTTAAATCTACAAAGATTTATCAGCTACATAAAATTATAACCTAAATCTTATACGATTTTCTAATGTGATCATTAGTTAAAGAGAAATTTGCTTTTTAGAATCACAATCCACGGTGTATCTTTATATATAAATGGCGTATCGTGTTTTTGTGAGTCACAGGTGTTCTCGCATACCGCTTGACGGATTTTGATCATTTTTATTTAAATGAAAGGTACTAAAGAGGCGAAAGTTTTAAGCTAATACTTTGTTTATTTTGTCAAGTGGTTCGTGAGTTATGAGCATTTGAGTACAGACCGTTTTCTTTTTCTCACTTTTACGCGTGTGAGATTTCAATAAACATAAAGCATACGAAGCGTTGTCTGAGAGAAGAGAACGACTATATGTAACCTCACCTAATAGCTATACTCTTCTTTTTATATGCGTTGTACATTTAGTACTGTCTGTCAGAAAAATGGCATTTCATATTTGACAGTTGTCATATTTCAAGTGATTATGTATTTTGCGGTGTTTTGAGGTATCGAATTTTTGAGATTCTTCACATTTAAGATTTAATTTAAAAGTCTAATTTTTGATCAAGTCAAATACTGGATGTATTGTATTGAACGGCAAAAGCGTGATCTTCCTCATGCGCATATTTTCATTTGGTTAGTAAAGAAAATTACGCCATATCAAGTGTATAAAGTTATATCTGCTGAAATTCCAAATGACGTAATTGATCCAGAATTACATAAAGTTTTTGTTCAAAATAAGATTCATGGTCCATGCAGGGAATTCAATGTCAATTCACAATGTAAGATTGATGGCAAATGCAATAAGCAATATCCAAGAGCATTGATTTCGGATACTGTCACAGTTAATGACGGTTATCCATTGTATCAGCGTTGATTCACTGAGCATAATGGTCGATCTGTTAGTTTTAAATTTATTGCAAAATTTTTACATTGGGATCATACGTTAGAAGTAGCTTCAGTTGCAGCCCATTCTTATTCAATTCGCACAAAATTATTCACTATCATTTTGAATCAAGAGTTTTAGACTATTTTATTTAAGTCTAATGAATTGCGTACAGGGATCCCCTAGTTTGCTATAAAAAAAACATCTGGTTTGTATTTACGTCCAGAGATAAACATATTTCCTACCATTTGTTAAAATCGCTGCTACCTTTAGACAAAAAAAAATATTGCTTTTAAATCACAACTCCATATTGGATACATTAACGTTGTTCCCATTACCTACCCTAAAAGCTTCCATCCTCTATCTCCTTTATATCATGCCTCAGGAAAACTGAAAAAAATTATACTTAGTTTTGATATGGCTCATCACCAGTAGACTACCAAAGCTTGGGTTATAGTGCGCGTCTCTTCTCGATTCTTATTATTCAAAAAGAGCAAAATCTTTGGGCAATTTGTCACTTGGATAATACTGACACCAGAAGACGATTTCAACACAAAAATGTACGTGAGCTGCCTTACTTAAACTGAGCTTGCACCAACAAAAGAAGTTATAGCACACAAGAGTTCAAAATAAATAAATTAATTAATTATAAATTCCTCACTTCTAGTTAATAAAGTAATTGGAAAAATAAGGAACCCAAACACTCCATAAAATCGATTACGGTCTTACTGTTTATGGATGATGCGCCAATCTTCGCCTTACGACTTGCCGAAGCCTGTGGCACCCAGCTATCCGTAGGGCATTTAACACTTTTCCATCTTCACCATCATCATGTATTCTTGCCGCCGATACCCGATACCCCAGAGAATCACAGCGACTGCATTGCTTCTGTTATCGAAGTTGTTCTGGCATCCATGCCGACTGCCAACCACCAACTTCATATGCGCCTACAAAGAAAAGGAATATTCCGCTGTGGCCAATACAGAATGCTACTCGAGTTACACCCACCAAAGCCTTTACCTAATTGGAAAAACACAGTTATCTACACAAATTTGATAAGCAGCACAATTTGCACCGAATTCTAAAGACTCTTCCTGAAAGCAAATATATGCATTGTATGGAACAAGGACTATTTTATAGCGTACGCAATAGATTTGGAAGATTGAATAATGATTTTTTGAAATATAAGCCATAGTATTTATATTCACAGTCGAATGCAAAATGAATTTTTATTTAAATTTTTCCCAAGTGAAGATTTTTCCTCCAAAATATGGCCAGAGCTTGAAAAGTCTAACAAAAGACCACAATTGCAAGAGCTTTGTTTCCAATTATACTCTCTGCTTGGACTCAATTTTTCGAAAGAATTGTAAAAGGGAGCAATTGTGATCATCACTAAAAAAAAGGGAGCTCAGCGAATGCAAAAACTGACGGTGCATTATCCTTCTAAATGCTATTCAAAAAATAATAGCTTTTGTTGTGCTGGAGAGGATTGTGCCCGTACTCAACTGCCAGTTGCGACGGGAACAAAACGGTTGTAGACCAATGCGTTGACCATATTAATTCTCTGAGAATTATTTCTGAGCAATCAGTGGAATACAGGTCCCGCCTCTTTTTCTACTCTTTACGGACTTCGAGCATGCTTTTGACACAATAGAAACAAGCGCAATGTGGACTGCCCTACGCGATTAAGGAATAGCAGAGCAGATTATTGAAGTCATCCAAGAGCTCAATACAAACTCTGATTACAGCGTGTGATTCAAGTGTAAAAACAAAGGAGGATGCCCCTACTCTTCATTCTCGTGCTGTATGGAGTTTTGAAGAAAACCAAGCTGCAGGCTCCGGACGGCTTACAATGGCGACCTCAACAAAAGCTCAGTGATCTGGACAACGCCGTTGATATATGTTGCATGGCACACACTCTACAAGGCGTTAAAAACAATCTCAGTAGACTTGCGGAAAACACAAAGTCTGTTGGCCTTGCAATCGATATGAAGAAGACTAAGTGAGTGAGAGTGGAAAGTCACCTCTTACTTTTGGTGAAGGTACGGATGCCGTAGTTGTAAAGGATGTCGATAAATTTTGTTATCTTGGCAGCAAATCAGCAGGGATGGAGGCACTTCAACAGATGTAGTGTCTCGAATAAACAAAGCGAGAGTAGCTTTTTACAAATTGGTCAATGTGTTGCGATCAAGTGAAATCTCGCCAAAAACAAGACTACGCATCTTCAATAGTAGCGTGGAACCAGTGCTGCTGTATGGATCTGAGAGTTGGATGACGACAAACTCAATCCGCAGACGACTGCAAACTTTTGCAAACAAATGTCTACGGATCGTTTGCAGCATTTTCTGGCCAAACAAAAACTTGCTTATGCTCTCCAGAAATGCTCCGATCAACAACGAAAGCAAAGGGAGAAAATTGAAGTGGATTGGACATACTCTCAGGAAGTCAGATGAAGACTTCACCAAGATATTTCTTAAATGGAATCCAGCGCCGAGGACGCCCTCGTCAGACCTTGGTGAGAACAGTGCTTGCAGAAAGTAGGGAGAGAGCGTCATGGAATGAATTAGGTAGTATCGCTCATAATAAAAGACTTAGGAAGAAGTTCGAGTACGCCAAGACAAGAAATTAAATAAATAGATTTATTATTGCTTGAGAAGCCTAAGGCCATAAAACGAATTGTCATGTGCCGCATTCTGTTTATGTCTTAGAGGAATCCGTTAAAATCATTATAAAACAAAGTTATCCCATATTAATTTTGCAAAGAAATTAAAATTTGTAACGAAAAGTATACAGAATTTCAGATGAACAAAGCTACGGTTCTGCAATGCATACGTAAAGTCCATACTGCTATATGGCTCACCACCAAAAAGATGACACAGACTCTGCAAGTTTTCGGCAAAAAATGCTTCAGGATTATATGTGGGGGGTTCTGGCCAAACAGAATATGGTATCCAATTCTTACACCTTCAAATAAGTAAGAACAAATGGACGTGGGTCATGCTCTCAGAAGAAACCCAAGCAGTATTGTCAGGAATCGCCAAGGCAGTAGACGCATCGGAAGACCTAAGGCGAGCAGGATCAAATCCATCCTTAAAGAACTAGCCCAGGCGAACACAACATGAGACACAGCTAAATAGACGTCGCAAAACAGGGTTCGCTGATAGTCTCTAGTAGAGGCCATAAGTTCCCTAGCGGCATACTAGGCGGAAGAAAAAAGAACTCCACGAACTTTGGTCTTAAGCGTTTGTGTATTCATTTTCAATTTATATGGATAATGAAATCCAATGAGTTATTAAAACAAGAAGACTTAACTTTTTATGGGACAGTAATTTAGATACCCCCCATATGATTAATACATTTTTTGAAATAGAGTGATTGATCGCTTAAGATTGCTACTTTCTTGTTTAATATTTGCAGAAATAGTTCAGAAATCACTTACCATCTATTTGTTCGAAAATATTGTAATATCGAATTTTAGCCATCCAAGTCAATACGATTCGATTTTGATATGAAATGCCTTTGGGAATTTGCTGTGCATGGAGACAACTTCTTGTTGATGATGTTCTTCGAAGTGTTTCTTTCGTTGAAGCGGCGGCCTTATATTAAGCATACGCAATGTAGACAGACACAGACACACACGCACACACACAAACACACACACGTGTGCCTTGGCTTGCTGCTTGTTTCGGTTTCGGTTTTTGTTTTTGTTTCTGTTTTTTTCTTGCCTTTTTTTTTGTTTGTTTGTTCAACCAGTGAGAGAGGGAGAGAGTCTCGAGCAGTCTGGTGGCTCTCTTTTTTTTGGTTTTTTGTTTTTGTTTTTGTTTTTGTTCTCCTTATATGCCGCTCTACTTCAATGTGGAGCTTTACAGCAATGGCTGCCACGTTTAATGGCTGATTACATATTTATGCGTTTGTGCGTGTGCGTGTGCCAAATGGCGGCGTATGCTTGTGTGTGTGTGTAGCGTGTAGCGTGTGTACATGTGCGTATACGTGTTCGTATCTTTATATCCGTGTCACTCTGTCTGTGTGTGTGTGTGTGTGTGTGTGTGTGGTGTGTGTGTGTGTGTGTGTGTAAAAGTTTTGAATATTTGATGACTGCTAAAAGTCCTGCTGCTTGTATGTAGCAGCCGCCTGCTTGAACCAACTGGAAACGCAATCGAAATTGGAATTGGAATTGGCTGCTTCTCTAGGCAAATGTGTTGCGCTTGGATAGACGTGGACGTTGGACCTTAGTTGTAGGCGCAGGATGCGAAATTTTGCTGCTCTTTGCCTTTGTCTTTAATTAAATTGTTTGCTCTTAATTTTGAGTGCGACAGTTTTTTATTTATATTTTTTTTTTGCATTCGCTTTGCTTTTCCGTTTTGTTTGTTCCTTTGTTTTTTTTGTTACGTTTTGTTTTGTTTTGTTTTTATTCTTTTATGTTAATATGTGTTTGATTTTTGACTTTGGTTAAGCTTTTGTTGCCAGACTTTTTGTCGTTGACTTTTGCGTATTATACCCCGCGTCTTGGGTTGCCTTATGGCGCGAGCGAGCGCGCGCGCGCGCACACACACTCACACACACACACTGTTGCCCACGCTGCTGGCGTCACCGTCGCAACGCCGGAAGTTGGTTTCAAACTGTTGGCAAATGAGTTTCCGCTTGCGAGGAAGGCTTCCTGTTGCCGCTGTTATTCGAGTAGTTGCTGCTGATGCCGCTGTCGTCGCGCGCCTCTTTCTCTGCTTTGAATTTATCTGCTTCTTGCCTCTTGCTCTCGTTGCTGCTGCTGTTGACTCTTTCGTTGTTGTTTTAGTGTTTTTTTTTATTATTTTTTTTGCTTTGTTGATTTGCCTTTTTACACTAGCCAGCCCGTAACAACAACAACAACAGCAACAAAAACAACTGTAGGGCAAAAGTTTTATTAATTTTCTGTGCCTTTGCACATTTATTTATATATATTTGCAGCTCTTATTGGTTTGTATATATGTATATATTGTTGTTGTTTTTATTTTTGTTGCCTTTCTTGAAGTTTTCTTTAAGCGCTGCGTCTACTTTATACCTATATCTTGACTTTTTTTTATATATATATACATATATATATATATAAATTAATATAAGGCATAAATAGATTTACTTTATCTTCTGCTGTTGCTCTTTAGGTTTCCTTTTGCACAGTGTCAACATGGCAAACAAACTTTTATTTCTTCGATTTCTGCAAGAGAATAACGTAATGATAAGAATGATGATAAGAATTTCGAGTTACAAAAGTAACTTAATTTTTCATTTAATTATAACTTTTGTTTAAGTTTAATAAGCTATTTACATAAGCCTATATTAAATATACGAAGGCAAAAGCTTATTAAATTTTAACCCACGTGCAATACTTATTAATTTTTTTTTTTTATTTATTTTATCAGCCAACAGAAATGTAATTAATTTGAAGTCCTTTACATCTAGTATTAGGCGTATATGTTATTGATTTTGGTAGTTAAAAGTATACAGGTTATAACTCTTGCTTGAATCAAAGACTACAGGGCGTATGCGTATTTTTATAGCAAACTTGTATACTCTTTTTAATCAATATAAACAATAAAACAAGTAGAAAAATGTTGCGTTTTAGAATATAGGATTTTAATAATACATAAAAAGTTTTTATATATAGTATACAAAAATAATAAATTTAAAAGATTGCCAACTTATATTTAATAATCTAACTGCGTTCATTCAATAAATATGTCAGAAGCAACGATATGGCAATACAAGCTACTTATAGGTTAGGTTCGGATAGAGCGGCTTTCTTGGGTCTAAAAAGATCTATTATAATACCGCGCGAAAAATCTGTTTTACTTTTCCCTTCAACGAAACAGAGACAGAATGGCATCGCTGCCTATGACTGCCATATAGCATATCATTTTTCTGAAGGAAAAATTATAACTTTATGCTGGATTGTGAAGCAAGAAGTTTTCCGCGTTCTATGTCCACTTAAAGCTTTACAGACATAATAGAAGTATTCTACTGTATCCACCAATACCTTACTTTCTTGCATGTGCTGAAACCAGCCAGTATTCTGTGATTACTCTGATAATTGCCCAGCATTCTGAAACGATTAAGTCCACAATGCTTGAACCGGCGCTTTCGCTATAATTTTTGGTCAAGAAAGCGAATGATTCTACCACTGGAGACAATTTTTGTGGTTTTCAAAATGAATACCAATGGCCTACGAATATCCTTCTTATCTGTAAGAAGGGTGCTTACCGTGTCATATATATTCGTCTGCAATTTTGTTGTCAGATATACTTTGAAGCTCTGGCATTCAAATTAGGCAAATATTAAGTTACTGTTCCTCTTTCTTAGGCATAGATTCGTAGCGATTCCTCAAGTTTTAAGTTAATTAAAGAAAAAGGACTAAAGGTCTTAAAATTTTTAACTAAACTAGTCTATTGTTGCTGTTTTTAGTATAAAATATAATCGTAGCCTGAATAATCAAGCCTATTCATGGAAATGTTAAGCAGAAAAATGATTATTATTTATAGTAATAATAGAATCTAAAGCAATATTTTGTAATCCAAAGATAGATATTACATATTCCCTGTGTATTTATTTGATTCATAGCTTGCTTGAATATTTGTATTTGGAAGGTAACAAGCTGACGTTTAGGGCTAAAATAAATTTCTTTATTAATAAATTGTTTTATTTATATTTATTTTGATTTTCCATACATGAAAATATATCACAAAGGACTGTGTAGCTTCAGTTAGGTTCCTTAAGATAATGCTATGCCTTTTTCAGAGCAGTAAAAAGTACTGTCATCGGCCAAGATTAAAGTGCAGGAATTGTGAGCCTCGTTAACGTAATCGCCGCCAAACCAGAAGGTCCGTGATCTGACCCCACCTTGCAGCACTGGTGAATTTGTCTAGTACTGACACGGCTAGCAAAAGATAAAGAAACTATTTGCGCAATCAAAACTCTATCTTAACTATGGTTTTCGTTCTCTTCGAACAGCTATTATTAGACATATCTCGATGCTCCACTTTTGGAGCGATAACCCTAGATAACCAAAAAGATATTATAAAGCATAGGTCCTTGGAGACGCCAATGTTCTAAGACTTCGATGATCATGCATATCAATCAAAAAATAGTCGGGACAACTTCCCATGTATTACAAATGTTTAGACGAAAACTCAAGGACAGGCGGTTTATTAGTTTTCAAAAACTAATTGATACTATTAAAGGGTGTTTTTTTTCGAGCTATAGAACTTTCAGTTGGGCATTACTGTTCAAGATGATGACCGAATTAACAGCTGTCAAGTGATTTATTCTTAGTTTGGTTCGGCATTTCATCATGAATAGACTCACGCCTGAAAAACGCTTGCAAATAGAAAAATTTTATTTCGAAAATAATGTTTCTATGCGGAATGCGTATCCCGCACTACATCCATTTTATCGTTGACAAATTGTTCATCAGAGCAGTTAATTCGATTAACGATAGACCGCCATTGATCACATGATTCGGATATTTGTCCATCCTTCCACTTTATGGAAGATTTTGAGGAAGAATCTTGGTTTGCGGGCTTAAAATATGGAACTCGTGCAAGAATTTGAGGCAAACGATGATCAAGCTAGGCGTAGATTCCTCAAATGGTCCCAAACAAGATTGCTGTTGTTCCCGATTTTAAAATTTTGTTTAGCGATGGAACTGTAAACTGCCTCCAAGACTTTGTGATTTGACACCGCTAGACTACTTTCTGTGAGGCCATCTATGTAAGGTCATTGGTCTGTCTATGCGGATAAGCCACAAATGCTAAACCATATATAAACCGATATACGGTTACAAATGTTAGAAAAAGTTATCGAAAATTATACGTCTGGGTTGGACTACACCCGAGCCAGCAGTGGCGGTCATATGCCAGTTATCATATTTAAAATTAAATGCCACTGAATTATCTTTTGGATAAATAAAATTCATGTCAATCGAATAATCCAGCGTTGTTTTATTGCAATTTAAAGTTGTATATCTCTAAAAAGAACACCCTTTATAAAAACTAACTTTTTGGGCAAATAATTTCGCTATCATAAATAAATTTTAATAATTCGCTGTAATTTCGTGATTTTTATAAAATATTTTTCTCATTAAATAAGCTTTTTACTCACGTTTATTAGGAATTATTAATTATTAACCATTTAGAATTAAGGTCTCATCTTTGACGATTCATAGTAGGGATACTTGAAAGAAAATCTTTTTAGTTTAATTCAATATTCTATATTTTTTGAATAAATGTGCATCGTTATGAAAACAAGGGATAGTATATTGAAATTCTTCTTAAAGAAATCTGTCAACAACTACGCGTTGAGTAACAGCTTTTGTATATGATAGATATTCCTAAAACAGAGTTTAGTTTAAGATTTCAATAAACATAAAACATACGAAGCGTTATGTGATAGAAGAGTGCGACTATATATAACTTCACCGAATAGCTGTACTCTTTTTTTTATCTGAGTTGTGCATTCAGTACTGTCTGTCAGAAAATTGGCATTTCAGTTTTGAGAGTTGTCATATTTCACGTGTTGTATCGTTTTGAGATGACGAAATTCTTCTCACACGTATAATCCCAGAAGATTGTAACATTTGTGTCTTGATATATATCACGATGTAAGCTATGCAACGAGAGATTTTATGTTTTTGAGATATCTTTCAATGGAAAATTTTTGTAAAAAGAAAAAAATGTCAACATAAAGTGATGTGAATACGGATAAAAGCAATTATTTCAAAAAAATCAAGGCACAAATGTCTGAAAATTGTATTTATATATGGAAATATTAATTCTCAAAAATAAATCGTAAATATTTTTAAGCAAAAATGCTGTCTTTTTTCACTTTTAGTTTCTTATTGGATATATTCAGCAGTTGGATTAACTGGTATTTCAGTACTTGCTGTTGTAACTTATTTGCGAATTGTTTGGATTTGATTTATTTTTGGATATTTTGATCTCAAGCTCAAGAGCAAATCAAAGTATTGCTAAATTGGTTCCACGAAATTCTATGACATGTCTTAGAGCATCTAGAAGCATTGCGAGACCAAGAACTATTTTGGAGCGTGCTGTATTTTCGTATGGCCCTACTTTGGAATATGATTCGCTTGATGTGAAGCATTTAAATTTAAAAATGAAGCACCTGGATTGTGTTGCATGAATGGCCAGGTGGAATTGCCTGAATTGTAGCAACGAAGTGCTTATAGGGGTCCGCTAGTACAATAAACTTGTATATATTTATATATTTTTTTAATTTCAGCGTAACATTTCCACATTTTATTTTTTTTAGATATTTAATAGGGGTAAATACACTTACGAAATCAAATTCCATGCAAAATGAAACCTGAAAGTATTGGGCTTAAATGCAAATAAATTGAATGACTTCTGACTTCCGTATTGAAAACAAAGCAATAAATGCTTGTTTTTTTTTCCTTCCAAAAAGGTATTTCCAGTTTATTTAACAGTTCGCCCACGCAGCCCAATAGAACTAAGTCAAACCTAGGGGCAAAATATTCTAAGTCGCCGCCAATTTTTGTTTGTTTATTCTCAACCCCTGCTCCATTTACCTCAGCTGTATTACGTGGCAATTAACGCGCCATCGGCTATTTTTTAATGTTTTATTTATTGCGTTGGTATTGGTCGAAATTGGGATCCAAATACCTTTGCGTGTGAATGTGTGTGTGTGTATATGCCAATAGACCAATCTTGCAACACGGAAACAAGTACGAGTTTTTTGTGCAAAATATGCTGAACTGCTGGCAAATTGTCATCAATATATCATCTACATCATTTTGATTAACACAAATCACGTAGAGAGCATCTTAACATTCAGCTGGTATCATTTATTTCTATGAAAAAATTATTTTATTTATCATTTCTTCCACAGAAACTCGTAATTTTCGACCTCAAGCGTTAGCTTTTTGTAGAACTAATTATACGTTATACGATCCTCTTCGTGTCCTATGCGTAAATTATAATAACCTCTATGATTTCGTCTCCTTTGAACGGTCTATCCAATTCATTTCTTTATCTATCCTATATTATCTTGATTCCCCAAATCGAGCTTCTTTGACCAATCATGAACTATAAAAACCCAACTTGGTCAACCTTGTTCTTTGGCTTCTATTTGGAAAAAATGTTTAAATTTATATGCCACTTTCTGTTTTTATCTTTTACATTGTAAATCCAAGTTCTTGGCTAGCGCCAGACGTGGGACGGTGTACAGCTATAAAAAATTCACCCATCACGCTAGGAATACGGATTAGTTTTTTTATATTTTTCCCTCGATATCATTTATTACTTCATAATATTAGAATGTTGAACTTGTTTAATCTTAAGGTCAACTGGACTTAGTTGTACCCTTAAATATTAATAAATAAATAATATTTGTGCTATCATGCTGAAAATATTTATGCAATATCCTACAAGAAATACGTATAAAACGCTTACACGAACTCCATCACACGCCAAAAATAGTCAAATTTCATATTATCGATTAAAATCGATTGACAAAATCGCCTATGACGACTTCGTCATTTCCTATGACGAATTTTATATTGGTTTTTTGCTTAAATTTTTAGGTTGATGCTTGTCTAGTGCAGCGATGGACAAGCTCTCAATATTGCATATTACACGGGCTCTAAATTGATTTAACTTTGGGAAAATTGCGAACAGAATTGATTTTGTAAGCTTTTACAGACAATTCGTTGCGTTATTATTATATGAAAATCAATGCAACAATTTCTCATATCTCAAAAAATAATTCCAGAAAATATTTGCATCAATAATAAAATTATAATTATGTCAGTATCAGTGTTAGTTATCGAAGCAAATTATATGATTATATAGACTGTACATAGTCCCATAGAAATTAGTGTAGCTGCGTTAAATCACAAGATCTTGGAGGCCAATTCATAGGTCCAAAACGTGAAATTAGGCGGTCACCAAACGAGTCTTTCTATAAATCGATTGTGGCACGAACTGTGTGACATTATCGTTTTTAAAGAAGTACGCAGCCGTGATTCTACCAAAGAGTCAGTTTGCCTGGATGTAACGATGTTTCGACATACACTTGAGTACTAGTTTCATTTCAAATACGGCAGTTTTGTTTGTTGACGTAGCCATTCAACCAGAAGTGCACTTCATCGCCAACCAAAATTCGCTTATGAAAATCGGGAACAACGACAATATTGATTTGGATCCATTCGACGAATCTACGCCTTGCTTAATGATTGTTTGGGTTGAATTCTTGCACGAGTTGGATTTTGTAAGCACGCAAACCAAGATTCTTCCGCAAAATCTTCTATAAATTGGATGAATACAGATCCAATTAATGTGCTCGATGGTGGATGGACTCATTCGGATCTACGCTCTACAGCAGCAATAGCTTCTTCACTGCGCACTGTACGACGTCTCTGGGAATGCGAGTTACCAATAAGAGATAACGTGCTGCGAAAACGGTCAATAGGTAGTCGAATTAACTCCATGGACGATTTTGTCGATGATAAAATGGACGTAGTGCGCGATACGTATTCCGCACAGAACTATTATTTTCCAACTAATATTGCATTATTTGCAAGCATTGTTCGGGCGTGAGTCTATTTATGATAAATTGCCAAACCAAACTGAGAATAAATCACTTGACAACTGTTAAATCGGTCGCCATCTGGAACAATAATGCCAGTTCTATACCCCGAAAACACACCCTTTACAGTTACATGACTACGCTTTATTGCAATTTTACTGAATACGAAATTCAAATACCAAAAATGAATGAATTTCATTACGTAATGCTAGTTTAGTAGCGAAAAACAGCGGGGAAAAGTTGAAAATGATAAAGTCTAAAAACTTCAAAAAACAAAATATCAAGGCACTAAATTGGGAAAAAATTTTATTTTGACTTTTTCATCATCATCATCCTTGGCGCTTTCTCTCCAATAGTCTCTATCCTTCGCCGCTTCTTCCCAATTTTCGACGATTAGTTTCTGTAAATCTGCTTCAACTCCATTTATCCATTTTGACTTTTTAATTAATAATACCCCTAAATGTTTAAGTGTTTGGGTTTATACCATGAACAAAATTTTTGCTTCTATATTACAGAAAACCTGCAAGTTGTCACATAATATACAATACATGGAGCACTACGAAAAACAGAGACAAACAAAACTGTTATTAATGGATATTTTACGGGGTTTCTTTTAAGGAATCATTGAATTTTTTTATTATTTGATTTTTGTTCAACTTAATACTGTCAACATTTTTGTGTTAATGTCACGTTTTCGCTGCAAGGATATTTTTTGCATTAAATGGATTGGCTGAAACTATAACCCAAAACAAAATTGAAGGTTAAATATTCAAATATTTGGCTAAATTAAACAATAGTCTATATAGCAAATTAGACAATATTACTGAAACTTACTAAATCTCAATAAAATTACTAAAATGAAGAAAAAAAACGTTCCTTTGCCGTACTATGCGTGCGATTTTCGCCTTTCGATTGCTTGCTGAGCATTGCATTGAGCTTGAGTGACGAACATTTGGTCTACTGGGTTGCACACACACACACACACGCACAACAATACAAACACATGTACACGCTGAGAGCAAGAAACAAATAAATTTCGAGCAGTTCTTGCTACTTATTTCTTACGCCTTTCTCGAGAATATGAAGATGTCGCTGCTGACGCTGACGCCGACGTTGACGCTGACGTTGACGCTGACGCAAGACGGCAACGTCGGCAGCGTCATCGCTTTTCAATTTAGTTGTGAGTATGTTTTTTTTATTGTTTTTTCCGTTTGTTTTTCTCACTGACCGTTAAATAAATAAATAAAATATTGAATACGCCCCGTTGGCCCCTGCCCACGTGTGCCCCAAAAAAAAAAAAATGCCATAACTTTTGGCTATTTCGTCCAGTTTTGTTTGCTTTACGTGTTTTGTTTTATTTTATTTATTTTTGCTCTCTTCTCTTACTTTTTTCGTTTGATTTATTTATTTTATTTTTTCATTTTTTTTTATTATTATTATTTTTTTTTTTTTTTTTTATTGTATGCTCCTTGTGCAAGTTGTGCTCGATGCTGTTTTGTTTTGTTCTGTCGATATTATTAAGTTCCGCAAAATAAATAATTCCAATTTAAGAAAAAAGCAACAAATTTTCCCAATAACTATATATAAGTACATGTGCTTATATGCTATATAATATATATACATATATATATATATAGATGTGTGTGCGTTTCTGTGTGTATTCATGTCCAGTAGTTATTGAACGCAACTCGAGCAATAATTTATGCCTTATCAACAATGACTGTACTTTATGCGATGATGTTCTAAATACTTGCACTACCCGAGTTTGTGAACAAAAAAAGCTTCAATAAACCTTTTTTTTTTCATAGAAACACAAATAAAGCAACACCGCATGAATACATTTGTACAAGTAATTAAGCTGTTACTAAGTGAACATTAACCACATTAACTGACCTGAAATTAATTGATTAATTAAGTTATATTCTGTAATGGCAACGAAAATTAAGCAACAATATGAAAATGCCGCAAAAGACATAAAAAAAAGAAACGAAACTGTTGTTGTAGCTACAACAAACCAAATGGGCTACTTGCTATGAGATCTCCGTAGAAAATTTCAGTAATTCCTTATTATTTATTTATAAATTGCTCAAAACAACGCATAGAGTGTTTGTACTATAAGAAAGATTCTGCCTATAACGAACGCAAAGTGTTTGCAACCTTTTCGTACCTTTTTCAATAACGTTTTGGTAACAATTGCTCCAATATGATAGATCAGGCCAAAACTGTTCGATGTGCTTATTGCTGTAACGATCATATAAACATCCTGTGGATCCTGATCTAACAATCAGCGGAGTTCGCAGCAACCCTATACACGGCATCTATTGACTACGAGAAAACTTTCGCAGGGGAAGCTATATGGGCAGCGCTCGAAGCCAGAGGTATTTCAAAAAAGCTAATTAATGTCGTTAAGTGTTCCTATGTCGGCGCTGGAAAATTAAGTGAAAAATTTCATACGTTTTCCGGAGTCAAGCAAGGATGTGCTTCTTCCCCTCTCCTTTTTATTACCACGTTGGATATGATATGAGTTGCCCCAGCAAGCTGAATGTGGGATTAAATTATCTCACCTACGCCGACGATGCAGTTTTGCTCTCACAGAACCACAGTGAGATGCAAAGTATGATCAATTCTCTATCTGATGTTGCTCTTAAAACTCGCTTTTGATATAAATTGTAGTAAATCGAAAATCATGCTCTTGTAATCAAACGCCACACTCTGTTAACAATCTCAACTTGGAGTTAAGAGACGAGTTTGAATAACTAGTTAGTATGCAGACTATGAGTTGTGGTACCCTTCGTGACAAGAAAGCCAAGCGTACTTTTGCTGCGCTTTCTCGAGTTCGGAGTTCCAACGTCAATAAGAAGATCAAGCAAGCTGGAAATTTTTAGTGCTTGCAGTAAGACGGTACTACTGTTTGGTAGCGCAACCTGCTTCGTCAAGCGATGTCTTAGGAGCACAGTCGATCTAAGCCAGAGCCTAGATTATGGGAGTGAGCTGTACCAAAAGGAATACTAAGTGACATCAAAAAACGTAAATACAGTTGGCTAGAACATACGCTCTGCAGAGACCAGGAAAGTTTTGCACGCTCCGCCCTTAGCTGGAACCCCATTGGTAGCAGACGCAGGGGGCGCCCTAGTTCTAAGTGGAGGCGGACGCTTATGAACGAAATCAAGAAGTCGATAACTAAATGAAGATATTTAGCTCAGTATAAACCAAGTTGGAGTACAATAGTAAATAGGCTAAGTTCCTAAAATAACGTGGTATTATGATAAGACCATGTCAACAATTATAATACTGTTCCTCAGCATCTCGAAGAGATAAACTTGACCCCGTATGTACATAACTCTTAACTCAAAGAATACACAGCTTTGCTGATAAATTGATAATCGATATAATACAAACAGAGTTCGATTTGAAAGCATTTCGTCGTTTTAGTTAGTTTCTTTTCCACTTTTGTCACAACGAAAACTATAGTTCAGCGTAATGACTTCCTTTCTAACCAGCAATTTGGATTAAGGAAAGATTACGGGAGCAAAAAAAGTGGTTAGCTTTTGATGACAGAAAGTAATGCCGTTTGACCGAGTAGGCCAGATTGGGCTTTTGCCTAAGGTTTGAAGCTAGCTTTTTGCTGCTTGCTTTAGTTTTTTGTCTTCTTTCGTCACAGAAAGGGGTTCAAGTCAAAAAACGCTTTTTCATCTATCAAGATATACATATGGAAGAAATCATTTTTTCCGCGGTTCTCTTTACTTAATTTATTGCAAACATACCTACTTCCAGAGAAAGAGGGAAAAAGAGAGACAGAGCAAGAGGGAAAGAGAAATAAAGAAAGTTTCTTTAGATGATCTGGTAATATTTTGCAACTTATTGTGTGAGTCTAAGGCAATATACATTCTTGAGTCCAACCAAATATGTCACTTGGTGCCATATCTATAAAAAAATTCACGCATCAGGCTAGGAATACGGATTAGTTTTATTATATTTTTTCTTTTTTATCATTTATTATTTCATAATTTTTAGAATGTTTAAGTTGTCTAATCTTAGGTCAACTGGACTTAGTTGTACCCTTACGTATTAATAAATAAATAAATAAATAATAAATAAATCTTCTAAGGGGAAAACCTCACCTGCTCTTAGGATAAGCAGTCCAAACCCCTTTCTGTACAAAGTATCTCAGAGCATAACTTGATAATCGACTTTATCTTAGATCACAAATTATAAATGCGATTAAGAATTGTCGACATAAAATATCCAACAGGATATTTAATATAAGAAAGGTAAGGAATCTCTTTGTTTTATAGCTAAATTCGAGAACGCAAAATTTAAAAAATGATTTCAAAAATATGGCTGAGTATAAAATTCGTTTTATTCGTTCGTATAGTGTATTTCGAATTCTGTTATGCGCAAACTTTTTGGCATTTTTCCCCTTCTAGGGACCCTTTTGCTGGCAATCACCTTTAGCTCGCTGCTGTCGAATTGCTCATTAAGTATGCGCCACGTTTTCGCGTTGCCTTTTTGATTTTCTTCTTTTGCCAACAGTTCCCTTTGCTTTGATCTGACCCACTGAATGGATATATCAATGACTCATTTGTTAATGCATCCATCCAGTTTCTCATTGCTTGTCCCCATTGCTTTTCAGCATATTTTTGCATTTTATACTTTTTCAATTAGTTAGAACAAGAAAACCCCATTTTCATTTAGGCAAGTTTTATTTTAGCTGCTATTTGCATGTTAAATTATAAATGTTTCAAGTTAAAGCAGAACTTTTTATTGTAGCTGTCGAGAAGGCAATTATTGACAAGTAGGTTTTAATATGAAATACAATCGATAGTTAGTTGATTAAATTTGATTCGTTTTACGCGTTTTTCTAACATTTTTAGCCAAAGAATTGAATCAATTCCGTAGAAGTAGAAATTTGGATATTGCGCTGCTTATTGACCTTTCAACAAAGTTAGTAGTTTTGGAAAACTATTGCTGTGCCGGGTATATAATTTTTTTATAAAAAATATTTCCCTTCCCTTTGTTTATAATAAAACGTGCCAAATTTGTAATAACCACCTAAACTATTTTAATCGGATTTAGTTCTTTCTGTATAAATATAAAGGGTAGTTTTTTTCGAGGTAAAGAACTTTAAGTTTGCATTACTGTGCAAGATGTCAACCGAATAAAAAGCTGTTCGTGCCACAATCGACATATTGAAAGATACGTTTGGTGACTGCCTAATTTCACGTTTTGGATCTGTCAATTGGCCTCCAAGATCTTGTGATTTAACACATTTAAAAACTAATGCCACAAGATTATCTTTCGGATAAATAAAAATCATGTCATCATATTTAAAAATCTTTATAAGAGACTACATACATACAGATTCGGCAATAAACTATAATTTGTGTATTTTCTTAACAAAAATCTCAAAACATTGGATGGGCCTTGTCAGCAACTGCCCAGCCATGGCACGTAGAAGAGCAAAGCTGCTCGGCAACTATATTCTCAGGAAAAAGGACGTAAACTCACAGACTGCTCTAACTCAGTTTCTGAGAACATCAAAACTAAACTAGGAGAAAGGGGGCACAATAGACCCATGTTCATATATTACATTAGATTACAAAACATTGGTTTCTCGATTATCGCATTGAATATAAATATTTACAACAAAATGGTCATTTCATTTAAATAATAAACAATTATTCCATGTAATTTTCAAGTTCGAGTTTAGCACCAACCTAATTATATTGATATCTACTGAACTACTAAGGATTCAGTGCGAACTTACTTCATATTTCGATGTTATCAGCATGGATTTAGCTCTGGAAAATATGTCCGAACAAGTTATACCAAATCGATTTTAGAATATATGTCCCAATAGATAAAAACGGATTTGATATATGCCTCCAAAATATATTTTAAGTAGCACAAACCTAATAGAGAAATATTTCCTTAAATTTGCTTTGATTTGCTCAAATTGAGTTAATACAAAATATCATTTAAATATTATTATAAAAATATATCGGAACAATTGAAAACGAATTCGTAGTAAAGTAATATTATTGTTGATTTTACAAAAGATTGTTAAGTAAATGTGTTTCTTTTTTTGAAAAAAAGTGAAGAAAAATGCTTGGTTGGTGTTTCATCCACTTCGATGTTAGGGGATTTAATTGTACATATTTTTTTAGAAGCTAGACCTTTAACTTTTAAAACTTTAATTAAAAAAACAATAAATAAAGAAAATGTTTATTTGTATAATTATATTAGTTTAATATTTCATTTTATTTCAGTAGCTTACTAGCGCTTTTCCAACCCGCACCCATCCTTATTTTCCGTAAAGTGTTCATATCATCATTTTTATACATTTTTTTAATACCTCTGTATATTTGTCTTGAGACGGCAGTACAATTTCAAATTTTCTACGTTTTTCCTGCTTCAAATAAAACTAAAATAAACTTCTGCTTTTTGAATTTAACATTTTTGTACGAATCCAACAAGCGCTTCCTCTTTTTGTCAATTTGTTCTCCAACACACCGTGTGTCAATGCACTTATTTAAATTTCGTAAATACAAATTTATATTTTGAAAAAAAATTAATACACTAAATTTTAGCAGCATGATTTTGTTTAAGTCAAATTTGTTTTTAATAATATAAAATTAAAGATTACATAATTTCACCGTAAAATCACTGAAATAAATCTGAAATGTTATAAGAGAATTTCGTTACCTCAAAACAATTTCACCGCGAAATACATATAGCACGTTAAATGTGAAATTTTTTTGACATTATTTTTCTGACAGACAGTAAATGTACAATACATATGAAAAAACAACAACGCTTCGTATGCTCACAAGCGTAAACGCGAGAAAAAAAAACTGTCTCTACGCAAATGCTCATAACTCACGAACCACTTGACAAAAATAAATAAATTTTAGCTTAAAACTTGCGTTTCGTTTATACCTTTAATTTAATAAAATAATTAATAAAATCCATCAAGCGGTTTTCGAGAACAGCTGTGACTCACAAAAGCACCGTTCGCTATCTTTATATATAGATTATTAATTTATACACACATGACTATAAAATTTATAAATATCTTAATTACAGTTTATTACAACATGTTAAAACAAAAATGAGACGTTATCTTGTATCTCCCTTAGAGGTATACGAAATATATTAACGTTAAGGATGTACGACAGATGATTATTACAAAAGTAAAGAATTCTCTCTGTGCACAAAAGCAGAATCGAGAAATTCGACCAAGAACTCTCTTTCACTCTTTCACTGCAATACAGACAATATTTATTATGAGTCAAAACGATACCAACTGAAAGAGTATTTTTCTGCAACCAGCTGTACTCTTGCAATATCTTGCTTATACATAGGTATGTCCTTAACTTTTAAGCTGTAAGGCTGAATTGTGTGCACCCAAAACCTTTACAATGGTTTTTTTTTTTTTGGAAGACCCTGCTTGCAATGCCAATGTCAAGTGCAGTTTCAAGCCTGCAAACGCTCCCAAGCAACCAAGCAACCAACCTACCTACCTTCTGTCACCCAATTGACTTGGTAAAAGTTATAGACATTTTACAACTAAAGAAAACTCAAGGCAAGTCAGCTAGAAATAGCACGTAGGGAGAGGAAAAAAGTTTGCTTCGATTTGCGTGCCAGCAAAATGTCAGAGCCCAAGTAGCTGTACATATAACCACCAGTAAATTCCTACACATAAAGCACCACAGCAGCAGCAGCGGCAGCGGCGGCAGCAGCAGCAGCAGGACAAACCACACAACAGCAACAACAACACCAACGGCATACACCTACGTAACTTGTGACGTAAGCAATTTTCAATGCATTTCGTTCCATACTATTTATAGGATAAAATTGCAAACTTACTGAGTTTTCACAGTCTGGACATGCTCCAAAACAGAGAACTTTGTAAGGAGCGACTCTTTGCATTGCCGCTCAGCCTCAGCTGGCGTAGATAAAGCTGACGATGATGATGACGATGATGATGATGCTGTTGATGTTGATGTTGATGATGATGATGCACTTTTGTATACTAAAAGCAGTTTCACTTGGAAAAATGCACTTGAACAAAGGAAAATATTTTAATAATGGGAATTATTTAGCTAACTGACTCAAACTTCCTGATGATGGCGTGACGTTTGGTGCGGATGCTGTTCCGCTGACAACTGACTGCCTTGTGCATCCTGAGACTTGTTTTGTTTAGGTTTCGATTTACGTGCATATTTATTTTTATATTTACGCAGTTAGGAGATAATGAATTGCTGTCCTGCCTTTTCATTTTAAAAATTGCTATTTTAAATTAATATCTAACGCCCATGCGCTACCTAGAAATGTTATGCAAAAATGGTTGAATATGAAGAACTACAGAATACTCTATATAGCAGAGTAAAGAAAAGGACTGCATCTAGACATGGTATTGGTCTGCTAAAATTTGTATGTTTCTCAATTTTTAAAGTAGCGTGTAAGATATGAACTTCCTCTCGGTGGGGGTCTTGTCTTGAACTCGAATTTTCCTTTTTCTTTTTGGAAAAGCATGTATATAGTATTTTATCATAATATCATATTTTAACATAATATTATACTTAAAAATACATTGAAAAATTTCTGTTGTCGAGATATTCGAAAGATAGTTTAACAATTTTTTGTCGTAAAGCTAAGGACTCCCTGAAGTTCTTATATTGTACCTCGGAGGGTGCTAAAGTAGCAATATAGCATTTTGTCGCAATTTCACTATGCTGCTGCCCCTTGTTCTATGACGATTTAGAAAAAACAATATAAACATTTATAAATAGAATATTAATTCATGTAATTATGCTAAGTGCACAGGCATTGCTAGCAAAAGAACGTTATTTGTCTAAGCAAATCTTTATTAATTAAAGATACCTTTGCTTGGGATCGGCAATAAACTGTACCTGTTCTCTTTGAAGAGCTTTTAAAATGAATATCTTAGAATAGCCAAGGGGAAAATGTATATTTGATTATAACTCTGCTAATTATCTTTAAAGTAATGACAGCTCGCTCTAACAGAAAAAGGTTTTCTTTCATCTCAAAGTTTAGTTCTGAATAGATGATACTATTCGATATTGTCTGCAATAGTTTTTACTAGTTCAAACTACATATCCTTTATATCAATGTTAGAGATTTTTATTTAATCGTCGTGAATTAATTTCACTCTACTTGTCCATTGTATAGGGGTTTTTTCTCTCTCGCGATAAAAACTTGAACAACGTAGTAATTTATCTTAAAATCATCTTTTAAAAATTTTGTGAAAAACTTTTTTTGTCCGAATTATCTATTGATATAGTCAAACAGTTTTGATTAAATTCGTAGTGATTTGAAACATTATAATCCTTTTAAAACCCGAAACTGCTCAGAATAACATAAAGTACAAAAGATTTATAAGAAATAAATATCGATTTCCCCTTTTGCCACATACCTGCTCTAAGTTGAACCAAATACAAGTCAGAACAAAATGAAACCGATATAGAAAACAATCTACCACCTCGGTTATTTCTACCTGGCACCTCTTATACCAAATCAGAAGCAGTCAACCTTAACATCAAATTGAGTCTGATGCATAATCTTATGACCTTGATGATCCTCCAAAGATTACCGTGTCTTGAGAACTATAGATTTATGCCAAAATCCCCAATGGAAATGCCTGCCGGAAAACGCTAAGATGGCAAACCCATACATCAAGAAAATCATAATCTTCAGAGGGTTATTACAACTTTTTGATCAGAATACTAATTTTTACAGAGTTTTTAATTTTTAAAAAAGATCAACAAAAATCATATGAAAAAGCAATGGGATAAAATGTTGAATTTGTATTCTGATCCGTTACTGAAAGATATGGATGTGTATTCTATGTTTGATTTTAGCCTAAGCACATTTTTTTGCGTTCGTTAGATTCTGCAGCGTGACAAAGGTTTAAAAATAATGAAAAAATTATGGTGCCCACGAAAATTACAATATAACAAAATATTACTATGGAATACATTATTACATAATATTCTATGAAGCTATTTCTTTATTAATTGAAAAAGTTATTATTTGTTTGTAGTTTTTTTTTGTTACATGAAGATTGAAATCAATAATAATAATTTGAGTATTAAGAAAAAAACAAAAATATTTATTACCTTTAGATCTTAAATTTTTATATATAAATAAGTGTCAGTTAAAATGAAGATTTTTAAGCAAAAAAAACTATAATTAATTAAGTTCTGAAAGAGCTAACAATAATTACAAAATAATATTATTTATTAAAAAGAATTTTTAATTAACGTTGCTTAAGACTTACAATACTCAAATCAGAGACTTCAAATCGCAATATCTTCAAATATGATTCTAGCAAAATTTGACGATAATAATTAAATTTAAATAAACATAAAATTTATAAACAAATTCTAAAGCTTGTGCTCTCACATGATGACGTTGACGACGATGATGATGATGATGATGCAGTTACAGTTACTATGAAGTCGTTGGTCGTTAGCAATTTATCAACAGCTTCCTGCTTCCTGCTTCCGAAAAAGCTGCTTATTCCGATAAAACCAATTCAGTCAAATTGTATTGTATTCATGCAAATAATGCATACACATACTGTGCTGTGCTGTGCTGTGCTGTGCCAGGAGGCCAATACAGATACTGCTGAGCCAAATTGATTTTACGCTATCAAGGATTAGTCTGAGTTTTTCTGGGAAATTGCAAAAACCAAAGGCTCGCCTATGCAGCCAATAGGTTCAGAAAATTGAAAAGCAAAGCATACGGAAGCTTTTGTTGTTGCTGTTGTGGACTATGCCAATTATGCACTGACGAGGAAACTTCAAATGCTTTGTTTTGGAAGCGCACAAGGTCAATGTGGAAACGCAGTTCTACCTGAATTTGGTTTGGCAGATAATTTTAATTAAGACAAATTAAACATACAGCGCCATGAAACAGACGGTAACTAGAATCGTTTACTTTGGAAGCAGTGGAGAGATATAATATTATATAAATAAATGTAGATATTAATTTAGAACCCGGGCAAACAATGCGAGCAATATTCGCGGAACAAGCTGCTTTGTAGCCTATAAACTGTGGGCTGCACAAGTATCTATCAAATTTAATAAAGTTAAAGAAATAATCGTTACTAAAGTTTTTCAGCATATCGATAACATATAGATAAGATTTAGCAGTTTTCGTAATATATTAAATTGTGAAGAGTATTGCAGCTAATGTAGTTTTGAGAACGAGAAATACTACCTAGGCTCTCAATGTATTTTAAACACGTTAATATATAATATTACGAAAAGCTAAAACAGCCGACGTACAGTTAAAACCGCATATCTGTTCTATGCAAATTTTGTATCTGCAAGATATGTACCACAAATAAAGAACTTCAACTGTGCCAGAAAGTGTTTAGTAGTAACTACAAGTGATTACATTTAAAACTAGAAAACATATAAAATATCAATATAAAATATCTACTTTTTTAAAATTAATTTTTCTCTTTAAATCTGTTTAAAATTTTCAATGGCAATTCGCATAAAAATTTGTTTTTCTTTTTTTCTTCGACTCAATTGTAAAATTCAAAAGCGAACTTAAGACGATAGAAGCTGGTATATCCATAATTTAATGCAGATACAAAAAAAATATATATACGGGGATTATAATTACAGCCTAATATGCGCATAACGAACAGTCTTTCATTGGTTGTATGAGTAGCATAGCACTGACTGAATAATTATGCAAAAAGTGAATGAGAATTCAATTCCCTGCTTTGTATACGTAGAAAATCAAATCAAATGAACATACATCAACAATCAGCATTCACTCATTGAACGAGTCAGTGCGTCAGTCCGTGGGTCCGGGAGTCAGTGAGTCCGTGAGTCATTCAGTCAGTCAGTCAACCCGACATGTACGAGTAGACACATAATGCGCGTTGTTTATGAATATAACTTAATGCGTATCCATGTATCCATGTTTTCACATATGTATGTCTGTACACCAATACATATGTGCCTATATGCACACAGATACTTTCATATAAACGTTTGTATCTGTACGTGTGCGTGTGTGTGCGCGCATTCATATAAAGTTAAAAAAAAAAAGCAATTCGTGTACATTAATACAAAAGATAAACATTAATGGCAGCGACGGCAGGCAGCAGGCAGCAGACAGCAAGCAGCTTATCAATAGCGCCTGCTGTATATCGATATAGTTTCGATTCGTAATAATATACTACTCAGCTAGTAGGAGGCTGTAGTTGGCTACAAAACGACTTCGAGATACACTATATGTAGGCATATATTTAGGCGAGAAAATGTCTACTCTCCGCTGCCTGATAAGTAGAAATCGAAATGGAAATGCTACCAACCAGTCTATCGTCGGTAGAAGCTTAAAGACCAAAGCCAGAGCGTCAGTTCATTTCCCCAAGCTGTTGGCAGTTAGTTTTGTTGTTCGACAACCATGTGTTTGGCACACAGCCTGGCCATGGCCAGGTACGTTTTGCTAAATTCCAACTCAAAAACAACAAAAGCAGTCATCATCGTTTTTGTCAATTACAAAACTGCATTCGAAAGTTCGTTAAGGGAACGCCTACATTTCATCCAGACTGAATTCGGTTTTCCTGCAAAATTGATTCGATTTTGCCAAATGAAATTGAGCACCATAATTAGTCCTGTTAAGGTAGGAATGGACCGATGGAGCGTTGAGAGTTGTGAGTGAGCTGTAACTGCTGCTACATTTTAAGCAATCGAAAGGCTATCAGGGAATGTGTGTCCTAGCCTTTGGGGGTAAGAAAAGGTGTAGCTGTTCACAAATATGGAAACATGTCGCCAGGACTGCTAAGTTGTCAGGCAGTTCACACAATTTCGGCATCGCCGTGAAAACCAACCAATATCAGTCTACAGAGTAAACGCAGATTCGGAGATTGTGTCGTGAGGCTATGTAGACGATGTTACATTTTCAAGCATTTTCGTGCCTAATTAACTGCAATGTATTATGAGATCTGTTGGATTGGTGTGGATATGCTTTTCGAACCAGCTATTTGTAGCATTCGATGACGATGGAACAAACTGCAGCTGGAATTTCCGAATATAAACGCCAAGACACATAATTTTTCACCGTATGAAGGGGGGTAGAAGGGTATACCCAAATCTCTCTCTCTCAACTCTATACTAATTATACTGTGATTATCCTTACAGCTCTACGACTTATACTTCTTTATTTGCAGTTTTCAAAAACTAATATACTCTTTGTCCTGGATATGCAAAATTTGCAAACTATGTTCAATGAAATATTCGTATACTTCAAAAATAATATTCAATTAAGGCGCAAGACAAAGTATTAAAACAAGAAATATGATAACATTCAACTTATTTAATTTTAAATACATTTAAATTTACGAAAGTTCATATATATAAATGTATAAAAAAAAAGTAAAAATCATATGACGCAAATAAAGGATATATAATCTGAATATAACTACAAAACTAAACAAAAACGAAACCTTAAATTGTACACATATAAAGGGTGCGCCATTTCTTATATCGATTTTTCAATATTGAAAAACTTAAACATTTGACCTTATAAAGTACTTTGTTTTATGGGTTTCCAACGAGATGATAATAGGGCTCGAATAACAAAAATTGCTGAATAGATAATTTGTAAAAACAGTTGCACAAGTTGTTTACGAATTTTAGAAAAGTCAGAATCGAATGGGCAAAAAACATATGATAATCACTTTTTTTTATAAATTTTATAACCGATTGACTTAACTTTACATATTTTGGAAATGTCCATTTAGTACAATTTCAACTATGTTTCGCTTCACACCTAAAGAACGCGCCGAAATATTAACTTTATACATTGAAATTAGTCGTTCAGTTATCTTAACTCAAGGTACATACCATCGATAATATCATGGCAAACCGGCACCTTGTGACAACCCTATTCGTCGTTTGGTGTCAAGTTCTCTTGAGCACAGGACAGTGGAAGATCGTCAACAACTCGTTCATCAACGACCGAGGTGTTCCAATGAACTTATTGCAGCGGTTACCGAGAGTATGGCCCAGAACCCAAAAATTTTGTATTCTCAACGCTCTCAGCATCTCGGCATCAGTGGAACCACTCTGCGGCGCATTCTGAAAGACGAATTGCATTTGTTTTCAAATAAAATGCAATTGACTCAAAGAATATTGCCCACAGACCATTCACGTCGCTTGGAATACGATCAAACGGCCGCTCGAATAGTTGCCAATGCACCTGCTTTTTGGAAGCGAATGACCGACAGAGGCCATTTCGAACTCTCCGGTGGCGTTAATAAGCAAATTTGCCATATTGAGGAACTCGGAATCCAAACGGGATCCCTGGAACGCCATTGCATGACCAAAAAGTTACTGCGTTTGCTCCAAAACCATCATTGGACCTTATTTTTTCAAAAAAAAAAACAAACGGTCGATGGAAACCGATATCGGTGGATGTTGGCTCACTATGTGCGCCCACAAATGCGAGAAAATGGTCTTGAAGATTACTGCTTTCAACAAGATGGTGCCACATGCCACACAGCGATTCTGACAACGAGTTTATGCAACGAAAATTAACTGGACCGTCTGATGTTAAAAAGAGGCGACATTGACTGGCCACCTAGATCTCCGGATTTGTTCTCCGGATGTGTTCTTTTGGTGGGGTTTTTTGAAAAGCAAAGTGCACGTCAGCAAAATACAGATCATTGAAGAGCTCAAAGAAAAAATACGTGCCGAAATGTTAGTTTTTGAGCCAAATTCGCGTCAATTGCCAAAAATGTTGCTTCAACGATCATTCATTGCCACAAGTGGTTTCAAGTTTTCAAGAATAGTAATTTGGATGTTAGAGACTGGAATGGGGGTGGCAGGTAAAAGTATTCCAAAGCTGCAAAATTGTAACGCTTCCCAACGCAACAGGAATTAAGCTAACCGCACTAAAACGCCTCAAAGCCTTGGAAATGATTCAGAAGAAAGATCACTGATTTCCGTATAACTTAAATTGTCAATTCTCTACTTGTAAAGAGCTTCTCTACAGGTAAAATTGTAGGGGATTTCGCATCGTAGCTGTTGACGGAAATCAGTCGTGAACGATAATCGACAAGGCAGAAAATCTTGGGGACCGCATCTGTTCTGATAGATGGCACATGATCTAGCTTACGAGCATGTGAAAGAAATGAAAGAAAAATCCTGGGAAACGCTGCAAATAACTACAATATTTTCCAGTCGTTGACCCCATTTGTTTCTATAGATGGCACATGATCTCTCTAACGAGCAATTCAGTTCATATGAAAAAGTCAAAAAATTGCTTGACACTTCAATCACCTCAAAAGATGAGCAGTTTTTTTTTTGTCGCAAAATACAGAAAGATAATAAATTTAAGCAATCTTTTTAGAATAAAGCCTCAAAATAAAGTGACGGCTGACGCCAAATTGTAAAAGTTTAATAAATAAAAAAAAGATTGTTCGCAGTAAATGGATAAAATGAAAAATGAAAAATACTAAAAAATACAAATATAAATATATTCCTCTAGCCTATGGTATACGCTCCAAAAGCGAAGATTGAGGAGAATATCGCTGTTCATGGCTGTTCGAAATAAAAACAGTTTTGAAACAGGCGGTTTCTTTCTTTACTAGAAATTTTCCTAGGTTTAGAGTGTCTATTTATTTGCTGGCTTTGCCACAGCTAGAGATATTCACCAGTGCTCGACTTACAGACATTTTGACTTAGAGGCAAACAAAGCCAGCTCTTTCGTCAGGATATCACCAATGGTATTCCAATCAAAAATGTATCCTTTCAACTAAAAGCAAGTAGTTTGAATAGGCTTATAGAGTATGGTGCAGTCGATGTACAGTCAACTTTGAAGAAAGCCACAAATATGCAAAATCTTCTGCGAAACACTGAGTATTTGCAAGAATTTATAGATTTGCCAGTTCTCGTCTCACTTCCCACTTACTTCGCAACGACGCAACGTAGCTGGAGGACTTTGGCGAAATACAATCCATATTTATTTAAAAATTTCCTCTTAATTAGTTAGTTGGAAAATGCAAAATGCTTCGAGTTACACTCGCATTCGAAGAATTTTGCAGCATGAATACTTCAAAAAGGGGAACTTTTGTTTGTTTTTTTTTTTTTTTGATGGTTGACAGTTAATCAGAGAAGACCGTTCCGACTTTCAATTACCATTTGACATTTTAACTAGTATTTACTTATGGCCCAAGTTCTTTTACAGGAAACGCGCTCTGATGGAACACACTAAACGCAACGCAATTACATTTATTTATTTGTTGTTGATAGTGTTGTTATTGGTGTTGAAATTTATGGACAGATATATATATATATATATATACGGAATGATACATATATCTAGATATAATAGTATATATATATATATATATGCATGTATATATCTGAATATATATGTACATAAGGTCAAACAATGTTGTCAGCATGGCGTGCGTGTGCGTACTTTATACGCAATGTATCTTGTATATGTAAACATAAAGCGAACACACAGCAGATACATTTACGCATGCATGCGAGGGTAGGCTGTGAAGTAGTTGATGGCACAAAAAAAAGAACGAAGCATACGGGCGGTGCCTCATAAGACTAAAAGTTTTCGTTTGTAAAGCAAAAAACAATATATTGTATCATCAAACGATTCCCAAAGAATATATATTCATTCAATGAAACGCACTAAATAATAACTTGTTTTCATTAAAACTGCCTTAATGCAAAAATTGAAGAATTATAGGAAAAATAATAGATAAATTTAAAAAACAAAAATTTTAATTTCAAATATAAGAAATATAATTTGATGCCGAAACGTACTACCAATATCTTTCAAAACGAACAAATCGATCAAAGTCGACCAAATCTTTTTAATTTTATTTAAATGTTGCAAAACATCCTTTACTGAATATATCCCTAATATCAAAATAGAAAATAAGCTTGCATCCACTCGGATAAGAAATTTATTTCTAAAAAGTGCGTAGACGGACAAATTTATCTGGATACAGCTCAGTAGTCTGATGAAAGAATTGAAATGTCTGTCCTTGTACACAAATTGATTATAAGCTGCATAACATTCTTCTTAGTTTTAAACTTATAAATAATATATGAGAATAACTGATTATATTTAAAATGCTAATGTTCGTTTTTCAATACTTATAGAGCTAAACAAATCATCAGAATTCGCCAAATATGCCATGCATATCCTTTACTGCTTGTGAAATCGAAAGTCTTAAGTTTTCAACAAACTGCTTTTCCAACATTTATACGATCTTCATTAAGCTCCAAACTATGCTGAGTTTCTGAACCCCTTGGAAGTTGCTATACTCCCTTGATTATCAAAACTATGATCCACAAAAGGACGTCACGTTATGACAAGATTCATAATATCATAGGAATCAGCTCAAGCCTGAAAGATGGTTGATAAGAGTACAAGTAGCGGAACTAGGATTTCCGATTCCTAGCACTACAATGATATTCAAAATTGCTCTGCAACGCATGACGCATTCATACGAATGTAAAACATTATGTTCGGGAATTTTAAAAGTTATGTACAGCTGTTAAATCCTTTCGCAATTTGAAACTTTTTAGCCTGCCCTTGCCTATCTGGTGTGCATGGCGCGCTTGTGTAGGTGCGTGTTTAAAGTAGTTGGCATTGCCATTGCCTCATTTTTTATGGCCTATTTTACGCGCTTACAACGGCGGTCTGTTGAGCGAAACGTTAGTGAGCGTAGAACGCGGAAGGGTAGAAGGAGGCGCCAGGATGCGGGCGTGGATATAAAGCTAAGGCAGAAGTACTACGGTGCGCACTGAGCCGGCTATGTAGGAGTGCGTTTTTATTTTTAAAGGCTTATACTATACTATGTATTATGCATATGTATGTCCTCCAACAATGTCCTCGATGTGCTGCTTGTCGTTGTCGTTGTCGTCGTCGCCGTCATTGTCATTGTTTGCTGCCATTTGAGGCACTTGCCACTTGGCTTCTCTCCCGTTCCCTGTGCTGCTTCAATTCGTACACGTTTCTCGGCTCTTAGCTCAGCTTTGAGCTCAGTTGGGCTCAGCTCAGCTCAGCTTGTGCCACAATAGTCTCAGTTTCTGTTTCTGTTTCTGTTTCATTTTATATTTTAGTTTTTTTTTTTTCTTTTACTTGCGTGTTGTCTGTTAATTCATTTTATTTACTGCACTCACGCCTATATATATATATATATATATATATATATATATATATATATATATGTGCTATGTACATATATATCTATCTGTACTGCTATGTACATCAAACAACATACTCTTTTGTCTATTGCACATCAAATAAAGTACTCTTCATACACGTACTATGCATACTATAAACAACGCGAAATGCCAAGAGCAACCGGAAATATATAAGTGCTATATATAAATATATATATGTACTACCTACCAAAATGAAAATAGAGTACACTGGCTGCATATAGTCTACGTATATATGTGCATGTGCATATATGCTTATGTATATATAATTGACTTGCAATCATTCAAATGAACCATCTCTTCGGTCAGCTGCATATTACAAGCTGCATGCTGCATACAGTCAGCGGCAAAAATCTGCTTTCACCATATAATATATTTTTTAGAGTAGCTGTAGATGTAGACTATCCAATACGCTCAGCAGACGAACAAAATGGCGTCTTACTTAAAAATTCAAGCTGACAATTGCACTCGGAATACATGGAAGGGTTGATTTTTTATACAATTAGTTGCATCTTAGGGGTTCCTAGGCACCAGGGCATTGATGAGAACGAAATGGCAGACAGGCTAGCTAAGGAGAGTGGCGAATCGAGTCGAACCAAACTGAAATTAGTCAAGCACATCATGCAGCTTCCCAGGAAAGACTGCAGGCTTCTGCTGTGCCTACTGGCGGGGCACTGTCTGACCGCAGCATATGCCAAAAGGCTGGGCAGCACTAACAACGACGAATGCAGAAAGTGCAGGGAACCAGCAGTCAAAGAACTAGAACACCTCTTATGCAACTGCCCTGCCTACTGCACCTCGAGAACTAACTTTCTTGGGAGCCCAGAGCTTGACTCGCTCGCAGAGGCAGCTCAAAGGCCACCCATTCATCCATGACCACGACTCACAGCCGACAAACTTCGGCTACACTAAGGATCACTTTGATCTGTGTGAGGTACACTACCCTTGGGGAGTGCGGGTCTATCTATGCTAACCTAACCTAGTTGCTTTATTTGGAGAATCTCATTAAGAGTTCAAGAAAACTGCAGGAATCAGTTACTCGTCTTAAAAACAAATTATAAGTTAATCTAAAAAAAAAATAGATAAATATACGTGTAACATTCAAAAGAAAAAGTCAGAGATCCAACTAACTTACCTAAAGTTTGATCAGACTGTCTGTCTACCTGTATGAACGCCTTCAGCACAGCGATGGTGAAAACTGAAGAGAAACCTTGTTATTCGGCGGCATTCTAGATTTTAAATATATGGTGTGGCTGACATAGGCGCGATTTGCGGAAGAATAATTCTATTGTTTATTTAATTATTATTATATTGCTTATGGGGCAAATCTATAAAAACAAAACTAAATTTCCTACTATATTCATTTTATTTTTACCCTAACTTATCCTGATGCTTTAAAATAATTTTAGAAAAAAAGCGCAATAGGCGATGCATCTCTCTCATCATAACTGTTTGAAGAAAACAGACCTCTAAAGTTTGTAGCCAACCAAATCCGAAAGCCTTTGAGGTCTTTAACTTATAAAGTTTTGCTGAGGCAAATAACATCTTATTGCAAGTGCATGGGCATACAGCATCAAACCCCAAACATGGAATCACGTAGAGCCTCACCAGACACCTTGAGAACTTGGAATACGCAGACGATATCTGTCTGACCTCCCACAGAGTCTGCGCCATCCACAGCAAAACTGATGACCTCGCCAGGTTTGCAAGCAAAGTCGGACCTGAGATAAACGTAGCCAAGATCAAGGCAATTTACTGCAAACACTCCAGCCAAGGGAACATCAACATCTATGGAAACGCAATTGAGTTCGTTACAAGATTCCCACGTCACAACCGACTTGCCAAAGCCAGATCAGCATTTGGGAGACTTTACTGCATCTGGAGCAACAAAAAATAAGCAGATGAACAATGCTCCGGACTTGCAATACATGTGTAAAGTCCATACAGCTATTTGGTAGTGAGACATGGCTCATCACCAAAAAGTTGCCACAGAGACTGCAAGCCTTCAGCAACAAATGCTTAAGGATTCTATGCGAGATATTCTAGCCAAGCAGAATGTCCAATGCAGAGCTGTCTCGTGTAACAGGTGAGCCCCCTGTACACCTACAAATAGGGAAAAGAAATGGACGTCAATAGGGCATCCAAGCAGTATTGTCAGGATGTCACAGCACTGAAAACCTCAAGGCAGCAGACGGATTGGAAGACCTAAGGCGACCTGGAGAAGATCCACCCTCAAAGAACTTGCCCAGGCGAACACAATTTGGGACAGAACTAAAGAGACGACGCAAAACAGAGTTCGATTGAAGTTTCTAGTAGAGACTCTAAGTTCCCAAGCGGAGTAATAAGAAAAAAAAAACACTGCAAAATTTCCGACGGCTTCAAAAATCTGCTTCGAAATTATGTAATTTTATTAATTTTAAATTCGATAATTCGTTGAGAAAAGCACGAATACTTTTGCAATATACTGTCTGTCTGCTTTATTTAGCAACAAGCTGGAGATTGGGAAACATCATCGAAATTCCAACTCTTTCTCACATTCGTCATCTTATTGCTTTGGGCAAAACAAAGCCAATGCTTTGATGTTACTTGGGCTTAATAGGACAGGACCCAGAATTGCATCGACCCAACGACGCTCGCTACCGCTCACATTCCCTGTCTCTCGGTTATACGAGGTCTAATGGAAATAATAAAAGGCGCTTAATTATTACCGCATGTCAAGCATGCAACTGCCAGCAATTTGTAATTAAAAATTGTTCCAAAGAAACTCAATACCCAGAGCACGCCCATGTTCATGATAAAACGCCAGCTTTTAATGGGCGGGGTAATGCTCACAACTCATGTCCAGAACAGTAATTCATATCAGCAGACTGGTTGTTCCTCTGTCAGTTTGGTTCACTTTCACTTCGTTTTATCGAACGGACATGGCTGCATTTTCCGACAAAACGAAAATGCAAGAAACCAAAGAAAAATGTATTTCAGGTAAAATAATGAAATGATGATTGTACTTGGAGCTCGTTTTAGCTTGCCAGCAATCTGTGCTGGCAAGCTGCATCCATGTCTTTGACAAGCATTCAATGTATTGAGTGAGGCATTCAATTCGATATTGAGTTTTATTATTTTTAACTAAAAATAAGCTGCTAGATTTCACTGAAAATTTTCTATATAAAGGGTGATTTTTTTCGAGGTATAGAAGTTTAAGTTGGTATCCCTGTTCAAGATGACGACCCATTTAACAGCTGTCAAGTGATTTGTTCTCAGTTTGGTTCGGCAATTCATCATGAATAGATTCACGCCTGACAATAATGGTTCTATGCGGAATACGTATGGCGCACTACGTCCATTTTATCGTCGACCAAATCGTCCATCAGAGCAGTTAATTCGATTACCTATGGACCGTTTTCGCACCACGATTTCTCTTATTGATAACCAAAGACGCCGTTGGGTGCGTACAGAAGAAGCTATGGCTACTGTAGAGTGTAGTAATGCGGAAGACCAGAATGAGTTCATTCTCCATCGCGCAGAGGAATTGGATCTGTGTTCATCCACCTTATGGAAGATTTTGTGGAAGGATCTTGGTTTGCGTGCTCACAAAATCCAACTCGTGCAAGAATTCAAGCCAAATGACCATCAAGCCAAGCGTAGATTCGTCAAATGGACCCAAAACGAGATTGTCGTTGTTCCCGAATTTTTTTTAGCGATGAAGCACATCTCTGGTTGAATGGCTACGTCAACAAACAAAACTGCCGCATTTGTAGTCCAGCTAATCCTCAAGCAATCCTCACCACATCCATATACATCCAGAACAACTGACTGTTTGGTGCGCCTTATGGGCTGGTGGAGTATTGGTCCGTCCTTCTTCAAAAACGATGATGGCCAAAATGTTGCAGTCAATGGTTCTCCGGTATAGAGTCAAGATTACTGACTTTTTCATTACAGAATTGAAAAACCACGATGTCCAGCAGCTGTGGTTCCAACTAGACTACGCAAAATGTCAGACACCACGTTCCCCAATCGATTTATTGAAAGACACTTCGGGTGACCGCCTGATTTCAAATTTTGCACCTGTGAATAGGCCTCCAAGATCTTGTGATTTAACACCGCTAGACTACTTTCTGTGGGGCTATCATTGCTCTAGGCAGACAAACCACAAACGCTTAACCATTTGGAAGACAAAAAAATTGAATGCCACAAGATTATCTTGCTTTTTTATTACAATTTAAAGTTCTAAGCCTCTTAAAAAACCCCCTTTAGTATAAGCGCCAGTCAGTATTCATTCAGAAATATCATCAGGAATTGACGGAGTGTCGAATTCGAAGAAAAATAAAAAGTTTTCATATATAAAGTCAAATGCAGTTTGTATAGACACTTTTTGTGGCTTATTTCGCATTGAAAGTCTGTTAGTCGCCAGACAAGATCGCAGATTGGAGATGAATTGATGCAAGCAGCGAGGTTAAGGGGGTCAGTGACAGTTAAGGCCAAGTATGCTTAAGGATACCAATTTTCGTTTATTGGGTTTCGAATTTGGCTATTTACTTGTTTTCTGTTTTCCGTTTTCCGCTTTTCCCTTGTGTCTTTCGTTTTTTTTTTTTTTTGGTTTTTTTTTTGGTTTTTTTTTTACAAACTGCCAAAATAAGCTAATAAAATGAAATTGTATTGCGTGTGTGTGAGTACGGGTGTGTGCGTGTGTATTTGAGGGTTACCAAATGTGTGGCGCACCCACACAGTTTGATTTGATAACCAACACCAACAGACACCAGCTACACACGCACACACACACACACACAAATGCCTTAATAAGTTCATAAAAAAAATGTTGCCAGTTTTTTACTATTTACCACGTTATACGACACAGAGATATCCTTAAAAAATAAACAACAAACAAACTGTTCTGTCTTTCGTTTTCATTTTCCAAATTAAACATTTCCTATTTGGAATTTAGAAGAAACAAAGATAAACTTTGTTCGAAGACCCATGCGTATGACTCCAAGTCAGTCAGACCCTTTACAACTTTAATCAGTAACTTTGCTTGATCAAAACGCACACAGAAATAAATAATTTAAAAAAATAAAAAGAGTGTATATTTCGCATCTTTCCTATGGAAACTAATAAATATATGCGAAGCCTAACTTTTAAGTTTCAAGTTGAAATACAACAAAAAAAAAAAAAATTTGACACAAGCCTTTGGAACAGTTAAAAAACTTTAAAGTCCCGAAAACGTTCATCAAACTATTCATCCAAAACTTAATGTTTCTACCGAGTTGGCATAAAACATATCTGCTGAAATATATAAGGTCCACCGAAAGTGAACACTATTATAATCCGAATAGGTTTGAAATTAGTTGAAAAACATACCAGGGTAAGTTGAAATTTGCGGGTTTTATCGATAAATAAAACACTGAATTTTCAGCGGAACATGCAAACTTTTTTATTGAAAGTATTGACCATTCGATTCTACACATTTAGTCCAGCGATTTGGCAAATTATGAATGCCATCCCAATAAAACTTTTTTCTTTTGAGGCGAAGAATTCGGCAAGCCATTTTTCGACTTCTACAAAGTTGGCAAATCTCACGGGACGAGGCCTGGAGAGTACAGTGGTTGGGACAATATTTTCGAATTAATTTTTTGTCACCGTGTCTATCAACAATTTTGCTGTATGAGCCGGCGCGTCGTTATGTTGCAAGATAACTTCTCCAAGTCTTTTTTGGCAGTTTCCGGCCGTTTTTCTGTCAAAATATTATTTAAATTGATAATTTTTTATCGGCAGCGATCCTTATTAACCGTTTCACCAGATTTTAATAACTCGTGGTACAACACACCTATCTATATAGAACCTATCTTCACTTGGAGTGACCAACTGGAGAAGGCATCGGTTCTACTGCAGCCCGCTCAAGATGCAGAACTCATGAGACAAAAATAATTTTCCCCTAGCAAATGTCATTGAAAAATCCTTTTAATAAAAGAAAAAGCATTCAAAAATGTTGATCCATATTTCGATGCAAAAAAAAAAATCTTTTTTAAAGAGAGTTCCCATTGTAGAAGTTTGAAAACATCTATCTACAGTCTACTTCTTAGCTTATCAAACTTTGAACCGATTGGTCTAGCTACTGATAATTCTCGGATTCGAAATAACTAAATTATCGTTAAAACATTTGAACTTTCCTGACACAGCTGCAACGATTTCCTTTAAGTTTACAGTTTTTGAATCCAATTTAAATTTATTTTTTGGACAACCTTTGACTTTTGCCTCAATAGTAAATTCAAAATTTGTAAAATAAAAAAAAAAAAAAAAACAAATAGATTCACAATATTTAATTAAAATGCGCTTCATATCCATGTTCGTTTTATTGAATATAGCCACAAAACGTCATACCGAGAAGAAGAATCAGCTGGAAAGCGGTATGAAGCTGCTTGAGGCCAACAACTTTGCGCTGCCTGTTATGATATTGTGCAACAGACGAGGATATAAACTTTTGAAAATGATTTCTAAAATTTGGCTGAAATAAAATACCGCATGAAAAAATATTCGAAATTGTTTCAATAATAATTCCACCAAGTTTAGAGCTGTGGGGCCTTGTAGCTTGGTGGGTCTTGCCTACCAAATATGAGGTCGTTGGTTCGCAGCCCACTCAAGACAAGAGGTATGTCCATTTTAACGTTCCTCTTAAAAAATGATTATCTACTTGATAGAAGGCATTTTTCTATTGCACAATTTCATTCAGCAATATCGGCAATCCCCGTTGACCCATCCCTCACACACTAAGTTGCAACTGGCCAATCACCATTCCGATCGAAAGCCCAACCGATTACAAAAATCTAAATAAGCGAATTAAACATAAAACGGCTCCCCAAACTCAACGACGACCATAGGCATTTCACATAACTGACACGAATTGGACAACAGAACGTTAAAACCCTTAAAGAGTAAGACCTAATGCAACCTGGAGAAGATCTATGCTCCAAGAATTAGCCCAGTCAAACAATACATGGAACAGAGCTAAACAGACGCCGCACAAACAGGGTTCGATGGTAGGTTCTAGTAGAGGCCCTAAGTTCCCAAGCGGATTAATAAGCAAAAATAAATGGCGCTAGGAATTGATTCGATTTTAAATCCACTTTGTTCTAGAAACGCATGAGTATATTACTCTTGATCTTTTTGATCATCTTTTTTAATTCTCATCATCTTAAAAAAGCCTCAGAGCCGCTATAATACAGGGACGTTTTTAAAAACAGGGCACACCATCGAAAGCAATTTGCATATAAATTAATGATTAGGAGAGTCTGATCATAAGTTGGTAAGTTCAGAAAAGCGGCAATTTTTATTCAGTTGTATATGGGTCCAACACGAACTGAGTTTGCAAATATTACAATAATCTCAAAGTAAATCCAGATTTATTTGTACAAAAAATGAAGAAAAATTTAAGGCTCAAAAAGTAAAAATACGCGTTTGTTAAAATCTTTAAAATTCCTGAAGCATATGTCAAATTGATAATACAAAAATCCAAAAATAAAAAATTAATAATTATTATGTAAAGTTTATATTTATTTTGCTGCAAAAATGCAAAACGATGATGATTTTCATTTATCTAAAACAAGAAATAAGCGCTATTTTTCATTGCAAAAAAAAATAAATATTTTGATGAATTCGTTTTTAAAACTTTTACAACAATCGGTCTTTAGATTCTTTGATAGGAACAGATAGCTGCCATATGCCTCCAACATAGTATATGAAAAACCAACATTAATCCATAATCAATGTCTATCTCAAAATAACATAAAGTTCGTATATGGTTACGGAAAAATTCGAATTACCGAAAATTGTATATGAAAAGATTTTTTCTAACTTTAAAGAATTTTAATGTATTTAAGTCGAAATACTTTTATTATGTATTTCAAGATTTAATTTCAAGCCTGTCTTTTTTTTGTTTGATTTTGTCAAAAACTTATGAATTTCGTGTATCTTGTGCCGTATATCTTCTAACAATTCAATTCAACTTTAATATGCTGAGTGTCCACCATATTTTCACATATGATTTCCCGGCATTATCCGGTTGAACTGGCTTCGACTTGGCAGATGATACAGCAATGCTTTCTGCTGAGACGCTAGCTCTTGAAATCACCGATAACTTACAAAACGTCTTTGACTCATATATACTTTCTTTTCTGAATGGAAAATACTTGTCAACCCTGAAAAAACCAAAGCGATATACTTTCACCCGAAAATGAAAAAATATTTACATCCCCCTTGGAGATATTAAACTGGGCAACGTAGACGTCAAGCACGATTCTAGCGTAAAATACCTAGGTATCATACTAGATAAATATATAAAGACCATGTCAAGGCAACAATCAAAAAGTTAAATATTACCATTCATATCCCATACCCAATTCTAATTGTTCTTATTTAGATCCATATTTCAAGCAATTATTTTCTATGGTGCTTCAATCTAGGCCGATGTAGACAAGTGTCACCTCAACAAGCTGCAAGTCACCCAAAACGAAGTTCTTAAAATGATGTTAAATCTAGCCTGGGTGGTGCCAGGTCTGAGCTACACAGACAAGCTAATACTGAAGTCACATCGAGTAGACTATATCGCCTTACGCAGAATTTTTATACAATATTCTCCAATTCAACCCATCGCCATAAAAATGATCTGGTTCAGCCCCCTAGTTTAGGATACATATACGAAAAAACTTTTTTTTATTATTAATAGTAAAATAAAGTATTGGAAATTGGAAATATAATTAATTCTTGGCAATGATATATATATATATATATATATTTAAAGAAAATTGCATTCTTCTTGCTTAGTTTTGTATAACCTTAAATCGCTTCTATTGTAAAATTCGAGAAGACTAACGCAAAATCAAATCATCTTAATTAATAAAATAAAATATAATTCCACTATGGATCACCCTGATCTATTTGAAGTCCTCCACTTCTCTGGGTGCCGGCCGGCTTAACCTAAATAAAATATAAAATTAAAGTTCTATGTTCCTATAAACTTATAAGTCAAAAACACTTCTAAAAATACGTTTACTCAAAATTTACTGTGGTATCTCATCTACCGAAAATACATCGATTAGTTTTAAGCAAATCTCTTTAGTACTACTTGCCAAGAGATTAAAAACTTTTTTTCAAGTGTATTGCATTAGTTATTCTATCTTCTCTTATTGTGAGATTATTTAAATCTTATTATGCAACTTAGAATAACCTAAATATGATATAATCGCATTAATTAGAGATGGCCCTAGGATTTCTTTGCAGGGCTGGAGAATCTTTGCGCTTCAGTCGGCTCTGACTGCAGACTCACGAAAGGATTTGCAAGTGCAGCTAGCTTTGCTTGGCGCTTACTCTTTGTCACCTGAATTTTCTCGTTGACAAGCTCTCTATGAATATTTTTCGCAGTTTTAAAGACTTGAAAGCTTTTCATTGAGTTGAATAGCAGAAGCTTCATAAACTACAGAAAACGCATCAATGCATTTTGGGAGAATTCTTGTACTACTATAGCTCATTAATACGAATTTTTTTACTAACTTCGGATATTTTATTAAAATTCTACCATACGTCTAGTTCTTCAAAAAGTAAAGTGAAACCAGTTTTTGAACATTTTGAAAACGAAATCGGAATTACTCTATACATTTCGAACTAATTTTAGACAATAACAGACTCCCGAATTCAAAAAATTAGCTAAGCTTTCAGTGGCATTGATTATAAAGGGTGTTTTTTTTTCTTAGGTATAGAAGTTCAAATTGCAATAAAACAACGTTGGATAATTCGATTGCCATGAATTTTATTTATGCGCAAGATAATATTGTGGCATTATATATTAAATATGATTTCTGGCATATAAACACCACTGCTGGCTCGGATGTTTTCCGATCTAGACGTGTAAATTTCGATAACTTTTTACAACAATTGTGTCCGTTATTAAAGCAATTGATTATAGGGTTTCCTCCTGCATTTAAAAATATTCTTAATCAATCAATAGCTTAAGCTTCACTTGAAACCTAGAAATAAATAACTTTTTGCACTCAAAAATATTTCTGACTAATTTATGATTTGAAACTTAATACAAATCGTTAAATAGTCCACAATATTATGGGTACTTGAAAAATTTCCTTGATTTTATACAAAAATCCACTTGTGCTTATGACAGAAGATTCTTAAAAAACATTAACTTGAAATAAAAGAATAGAAACTAACTAACCAAGCTTTTTGCATAATTATATACCCCTATACCAAGTGGAATACTTATATAGAGTACGAAAATCTTTAGTAATTTGATAGCATTCTACAAATATATGAGAAATATTACATATACAAGATCTTGTGATTCAACACCGCTAGACTACTTTCTGTGGGGCCACATGTAAAGTCATTGGTCTATGCGTATAAACCACAAACGCTTAACAATTTTGGCAGAGAACATTCGTCGTGCTATTGCCGATATACGGCCACAAATGTTGGATGAATTCATCGAAAATTGCTAGTCCGGATTGGACTACAGGCGAGTCAGTTGTGGTGGTCATATGCCAGAAATCATACTTAAACTCTAATGCCACAGGATTATCTTTCGCATAAATAAAATTCATGTCAATGTGTTATGCCTCCCCAAAAAAATCACCCTTTATTTATTTATATATTTCTATAATAAAGAAAAAAATATATGAGTAATTTCTTCGAAGAAATGGGAGCCATATGAACTAGTCAAACAATAAAAATAAAAGTTAATACAAATTAGCAAAAATTATGCATTATTCAACTTAAACTTTTACTTTTTTGCAATACCCCGAGAAGCTAATATATCTTATATAAGCGATAAACCGAAAAGCTAAATCAAATTTGCATTCACACACAAACTGCATGTTATTATATCTACCGCTGCTTCTGTACGATGTAGGCGTCCTTAAAACTTAAAAAATTGATTTCCTCAACAAAATTTGGGATAGCCGATGAGGCGTTGTACAAGGAAACGCAGCTGTTTGCGGAACAAAGCCAGCAAGCTTACTACGAAAAAAAAAAGGAAGAAAAGGGTCTTTCTTATGTTTGTCATCACATTACAAATACATTGCTAAACATTTGTAAATAAGACAAAGTTTAGGAAGCCTTATGTACATCTTCTCAAGGGCTTAAGGCCTTAGCTGTTAAAGCAACAATTTTCAAGTTAAGCGCAGTTTGTAGACTAAAAGCGAAAATAAATATTTGTAATATATACATAATATGTATCTATAGATATCATACTCTCAGAACTTTTAATAAGGTGCGACAGAAATGTAATTAGTTTATTTCTGTTTACACAAAATTTTGAGCAGAAGGAGTAGATTTTTGTAGTTTGAGTTTTAATTAGAAAACAGTTTGATCTTAAGTTTGAATTACTAATACCTTGACAATAAATTGTACACAAAAATAATTAGTTTTTTATTCTGTCTATAATATTTTGTTTATTACTTTGGCTAAGTTCAAAGCCATGTTTGTTAGAGGTATATTTTTAAATATTAAGAAAGTTAGGCAGATTGTTAAGGAAGTTATATTTTCTTGTACATAGTTAGGTATTTTTTGACACCAAATATTGCTATTATAGGCAATTTCTTTAGCGTTCCAAGATTTTAGGCAAAGTAACTGCTCTAACTTTAATTATTGGAGGTCTTGATGTAGTTAATGCCACTCCATAGAACATTACAACTCCAGAGCAAAGCGAAATTGCTACGCTTGTCGGCTAAAGGCAAGGGTTGCGACGGTACCCAATTTGCATTACGGACGCAGATATACCTCCAAAAGTGGTCTATTTTCTGCTCAAGAATGAGAATCACGGAGTACAGCTTTAAAGGCAATCTTAACAATATCATGTATTAAAAATGTAAACCGACAACCGCATAGCACATACGTAATACAGAAACTGGTCTTGAACATAAAGAAGTTTTGAACTGGAACTGACATCACCAAAAACTTACGACTCGGCGAAAATAGAAAATACGAATCTAGAGACATAGCCATATGCTCTGATAGACAGATATCTATAAATGATATAGATAGTAAAACAACTTTTCTTAGTTGTTCTTAGTTGGATCCCACATCGCAACAACACATCTGTCAATGAATTGGCCGATTGTCTTGCCATGGGACAGTGCTGCTAGACTGTAGAAGGCGGAACATCGTCTTGCATCAGCTTGACCGAACTGCTGCAATCTAAAGGACCTATGATATAAGAATCTTTAGAATACACTGCTGGACTGCTGAGAAAACAGTTAATTAAGGGCGTCCCGAAATCTCAAGCCTGTTGCTTCTCTCAGTTCAGGGGAAGCATGTGCTTACAGCATGTGATTTTATGAAATCTCAAGTCTGTACTTTCTGTGAGTTAAGCGAAGGTAGAAGCAGAGCTTCATAAGATCTCGTTGGAAGATACAAACATCGTAGATCGTTCCTACTACGTAGTTTTATTATTATTAACTTCATGAAGTCAGAAGATTTCATAATACATTGTATGCTCTGTGAAGTCCCGAAATTTTTACAGACTGGTATGCGTTATGTTTGTAATTGCATTTATAATGTGAAGGGACATAATTAATATGGCCGGCTAAAGAGTATCGAAATAACTTTGAGCGGACTTGGTGTTCGTCTACAGTTATCTGCTATTTTATTTATTTTTTTTTTGTTCGCTAAGTTGGCATGGCAGCAGTTGCGTGAGTTAGCAGCGGGCAGAGGGGTATAAGTGCTGTAGCAAGGGACGGAGGGGGGCACGTAGCCGATTGTAATGGTGCGGGTTGCGTTGGAGTAGGCGGTGTTGTTAAGTAATTGATGATGACTTTGTGTGCGCGCGCGTGTGTGTTTATATACATATAGACTGAGTGTGTGTGTGTGTGTGTGTGTGTGTGTGTATAAGCTTTATGGCTAAACGCACAACAACAACAACATTAACAACACAACAACAACAGCAAGCAGAAGAGTAAGGCAAAAGAGAAATAGCTAGCAAGCGGCTATCGCTGCGCTACTTTGCCCACTTTGTATTGCCGCCGCGCTCTCTTTTATGTCAAGAGCAGGGTATGGTGGCGGCTGAGTGGGAGTGGGTGTGTGAGAGGGAAGTGGGGAGGGGGGGAGAGGTGGCACAGCCAACTGGCAAAGTCAAAATGCGCAAAACAATTTTTGAGCATTTCTACTTTCACTTTTTTATGTGCTTGTTGTTGTGGCTGTTGTAGTCCTTTTGCGCTGAGCCGTCGCCGCCGTCGCCATTTTGCGCTTTATTATATATACATATACACTTTATTTTTTTTTGTTTTTTGCTATTTTGTGTATGGGCTTGCCTATGTGTGTGTGTGTGTGTGTGTGTGTGTGTGTGTGTGTGTGTGTGTGTGTGTGCGTTAGTTGTGTTAGTTAGTGTACGTGTGCTGCAGTTTCCAAAATGGTCGACCTTGTCACAGACAAACAACAACAACAGCAAGCAGCAAGTAGCTTGTATTTTTGGTTGCCTTTTTTAAGGCGCAACTTGCAAAAAAAAAAACAAAAAAAACAAAGAAAAATGAAAATAAATAAATAAATTTTAGTTAAGTTTAATAAGCGCTTAGAGCTTTTTATGGCTATTTTAGCTTGACCAGCTGCTGGCACGTGCATGCTCGTGTGTGTGCTGGGGTCACACGCACAAAGCAGCTGGGTCAAATAGCAACAACAACAACAACAACAACAGCAGCAGCAGCAGCAACAAATTAAAGCAAGTTTTGAATAGTTGTTGTTGTTGCTGCTGCTGCTGCTGCTGTTATTGTTGCTGTTATTGTTGCAGAGCCAGCTGCCAGCCATAACAGCAATGTTAACATTTAGCAGTCAAGCACATAGATCAGGCTCATATGCAGTTATGCGTCTATTTATTTAGCTACAGAGCACACACACCCGCACACACACCCGCACACACACGAACCGGACACGCGGCCCAGTAAAAAAGTAAAAAAAATAAATGAAAAACACATAAAGCAGCGCCGCTAAAGCAACGCAACAAAATGAAATGGAAGCTCACAACAACAACAAATTCACTGTCAATGTTAACATTAACACAAACACACACACGCACACACACACACTCGCACACACTTACAACTAGCTGCTTATATACTAAATACATAATGTAATGAATAATTTTTATTACCTTTTGTGTGTCTTGTTGTTGTTGTTGTTGCCTGTTTCTCTTTTATTTACTTTTGTTGTTTTCGCTGCTTGTTGTAAATTTTCCTTTTATTTTCTTACACAAATTGCCGCCGACTTTATCTCATGCGCAAAGTCTACTCTATATGTTTAAATTTATATTAATTATTATTTATAGCACGCTTTGTTTTGCATTTCTATTAATTACAATATTTGATTTTTACTATTTTCTGCCTCCTCTGCAAGCGCATCACTTGAACAAAGTACAAAACCAAAAAAAAAAAATTGCACACACTTTTGCAAAAAAAAAAAAAAAAATTATATTAACTTTTTGTTTAATATTTGCACATATGCTTAGCTGGTTTTTCTTGTTGCTGCTGCAAATTGATATAGTTTTTGTCTAATGCATTTAATGTACTTCGTTTGTTTTATTTTCGTTTTGGATTTTATTTAATGCGTTTTACTTTGCTTGCCAGCTGAGCATTGTTTAATTGTTGATTTCAAAATTGCAACTATTTTATCGAAAAAAAAAACTGGAGCTCTGTAGTTCTACAATTTGAAACACGCCGTCAGCGCGAGCAAACGACGCACGCACGACAAGGACGTCCGCCGCACGAAACTCAAAGCCTTGTCTGTGCTGGCTAGGGAAAATGGAAAATGGATTTTCCTGTGCCGTGCTCAGTGCTTTTGGCTGTTTGCTGATTCGGCAAGCGAGCGAGCAAGTGAGCGTAAGAGTGTGTGAGCGAGACAGAGAGAGGGAGAAAGAGAGTGAGAGAGAGAGCGCGCGCTTTGGTGCCCAAAGAGAGCATATGGCGCATGCATAGCTTTGCGTTTGCTCCACTTAAACACACACACACACACACACACACACACACGCACGCACATCTGCGTATCCTATGCGAGTCAGAGTCGCTCACATGCTTCATATGTAAGGGCAAATACCAATACAAACAGAGTATGCACTGAAAAAATTAGTGTATGCAACTTGAATTGAGATACTATGTTCATTTTGGGGACTTTTTGGTTTTTTTTTATTTAGTCTAGGACTCAACACTCACTGCACCACGCACCATCAATCGTATACTCTATTTCTTTAAGTGCAAACCCATACAAAAGACAAATACAAATTAAATGTACCATTTCTGTTTGCGATCTTTGTCAGCAAAATATTCGTTTTGTAAAATTGAAAACACCTCCGCGGGCTGTGAGCAGCGCACACCTGATGTAGACGCAGTGTATCTATGTGTAGCAGCTATTGCGGCGGCAGCGGCAGCCGCAGCAGCAACAGCAGCAGCGACGACGACGACGCATGCTAACCCTGGAAGCAATAACGGGAAATTGGCGCACAGTTGGGAGCGTTGGCAGCGGCAGCGGCAGCGCTTAGGGCGGATGCGTGCTGCAAGTTGATGTTGACTGCAAACTGCTTAACGCTCCACGCTCCAAAAATGTTCGGCAATGTGGGAGAGATAGAGAGAGAGAGAGAGAGAGCGGGAGAGTGCGTATAAGCGACAAAGTACTGTACAGTAGACATCCGCTCAAATGCACTTGATTCCAATTGACCACCAAAAGTGTGGACAATGCCGTCCAGCATTTTAAGTTTTCAAATTAAAAAATTTTGGAAGAATAGAAAGAAAACTTATCAGAAGCACGTACAACATTTTTGGACCAAGAAACCCTTACAAATTTCACTCAAATTAGCTCTTATATAATACATATGACTTTGATCGTCTTCATGTATATTTATCTAAGTTCTCTATAGATATTCACACCAAAAACAACACGAGCACTTATCCGTTAATTAAAGATCTCAGCCAAATGTATTAGACTAGTAATTTAAGTAATAACATACTGAAAAGCACTGATTACACTTATAACTTTTTTTTAAATAATGAATTACTTGACAATCTATTATCAATATTCAATAGATCAGCTTTTGGACCTAACCTACTAATGTACAGTGAGGCGCAATAATATGTCATTTCTCGTTCCATTTTAAACCTAATATCAGTTTTTTTCGGTATATATCATAGTACTTCATATTTTTCTTCTTATAATCACAGATCACATATCTTACAAATAGTGTTTTATTATAAGCATTGTTCATTGTTTTTTATTTTAATATCAATACTACAAAAAAAAACTTCTATTCAAACATTTAGCTTCGAAAGCGTATATTTTTAATGCTGTTATTTTATCACTGCGAATTATTCAATTGAATATAAAAATATATGTTTTGTCCTTTTGGGTGTGTCCAACAATTGTTGAACAAATAAACTTAATAATAACAATAACTAAATACCTTGGTCAGGCATAAATATAGGTCCAACGTACGTAAGCAGTTAAGAGCCTTTATAATAGCAAGCATCTCCGCTTGAAACAATCTACACTGTTTAGGGACTATAACTGGTTTGCACACCAATAGATATGTGATATATTTACCGATATTAATGTAAGAAGCAGAAACTTGGACCATGAAAAGGATGGATGATGAAAAAAATTGATTTTTTTGAAAGAAAACAATTGATTTTTTTGAAAGAAAACAATTGATTTTCTTGAAAGAAAAATACTTTGCCGTATACTTAATCCCGTGCAAGAAAACGGCGGCTCCTATCGCCATCAATATAACAGCGAATGCGAGGAAGAACTTGGTGAGCTAGCAATCCACAAAAGGATCTAGCTCAAGCAACTGCAGTGGGCTGGTCATGTTCAAAGAAGAACCAGTAGACCTATTAGAAAATTCTTCCAAAAGACAGCCTATTCCCTGGTCGTCCAAAAGCAAACTGCAGGGCGTCTCTTGGAAAAAGAAGCTGGAAAAACTAGCTGTATATCGTGAAGAATGGAGGAGATTTCAAGGGCAGGTCAAGATTCAACTAACATAGTCGCGCCACTAATGATATATTTGTGAAATATTTACAATAATATCAATATTGGCCTCCTATGAAGCAAGCTTTGAAATAGCATAAATTTAATTAGGCAAAAATAGAAGGAAATATAAAATTTTACGCTTAAAATCTACTTTGATATTAAATATTTCAAAAAATTACTGCCAGAGTTATATAGTTTGACATCACCAGTCTCTTTGTAGAAGTATGTAGTGTTGGGTAATATTGTAAATATTACAACACTTTTAAGAGTTTATTTTGATAGATTTAAAGGGTTATACAATGAAATTGGTAGAAAAACTTGGACAACTCTGAGAGAGTAGAGGGTACTGATAGATTTATTAATTTTAAGTTTAGTAGTTCTATATCTTTGTGGACACCGATATGATAGTTATTACCCATTGAATTGATGAATTTTAAATTTTCAACCTGTGTTTGTATTTTCGCAAAATAGACTGCATTTCGTTTTGGATCGATTGAGGAGATACAAAGGAAATCGAAGAAGGAACTGAAGGCCATACCAGAAAAGGACTTATACTACAAAATAATGCAACAAAGTAAAAAAAATATTGAAGTTAAATTTGACCCCGGTCTGTCGAGGGCGTCCTCGGCACCGGGTAAACTGCGGTTTCCATTGGAAATATCTCTTGGCGATGCTTCAATTGACTTCTGAGTTTTAATTCCTAAACTGTTCTAAATTGCAAAGGCATGCGTTACGCACTTCTACCTTTTCATTTCGGAGATATTGATCTTAACATCGAATTTCAATATCTAGACCTACATTTTCTTTCAATTGTTCTTAAGCTTTTTAATAAAGCAGCTTGTTTATTCGATAGTGTTGTAGTGTATACTTGCCTGATTCTTAACCATTTTCTTTAAAACTTAATTAACTCGCTTTTCGCGAAATACATGTATTGTATCCATAAATAAGTTTCCAATAGCTTGCTATTTAAGTAGAAATTATTATATTATTATAATTGTATTAACATTTTATAGCAACTAGCAACAAATAAATGGCTCAGATTTTCCGTATCCAATACTTTTGCTTATTTCTTAATTAATTTTCATACTTATCACAGTTTCCCAACTATTTTCCCCCTTTAGAGTTTTGTCATTCGAGTGGCCACTGTGCACAATTTTTTGTGCTTGCCTGCTGTGCCTTCGGTTTCTCCATGAATGAATTTTATTGTTGTTTTCTGCTTTTCTTTGTTGTTTCCTCCTCCTATTTGGCATTCTCGCTCGTTTGCAGCCGACGGAGCGGCAGCGTGACGTTACGAATGCTCGGAAATGGAGCTCGTGTTGATTACATCGTCGACATTGCTGAAGACGAAGCCATTAGCATTTGCGCTCGCGTTAACGACGAGGAAAACTCTCGCAGAAAATTTTCATTTCAGGCTTTTTAACTTTAGCTGAAGCTTGAAGCTGCCAACAAATTTTCCATTTAAAATTCCATATGATTTTGTTGTTTTTCTTTTTCGTTTTCCTGCCTCACTTTGTTGTTGTTATCTTTTTGCTCTCGCTCTCTCTCTGTTTTGTTGGCCCTCTCGCTTTCGCTCTCTCTCTCTATTTCTGTCTCTGTCTCTCATTCGGTCTCTCTCACTCGAACTTTTGTTTGTTTGCTTATTGTTGCAGATAGCCAGTTTCTACGTCAGACAGTGGTATGCGCACTCTTCGGAGCTTCGGAGCTCCGGACCGACCAACTCTCAAATAGTTGCCTGTTTGGAGGCAACACGGCGTATACGTAATGCATGCTTAGAGGCGCAGCACTTGGAGCTGCTGACCAGGGTTGGCTCTAAGTCAAACAGAAAGTTTTGGACTAGTTTACTGGTAACTATCCTAAGCGTCATGGCGAGGGTTTGATAAAAGACATGATGATATTAGAGTGGGAAGTTTTAAATGTTTAAAAGCGTTTCCAAATATAATTTTATGTATCTTTTTATTATTATTATTTTTATTAATTTTTATTTCTTTAATTATAAAGGGAAACAACTAAGTCCAGTTGACCTTAAGATAAACAAGTTAAAAATTGTAAGACTAAGAAATATTAAATAATAAGGAGAAAAATAAAATTAATCCGTATTCCTAGCCTAATGGGTGAGTTTTTTATGGATATGCACCGTCTCACATCTGGGGCTGGCCAGGAACTTGGATATACAGTGCAAAAGACGAAGATGAACTGAACAACGTTGACCAAGTTGGGTTTTCATAGTTCGCAATTGGTCAAATAAGCTCGTTTTGGCGAATCGGGATAAGTTAAGACTTATGGTCTTATTATAAACCAAGAGTTGAATTGGATAGACCGTTCATAAAAGAAAACATCATAGATTATTATTATAATTTAGGTATAAGACACGCAAAGGATAGTATAACGCATAATTAGAACTTTGATCATATATGTACAGTTTTCTTAATAAATCTTTAATGTCAAACGACATTTATTACGATTATACCCAAAATGTTTCATATCCATATAATTTTTCATGGTCAAGTCTTCTCAACAGTTGCGGTACTTAACACACGTATTTGGGACTATTTGGGATATACGTACCAGGTGTGCCGATTTGAAGGTTATATGTCGCTCGCAATATGTATATGTTTCTTTGAGTTGCTATCATTCGTTACTATTGACTATAACCTTTAAAAGTCTAAACGGCATATTTCATCAAAATAATAATATCGTTATTGTTTACCACAGAATACATGTCGAATTTTATTCAAAGTTACTTGCATTTGAGGAATTCATTGCTTTTTCACCAACGAAAAAGCAGCTGAAGCTTTTCGGTTGGTGCTAGAAACGTTTGGGAAACATGCTGCAGTGATTAGGAGGTGTAAGACATGATTTCGTCAATTCCATAGTGAAGATTTTGATTTGACGGACCATTAACATGCAATTGCAGGCGCTATTGGATGAAGACCCCAACCAATCGCAATAACAGTTGGTGCAAACACTCAATGTGATCCGGATAGAAATTCCTCAACTTTAAAAGCCATTGGTAAGATCCAGAGGTATAGGAAATGGGTGCCACACCAACAAAATGATAGGCAAACAGAAAATGGAAGAACTGTTTGTGGAATGCTGCATCAACTGTTTGAGAGAAAATCTTCCCGCATCAAATTGCCACAGGGGAACGAAAAATGGATATATATATAGTATTACGAGAATCCGAGACGAAAAACATCATGGCTTGCGGCCTGGTGAGGCTGGCCCATCGACTGTAAAGCCATATCGCTTTGCCCGTAAGACAATGCTGTGTTCTTGGTAGGACCAGTCTGGTGTGTTGTACTTACTTTCACTTTGTTTGGCCATCACAACCCGTTATCGATTTACAGCCGACTTTACTAGCTTTCGCCAGGCGCCCCTGCTTTGCACGCGCCTTCTCCGGTTGTTCACTCCAACTGACGATAAGTCCTATATAGATAGGTGTGTTGTACCACGAGTTATTAAAATCTGATGAGACGGTTAATAAGGATCGCTGCCGACAATAAATTATCAATTTAAATAATATTTTGACAGAAAAACGGCCGGAAACTGCCCAAAGACTTGAAAGTGTTATCTTGCAACATAACGACGCTCCAGCTCATACAGCAAAATTGTTGATAGACAGTGAAAAAAAATTAATTCGAAAATATTGTCCCAACCACTGTACTCTCCAGACCTCGTCCCGTGAGATTTGCCAACTTTGTAGAAGTCGAAAAATGGCTTGCCGAATTCTTCGCCTCAAAAGAAAAAAGTTATTGGGATGGTATTCATAATTTGCCAAAACGCTGGACTAAATGTATAGAATCGAATGGTCAATACTTTCAATAAAAAAGTTTGCGTGTTTCCCTGAAAATTCAGTGTTTTATTTATCGATAAAACCGGCACTTTTAACTTACCCTGGTATGTTTTTCAACTAATTTCAAACCTATACGGATTATAATAGTGTTTACTTTCGATGGACCTTATATATTTCAGCAGGTGTGTTTTATGCCAACTCTGTAGAAACATTAAGTTTTGGATGAATAGTTTGATAACTAAATTCGGGAATTGAAAGTTTTTTTTACTGTTCCAAAGGTTTCTGCCAAACATCATTTATTATCCAACTTTTTTTTATATCAACTCGAAACTCAAAAGTTAGGGTCTCCATAGAAAAGATGCCAAATATACACTAATTTTATTTATTTTAGTCATTTCTTTGTACTGAAATCATCTGTGTGCGTTTTGATCAAGCAAAGTTTCTGATTAAAGTGGCAAAGGCTATGACTGACTTGGATTCATACGCATGAGTCTTCGAACAAACGTTATCTTTGTTGCTTCTAAATTCCAAATAGGAAACATTTAATTTGGAAATAAAAACAAAAGACAGAACAATTTATTTGTTGCTTATTTTTTATCGAAAAAACTGTAAAGTTTCAACTTACACCCCCCAAGTAATTATTTTATTAATAACTTATTATTCAGGTATCCTGCGGGTAGTGTATTTGAGCACATTGCCAATATCAATTGCAGAAAACATCATTTTATGTCTTTGCATTCAAACTAAACTCATTCTTTTGCGAAAAAAAAAACCAAAAGGATTTAGAAAACAAATTATAAGTCGTACGAATTTAATTATTTAAATATATAAAACTCAAGCAAAATATGTTAGTACACACAACTCCCTGTTATTCCAGTTCTTTTGGTTGTAATAAAATAATTATCCCCAAAACTTTAAAGTAAAAAACATAAGAAAAGAAGACCGCAAGTAAAACATTTCCGAAGCAAAATGACAAATTATAGTTTTTTTTTTTTAAAAAAATTTTAGTTGATTTGTGTACTTAATTTATTTTTAAGTCAGTTTAGGCAGAGATATGGGAACTAATGGAATATTTCATTGGAAATATTTGGAATCTGTCAACAATAATAGGAGTGTATCAGATACAGTTTCTGAGAATAAAGAAGTTTAAAAAACAGCTAACGCCCATCAAATAATTGTGGGATTTTGTGATGAATCTGCTCCGGCTGATAAGACATGCACAGAATCTTACTGACGCTTTCAAAGTGTGGATTTTAGTTTCGAAGACAAGGAACATGCTGGCCAACGCAATAAGTTGAATAATGAGAATTTTTGGTGGCTTTAAATTCAAACCGTAAAAACATTTGCATCCGATTAAAAAAATTCGAATTTTTTCACCGTATCGATATTGGAGATGTTAAGTGGATTTTCTACTATAACCCAAAAAATATATGGAGCGACTAGGCATGCATGTTCTACTACTATGAGCTGCTGAAGCCTGGTGAATGGGAAACGTTATCGCTTAGCAAGACAGAAACGGCCGGAATGACATGACAAGGTAATTTTACGATTACAATTTAGTAATGCTCGTTCACACCTAAGTGCCAAAATTATTGGTATACCCTAAATTGGAAGGTGGGTCTCACCCACCTTATTTTTCAGACTTTGCTTCTTTGTAAAATTCAAAGTCCCTATTAAGACATAGCAGGTCAGTTGAAAAGTCCCCGGCCTACCATGTAAAAAATATTTTTTTGGCAAAAGTTTTTTTTTTTATTCATCCAAGGGTATAGCGACCCTTCAACTTTTCGATACCATTTTTGTAGTACGATTTCCGATTGGCTTCAAAATAGACCACGGTTTCGGCAATCACCTCTTCATACGACGAAAATTTCTTTCCAGCGAGCATTCTTTTGAGATCTGAGAACAGGCAATAGTCGCTGGAGGCCATATCTGGAGAATACGGTGGATGCGGAACAATTCGAAGCTCAATTCGTGGATTTTTTTATATGTGTTTTTTTTTAAATAATTTTTTTAATTCCATTTATTTTTTAGAAAATAATATTTTAAAGTAAAATATCTAACAAAACCTTAAGAGATTGGTTTAGTTCTGGTTTGCTTATTAAGTATTCTTTTAATTCTGAAAGACCATTTTATATGTTATATTAATATTTTTATTTATATTTTAACCTTCCTTTTCAAGAACTTACCCAATATTTACGACCTGTCTAGAGAAGGCTGACATTACCGAGCATTTCCAATTGTCCAGCTGTCTCAAGAACAAGCCTGCGTACCCTAGGAGGTTCGTGTAGTGGATTTCTCTCTCTCTCTATTACTTTTTCCTTTCTCTCCTAACTCTAACACACTCCTTATGAAACTTTCTTTTGTTATTCCGTCTAGAGTAACTCGTTGTTTTTTAGCCCGAGCTCCACCACTTTGTTGATCCAACTATGCATTGCACAATCATTTTTGCGTCTTATGCGTAAACTGTAATAATCTCTATAATTTCCTTACCTTATGAACGATGAACTATGCAATTCATCTCATTGTCTATCTTAATTCATCTTGAATCATCAAATCGAGCATCTTTGACCAAACACAAATTATATAGCTGCAACTTGTTCAACACTGATCTCTTGGTTTATTTGTTACGAAATGTTTAAACTTTTAATTTTTACTTCTTATGAGTCGATGCATATCTATAAATAATTCACCCATTACTCCACCGATTCGAATTACATTTATATTACATTTTCCTCATTAGTATTTAATAATTCTTAATTTTCAAATTTTAGATCAACTGGAATTAGTTGTGCGCCTAAATTAATCAGAAATAATAAGTAAAAGCGCGATATGACTATAAAGGCTTTACAATTTATAATTTACGCTCTATAATTCACAAGTTGTTTAACCAATTTTCCACGTAAGGCGCATTATGCTCATTCTTATTTTCAAATCGTTTTTCATTTCTGATTTCTTGGTCAAGCGGTAATGGCTTTGATAATGACAAATATCATAGTAGGAGTGTTATATTTTTCGTATCGCTTTTAAACTCTAATGTAATATGAATGATACATAGAGTCAAAATAATTCGCATAGGCATACAAAGTTTAATATTTGAATGGTGGGATACATAACATATTTAAGCTTTCCAATCATTTTTTTTAATACATTCTGAAGGAATAGCTCTTAAATTAACAAAAAAATTTAATATGCTTGACAAATCGCTCCAATAGATCTTTTGGCTTCTTTATTAGAAAACATTTTTCACTTTTTTTTTCATCTTTTTACATTCAAGTTCCTAGGCAGCCCCAGATGTGAGATGTGTGCATACCTAGAAAAAAAATGCCCTCTAGTAATAGCAATTAGTTTTATAATATATTTTTCTCGTTCTAAATAAATATTTCTTAGTTTGTTTAGCTGTAATAATAATGTCATGAGGTAGTAATAATTAGTAGATTAAAAAGTTTAGGCGTATTGCCTTATTAATAATAACAATTGAAGTAGAAGGAAAATTTTCCAAAAAAAACCCATATAAATAAATAATTAATTATGTCTGACTGATGGTTTCAGCCAAATCTTCTTTGTGTTTACCAGTCCTTGAAGAACTCTATATTTAAAAACTTTTTTTAATGATCTAAATGTATAGGTAGCTGAGTCCTCCAAAGACTTTATATATTATGTAACTCTCTAAAACCTTAGTCACTGTCGATCGACACAATATTCAACAAAGCAAATAAACTCAAATAGAGGGAACAATTTCTAGAAAAGGCTTACAGTTGGTCTTGGGCGATATATAATATCATGACGCAAATTTAATCCCTGTGGAATGTCCGCGAAGCAATGCTTCACAGGAAAGTCACCTTCGTCGGACAAGCCTGCTTATCCGCTCCACCCTTCGAAGCTCAGTCATTACGTTTCCAGCCACTTCATGCCAGACACCTTTCACTGTCTACCACCAGATTTTCCGTTCACAGTGAAACTCCAGCCGCTGGCAAAACTGTCTCCATATCGCGATGACAACACGGACACACGAATAGTATGTGTTAAGCATCTCCTAGGATATCTCTGCCACAGCTTGGACAGTCACCAATTCTCCTCGTGTCCAAAACGGTACAGATAGCTTCGAAAGCACACGTGACCAGTTAATTACTGGGAGCGATGAAGGCTCACCTGTCCGTGCTTGCGGTTACCCATGCTTCAACTTTCGGCATAAGACTCTAAGTCCACCTACCCTTGAGCGATCCTTCCCATCTACTCTGCCACTAAATCATGGTCGTCCTCCTTGGTTCCATTAACGCAAAATGCCTGCGTATTCTAGTGGTCTGAGTAACAGCGCATGACTCCTCTATTAATAGATCAATGGGGGCAATCCCAGCCAGCCTAGTGCCGCGTCATCGGGCATCGTTCTGTACTCACTGCAGATTCTTAAAGCGCTGAATACTATATGAATATGGTCTGATACGGGCTGAATCTATTTTGTATTAAAAAAGATAGATAGAGAAGAAGCTGAACAGAGAAAGTGAGTGAGAGAGAGAGAGAGATAAGGAAAAAGCAAGAAAGGTTTATACAATAAAAGTCTAAAAGCTAAAAATATATTGTTAAAAATTATTGTGAAATAATTCTCGAGTTCAAATTTCTGAAGAGCCAGTTCAAGCAATTGTACACATCATTCATAAAAGAAAATCAATCGTTTCTTTTGAAGTTTTACAAATCCTTCAAAGTTTTTAGAAATAAAAAAATAACTTTGGGAGGTTCATTTGAGAGCTTCCTGAAATACAATATTTTTGATTCGATTTCTCCTCCGTGGTGCTCTTTATTATGATTCCTTTTCAACTTTTGCACCTCGACAACGCGATATACAATTGACCATGTGTGAATATTGTTTAGTGATCTCTCACCAATAATCCAACTTTTTCAAAACTTTGTTGCTACGATCTGTTGATGGTCATGGCAAAGGTCAATCTCACAGGGAACTGCGTGCATTTTAGCACGAACGGCATATCGATAACTGAAGTTCTGGGTATGTGAACTATATCTCCGTCTTTGTTCCCCGTGGGAATTTCCCAAATTAGAATATTCTTCGTTATTCTGCGTATTGCCAATCTGTTGCTATTATAAAGACCAACAGTGATACGCAAATATCTAACAATGCAACCTACCTTTAAGTGCAAATCAACTGGTGGCAATCCAGACGGTGTCAGGGAATACAAATATTCCGGTGGATATTGTAAAGATACGTTCTCTTGATCAGATTACATTTCAAAACCTGCAAAGGAAGACGCTCTTTTCTTTTTTCGTCATGTTTGACTCCTGACATATAAATTCGTGTGCCCCGAATAAAAAAAATATAAATGTCATTATAGATAGAAATTCTGCTAAAGATAGGCACTTGATACTATCTAAGAGAAGATTGTACTACGAATAGGTATGGAGCACAGAAGAGTCTTTAACAAAATAAGACACCAAACTGTAAATCTCAGAACCAAAAACTCGACTGTCAGCATATCTTGGTAGGCAAATATAGAAATAGAGACATTCTTTCTCAGGTCCGGTCTCAATAAGTGCAGTGACTAGTTTCACAATTAACTCGGAACTTGTGCACGAAACTACAATACAATTTTGGGTAAAGTCTTCAATACACGTTATTTACGTATTTAAAAAATTAAAGGATATACCTAACAGTTGACCTTAAGATTAATTAATTCGAAAATCTTGAAATTAAGAAAGGTTAAATGATAACTAGGAAAATATAATATAAAATAAATGCGTATCTCTAGCCTGATGAATTTATTATTTATTATAGATATGCACCGTCTCAAATCTGGAACTGGCTAGGAACTTGGATTTACAGTTTAAAAGATGAAAACAGGAAGTTACATTAAAGTTCAGACATTTCTTAAGAAAGAAACCAAGAGATCAGCCTTGACCAAGTTGGGTTTTCATAGTTCGTAATTGGTCGAAGTTGCTCGATTTGGCGAATCAAGATAAGTTAAGATAGACAAATAAATAGTTTGAAAAGACAGTTCATAGGATATAAATTCGTAGAGGTTTTTATAGATTGCGCATAATTTGCGGGTAATGCTTAATTAGATCTACAAAATGGTAATGCTAGAGGTCGAAAGTTACGAGTTGCTCTGGACGGAAGTTAATAGAACCAAATAAAAGGCGTAGATTACAAGAATCAACTTCTATGCTCTGTCTATTTTCACAAAGAACTGGAGCTCCTTTTTTCGGATCTCTAAAATATTTTGTTTCTCAAGTTATTCTTTATTACCTAAAATTTTGCTACAACTTATTTTTATGATCGGACAAACACGTAACTCCTTGGGCAGAAGTTGCTTATTTAACATTGTAAGCATCTCATCTCATCTACTTTAAAGTAAGAGGAGTCCAGAAACAATCGTTTTCTCCACCTTTGACCTCATATTTAAAAAGAAGTTACCAAAAATATTGCTTTGTTGGTAACGAGAAGTAATTAAGGCCATTGGCGGCTTTTGTATATTTTTAATTAACCTTTTTCGGTCTCGTAACTGCAGTATTATTTCAAGTTTCTATAAAATGTTTGAATAATTGTTGTCTAGCAGGACGGCGCCACATGAAAAAAAAACGCAATTTGAGGGATGCATAATTTCGCGGTTTGGTGATGTCAATTGGCCAACAGTTTCTGGTTCATATGAAGGTCTGCGAGGAACCGATAGATGGTAATTTGAATGATGTTGTAATTCACACAGAATGACATAAACGAAACTTTATTCAGAAATAAAAGTTCTATCGAAATTCGCATTATGAGTGTGTTTTATTTAAATTTATTTTTGGAATTCTAAAGTGCAAAAGTCATTGTTACGCTATACGGTATTTTAGGGAGCGCAGCAAACAGGGGGACTGTCCCCCTAATTATTCAAAATATTTTTCATTTTCCTTCGAAATAGCATTTTGCATGTTACCTCTGCATTTCGATTTTGTATTTCAGATTATTTCACGTTCTATTTTGTAAAATTGTAGAAAAACCCTATTAGGGGTTTCCAATAAATTTTTGTTGTTGTGCAAAATACAATTTTTTTAAAATGTAAAGAAAAATCAGTCTTTATTGAAAAATGAAAATAAACTGTTGTATGGAAATGTGTAAAAATCGTCTTGTGGCTTCCATCCTGCTGTGCCAGATTCCATCAGATTTTTGCATGAAAAGTTGTTTCTTTAGTTTTGGGTGTTTTATGGAATTGAAATTTCTGTTAGTTCTGAATTGGATTTCCAGTCCATGGAATAAGTGCTGTGGGTGTATTATTGCTAGTGTCCCCTCTCTCTCTCTATGTTGCTTCTTTAGTTGTGGATGTTTTATGGAATTGAAATCTCTGTTAGTTCTGATTTGAATTTCCAGTCCATGGGATGAGTGCTGTGGACGTATTATTGCTAGTGTTCCCCCTCTCTCTCTCTCTTTCTCTGTTGCTTCTTTAGTTGTGGATGTTTTATGGAATTGAAATCTCTGTTAGTTCTGATTTGGATTTCCAGTCCATGGAATAAGTGCCGTCTATGTATCATTGCTAGTGTTCCCTCTCTCTCTGTAGCTTCTTTAGTTTTGAATGTTTTATGGAATTGAAATCTCTTATAGTTCTGATTTGGATTTCCAGTCCATGGAATGAGTGCTGTGGGTGTATTATTGCTAGTGTTTCCTCTCTCTCTCTCTCTCTCTGTAGCTTCTTTAGTTTTGAATGTTTTATGGAATTGAAATCTCTGTTAGTTCTGATTTGAATTTCCAGTCCATGGGATGAGTGCTGTGGACGTTTTATTGCTAGTGTTCCCCCTCTCTCTCTCTCTCTCTCTCTGTCTCTCTCTGTAGCTTCTTAAATTTTAAATGTTTTGTGGATTTGAAATATCTGTTAGTTCTTATTTGAATTTCCAGTCCATGGAATGAGTGCTGTCAATGTATCATTGCTAGTGTTCCCTCTCTCTTTCTCTCTCTGTAGCTTCTTAAGTTTTGAGTGTTTTGTGGATTTAAAATGTCTGTTAGTTCCTATTTGAATTTCCAGTCCATGGAATGAGTTCTGTCAATGTATCATTGCTAGTGTTCCCTCTCTCTTTCTCTCTCTGTAGCTTCTTTAGTTTTGAATGTTTTATGGAATTGAAATCTCTTATAGTTCTGATTTGAATTTCCAGTCCATGGGATGAGTGCTGTGGACGTATTATTGCTACTGTTCCCCCTCTCTCTCTCTCTCTCTCTGTAGCTTCTCTGTTAGTTGTGAATTGGACTTCCAGTCCATGGAACAAGTGCTGTGGACGTATTATTGCTAGTGTTTCCTCTCTCTCTCTCTCTCTCTCTGTCTCTCTCTGTAGCTTCTTAAATTTTAAATGTTTTGTGGATTTGAAATATCTGTTAGTTCTTATTTGAATTTCCAGTCCATGGAATGAGTGCTGTCAATGTATCATTGCTAGTGTTCCCTCTCTCTTTCTCTCTCTGTAGCTTCTTAAGTTTTGAGTGTTTTGTGGATTTGAAATGTCTGTTAGTTCCTATTTGAATTTCCAGTCCATGGAATGAGTGCTGTCAATGTATCATTGCTAGTGTTCCCTCTCTCTTTCTCTCTCTGTAGCTTCTTAAGTTTTGAGTGTTTTGTGGATTTAAAATGTCTGTTAGTTCCTATTTGAATTTCCAGTCCATGGAATGAGTTCTGTCAATGTAGCATTGCTAGTGTTCTCTCTCTGTCTGTTGCTTCTTTGATTGTGGATGTTTTATGGAATTGAAATCTCTGTTAGTTCTCATTTGGATTTCCAGTCCATGGAATAAGTGCCGTCTATGTATCATTGCTAGTGTTCCCTCTCCCTCTTTAGCTTCTTAAGTTTTGAGTGTTTTGTGGATTTGAAATGTCTGTTAGTTGTAATTTGAATTTCCAGTCCATGGAATGAGTGCTGTCAATGTATCATTGCTAGTGTTCCCTCTCTCTCTGTTGCTTCTTAAGTTTTAAGTGTTTTGTGGATTTGAAATCTCTGCTAGTTTTGATTTAGATTTCCAGTCCATGGAATGAGTGCCATGGACGTATTATTGCTAGTGTTCTCAGTTGATGGAAATGCAATTGTGCGATTATTGTTCATCGTTTCGTTATCAGTATTTGTAATAAAATTATTGGTGGTGTCAAAGTTGTTCAATAGATTTCCAACCGGCTGAGAAAATGGCAATGGCTGATCGATATCTGGCATCGGCGCAGCATTGATTGGGTTCTCAGTTGGCGGAGATGCAATAGCGCGATTATTGTTAATCGTTTCGTTGTCATCATTGTCAATATAAGTTATGTAATTGTTGGTGGCGTCAAAGTTGTTCCATTGATTTCCATTCGGCTGAGGAAATGGAAATGGTTGATCAAATTGAGGTATTTCATGTGGATCCACCGGTTCCATCACAACGCCCTCATAAATTTCTTCCAAAATGTTGCGCACAGTGCGGCTATGACGAGGGAAGCAAACCATCTTGAAAAGCCTTAAAGTCGTTTTATCGCTCAGACCAAATATTTAAACTTTTTTTCAATTTTACACGAAGCTTAGCTATTAATTGTAGAACCTGTCAGACTTATGACATAAAAAGCAAATGCTACATTTCTGAAAACATCAAATTTCTATTATTTGGTATTACTAGGATGTGTCAATAATTTTTTTTTTTTTTTTGGGTATCATTGGTGTATGGTAGGGGTTGTGGTATTAAAAATATTACGCCTAATAGATCAATAGGGTATGTTCTTGCGGTTTTTATGTTTCTTTTTGAATATTACGTTTTAGAATTTAAAAATAAAATAAAATTATTAATATTTTCTATTCCCAATAGACCATAAGTTATTATAGTACATCCATTGCGAAAAGTCATTTATGAGATCTCGCACGCCGCGACTCAGTGGAACCCGCAGGGTACGGTCGACCCCAAACAACTTGGACTGGGAAATCGCTTAACGAGCTTCGAGCAATTGCGAGACATAGGGACAGTTGGAAGTCCTTTGTTGAAACCTTAAGCTCCTAGAAGGAGTATGAATAATTTATTATTATTTTATAATAAGTTATTATTCTTCTAATATCTTTTAGGGCTATTCTCTTATTGGTTTAACATTTTTTGCATATTTATGAGAAAAATCTAGAAATAGTCTATAGGGGCGGGTAGTTTTTTGGAACGACGTATTTTTCAGTATTTTTTTTATAATTCAAATCAGTTCAATAGGCTTCATCCTGAACCGTTAGCATTTCATGCTAAATAACTAAATGACAATTAAGGGTCAAGGCTCAAGAATTGTCTCATAAAGCCTCTCTTGATTTACTGTCAACCTCTGCCTTCCCGCAGCGTCCCTTGTTACTACTAAAGAGGAAATGTCAGCATTACCAAGAATCTAGGGCATGGTCGTTTGCCTTCTGATTCTATCAACATCGATTTTAATGCAGCAACTCTACCATCGAACTAGGCGGGTTCGATCCAATCAATCGATCCGAAAAAAATAAGCCGATTCGTGTATTTTCAAGAAGTAATAATAAAATTAAAAACAAAAAAATCAAAAATAAAGTAATCTTAACACAAGGAAAGCAGACCAATTGAAAATGTGGAAAAACTTCTTCGCCAGCACTCTTAACATAACGAGTGGAGAAAACACCGATGTTCCTCCCATGAATAGGCGGAGACCCGTTAACAGGCGCATAAATACGCAGCCTCCCGACCTAGATGAGTTCACCGATGCCAATTTGTCACTGAAATCAGGCAAAGCTGCGGGGGCCGATGGCATTCCAGTCGAATTGTTGAAAACCCATCCGCAAGGACTGACAAATGTATTCTTATATATTTTTCGGCGCATATGGAAAAACGAAACGCTTCAAATGAAATTAAAGAGCCATTAAGCTTTCGAAGAAAGGCGATAAGCGGAAGTATTCAAACTGGCGGGGTATTGCATTGCTTTCCGGCATAACAAAAGTCATGTCATGTCATACTGAGTCGCAGAATCGATCACATTAGTACAATGAGAATAATTATGGAGCTGTCTGCTGAGTTTGGATCTACCCTCTACATGTCCTTTATCGACTACAAAAACGCATTCTTTGCACTACGAAGAGATAGATTTGGGCGGTGCTAGAATCCAGAGTTATGCCTGCAAAACTGATAAAGATAAGAAAAAACTCATGCTTCATGTCGACCAATTAAGTGAGCCGTTCCAAACCATATCAGTCGTTAAGCAAGGCTGTGCATTGTCTCCTCTATTACTTATCGCCACCTCAGATATGATTCTTAATGCAACTGTGTTGGCCAGGCAAAGGTTGCAGTGGAAACTCCTAAAAGACTAAGCAACCTAACCTATGCCGACGACATCATTCTGCTAGCCCAACGCCCTTGCTCCTGTCTCCGCAACAGCCGGCTTAGAAGTAAATGTTGACAAATCAGAGACCATGCAAGTCAATGCCAGGAAGCAGACTTCGTATCGGATACATGACTGTACTCTTCAAAATGTAGAAGAATTTGAATAGCTGAGCAGCAAATTGAGCCAAATCCATATCCCGCCTATGGAGTGCTGCATTCAGAAGAAAGTCAACATAACTAAAAATCTTGAATGCTTGTGTCAAAACCGTTCTTTTATATGGAAGCGAAACCTGGCATACGACAAATAATATCTTAAGAAAACTCCAGAGTTTCGTCAACCGATGCCTGAGGAGATGATTGTTGGAGTGTTCTGGTCCAGAACTATATCCATGGTAGATCATCAAGCAACAGTGCATTAAAAGCAACATTTCTATCAGAGAATTAAGATGGATCGGACACAACAAGATACGACAAAACCATAGCACGTGCAGCACTCGAATTGAACCCATTGGCAAACTTCGCAGAGGGCGCTCGAAGACTACTCGGAGGCGGTCAGTGCTCAACGTAACGTCCAAATCGTTTAGCGAGTTACGGTTTTTAGCTAACAAAACGTAGGCGGTATTAATTAGTAGGTAGCTCAAAACGAGCTATTCGCTATCTGGGTGTTATGATTGACACCAGGCTTAGCTTCAGAGAACATTTCCAGTATGCCCATAAGAAGGGGACTGACTCCTACAGAGCTCTGTCGAAGATCCTCCCAAACAAGGGCAGGCCCAAGCAATTTAGCAGAATGCTACTCTCGCATGTTGTCCGGTTCACAATGCTCTAATCTGGCAGAAAGCAGTTCAAAGAAGATCATACTGCAATGGTATAGTATGGACACATCCTCTCAGCGCTTTAAGAATCTGCAATGCATACAGAACGCTGTCCGATGACGCGGCACTAGTGCTGGCTAGGATTGCCCCCATTGATCTATTAATAGAGGAGTCATGCACTGTTACTTAGACCCCTCGAATACGTAGGCATTTTGCGTTAACGGAAGCAAGGAGGACGACCTAGTGGTAGAGTAGATGGGAAGCATCGCTCAAGGGTAGGTGGACTTAGGGGCTTTTGATGAAAGTTGAAGCATGGATAATCCGCAAGCACGGACAGGTGAGCTTTCATCGCACCCAATGAAATGGTCACGTGTGCTTCCGAAGCTATCTGTACCGTTTTGGACACGAGGAGAATTGGTGACTGTCCAAGCTGTGGCAGAGGTATCCTAGGAGATGCTCAACATATCCTATTCGTGTGTCCGTGTTTTCATCGCGATAGGGAGACAGTTTTGCCAGCGGCTGGAGTTTCACTGTGAACGGAAAATCTGGTGGTAGACAGTGAAAGGTGTCTGGCATGAAATGGCTGGAAACATAATGACGGAGCTTCGAAGGGTGGAGCGGATAAGCAGACTCATCTGACGGAGGTGACTTCCCTGTGAAGCATTGCTTCAGCGATTAAATCTACGATCATGATATGATGTATCGCTTAGCTTAAGTTGTTATTAGGGGGAAAAAAAGTTAACAATAGCGAAAGCTGTAAACTATTTGTAAGCAGGCTAAGTGCTTAATAATTTATTGTAATAGAGAAAAATAATAATAAATAAAAGACAAATTTTTCTTGTATACTTTGTGTGTTGTATATATAGCTGTATAATTTCAGTTTCTTTTGTTTTTGTTTTATTTTCAGAATTCAAGAAGTTTATATATATTAAAGACAACAAGAAATATATTGAATAAGTATAATAATTAAATATACATACATTAATATTTGCTGCATTTGTTTATTTCCGTTTTATGTTTTCTCATGTCGAAATGTTATGGGAGTATAGAGTTTTTTTGTTTTTATAAATTCCGCTTATAGAGAATAGAACTAGTCAAGAACTGAGAATATTTGTAAATAAATAAATTAAGTACGACTTGAACTTGTTAAGATAAAGTTTAATGTTTGTTTGTGTGTGTTTTTTTTTACTTTTTTTTAAAACAACATTTTTTGTTGTTGTTGTTTTTTGCATTTTTATAACTTACATATACTTAGAACAACTTATTTAGAGTAAGTATAATTTAACATTTTAAAACAATTAATAATTTCAAGTTTTTGCAACTATTTCGCTTGGTAACAACAAAAAACTGCATGTAAAAATATTTAATACTTTAACTATATTTATATAGAAATTTTAACAACAAAAAGTAGTTTAAAAATAAAAATAAATAAGATAACAATGGCGTTATATATCATATATTTTTGTAGAATAAATAAAATACACTAACAATGAGTTGTATTTCGCTGAATGAAGAATATACAGACAAACACACATGGGAAATTTTTCAATTATACATAAATTTTTTATGTATTTGTGGCCTTTATTATATACACACGCACGCACACATGCATACTGGTAAAAATTTAATAATTATATTTTTATTTTTTATTTTTTTTTTTTTTTGTAACTATCATTAAGTAAAAATATGTAAATGTTATACATTATATAAATTGTAACACATTGTATGCAAAAATTAATACTTTTCGTAATATTCCCTTTGCGCTTCTTAATGCAAACATATTATTATATAATATATATATCCGATTCCGAACTTGCAAAATTTTATTCGAATTCGCTTTTATTTGCTATAGAAAACGTAATTTCGTTGGTGCCATCTGCTTTTATTTAACAAATTTTTAAACATTTTTTATAGAAATATCTGTAGAATCCAACGTAGAATCAGAAAAAGGATCGAAAATAGACATATAACCAAAGCATATTTTTTTTAAAAATTATTTCACATTAAGTTTTGTCGTTTTTACAAAACATTCACAAATATGAATACATAACGTATTCGAATAAATTTTGCAAATTCATTTGATATATATATCTATATACCTATATATATATACCTATATATATATATATATATATATATATATATATATATATATATATATATATATATATATATATATATATATATATACTACATAGTATACATTATATTATATACACTTAAATACTTGACAAACTGTTGAATTTTTTAATGCTTGTGGTTTTTTTTTGTTGCTAACATTCAATACAATTAAGTGTTGTTTTTTGACATTTTTTTTTTTTTGTTTTTTAAATATTTGCATACATAAATTTTTTAGTTTTTAAAATGTAAAGAAACAAAAAAACCAAAACGTTTATATCATTATATATGATACATAACCATACACATATATCTCAAATTATAACATTTATATAATATTTATAAATTTTATAACTTTTTAGCTGGTACATTTCAATTCAATTTCTTTGATTATAGCAACCTAAACTTTGCCTAAAACTAAATTTTTTAATTTAATTGTTTATTTGGTTTTTTTTTTAACTATGCCTGCTGTCATTGCTTATGTTTGTCTTTCTGTTAGGATCTTGTTTGTACCAACTGGCTCGCAAAGTTTTCGTAGAATTCATAATCACTTATCGGTTTTGCGTTATGGCCAAAAGAGCCATCTACAAATTGTCACTGAACTCACAATCAGCGCAATAATCCTTTTGTTTGTTCATATTTTTTGGGGAACTGTTGATCGTTATAGCTAGCCCAAGTACACTACTTTACTTTTTACCGATTTGTGGATACCGAAAACTTTTTAATACAGCCGATAGACGTCTTTACACATATACATTTTTTTGTTAAATTAAGTCTTCTACTTTATAGCAAAAAGTTGGCTCATGGCTCGATCGCGCTTTGTCAGCGTCACATATATGAAGGCGAGGATTTGCGGGAACGGGAACGCGGCTTTGAGGGACTTTTAAGGCTGTGACGGGAACTGCTGCGTGGCTTAAAGCTGCAATCATTCCAAGGTTCTGCAACGCGACCGAACCAATGTATCAAATCCATAACCTCTAACTGTAAGTGGAAAAGATTGAGGTTTTAAATGGCTAAGTTAACTCAATCCCAAGAATCCCACTCCATTTAATCCTTATAATGGTAATAACCTATTGTAATTTTCCTAGCACATATAGACTCTATAGTTGCGCATCAATATAATTTACTTAAAATCTTTGAGGATTATAGAAACCAGGAATTCAGCTGTACTATGGCCAGTTAAACATGCATTTGGCACCCCCGAAATCCTTAGTGGAACCGTATAGTTGCGGTTACATTGAGGTTAGAAATTGGGTTACAACTAAAGGGTGTTTTTTTTCGAGGTATAGAACTTTGAGTTGGCATTACTGTTCAAGATGGCGTCGGATTTAATAGCTGTCAAGTCATTTATTCTCAGTTTGGTTTGGCAATTCATCATAAATGCAATTTTGTTTCGGAAATAATGTAAATAATCTGTGCGTAATACGTATCGCTACTATGTCGATTTTATCGTCGACAAAATCGTGCATCAGAGTAGTTAATTCGATTAATCCAGGACCGTTTTTCACCACTTTTTCTCTTATTGATAACTCACATCCCCAAAGACGCTGTACGGTGAGTACAGAAAAAGTTATTGCTGCTGTAGAGCAGCATTGAGAAAGACCCGAATATGTCCATCATCCACTTTATGGAAGATTTTGCAAAAGAATCTTGTTTTGTGTGCTTACAAAATCAAACTCGTGCAAGAATTGAAGCCAAACGATCATCAAGCAAGCCGTAGACTCGGTGAACGGGCCCAAAACGAGATTGATGTTGTTGCCGATTTTCAAAAGCGAATTTTGTTGAGCGATGAAGCGCACTTCTGCTTTTGAAGTCAAACTAATCCTTAAGTGTATGTCCAAACACCACAGATACATCCAGAAAAACTGACTGTTTGGTGCGTTTTATGGGCTCGTGGAAACATTCAGTCCGTACTTCTTCAAAAACGATGATGGCCAAAACGTTACCGTCAATGGTGATCCGGTAAAGAGCCATGATTACAAACTTTTTCATTCCTGAATTGAACAACCATGATATGCAGTAGCTGCGGTTCCAACAAGACGGTGGCGCAACATGTCACACAGCTCGTGGCACAATCGATTTATTGAAAGACACGTTTGGTGAACGCCTTATTTCACGTTTTGGAGCTGTGAATTGGCCTACACGATCTTCTGATTTAACACCGCGGAAAAGCCACAACATTCTTCCGTGTTATTGCCGATATACCGGTCACAAATGTTTGAAAGAGTCATCGAAAATTGCTAGTCCAGATTGGACTACATCCGAGCCAGCAGTGGCGGTCATATGCCAGAAAACATATTCAAAATGTAATGCCACAAGATTCTCTTTGGAATAAGTAAAATTCATGTCAATCGAATAATCCATCGCTGTTTTATTGCAATTTCAATATCTATAACTCCAAAAAAAAAACACCCTTTACAAGCATGACGCCTAAAGAGTTGTTGTTGATAAGCTGTGGGCATCAACGTTATTGGCAGAAGTCGCAGACTAACTTTTTAGTCCAAGCTGTGACCCTTTGGCAGTTGTATGCCATGAGTCGTCACTATAAACCGAATGTGACGCCCGGGTCTAATAATATAGCGAATGGTGGCCAATAACCACTCGACAACGCTAAGTCATTTTGGCACCTAAAAAATTACAATTAGAATGCGATTTTCGCTTATCCGAAGAAGGCATTCGCAGAAAGCTTGCTGTACCAGCTCCTGTGTAAATTTAAGCTAGCTATCGCGGATTATCTCCGGTTTGAAGTATAGCGCTCAAAGAGACTAAACATCTTGGCTTGGCTAACTAATTATATTTAGATTTATGACACTATTTGTCAAATGGCAAAGATATATTCTTTGGAATGCTTTTTATACGCGTAGACACCACTGCCGTTTTGGTTGCTAACTGGACACAAAGGCTTACCTGCAAGGTCTGCGGCAATTCCTTAAATATTTCACACTTGGTAAGCGTGGCATGTTGCGATAGAAACGATAGACAGTTGGACTTGAGCGCTGTGGCCGTATAGCGATCGGCAATGCCCAGCAAACAAACCACCGAGTCTTCATCTATAAGCGAGTTCAAGGTGTTCTCGCACAATTCCTATGAATCGTTTGGTTGAATTACTTGGGGAAACGATTAGTATGTACTACAGCCTACTAACCTTAAGATCATCAATGGAGTAGCGATCGGCCAAAAGCATAAGCTCACATATTTGCTCAGCTCCTACGGTCTTGTCAATGGGTGCACCATATAGATACAGCAGCAGGCGGCGAAAGATAACTGGTGAGGTATCCGTTATGATGACTTTTCTACAAGTGAGTGCAGCAGGGGATTAGTTTAAAGCTTGGCGGAGATGAAGCTAAGCTGCTACCCACCTATTGATGGACTCTTGCATGCCGGACATGAGTGCCTTTTTGAACCACTCACAACGCGCGGCTACAATAACACGATGCGCCTTGAAGGTATGCACTTGTAGTGACGAGCCACTGCGGGCGCTGGTGGTTACGGATTGTGTGCTCTCTAAGCCACCGGGTGTAACGACCATATTGGCGCTACTCGTCGTAGCAAAGGTATGCACCTCGAACTCCATATCGGCCAGCTGTGCTGAGTGCAGCAAACGTAAAGCATTCTTAGACAGATTGCTATTGGCGGCAATGGGTGGCTCACATAGATGACGTATAAGATTCAGCTATGGAGGGAAATAGATTTATGCCTGGGCAGCGTAAAATGGTTTAGGATTACCTTAATATTCTTGTAGTCATAAATGTGTTTGCGCTCCAGGGACACGCTTTCCACATTACTCAAGCCCAAATTGTTTTCATGATCCGCCAGATTAAGCTCATGCTGCAGTATATTGGAGTGCTCCAGCAGACCCAGATCAATAAGAGACTGCGTAAACTCCTGTTTACGCACGAGCTTGCATATATGATTGAGTGCATCTCGAAGTGCCGATTTGTGATCCAAAAGCTTAACTATGACGCCGTTCTATGTATGCAAGAGTTGAAAATTAGCTGCTGGAAAACCAACAAAAGCGTACAGACTTACAATTTGACTGGTGGCCAGCTTGAAGCAAAACTTAAACTCCTTCCAGCCCAGCTTATCGTCCAAGCGATCGGATAGATTTTCAACTATAAATATATAAGCGGGTATATCCAAAATAAGCTGCTCCAAATTTTGATTTATTGTGCTGCGTTTGCTCAGAAAGTCCATGTCGCAAAAGGTGCTTCTGTCGAATTAGTAGTAGCGATTTGAGCATACATTGGAACAAATGTTTGGCAGCGTAAAATACATACTTCTTGTCTTTGATAATCTCCAGGGCAGCAGCAATGCGTCCGTAAATGTCACGCATTTTGCGCACCTCATACATGTAGAGCACAAATTTAAGATCGTTCTCGGCAGAACTTAGACGTTGCTTCTCTGTGGGATTGTCGTAGAGCGTTAAGCCCACAGGTGGACCACGTCTTGGACGTGGCGAGAGTGGTGGCTGACTGAAGAGCGTAGCTGCGCCCGGCGAGCTGCCATCCACATCCAAAACATTGACAGCCACATTTGCGCTGGTGAAGCTATTTTGCTGTAGCTGCAGTGCAATGGCATCGTCTGTCTTGTGCAGCAGCGATAGATCCAGATGTGAGCACTTCAAGTCCTGCAGTGCATAAAATGATAAGCTCAGCAAGCGGCAGCAATGCCAATTGAGTTGAGTAAAAACTTACTTTGCACATGGTTTCTAACGAATTTTTGATTTCCTCTATCACAGCAGTTAAAATCAATAAATTGGATTCAATCTGTAAGGCGCCGGTAGGTAGGTAAGTAGGTTGCAAATTTGAGGAGTTGACTATGTTTACCCACCTCAGGTACTAAATAGTTAACCAGCTCGGCCTTCTCGTCCAGTGTTAGGCCAACGAACACACTTAGAACATTGCGCAGCAGCTGTTGCGTCTGTGACATGAAAATGGGAATGCGGGTGCGCACATACTTGACGATTTCGTTTTTCTGATAGCGCGCCATGTTGGTGGCATCCTTGATGAAGATATTGCAAAACTGCAGCACTTTGGCACATCCTTGGACATTGGTAATAAAAATAATAATAATTAATAACACACAATTGTGCCCACTCACCTATTGCGCCTTCGCGCAATGCATCCTGAAAGGTGGCATAGAGCTGGGCAGGCTCATGTGATATGGTAACTGGATTTATGGACTGTATAACACGATTGAGTATGCCATGCAGATCCATTGTTATGTTCACAACAACTGGGTGAGCAGACATTTTTTATATTTAATATTAGTCAATTTGTGTTTGTAAATTTTTTGTACAAGCCACTTACATTTCTTGAGCCGCATAAGCCTCAGATAGTTGCGCGTTGGCTCGACCAGCTTGATCAGTGACGGCTGCATTTCAGCAAAATTTATTAGCTTCTCGCAAACATCCTCCTCGAGATCCGGCAGCAATGACTCCGTGTACAGCCAATGCAGTATGGGACTAAGCAAAAACATAGGCAGGTTGTAGAGCACACCCACGGGCGTTAGCGGTGACGATGGCGGCGTATCCATAGAGCTGGGAAACGGCGAGGGACTGCGTGCACGATATGGTGACAATGGGGGGCGACGTGTGCCACATACGGACGAGGCAACGCCCAGACTGCCGGCATTGGCAGCGCCCAAATCACCACTGGGCTGCAGCATAAGATCTTGGCAAAAATTAAAAATATTCTTGCAGTGCGATTGCACGGTTTCCAGATGTGAGTCCGAGTGCGAGGTGGGTGGAAAACGGCGCATGCCAGCGCCCTCAACACTAAGTAGTGCACTGGCATCGCTGCTGCTGCCCACGGGCTGCGTTTCGCTGGCATTGCCATTACTAAGGCAATTGAAGGAATTGGAGAAATGATGCATGCGTTGTGTGCCCAGCGCCGGCAGCGCCAGCGTATTCAATTCACACGGTGGCTGCAAGTAAATGGGCGAAAGATTCAAACGTGGCAATGACTTTTGTTGTTCCTCGCAGTTTGCGCTGCCGCCGCCCACACTGTGCACCGGTGCCACCGATATGCGTATGGGATTGGGCGTGTTGGGGCCACTGAAGCAATGCTTAGCGCCGACGCCACGTGTGGTATTCAGCATTATGTTGGAGCACATGCTGCAGTCGAAGCCGTTTAAACGCAAAATGGAAGCATGCACAGCATATTCCAAGCCGCAAGCGCTTTTCACAACCACATCGCTAAAATAGGACTGCTGCAATGCCTCGCCAAAGCTAAACTGCTTCTCTTGTCCAGCAGCCTGGCTGTCCTGCAAACGCTTGCACTCAACAGCATACCAGTTCTCGCAGCTGAGCACCAGTGTATCAGTCGGAGTCAGCGTGTTGGTCTGTTGGTAAGGCTCAAAATAAATGCAAAAAAAAAACAACTCTGGTTGCTGTCACTTACGCTAAATTCAATGCTGTGTCCGGCAAAGGCGCCAAAAATGAGTCGCGGGTTCGACTCGTGTACATCGAATGTCTCACAACTAAATAAAACACTTGCCGAGTCACAGCAAGTGCCGCAGTCTTTTGTTTCAGGAAGTGGACTGACCAAGTCATTATACCAGGTAATGTCGCTCGTATCGTCCAGTCGGAATTTAATGCTGCAACGTAAAGGGTAAAATGTAATTTCTTTTTTTTGAGAGCGACACAATAACTTACCCCTCTAGTCCGGATAACTCACTTTTGCCCTCAAAGGTGCAGGAGACAATCTGTTGCAGGGGAACACAGCATGGGAATATCTATTAAACAAGCACATTTCATACTATACATATTTTTGGTGTACTTACCTCCCAGGTGCCTAGGAATGTGTGCTCCAGCGCCATGTTGGCTCACTGTGCTTGCTTTTGATTTATGTTTGGTATTAGTTGTTCTCTTGGAGCGCACATTGTGTCCACTTGGCTGCTCCAAGGGGAAAATTCAGTGCTAGCCTTAAAATACAGCGATATGCATTTTGTATACAAACCAGGCAAGGATTACACACAATTAACTACGTACATGCATATGTATGTGTCTTATGTATTTTTGTGTGGGAGAGCGTGTGTGTGTGTGTGCGCGTGTGTGTGTGTGTGTGAGAGAATGCGCAAAAATTTTCACAGCCAATTTCCAATACAATACATTTTATGTTGTTAATAACGTTCGAGGTAGCCGAAATTTTAGCACAATTAAATCCTTTTGTCTGGAATATTTTACATCTTGTCTAGTAAGAAGCCTTTGGGACTTTTATAATTGTTTGCTTTAAGTTTTATTTGCAACAGCAAGTTTAGTTTTTTTTGTTTTTTGTTTTTTTTTTTGTTTAAATTGTTCGTTCTAACTGCACTGCCGCTGGTGCTGCTGTTGCTGTTGCTTTTTCTGCTACTCCTGCTCCTGCGCCCTGCTGCTGCTGCATGATAGAATTATTAAAAAGCTGCTGCTGTCATCTTAACAAAAGCTGACTCTCATTGTGTAAGCTTTTCTCTCTCTCTAGTTTTGTTGTGCGCCCGCAAGTAACTCTGCTTCAGCCACAAAGCTTTGCATTGTGTAAACAAGAGAGTAAGCCCTCAAAGTCCATCACATGCTGTTGTTGCGCTCTCTGCAATTGTATTTTTCAGCCTCAACGAAAGCACAAAAGAGACAGAGAGAGAGCATGACTTACAAAGAACGAGAGCTTCGCCTCTCACTGCTGACAGCTGTGAACTTTTTCATTTGACAGCTGCTTTTGGCTTTTCTGCTTCAAAAAGCTTAGCGCCTACGCACTTTCTTTGGAGCAGGACTCAATACAACAACAAAAAATATCCTTTAAAAAACGTTTCATACCCAAGACAAGCCATTGGGTTTTTTTCGATTTGACTCTGTATGTTGCCAGTTGAAATTCTTTCACTTTGCTCAAATTAGTTCATATGCAAAATAAGCGAAATATTTTCATTAAAACGAGACTAGAAAGAAATTACTTTGCGCAAATATACGAGTTTCCTCATAGTTTTTTAAGTAATATTTTTAAGCTTTTCGAACTTTTAATCATTCACATAAAAAGGCCTTCAAATAATAAGTGACTAGCTCAAATGAAATATTTCAGTTAAATTAATTAATTAATTATTCACTTTTAAACTTGCGATATATCTTGAGCGATGATTTTTAACTGGCAGTTGAATTTTGCAAAATAACGAAATTTTATTTTTACTTTGATCGAATTTTTTGAAAATATGTGTACCAATCGTGCTGAAGTACCAGGCCCGCAGAAATCTTTAGCAAGTCACCTTAAATCGGTAACTAAAAGTATACTTCATTATTTTATTATAAAATATTTAAATTAAATTAATAAATATTTAAACTTGCGATATATGTTGAGCGATGATTTTTAATTGGCAGTTAAGTTTTGAAAAATAACGAACAACAACTAAGCAAAGTTTTATTTTTCTTTGATCGAATTTTCTGAAAATCTGTGTACCAATCATGCTGAAGTACCAGGCGTGCAGAAATCTCTAGCAAGTCACCTTAAATCGGTAACTAAAAGTATACCTCATTATTTTATTATAAAATATTTAAATTCAATTATTTAATATTTAAACTTGCGATATATCTTGAGCGATGATTTTTAATTGGCAGTTGAATTTTGCAAAATAACGAGCAACAAATAAACAAAATTGTATTTTTACTTTGATCGAATTTTCTGAAAATCTGTGTACCAATCATGTTGAAGTACCAGGCGCGTAGTAATCTTTAGCGGATCACTTTGAATCTGTAATCAAAAGTATGCCATATCATTTTATTTTATAAAAATTGATAAAAAAAAAAATAACTTGATTTCAGTGAATTGCGAATAAACATTAACCATAAATATTCTTTGCTTAGGATTATTTATTTACTTTTTATTAGTTATTTAGGTTTAAGTAAATCTGATTAAACGCGAAAACAATAAAGTGCTATATTGTAGGCTATTTTCTATCAAGAAAAACCAAAGCCATGGAAGAATGTAGGGTTTGGACTGTGGAGGTAAACCAATACCTGAGCCACTGTCGTTACTGATTCAAGAGTGTAGTCGCACATATATAGTAACATTTCCGTATTATCCACAGCACATATATGTACATCCATATTAAAAACTTAGAACTTCGGAACATGTCAAAACATGGTATCCAACAAGAAAGCAACAAATTGTGCATCATCAGCTAAAGTCGAAAAAAAATCCACAATGGGACATTTGAAACCAGAAGCGAAGTAAGTAAGATACAATGGACGTGGACGTTTTTGCTATCTTAAGGAATACAAGCAGTAATGTCAGGTTGGCAATGAACTGGAATCCCCAAGGCAGCAGACGGATCGGAAGATCTAAGGCGACCTGGAGCAGATTCATGCTACAAGAGCTGGCCCAGTCGAATACAACATGGGACTGAGCTGAACAGGCGACGAAAAACGGAGTTCGATGGAAGGTTCTAGTAGAGGCGGAATAATAATAAGTTTTCTAAACTTCTGGCACTCTATAAAAATTCTTAATTCGTAATAAGGAGTATAGCCAGAGCAAAACCCGCACAAGCGGGACACCGTGGTAGCCAGTGAATATGCTACACATAAAATATTTCTCGAATATAGCTATTTACTAATGCAAAAACTTTATAGAAAATCTTAATACCGATAGCAGTGCCAAGTAAAACGTCTGGGAAAGGTTCCACAGCGATACTATTCTTGACTTCCCGAAAAAAAAGATAGATGGATTGAGCCAATTTGGTGTTACTTATCTCCAATGAAGTGAAGCAAAAAAATAACCTACAAAGATTTTGAATAATAGAGGTTCCACTGTGTCTAGTTGTCTAGAAAAATAATTAAGTTAAATTTTTCAAATATGTAGTAGGCTCGCAATTAGTCAAAAAATCGATATACCCAATCGCTTTAGGCGAAATTTTATTTTCCAAAAATTTATACACATTTGTAAAAAATTGTTGTAGCTTCAAAATTTATTTAATTTGAAAGTTTTTTTCTTTTGTTTTGTGTGTTTTTGAACTCTTAACGTTTTTTCCGTTGGACTTGCCGAGCGTTAAAGCAGAAACTAAAAATTTTTAGAGGAACCAAAACATTTTATCGGTTTGTCTTGATATAAAATTATTGTTCTTACTGTGCAGTATTATAAGCAGTATTATAAGCCGATAAGCTAGCCATAATGTCGAATGAAGAAGAGGCTCAAAGCGAAGAAATCAAAGTCGGCATTTTCTCTGTTGGTAATCAAGTGGATGTTCTAGAACAACAGGTATGACAGACCAGGTATTGCACATTCCCTGATGATAAATATTGATATAACTATGCCTAAGCCCCGTTTCATTTTCTGTATTACTGCAGTCCCAGCTACAACTGGAGAGTTGTGGATCGAAGGATCAAACAAAGCTGAATGAAGACAAACGGAATGGCGATCTTTTAGTGCAGAATGTTGAGAAAACAGCACAGCAATCGCAGCAAGAACGACCTGGTTTTATAAAAGGATCACAGCATCATAAACAGCCAACAATGGGTCATGACTTTCATATGGCAGATAAAATAGAGCATGAGTCCATTGGCAGCGCTGGTAAAGTTGAGGTGAATTACTTGTCACTGGACTTGACAGATTTGCCCCAAGTTGCCTATCATTATAATGTGAAGATAACACCAGAGCGACCTAAGAAATTGTACCAGGCCGCTTTTGAAAAGTACCGAAAAACCTATTTGAACGGAATTGTGGTCGCCTTTGATGGCAAAGGCACTTGTTATACTGTGGAGAGGCTAAGCAAGCACTTCGAGACCAAGTTGGTTAAGGATGTTGAAGTGCGCGATTTCGACGGACGTCTGCTGCAATTCACCGTAGAAATGAAAGAATCACCGAATTTCGAAGTGAATTTGGCTGCACTGCAAAATTATACAAAGGATACGCGGCTTGACGAGCCCATGCGTTCACTGCAGTGCCTTGAAGTGGTTTTAGCTGCGGCCTGTCAGGCCAAGGCCTTCCGCTGCGGTCGCTCATTTTACAAATCAACGCAGCAAGAACGCAACGAAGCAATTGAAGGCTGCGACTTGAATGTTGGTCTTTATCAATCCCTTGTACTTGCTGAAACTCCAATGCTGAACGTGGACATTGCTCACAAAACATTTCCCAAGGCCATATCGATAATTGAGTACATAGAGCGCTTTGTGCTCAAGCAGCGTATTGATGAAAGCACCACATTGAGAAGCGACGCATTCGGTGACGTTTGTTTCCTAAAGAATCTCAAAATTATATATGAGCCGCCCGATTGCTTTGAGTGCAATCGACGCGCATACAGAGTCAACGGATTCACTGCAAATAATGCGCTCAACCAAATGTTTACGATAAACAAAGTGCGCCAAAGTGTTGCTGCATATTTCGAAAAACGCGGCTATATTCTTAAGTATCCACTATTGCCGTGTCTACATGTTGGCCAGCTTGCCTCGTGCATTTACTTACCGCTGGAACTGTGTCGCATAGCGCCCAATCAGCTATTGAATCGCTCAGACGATGAAAATTTAGTTTCACAAATTGTCCGGCATGCGGCAACATTGCCTGGCATGCGCAAAAATATGATATTAGGCCATTTGGATTTCTATCAACACAATCTGAATCCTGTGGTATCCCGCTTCGGTTTAAAAATTAGCAAACATTTTCTAACCGTCAATATGCGCTTGCTGGCACCCCCACGTCTGGAGTATGCAGATGGACAAATTGTAAACGTTTGTAATGGTTCGTGGCGCATGCATAGTTTGGAATTTATAAAAACTGCCAAAACCTTGCACAAGTGGGCTGTGCTCTACACACCATTTCCGCAGGGACTGCGCTATGAACAGGTTTTAAAAATGACTGACATTGTGCAACAATTGGCCGCCTCGAGACAGCTGAGCCTGCAGCCCAAGCCCTCGATTATACCTTTTCAGAACGAGAGTCAACTGGATGCCAGATTCAGCGAACTAAAGAGTCAAAACTATGATCTGGTAATTGTCGTCATACCCAAACGTGGCATCACCTATGGTGATATCAAAGCCAAGGCTGAACTCAAGCATGGACTGCTAACTCAGTGCATTAAGCAGCAAAATGTGGAGACCAAGATGAATCATACACTGATCGGCAATCTTTTGCTTAAAATCAACTGCAAGCTTAATGGCGTTAACCACAAGATTAAGGACGACACGTTAATGAGCAAATTGAGCAATGTTATGTACTTGAGCGGTTATGTGGCACAGCCAGCGTCACATGAACCGCATAGACCGTGTGTGGTGGGCATGGTTGCCTCCTATGATGCGTTTGGTTTCTGCTACAACATGCAGTATCGCTTGCAGCAGCGCCGATTGGAATATATCGAAGATATGTTTTCGATTATATTGGAGTTTTTAACTGCATACAGAAAGCAGCATGCGCGTTTTCCGGAGCATATAATATACTACCGTGACGGCATCAGTGAGAGTCAGCTGAAGAGAGTGAAGCAATTTGAGCTGCATCATATTTATATGGCTTGTTCCAGACTTGCATTTAAGCCCAAAATAAGCTGCCTTATAGTGGTGAAAAGTCATCATACGCGTTTCTTTCCAAAGCATGCGGGGGATGCAAATTATATACGAAATGTGGAACCCGGCACAGTCGTTGATCAGACAATTGTGCATCCGCAGCAAATGCAGTTCTTTTTGGTAAGCCACCAAACGCGTCAGGGCACAGCCAGGCCGACTCGTTACAGTGTGATAGAAAATTCCGGCAATCTCAATATAGATGTTCTGCAACAATTGACATTTAATCTCTGCCATTTGTTCCCACGCTGCAATAGAGCAATTTCGTATCCTGCTCCCGTGTACTTGGCTCATTTAGTTGCCGCACGTGCACGTGTCTACTTGTCCACTGGCAAAAACGCTGGCGGATCGAAGCAAGAATACCTACAAAGAACCATTAAGCACGATTTGCTGGTTAGAAGTCCCATGTTTTTTACTTAAATGTAATGCGACATTTGATATCTGCTCTATATATCCTATATATTAATGTCTTCAATTTACCTACCGGTTCATTTTGTTAAATAGTAAAGGGGTTTTTCTGATATGTCAACATGAAAGTGAGTTCGATATTCCGCCATTTTTTTATACAATAATATACCGAATACCATTACCGGATTTGAAATCGGATTAGTTCAACGATCTTTCATCAGCATTACCAACACTAGAAAAACTAGAATGCTATATTTAAATGAACAGTAGTCTTTTCTTTGTAATACATATATTTATACTTTGTAAAATAAAATTAAATGAAAAGAAAATGATCAAATATTTATTTCAACTTCTCAGCTCATAAGGTTGGAGTTACTTCTCCGCTACCCGCGTAAAGGCCACTTTATTTGTTAGTCAAGTCGCCACAACCAAAGGTATTTCAAATATTATATTCAAATATACACTTTTTTCTGAACGATTGGCACCTGTTCCAAAATTGCTTTGACTGCAGTTCCATAAAACCAAAAGGGCCTTTATATGACTTTTTAAAATACGGATTTGACTTCCAGGGGTAGTTTATAGTACTTCTACTTTTAGCAAGTAACCATTCCATTTGTCAGTAGTAAATAGTGGGAATGGACGTACTTTTGGGAACTCAATAAGAGGGGAAGTATAGCCATAGACTTGGTGAAAGAAAGGAAAGTGTCCGTGGAGGCCTCAATGTCTGATCACATTCATATTCCTTTCGACCTTGAGGCAACGGTGAGGAGTATTGCGCTCTACCGTAGCCCAAAAGCGGCAAACTAGATGAAATACTCCAAAATTCGAACGTTAAAATTATTCGACAATAAATTACAAATAAACAACAACGAGCAGCTAGAAAGGGTAGTAAATACTCTGACAAATGATCTAGTTTCAACTTTCAATGATTGTTCTAGACAAAGGGTAAAGTTCTCTAGCAAGAGAGGAAGAGAGAGAAATCTTGACAAATTGCGTAGAGGAGCAAAGAAAGAATTCAATGGGGCCAAAAGAACTAAACAGTGGAAATACTACAGGACATACTCAAGCAACTTTAATAGATAGTTAAGGAAATTCAAGAGATACGCAGAGAGAAACTTCTGTGAGGACCTTAAGGACATAGCCTCAACTGCAAGGGTTCAAAGAGTTCTATAGGCCCAAACGGAGATTACACTAACGATAATCAGGAAACTCTAGAGGTTCTTCTAACATCTCACTTTCCTGACTGCGCATTTTGCAGTACAGAGGGTTTCCCTGCTGCAGATGCCATAAGGCACCTAAGGGCCAGAGATCCAATAACCAAAAGTATAGTGAGCTACGAACGGGTAGAGTGGGCAATCCACTCCTTCAAACCCTACAAAACCACAGGTCCAGATGGCATATTTCCGCCCATGATATGTAAGGGCAAAGCGGTCATCATTAGAAAATTGGTTCACATATATCGGGTCAGCCGGATGCTGGATTATATCCCGAAAACCTGGAGAGCACTGAAGGTAACTTTTATTCCTTAGGGCGGGAACAAACGCCCATGCTCACCCAAATCATACAGACCCATCAGAGTCTCCTCTTTCATGCTAAAGACCATGGAGAAACTGATACACTGCTACAGCCAGACTGCTACACAAACTGTAATTCGCCAACTAGAAGGGTAAATCCCCGGTGAGCGCACTGCATCATTCGACAATCGACATGGAATAAGTGCTTGACGCAGAGAGAGTCGCGCTATGCGCCTTCATGGACATGAAGGCAGCTTTTGACAGCGTCAACTTTGGTTCGATGAGCCGAGCTCTAAGAAATAGAGGGTTAAATCCTAAGGTAGTAGCCTGGTTGGAATCTTGGACTTGCTGCGGCTAGCATTAATGCCATTAAAGGCTGTCCACGGGAGGGTGTCTAATCTTCTTTACTGTGATCCCTCCTAGTAGATGAGCTGATTATGTCTCTCAACGCAAAGTGATGCCAAGCAATCGGATATGCCGATGACATTTCATCAAAGGATCCCTGCGCACCCTATGCGGCGTGCGCTTGGTGTACCTTAGAGGGGCTATCAATTAACCATAGGAAGACTATCATAGTCCCGTTCACTTAAAAAAAAAGGTTTTTGAAATCTTAGACCTAAAGGTTTGTGACACAGTTGTGATCTCTGAAGACAGAGGTCAAATAACTAGGGGTAACTCTTGATAGTAAACTTATTTGGAGTCAATGGCGCACCCAATCACTAACTTCCCAGCCCTTGGACAAAGGAGAGCAATGCAGTTAAAATGACCTGATGTATACTTCGCAAACTGGTCTGAGAACATAAAACTTGAACTAGTAGAAAGGGGGGGCACAATAGACCCAAGAGAGTCGCAGTGCCTAAGGGCGTAGGCCCCACCCTCGTTCCTACATTACATTCCATTGTGCCAAGTTTTGCTCATCATCATGCCGATGAAGCCTTTTGCACAAATGCCGATATAATCCGACTGGTTTTGATACTCGATTGGCGGGAAATAAACTTATCGATTTCAAATTGGGAATTCTGACCTACTTATTATTGCTATGCAGCAATACCGATTCTTAATTAAGTCTAAAAAGGTATGGCATCACCTGTGACTTTACTCAGCTGTACCATATTGAAGTAGGAAGCCGAAGTCAAGCCTAGGAAACTAAAAAAAAAAATGTAAAAAGTTATAAAATCCTTAAAAAATCTTTTGTACTAAAAGAGTCCTTTTTGACTACAAAAAATTCTATATCTTACCAATCATTTATTTTGTTTTCCAAATTCCAGATATTACATTATATTTCACAATATTTAAACCGATAAAAATACTACTGCAATTACGAAGTTTTTTTATAGTTATAATTTTAGTCTGTTTTTGGTAATTATGGCGTGAATGTTGTAAAGGGTGTTTTTTTCGAGGTATAGAATTTTAAATTGGCATTACTGTTTAAGATGGCGAGCGATGTAACAGCTGTCAAATGAATTATTCTTAGTTTGGTTTTGCAATTGAAGAATTAAAGCCAAACGATCAGCAAGCAAGGCGTAGATTCTTCGAATGGGCCCAAAACGAGACTGGCGTTGTTCCCGATTTTCATAAGCGAATTTTGTACAGCGATGAAGCGCACTTCTGGTGGAATGGCTACGTCAACAAACAAAATTGCCGCATATGGAGTGAAGCCAATTCTCAAGTGTATGTCGACACACCACATCCACATACATCCAGAAAAACTGACTCTTTGGTGCGCTTTATGGGCTGGTGGAATCATTGATCCGTACTACTTCAAAAACGATGATGGCCAGAACGTGACAGTCAATGGTGATCGGCATAGAGAAATGATTACTAACTTTTTCGTTCCTAAATTGAACAACCATGATGTTCAGGAGCTGTGGTTCCAACAAGACGGCACAACATGTCACACATAGCTCGTGCCCCAATCGGTTTATTGAAAGACAAGTTTGGTGACCGCCTAACGTTTTGGACCTGTGAATTGGCCTGCAAGATCTTGTGCTTGTACACCGCTAGACTACTTTCTGTGGGTCTATGTAAAGTCAGACCCCGCATTAGGATATGCGGATAAGCCACAAACGCTGAACCATTTGGAGGACAACATTCGCCGTGTTATTGTCGATATACGGCCACAAATGTTGGAAAAAGTCATCGAAAATTGTACTTTCAGATTGGACTACATCCGAGCCAGCCGTGGCGCTGATATGCCAAAAATCATAGTTAAAATATAATGCCACAAGATTATCTTTTGGATACATAAAATTTATGACAATCGAATAATTCATTGTTGTTTTATTGCAATTTAAAGTTTTATTCTTTAAAAAAAAAACACCCTTTGCAAACAAATGAATTGTTGAATGAATCACATTTGTTTCTTTATAAAAAGTTGCATTTAGTCTTAATAGGCGAAAAATATTTATTTTTTTTTTCGATAAAAAACGAAGTTATTACTATTAATTGCACTCGCTTTTTTGAACAAATTTTTAATAAATAATGTGTTTGTTTAATTTTTTTCTATAGCCTATAACCATTCTCTTCGCCTCAAATCACTTTTTATATTAAAGCAGCGGACAGCCAATATTTGCAATATCCATTATACGATATTAAATCTCTGAGATACACAATTTTTACTACAATTTCTAATTATATGTTGCATAATATAAAAATAAAAAATATAAAAATAAAATAAAAATTCTAGCAAGACATATTTCCAAAACACAATATTTATCCCAAAAACTGAACACAGTCGATGTTTATTACGCAATCCATCTGTGTCTTACCTCAAAACAAAAGCTTTTTTATTTTACAATATTGTATTTTTTTACAAAAATATATTTAATATTTCCAAAAAAAAGTGACTGCTACTTATAAAATAGTTAAGTAAAAAAAAATAAAGCAAAGAAATATCAAACACAGAAGCCGACTGACTACGTAAATCTGCCTTTCAATTTGCCATATCATAGAATTTTCCAAAAAATAAAGTAATGATTGTGACACTAGTCCAAAAGGATGCGCCATTTCTTATCGTCCATCGATATTTCAATATTGAACAACTTAAAATTTTGACAACCGATTGTCTTGACTTCAAATGTCTTGGAAATGTCAATTCAGTACAATTTCAACTATGTATCGCTTCACACCTAAAGAACGCGCCGAAATAGTTACTCTATTCAATGGAAAACAATCGTTCAGTTATCTTAACTCAACGTGCATACCATCGATAATATCATGGCAAACAGGTGACAACCCTATTCATCGCTTGATGTCAAGTTTTTTTGAGCAAGAGACAGTGGAAGATCGTGAACAACTGATTCATCAACGATCAAGGCGTTCCAGTGAACTTATTGAAGCGGTGGCCCAGAACCAAAAAATATCGTATTGTCAACGCGCTCAGCATCTCGGCATCAGTGGAACCACTCTGCGGCGCATTCTGAAAGATGATTTGCATTGGTTTCCATATAAGATACAATTGATCCAAAGAATATTGAGACACAGATCATTCACGTTGCTTGGAATACGTTCAAACAGTCGCTCGAATAGTTGACACTGAACCTGCTTTTTGGAAGCGAATTTTAATGTCCGACGAAGGCCATTTCGAATTCTCTCTCAAAATTGCCGTATTTGGGGAACGCAGAATCCACACGAGATCCATTGCATGAACAAAAAGTTACTGTTTGGGTGAAAATTATCATTGGGCCTTATTTTGGCAAAGAGATCCAAATGGTCGAAAAAAACCGATATCAGTGAATGTTGGCTCATTATGTGCACCCACAAATGCGCGAAAAAGGTCTTGAAGTTTGCTGGTTTCAACAAGATGGTGCGACATGCCACACTGCGAATCCAACAATCGAGTTTCTGCAACGAAAATTCCCTAGACGCCTGATGTCAAAAATAGACGACATGGACTGGCCACCTATACTTGCGGATTTGATCCCCCCGGACTTCTTTGTGTGGCGTTATTTGTGAAGCAAAGCCCGAGACCATTGAAGAGCTCAAGGAAAGTCATCGAGACGAAAACCAAGCGAGATGCTCGAATAGGTAATGGAAAACGCCGCAAAAAGGACATATTTGATACGCTTGTTTATTCAATATTTGAAACAGGTAGGCTCAAAATCGGGAACAATATTAGAGTCGAAACTTTACATGCTGAAAAAAGCTTGCTCCCGATTGAATGCAACTTAAAAAAGGCATATGGTTTTCGAGAATCAAAATACGCACTTACTTGAGAAAAAAGGGCTTTTTGTCGGCATCAAAGTGAAATTTCTACGTATATTACTATTGTGACAGACGAACTGCAGATATAAATCAACAATTAACACAGCTTTTCGTTATAGAATCCAAAATATTAGTATCTTTTATTCAGAATCGACAACGATATTCTGGTATTGAATATATCGCACCTGTATCGAGCATTTCTGGATTGACATCTCTTATCATCTTCATTACATGCCCTGCGATTTCTTTCCATGGGTCAATAACCTTATCCACTCCTACCCCAATAATCCATGAGAGGTTACGCACATTATATAAATTCATAAATTCATAGCATAAATTCATTGAAATCATTTCCGTGTTAAAGATGTGTGCCGCTTTTTAACCGACTAAGAATTTTCAATCGTTATAATGGCATCATTTGCGAATCTGTCACCTTGTAATCATAAAATTTAAATGAAAAGCTTCCAAACCAAATATAAGGACATATTTTGCATGTGACAAATTGGGGCGGCCACTTGATTGATCTTGTATTCGAAAACTAGTCTGGATGAATTGTAAAGCATCGAACTAAATGAAAATAGCTTACATTCAGAAATTGCTTGTTTTTTGACATAATAAATGGCGTATCATCTGCATTATAGCAAATAAATATTTTCTGTTTTTGTAAAAATATTCAGAGATGCCAGAACAGAATAAATGGGCAGTACTATAGGGTAAAAAACAAGTATCCTTTTTGTCATATCATGACTCCGTCTACAATTGGAAAAGGTTTAACATTTATCGAAGATAATATTTAATTAGAATACAATTGTTTTTTATCATATCGAAAGTGCTTGGATTTGACATTTTCTATTTTAAAGCGAAGAAAAGTGGAACTGCAGTGCATTTTGAGCATAAGGAATCGATAGCTGAGCTTGTCGAAACATTGGGAATGACACGGCAAACAATATCATTTCATCATTCATGCAAAACTCGTCTCTTAACAAAGCAAAACAAAATTTACTATTTAATATTAGTTTGTTAACAGAAAACACAACATTAGCATGCAAAAAAAAATTATATTAAATATTAGCAATTATTTTAAGTTTATTTATGGCTGAAACTGGGTGGCACTAAAAGTCCAGGAATGCCTTTGTGGCCTGTTCACTGGTCAACTGTTCCAGTTGACTATCCTCGTAGATACGTATTTGATCTCTGGCAATAATGTCGCGTGGTGAAAGCTGTGAAGTATAGACAAAAATAAAAGTCAGTTTTTGATCGAATTAAGACCCATAACATGGGCATCCACTTACGCTTAACAAATGCTTGGCATCCAATTTGTAACCCTTGAACATGGCTATGCGCTGCAGCGCCAACACGCTACGTATACGCTGATGCGGTTCCAATGTGAGCAGGCGCCGCAGCACATCCTGCTCCTCGTGGGACAGACTATTGACGGCCTCGGGTAGAAAGTCTTCATCATCTATAAGGCAACCGTTTATGTGCGCTATGGAGGGAGCATTCGAGATGCCATCGGCAGAGCTGCTGTTATCCCGTTGCTGTATCAAATGGCGCCGAATGTTGGGACACTGCAAGAAAAAGTTTTGATTAATTATACTACAAAACTTAAATAAATATCGATTAAACTATCGAGTTAAGATTACGCCCATTTTGCTGCATTTTCGGCAACTGAAATTTCAGTGTAGAATATTCGTAAGGTTTTATTTTTTCAAAAAAAATATTATTATGTCCTCTTTGTAAGCAACCATATAGTTACTTGAAATATCGATTCTTTGGTTAATTCCATTAAAGAAACGCTTATAGGCCAATAAAGTTAGAAATATTCACATAAGGATTATTTTCAAGTAATCTGGGTTTATTTTATTATTTTTTAACTTTAACGGATGAAAAGTTTACAAGTGAATTGCCGCTGATTTGGATAATACAATTTTGTACTCGTGAATGCTTTAAAATTATATAATTGAAAATCAAAGGTTCAGGCGTTTTTTATTTTTCGAATTTTTTATATGCATTTTTATCGTTACTCTTTATTTGAGCGGAAAAAACTTTGTGAATAAAATTGTAAAAAAGGACCATACAACGAAAAGTTACAATACGATTTAACACAAAATTAAGATCTAACAATTCTACGCCCCTCAAATCACGCTCCAAATAGCGATTGCATTCACGCTTCGGCTTTATAAAGGGTGTTTTTTTCGAGGTATCGAACTTTAAGTTGGCATTACTGTTCAAGATGGTGGCCGATTTAACAGCTGTCAAGTGATTTATTACCAGTTTGGTTTGGCAATTCATCATGAATAGACTCACGCCTGCAGAACGCTTGCAAATAGTGCAATCTTATTTCGAAAATAATGATTCTGTGTGGAATACGTATCGCGCACTACGTCTATTTTATCGTCGACAAAATCGTCCATCAGAGCAGTTAATTTGATTACCCATGGACAGCACCGCGTTTTCTCTTATTGATAACTCGCATTCCCAGAGACGCCTTACGGAAGACGTCTTGAGGAAGACCCGAATGAGTCCATCCGCCATCGAGCACAAGACTTGGTTCTGTGTCCATCCACTTTATGGAGGATTTGGTGAAAGGATCTTGGTTTGCGTGCTTACAAAATCCAACTCGTGCCAGAATTGACGCCAAACGATTATGAAGCAATGGGCCCAAAACGAGATTGTCGTTGTTCCCGAAGTATGCTTAGCGATGAATCGCATCTCTGGTGGAAAGGCTACGTCAACCAACAAAACTGTCGAAATACCACATCCACATACATCCAGAAAAACTGACTCTTTGGTGCGCTTTATGGGCTGGTGGAATCATTGATCCGTACTACTTCAAAAACGATGATGGCCAGAACGTGACAGTCAATGGTGATCGGCATAGAGAAATGATTACTAACTTTTTCGTTCCTAAATTGAACAACCATGATGTTCAGGAGCTGTGGTTCCAACAACACGACGCAACATATCAAACATAGCTCGTGCCCTAATCGATTTATTGAAGGACACATTTGGTGACCGCCTAATTTCATGTTTTGCACCTCGAATTGGCCTCCATGACCTTGTGATGTAACAACGCTAGACTACTTTCTGTGGGGCTATGTAAAATCATTTGTCTATAAGCCACAAACGCTTAACCATTTGGAACATAACATTCGTCGTGTTATTTCCAAAAATGTTGGAAAAAGTCATCGAAAATTGGACGTCAGATTGTCTTTCGAATAAATAAAATTTATATCAATCGAGTAATCCAACGTTGTTTTGTTGCCATTGAAATTTTAATACCCCTAAAAAATTACCCTTTATTTCATTTGTTTCTGAAGATGCCCTAACTTGGTTGAATCGTTAGTATTTTCAAGCACCGTGTTGAATGGGAGAGTGCACTATGTCTCTACATTTATCTTATATATCTCTCTCTCTCTCGGTAAAGACGTCGTCACCTAAACTACATTCAATCGTCAGTAACCAAAGTTTAGAATTAGTTGGCTTTTAAAAGCTTGAACTTTGAAGGATTTTGCCATGACAGGGAGTGTGGCCAGCGTTCAAGCATAGGTAGGTAGCGCTGTGGTCGTGCTGGTGTAGTCTCAGGCTCGCAACGAATCCATCTCTAAATTCGCGCCTACCGCATGCCAACTGTAGAACATATTGCAGTTTGCTTGCTTAAGACAGGATGATGGATATATATGAGTTTTAATTTTTCCAAGCGCAGCATTCCTATTAAAGTTTTCCCATAACTCAAAGTTATTATTGTCAATTCAGAGTGATCCTTGATGTTGGTATTCATTAGTTTCTTGATTTATGAGGCGGGTCTCTAAGCAATATAATTGCTATGATAATTCAAAAATATTTTTATCGATTCTAAAACTACCATAAACTTTATTAAATCCTTCAAAACTATTCAATTACTTTTGCAAATTATACACTATCTTAAGGATACCTAAGGTGACATTGAAGCCCTAGAAATAATCGCAGTTTTTATTGATATCCCGCATATACCTCATAGGTCTCCACCAACCTCTGCTGCACATCTGCGGGGCAATCAGTTAGCTTAACACACTCATTAATATCCTGATCGAGCACATAATGCTCATTGCAGGCACACATGACCAAACATTCCGGATGGCAATAGATGGATCGAAATTCACAAGTCTCTACGCAGCGTTGACCGCATTCTGTAAATGTTGTATTGCCTGGACAGTCCTGAAACTCTGCGCTGCCATCAAGATCAATTTGATTCGATTGATTGCTCTGGTTGAGGATCAATTCAAAAAGCAGGAGTTCAATTAAACCAATGCCGCAAATGAACCACAATATTTGCACTTTGCGGAACATTTCGATTTCAAACGAAATCAATGCAGTTACAAAAAAAAAAAATCTTGTGTATTTCAAGGCGTGCAATTTGGATTTTTCGCAATCGGAAAAAACAATTATTTACAGATGTTAAGTGAGACACTCTACACTGCACAAATAAATTGGGCACTTGGAGTTTTATTCTTAATACACTTTTCAGATTACGAGAAAAGAATACTCTTCAACCTAGACCAACATTTTTCTTTCGGTGCACAAAAGTTTTGAAGAATTCCCAAATATTAATAAAGCTTTGAGTGCACCTTTTCAGACGAATACTGGAATACGGCATGAATGCCCATTGTGGTTGACAAGCTTTTGAAAGAAGTATGCGACCCAAAGCGTGGAATAACGTGGAGCCTCACCAGACACCAGACGACATCTGTCTGATGACCACGCCAGGCTAGCCAGCAAAATCGGACTTGAGATAAACATAGCCAAGACCAAGGCAATGCGCCTCAACCACTCCAGCCAAGAGAACATCATCATCTATGGGAACGCAATAGAGTTAGTCACTAGTTTCCCTTACCTTGGCACTATCATCTCCAACAATGGCGGCTTGGATGATGACGTCACAAACCGACTTACCAAAGCCCGAACAGCATTTGGGAGGCTCTACCGCAACTGGAGCAACAAACAAAGCTACGGATTTACCATGCGTGTGTAAAGTCCATAGGATAATGAGACATGGCACACCACCAAAAAGATGACACAGAGACTGCAAGTCTTCAAACAGATATCCAATGCAGAGATGATGTCTCTTGTCACTGGTGAGCCCCCTATACAACTCCAAATAAGAAGAAAAAAAATGGACGTGTATAGGTGGTGCTCTCAGAAGCAACCCAAGCAGTAGTGTCAGGATGTCACTAGACTTGAATCCCCAAGACGGATGTCAGCAGACGGATCGTAAGACCTAAAGTAAACTGGAGAAGATGCATCCTTCAACAACTGGCCCAGGCGAACACAATATGGCACAGAACTAAACAGACGGCGCAAAACAGAGATCGATGGAAATTTCTAGTAGAGACTATAAGTTCCCAAACGAAAAAATAAGAAAGAAAAATAAAATAAAGTTTTGAAACACTTCACAGTAAAGTAGTTTTTAGGAATGATTGCAACTATATTGCAATTAAAACAAAATATTGAAAGAACTAATTTTCACTCTGAAAAAAGACTTTATTTATTTAAAAAAAAAAAAAAAACAAAATAGTAAAATAAGAGTTAAAATATAAACAAAATAAATAATTTTGCTTAGTTTAAATTTGGTGACAAAAACTCGAATATTAAAAACTTCATAGCATGCTTTTAGGCATTGCACAAAATGATGGTATGTTAATTAACAGAGTTCTGTTAAATGTTGGACTGTACGCAACAGTAAGAAAGTCAAGGCTCGCGTCAGGAAAAAAAAACAAAAACAACAAAAAAATATATATATATTCGAAGAAGTTTCAATGATTCAACCAAAGAACATATGTTAATTTAGTCATACCATTATGATCAAACTTCATCGATAGTTATTGGAAATATCTATAAATTATTTTTTTATATTGGAGAGTTTTATGCGAAACACCCCAATATCATGTATCTCCAATATCAAAGAACAGCAACTTGCATATCCTGACATAAAAAGAAATCTTTTATTGAATGCTCAACTTACTCCTACCATCACTGTCATCTGGCTTTCATGTAGACAGACAGGCGGGCATGCGCTTCAAAACTTTTGTCGTCCCCCTGCTCATAGTTGAGAAAACTTTAGGACGTCACCGATTTTTTTTTGCTGGCCTTTTCTTTTCGGTAAAATTTTTCCCTTCAATTACAGTAATGTCTGTTTCCGATTTTCGCCCTTTAACGTTGCCCTAAACCAATTCATTAGCGGATAAAGTATTGTCTTACTATGACTACCTGACTGATAAGTAGCAACTGGAATTGTAGACATTACTTTTGTTTTTCGAACACTGTGCACAGTTTATCTAAGTGGATTTACTTCGTAGTTTAAATCTTGTACGAAACCTAGTAAATATAATGGATACAAAATATTGCTATGTTAGGTGGAATAGGCAAGTCCAACAATAAATTGACATATTCCGAAGATCTTTAGGTTCATTTTAGTAACCAATAATAGACGAAAGGCAGAGAGTAATAGTTATTAGTGGAGTTTCAAAACCAGCTCGAGATCTTGATAAACTACAAAGTTGCGCCTTATCACTAAGATCTTCAAAGATGGGGTTTTCTAGGAATCGACGAATTCGGTTTCGATAGTCGCAAAAAGTCGGTATTTGGCAGAGCTCGTGGTTTCGCAATTGCTTCTTCTCCGCTATCCTGAACAATTACCACTCCCACGGAACTATATCCTCCACCATCACTTTTATACCTTGACTTAGACCTAAATAAAATATTTCCGATTGCATACGATCGAACGTCTCATACGCACAGTTTGAGTTCGATTTTACTCAGGTCTCTTTTCATTACGGAAATAATAAAGTAAAATATGACAAAAATGCTCCTTTGTGGGCTCCATATTAAAATTGACGCCAAACAAACAAATTTAAACAAAATTTCGCGCACTTTTTTTCTAAAGCAAGCTAAAAGTAACAGCTGATAACTGACAGAAGAAAGAATGCAATTACAGAGTCACAAGCCGTTGAAAAAATTTGTCAACGCCGACTATATGAAAAATCCGCAATTACCCAATAGTTCATAAAATTTTGCTTAGAACTCATGAGAGTACTCGGGAATGTTATGAAAACCCAAAATTCTTAGTACTTCTGAGGTGCTCATACGAACATGGCTACAGCATGTTTGTGCCCAAGTCACCCTGATCACACTTTTGCTAACTTTGGAGCGTCTCTATTGTTACATTTTCGTCTTGTACACAAACTTCTTGATACTTTGCATAAATCGACAATCCGAAAAATTTCATCACAAATGTGACTCGGCAAAGCGTAGAAACCCGATAATTTGCTTAAATGTGAAAGTTTAACAGAAACTCAAATTAACAACGAAAATCTGCTTATTTTATCAAATTTGCTTATAAGCAAAAGTTCAATCTCAAACTAAAAACCTTGAACCCATATGATATCTGAAGCTATTTGTTTTGCAGCGCTACCTATAACTTGAAACGAATGCAATTAATATTTCATCTTTAAAAACTGCTTGAAAATCTCTTCCTTATCATAATGAGTTTGCTAATTGTTGCTTGAGCCCAAAGAACCTTTCCATATAATTGGCCGGCCAGCCACCAGCGGATGCACAAATGATTTATGCACATAAGTGGTAAACCATATACTATGCTATATACAAAAGTATTAGCTACAGGATGGGTCTTATAAATCGTCTCTATAAATAGCCACAGCGCCAAACCGGCCTTTGGCCAATGCTGTCTTTATCATTATAACAAAATATTTATCTTCTTCCTCCAGGGAACTGGATAGCTGCATGCCACATAGATACTTGTGGATACACACTATATAGATGGGATTTTGTAAAAGATATTAAAAAAGATACAAATACTCAAAGTTTAAATCAGATGACGATGATGATTCATTGAACGTCTGATGATGTATGATAAGTCTGAGTATTTCAACAATAACAATTCAGTTGATCGTAACAAAACAAACAAACAAATGTCACTCAAATTGTTGTCTAGCGAAACGTGTATACCCTTTTGGCTTAATAACTTTCAGCTTTTCAAACATCACAGATTTTGGTACATCTGCATCAGTCACTATGATATCTAACAATCGCTTTGGGTGCTAAGCATGTAGTAGCCGTATTCGTAAGACTCTAGAATATGTCTTGATTGCTTTGATTTCTCTCTGGGTCTAGGGAATTTTCGACAAATTGCTAAATCTATAAAAAATTTTCTCGATTCTTGAGCTACCTCAGAGTTCCCTTCAATATTACTCCCTACACTAGCCCGACACCAAATTCATACCAAAAGAGGCATGAAAAACTCGTTGGTAGGTAGCACAAATGGAACCACAAACAACAAAGTGAGCTACAGACAGATCTCTCGCAGTTGAGGTGGAACCTCTAAAAAATTAACTTTTTGTAGAACAAATTATGCGTTACACGACCCTTTTCGTGTCCTATGCGCAAATTATAATAACCTCTATGATTTCGTCTCCTTTGAACGGTCTATCCAATCCTTTTCTTTATCTATCCTATCTTATCTTGATTCCCCAAATCGAGCTTCTTTGACCAATCATGAACTATAAAAACCTATCTTGGTCAACGCTGTTCTTTGGCTTCTATTTGGAAAAAATGTTTAAATTTAAATGCTACTTTCTGTTTTCATCTTTTACATTGTAAATCCAAGTTCTTGGCTAGCCCCAGATGTGAGACGGTGCACATCTATAAAAAAATTCACCCATCAGCCTAGGAATACGGATTGGTTTTATTATATTTTTTCCTTTTTATCATTTATTATTTCATAATTTTTAGAATGTTTCACTTGTCTAATCTTAGGTCAACTGGACTTAGTTGTATTACATATTAATAAATAAATAAATAAATAAATAAAATAAATAAATAAATACCATTGAGGGAAACATAGCAGCATTTAACATTCCTGAAAACTAATTCTGCCAGAATAGCAAATAGAGATGCTAGCAGAACCCTACTGTAGAATTGGTAATCACAAGGTTCGACAACTTATAAGCAAAATGCATGCCCCACTGAGCAGCTTTTCAGTAGTCGAAACTCATAATCACTTACGGAGAAGACACCGCCAGGATCCTGAGCGGCCAATGAGATAATGCAGGATTGCAGAATTGGATTTTAAGAAAGCAGACTTTGCCGCTTCTGTAATGTGCACGAAGAGACTTCATTTAGAAACTATATGAATGCATGGCATTTGCAAGCAAAAGATTCGGGTTTGTTACGTCCAAAATTAATCCATCCATGTGGGCCACGTTAGCGTAGTAGTAGCGTTCTTACTTCTAAACCGGCAGGTTGATGGTCTGATTTCATCCTGCAGCACTCGTGCATTTGGCTGACTAACAAGTTAGCTATTCTCTTCGAACAGCTTTCAATAGAGATATCCCCATGCTACGCCTTTGGAGTGATGACCATGGTCAAGGGGCATAAATTTATATTTTTCGGTTCGTTAAAGCTCAGCGAATACTGAAGTTCGTCCAGGCTATAGGTTTATTGGGATAGCTATAGGCCGCGAAGAAGGTTAAACAGATCCTATACTACAGACCCTAGCTCGCAGAACAGATTATATACAGATTGTTAATCCTTTCTCCGCTGCTTCTCAGTTCTTAGCGACTTTGCTTTTATCTATCCTAAATTTGTCTATCCAACTCAAGCGTGATCTTTCTGAACTTATTGTTCTTACTGGTTCTAAGTACATGTTCTTCCTATCTTAATCGTTATATTTTTATATATATTTTACAATATCTGCTTCGGCCATAGGCCAGCGTTGATAATTTTCAAATTCGAGAGCGAATTTCGAAAAATTTTAGGAAAGATATGCGTCTTGTTGCCAGAGTCCATATGTCAGCTGCCTATAATCTTTAATTTCCTTTCCCAGCTCGTTATTAGCAGCCAGGTAATTATTATTATTCCCAATACGATAGAGTTGAGAACTACAGACAACCGACATATCCAATCTACAGTTTCAATGCTGGTAATCTGCATAGATTCGTAATGGGAACTCTGGATTTTTCAACTTATGGCTAGAATTGCAACATAGTCAGCATATGCAAATAGTTGTGATAGATATTATATCTACCCTTACTTTGAGATCTTCATCATCTTTTGAATACACCAAAATACTCAGCAAGATTTTGAGTCACTCAGCTCGCCTCAGTTCTTTATGACAGATAATCCATAGAATATAAATAAGGCAATGTTAGGGGAAGACACACAAAACAAGGGTTTTTCAGCAACTCATACAAGTGAAACTTGATCAATAAAAATGTTTTTGCTACATTAACGAATTTCAACGAATTGTAATTAAAATTCTGTCTGTAATCCTTATGCCATTGAAGGCCTTGAAAATGTTTATAACTATTTAAAAAGTATAAGGGGAGAGCATTTGCTAAGCGTTGTTGGACGTAACACCGAAAATCTTTACCCGTGGCTGGTAGCTTACATCTTCAATACATACAATTTTTAATGCGCATATATTTGGAGCTTTCTGAATTAAGGGGTCTTCAAATTAGTTCGAACTGTTTTAAAAGAATCAAAGACTTGCAACTTATGGCTGAATATAGCTCCAGATTTGTGTTAATCAAACGCTAACTGGGGAAAGTTATAATTTTTATTTAAAGAAACGTGCAGCTAAAGAAAATCGAATATTTGTGGAAGTTTATGGTAAATCTTCTGAGAGCGGTAAGTCATGCGGAGAGTGTTTTTGATGCTACAAAAGTGGTGATTTTAGTATCGAAGGCAATGAGCCAAATTAAAAAGTGCGAAGATGATGAATTCAAGGCGACTCGCAATATTGTGCTCAGCAAAAAATTTTCATACGTTCAAAATGCGATGTTTAGGTGTTGTACGATTTTAAGCTGAGAGATGTCGAAAAGCGATTTTTCATTTCCTAACTGCTTCTTGAAAGACACGAAGAAAAAGCATTTTTGCAGCTTATTGCTACCGCAGAAGTTCAGTGAATAAGAGCCAACGTTCCCTCATTATCTACATCGACGGCAAAGCAAAACATCTTCAGATTTTTTTTTGCTGTCAAATAAAAAGCAAGCAAGATAGGTCGTATGCACGCTCCTCCCAATCAGCTCTCCCATATAGACGCACTGTGCGTTCATGGCTCAAACTGAACGCTGAGGATGTAAAAGCGCAGATCCATAACTTTGGCAAAAAGGGTCTGACCCGTTCAAAAATTGGTATCATCTGGCGTGATTCCCAAGGAGTGGCTCAAGTAAACGGCGCTGGGTCTTAAGCCCGACATTCCCGAGAATCTATACCATATGGTCAAGAAGGCTGTTGCTATACGCTATCATTTGGAGCGTAACCGTAAAGATAAGGCAAGTTCTGTTGATTTTGCTTGCGTCTCGAATCCATAGTCTGGCGCGTTATGACAAGACAAAGAGCGTACGGCCACCAAACTGGAAATACGAATCCAGCACTGCATCTGCTTTGGTTGCCAAAAACTATGGACCTGTTGTTGCTGCTGTTATAAGGATTTGCAACATGCTCCGCGTCAGGGGTAGGGTCAGTTTGGAGTACTGCTGCTCAAATCGGGGAAAACAACTACAACTAAGGCATTTCAGCCAAAAAACTTCACGAATACTAATTAAAACGGACGACTGGTCTAAGTAGGTGATGCCCCATGAGTCTGTTAAGGTCAAACACTGAGGGTGGCCTTATCCCTAGAGACGTTTTCGCCAAAACTTAAGCCTCTTGAATTTTTTGACAAGTGCAAGTAGATTTGGGTATCAGCAGTTCGGCTACTTAAAAGTAATCGAATAATTTGAAAATTACTCGTGAGATAAGGAAAGTTATTTATTTGTAGCTTCAATACAATAGGCTTGGTAGAGAGTATCTACAAGTCATTCATTTGCAATTGTTTTCTTTTATTTTGTGCTTAAGCAATATTTGGCAAAAGGTGTTTAGATCGACGTTTTTTTTCTGAAACCTGTACGATTTTTTCTGCTTCTTGTGTAGCTAACTGCTGTACATATTTAATATGCTTTTCAAACTAAAACAGCAATCATTTCAATAGACGACTCAACCATGTTCCGTGAATAGTTTAAAGATAATTACTACTACAATTCTACAATAGCAACAACAAAGACAACAACAATAGCGACAGAAACCAAGTTAAACAATCCTAAAGATACATGGAGATCACAGATTTCAAAAAAAAAAAAAAAATGAAAAGAGAGCGAGGGAGAGCAATGTCAACGAGAGAGCAAATGATTATGATGAACGCTTTTATGGTTATTTCTATGAACGCTAATGCATGCAAATTGAATTCAATTAGCGGTTGACTACTTAAAAAATAAAAATAGTAAGATAGTAATAGTAAGTAGTAACAACAACAACAACAACAACAACGATGACTACGACTACGACTGCGACTGCGACTACGGCGACAGACAACGACAACAATATTGTGAAATCTCTTTGTTGTTGCTCTAATTTTGACTTTGCGTAAATATCAAAGTCAATAATAAGATGATATAAATGTAAATAAAGCATAACCAATTTATATTTCATCTGAAAATATACAAATTGTGCATGCAAATTGAATTTGCTACCAGCGAGGGTGGTCTTAGAAGTTGCGAACACAAGCAGCGCTAAACTGACATCTTCTACTTGGGTATTCACGCTTATTGTTGAGCAGTTGCACTATTGCAAATATGCTCATGCGCATAAATGGTGAATAACTTTTGTAGAGTTTACAAATTAAGTGCGTAAGTTTGTATCTTAATTTGTAAACAAAAATTCAAAATTGACAAAATCCAATAAAACTTGTATCGTACGTAAACTACTTCAATAAGCTTTATCAACCTGGCAGATTTTACCATATTTCTTGTGTGCAAAAAGCAAATATATTAAATTTTATTATTTATTTCATTTTATTTATATTTTTTGTTTTCAAAAAAATTGTTTTTTTTGTAATAAAATGGGTTTCTGTGCGGTACCCAGAAAAGAATGTAGAGCCATATCTATCTACTCTATACACATCGAGCCAAAATAGTAAGTCTGAGGCATTACCCTAATAACTTGGATTATATTGGATTAACATTTTTTACGATCAAGATATAAGCTGGGCTTTCGCTGACATTGCATACTAAAAAGAAGTCTAAGCATATCTTCCAAGGAGTAATCAGAGGGTTTGAGTGAAAACAAAACGTATGTTTACGAGAATTTTTGAGTGTATCTGTTTTTCAAGTTCGGTATTCCTGCATAGTTGATTCGACTAGGTAGGAAACGACGTCTCCGAACCCGATACCGCTCGAGGCTTCAGACAAGGTGACCCTTTATCGTGCAACCTCTTCAATTTTGTAACGGAAGGGGTACTGCGGAAGGCTGGTGTACATAGCACTGGCACTTTTTTCTACAAAAGTGTCCAGTTCCTTGCATATGCCGCTGATATTGACATCATTGGGCGTTGTAAGACAGTTGTCAAAAGGAGTCAGCGAAAGTGGGTCTTGCGGTTAACGAGGACAAGACAAAGTATATGCTGTCTACAAATAGGGATGCACGGCGCCTGGGCTCTCATGTGGTAGCGGACGGACCCAAGGTGCCAACAGCGCCGTCAACACCGATAATAACCATTCCCACGACAGTCGGTCCATCATACCGGAATCGACGCAGGCCCCGGCCTGTCCAAGGACTGCCAAACCCCCTCTGTTTCGGAAGCCCAACCTATACCTGGTGTACCGAAACAGCTACAACAACAACAACACCGATAATAAGATCAGCCTGGAGATTAGGCGCAGCATCACACTTGCCAATAGGTGTTGCTATGGTCTCAGTAAGCAAATGTGTAGCAGACACCTCTCTCGATCGAAAAAATTAACGCTATACAAGACGCTCATCCTGCCCGTGCAGTTATATGGCGCAGAAGCATGGGTTGTGTCGCGGATGGATGCAGCCGCGCTTGGAGCGTTCGAGCGCAAAATTCTTCGCAAAATCTTCGGATCCTTCCTCGACGACGACTATCGTATGCGAACCAACCATGAGCTGTATGAGCTCTATAACGGCATAGATGTCGTCCGGCGTATTACGGCACAACGTATGCGTTGGCTCGGCCATTTCGTTCGTATGAACGAAGATGCTACAGCAAAGAAGGTTTTCGATTCGGAGGTTAACGAAGGGACGACCTAAGCGCAGATGAAAGGACCAAGTGGAGCAGGACCTAGCTGGAGAAGCAGGGGCACCTGGCGAGAGTTAGTAAAGTCGGCTGTAACCCGATAACGGGTTGTGATAGCCAAACAAAGAACGAAGATCTGTTTTTCAAGTTATAAAAAATAGCTTACAGATCAAAAATGTTTGGTCTTTATCAAGCAATTAAAATAAATACTAGTTCTTAAGCACTTCACTTAAAAGTTCCACCAATTTCGAAGATATTCATAAATCAAAATGACAAATGAATAGCAATTACCTTTTAGCTTCTTGCAATAGACGAGGATTTAGAAAAAATTAAAAAATTATTGATCCATTAATAATGATTAAAAAATTAAGTTACTTTAGGGATAACAGCGTAATTTTTTTTGGAGAGTTCTTATCGATAAAAAAGATTGCGACCTCGATGTTGGATTAAGATTATCCCTGACATAATTTCGAAACTAAATTGGAAAATCTGTTATTAAAACTGCTTTTGGGATCAAGACCTTCGTACAAAACTAGAGACTTCGAACAAGCGAACATGTGTCTTTCGATGCAATGTGATTCCTGCACAAATCAAAAATATACCCTTCACAATTACAAAGACAAATAATTTACCGTGCCAAAATCCAATATGACACATTTCTGTGATATTTGATTTTCAGATATTTAATTACTCCTATTCTCCTTTCGCAATATAAGCAAAATTTGACATATTTTGAGGAAAACTTAAAGTCTCTTGTATTCCCATTAGAAATGAAAATACCCTCGTCCAAGACTAACAAACATTCCATTATGAAAGATATGCACTAGATATTAATTCATTTTAGAACAACATGCTATTTTTTAGTAGAGTCAACAAAGTACAAATTAGTTTTTATTGGAAGTTAAGCAAAAGCCGTTTAAAAGTATTAAAGAAATTTTAAATTTTGATGATTTGCGACTTCAACTAAAGAATTTTTATTTTTATGGGGAAGTACTGACTTGAAAAGCTTTTCTTCAAAAATGCTACAAATAAGGGACCTCGGTAAAATGGTAGCGCCTAAATCGGAAGGTCGGAGGTTCGATGCCACCCAGCAGCACTGGGTGCTACTAATAAGAAAGTGCAATAAAAGTAGATGGCGCCAGGCAAATTTCGATTTTTAGGGCATTCAAAAATGAATCGGTATGAAATGGTTTGTTTGTTTTCAATTTTTTGTCTGTCCCGGCACGGTGAATGTTTTAATAGTTGAACTAAAAACTTATACTGAAAAAAAGAAGTACCTACGCACTTTTGAGTTTCTAGCCTCGAATTACTTTAGTTTCAGCTAGTAATCGGGCGGACCCAGATCTATAGAATACAACAACTGGGCTTTCATCTACGCATAAGATATAGCTCATAGTACATCACACCTTCCTGGTGAACAAACAGAATGGAAAGGCTTCACCAGGCTTCCAACGGAATTATTTGCAGAGTCTTTTCCAATGATGCGACGGCTTTGATTTGCATGAAGCCTCCAATTTCTTATCCTTAAATTTTTTGATTTGGCCTGGACGCTCTTTAACTTCGACACTGAATTCCCAGTTTTAGAAACTTTAAAAAACGCAGCAAATGCCACAAATATTGACATTCTCGAAAAAACAAAAAATTATTTTTTTCGAAACAGTTGCTGAGGCACTTCGACAGATGTCTCAACTTGCAGTCTAAGTAATCTTTTAAAAATGAAAATTATAATACATTTTTCTATTGTTGCATAAATTGTATGTTTTGCTATTCAGGCAAGAATCGATCATCTTTTAAACAACCCTCGCACAATTATGCAACACACTCCACACACACACACACTTATACACCCACATCAAGTTAGTAAGTGCAACTAATTAGTATCTGCATTATTTAGTACTTAGTTGTCTAGGTTATGATGATTTGAAGAAATTGCATTTGCCATTTGCCTTGATTTAGCTGCACTTGAACTTTGTCTTTTGTGCGGCTGCTGCTCATTTATCTAGCATTTGTATCTTGTGGATATGTGCATTTGTATCTTGTATCTATGTCTGTTTCTATGCAAGTAGGCGTTTTATTAATCGTGCATGGGTGTGGCATTTAATACTTCATTTAATACTTCACTTCATTAAGCCAGCCACGGCACCCATCAGATTAGCATATAAATATTTATTTTGACATTGCATTTTAGCTGTCAAAAGATTTTAAGCATAAAATAAAACTAATTAAATGTATTGTTGAAATGCATTAACAATAGAAATATTATAAAATGCAACAAAATAAACAATAAAGTATCGGAGAGACCTTCCATTGAGCAATTAAATTATTACAATGCATTACTATTATTTTATTAATATTAATAATGATTATCAAATATGCAGTGCAATTGTTTAATCTGTTTTTAATGAATATAAAGAAGATTAAAAGTTAAAAATCAATGCATTGATATTTATCTCAAACGAAAGCTTATGAATTTTGCTTAAGGTTTTTAAAGTTTGATTGATAATATAATTACCAAAAGCAACCCTAGATTGGTTAAAGATGTGAAAAATTCATAATTCCAACAAAATATTTTTCATATTATATTCCGAAAAAGGCTAGCAAGCAAAGTCGGACTTGAGAGCAACGTAGCCAAGACCAAGGCAATGCGCCTCAACCACTCCAGCCAAGGGAACATCATCATCTATGGGAACGCTATAGAATTCATCCTAGCTTTCCATATCTTGGCACCATCATCTTCTACAATGGCGGCATGGATGTTGACGTCACAAACCGACTTGCCAAAGCCCGAAGAGCATTTGGGAGCCTCTACCGCACATGGAGCAACAAACAAATAAGAAGACGAGCTCCAGAAAAGCTCCAGATCTACAAAGCGTGTGTAAAGTCCAGACAGCTATATGGTAGTGGGACAGAGTTTACCATCAAAGATGACACAAAGACTGCAAGTCCATAGCAAAAAAAGCTTGAGGATTATATGCGACATATTCTAGTCAAACAGAATATCCAATGCAGAGTTGTGTCGTGTCAGAGGTGAACCCCCTACACATCTCCAAACACGGAAGAAAAAATTATCGTGTATAGGTGGTGCTCTCAAAAGCAACCCAAGCAGTGCTGTCAGGATGTCACTGGACAGAAATCCCCGAGGCAGCAAACGAATCGGAAGACGAAAGGCGACCTGGAGAAGATCCATCCTTCAAGAACTAGCCCAGTCGAACGCTGTATGGGACAGAGCTAAACAGATTCCCTAGCATCGAGGCGCAGAACAGAGTTCGATGGAAGGTTCTGATAGAGGCCCCAAGTTTCCAAGCGGAATAATAAGGAATTAAAAAAATATAAAAGTTTGAAAAAGTGTACTGCGGTTACACTATGACGTATGTCGTTAAATCTTTTAATTAGATTTGGTTACTGCTAATATACTCTAGATATCAAGATATAAAATCCCCAGCCCTAGAGGAATGTCTATTAGAAACATATATATTCACAAATACTTCGAACTGCATAAAGGAATTTTTAAATTAGCAACAAAAATTTTCACATATAAAAACAAAGAAAGCAATATCAAATATTCAAAGTGAATATTTTAAAGAAATATTTAGTTCTAAAAAATTAATTTCGGTCACATATATCCGTATATCGATATACTTACCATATAACTTATATTTATCCCAAATAAAAATCCTATATGACCTTTATCGTATGTGTGGAACTGCTCCCTGTTACCTACTTATTACGCGTCCAGTCGCCCAGTCAGTCATCGCATCGTGTACTTAAAATCTGACATATAACTTCACTCTACTTCCGGGACTCACCAATGCAACTGTCCGAAATTTTATGAATTATCTTCGTGATGGCACTATTCCCCGAACTCCACATGGCTTTTTGTGATTATGTTTCTCAAGTTCCAGGCCGATTCGCTCAAGTAAAGTAAAATCACTAAGCAGAGTTGATTTGATAGCGCAAAGCTGCACCCCAACGATCCTCCTATTAAACTCCACCCTCCCCTCCCAACCAAATCACTCCACAACACAAAAGCCCATGTCAGTGAGGCCTATACCTGTCCGATCAGACATCCGCAACGAGCTACCTGCCATTTACATATAAAGCACAGGCTTCAGATTATCCACACGGAGTCAGTAGCTAATTTTATCTCCACTTCAAGACCAAACCCAGTCTTGGGCCACAGGCCACCCCCCATTCACAAGTCCGAGTCTTCCCTTCCCCGGCAGCAAAGAACTGCCCTGTCCCAACTCCGCTCAGGTTAATCGAAACTGTTGAATAGATACCTGGCGAGAGTTTATGCAGAGGTAGTTGACTCCTGCCCTATCTGCGGTTGCAGTCCGCACAATACAGACCATCTCACCCCCTCATTTCTCTGGATAGGACTAGACTCTAATGTTCTCATCTTTCTAATCTTTTTCTATCCTTTTTCTTTTCATACTTCTGGCAATCCACATGCGTGGTGCACCGATATAGCTGCTACAACAACAACAACCCCAACGATCCCAACGCTATGCTTTATTTTTCAGGAAATTTTTTTGGTCTATTGCTGAAGAGCTTATAAAGCAACACATTGCAAAGTAACGTTGAAGGAATTGCAACAACCAGATAGAAAGAACAAATAGAAACAAGAGCTTTCAGAGAAATGCTAAGGAATACCAAATATCAACACTTTCGTCTCTGTCAGGATCAAACGATTGAATTGATAGGTATTTCCGATTATATTAAAGGTTTATTAGATATATAAAAGAAAAGACAGAAAGTTAAATAGAAAATTGTACGGAAGAGAATTGTAGAAAGTAATGGGAAAGATCACATACCAAAATCATGCTGAAGGATTAAAAAGTTTTTCTGAAAAATACTCCCATATTCGAGGACTCCCCATAATATTGCGGTATCTTCGTAAACTCCTATATCTTCATGCATTCTTTTTATTAGTTTAATTAAAATCTAATGTTTCTAGTTTTATTACTGCTTAGACCAACTCCTAAGACACCGCTAGACGTTTAAAACATTTTCGAAACAACAAAGAGATACCAACAAAATAACAAAAACAAAACCTATGGCAGTTTTGAAATAGTTATTTTAAAGATTGTTTTTGCGCTTGGCGATTTTTTTACTTGCTGACTGTGCAGTTTTGGCACTGTAAGAGATTCAAAGATTAAGACAATTAACTTGAACATTAATTCTAGGAAATATAAAAATTATAATCACTAGACACATGTATGTATGCAAATCGTCTGTTTTGGCATTTTTTTGCTTGACGTTTTATGCTCAAATTTTTAAACTGACATGGTAAATGGTTTCTGGACAGCGACCTTTACTAGACACGCTTCTATCTTATTTGATATTTTTTTTATACGTTTTTAGATACATTTGTATCTTTCGTTATTTTTTTACCATTTTAAGAATTAATGCGAAGTAGCGTTGACTGACAAATGATTTCACGTGTTAGATGGCATGTGTGTGTGTGTGTGTGTGTGTGTGTGTGATCCGCAATCCGTAAGATACAAGTTAGCTCGATAAATGCCTGCATATCATATAATGTGAAATAAAGTCGTTGACAATAGTCAGTTGAGTTACATTTTGGCGGTTAGCTGTCAGATCTGCTAGGAGATCTCACGTGCTGGCGACAACAATCGCATGAACACTGAATAGAAATAATACATATAATAATAATAATAATAATAATATAATATATTATGTGTAATATGACAAAATGTCAGTCAGGCGATGTAAAGTTAAATTCTTTATATGAACAATTGGGCCTGTCCATTTCGCAACTTGTTTTCGAATCAACGAACCAGGAAGGTGCTGCCAGGCCTGCCCTGGTCTTCATTGATGTCATATCTTGTCTACTTATACAGTAGCTGTACAGTGGGCCAGCCATAAATATTTGCTTTGAAAAAATAAAAATTAAATTAACAAATTTTTGCTTTGCCGTTAAAGTAAAAGTTTGTAAAAACGATATCTCTAAAAAGAGAACAAAAATATATACATCATCTATAAATCTTTTACCTAATCATGGAAGGAAAATATTGTATAAAAAAATGTGACAAAAACTGAAGATTATTATAATTAAAAATTAAAAAAAAAATTAACTAATAAAAAATTTAAGTAATTCAATGAAAATAAAGAAAAAAATTAGAATATTGCACAATTTTGTTTGAAAACAGCTCAATTGAAAAGTTCCCGGCCTACCAGAGTACAAAATATTTTTTTGGCAAAATTGTTTTCTTTTATTCAACATAGTTCCCTTCAAGGGTCATACACTGAGTGTAGCGACCCTTCAACTTCTCGGTATCATTTTTGTAGTAAGATTTTTCTTTTGCTTCAAAATAGACCTCAGTTTTGACGATTACCTCTTCATACGACGCAAATTTCATTCCAGCGAGCATACTTTTGAGATCTGAGAACAGAAAAAAGTAGCTGGAGGCCAGATGTGGAGAATACGGTGGATGCGGAAGCAATTCGAAGCCCAATTCATGGGTTCTCGCCATCGTTTTTACTGACTTGTGGCACGTTGCATTGTCTTGGTGAAACAGCACTGTTTTTTTCTAAATTGGCGATTTCGTCCTTCAAACAATCTATTAACTCTATGAAATAGTCATTGTTGATGGTCCTTCCTTTTTTTCAAGGTATTCAATGAAAATTATTCCACGCGCATCCCAAAATACAGACGCCAAGCCTTGCCAGCCCACTGTTCATCGTGTGCAGTCCACTCGGAAGACTGTCGATTGGACTTCGGAGTGAAAAGATGGAGCCATGTTCTTCATCCATCGTCACAAATCGACGAAAAAACTCGGGTTTATTATGCTTGAACATCTTCAAAAACTACTTCGAATCAACAACTCTTCGTTGTTTTTGGTCAAAAGTGAGCTTGCGCGGCACCCACTTTGCACAGAGCTTTCTCATACCCAAAAATTCCTGAATCATATGATGTGCGCGTTTAGTTTATATCCTTAGAGTTCCAGTTATTTCATTCCAATTCAGTTTACGCTCATTCAATATGATTTTATGGATTTTTTTTTGATGTTTTCGTCGGTAACAGCCTCTTTTGGGCGTGCACTGCGTTCAGTGTCTTCGGTGCTCATTTCACCACATCTAAACTTCGCAGACTAATCCTTGATGGTTGATTTTTCTGGGGCAATGTCCGGAAACTCATCATCAACTGTATTTTTTCCCTCCAAAAAACAATATTTTACGCGTAATTCTCTTTTATCCATTTTTTTCACAATAACACAAGTAGCTTCCCTCAAAATGCTATAACACACAATCTTATGAACCGACAACTGACAAATATATAAACCTTTTTAAAGGTTAGGACTAACTAAAAATCATATGGATTTAATTCTAGCAGCGCCATCTATATGTCAGACCGGGGACTTATCAATTGAGCTGACAAACCGCAATTGCTGACGAATAATTTCCATCAGCTTACTCCGCGAAACGAATCCAAAGTTTAAAAAAAATTATATAGATTAAATATTTCGTGAGAAATTTGCCATTGCTAATCTTCATTGAGAAAGGGAAATAAGAGTAGGTGGCGCCAACAAATATTCGGTGTTCGGAACACACTAAACCGCATGCAACTAAACTTTATTAATTTTTTGAACACCGCAGCAGCAGACAGTCCCATAGTGCAACATAGTCAGTGTAAGTCGTTGTCACAGTCTCTGATTTAATTTAATTTTGCCATCGAAACACATTGAAAAATTGCTAAACTCTGTCTTTCACCCGTTTCGTATAACACCCTTACTCCTCCAACCGAGCGAGGTTTTACGCCTTGATTAATCTTAATTCGCTTGGCGCTTAAACAAATGCGGGTCAAAGCTTTCGAAATCTCTTGACATTTGCTATATGTGGAAGCTGGATCTGTAGGTAACTGTCTCAATGGGACAGTAGTAACCTTGAATCTATTGAATGATAGTGCAAAGGTTGTCTATTTCAATGAATGAATCACATCTCTCTCGATCGATCGATCGATACAACCAAAACTTTTACTTACAGCACGAGAAAGTTGCAGCATTCCTATCCACATAGATACAATTCTTTACATTCCTGCCATTTCATCTGCTTAGAAATAAATAAATGTTGAGTTTTTAAGATTCTAATATTCTAACTATAATTATTATATGATGTAAGGCTGGCAAAATTGTAGAGAATCAAAGCCGCATCTCATTTTAAGTACATTTATAATAATATATTATTAAGAAATTGTGATTGGAGCAGCTGAAAGCCTTGTTCAACTTAATCATTAGGGTGCCCAAAAAAAATGAAGTTAAGGATGTACTGAATTAAGAGCCGTGCCAAACGTAAAGTTTGTAAACTCACATCATTGGGCAGGGCTCTGTCATTTCCGATTGGTGACAACAATCGATATTTGTTAAAATGCAAGCAGATTGAATGCCGTACATATTGAAGGCGAAAGAACTATTTCTTGAAAGATACTGGAGATAAAAAGGGTATAATTATGTAACGATATCTTCTAAAAGAAAAATTGGTGTGTGAAAAACAACATTTTAACACTCGGAATTTATCTGGAAAGATTGAAATTTCGCTTTCGCGAAACAAATGCGCATAATGCTTGACTAACTCATCCATGATTACAACTCACAGACGACAAACTCCGGTTCTATTAAAGATTACTCTGATCTATGTGAGGTCCCCTTCACTGGGGGCCTACCGGCCTAACCTAACCTAACCTAACTTATTGAAATAGGAGGTCTTAACTCGTTCGCAGTATTCTCGAGACCGTGCTCCTACAGACTACATGCTTTTTCAACGGATGAAAATGAATGGATGGAATGTAAGAGGACCCGTTCAGTTTTTTTAATAAATCAGACAAGACTTATTTTTGGGATATGCTACACTTTGACCTTTAATTACTTTTTCGTAGCAAACTCGCCTCTAAAGCCGACGGTCAGTGGTTCGATATTTTCGCCGTTCTGATTCCTCTACAAACGCTAGGTACCTTCCTGTTCTCTTTGAACATTTATCAAAAGATGTTCCATCTTTGAAGCGGATACAAAATAATCCAGAGAACGATACCCTTATATTTCAAATCGAATTCTCTTTCAACGGATAATATTTTGCATGAGATATTTTTTTTTCTTTTTTTTAATAAAAAAAATTGATTTTTGAACACAAAAAATGGAATCGAATGTGTCCACCCCATAATAATTTATTAATCTTAGTGAATATGATATTTTTTTCCACACGATATTTTTTGTGACTTTAAATATTATTATGCTTCATAAGCGAAACTTCAACTTATATTAAAGTCGTTGACAGACTACTTCGTATTATCGAAATTTTTAGGGATTGAAAAAATGTAATATAAGTGCGAAAGTGAAATATCCTGTACCTTTCCTTTTTAAAAGGGTCAATTTTTGAATTATTTTTCTATTGAGGCATAAAACTAGAGATATATCTAAAAGATCCGAAATGACAGTCGATTTACACGATACATTTTAAGCAAGTTCCGAACCTCTTCAAAAGTCTGGGGGTCTTTCCCAGACTCACGCCCTCTTCATTTTGTACTTTCTTGAACTAGATAGGATTCCTCCCTAAGTCACTACTGTTTTCTAACTTTCTCCACCCTTTATTTTCAAATTCTGACAACAGCAAGTTCCAAAAAGTAATTGAAACGAGATTCAATGTTCTTGTCTTAGGTGTTTGGTAGGTAACACAGTTACTCTATCAAATCCCCATAAAACATCTTGCCGAATTGGCTAATTCTAAGGCGGATTTATACATTTGACTAAAACTTTCATTGTAACATTTCATTTGATTTGTTTATTTTTAAGACTCCTATGCAGATAGACATTGAAAGTTTCGGCTTTGAACCACGAACCGCTACTGTGGGGGGAAAAATAAAAGACTGCAGATTCGAAAAACTTCAAATTCTGCGGAAAAATGCGCGTCATAGGTTTTGTGATCTCCAAGACCTAATTGATCATATAGGCGCAGGTTTATTAATCTCAATATAAAGGGCTTAGGCTCTACCACGCCAATCCCTAATCTCTGACCAGAGTCTAGGGTCCGCATCCTCCTCCAACATCATGTACCTATCTACCTTTTTGATATATATTTGTATTTGGTTGCAATGTTGATTGCTTGATGCTAACCGATAAGTGCAGGGTCTGGCACTGACTCTGATTCGGCCTCTGTCTCGGTGTGGCTTAGGCAGACGAGGGCAAGTCCCATGAGTAGTCAGTCCCAAGAAGCGCACAAGGGCCACCAAATGTAAATTTCAATAACATGCATTAAGAATTGTGGAAATGCGTGCGGAGAGTAATTACAAATTGCGAAGAGTAGAAGCTTGGTAAGTAATAGTTCTTGAAGGAGTTAAAATTTATACGAAGATTTCCCTTTTCAAGCAAATAAATGGGGAACGCTTGTGGGCATTAGGCGGGGCAACGGGTTGTAGCTACTAGTAGCAGGTTGTAGTAACCTCCAACAGAAAAGAGCCAGCACTGATGCCCAGCTAGAAAGACTGAGGGACAGACAGACAGACAGACAGACAGGCAGGCAGGCAGACGAGCAGCCAGACAGACAGGGCAAAATGCAGAGGAGCAACCATGGACAGTGACTAGAGCCAGCATTGTTGAGTGTTATGCGACAATGACCTCTTTTCCGTGCTTAGGATATTCAAGGCCAATAACAAAGAGTTATGCATGCGACGCATCTATAAGATACACACAACCAACCAAAGCCACAGCCGCAACCAAAGCCAAAGTTGGAACTCTTTTCTACGATACGAACGACACGCACAGTGGTACAAATGTGCATTATGGCTAGTAGAAATTTTTTGCATAGTTGCAAAAATTTAAAAATATGTTACACAACCAACTAACTGCTGAAAACCAACAGACTGAGTTGCCCAAATCGAACTTGGCTGAGTGAGTTTGAAGAGATATTTTGAAAAATAGATTCATTAGAAATCGAAAAAAATCAATGTGCTCTTTGTTATTATTTTTAGAACTATTGGACATTGAATTTGATTTGGAAATATAATTTCACTATTAAACAAATCTTAATTCTTCGCTAAAAAGTAACATTGGCGGGATGAGCGTCTTGTAGAGTGTTAGCTCTTTCGATCGATACTTCAAAAGTATAACCGTTCTCTGCAAAACTCCGTGTAAAACACTAGTCCCACTGATTCTTTTTCGTTTACAGCAAATCTCGCTATTAACGCAGAGTAAAAACCTGATCTATGATGGACTTACTATATCTGAAGTCGCATTTAAGGTCCGACCAGCGTGTTGGCATAGAGTCGTCTTTCAAAGAGTACGTGCGGTAGAAAGTTGTTTGAGATGGCAACACTATTTACAAGTAGTTTTCTCATTTCTACGGATTACCCTTCTTCAGCACAGGAAAAAAAAGAAAGACTAAGTTGTGGATTGTCGAGCATGCTTTCTGCTAGCCATATTTTGCAGAGGAGCTGATGCATGCTCCCCATCAGCTCATCACCACCAGCTTCAAACAACTCTGCAGGCAGTGCATTTATATTGCAATTCGGGCTTCAACATGGCTAGATGGTGGGACATTCATACTGTCGGAGATTTGTGGTAACAGTCTATTTTGTCCAATGGCGAAATATGTGGCAGCGTCTTGGAAAACTGACCCATCTATAATCTCTGCATCTACACTACGTATCTATAACAAAAATTTCCATTTTAATAGTAGATTCTGGACTTCAAACTTGGCGTCAGACGGTTAGTTGATAGTATTCGAATATGTCTTGTATGGCAGTTGCCTCATAACACTGCGCGTCGTACCATAGGTTCCATGGTGATGCGTACTTGAATCCCATGACATCATCCGCGACAGACCGCATAGCGTGGAATATGTACGACCAAAAATCAGCAATTTCGTCCGGTCAACTCAACCAGTGCATTGCGATATTTTTAAGTGAAAATTTTGATTTTCGTAGAAAAAACGTCAGGCAATGGCAAACACGATCTACATACAAATCTTTCAATAACGAGACACTTTGTCCCTTTGGTTTATCGTCATTTATGCATTCGAAAACAATAAGAAAACAATTTATTTTTGAAAGAAACTTGACGATTCTTTGAAAGTTCTGTATTGAATGCAAAAAAATCAGCACGTTTTTTTTTTAAGTTTTTGATGAGAGGCTCAATTTTATTTTGGGGTCGCTGAAATTGTTAATCGATTATTCCAGCAGCTTATTTCCAAAAAATAATATATTATATAAGATATATAAAAAAGTTTCAAGTTGATGATTTGCTTTTATTAAATCAATAAGCTCTTGTGCCCACTGTGCCACAACGGCCAACAACTTTGGTCAGCAAAGTGCAAACGGCGAGTGCGCGATGTTGTCGTTTCTGCTGTGGTTGTTGTTGTTGTTGCTGTTGTTCTTGCGCAGCAATCAGCTAAGTTCATAATTAAGTTGCACGATCATGATCATAATGATGATGATGATGGCGGTGATGGTGGTTATGGTGACGACTACGACTACGACAATGATAATGATTGTAGCGCATGTGCATTTTATATTACATGATGCAAGATTCGAGGAAACCCTCGTTGCCCACCAACCTCTCTTGGCTGCAACGTTAGCCCTGGTTTTGGTTTTCTTTATTTTTTTCTTAGCTCACCTGACCGGCAAGTGTAAACGATGCCGCCACAAATTTATTGCTTTGGCTGCACACTCTCTGCGGTTCTGGCCAACTCTACAAATATTTATGCAAGCCAAGAGCATAAAATGGTGTAAGAAAAGGATCCACAACCATTAAGCGGCCACTTGGGCAAGTGCCTTGGGGGCCGGTTGCCGCTGCAAGCGGTCCCGAACTGCATCATTTTGTGCTGCAGTCAAAGCTAAAGCAATTTTCCACAATTCAGGTATCTGTATATCGCGATGCCAAAGGAAATTGCATTTGATATGGCTTAGAGATGGGTGCGGGACACGCCATATCTGGTTTGATGGAAAAATTATTGAGTATTTTTGGATTAGTAGAACTCATAGATAAAAGAACAATAGATAAAAGCATCAACAAGCACTTCATTTTGCAAGCGCTTTTGGAATATTCAAAATCTTACATAAATACTGCGCGGTTTCCGAAACAGTGTGCATTGCGCACAAGTCGAGATAAAAACTTTATACAAAAACCAAACAGCAGTCAAAAAAAATAAACTTTTTTATATAAAGAAACGTATATATAGAATAGTATCTGAGTAGCACTACAAGTCGTCGACTAAATTTAAGGCACACAACTTCAACAAATGCTATGCGAATTCGTTTTAAAAACGCATATTTGGTGTTATTCGCGGTATATAGATTACCTTGTACGAAAAACTGAGAAGAAACACCAAAAAAATTTTAAAAAACGTTACGACTAAGTATAGATACTAATTTAAAAAAATACTTATTATTTGCTTAACTCTTATTGCATTTAAAATATTTTTATTTATTTAAATTGAAAAGAAATTTGAAATACAAATTTCTACAAAATAACAAAAATATTGTGCAAATGTATAGCGAAATACTTCGAAAAATACGGAAAAAATGAAAAAATCCACCACAAGAAGATTTAAATAAAGAAGAACTTAAATAAATTATTATGCTTCATTATTTGTTGAAGTAGACAACACAGTGAAGGCATTTTTTAAGCTTATTTGGAGTTGGATGGTATGTACCATAATCTACTGCTCTCTTTTCCATATCGTTTCTAATCTGCATAAGTTTCTTGTATTCTAAGCAACTTAATATTCGTACGCAAAATATAGAAAATGTTATAAAGATTAAAAAAATAAAAGATCATAGAGTATTTTCTGGTACTAAGACCCAGACACTTATTTGGCTCCGCAATTACATTATTTTCCATCGCACTCTCAGTTGGAACTGAATCGGAAATCAAATGCATTTTATACCGCACCCATCCCTAATATTGTGGCTCCTTCAGTGATTGCTTGCATCGTGGTCGCTTTGCTCGTTGTCTCGATTTGGTATTAAAAGCTTTGGCTCTATGATCTTTGTTTCTACGGTTTCGTTGCACTTCTCTTGTTGCTGTTCTTTCTTTTCTTTCATTTTTTTTCCTGGTCTTTTGCATCTTGTAGTTATTGTAGTTGTCATCATTGTTTTACGTTTGGCTTGCAGTTTACGTGTAGTCATTGGATAGTTGACGCTCGAGGTTTATTTATTTATTATTTTTGTAGTGCGCCTGCTGGTCTGTTAGCTCTTACCTGCTGTGTGACTCTTCTAACTTGGTTAAAACCATTACCATTTTAGGCCTGGCGGCCGGTGTGCCCAGCGCTAAGCTATTTTTAGATACAAGCCGAGCTCCAAAGTGTAATTAAGTTGAATATGATAAAGCTCATGAATACTATTATAATGCAGCACCTAACTAAGTATGTGGCTACCTACCAAAAGGAGCTTGGATTCCGAGCTCAACTGACTGCGACTGCAGAGAGATTCTATTGAAAAAAGAAGAAGTAAAGAAAAAAATACGAAACAAACAAACCAAGTGCCATTGGTACTGAAAGTAAAGACAGGTTTTCTGTTTGGCTTAAAATAGAATAGAGTTAATTTAATCAATCGGAATAGGATTACATTTTCCAAACAGCGAATTAATGCAACATTTGATAACCCAAATAAGTTTCTCTGGCCTCTTAAGAAATGCCATTAAAAGCATATAAAACAACAGAAGAAATTAAAACTGTATAAGTTTCTGGTTTATGATAATATCTTAATATGAATTATATGTAAAACAAAGAAAACTTTCGTTAATAAATTAATGCACTTGTCTTTCGATTTGGTAGATTGTTTTTTAGAGAACTTGGGCACAGAAGACGCTTAGTTAGCTAAAAAAAAAAAAAAAAGATCAACGAGGGTTAGCTCGATTTTTCTGAAACGTCAAGTGCCACGAACAAATTGACGCAAAAGTTTGGGTATTTCGTGTGACAACAGTGAAGGGAAGCATCTTAAGCGGTTGGGAGCGGAAAAAAATCGTATAAACTTTTTTTTTTAAAATTTTGGCTTGTCAAAGCGACGTCTACAATCAAAAATATTGATATATATGTTTAAAGACAATACGAATAAAAAGTTCAGGAAGGTTTCGTTAATAGTTTTTCTTATTATTTATAGTTCGAAAAAACGCAGGGTATGAATAAAACGTTTTTTACAAAAATCTGAAATATTATGTTTATAACTTAAAAAGATCTTAAGATCTTAAAAAAAATCTTCCACATAAAAAATGCGCTTATCTGTACAATAAAGTATATTTTAATTTTGCGAAAAATTTAATGTAAAATACAAAAACTTTAAAACAAAAACCAGTCTAAGACTTTTGGAGTTCTATAGAAATTCCCAACTTTAAGAGTATTTATATTGTCACGAAAGAGATAGTTTGGCAAAAATGTTATGCAAATTAACAGTTTTATACTCCAGATGTGGATTTTTGACAGCAACGCGAATTTTATATTTTTATATTTTTTAAAATAAATCATACAAACTATATAAAAAAATAATTTTGCTTTTTACTTTATTTCTAAAGTTTGTAAAATTTTAAGAAGAAAATAAATATACAAGTTTTTTATAAATATTCTGCTTCAGCCAGACAAAAGTTCAGATATAGAAAAATATTTTGGAATGAGATTTGAAAAAAAAGTCCTATGAAAATGAACAGTTTTATACTCCAAAGATGGATTTTTTGACGGCAACGAGAATTTTAAATGACTTCAAAAATAACATAATAACTATATAAAAAAATAATTTTGCTACTTTATTTCTAAAGTTTGTAAAATTTTAAGAAGAAAATAAATATGCTAGATTTTTGTAAATATTCCGCTTCAGCCCAACAAAAGTTCAGATATAGAAAAATATTTTAGAGCGCTACAGAATTTTTTTATTATTTAATTTTAAATAAATAAACATTTTGCGCTTTATTCTATTTTTTTACTTAATAGGGTAAAAACGTCTATATGTATATATCTGTTCAGATTAAGCGCCCCAACTTGCATGTAACTTACTTTAACCTTTCCCCACTAGTAGCTCCCATTAAAAAGCAAGTCACTACCACTCTGTGGTCAAGGTAATCCTAAGTAGACATCTACACTAACACCAAAACATTAGAAAATACTAGAGAAAGCAGAATCTTGATCTAAAGACTACATAAGAAATAAAAAAATAAAAAAAATATATATGATAAATATGATAAATAGCCAGAACTATATCGTTGAAAAAGAAATCGCGAAGCGCAAATACGGATGGCGGGATCATATCCTACACAAAAATTCCGAAGAAATCCACCATGCAGTGCTGGAATGAAGTCCCCAAGGATCCAGAGGTAGAGGCAGAACTGAAAATGACCTGGCGCAGTACAGTGGCGGTAGAAACCCATACTGCCTACAAGAGCAAGTAATAGGAATAATTGGAAGACGCTTGCCAAAGTAATAATGTTTTTTATTTTTTAAAATAATAAATATGTCAATAATATGATAAATACCAAAAAAAATGTATGCGAAATTTTTGAAAACCCTGTTTTTCGATGTGTCTTTGCCAAAAGGCAAATATCTATTCGTCCACAAAACTAAGTTTGATAATTTTGCCATTGTAGAAAACAGGCAACTTACAAAATATTTCGTTCAAAATATTGTCGTTCAAGCGTTTTTTCAGCTACGAAAAACAATATATAACAATTATTTGAAAAACGTGATAATAAAAATAATAATTACGCTACATTTTCGAACTGCTCATGGCATTTTATTTTATATAAATATAATATATTTTGAGAACACCAAAAATGTTTTAAATTAGTAAAAATAATACAACTTGAAGTGTTCTACAAGAAATGTGGCGCTTATATTATATAAGAAATATGCAGTTAATTCTTTAATAAACATAATTTAATTTAAACAAAACTTCACTTAACTACAAGTAAGAACATAAAAATTCTTGTAAACAAAAACAAATATAAATAACACAAAAACAAACAGACTTACTTCTCACTCAAATTATTTAAGTTTATTAAAAAATAATAATTGCTTAATAATTGTAAATACAACCTGATACTACCAGCTAAATATCATTGAGCAATTACAACAAATATTAATAAAAAAAAAATAAAAATAAATAAATAAATGAATAAAAAATAAACACTTGTTGCAATCATGCATGATTTTCATTTCAGAAAACTGAGTTCCCGTCAGATTTTTCATTTTAACGCCATTTTGTTCTGGTAATGCCGTTGCCGACCTTCACGATAAGCCACAAAAAGGTTATATATGCATGCACACATTTGGTAAAAATAGTTTTTATATATTCTATTTTTGGTTTATTTATTTATGGCTTTATTGCGGCTACTACATATGAAAACCTAAACCTAAACCTAAACCAACTGTCACAGTTGATCCTCCACGGGCAGGGTTTTCCAAATGACCAGCCATAAAAGTGCGGCCTGCGAACGACAACATGGGATCATAAAAACGCAGATAATGCAAGAATGTTGTCTGCCATGTGCATTGTGTCAATAGTTTCGTTTTAAAAATAGAAATACTTTCCAAAAATGGATTTTACATTTTCGACAAGAAGACACAGTCCTTATCGCTGAAGCGCAATAATGTGCGTCTCTTCGTGTGTGTGTGCGTGTGTGTGTGTGTCAATTAAGCGCAGGTCTAAGATACAAATCAAAGTTGACTTAAGTGACTCTCGTAACTCTGGGATATCCAGAACTTTCCATTAGTCGGTGAGTCGCGCGTACGATTGTGCTCTTTGGGGCGACCTTAAGTAGCTGCTAAGCACAAAGCTTTTTTGTACATATATAGATCAAGTTGCCCTGCTTATATGTATATAAAACGTATATAATATACTCTCTCCCTCGCCCTCGCCCTCGCCTTCTCTCTCTCTTGTGGCATGTATCATTATAATTTTTTGTTGCTGTGCGCACTCTGCTTATTTGGGACCTAATTGGCGCAGATTTTGTAACTTTTGCTGGGAAAAATTTTCCACTTATGCAGGATCTTGGCAAAGTCCAGCAACGCGCAGTCAGCCTTTGATTATGTTAATATTGTCTGCGTGTGTGCGTGCGTGTGCTGCGGCACGTTGCCTTTTTTCAGCGCTTCTTTTTGCAGTGTTGCATTTAACTTGTTTGGTAGATACATGCAGCAACAACTTTGGCCACAAAGAGTTCTTGCAGCGTAGTTAAAAATAGCTAGATACCGATTTTTTTTGTTTTTTCTTTTATTATTTCTTTCCTTTTTTAACTTGTTTTGTGCGCTTCCTTTGGCCTGACCGCTGGTTTTTCTAGCTGGCAACAACAACACTAACAACAACAACAACAAGAAGAGCTACAACAAGCTGATCATCAACTTGCTGAAGTTCATCATCAATGCAATTAAGCATATTTGAAAATCGTGTAGCAGCCATCGATCAACGGGCTGGTTTTATATAAATAGTTATTGTTGTTTGTACCCTTTGGAAACGCTTTTAAAAATAGCCTTAACATTGGCAATTTGTTGTCTATTTATATGCCAAGGATCTATCTAGCTGTCCAGCGGCAGCTTATAGCTTAGAACTTGCAACTAAAAATAGTGCCAAGTGGCAGTTGCAGCTCCTGTGCTGCAGCAGCAGCTGGAAAAACTGCACGTCTTGATTTTATTTTTTATTTTTTTTATTTTTTTTTTTTTGCTTCCTAAGCATTTACATACACAGACAGACATATATGGTATACACATAGATACAAATGTGCATAGCGCTGCCTCAAATGCTGCTGTTGCTGCTGCCGCTGCCGCAGTCGTCGCTGTCGTCGCGCTGCCAGCGCAAGCGTATAAAAACGCCGCGGCTTGTAGGCAGCCACTCAAAGTGTTTCTTGAAACTGACCGGTGAGAACACGGAGCAGTGTCCAGCAACGCCGCCCCGTTACGGAATAAGAACTTACTAATTAATTTTATTAATATTTTTTTTCTAATAATTTTTGTTATTTTTTGTTGTGCGTGTGTTTCAGGATCGATGTGCTAGTTTTTTTTTTCATAAAACTATTTTTTTTTGTTAACATAAAACAAAAAACTTTTTTTCCAAAAAAAAAAGTCCAAATACAAAACGTTAAAAAACTCAAAAGTTAATCAGAAAAAAAGTGCGCTACAGTTTCAATAAAATTGAAACGAAAAAAAAAATATTTTATTCAAAAAATCTTCAACACGCCAATTTTGTGCAAATTTCAAGGTGAGTAAAAGTAGCATATATTGTTTGGGGGTATTTTTTTTTGCCAAGTTCTTAAGCATCTTTTGTGGCATGCAACTATGTCATGTTCAGGGCCAAGCCAACAAGCCACTTGTAGGCGGCTTGTGCTTGGCTGACTTATCTACATCTGGTTTTTGGACGCATCCTTAACTTGTACGTTATTTCATCGTTATTATGTTTTGATTTTTTAAGCTTGTCTAAGCTAAGAGTCTAAAATTTATTGATTTGCGTTTGGTATGTGGGCGCCGCAGCAGGGTATTGGATTCATTGTTGCAGCATGAGGTCGCAGCCATGGTGAGAAACAAGTTTTTTTTTGAGTTGGTCGATTTGTCGTCTTGTGGTCTTGTCGCTTAAAAGCAGCTCATAAATTAGCCAAGATTGTATCAAAGAGTTACATTTTGTTGTTTTTGTATTTGTCAGCTGGCGCTTGTTAAATTGGCTCAAATTATAAGCACACACACACACACACACACACACACACGCGCAGACAGAGAGATACATATATGTATATATGTATTTATTGCATAATTGCAGCGCATGATTTACGACAATTTAATGGCAACAGTTTGATATTTTCTACAGACTTTTCATAAGAAAGAATTTAGACAAGCTATCAGTTAACCGATTTATGGCTAAAACAATTTATTATAAATAGTTGCAGTACAGTTGCGCACAGCACATGTTACTACGAAAATTGAAGAGAAAGCTGCTGATAACTGATATCAGGTTTAAGAAACTTTACTTTTTTTTCTTTATTAATAATAAGGTGAGAATACCGTTATATTGTGCCAGTTTCTTTTTGTTTTTTTTTTTGTCGAAATCTTAATTTAGCATTCATTTAGCATTAATTTATGCGCAAAAGGAAATAAATGTATGATAAAAATTTGCAAGTCTGCGCGTTTCTTGTATATCTATAGATATTATAGAGCAGTTTGCAGATTAGATTAAAAAATATACGCAAAAATAAAATCATCATTAAAGCAGAAACGGCAGGTCATTAACATTGACAAACATATTAGCAGCAGTACAGTTACGACTTAACAGTAAGCCGGGTTATGTTAATATACATGTTAATGTTAATGCTATGTTTACAGTGGCAGAATAATATGGTAAGACTCGCCAGCTTAACAAAAATATGAAGCCTTCTACAAAAAATATTATTTCAATAATCGCTGCATCTTAATAATTCAGCAAAAATAAACTACAATATTCTACAGGCTTGCAAGTGGTAGCAGTTTAATACCACTGCCAGCAATGTTAATTAACAGCTTGTATGGTTTTCAGTGCTAGTCTGTCCCGCTTAACAGTGGTCCAGTCAAGTTTTGGTTAGTAAAACAGCTTTACTTATTGGGCTAGTAAAAACGTTATTTAAATGAAACTTAAAAACTCGCAGAGCTTGACAACTTCAATTACTAACATATAAACGATCCTGGCAGGCGTGCAAAAAGCAGCAGTACAATAACAGTTCTAACTATGTTAATTAACAGCATGAATAGTTTACAGTGGCATTTTGACTAGTTGACTTGATTTGATTATTAACAGCAACGACTTCGGTAGTATCAATCAATTAAAATCTTGAAAAGCGAACAGCCCATTAGCTTTGATTGCTCACAGCAAGATAAGTCTAAAACTTATTGGCTTGAACGTTGATCGTTGTAACAGAGATACACTTTAGCTTAACAGTTTTGACTGTTACCCGAGTCCTTTTCCTAGCAACCTTGTAACTTTAACTGCTGAAGCCGTTACTAACAGTGCTTATTGTTTGGCACCCCAGTACCACCATCTGTAGCTATTAAACAATCTGAACAACTAACTTTGCATACAAACAGTGCCAGTAACAATATGCTGGTGATTATCTTTTTAATCGTCTGTCAAAGTAGGCAGACTTGTTGCTAGTGTAACAGCCTTAACAGTCCAATAAAAGTGGCGTTTTAGTTAATTAATCGCATCGTATAACTAAAAAGCTAGCTTCTTCATAGCACTGTTGTGCTTATTTTTGCTATAAACAAATGATAAAGCGTCAGAATGTCAACTCATACTCATAACAGCTTTAGCAGCGCTAATAGCTTAACATCTTAACAGTCTTAGTAGCGCCTAAGCGGATTGGTAAAAAAAAAACCGAGCACTATTTTTCAATTAAATGTACAAATCGTTGCATAGAAAAACAGTAAAGCTTGTGGCTTTGGTAGAAATGTTTAAAAGCATTATGTTTATTTGCATACCCTACACAGATGTTGACGGCTTTTGAAATAATCGGTAGTTGGAAAAAGTAATTTAATCCACGTTACATCAACTAAGCAGGCTAGCAACTTGATGGGCTATAAACCAAATCAGTGCGCAAATAAGCGAAATTCTAACTTAGCAGCTTTACAAGAAATATGCCGCGTAAGTGGGCAGTTAATCATCTAAGCAGACTTTAAACTAAATTAGGTTTCCAGTTACTCAGATGTTAAACAGCAGGCAATTTTATATGCAGACTTCTATCGCAGCAGGTAACCAACTAAACTGTCCTGCAAGTAAATAGTTTTCAAAATAGACAAAATTTCTATTACCAATCCGCTTTTTACTATTAAACCGTCCAACTCGATATACAGTTTCAGCTTAATCCTGTCCTACTAGGATGGCAAGTTAACAGCGCTGCGTAACATTTACAGCTTTAACATAACAGTTCTCAGCTGTAGGTAGCATTTGTTGACAACCAATTCAATTATAAACTTCCGTCCAGTGTTTGACGCTAGTGTGACCAAATCATCAAGATTTGCTTTAATCGAATTAATCAAGATTTTTGCAATGTGCCGGTTGTTCAGTCACACACACAGCAGACAAACAATCAGATGATGTTGTAACACTTGTTAAATTACCATCATTAGCATATTCTCTTTTGTACTCATCGACAGCTCAAAGAAGAGATTTAGGAGGGGGGAAACTAGAATTTTTCGACGCTCTTTAATTGACAGATTTAACGTGCTTGGTTGCACAACTGGCTGCGGCTTGCGCAAGCCCCTATGCCTTGCCAGCGCCTTCCCTCCGCTTTACAAACTAAACGAAACAAACTAATTAACAAAATTATGTTTCTTTTTTTTTTTTAAAGCATGAAGTGTCAATTGCTTTTACTGGCCGCCGTGTGCCTGGTGAGCGTCTGGTCGATGCCCGTGCCCGACGAGGAGGTAGCCGTGCAGCCCGATGCTGGCCTGCTGGGCAAGGCCATACAGAGCAGCAATCCTGTTGCCGAGCCTGTGGCAGCTAAGGCTAATGAGGCAGATGCCAAGATCGAAGCCAAGTCTGCTGCCAATTTGACAGATGAGCCCGCTGCTGCTGCTACTGCTGCTGCTCCGGCATCAGCTGCTGCCGAGCCAGCTGCTAAGGAACAACAACAAAACATTAATGATTTAAAACTACTGGCACCTGATGTAGAAACGGCACCAGCCATCCCCGAAAAGAAGCCCATTACCGAGGAGCCCGCCAAGCCTGCCACAGACGCAGCCGAGCCTGCCGCAGCCGAAAAAACACTGGAAAAACAAGAAAAGCCACTGGAAAAGCAGGAGAAGAAAATAGCAAACACTGAGGATGAGCCCATTGAGGCACCCAAGGCTATTCCATTGGTCGAAGCCAACGCGCCTGTTGCCAATGCTGAGGTACAGCAGCAAGTGGTTGATGAACTTAAGCCCGCCGTCTTCAAATCCCCTGTGGCCGCAGCCAAGTCCACTGAGCCCAAGGAAGCGGAGCCCAAGTCCGCTGACGAGCAGCCCAAAAGCGAACTGAAGACTGCCGAGGCACCTGCCGCCGCTGAGGGCGCCGCTGCCGAGGCTACAGAGAAAAAGGAAGTCAATGCTGAGCAACCGGCACGTCAAGAGCGCATTAACGAAGTTGAACAAAAAGAAAAAGCTGCACCAGCCGTGGAAGCAGCCGCCAGCGATGCTAAGCCAATTGAAGCCAAGTCAGAGAGCAATATACAGGTGATTGCACCACCAGAGATCAAGAGCGCCATTGAGGAGAAGAAACCAATTGAAGCAGCCACTGGTAATACACCTGCTGCCGCGCCCGCTGCACTCGCCGCACAGGCCAAGTCTGCACAGCCAGAGAAACAGGCACAACCCCAGGAGCTGCAAAAGAATACCGAAACTGCTGCCGAATCTGCACCAGTGCTGAAAGTGCTTGAGAACCAGCCAGCCGAGCCGTCCACCGAGCTGAAAACATTGAAGCCAGAGGAACAAGGTAAGGCCGAGCAGATTGCACAGCCCATTGCTGCACCAGAGGCCAAGAAAATCGACGAGCCTGCAGCCGCTGCACCAGTTGCAGCTGAGGAGAACAAAAAAGACGAGCCTGCTGCCAAAAGTCAGGAGATTGCACCAGCTGCCACTGCTGCTGCTGCACCCATTGCCGCCGAGCCAGCCATTGAGTTGAAGAAATCTACTGAGGACAAATCGGATAAGTCTGACAAATCTGATAAATCCGACAAATCCGACAAATCCGATAAGTCGGCCTCAGCAGAGTCCAAGGAGTCCGACGAGAGCAGCGACTCTAAGGAGAATATTTCAAACTAGAGCCATGTAATGCCCCGGCCCTTTGTCCTATCCACTTGTACCCTAAAAAAAACCAAACCCTGTAATGCTTTTGGCATCTTAACGTCTTTGTCAGCAGCCTAGTAACCCACCAACCGACCCTCCTCAACAATCCTGCGTCGCAGCATGTTTGACGACATAACACCCGTACGTCCGCCCCGCTCGCTCTTAAGTTGCTCTTATAACTATATATTAAAATCTTAGTTAATGATATTTTTAGTTGTAACAAACGATCAAATGAAACACTTCAAAACTGAGAAATAGCGAGAGAACAGCGATTTGAAGAAATACAATAATATATTAGCATAGGATAGGGCATGTCGTCGTCGTCGTCGCGTCGTCCATGGCCAGCCAGCACATGATCGAGCGTAATATATTTAATATATTACTGAGAGTTACCAACATACAAAAATATATAATTAATTAAAACGAAATAATTAAAAAAAAAAAAACAAAAACAAACAATATCAAAATAGCAATAGCAACAAAATACAAAAAAAAAACAAAAAAAATACAACAAGCAACAAGGACAAACCGCTAAGATGGCATAAAGCAATACTTATAATTATAATTAAATTAATTTAATTTTAATTTAATTTAGTCATTTCAAGACAACAACAATAAATAGTGGCGCAAAGCTAATAATCCCCTCCACAATCCCAATCTCAGCGATCGGTGCAGCTTCAGCACTCAAGAAGTCTACTTCCCAACACTTTTTAACGGAAGTCCCCAACACAGCAAATTGGAGTTGGAAAACGTTTAAGCATATTTTTCTGGCTCTTTTTTAAATAATGCAATTACATTTAATAACGATAGTGTTATATGCATATATAAAAAATATATGATTTTTATATAGACTGAGAAAATTCTTAAATAAAACAAAAAAATGAAAAAAAAATATCCACACAAGAAGAAATTATTTTGACAAAAAAAGGGAGAGGCAAAAGAGTGCACTGCAATTAATTTTGTGATGGTAGAATTCACATGGTAGCGCAATAGAGAGTTTGTTAGCTGCATAAAGAGAGAGAGAGAACCTATTTCCTCAAAAGCAGCAATACAGGACAACAAACTCTCTATAATTCTATTATGTCAATTCAACCATTGATGCTTGGTAAGTTAATGAATATTTTTGTATATATTACTTCTTAAGACAACAAACTAAGAAAACAAAAAAAAAAAACATTCTTATTTTAAAGAGAAAAAAGACTTAGCACATTTTTCTAAAAAGTTATGGAAATTTTTCTTTTATTTTATTTTTGAGAGCTTTGTCTTATTTGAAACTGAATAACCGCTGTGATGACCACTCAGCAACCACTCAAGATTCATGGGAAGTTCGGAAGCGGTTAGGAGTATTACATTATAAAGGATGTTTTTTTTTCGAAGTATAGAACTTTATGTTGGCAGTACTGTTCAAGATGGTGACCGATTTAACAGCTGTCAAGTGATTTATTCTCAGTTTGGTTTGGCAATTAAAGAACTGGAGCCAAACGTTCATCAAGCTAGGCGTAAATTCGTCGAGTGGATCCAAAACGAGATTGCCGTTGCTTACGATTTTTAAAAGGGAACTTTGTTGAGCGATGAAGCACACGGCTACGTCAACAAACAAAACTGCCGCATTTGGAGTGAAGCTAATCCTCAAGTGTATGTCGAAACACCACATCCACATACATCTAGAAAAACTGGCTCTTTGGTGCACTTTACGGGCTGGTGGAATCATTGGTCATTATTTCTTTAAAAACGATGATGGTTTGAACGTTACAGTCACTGCTGATCGGTATGCAGCCATGATTACTAACTTTTTCATTCCTCAGCTGAACAACCGTGAGATCCTGGAGCTGTGGTTTCAACAAGGCGGCGCAAGATATCTCCCAGCGCGTGCCACAATTGATTTAATGAAAGACACGGTGGGTGATCGCCTAATTTCACGTTTTAGAACTGTGAAGTGGCTGGCCTACAAAATCTTGTGATTTAACACCGCCAGATTACTTTCTGTGGGTCTATATAAAGTCATCGGTCTATGCGAATAAGCCACAAACGCTTAACCATTTGGAGGACAACACTCGCCGTGTTATTGCCGATATACGGCCAGAAATGTTGGAAAAAGCTAACGAAAACTGGACGTTCCGATGGGACTACATCCAAGCCAGCCGGGGCGTTCATATTTAAAATATAATGCCACAAGATTATCCATCGGATAAATAAAATGCATGTCAATCGAATAATCCATCGTTAATTTATTGCAATTTAAAGTTCTATACCTCTAAAAAAAACACCCTTTACTTTATTCAGTTCGATATTCAATTTAGATAACAACCTCTTTCCATCAAATGTTTAAGTGAAAATAGACCAAAATAATAAATTCATAATTAAAAACAAAAAAATTAAAATTGTTTAATTCTTAAAATTAAGTTGATACAAATATATATATAAATTTTACGTTTTTTTTTCAGATCAATTTGTAGAGAATCCGAGTTCGGTCATAATTTGTGCATCAAATAAGAATTTTGTACTTAAGGATATATTATATTTTTTTCGTTTTTCCCAAACGGTTTGTTTTGTGCGTTCCCATCGCAACGCTGCATGCTATAAAGTAAAACAATTATAAAAAAAAACCAATAGATTTGAAAGATTTGAAAATTAAGTCGTTTCAAAATCGAATCGGTTATGTGCCTCCTCGAAAAAAGCGCCTTCAAAAGATCACAGCAAATAAATTACAACTAACTTTGCTGAAAAAAGCGCATACAAATGCGTCAGAATGCTTGAAAATAATTAACAACTGTGATGTGCGGTATATCAAATATTTTGGAGCTTTTGGAGATATAAAAAGTCAACCGATTTTTATCAAATTTCTTGCAGTGATTGGAAGCGCTACAACACTTTCATGCATCGAAACTAGTGAGGATATTTTAAGAAACAAACTAAATAAGAGGAATCTCTTACCAACTGTGATATCTAGGCGTTCATACAGTCTGACTTCTCTAGCCACCCTGACCACGCCTTAAATAACATTTTCGACTTGCAACGTAATATCAGCATACCATACGGTACAAAGTATAAAATCCAAGGCCCCGAAAAGAGATTAATTGGTGCCTGAATATTTCACGGAACAGCTACATTTTGTGGACTACAAGATACTCGAATCTGTGGGAGTTCAGCACCGATGATTGCTCCTAGCTGCCTAGATCGGTGATATATTGTCTATCTTGTTTGGAATTAGATTAGTCTAGTGGGCATCAGATCCTACCTGAGACGTTGGAAATTCAGTAATATCACTGAGTGTTCGGTACACACGCTACGCAGAGACCAGGAAAAACTTGCACACTTCCGCCCTTACCTGGAACCCCATTGGCACTAGACGCAGGGGGGCGCCCTAGGACTACGTGGTGACGTACGCTTATGAACGTAACCAAGAAGATAATTGAATTAAACTCACGATAGACAAAATTGGAAAATCATAGTAGATAGGGTTAATTTCTCAAAATAACGTTATGTTATGTCAACATAACTGTCAATAATAATCAAAATTAAACTTAAATTTTATGACAAATATTACGTGTACAAATTATTAAAGGAAAATATCCGTCTAAGGTTTAAAAAATCTCTAACCATTTCTTCTGAAACTTTGAACGAGCCAAAACAATCAAAATTCTTTTAAGATCATCCGTCATTTTCTACAAAATAATCTTACGAAAAACTAAACATTCTTGGATTTTTGATGGTTATCTTCGAGACCCAAGAGGTCGTCGATAGCGTAGTACTACGCATCATGCGATGTACGGATTCGGCTATAAAACTGTAGGTTCTGGTTGTCTTCGAACTGCTATTCTTAGATATATTGTCATTATTTTGAGCGATTACAGCATTGTAAGTCAAGGTGAAGACATTTATTTCTTATTAGGTGCCAGCACACCATTTTGTTCTAAAACCAAAATGACCGAATTGCAATAAAGAAGCTTTCTTGAACTATATTTCGATTTTTGAGAGTACAAACATTAAGTTATGTAAAACTCAGCAAAGAGTGGCACATTATGTTGCTTACTTTCTGGAGACAATATCTGTATAATAGATTTAGGAAAAACTATGTTGGAAGCGTAAGGATTTTAGAAACGACACGATTTCAAGATACTAGATTTGTAAAATCAAAAAACATAATAATGCTGTGGATACAGCTTTTTTCATGGATGCGATATGTATATATCTTATATGACAAGTTACAAGACAACCCAGCCAGTTAAGTTTGTCTGCACACTTGGATTTCAAAGATGGTTCAAAATTCTACAAAAATTATCGAAGCAATATCACTATTAAAACCGCAAAAACTATATATTAATTTAGCTTCAAACTTCCAGCTTAAGTTCATTATACGAATATTGCCAGAAACAAAAGCTTTGAAACCTTGTGCATATCTCAAAAAAAAAAAAAAAAATTATTAAATGGATGTAAAGCAGCAAATCCCAACATATTCAAGTTCTATATTTAAATACAACAAGACAAGTAATTGTTCTAAATTATAGAGATAAATAATATAGCTGTCAGTTCGTGGTAAACCGGTTTAGAAAACCGCAACGCTTTCATGTTTACGAACATCATCTTATATATTATAAATATGTACCTAGTACAAGTATATACTTGTTTTCTGGCTTTTTACAACTGAGACCCATAAGTAATCTATTTACGACTAGATTGTTCTGCTCTGCCCAGTAAACGCACAGAGATAATAGTTTTTTTTCTAATACTTTAATTAAATCAACAGAACATGCATGGGTTTAGAGAAGTTTTTGAAATAATTGAGTTTAATGGATAAGTATTCGAAATATATATAAATAAAGGGTGTTTTTTTATTCGAGGTATAGAACTTTAAGTTGGCATTTCTGTTCACGATGGCGGCCTATTTATCTCGAGTGATTTATTCTCAGTTTCGTTTGGGAATTCATCATGAATAGACTCACGCCTGAACAACGCTTGCAAATAGTGCAATTTTATTTCGAAAATAATGATGGTCCATTTTATCGTCGACAAAATCGTCCATCAAAGCAGTTAATTGGATTGACCATGGACCCTTTTTGCACCTCGTTTTCTCTTGCTGATAACTCGCATCTCCAGGGACGCCGTATGATGCCGACAGAAGCAGCTATTGCTGATGAAGAGCGTAGCATTTAGGAAGACCCGAATAAGTCCAACCGCCATCGAGCACAGGAATTGGATCTGTTTCCATACACTTTATGGATGATTTGTGGAAGGATCTTGGTTTGCGTGCGTACAAAATCCAAGTCGTGCATGAATTGAAGCCAAACGATCACCAAATAAGGCGTAGATTCGTCGAATGGGCCCAAAACGAGATTGCTGTTGTTCCCGATTTTCATAAGCGAATTTTGTTTAGCGATGAAGCACATCTCTGGTGGAATGGCTACGTCAACAAACAAAACTGCCGCATTTGGAGTGAAGCTAATTCACAAGTGTATGTCGAAACACCACATCCATATACATCCAGAAAAAGTGACTGCTTGGAGCGCTTTATGGGCTGATGGATTCATTAATCCGTACTCAATCCAGAGTCAATGGTGATCCGTGTAGAGCCACGATTACTAACTTTTTTATTCCGAAATTGAACAACCATGATTTGAACCACAATCGATTTATTGAAAGACACGTTTGGTGACTGTCTAATTTCACCTGTGAATTGGCCTCCAAGATCTTAGACTACTCTCTGTGGGGCCATGTCAGTTCATGTCTATGCGGATAAGCCACAAACGCTTAACCATTGGCGTGTTATTGCCGATATACGGCCACAAATGTTGGAAAAAGTCATCGAAATTTGGACGTCCGAACCAGCCGTGGTGCTCATATGCCAGAAAAATATTAAAAAATGTAATGCCACAGCATTATCTTTCGAATAAATCCAATTCATGTCAATCGAATAATTCATCGTTGTTTTATTGCAATTTAAATATCTATACCTCCAAAAAAAACACCCTTTATTTTGGTAAAACTTGCGCCTGGTAGCAACAAGTTAAGATTGAAGTTAAGTTGATGATCACTCACCTTTTGTGTTAGCATTTGACAGATAATGACGCCCAGAGCCCACCAATCCACCGCATGGCCGTAGGGTTCACCTTTCAGAATTTCGGGTGCTGCAAAGAGACGAAATCACGAGAATTTTTTACCCACCCGCGTATAATCAAATAAAAAGGAAAAAACCAAAATTTATAAAGTTAAAGGAACAACACAAAGAAAAAAAAACAGAAAGGAGCCATGCAACTTTTTTGGATAAGAAGTATCTCGGAGTAGAAATGTATTTAACATTTTGTTGAAGTATTTATCTTTTTTATATTTAATTTTTGTAATTTTAAATTATTATTTTATGGTGATTATGATGATTTTCTACTCATAAAAAACGTTAAAAAGTATTTAATTAGTTTTTCTCACAAACTATTTTTTGTTTTTTTTTATTTATTTAATTAAACAAATCAAAACTAAAATAGCATACAAATTTTATTTATTTATTTTTGTTTTAAGTTTAAATTTGCAACATTGAGGACTGTTCAATAGTTTGTTTATACGAAAAAATTTTTTTGTAATCAAAAATATATTTTCTTAGATTATTTTTAGATTAAAAACATTTTTTTCATTTTTTTTTATTTTTATAACTTTTTTGGATAAGAAGGATTTCGGAATAGAAATGTTTTTAACATTTTGTTGAAGTATTTAATGGCATTTTATTAATTTATCATTTTTATATTTAATTTTTGTAATTTTTAATTATTATTTTGTTTTATGATTATGACTAAAAGAAAAAAAACTAGTTTTAAGTTTTTTAATCAAACAAAAAAATCAAAACATTACATTTTAATTCAAACATAAATTTATGAGGAAATATATTTTCCAATTACATATTAGCTTCAGTTTTGATATTGTTATATTTAATTCATTTTTTTTTTAAACTTAGCAAGTTTTAAATGTCATAAGTAAATAAGTTTTTTAAAATACTTTACAAAGTTATTTCAAGAATAATTTAAAAACTTAAAAGCATAGTCAAAGCATTTCCTTTAGATTATATTTTATGTCACATTTTTTTATTTATTTTTTTTTTAACTACATTTGTTATAAATTTATGAATTTCATATTAAATTTCTTTACTGCTTAGAGCAAATTGGCAAAAAAATGTTCAAAAAATATATTTTTTTTATAATTATTATTTATTTCCATTTTTATTTAAAACTTATTTTTATCAAAAAATTGGTATTTTATAAAATTAAACTGAACCAATATTGCATTTTATTTTTAGACCAAAAAATGTGTTATTTCAATATATTTATTAACAATATATATTTTTATAGAACAAACTTTTATTTATTTATAACAATTTTATTTATTTTTATTTTTGTTCAGATATTAAATTGTAATTTTCAAATATTTGTTAATTAATTTTCGGGTTAAATTGGAACTTATTTTTCTATTGTTTGAAAAAAAAAAAAACACAATTGTTTGCACGGATTTTCTAACTTTTTTATTATTAATTTTTTTTATTTGACTTCAAACTTATATATTACATTTTTGGTTTTCACTTATTTCATATTCATTTTTTATTTTTTATATATATCTATTTTTTATATTTTTTACATTATTACACTTGTTAACAAATAATTTAGATTTTTTTAATTAGTTTATATTTATTTATTTATTATTTGCATAATATTTTAACAAAATTATTAAATTACTTTAAATGTATATTTTTTAGTTTTTTATTTGTAATTGATTTCATTTCATTTTTTGTTAGCTCAAATTATAATTAATTTTTTTTTATAGATTGTTATATATATTTTATATATTATATTTATTTTATATTTATTTTATATATTATATATATTATATGCATACATAACGTTTTATAGATATTACGTATATTTCGTATATGTATAGATTATATTTGCTTTTTTTAAAAACTTTTATTTTCTGTTTATTAAATTTTAAATTAATTTTGCTTAATATTTTTAGTTTTGCTTATTCATTAATTATATATATAAATTATATATATATTATTATGTACTAATATATATATATTATACATATATATATTATTATATAAATATTTCTTTAACTATTTTTTTATTTTATCTTTTGTTATTTGATTATAAACAAAAGAAAGATACATTGTTTTGGTATTATAAAAATACGGTGTAAATTTTTTGTAAATCTTATGCAGACTTTTGAAAGATAGAATTGAAGAATCGGGGTTATCAAATTTTTGCCAAAAACCCCTTCCTATTCTTGCGAAGATAGAACGAATTTTTTAATTGACCTACCTATCTATCAAATGTTTACCATAGCACCGATACGATTTTCTTTAAGATCTTTATTTTTTTTTATTTTTAAATGTTTGAAAATTATTTTTTGTATTAAAATACTAATTATGCAATCATATTATATTACATGCGATAGTTTGTGCGATTGTGATTTTTTTACCTATTGTACCCCCAAATGAAAGCTATATGATATAGTCAACCGATTTTGCTCAAATTCAACATAGTAACTTGAAAAACTTTTTGTTGCAAAACTAACGAATAATTTATACACTTTGGTATTCAGTTACAGACAAACATACAAGCATGAAAGATTATAAATTAAGTGGGTCTTCCGTAGCTAACAAGAAGGGCTAATTTTGAAACTTTCTGCATTTATTGAGAAAGCGAAATCCTTTATGGAAACGCTATCTAGCTGGCATGAAGACCCCCAATAAAGTGAAATATTCCCAAGAAAAACGTTTTTTTTTTTGGTACTTTTCTTTCTAAAGATCTAAATTTTTGAAAATCTTATATTTGATATTAAAATATTTGTTTATTAGAAGAATGGAAAAACGCTTTGTTGTACTTTTCTTTCAAAAGATCTAAATTTTTGAAAATCTACTCTTGATATTAAAATATTTCTTTATTATAAGTAAGAATGCAAAATTCTTTAAGGAAACGCTATCTAGCTGGCATGAAGACCCCCAATAGAGTGGAATATTGGCAAGTATAACGCTTGTTTTTTTACCTTAAGTCTTTCTAAAGATCTTTCTAAAGAGCTTAATTCTTCAAACATAATAAGAAGTAAATTATGCGTAGTAAGTAGCCGAAGGCCCCATTACTCCTATGTTGAATATAGGAAACCTTTATAAATAAATAAAATACACGAGAGCAAGAAAATTTTTCTATGTGGATTATGATTTCTGAAGAATACTGTCGGTAAGTCATAACTCGAGATCGTGTGTCCCATAAAGAATTTAAGCACTTTAATTTAAATGCTTAGTGCACAATTTCATCAAGGCGACTTATAATGGATATTTGTTTTATAAGCAAACAACTTTATACTCTACTTTCTATTTTTTGGGAAAACAAAACTTTTAAGTTGAAAAACGACGTAAAAAAATAATAAATATAAAAAAATGCACAACATAAAATAGTTCTAATACAATTATTAAAAAAAATAAAAATTTGCACTCAAAATTGTTGGCTGCTGCTGAGAAAAGTTAAATAAGAGTGGATAGCACCAGCGGAATTTTGATTTTGATTAACGTTGCACGCGAAACCGAAGGTTAATTTTTGTTTTGTTTTTTTAATTTTAATTTTTCGCAGAGTGAAAAACTTTTGTTCACATTTTCAGACAATTTTTTGCGACAGCATTGTTGCCGAAATGTTTTGCGATAAATAATTGACGATACAAATTATATGATTTTTTGTTTTGTTTTTATTTTTCTGCTTAAATTGATATTACAACAATTAATTATTTAATTGTAATTTACATTTACATCGATCATTTACATTTGTAGAGTGGACATATGTATATATAATATATAGAAGTCTATGCAAAATGCATATATGCTTCATACATATATATAGAGAGTGGTGTTTTTTTTTTGCTTTTCTTTTTTGTTTTTATTGTTAATAAACACTAATTTAATCACTACAGATACAATCACAATAATTTATACATCTTATTTAACACACACACATACACACCTACACACACACATACACTGCCCCCCTCCAAAAAAAATGCTGCTCTGCGCATTTTACATATTTGCTGCCACTCTTTTTACACAATTTGCAGCTTTTATGCATTAATTTAATTAAATAATTGCTAATTTGTTAATATATATATTTTATATAGACGCCACTTAGCACTAAAATGCTGCAGTTTACATTATTACCAAGTTTTTCAAGCAAGAGCTGAGTTTACTATAAGATCTAAGATATAGACATCTCTGGGCACTCTATGCATTTTGTTTTTTTACAATTTTTGCATTATTTCATTTTTTTTAATTACAATTTAAGCAAAATAATATAGAAAATTTGCGCATATTATGGTATTTATATTCATAATGTTTATATTAGTGCATATATTTTGCTGTTTTGCTTTAAAATAAAAAAAAAACTTTATACAAAAATTCCCTCAAATTAACTTAAAACGCCTAAAGAGAACACTATCCCAAGCAGTGCTGGGCGTTCTCGTTCTCGTTCTAGCCTAGCTTACATACAAACACTCAAAAACACACACAATTTTAAAATCTTTCAATCTATACAAAGCTATGGCTATACATACAATTATTATAAATATTAAAATATATCGTGTATATGTTATACTTGAATCCTGCAGTACTGAAGCTGCAGCATAATATCTCTCTATAAAAACAAAACAGAAACTGTAGGTTTTTGAAAAAATTCCAAATGTGATGCAACTATGTATCGACGCCGACTATGCATTCCTAAGCGATAACTAATAAGCTTTGATTTGACAAAGATTTTTGCTTTAAAAGTAGTAAAGATGTTGACAAACTTATAGTTGGTGCCGATTGATGATCAAGATCGAGGTGTGCATACGAACGTACAGAAAGGGTATAAAAATGACGAGGCATGGCTAGCAACAAAATAATCTTTTAATGTGACGCACGGGTCTGAGCATTACAACTTTTACTGAAATCTGTACAACATTTTCTTTCAGCATATTCAAGAAATTTTTACCGCAGAGTGCAAGGAAAAATGTAACAAACAATAAAAAAAATAGAAACTAAACTAATGTTATTTTGTTAGAACAATAAATTTTATGTTTATGCGAGCACCTAAAAGCACCAGAATATCTATCTTCAATGTACATATCGAATCGTTTGGGAAGCCTAACTAGAATGGCTTTTTTTTGTATTAACCAACAATTAGTTTAAAAACTTACGTTTTCGTTTGTTTTTTAGATAATAATTGTCTTTTCAGTCACCAAATGTGTGCTCATTTGTATTATTCATAAAACATACGATTCCTAAGTGCTAGAACGTGATGTGATAATTGAAAAGCGAAGTGAAAAAGATTAATTGCAGTGGGAGCTGCAACACTTCCGTACTAATGCACAGTACTGCAGGATAATTGTCTGTGTGGTGTGTGTGTGGTGTGTACATTATTTTAGTAGTTAGACAAAAAACTTGTGTACGATGGGACAGATTGTTTAAATTTCACTGCTGCTTATAAATTTAGTTTGGTAAATTAAGTTCAAACTAAATATAAATAAAAAAAAATAAAATCAAAAATATTTCTAAATAAAACTACGTTTGAATCGTTTCAGCTTAACTAATTACAAAAACTTGCCAGAACAAAAAACACAGGACACTTAAGCTCTTATCTCTTAGCTATATATATAATATACTTGATGCTTAAAACCTAAGATAAGTTCAACTTAGATAACTGCTGTATAGGATTAAAGGCAGCCGCTCTAGCAGTCACATTGCAAGCGTCTCCTTAATGATCTTTTTCATGGCATTACCCATGGAGGGCGCCGTTGAGCCAGATGTTGAGTAATCAAATTTAAACAAATAGGGCTGCACATCCGGAAAGCTAGTATCAAAGATCAAATCCAGCTCACTTTGGCTGGGTGTCTTGGGCACATAATCATGCCGATTCATCAACTCTGTTATATAGATAACCTTTTCGGTTAGCAAATCCGAAACATTTTCACGACACAACTGACGCTCATCCTCACTCTCGTGTTTTATCAAATCCAAATGTACCGTCCAAACCTCCCAGGGTATGGACTCCTGTTGGAATGGCCAACGGTTTTTCTTCTTTTGAAAAAACTCCAAACTTATTTGGCCCGAGCCGCAGCTTTCGTTGGAGCGCAGCTTCTCGCTAAACAAATTAATGGCACGTTTCACCTTGCGCGTCAGACTCTCCGAGGTGCAGCAGACATAGGTGAAATCTATGAAATCACAATCGACATCGGTATAGCCAACAGTGCCTATAGAGTATTGCGCATCCCCAGTGTACATATATTTGCCCAGCGAACGATGAAAGAGCACTGTATGAAAAATGCTGGCCACAGCCTCATCCACTTGACGGCCCTCCATGGCCAGATCAAAGACTTGCGAGCGTGCGTTCATGCTGTTCTATATAAATTGTTCTCTTGTGCAGCGCCTACAATCACACACACTCAGTCACACACGCTCTATCGCTATCTCTCACTCTCTCGCTATCTCGCTATCTCGCCCTCTCTCTGCTCTAATAGTTGCTCAATTTTTATAGATCTTGGAACTATACTGACTTTTATATTAAGACCCAATTTCTTCGTTTAGCTTAGCTTAGCTTGCATCAATTTAGTTACTATTTTAAGCATGCTCTCTTTCTTTAACTTATACCAAATAGCTCATATTTGTAGAGTCATAATATTTATAGAGTTTTTTTTTTGTATTGTACGTATATTTTAATATAAGATCGTACCCATGTATTTGAAGGTGCCACACATGGTTCGCGTTGTAGCACCCAATTTGAGCCACTTGCTGAGTCCAAAATCCGTTAATTTGATGTGAAAATTATGCGTTAGCAATATATTCTCGGGCTTGGCATCGCGATAGATAATGCCAGCGTTGTGCAGAAAATCTGTAAATAAAAATTATTAGTAATTGCAGAAAATATTTGTAAGTGTTATAGCGTAAGTTTTGTACATTGATCTGATATGTGTTCAAGTAAAGGTTTGCAGTTTGTAAGTATATTTAAAGTTGAATTAAATCTACTACTGACAACCCTGAAATATAATCCTAAACTTGCTACTTGTGTGTACCAACAATTCTGCTCTTCAAGTCAGCTGCTGTATTGTCTAGTTCTTCGAATGTGAGCTTATTTTTAAATGTTGTTTGAATATTAGTAGATTTTGAGTGGAAAGGGAATGCAGCAATCTAGAGACAGAGTTTGTTACAAGATTTCAATAGTTGGGCTTTAAATTTGCAGACTTTGAAGTTTTCAAAATCTTTGGATAATATGTCCTAAGTCTTTTAAAATGCTCTCTGTAGAGCGATGGTATAAATATCTTCTAAGGTTAAACGCGGCCGCAGAACATCTGGAACTAGTAGCGAGAAAGCCTGAAGTAAGGTCCATTGTTGCGGTATACCAGCAGGTCTATGCCCGAATCACACCTAATACTTGGTTACTAGATTTACATATTACGATATTGTACCAAAGCTTTAATTTTGAAGTCTTTGATTTGTAACTTGAACAATTTCGACTTATAATTTATGTGGATTGACGACGACTATCGTATCCGAACCAACCAAGAGCTGCATGAGCTCTACAACAACATAGATGTCATCCAGCGTCTTACGACACAACGTATGCGTTGGCTTGGCCATGTCGTTCGTCTGAACAAAGATGCTACAGCAAAGAAGGTTAACGAAGGGACGACCTAAGATGAAAGGACCAAGTGTAGCAGGACCCAGCTGAAGAAGCAGGGGCGCCTGGCGAGAGTTAGAAAAGTCGGCTGTAACCCGATAACGGGTTGTGATGGACAAACAAAGAAAGACAAATTTATGCGGATTATTCGTTAGTCTAGTCCCCCCCTAGTCTGATGTTATGGCTGTCTTCTATTAGGATTCAGAAAACTTAACGCAGGCGTTTGCCGTCCTCTCGATTAAAGTCTTTAAATTCGAGCGTGTGGTAATAGTGCAGCCGGCTTTGTTTTGGTTAGCTCTGAAATTTTAAGCTCTTCTTGCAGCTTACTAATGGGTGCGCCATTTCTTATGTCGGTTTTTCAATATTAAACAAGCTCACTTATTTTGGAAACGTCAATTCAGCACAATTTCATAGCTAAAGATTCGATCGATAACATCGAAAATAGTCGTTCAGTTGTCTTAACTCTACATGCACAGCATCGAAAATAACATGGTGATATTAGATGGCCATCTAGATCTTCGGATTTGCTTTCCCGCGGACTTCTTTTTGTAGGGTTTGGTGTACGCCAGCAAGCCACAGAGCATTGTAGAGCTCAAGGAAAATATTCGTGCCGCAATCTTTGCTATACCAACAGAGATGCGCGCAAAGAGAGCACATTTTGCTGTGGCCACTAAAGGCGGTCACTTGATTGCTGTTGTGTTCCAAAACTAGTATTGAATAAAAGTACCTTACGTTCGGTAATTGTTTGTTTTTGCTCTTCTTGTAATACATTGTTTCCATGCTGAAAGCACAGCCCTAACGCTGTCATCAAACATACTGAATTTCCGATGTGCTTCGATGTGGGATTGTTAAACCGAAACACAGCAAACTTTACGTTTAATATGTGACAATCATAATTCTTAATTAATATATAGGAACTGCACCGATGTGGTATGTTCTAGCAGTTTCTAAGAAACCAATGACAAAGAATGCTTGTTCCTTTTTAAGATTTCTATACATTTTCGCAATGAAAATTTTAACTGGAAATTGAGTCTAAGCTCTGACTGTGAATTACTGCTTAGTCATGAGTCAGGCGCAAACTTAAGCCAAATCTTTGCTCAACTTAAGTAAACTTGCGTTCAAGTTTATTTTTCTTCCAACATTTAAGCGCCTGAAACAGTGTTATTAAGCAATGTTCCAAGTCAGACAATAACAATAATCATTTAAAAATCAACCTGTGTGCTTATAACTTATCGCAATGCTGCATGGCGAAATACACATATATATATATACTACGAGGAGTAGCTGTCTACCAACAAGCCCTTTGTGTTGGACCTACAAACTTGCCTGATGAATCAAGCCGTTTGTAAATACACTCAGCAGCTATATCTAGTATATACAAATTTTTCTATACACACGCTTGGAGCTGTAAACAATTGTTTATAAATATTGCTGCTACTTAAAATCGTATTTCTATTGAACAATTTCTAAGAAATCTAAGCATTGGAAACATTAACTGGCATCGTCTGGAACAAGAGCCTATAAATACAGTGCACACGTACATGAAACAGCACAAAAAGTGTTCCACTGCAAACTACAATAGTTTAGTTTTACAATATTATATATATATATATATATATATATATATATGGAAACATATCATAGCAACAGGAGAACACGAGAGATTACGAAATAAGTACAAAGGATGGCTGCTATACTCTCTGCTTCTAGTTGTCACAAAATGCAGCGCATTTGAACGATACAAGCATACACATACTCTGCATACTATCTACATTATTATCTTAAGTCTTGCTCCTTACGCTTTGTAGTTAAGCTTGGTTATCAGTCGTAATATACAATATTTACTTGTCAACTGAATCATGGACGGGTAGTTATCACAAAAACAAAGACAAAAACAAAAAACGCAAAAATATGAAACGAATTCGAGTTTTGTCGCAAGTCCAAGTCCAATGTCTCCGTGACTCACCAATAGCAAGTGCAATTTCGGCCACATACAGACGCGCTAAATCAAGCGAGAATTGTGAAATTTTTGTTAACAGCTCACCGTTGGGCACATACTCGGACACTGTGGCAGCCACATGAAATGAATAAAATGCTTAAGTAAATTTACAAAAAAAAATCGTTGTTTTACATACAAATATGCAGATTATGACGATTTTGCCATAAATCAATTTGTTGCACTATAAAAGGATGATGACCACAGAGCTTTTGTATATCCGCCTCGTCCTTAATCTGTTGCAGGCTGTTCTCCTCTATGAGCTAGAAATATTGCATAATTTTAGTTTAAAATAGTTAATACGCGTAGAGTAAATGTTTAGTACTTTGGATTTCTTGAGCACTTTTAATGCATAGCTCTTTGGCGCAGAGCTGGCGGCAGCGGCAGTTTGCTGCTTCGTTGTATTTATTGCAGTTAAAGGCTTATCGCATACTTTGAAGACCACACCGAAAGCACCCTTGGCTACCAGCTGCTCTATGCTAATCTGCTCGTTGCGACTGCACTCCTTAAAGTGTGAACTAAAAATTGCATTTGTCAGTGGCTTGTGCCATTGCGTCTTGGAGCGACGTGAGCCCTGCAGCGATGTCCAGCTATTTGTAAATTATTATAAATTTAATAATATTTTAATTAAGCAAAAAGCAATGGCAGCCGACATACGTACATACCTTTTGCGTGTGGCCTTGTTGCGATGCCGAAATGAATTGCGCGTGGCCGAGAAGCTCCAGTTGAGGCGACCACCACTGAGACTGCTCAGACTCCACGTTGAGAGCTTTAAAATAGAAAGCATAGCATGTTATTATGCCGGCAATGACTACCTCACCGCTGTGTGCTGGCATGAATCATAATAACAATTGAAGTGTATTTTCTAAGGCACTTTATGTAAATAGCTTAAGTTATTCATTAACACATACATACACACACGCACTGCTTCTCAGCTGTTTGCGATCGGAGAGTATTTGTTGTTTTGCCTAAAATTATGCGTATAATGTGAAAATCGCTGACACGGCACACAAAACGCAAGGGCAACACAAATAACTCGTAAATAGATACAAAAATAGAGAGAGAACTTAGCACAAAATCTACCTGCGTCCTCAAGCAACGGATCCTTCTCGCTTTGTCCAGCACTACTGCTCTTGTCTCTAATCTATTTCACCTTTTACGTTTTTGACTCTCTTCTGTGTTGCGTCTCCAAAAGAATATTTATAAATTTTACGCTTCTGTTTGGTTTTATAATTATTATTAATTTTTTCTAATATTTAACAAATGGCACACACATGTGTAGCTAGTCAATTAATTTGTAAACTTTAATGCAAATTGTTTTTTACACGTTTACACAAATATTATATATTTTTATATATTTGTTTTTTTTTTTATTTTCTCGGCGACGCCTGCGAGCGCGTGTTTGGAACGGCGGTCTGAGACTGAACGACGACACGTGTGAATATTTGCAAACAAGTGAAGCGGGCGGGCGAGCGGCACACATCATACCCAAGCAGAGAGCGCGAGAGTGTGAGAGTGAGCAATGAGTAATGCGTGCGTGCATGATCGATCAGCTGAGCGCAAGAGCGAGTTCGGCTAGCCAAACAGTCGGAGACAAAAAATTAGTCTAGCTTTATATAATTGAAATAATTTATGTATGGCATTGTTTTCATAAAAGCGTATACCACATTCGTCACTTAAAATTTTACTTTTCTGCTTTAATGTTTTACTTTTTACATTTGATTTAAAAATAGCGCCAAAGTAGAAATTCAAACTAAGATTAACAAGCATATGGCACAATGATCTGTCCCCTCTGCCACCCTCACATCTACGATTAACATTATGGAAAACATTAGCCTTCGGCTAAATTAAGTATTAACAGTTTGTATTAGGTGATATAAAGGGTGTTTTTTTGAGGTATAGAACTTTAAGTTGGCATTACTGTTCAAAATAGCGAGCTGTCAAGTAATTTATTCTCAGCTTGATTTGGCAATTCATCTGAAAAACGCTTGCAAAAAGTGCAAGTAGTGCCCAAAACGAGATTGCCGTTGTTGCCGATTTTCATTAGCTAATTTTGTTGAAGCGCACTTCTGTTTGAATGGCTACGTCAACAAGCAAAACTGCCGCATTTGGAGTAAAGCTTCCTATTTTACATCCAGAAAAACTGACTGTTTGTTGCGTTTTATGGGCTCGTGGAATCATTCAGTCCGTACTTCTTCAAAAACGTTGCTGGCCAAAATGTTTCAGTCATTGGTGATCGGTATACAGCCATGATTTCTAACCCTTTCATTCCTGAATTGAACAATTGTCCAGGAGCTTCCAACAAGACACGCGCAACATTTATGAAAGACACGTTTGGTGACCGCCTAATGTCACGTTTTGGAATTGTGAATTGGCTGGCCTCCAAGATCTTGTGATTTAACACCGCTAGACTACTTCGATAAGGAATATGCGGATAAGCCACAAACGCTTAACCATTTGGAAGGCAACATTCGCCGTGTTATGGGCTATGAATGTTGGAAAAAGTCATCGAAAATTAGACGTCCAGATTCGACGACAGTCGAACCAGCCGTGGCGGTCATATGCCAGAATTCATAGATTAATTCTAATGCCACAATATTATCTTTTCATATGAATCGAATAATATATCGTTGTTTTATGATTTCAGAAATTTTAGAATAAGCTGTATTTCTGTTGTTTGTATTCAAATTGTTTAAAACTTCTACAGGGTTTGCCTAATGAAATATTGATGTTCTTTTGTTTTGGAGTATTGAGCAATCGGTTAATATATGTCTTAAGTTCAAGGGGTTGGAATTGCAGAATGTGCATTGTGGTGGTGTAGGTACATCAGTTTGCGTATAATGTGAGTGAGTAAGTTTTGTTTAACTGAGGCACATCAGTTTAATTTCATCTGATCTGTGAATTTTCGAATAGTTATTGAATTGGGATAAGAACTTTGCTTTAGCATTCTTTATATTTTGGTACCAGGAGGATAAGTTTACACAGTTTTCACGTTTTTGTATGTTGTGCATATTTTTAAAATATTTTTTCGTATTCGCGAGTTTCAAGTTTGGTGTTGTTATAAGGGGGAATTTCCTGGCCTTATTAGCTGCCATACCGGCAGGCCAATATGGCCGGGAATCTATACTAGCCTACATTTTTGACGATGATTTATGAGTTGGTTTCTAATATTGGATGGGTATTAAATGGTGTTGTCAATATTGTTGATTGGGTCTAATGCTCATAATGAGTCTGAACAAATTAAGTGTATTCCGGACTGCAATAATTTCTGCTGAACACAGTAGAATATTCAGAAAAAATTTCTAGTTTTATGATCTGATTTTCAGTAGTAATAGCAACAACAACACAGTAATGAATGTGGCCAAATTAATATCATTAATTATTATCAAATCTATGTGTCATTTCCCAATGACACCAAAAACAAATCGTAGACGCCACTCCCAGAAGACGTCAGCTAGCAGCCCCATCACTGGGATAAGTCGCATCTGGCCTATCGCCATTTCGATCGAAAATCCAACCGATAACAACAACCAAAACAAGAGAATAAAACATAAACGGCTCCACAAACTCGATAAAGACCATAGGCATTTCAAAAATGGACACGAATTGGACAATGGTACGATAGAAGCTAGGAAGGCGACCTGAAGAAGTGCCATCCTTTAACAACTGGCCTAGGCGAACACAAACAGTCGGCGCAAAACACGGTTCGATGAAAGTTTCCAAGCGGAATAATAAGGAAAAGAAAGACGGTGCATACCTTGAAAATATGTAAAAATTCACACATCAAAGCCAATTTTAATATTGTTTAGTCATAAGGTGCACTGGACTTCAGTGTACACCCAAAAATAATCGCAGACGTGTATAATAATTAGGTAGGCCAGTGTAAATACTTATACACACAATATGCCCACGACTGTAGCACGGGCGGGTTTTTGTTTACTATATTATGCTTCTTTAAGGCAAATAAATAATGTTCTTTTGAGAGCAAAACAAAAAACTTGGCCAAAATAAGTATGTACATACATATGAGACAACATCCCTAACGTGCCTGAATTATGCGAACGATCGATGCTGCTGCGTGAAGGTTGTGGTTGAACGATGACATTGCATACGGAAATTGCGTAGCGAAAATTGTGGGAGAGAGAGCAACACAACGCAAAAAAAACCAAATAAAAATAATAACAAATTTGATAAGGCGCAAAAGGCGTACGAGCATAAAGAGAGGCAGCAATCACAACTGTATGTATGTACATATGTATGTGCATATGTATATCATAGCGTTGTATCTGTGTGTGCTTGTGTGCGTGTGTGTGTGTACATTAATTTGCGCAGTGGCGTGAATATAACAGCAATGCGGAAATTACTCAGACTAATGCATGAAAATGAAAGAGAACGCATGCTTTACAGACAATGAAAGAAGAAGAAAGAATTGAACAGTTTTAACAGTAAATACAACACGTGCCAATTTGGATCAGCCCACGCATTGAGTGCGAGAGAGACAGTGAGAGACAGAGAGAGAGTGATAGCTAGAAAGAGAGAGTGCGCGGGAGCACAAATGCTGTGGTGTTGTTCCTCTGCAAAATGTTGCCCCCTTCAGAAAACTATACAGGTAGAGTCATCCTGCAGTGACTCTCAATAATTGTTGTCAGATCATGTCATTTGTTGTAATTGTTCATTTACATATTCATTCATTCATTTATTATTAATTTAGGCACACAAGCAAGTGCAGTTGACCTCATAGAGCGCGGATAATATAATATAGAACTAATGCGATTTTAAAAAGGACACCTAACAAACCAGAGGATTATGACCTAAAAAAAGCTATAAATAATAAAATAATAAGGAATATAAATAATCAAATTTATGTAAACAATTCATTTCTTGTTATAAACTTTAATTTTATGATAGCTTTAGTATTTTGTGTAAACACTTTACGGACAGTAGCGCATCTATGAAAAATTTGATTTTGTTGAATTTCTCGTTAGGTGTACATACTTTTGTTATTGTTTTTCTACATTTTAATAAAAAACATTTGAACAATTAGATGTACATAAAAAAAATTGCATGAATTTAAACAAAAGGCTTGTATATTTATAAATTATTATAAATTATTTTCAATGTGTAAACACTTTCTTGACAAACTGTATATCTGACGCTGGCTAGGAACTAGGATTTACAATGTAAAAAGTTGGAAACAGCAGTTGGCCTGAAAGTTTAAACATTTGTTAACAAAAGCTGCCTAGAAGATTGCCGTTGATACAAGTTTGTTCTGTTTGGTCTAAGATGCTCGATTCGGCAAAGCAAGATAAGTTAAGATAAAGAAAGATATGGATTCAATAGAACGTTCGAAAGCTAGGAAATCATAAAGATTACTATAGTTACGGCATAAGACTCCAAATGGATCGTGCAAACAAACTATGTAAACCGAATTATGTTTTCAAATAAAATGTGTTAATTTTTTACACGATTTTATAGCATTTAGCATGATTAAAAATTGTTTGTGCTTACTTTTTTTTTTTAATTTAATTTTTGCAAAGTATGTTTATATCACAAATTTAGGGGGGGGGATTGAAGTGTGTTAATATTTTGTGTTTGGCAAAGAAATTTGTTTTCCTATCGTTACATATAATTTAACAACAAAAACAAAACAAAACTTTATATCTTTAGATTTTGCTACTTATATTATGAATCCCTAAAAGAAAACAACAAATACAAAACTAAAACGGAAAGCAATTTCTTTGAAAACCAAAATGGAAATTTTAGATCGCCTTTGAAATAGCGAAGAACCAACATTTCTTGGCAAAATGTTCGGTTTAAATGACGCCACAATAAGAATTATGAAAAAATTAAATTGCAATTAGGCAAACGCTAATTTCTGAAACGAAATTATCTGCTAAGTCTTCATAATACACTAGAAATGCTGAGATGGAAAAAACACTCATAATATGGCTTGAGGACAATGCACAGAAACGAATTCCCGTAGACGGAAACAATATCAGATAGCAAGCATTAAGGTTTTATAAAATTATAAAAGATGAAGAACCGTCTACCTCCATACAATCAACTACTGAGAAGAGGTATATATTTTCTGCAAGCATAGGAATTCCCCAAAGGCATGCGCTTCATAACATAAAAATCTAGGGCGAGATTACTTCAGCAGATCAGAAAGCCGCCAAAGATTTTCAACTAAAACTGAAAAAAATAATAGCCGTTGGGCAATACGGTCCGGATAGTCCAGATTTTTAAATCCAACGAAACTGGTTTTTCTTGGAAAAAAATGTCGAGAAGAACCCTCGCCAAATTGCAAAAAAGTGCTGCTGGTTTTAAAGTTGCAAAAGACCGAGTCACATTTTTATATTGCAGTAACGCTTCTGGAGATCGAATGTTAAAACCCCTGCTTATGAATCGTGCTCTTCAATCTCAAGCAATACAAGGTGTCAATTTTGATACATTGCCAGGAAATTGGATGACAACTACAGTTTTCACAGAATGGTTCATTATTTTTTTTGTACCAGAAACTATATGAATGAAAAAGGCTTAAAACTTAAAGTTCTCCTGTGGGTAGACAATGCACACGGGCATCCTCAGTTGGAACACGAAAATGTGCAAGTTTTCTTCCTGCCACCGAATAACGAATGTAAAAATAAACATATTTGTGATTTTACTTCTTAAAAAATCCTTGTTTTTCACAAATTTTAATAGGTTTTAGAGGTTACGAACCAATCACCTATTTTTGCATAGGTTTTACACGGTTTTTTCTGGAACCAATCTGTCGTGAAAGAACAGAATTGGGTGTAATTGATTACAAAATGATAATAATGATAACAACGAATTGGCCACTTTGTGCTCCACGAAAGGCATACATATCGACTCTGATCCTTATCTTGTTGCAGCCAAGATTCGCATGCGGTTGTGCTATGCGAAAATCGTGTACCCCAGGCACGCAACGAATGCTAGACGTCGCTAAGCTGCTATTACAATGAACATTCAAAGCCTACTCTGCTCACGAAACTGCTCAGCCGACGCAACTCCCTCCGTGACGATATCGGCGGATTTGGAACGGATTTTACGATCACTTCATGCGATATACTGCGGAAGATACCTTTGGTATTAAGCGCCCACCCTAACTGAACCTATAATATGATGAGGAGTGTCACGAGGCAACCGTAACGTGAGCGATATTGGAAAATAACAGGGCGAAGAGGAAGGAAGAGAGTCGACTTCTTAGGCGCACAAAACAGAAGCAGAAAAGACGCGAGCAAGAGGAATTGATGTGTAAAGGGGACAGAAATGGCGCTCGCAAATTCCATCAATGAGTCAAGCTTCAAGTCGAGACTTATTTACTTTCGGACTGGAAATTAAAATCTGGTTACAGATACGCAGAGTACACTGGAATTATGGAGGGATCATTTCTGCCCAGCTGGTAGCAGGCGAAGATGTGACAAATCTCGCCATTGGAGCAAATGTACTGACACTATCAATCGACGATAATGTGGATGTTACTCCATCTACTCGTAACGAAGTCAGAGCTGCAGCAGGCTGGTGGCGACAAGCTGATAAGGTGCATGCCTCGGCTTCTCTGCAAAATATGTCTAGCAGAGAGGAAGCTCAGTGTCCCTTGTCCTGTGCTGACGAAATGCGCAAATTATTAGGGAGTTAGTTTCTCCCTATGAAAAACTGAAGCTATATGCGATCACACTAATCGAACCGTACCAGTACGGCTTCAGACCTGGTAAATGCAGGTCTTTAGACTGCGCCAAATCCTGGAAAAGATCCACGAAATACGAATCGACACATACCATCCCCTTGTCAATTATTAAACCGCACTTGATAGCCTGATAAGAGACTGAGTTCGGTATTCAATCCGAAATTGATGCGACTTTGCAGAATCATATTAAGCACCAGCATTTGCTTTCTTTAGCTAGGAAATGACGTCTGTAAATGCTTCATTCGAAGTTTCAGACAAGGCGACACTCTTGTCGTGCAAGCTCTTCAATTTCACAATGAAAGGGGTACTGTGGAAGGCTGGTGTGTGTCATACTAGCATTATTTTCTACAAAAGTGTCCAGTTGCTTGCATACGATCATGATTTTGAGATCATTGAGCGTTGTTAGCAAGAAAAATTCTTCGCAAAGAAAGTTCTTTGTTTAGTTTCGATCGATTTCAAGCCTAGTAATTTGAACCATTTTTGTATATTAATTAAATATTATATATTTAAATAAAATAGAATATGAAAACAGAGTTGTATTTTTTAAGAACATTTTGTTTTTCGTTTAAATGATTTTCACATTCTTAAAGATTTTTCTTTTTGCCGCTGGATAATTTGTCGAAACATTTTGGAAATGTCAGAAGATTTCATACCTTGGCTCTATGTAAGTCTCTACAAAAGGACCAACAATTATTTGCTTATTTTCTTGAATTTTTAAAGATAAACGTGATCGCTCCAAAGCAGATCATGCAGTTATCTATATTAATGACTGTACGCAGAGAGCAGGTACCGCGACACTGCCGTTCGTCTTCAATTAATAGAGACTTACATAGGCAGATGGTGTCAATATGCTCAACTCCACCCTCCCCTCCCATTCAAACCACCCCATAACCCATAATCCCATGTCAGAGAGACCTAGATCTGTGCGTTCAGATATCCGCAGCGAACTACCTGCCATTTCCCGAGTAGCTCACCTTCCACTAGACATAAAGGACAGGCTTCAGATTATCCAGACGGAGTCAGTGAATAACTACATCTCCAACTCAAGGCCTAACCCAGTCCTGGGCCACAGGCCACCACCCATCCACAAGTCCGAGTCTTCCCTTCTCCGGCAGCAAAGAACTGCCCTGCGCCAACTCCGCTCAGGTTAATCGAAACTGTTGAATAACTACCTGGCGAGAGTTAATGCAGAGGTAGTTGACTCCTGCCCGCACAACACGGACCACCTCTTTTTGTGCCCAGCGAGGCCCACCAGCCTCACCCCCTCATCCCTTTGGACAAATCCAGTCGAGGCAGCCCGCTTCCTTGAGCTGGATAGAACTAGGCTCTAATGATCTCATCTTTCTAATCTTTTTTCTATATTCTCTTTCCACATACGTGGTGCACCGATATAGTTGTTACTACAACAACCCTCGGATTAAGAGGCGACTACGCCAACTCTACGCTAACGAGAACCACTCCACCCACCCAAGCTGAAAAAAACCTTCATGTATTCCTAAACGCTGGCACGATACTTTTTCAGCTCAGTGCTTATTCATAACTTAAGGCATCAAAATTATTAACGAACCTGTCTCGAGCGTTGTTGCTGCTGCTGCTGCACTGCTTGCGTTGACGTTGCGTGGATCGGAGCTGCAGCAGCTGTTTGTTGCTCAGCTGTCCTCTGGTTGTTGTTGTGACTGGAGGTGTTGTTGCTGCTGTGGATGCTGCAGTGCGTTGCGTTGTTTCTTTGTAAATATTTTCTGCTGCTGCTGCTGCTGCCGCCGCCACAGTTAAAGGTTATCGCTGCGCTACGTTGTAGCTGCTGCTGTTGTTGTTGCTCTGGCGCGGCCACTAAAGCTGCTGTGGTTGTTGTTGTTGTTGTTGCTGTGTTTGCAAGTCGCTGTTGCGCTGAGGTTTGTGTTGTTGTTGTTGCTGCTGTGGCTGCTGCATCGGTTGCACCTCCAGAATTTCGGGATGTCTTTCTGTTTTCATGCCTCGTTTGCGCGTTGCCCATCAAAAGTTTTGTTTGTGGGTTAAACTAATCAATTGTCGCTCTTTTTCTTGCCTTATGGCGTTTGCCATATGCTTCTCGCTTTGTTGTTAACACACACACACACACGCACACACACACTCACTCACTCACTCACACTGACGCACTACGCACTCACACCAGCAGCAGCAGCTACGTTTAATTTTACACAACTTTTGTTTTTAACAACAACATACGTTAGTTGCATTTTATTTAAATATACAAAAATTATATGCGTTTTATTAGTTTTGCAGCCGACAAAGTGAATTTAGAGGCGCCACTATTTTTGCACAAACAATAAAAAAAAAACCAAATTATTTTGTGGCCTTCCTTTTGCTGATATTTTGCCTGCGCTGCAGTGCTATCGATGTGCAACTATCGATGTGACAATTTGTAGCGCTTATCGATATTTGTTTGTGGCAGCGCACAAGTTATATGTTTTTTATTTTTACAAATTGAGCCAATGCTTGTTAATTGCATTTATTTTAAAATAAATTTTTATGAACAAAATTATATTTCTTGTTGTTGTATGTGAAATAGTTATTTAAAATTTTAACCGATTTCATATGACCGCTTAGTCTGGCAGCGCCAAACAATTTCTATGCTTTTCCAATACTAACGTTATGAATGTCTGGCAACGCCAAGCCGCTTGTACTAACTTAAGACCGTTTACCAAGTCGATAAAATTTACTACAAATGTTTGTTCGCTTTTGTTACATTATTTTTGCAACATTTTGTTGTACGTAAGAACATAAAGAAAGACAGAAGCTCATATTGCTGTACCGTAGGTGCTATGAAGGTGCTCTCTTGGCCGTAAGAGACAGCAGCTGTAGCAAGTTGAGCACACAAAATCTCGAATGAAAACTAAATGTAATAACACAAACAGTACCAGCTGATCGCTGCTCGAAAAGGCTGCACTTTGGCTCGGCGAGAGTTTCTCAGTGGATGGCAATACCTCTTGGGAATATCACACGCACATACACGTGTATTTTGAGGTAATTAAGTGCTCCTCGTATGAAGTCTAGCATTTGTTGTGCAGACTGCTCACTTCGTGAGAATAACCACTCGCTGGTTGACTTTTAAACTATTGAACTTATGTTTATCACAATATCTATGCAGATTGTGACTCAGCTTGCACAGCCTCATCCCACACTCCATAAACAAGACTCGGAACTCAGCTGGGCTAGCCGTCTACGAAAGGCTTTGCGTGCGAGCGAGCATGACCATGAGACAACAAAAAGAAGTCTCGAATCGTAGTTGGGGTTGTAAACGACCAGCAAACGATACGCGCAGAAGAAAGCATAGTTTGCATCAGCCAGGAGAACCACTTAAAGATTCCTCAAGCGTTTGGAAGGCTTTCAGTACGCACAAATGTGGTCTTGAGCATGGAGCACGGTAAGCACATAAACTATAACTAATAAGAATAAGGTCTTATGTTAACTGCATTTCTAGAGAAGATGTGGAGCGCATCAGCAGCTGAAGCACTGCATGCATTCAAAGAATCTAATGGATTGTTGGAGACTATACCTGATTATGTGCCCCTACTATATAGCAGACGCGGATCACAGTTTTGCTCTAGGTGACTGCAAAAGATACGTTTGTAGAGCAGCAGAATTTGCATCAGGCTGAGCAACGCTGCTGGATTACTCAAACGTATTTGGACTTTTACGTGCGCTTTCCATTGGTCATGAGCAGCAGCAGCTGGTAAGTATTGAAATCATCTCTAAGAAATGCCACAGCTTATTTTGTAACTATTTTGTATTGAATAGCCGGATCAAGCCAGTTGTAATCGAACAGTCAACCATACCACTTGGAATGTGGAATAGTTGGCATTGCTGGGCTTATTGATGGCCATGAGGAGTAGCAGCTTGCATCAGACTGATCAATCGCTGTTCATCCGTTACGCACACAAAAGTCCAAAATATAAAGTTTAAATGAAGTGTGAACCAAAAACCGCATTGCCTGCCTGCAAGACGACGCATCAATCGCAAAACCGAACAATCAACAATTTTCGCATTACTACCAGCCTGAGCCAATATCTAGCCGTCTCCCTTGAGAGATTGTTCTGGTGCAATAACGAAAACTAAATAATAATATTTTGCAACGCTATTGAAGTCGGTTCTATTTCTGACATTGTTTTCTGCTCATCAGATCTTAAGTCGTGAAGTGAAAAATGTAGCTTAGAAATAGGTGGAGACGCAAGGTTGCGACCTCTTTTTATCCATAAAATTATTCATTTCAAACAAAAACGTTTGTAGTTGGAATAAACAACTAAGTAGATAAAAATGGAAGAAAGCTTAGGTTTTTGAATAAAATATATGTTTTGAAAACCTACTAAAATATAAAAACTTGTATGCGCTATTTCTTAGAATTTTGGCTTTGTCGAAAAGCACTTTTAACTTCAGATACCATACGGAATACCCATAAAAATCTGATTGAATTTATTTCAAATGGTTTCGTCGTAGTTCTATTTCATATAGAACTATCTGTGTATTGATCGCAAATATTGATCTTTGAAAAATCTTTAGACTAATCTAACTAATTCGTTTGCGATAGGCAACGACTTCCATGGGAATATATTCTTTTCGGAACAACAAAAATACTATATGAAATGTTTAAAACCAGCTGAGATTTGTTTTTTAATTTATTTGGCGGCGCCGTCCCTGTGTGCGAAGTGTGCTGCGCCAAGACAATAGGGGCGCCACGCCGCCACTGCCACCTAAATTATTTTTATTCCCTAAATTATTGTGATTTTTGTAATGGAGCATCGATAAGTAAGTAGGTACAGTAGGCGCAACATAGGCCTTGTAAAGCTTATTGAACAAGTCTCTCAATATTTAATGTTTATTATTATTGAAATTCTTAGTGAGGCCAAAAAAATTGCCGAAAAATCGACACATCGAGACAGAATTTGAAACTGCCTGATCCAGACTGCTAAGATGTCGTAAAACTCCCGAGAGCTTTGATTATGAACACGAAGACCAAACTATAAATGATTCGAAAACCTCTTGTAAAATTAATGTATTTTTTTTATATATTAGATCAAGCGTTATCCTCCGTAGATGAAAGATTTGGTTTATTGAATAATCACAACGTGGTGTTTAATTTTTTATTTAATTTAAGTGATGACCAAGTTCAAAGACGAAAAATAAGTAGCTGTCATCGTTTATAGAAGAAACTTTCAGCAAATGATTCATTGGCCGATGATTTGTGTGTGGTCTCAGCAGCCATTATTCAAAAAATTAAATAATTTTGTGGTGAACATGCTTGAATTTATATATTTAAACAATTTGCCAGCTGTTAGTTACAATAGCAAGCGCGGAAAGCTTCTTTTCTAAATTAAAACTTAGACAAAAATAAGCGGCGCTCTACGATGAGTCAGCATAAATTAACAACAATATCCATAGAGGAAACCATGCCATATAGAGCTACATGAAACTGTTAAGGATTTTGCAAAAGAAAAAAGCGAGAAAAGTGTAAATATTATAATTTTGGCATGTTTATATTCTTGCAAATGTTAGACTCTTGTTGTTTTTTATATAAAACCTGTCGTAGGTACGTAAAAGTCATATTAGTATTAATATTCTTAGATAAAAGTCAGTTGTTATTAATATTTAAGTATAGAATTCTAAATATGTTAACATTTTGTTTGAGTTTTATTTTTCGCAGTAATTGGCAAGCAGATGCGTATGGTATTTACCTATTTAGTATCTGAATTCCTAAATGTTCTGCAGTTTTGTACACTTAAGATATTAATGATAATATTATCTAAGTACTATAAAAGCAGAGAGCATTTATTTAAGTCAAAATTAACAATTAAAAATATTCATTACAAATTTAAATTCGTTATTTATGATGATTCGTTAAAAAAGAGATTCCGCGTAAATTTCTTGACTTCCTCTCTGTAATATAGCAAACATGTTATGAATCTGAATAGTATTTAGCAGTTTTCTGCTAACAATTATTTATTTAGTTTTTATTTTTTTAATAGTTTAAGTATTTAATATAAAGCTAAAGTATAACGAGCAACAGCTACTAGGGCCTCGGTCTACCAAAATTGGGCTCTTATTAACTACATTTTGAAATTCGTTGACTAAATGAACTGTTTTGCCAAAAAGGACAGGGATCAAGACAAAGACAAGCCACTGTAAGGTTGACACACTCAGTTCAATACTACGTTGGCGAAACTCAGTCAGTTCTGCCCAGGGAGCGCGTCATGATCGCAAGGAAAGCGGACAGCGTTTGGCCAGTAAGCGCGCCAGGTTTACCGAGTGGTGGACTGGAGTATAAATTCTTTGTGACAAAAATCCTGGACAACGCTGAGTTATCTGTGCACGACAAAAAAGAGTTTCTGTGATCTGATTTTTTTTTTGAAAATAAAATATTTAAATTATGTTATTAATCGTAAATAGCTATATATTGACGCCATGGGTCTCTGTAGTGCTGTTGCAGCGTGCTCGCCTCTAAATCCGAAGGCCCGTGGCTTGAGCACTGGTGGGTTTTTTGCCAGCACTGGCTTAACTAGCATATTGCCGCCCGTTGTCTATGTAAGTCTTTAATAATTAAAGATGCCGCCGTTCGTAGACGGTTATAAAGTATAGGTCTCTCTTCTCTACGAACAGCTATTGATGGAGATGTTTCCATGTTCCGCATTTAAAGCAATGAACGCATAAGTCAAGAGCAATAAATTTACTTCAATTTATATCATACCCAAATGGGCTTGGAATACTTTCAATTTTGTGTTATATATTTTAAGTATTTTAAGTAGACCATTTCGGTTCCAATTTTGTGATTTCGTCTCTTATAATTTCATTTTGTAAATGCAGTTGTACACCAACAAAAAAAGCTGTTACGCAGCCAACCTAAAATGATTTTAAATCGTTTTGAACACATTCGATAGCTAGACAATCATTTGTTGAAATGCGCACGCTTTGGTATGTCGATTTACGAATAGAAATGTAGAATAGGCCTAAAATGTTTTACTAAATTTAAAATTGCCACCAAAATGTCAGTGTCCAACACTAGCAGCAAAAAAGTATTTTTGTCGATCTGGCAGCATCGATTTACTGGCGACACTTTCCAACACAGTAGCACCGCCTGCAATACTTTAATGTCGCCCGTAAGCAGCAAGCTATATTAAATAGCGTACGCTGCAAATTGGTGATTTTTCCGCTACAATTGTTTTAAGTTTGTCGTAGTTTGAGTCTCAAATAAATTATTAACAAGTTGCAGCTACAGCGCAACGCGCAGACAAACAAGCATGGACATAAATTTGAGTCTGGATGAGATTATTGAGCGTAAGCGTAGCAACAACCCTGGCGGCAGAGGCAATGACAAAAAATTGTAAGTGCAAAAAAAAATCAAATTTAATTCATGCAATTACACTGCAATTGCCTTATATCTATGTATATATATTTTTTTCAATCGGCTTATTAATTTGCTTGTGTCACAAAGCCAAGCCAAATTGAATGTAGCTCACAAAATGGTCTACAAACCGGCCTTTAAGCCGGCAAAGCAGAGCACGTTGCAGTCGCGTTCACAGACGCCTGCACGCAGTTTTGATGCTAGAAATAAGATAATACAAAAAACGCGTGCCAAAATTACCGATGCACGCGATATACTTAATAAGAATATGCGCCAGTCGGGCGTCGATGTGCGTCAATTGTTGTTGAAGCGCAAAAAGGGTACAATGCTTGGTGGCAGTGCTGGCGGCGGCGTCTCCAATTCAGACGCTGCCATGCATTATGCTGCACCACGTATAAGTATTAATAACATGCATAAGGGACGTGGCTCCAATCGCACTATACACATGGGCAATCGTCCGGGCGTACCTATGCCAACACACTGGGATGCCCACGAGAGACGCCATATGTCGGGCGTCAACAAACCACTGACGCATGCACGACGTCCATATATGTCGCGTGCTGCAGATCATTTGATGCTAAAGACATTGTCACCACGTGGCTACGTGGATCATGACAATATGCAGGATATGGAGGATGGTAAGCTAAACAGTTTATTTTTTAGACAATTTTTAATAGTTTTTTTTTTTTTTTTTGCTATTCTAGAGGAAATAACACGCACGCTGCACATTGGCGGCTATAATAAGCCCAGCTTAAGCTCAAGTGGTGGTGGCTCATCACTCTATAACTTTGAAAACTATGACATGGACGAAGGCATGAGCTCCTCCAAGGCTGTAAACAAAAAATTGCATAAAGATCCGTTTGCCATCTATGAATCAGCTCATAATCGCCTAGAGCGTCCGCCTATGGTGTCGGATTCGGTAGAGAAACTGTTCGAGCTACGTCGACGCAATTTGCCGGATTCGCTACGCGCTCGTCTCTATGGCAGTGAACCAGATAGACGCGTCTCACATGGCATATATGCCAATGAGAACGGTGCGCACTCCAATGCCATGGGTATGGGCTTAGGCTTGTCTGGCAGCAGTGGCCTAGGTAGTAGTGGCCTTTATAAACGACGCAGCCCACCGCCACCACCCTTAAGCATAGCCAATCATAAGCCCGGCTATCGTTTGTTGGTTAGCAATCTACATGCCAATGTGACTACATCCGATATACGTGAGCTTTTCAATGATATTGGGCCTATGTACGAGGCTCATGTCGTACGTCCAGGCACTGCGGAAGTGATATACAAATCGCTGGAGCACGCTGAGATGGCAGTAGATGCATATCATCAGCGTGAATTTGATGGCATGCCTATGCACTGCGTACTGGTAAATCCACACTCTTCGAATCGCCCAACCATGTCGGCCAAGTGAGTATTGTGCAAATGAAATAAATATTTTTAAAGCATGTCATGTTGGCTGACTAATAATAATATCTTTGCAGTTCGCGCACGGTTACTACGAATTCATCGGGCGTTGAGGTTGACATTGATGCACTGCACTCTGTGCTCTTTCGTGATCGCTAAGCAGGCAAACAACATTAGGCAATTACACAAACACAAACACACACATACGTGCACACATGCACACACATACGTGCACACATGCACACCCATACAGACACACACACACACATGCACACACGGAAGTCAACTAAGCAATGATGGCAGGAAACCTTGGCACATCTTTTTTTTATTTCGACGAAGTCTCTTCAAGACATCTTAATTACATTCACTCTCTTTAACGAGGACAAGCGACTTGTGCTGCCGGTGCTAACGGCGGCCAACCCCAACAAGCGGCATTCAAAATGATATAGCAAAAACATTAGTCTTAAATAAAAGCAACAAAACAACAAATAAAATAAACTGTATAAGGCTTAAGAATACAAATGGTTCATACAAGACATGGCATATCATATGCACAATGTTGTGAAGTCGGATTTAAGGCAAATTCTCTTTTTTTTTTCTCTCTCTCTCTCTCTCTCTCTTTATATTTGTAAGCTATCGCGATTACTCCATATAGATAAATTTATATATAAAAATACATTATGTTTACATATATATTTATGTAATTAATATAATAATGTTTGCAGAATAACTAACAAGTAACTGCCTAGTAGCGAAATTGTTACCATAATTGGCAAGGTATCTCTCTAGAGACAAGACAGTAGTACCTCACTCTGCATAAGCAGAGAACGCAAATTGTTTTCAAGTTAAGCAAAAATATTTTCATCGATTTGTCATCACATAAAGAGTACAATTTTTGTGGCAGGCTCAATAAAATCATCAGAATTATGAATGTATATTTATTTGTAGTCTAAAATAAGATAAATGCAAGAAATGTTTCACTTAATTATTTAATTGTTGCTCACGAAACATAAACAAATATCTATCAAAATTTGTGCGCCTTGCTTACTGCGTGTAAAGCGTAGACTCATCGGAACGTTTGGAAGCTCGTATAGCTGATCCAATTTATTAGCAACGAAGCAATCTTTCATTGTGCGTTGTAATTTTGGTATACCTTGTGTTTGTGTTTTTTTTTATTTATAAGCCAAGCTAAGCTATCAACATTGTTTTCTATAAGGTGAGTGCCGGCTGCGTATCTACTATGACGCCAATTGGATGCATAGCAACAGTGCCACAACGTTAGTTCATATTCCACAATATTGATACCCTTTACCTTGTGATACAAGTGGTTTGTGCAAGCCGAAAATACATTCAGTTATCTGCGTCTTTGTGGAATCCTCAAAGTTAAAGTATTAACATTAACAAACAATTGATGTTTGTCAGTCTGTTAGTTTTTAATATAGGAAATATATGATATAGTTCGAAAATAGGCATGCTTTGCAACCACTAAAAACAAAAAGTTTTGAATAAAACTATTAAAGCCGACTACATATTTCGATATTTGCGTTTAATCTTCATATAAGTTTTAGTTTTTTACAATATTGGTTTACCACTTTAGTCTGACTTTTAAGCGAAGATTACGGGGAAAAAAAGGGAATCCGCAAATTATAGTCGAGAATATTAACATTTAGCTTGCAGTTTATACAATAGTTTGTTAGTTACATTAAGTTAATGAACTTCCTAAACAGCATAAATATTTCAATTTTTTTTAAAGTTTTTAAACAAATTATTCGGCACCCAAGCTTAATTTAAAGAAAATCGAGTAACTATATACTACAAATGCTATTATTTTAATTGAATTCCTTGTTTTTCGTTTGTTTTTTAATTTATCCCAACAAACTTCGGTATACAAAAGTACTTAAGAACTCCCAATCACTGCTTTGAATTCAAATCGTTTGACTGTAATATATAGCATTTTGAGGGTGTTAGGATTTGTCTATAAAGAGCGCTTCCGTGTTGCACGTTTGTTCACCAAGAAAAGTACAGTCGTGCGCTAAAATCTAGCAGTCTAGGCTCGTGCATTCCTTGATATAGAAGGTATATATTTTGTCTTGCCCGCGTTAACCGCAAGACCCACATTTCCCTATTTCTCTTCGATTTCGAAAATTACAGCAGTAATATCGCTCTGATATCAATATCAAAGGTCTATGTGTAAAAATTAATACTTTTGTATAAAATTGTGCCCTTAGCTTGGACAAAACTCATAGAGGTTCTTTCCTACATTGACAGAGCTAATTGTGTTGCCGTAAAGTCGAATAAACTTTGCAGTAATACCGAACTCCGAGGCATATGGTATGGCATGTGGCATGCTGGTGTACGTCTTTCACGTCTTTCTTTTATTTCCGCCATTGCCTGAGATAGTTGGAAAATCATGGGCAAACCAAGAGGTCTGCGTACTGCCAGAAAGCATGTAAGCCATCGTCGCGACCAGCGTTGGGCCGACAAGGACTACAAGAAGGCCCATTTGGGTACCAGATGGAAGGTTGGTGTTGAAGCTAAGCAGCCTAACTCTGCTATTCGCAAGTGCGGCAAGAAGATTACCGCTTTCGTACCTCGTGACGGCAGCTTGAACTATATTGAGCAAAATGATGAAGTTTTGGTTGCCGGCTTCGGTCGTAAGGGTCATGCCGTCGGTGATATTCCCGATGTGCGTTTTAAGATTGTTAAAGTTGCCAACGTTTCCCTGTTGGCTCTTTACAAGGAAAAGTAGGAACGACCAAGGTCTTAGATTATGATAATCTTTTTCCAAAAGAAAGTTAGGCTTAAAAAAAAACGCACGTCTTCAGTCCTTCACAGAGTACTTACAACCGAACCTTGTTTGAGAAGACAATACAAAATTAATACAAGCTGTTTTATTAGGTTGTTGTTTTCCGAGATTGGGATGCTACGTCAGCTGAATGACTTCTTGAAATATCAGCCATATTTTATAATCCAAACTAGACAAATATTTGGTCATTGAACTGCAACTTCTTGCGCCAATGCAGCTAGTTATGCCGTCCCTATGCCGCGGACGAAATCCTATGAATCCTATGAAATCCTTTGAGATATTAGCTCTCTCTTTGCTACTCCTGCACTTGTGTTCATCACGAGGTAAGCGGTGTTCTGCCAACCAACGGCTACAGCAGTTTCGGGACAACTTTTGGCAACATTTTAGCTCTGCGAAGTAGATCATGAGTATCCTTGATGATATACGTATATGTCGAATTCTTGTTCAGTTTTTTTGCTTCATATTTAATCTTTATTACATATATACTCGTATATAAATATGTATTATGTAAAATGTACAGTAAATAATTTTAATTTGCATAAAATAGGTAAAAAAAAAACTTGTGGAGCAGCAATTAAGTCGTCAGCAATTGAAATCATGCAAAAGAATGAATATAATAAAAATTAAGGAAAACGAAAGAATGCCGAATCGCAGGCTAGTTATCGCGTATGCCGGTGCCATAGTTGGCACCACCGGCGCGATTCAGCGCCTCACGGAATAGCTCAATGTCCAGTTCGGTTTCCACGCCTGCCTGCAACTCCACAGCAAAATTCTGTAAGAGATTTCCAAGTTGAAAATAAATGCATATTTCGTGTTGCTTAAGTTCACTCACATTAAGTACATCCTTGATGATCGCTTTGTCTGTGGACATTTTAGCACGCTGTATGACGCCTACTTCTTGACCAATCCATGTCAAAAATATAAACTTCTTTCGTTTGGACATCTCATCGCCCATTTGTATGCGTATATAGCCAAAGGCGCGTTCCGAATCGCCGAATTTCTGACGGAACTCCTCAAAGCACTGACCGCGTCCATGGCAAATGATTCGTGGACCATCGAATTTAAATACAGCCCACTCGGTGTCTGTGAGATCGGAGCGTACATCTTCATAGGCCTCACGTATGGAGTCCTTGTCAAGTGAGGTCGCCAGAGGCATCTAAAAATATAAAGAACGAAAGATTTGATTTAGATTTTGTAATTAATAATTCGGTTGTCGAAAAGAGCGACCTAAAAAAAGACACTCTATGGTCATGTATGCTGACAAAATGCCACAAGATTAGAGAACTTTCAATTTTAAACCAAAAATCTACAGCCCACAAAAAGCTGCAAGCTCGAGAATATGTTTCCTGAAGTTTACATAGTCGCAGTTCAGTTTTCAAGTAGCGATAGATAAATCGCAACAAAGACATAGAGAACACATTGACGACACTTTAAGAGATATTCGATATTCGGCTGGGAGTATCTTGTTTGGTTTTTTTTTCAGCTTTAAATTTAGAATTATAATAATAATTAAATAATAAGAAATAATAAGAAGAGATGGCAGTAGCACCCATTGGATGTCCACGAAGCTTCACTTCGCAGGGCGCCTAGTGTCATCTATTCCGCGTCACTGCGCGCTCGTTCTAGGTGTCTTAGTTCGCTTAGTGGCAAAGGTTGCCACAGCTTGGCAGTTTTCGAGGGTTTCTAGCATTATTGGCACCAGGCTGCTTATAGGGATTTCTTGCCAACTACCGCTTTCAGTGTGGAACTTGCCAAGCAGCATTTTGGATATTCAAAGCTACAATGCTTTGCGTCTTCGCTTGTCTCACACGTCTCACATTGGTCGCTCGTGTCGTGACCAAATCTGTGTAGGTATGTCCTGAAGCAGCCATGCCCCGAGAGTCGTTGCGTTAGCCAAAAATTGAACTGTCCATGTCCACGTCTTAATCTCTGATGTAAGGCTGTGTGGTCAGCGGCCTTTCCGGCACCTGATCCACCTCACTTGCCGATTGTTAAAGCTCGCCATTTTGAGAGCGTTCCACATTTCGATGCCAGCTTCTGAAATGGTATCATGCTGAACAGGACTAGGGCTGCAGCATCTGAGATGATTCTGAATGCACTACAATATTTTGTTTGGTAAATAAGGGTATTTACTTATTACGCCGAGAATGTGAAGACCTAACCGTCAAACGAAGAGTAGAAAGGCTAGTAGAATCAGAAACACGTGCTATGTATCTAAGCTGTATTTTTTAGGTATATCAGGTATATTATATTATTTAGGTATGACATATTCAGGCAGAAATGGTATGACACTTCGTTATACTCTATTTCTTTATAATAGGATAAAATCGATCATAATAAGCTTTCATGTCATATTCGCAGCCATTTTTCAGTTTGATCTAAAACCAGAAGTCTCTGTTTTACTAAATAGGGAAATACTTCGGTTGAACTTTTTGTTTATTCCAGCGTTGACCTAGGTGCTTTTACGGGTCGTTTATCGGACTCATCAATAGTGAAATCATTCACCAAAATCTCTCTATATATTTGAGACTTTTATATTACTTACTTAAATTGCTAATTTACATATTCAGAGATATGGAATTCATGACATATTGGTCGTTGGTTTTTTTGGACGAATACATTATTATTTTTGAGAGCATTATGACTGCCCATTATTTTATTAATAATTTTTACTGCAATGTCTATTGCATTCTTCAAGCAAAATTCTCCAGTTCTTTTTTTGTCAGTTCCCAAAATTTTTCCCACTTTCATACTTCCTCTGATCTTATTAATTTATTATCAACACATTAGAGACCGATTATTAATTGGCATATTATTATTAATTTTTGTACTCTGCCATCTAAGCATTTAGCGAAATATTTACAATTTTTCAGTCTCTGCTTGGTGAGTGCAACAAATATCGATTATTGGTGGGCTTGATTATTCATTTTTAAAGCTAAAGTGTTTATCGACCGATTGTAAAAAAATAAAAAGTCAACGCATTATTAATGGTAGTAAAATTTAGTTGAACTTAATAATTAGGCGTTTTTTGTACTGGTTTTGAGGTTATGTACAAGGTAACAAATACTCAATTCAAAATCTTATACATAACTTGAAATGTCTTCAAATTTTGACTTAAGGGTCCAACTAGTAACTCAGATTTGGATGCAATAATTTAAGAGCAGTTGCTTTACTTTTTACATTTCATAATTTTAATTAACATTTTGCAAAAATATAATTCATCGATTCCTATAAAATTAAAGTCGGATTTAATAGATTAATGTTTGGATCTGGTGTCGTTAGTTTTAACTAAAATCAGTAAAAACTATGGATGAGAGTCAACAATAAGCATCTTTGAAGTTTCTTCATCTTTTTGGGTTAGTTTATTATTTCATGGAAACCTTGGAATGCTAGTTTTTCTTCACATGCCAAGGGTGTAAGTTGAAATTTGACAGTTTTATCGATAAATTAAACACTAAATTGTCAGGGGAACATGCAAACTTTTTTATTCAAACTTTTGACCATTCGATTTTACACATTTAGTCCACCTAAATGCCATCCCAATAAAACTTTTTTCTTTAGGGGCGAAGAATTTGACAAGCCATTGTTGGACTTTTTCAAAGTTGGCAAAGCGCTGCTACGGAAGTGAATGTCCCATTGATGCAAAAAGATCATAATCGGAAGGGGCGAGGTCTGGACAATATTTCCCAATCAATTTATTTCACCGTCTCATTCACCAATTTAGCTGTATGGTCCAGTGCGTTGTCTTCTTACAAGATAACTTTGCCATGACTTTGGGCAACTTCCGGCTGTTTTTCCATCAACGCATTATTTGAGTTCATGATTCGTTGTCGGTAGCGATCCTTACTAACCGTTTCAACAGATTTGAATAGCTCTTGGTATAACACACCAGACTGATCCCAGCAAACACAGAGCATTGTCTTACGGCCAAAGCGACCGAAAGCCATGCTTTTTTTCGTTTCGGATTCTCGAAATACTATATATCATATATATATTTCTCTCAAACCGTCCATGCAGCATTTCACCAACAGTTCTTCTATTTTACATTTGCCTATCAATTTGTTGGTGTGGCAGCCATTTCCCATACCTCTGGATCTTACCCATGGCTTTTAAATATTAGAAAATTGTTACCCGAATCACTTTGAGTGTTTACCCATTGTTGTAGCGATTGGTTTGGGTTTTCATCCTACTCTTGGGCTGTAGATTTGGAAGCAATAGTTGAGCCAAAACATGGAAATAACAGGCCTTCTTTATATTTACTCACTCTGAATAGCAAAAATTGAAACGAATTGCACGAATACGAGGCACTTCAGAGCTACATACAAAAATACCTATGCTATGTATTTATCAGCTAAAAATCGTTCTTCTTGCAAGATGACTCAAAAATCCAAAAAAAGTAACGTTTTCATTGCGAATATGAAGGATTCCATAATTATAAGCGGAAATAACCAAGCTACGAAATGAAAACTTAAAGCATTAAGCGAGTCAACGACTTTCAATTTCATCAATCAATTTCAAGTTCGTTTTATACATTTTTATAAACATCGAATATCCGTCAGTCAATATGGACACAAGCATATATATCTTTTTAACAATGTATCTGAGCTGAGTTCGTGTTTGGTTTACAAAATGCAATTTTCGTAAGTGCTGCTCCTCGACTGTTTAATTTATTGCATAAATACAAACACATATTTATGCATTTCTATATATATATATATATATCTATATTTTGATGTTTATGCCGCCATGTTGCTCATGCAACACAAAGTGTTTGTTGATTGTTGACTTTCAGCGCAATGCTTTAGATACAAAATATATATATATATATATTTATGCATATGTATCTGACAGATACTTTCGCTTTTGTGCCAACATTTCCGTGCCAAAACACAAACAATGCGGCACGTCAGTACAAGATGCACTTTTAAAGCGTTAATCATTTCATTTTGCTGCAATTTGTTCATATTGTTGAGTTGGTAGATGGAAAATTATATATATATATATGGATTAAGTTTTTACTGCATTTAATAGGAAACTAATGTAAAGTTTTCAAGTCTAGTTTCAGGCTTCACTGAGATTTTTGAATATTTTTTAAGTTTCGTTAATTCCTCAAATGTTGCAATGGTTTTATTTAATAATATCATCATGAGCATAAATTGTTTTATTTATAAATGTTACTTATTAGTAAACTTATAACCAAAATGAGTCAGCACTGGCCTTCTACTGAGGCCTTCGGCTTTGAGTACAAATCAATTTCGTTACATTTCAACAAATAGGTTTTTTTATTCAAGAAAAGTACAACAATACATCATTCCAAGTATTGTACTTTGGTAGCGCCTAGTATTCCCTATGCCTCCAGTAATAAATATCGACTACCATCTCTAAAAAATTGGCCTCTGTTCTGCATACAATTCATGCACACATTGATCGATTCGTTTTTCGTTTTCTTTCAAAAACCCAAAACGCTCACCTGCCCAATCAATTTGTATCCATCAAAAAAGTCGGATAATTAAATAAATTTAAACATCTATAATGAAACGGCTACAGCAGGCTTTAAGTAGTAATCCTTTTTTAAGTCTATCGTGGTATATTTTAACTTTTCATCTTACATCACAATCCGCTGCATAAACTCCTACCACTCAGTTGCTAGCTCCAAAGAAAAACCCCGCTTTTCGAGATCTCACGACTTCGAAATGCATTCTTGCAGTAAAAAAATTATTGTCTTACTGAGTTACTTCTAGAAGATTCTGCAAGATGAGTTTGTATTTGCCACGGATGTTGCTCCAGTCGAGCTACCAGTTGCTCACACTCAAACTTTTGGGTTCGCTTTTTGTTTTTGTAATTGAAATCACCAATTTGAAAGCTGGAGCTACTCTCTTAACTCGCTCTTAAATCTCATATTTTGACTAATTTTCACAGCACTTTTCTGTTCATTAAGAACTAAATCGAAACATATCGCAAATGCCACAAATTCTAAGAATTTAGCACAGGCAAATATGATTATTTTCCGAAACAGGCGCTGTATACACTCAGTTTATTGTGATTATAATGAATGTTTTTTCAGTGTTGCTGCTAATCGTTTGCACCATATCGACTACAATTTGCAAAAAGAAAATGAATCTTGAAAGTTGTTTTCCAAATTCTTTAAATTAATAGGCAATTTTAATTTAAATTGCTTAATTTTTCTTCTCATTGCTTAGGGTATTCTTCATAAATTATAATATAATTCATAATTTTTCAAAATAAACCGATCAGTTTATGTTGTAACAAACTCTATCTACAGTAAAGTGCCGGCTGTCACGAAAGCCATTTAAAAAGATCAACTCGAGCACATCAATCTTAATGCTTTTGCCATACAATCAGTAGCTCTTTCTCAGCGCCGCTCGACAACTTAATTAGAGTTAAGCGCATCCAAATATAATATTTTGAAGATTTATGATTTGTTATTGTTGTTGTTGTTGTTGTCGTTGCTCCCAATTTTTAACAATCTTAAACATTTTTCAATCAGTGCCGCAAAACAGGCCAAAGAAAATTTCTTTATTGTTGACAAATTTCGTTGGGGGAATCGAAAAATAAAAGAAGAAATCTCTATAAGACCCCGCTCTGCGTAATGCGTTCAATGACCGAGTTGGTTGGTAAGCGTTTTGCGGTTGCCTCGAAGTCAACGTCAACTGTTTGATAGCGACGGCGCAGCATGTGAGAAAAATCAATTAGAAAAGCGCAAAGCGATTAAGATAAGTGCGCCATCACAGCAGTGGGGGGAGGGAAACCAAAACAAAAAAAAAAATCGGTAGCAATTGAAAATGAAATATTTGGAAGATGACTTTCACAAGTGCGTACAAAATTTTGTTAAAGTATTTTCATCTTAACTTGATGCCTGCAGCATTTTTAATTAAACAAAATGCGGTACTCAGGCTTGCGTTTGTGCAGTTTTGCAACAGCAGAGTTGCTTTTGATACTTATTCGATAACTTACTCAGAGTTGCTGTTGATTGCCGAAAGCAATCTGAGTAAGAGAGTGGAAAATTGCAGTACTTTATGGAAATTTTCAGAGGTTACAAAAAGAACAAGAAAGTGATCTTGAAAAGTTGTAGCGAACAAGAGCTTTATATTGTTTGTTGTTAATGTGCCGTGTGAATACCGTATATTATGCAGCGTCAATCATAGGAATCATAGTCATGCACCAAACAGCTTCTTTGTAAATATATCAAAAAAATGTTTGTTGATATGATGATAGACGATAGGTTCATATGGTGCATTTTTTTGAGCATGGAAAATTGTAAAATTCTGCGCTGCCGATCATCATCATCATCATCCTTAGCTCTACAGCTACAGTTCAGCTTTGGCCTTTCGAACAATTTCTCTCCAATAATCTCTATCCGATAGGTAGCAAAAATCGATTACTTATATGAACAATGTTAGGGGGAAGAAGAGAAGATCGTCCAAATGCTCGTTGGATAGACAATGTGGAGCAAACTGCAAAGCGTCTTGGAAGAAGAAACTGAAGAACGCTAGCTTTACATCGCGAAGAATCGATTTTCTTTCTTAACTTCATTGCGACAATAACTAAATCATTTATTTCTTTGAAATTGTCATGTTTACCAAGAAAAACTGGAAAATTAAAAAAAAATATTTCAAATTACTATCAAATTAAATGAAACAAAAATTGAAGTATCGAGTCAATCCACTTATTTTACGTTATCAATTTCGTAAATCCAAGTTTATATTTTCAGCCAATATCAATTCAGCAAATTTTATCAAATTTATTTTCTTTAAATCGAATTTATTTTTAATAATATAAAATTAAAGATTTAATAATTTTTTGTGAAGAGAATTTCGTCATTCTAAAAAAACTTCACCGTAAAATACCGCAAAATACATATAGCACGTGAAATATAATAAATATAATAATATAGACAGTACTAAATGTAAAACTCATATAAACAAAAAGTGTACAGCTATGAGGTGACGTTATGTATAGTCGCACTCTTCTCTCACACAACGCTTCGAATTATTGAATTGTCAAACGCGTATACGTGAGACAAAAAAACGGTCTCTACTGTAATGCTCATAACTCACGAACTACTTGACAAAAAATAAAAAATATTAGCTTAAAACCTACGTCTCACTAATTCCTTGCATGTAAAAAAAAGCTATCAAAATCCGTCAAGCGGTTTGCAAGGACACCTGTGACTCACATATATATATATACATTAACTTATAAATCTCCTAGTCCATAGACCAATAATAAAGATCTACATACCCCCCAATGAGTCTTCAAACAGCTGAGCCGGACGATGTAAAGAGAAACACACAAATGCTTTTTTAAACCCGTTTTTTGTGCGATTGAATGTCGGTCCCAGAGCGTGTGCTTTATTCCATTTGACTTAGCGAAAATGTTTCCGCAAAGAAAGCTCTCTTTTTAAAAGAATTTTTAGTTGGTACAATTTAAGTGAAACAGCAGCTTTCTGCAATGGAAACTGAGGCAAATACTAGGAACTTAACTTGTTTTATGAGCAGACTGACAGAAAAATGGAAAGCATGTCATTGCAACAAAACTTTTTCGAGAAAAAAAAAACAGAAATGGCTTGATGAGCCACAGTTAATATGCAATATATCCTCGAATTCAGATATGGGTCGGCCCAAGAAGGATTTTGGTAAGCTGTGCCACAAGGTACCGGCCAGAAAAGTGTCTAGATCTTGTGAAGGAAACCACACGTGAAGGAATGCGAAGCGAGCAAGCCCTTACTCACCAGAAGAAGCCCTTGCTTGCGATCTAGTGCTAAGCAAAGAAATGCTGATATATATTCAAGTTACCAGAAGTTGTATTCAGCAGAGGTTATGTGCTATCCAAATGAAATGAAATATTCAGACTATGCAATTGAAACAACTTTGCAGAACTTAGAGTCGATCATGCTTCAAACACTTGCTACAAAGAAGTGGATTTTTTTTAAAAAATATATAATGAGTTATTACTTAAGTGCCGCTAGCTGGGTAGCCTGGTCCAGCTTATGCTTATGTTACAAATTGAACAAAAACCGTGTGCTACAACAATTACAGGGTATACAATATTTGTTTGTACACTCGAACTCCGTTTTAGTACAAAATAATATGGTATGATAACATATATTATTATTATAGATATGTCTGAATCAGTTTTGTGTTCGGAATGTTTATAAGCTCTATCTAAAAGTGATATCTATATATTTGATAAGCTTTGATTTCGATTTATTTTCTTTGTTTTTTTCATTTTTTTATTTTTTATTTTTATCATTGCGACTAATGTACATATGGGCAACACTTGAAGATGTTCCAATTCCTGTGAAGAACACGCCCTAGCACTTTTTGTCACAGACTGTACATAATACATAAGTAGCTGCTTATGAGGCCCCTACGATGAGTAAGTCTCAATGCTCAAGTGGCTGCCCACTTTACTTGCGATACAATATGGCAAAAATACACACAATCAATTGCCAAGTTATAACAGCTTTTCCAAGAAAGAGGCAAAAATATATCCGAAAAACTTTTGATGGTTGGAATTGAAGTAGAAAAGCGACTGAGTGAATGGAGCTGAACAAACAGTTGTAAAACTTTATTATTAATTGCTTTATTTATACAACAATGGGGTGCACATGCGGCACAATCGTACGACTGTTCGAAATAGTGTATTTTGTTGGCAGTTTTATCTAATAAATGATAGCGCAGCAAAGAGCAAAGACATTTAATTATGTCAGAGTTATCAAAAGCGTCAAAAGCGTCCAAGCCCCAAAACCCGAAAGCCAACCAACCCCAAAGAGCTCAGCCCAAAAGCCGTGATATAATTTTGCCATTTCTATGTGTATTTTTTTTATTAATATCATTATTATTATTTGTAAAGTGTTTGTTTTTGTTTTTGTGTTTTGCAGATAAGCAAGCGACGTACGGTCATAACTTTTAACTTATTATCTTTGCCTTTCTGCATACTTTGTATATATATTTATCGTAGAGATAGAACTGACGGTTAACTTAATTACTGCAACGGTTGCTTATCTTCACACTTTGCATAATTATTTACCCAAAAAAAAAGAAAAATTCAAATTTTTTGCCAAGAGCATAGAATATTTAAATAAAAGAGCACAATGAACAACAGTTCGTATTAAACTAAATGTTTGGTCAAACTTACTAATTTACGACAAGAGCTCTTGAAATATCTTTAAACTTGTTTGTCAGATAAGTGAGAATAATAAGCATAACAATAATCTTATTACCGGTTTTTTCCCGATAAATAAAACACTGTATTTTCAGCGGATCTTGCAAACTTTTTATTGAAAGTATTGACCATTCGATTCTGCACATTTAGCACAGCTTTTGGGCAAATTATGAATGCCAACCCAATAAAACTTTTTTTCTTTTTGAGGCGAAGATGTTTTCGACTTCCTTAAATTTGGCAAAGCGCTGCTCTGCAAACGAGTGTTCCATTGATGCAAAAAGATCATAATCGGAAGAGGTGAGGTCTGGACAATATTTCCCAATCAATTTTTTTCACCGTCTCTTTCATCAATTAATTTAGTTGTAGGAGACGGCGCGTTGTCAGCTTACAAGATAACTTTGTCATGTCTTTGAGCAACTTCCGGCTGTTTTTCCATCAACGTATTATTTGAGTTCATGATTCGTTTTCGGTAGCGATCCTTACTAACCGTTTCAGCAGATTTGAATAACTTTTGGTATAGCACACCAGACTGCTCCCACCAAACACAGAGGCTTTATCTTATTGCCAAAGCGATTTGGCTTTAAGGTCAATGGGCCAGCCTCATCAGGCCGAAAGCCCGGTTTCGGATTCTCGAAATACTATATATGTATATATCGATTTTTCATTCCCCGTGACAATTTGATGCAGCAAAGATTTTCTCTCAAACCGTCCATGCAGCATTTCACATACAGTTCTTCGGTTTCCCATAATTTTATTGGTGTGACAGCTATTTCCCATACTTCTGTATCCTACACATTTTAAAGTTGAGAAATTCCTACCCGGATCGCATAGGGTCTTTACCCACTGTTGTAGCGATTGGTTCGGGTTAATCCAATAGCGCCTGCAATTGCTGCTCCTTGAACGTTTTCACTGCACCAGGATGTTCACTGTCCGCTAAACCAAAATCTTTACTATGGAATTGACGAAATCATGTCTCATACCTCCTAATCACTGGAGCATGTTCCCCAAACATTTCTACCCGCAAGCTTCAGCTGCTTTTTTTCGTTGTTGAAATAACAAAAGCAACGAATTCCGCAAATGCAATTTACTTGGCACAAAATTCGACATGTTTTCTGTGTTAAAAAACAACTACCTTATTATTTTGACGAAATATGCCTTTCGTACTTTTTAAGGTTATGTTCAACAGTAACGAATGACACACCAACTCAAAGAAATATATAGCAACATCTATCCTTCAAACCGGTAAAATTCAACTTCCATCCCTGGTAAATAGCGCTATTTTTGTCGTAAGTTGTAATTTGTCATTTTGTTCTACAATCTAAAAATTCTTATTCTAAATTTAATACAAAACTATTTTCATAAGCATGAAAATTCCTTATCGGAATCGCATTAAATTGCCATAACTGTTAGGTTCGGTGGCAGCAACTCACTTAGAGACCAGAAAGTAGGCTCATTACTAATTTTATCGCAAGACGTCCCTGTTTCAACCTGCACCACTCAAAGTATTATCAAAAGTAATTAACCAAAGTCGAGATTTTTCATTATTTTGCCTGTCATACGCAGAACTGCTTTTGATAGCTGTGACTGCTTCGTTCGAGGCTGTACACAGGGTTTCACTGAATTTCGCTGATTTCTGCGGTTCCACAGACTTTAGCTTCATTTTCAGGCCATTTATTTAAGCAGTAAGATTTCAAGGCTTTATTTATTGTATCGAATGTTTTATTTTTTAGAGTATTTCTAAAAGGTATGTCGCTGTAATCTATTATTGTAATAATAATAATTTAAATTCTATTTGAAGTGGCTTGCAAAAAAATATTGAAAATATTTTAAGAAAATTTGCATTGGAGCAAGTTAAGAAGGAAATACCCGACTTTAATCAATCTCGTTGGAGTAATTGTTATTTGTAATCGGTCAATAAGTTCTCAAGATATGCATATTGTAGTTACAAAAGAACTTCAATATTCAGAAAATATACACATTCCAATTCTAGACATGTACGAAGTGAACTTTGAAAAAAATCACAATAACTTATATAAACTATTTACATTATTTCAAAAATATGCATATTAGGAATTACTATCTTATTATAAGACATTGATATCAAATTTATTGTACTTATTATTAAATAATGAATTCAAGCAAGCGCTGAAATTTTAGAAAACACATTTAAGGACTTCAGTAGTTTTGGGTTCTCGATGGCTAAGGAAGTTTAAAATAAACAACTGTATCTTTTTACTTTGAATATTTTAGTTGTAAAACTGCAAAAGAGGCTAATATCTATAAATTGTATGCACCAAAAACAATAACAAAATTTTATACAGCTATTAAATCAAACGCCATCTTGATGCCAACTTAAAGTTCTATAGCTCGAAAAAAACACCCTTTATACACATATATTTCGCGCTTTTTATTTAATAAATATTAAAGCTTGAGAAAATATTGTTTTACTCTATTGTATAACACTGCAGCTCTCTGAGCGGATAATTGTAATGAGACTCAACAGGAAAATCTATGTCATTCAGTGTTACGCATCCACTAAAGGCAGCGAACTCTCTTAAGTGAACTCCAGGGTTTCGTCAAACGTTGCCTGAGGCGCATTGTTGGAGTGTTCTGGCACAGAACTATATACAATGCGAGGTTATGGAGAGACTAATGTAATGGGGCGTCAAAAGCGACATATCGAACAGAAAATATAGATGGATCGGTATACACGCTCAGGAGGCACAGCAGCTATCCAATGGAACCCCATTGGAAATAGTCATAGAGGGCGTTCGAAAACTACTTGGAGGCGAACAGTGCTCAACCAAACGTCGAAATCGTTTAACGAGTTAAGGTTTTTAGCTAACTATGGGCAAACTACCTGGAAACTATTTGTAAATAGGCTAAATTCTTAATAATTTATTACAAGAGAGCACGCCAATAATAATATATTATTATTATTTTTATTGTTATTTTTATTAATTTCATTTTATTCATTAATTTTTAAAATTTTTGCATTTGTCTTATCTTCGCCGATAACTTGGGTAAATCCTTAAATATTTTATTTCCGAACATCGGAACAAAAAAATCGATTGAGTATAATTTTGCCGTTAGAGTATTATTGTATATTAATATTATATCAAAATTTGAGCATAACATTTTTATATTAAAAAATATTTATGAAACTCCAAATACATGTGGTGCAAGTTACAAGAAGCATGAAGAATGATTTTCAAAGTTCTATGTCTTGGTATGTAGGAGGAATTATTGTAAATCTATTGCGGAGACTAAGGGGCTTGCATTGTTTAAATTAAGTGAATGTTGGCACTGCACGCGACGCAGAAGAACTTCACCAAATAAAAAATACATAAAAATACATAAAAAAATAAAAAAATAAATATTAAATAATAATTAAATATTTTAGAAAATTTAAAGTAAAAGCATAAATAAATAAATATAATTCTATTAATAATACCTTAATACTATAAAAAATAAAAATTGATTTATAAAAAAAAATTTTTAATCAAAATTAAAAAATTTATGAAGTTCATTTTTGATGTATTATAATTAAAAAAGTAGAAGTAAAGAATATTAAAAACGGAAATATTTAAATAAAAATTTTAAATAAAATTACTATGAAGAAAAAGCAACTTAAAGAAATATTAGAACATGAACTTTAAAAAATAAAATGATATAACAAAAAATTAAACAAAGACTTTAGACGTTTATAAAAAACTAAAATATTTTATTAAATTATTTATACCAAGCATCACTGTGATCTATGTGGGGAGGTCCACTCCCCTGGGAGCCTGTTGGCCTAATCTCAAGCACAATATTTTAAACGTTGTGTTGATAATGAAAAAACTTGAGTTTTCTATTTATTTTAAATCAAATTAAAATAAAATCTAAACGAAGCTTTTAAAAAATTGTATGTTTTATATATAGAATAATTGTTTAATTTAATTAAATTAAATTAACAAGCCATTAAAATCAAAATTAAAACAAACAATGTAATTAAAGCTTTGCCTTTGTTTAAAGACAGAATTCGCTTTGAACATAATAAATAAATTTCTAATTCTTAATAAAAATTTAAATATTTTTCTTAATTTTGCATATTAAAAATTAAAAAGTTTGGGATCCAAACATTCGTTTGGCGTGCTATTCTTGTGGACCACGCCTTATAAAATTATCTTGTCTAAGTGATTGTAGAATATGCCACGGCGTGCTAATTTTGCATAAGTTTTTACGCGGTTCTATTGACTCTATAACACTCCTTAACAGTGCTTAATTTCTTTTACCATTCCTTCAGGAATAACTCGTAATTTTCGATCTCTAGCATTACCATTTTGTAGATCTAATTATGCATAACACAATCGTTTAGGTGTCTTATGCGTAAATTATAATAACCTCCATGATTTCCACTCTTAGGAACTGTCTATCCAATTCATCTCTTTATCTATCTTATCTCAGCATGATTCCCTAAATCGAGCTTCTTTGATTAATCACGAACTATTAAAAGCCAACTTGATCAACGTTGTTCTTTAGCTTCTCTATTTGTTGAGAATGTCTAAACATTGTATATCCAAGTTCCTAGCCAGCCCCAGCTGTTAGACGTTGCATATCCATAAAAAATTCACCCATCAAGCTAGGGATACGTATTAGTTTTATATTATATTTTGCTCGTTCTCATTTAATATTATCCTAATTGTAATATTTTTAAATTGTTTCATCTTAAGATCAACTGGACTGAGTTGTATCGCTAAAATATATAAATGAATAAAAGAATGATAACAAAAGTGGGATAAATGTTCATCTAGAAGACGCCAAAAGCTAACTAAATTATTGTATTTGAACAATCTTTGATTTCAATAATTTGACGTACTTTGAGCATAAAATTTACTACTATTATATACAAAAAATACTATTATATTTTTGTTATCTGATTTTCAATTTTGCCAAAGCTCTCAGGTGGCTTCCTTCCCTTCAGTTTAAATCGAACTTCACCCCGAAAAGGGTATTTATCGAAAGCATATACAAAATGAAAGAAAAAATTGAGTAGCCGCTTGTGTGCACTTAAAACAGTTTCAAATTGTTTTATGTTGACTAATGCTTTTGAGATAAAAACTCAGAGTTCAAACGAAACACATTCGTACAGTCAGTCAGTCACGCAGTCAGTCCCATATGTTTGTGAATGGATGATAAAGCATTCGTATGGTATACTGTGTGAGTCAGCAGCCGCAAAAAAGGCCACGGAAAAAGAAGTACGGGACATGTTGTGTATCGTTAGGATAAACTTTGGCAAAAATCCATAATAAGCCCAGAAGAAAGCAAGCTGAAAAACAATTCGAATTTATTATGTCGGTTTTTTTTGTCGATTGTTTTTGCCAAGACTGTGAAAAAGTTAGCATATTTGAAGATGATGGAGCTTTCTACAAGCTGCGAAAGCCGCAAAATAAATTGAAAAACTCCATTGGTTTGGGGGGCGTTGCCAAATATCATCAATTGCGGCTAAAAGGGGATATAAGGCAGCAGTGCTCAATGTGGAAATGTGGTCAAAGCTTTGGCTGCAAACGTTTTGGGATTTGTCTGTAGTCGGCGCAAATAAGCTCGAAGCCAAATGTATTTTGGATTTCCTTTTATTTTTGGTATGTTGCTCTTATAATGTCTTACCCATGCCAAACCAGAGCATCTGACAACATCATACTTCAAAAGCGGATAGTACTAACTGTGAAATAGCCATAAATGATTTATTTGAAGCTTTACCCTTTTTGCGGGATATTGTAAATTTTTTGTTGAATCTTAGAGCAGCTGATTGGTCCAGACTTAGTTTTGTTTGTTGAACACATAATAAGTAGTAATGTTTGGAAATAAAAATTTATAAGTTTAGCAATATTAGCTGGTATTGAGATACCTTTAGATCTGTAAGATGGAGAGGATATAAAGGGTGTTTTTTTTCCGATTTATAGAACTTTAAGTGGGCATTACTGTTCAAGATGGCGAGCGATTCAAATGTCACATGATTTATTCTCAGTTTGGTTTGAAAATTTATCATGAATAAACTCAAGCAGGAACGACGCTTTTGTTTAAAAATAACGGTTCTGTGCGGAATATGTATCGCGCACTAAGTCCATTGTATCGTCCATCAGAGCAGTTAATGCGATTGACCATGGACCGTTTTCGCACCACGTTTTCTCTTATTGATAACTCGCATCCCCAGAGACGCCGCACATTGCGTACAGAAGAAGCTATTGCTGCTTTAGAGCGTAGCATTGAGAAAGACCCGAATAGGTCCATCCGCCATCGAGCACAGGAATTGAATCTGTGACCATCCACTTTATGGAAGATTTTACGCAGGGAACTTTGCGTGCTTATAAAATCCAATTCGTGCAAGAATTGAAGCCAAATGATCATCAAGCAAGGCGCAGTTGCGTCGAATGGGCCCAAAACGAGATAGCCGTTGTTCCCGATTTTCATAAGCGAATTTTGTTTAGCGATGAAGCGCACTTCTGGTTGAATGGCTACGTCAATCCTCAAGTGTGTGTCGAAACACTGTGATATCTAGAAAAACTGACTGTTTGGTTTGTTTTAAGGCATCATTGGTCCGTACTCCCACAAAAACGATGATGACCAGAACCTTACAGTCAATGGTGATTGGTAGCTATGATTACTAACTTTTTCATTCATCAATTGAACAATCATGATGTCCAGTGGCTGCGGTTCCAACAAGACGGCGCTATATGTCATACAGCTCGTGCCACAATCGAACGCCTAATTTCACGTTTTGGACCTGTGAATTGTCCTCCAAGTTCTTGTGATTTAAAAACGCTGAACTACTTTCTGTGGGGCTATGTCAAGTTATTGGTCTTTGCGTATAAGCCACAAATGCTTAACCATTTGGAAGACAATATTCACTGTGTTATTGCCAATATACGGCCACAAATATTGGTAAAGTCAATGAAAATTGGATGTCTAGTTCGAAGTAGATCCGAGCCAGCCGTGTTGGTCATATGATAGAAATCATATTTAAAATATAAAGCCACAAGATTAGCTTTCAAATAAATCCAATTCATATCAATCAAATCGTCAATTCACCGTTGTTTTATTGCAATTTAAAGTTCTGTATCTCTCAAAAAACCACCCTTTATAAATTTTGCTTTAATTTATTAGCATAACTCTCTGGCGCAACGCTTTAGTTGCTGTGTCTTTAAGAATATGGAATATTATATGATTGCACCAAATATTCCGAGACTCGGAATAAAACAAAATTTTAATTTTTCGATTTTTCGAGGGGAAAATTAAACTTAAGAAAACCATAACAAATATATTTTCTTGAACTCAGATAGCTAAAGATTTTTGAAGCCTTTTTAAAATTGTTTTCAGACTTTTTCTCTTTAACAATAAATCAAAATTAATTTTTGTTTTTTCGGCATGACGCAGCTGCAGTTGACGTCAACGTCAGCGTCGACAGCGCAGTTTATGCGTTCATTGCCTCGTTTAGTTTTAATATTTTTTTCGCTTTTTTTGGGCTTGTTTTTATATATATATGTATATATATAGTACATATACATATATGTTTCAATGTTGATATTGTGTTTTGTGTTCACTCGATTGTCGTTTATTTTTTATATTTGCTGTGACTCATACTGACTCCTCTTTGACCAAAATTGGCTTGTCAGGAAACGCCTGAGTGTTTATCGAGCGAAGGTCTTTGGCTTGCATTGGCTGCTCAATGATTCCCCCAACAATGATTAATTTCTAATTTTAAAGTCCAAACGGCAAAATGAATATGTATTGGTTGGCACAGCATGCACCGCACTCCTGCCCGCTGCCACATTTGATTGCATTTGTTTCATTTAATATAATATTGTATTGTTTATATGTACATATGTATTGTGTACAAGTATCTGGGGTTTGACCAAAACAAATAAAATGAATTGAGTTTCATTTTGATTGCTTTGTGCGCGCTCTGTTTGAGTTATTGATTAAGTTATGGCTATAAATGGCTTAGGACTTTATTCCATGTGCATGTGCTTGTGCTTGTGTGTGTGTATCTGTGTGAATGTATTGCATCTGACAGATTAAACTGAACAAAATGAAAATTGTCGCAAGATATGAAACCATTTTAAGCTGCAAGCAATTTATACAAGCTTGCATTGAGCAATTTCAAATATGCAGTTTTTATGTACACTTTCCATATAGTACAAAAGTATATAAATATTGAAGTGACTGAAATTGCTGTTGGCCTAATTGACAATGTCATATGTCCATATGGCTTATCTCTTAAAGCAGATTAATGCTGAATGGAGTCAGAAATTTGCAAGTTGCTTGATTAAAGCAGCAAAACGGTTTAGTAGGCAAAATGCGCCGAAATATGAAAGATATAGATAAAGCCGAATAAGTAAGATACATTTGTCACCTTACATTTTAAAGTTGCAGATATTGCCGCATATTTGTGATATGTGTAAGTAAAAGTATAAACTATTTATATATTAAGATAATTATGTCAGTAAAATAATCCAGCTTCATTAAGATACAAAAGATATTTGTATATGCAAAGGCCCATCGATTGATGGAACATAATAGTTATAGTTAAAAACTATTCCCCTTGGTTATTGGTCATTGCTCCAAAGGCGAAGCTTAGATTAATTTTCCTAGCAAAATAGCGTCTATATGCTAGCCATACCAATGCTAGGCAAATGCAGCAGCGTGTTGCTGGGTGGAATCGTGCCACCGAACTTCCGATTTAGAGGCGCGTATGCTACCACTCACGCCAACGGGGACCACCGCCAAGCATACAAAGTAGTCATATTCCATTGATAGTTCCTGCACTAAAAGAATAATAGCCAACAGTTTTGAAGAAAGCTAATTCGATTTAATGTGTCGAGTTAGACTAGTCATTCTCTCCGAGACTTGGGTTAAAAAATGAGCTGGCGATCGTGGTGCAGTTTGCGGTGGACTGCCAAATGAGGAAGTGAGGACTGGCGTATGAAGTCTCGTCAGCTAATCGTGAAGGTACGATGTAGCTTTCGCAGTCGTTTGTACTACATGGTCGATGATGAATGACTGCGAAAGGCTGGAGAAGCGGTCTTGAGGTGCGACATAATATTTTGCATTCTAGAATAAACTTGTGTTTGGGAAGTTAAAAGAACCCGCAAGCTGTGCCAAATTTTCTCGTACTGCCAAATCGGTATTTATCGGCTTTGGCCTATATTATTATTCCCCTTGACTATGGTCATCGCTCTAAAGGCGGAGCATAGGGTGATGTGCCTAGGTAAATAGCGTCTAGTTGCTAGCCATAGGCAAGTGCATCCAGTGGGTGTTCTATATACCGAAGCAAACTGATTTAGCCAACTAAACCGATTTACTAATTAAGCTACCTTACGCGAAATTCTTCCTGCCTTTTCTCTTTTTTTCTCTACTATACCTTTTTCAATTAAATGAGGTTAAGAATAGCACCCAACTTCTTTAGGTGATAGTGTCCTTGTTACAATAAAATATGTAACTTCAAAACTTCGATGTGCAAATTATTAATACTTAAGGGCATGGTATTGTCGGCAACTGTAGTGACAGCCAAGCTGCTCATTGTAAAATCACAGCCTGCACACGATTTGTCGTAAATAAGGTCTGTCTTCTCTGGGTATTTGGACACTCAGGTATATAAGGAAGTGAGATAGCAAATCGAGCAACGGCCACCTCAGCCTGTGCACCTGAACCATTCATACCTATCAGTAAGGCGGTAACTATGAGGTTTAAGGACCACTGGAAGCTTATAGCAGGTTGCCAAGTTACAAAATTCTAAGTGAAAGAACCCTAACCCAAAGCTGCAGAATTCCTTCTCCATCTCGGAAGAAAGCTTTGGTGGGGCTCATCACGGGACACAACTCTTGCGAACATATGGTTAACTTCGGATTAAGAAGTAACCCAACATGTACGACTTGTCCCGAGGTGGCTGACAATACCGAGCACTTCCCATGCTTTTGCCCAGCTTTCTCAAGAGCAAGGCTGCGTATACTGGGTAGCGATGTGCTCCAGCTCAATGAAGCACACAAGCTACAACTGCAGTCACTTTGTAAGTTTCTTCGAGAGAGTAGGAGATTCGTGTAGTGAGTTTGTTTCCCTCTTTTACTTTTACCCTGTCTCTGCTTCCCAACCACAATCTAGCCCCTTCCCTTTCCGGTATGGCACATTGGGCTATTTAGCCTAAGTGCTCGAGGCGGTGTTTGTCGCCTCTGCTACCCTCACACATATCTATCTATCAATCCAAAGGGGTTATGCCTTTAAGTTTATAAACAATTTATTAAATAGCTATGAGCATAATAAGAGTTATGGATTATTGGGGAATATTTTCATTTTTTTCTTAATGAATAAAAATGTGTTCATAAAATCAATCCAATGCTTTTTCAATTTAATGATGAAATTGCTTTGAGCGATAAGTTATGGCGGAGAGTAGTCTCTACGCTTTAAGGGTGGTGATTTCAGTTTAAAAAACAAAAAGCGTATTGGAAAACCCAAAAAGTTTGCGGGTGAGCAACTGGTAGCTTTACCGGAGCAAGATCCGTGGCAAACGCAAATTGAATAACGATTCTAGAAGTAACTCAGTTATCAATGGTTTGGTTAAAACAATTTGGCATTTATTTTAATGCATGAAAATTAGGTGCTGTACATTTTGAAGTCGTGAGATTTTGAAGAGCGGTTTTTTGCTACGGAGCTGCTGTTTGAAAGGCCTGAGAGGTAGGGAGTTATGCACCGGATTGTGATGGGAGTTAAAAATATTGCATGAAACCAGGTAAATCCGTTCGTCTTCATCGACGCCAAACAGTCTAGATTCAAATGGTGAGACCATGTCATGAGCTGTTAAGCTAAATAAAATGACTATAATTAATGGGTTTTAGCCGTGCATTGAGTGAAAAAACAACCAGCAACGACCGCAAGGTATGACACGGTAATTTTACAATATGATAACGCTCGGTTCCATATAATTGTAAGGATCAAAGGGTATCTAAAATGGTTGGTTGAACCCCAACGAGACTTTGCTACTGCCTCAACGATTGCAAAATTACTCTTAGAGGTTACCGATTTGAGCCTCTTAAAGAGCTAGCACTCATAGTCTTTGAAAATTATTAAAGAGAGTCGCAGCCGACACATTTTATTCCAGCTTAAAACTCCATATACCCCATTACTGGCACTTTAAATAGTTTAACTTTAATTTTATGCGAATCAGGGTATCCCACGATTCCCAAATGCCCTCAAGTGTCAAGGACAATTAACCAAAAAAAAATGTATGTGTTTGTCCCTCCTACATTCCACGTAGCATCAAATTATCGAAAACATATCCTAACAACATTTGTTGTTGGCTTGCGCATGGTATAATCACCTAAGGTAACGACAACAGACTGTGTATGCAAGAAAAAAGTGGAAATGTCGAATAACTAAGTGGCATGCGATTGTGGGAGTGGAAAATACATAGCATATGTGCTTAGCAGTGACAAAGAGTCACTATAGCATGTGGGCATGCAAAAACATATGAAAATGTGTTTATTTATTGCTGCCATTTTACGTTAAACATTAAACTATAAATACATTTGCTTCCTGTTAAGTCGTTAAAAGAAACAGACCTATTCGAATTGATAATAACAAGAATGTATATTCACAAAATCTAAGTTTGTGAGATTGTGTACAGAGTAATTTAATAGTAAGTTATTTGTGATTTTATAGAAGAAATATATATTCGATATTTATGCATGTGTTTTGCCAATTGTCGACATATGAACAATAAGTTTTCACTCAAAGTTTCAACAGCGATTGAATTTGGAAAATAAATATGCAAGAAAGGCATGTGCTCGATTTTTTTGACTGTCGTTACCTTTAATTATTATATCATGTCGTTAAAGAAGCAGTTACTATTGTCTCACTTTCAATATATTGCTGTTTTGCATTGTATCTATTGCTATTTACGCTTGATTTAGCAGCTGCTGAGCAACACTGATTCAATCTGATACCAAGCTGAAGGTAGAGCAATTGGAGTTCTGTTTTTTTTCGAGGTATAGATGGCGACCGATTTAACAGCTGTCAAGTGGTTTACTCTCAGCTTGGTTTGGCGATTCATTATGAATAGACTCACGCCTGCAGAACGCTTGCAAATAGTGCCCAAAACAAGATTGCCATTGTAGCCGATTTTCATAAGCGAATTGTATTTAGCCATGAAGCGCACTTCTGGTTGAACCAACAAAAGTACCGCATTTGGAGTGAAGCTAATCTTCAAGTGTATGTCGAACCATCGTTACATTCAGAAAAACTGACGGTTCGGTGCGCTTTTTGGGATGGATTCAAAAACGATAATGGCCAGTACGTTGCAGCCAATGGTGATCGATATAGAGTCATGATTACTAACTTTTTCATTTCCATTTCTTTCACAAACGATTTATTGAAAGACACGTTTGGTGATTGCCCAATTTCACGTTTCGGAACTGTAAATTGGCTGGCCTACAAGATCTTTTGACTTGAACTTTATACTTTTATGGGCTGGTGGAATCATTGGTCCGTACTTCTTCAAAAACGATAATGGCCAGAAAGCTACAGTCAATGGCGATCGGTATAGAGCCATGATTACTAACTTTTTCAATTCTGAATTGAACAACCATGATGTCCAGGAACTGTGGTTCCAACAAGACGGCGACGCAACATGTGCCACATTATAGATTATTGAATCGATTTATTATATCGATTTATTGAAAAACACTTTTGGTGATTGCCCAATTTCACGTTTTGGAACTGTGAATTGGCTGGCCTACAAGATCTTTTGACTTAACATCGCTAGACTACTTGCTGTGGGTCTATGTCAAGTCATGCGTCTCTGCGAATAAGCCACAAACGCTTAACCATTTGAAGGACAACATTCGCCATGTTATTGCCAATATACGGCCAAAAATGTTGGGGAAAACTCATCGAAAATGCAACTACAACCAGAAAACGTATTTAAAATAAAATGCCACAAGTTTATCTTTCGAATAAATCAAATGCATGTCAAACGAAAAATTCATTCTTATTTTCTGGCAATTTAAAGTTCTCTATCTCGAAAGAAACACCCTTTACAAAGGTTTATTTAGTTCAAAAACAACTTTCTGAGAGCCACTATTGGGCATGACTCCGTATAGTTCTCTTCTGGTTAACATCAAAGTATTTTGGAAAGTGTGCACGAAATTTGCAAATCGAACAAACCAGAGTTCATAAAGAAAAAAAACAATAACAATAATAAAAATAAAATCATTCATTTGCATTCAGTTAAGCTTTGCTTTTGGAAATAAAATAAACTTCTCTGCTGGCGCTCTGCTGTGCTACTTGCCACTTTCGCAATCTGTGTCGCACACTCATCTCAAATCTAGCTTTTGAATCATCTTCCATATAAATACATGTATATATGTATTGGGTATATATGAAAATGTATATATGTATGTATGTATCTATGTTATTGTAGCTGTATCGATGAAAAGTGCCGTTACAGTTACCAACAACAACAGCTTCAAGAACAACATGTGTCAGACTTGAAATTAAAAATTTATACCGTGGCAATTGCTTGAAACCACAAAAATTAGCTCAAATAATGTAAAATGTATGCATGTGTAGGTAGGTATAGTTACTGCTGCATTTATGTACTTGAACTTGATATGCAATCATATCTTATGTTGTCTCCCCTCACCCTGCCAACCACCCATTCACGTCACAGTCAAGGCAGCCCCCATGCACGTAGGCGGCGTCTCAGCAAATCTGTTTTTCTTTTTCTTACAAAGCGCGCACGCCCCCACAAAAACAAAAAAAAAAAAATCTATCTGTCTGTTGTATTTTTGGAGTGTCTGAGTGCCGGTTCTCGGCGTTACCAAAGTTATTTTAAGTCCAAGTTGCTCAAGCAACACACACGGAGACACACACACACCGGCAGTGAGTTTGTTGCGCTGCAGACCAGCGCTGCCGTGCGCCCCTCTGGGGCATGCCACAAATAGCGCCCTCTTGCGTAGACGCTACTCTTATACCGGCCACATTAGCGTTGGCCGACTATGCGTCATATTTGTGCCTGCAACTTGTGCTGTGTTGTTCTTTGCGCCTCGCAACTCCTTGCTGCTCACAACGCCCAGCACACTTGGCTTCGCTTGTCGCTGCTGTCCAAGTGTCTTGTCGCTTCCTGTGCATCTTTTATGCGCTTTTCTCTTTTTTGGTTATCTTTTTTTCGCTTTGAACTTATAAGATACAGCATATGTACATAAGCATATATATACATATATATATATATGATATTTTTGCAGCCGTTTGCTCCTCCGCTGCGTGCATGTTACTTACCCTTTTGGGCTTGCTCTCGACGATTTGTTCAACTTCAATGCCGTCTGACATGTTTGCTGGTATATAGCTTGGCACTTGGTTCTGCACTTTTTTTTTGTTTTTTTTTAGTTTCTGGTTTGCTCCTGTATTGCTTGGCTGCTTGGATGCTGTGGCAACGGGGGCGGTGTTGTCTGCAACTCAAGTGTACCCACTTGCTCTCGCTTCCCGCTTGCTGCTTCTCTACCTATGTGTGGGCAAGTGCCGGCCTTTTAAGCTTGCGTCACTTGGGTTCAACGTGTTTCTTTTGGTGTTTTTGTTTTTTTTTTTCGTTTTCGCTTTAAAAGTTGCTGCTGAAGTTGACTTTAGTTATTGTAGCTTTGGCAATGCTTTCTATAACTTATGTATGTATATATTTGCTTATTAATTTATTTATTTGTTGTTGTTATTGTGCATATATGTTCAAGGCATATATGCAGTTTTTTGCATGAATTTTGTGTCACAATAAAAAAACAAAGTAATAGTGTTTAACAGAGACAAAGCACAGTTATAGTTGTTTTGTTTAAAAAATTTGTATTTTTAATTATTTTTTAATAAATTAGTTTACAACAGAACTGTTCTGAAAATCGAACGACAACAAAAATGAATAAGTAGGAATAAAAAAAAAAAACTTTGACTGTCAGATAGCGCAGTCGACCGACTCGCACGAGTTGTTGCTTACGAATGTCAAGTCGTCCGCGCGTGCAACTCCAACGAAGTGGACGCTGCCGCAGCCGCTAACGCCGGCCGGTTGCGGCAGCAGCAGCTGTGGCAGCGCAAACAAAACGAAAAAAGGCAAACAGTCGCATTGGTGCAAGCGAGATGGCATTGTGCCTCATGGCAGACGTTGAAGTTGCGCGAGCGGGCCAAAAGGGGGCTGCCGCCTATCGCCGCTGCTGATAAAAAGTCAGAACAGCCAGCATATTTACAGTACAGTGGCTCACAGCTTAAGTGAATCAACGGACGACGAGACGAATGCTATTATAAAGGGTGTTCTTTTTTATCGAGGTATAAAACAACGTTGGATTATTCGATTCAAACGAATTTTATTCATTCGAAATATAATCTTCATCATATGACCGAAATGGCTGGCTCGGAGTTGGTCCAATCTGGACATCCAATTTTCGATGACTTTTTCCAACAATTGTAGCCGTATATTGGCAATAACACGACGAATGTTGTCCTCGAAGTGGTTAAGTGTTTATGGCTTATCCGCATAGACGCATGACTTTTCACAGCCCCACAGCAAGTAGTCTAGCGATGTTAGATCAAAAGAGCTTGGAGGCCAGTCAATTCACTGGTCTCAAACATGAAATTAGGCGATCACCAAACGTGTCTTTCAATCAATCGATTGTGGCATGAGCTGTGTGAAATGCTACGTCGTCTTGTTGGAACCACAGCTCCTGACATCATGGTTCTGCATTTGGGAATGAAAAACTTAGTAATCATGCCTCTATACCGATCACCATTGACTGCAACGTTCTGGCCAGCATCATTTTTGAAAAAGTGCGAACCAATGATTTCACCAGCCCATAAATCGCACCAAACAGTTAATATTTCTGGATGTAACAGTGTTTCGACAAACACTTGAGGATTAGCTTCACTTCAAATGCGGCAATTTTGTTTGTTTTGCCTACGCACATCGGGAATAACCGCAATCTGATTTTGGGCCCATTCGACGAATCCACGCCTTGTTTGGTGATCATTTGGCTTCAATTGCCAAACCAAACTGAGAATAAATCTCTTGACAGCTGTTAAATCAGCCCCCACTTGAACAGTAATTCCAACTTAAAGTTCTACAATTCCAAAAAAAAACACCCTTTATAAAAAGGTACATACAAAAAATTAAAAATAAAAATTAAATATACAGCACTAAATGGATGAATATTTAAGTTTAAAAATTAAACAAATTTAAAAAATAAAATAAAAAAAATTCACATGTGCTTCCATTTCTGCACTTTTTGATTTTCGATAATATTCCTCTTATTTTCGATGAATTTTAGCTTTTTCTATCCATAAGTTGACTGTAATTAAAAATTGACAAAAATCTATCTCTTATATAAAAAAGTATTTTTTTCCTCATGATATTTAAAGTTCCACAAATCTCCATCATTGGTCAGACAAGGCCTCACCTTGGACAGCAGACTAAGCTGGAGGGCTCATCTTACAAAAGATTCCAGCTTAAAGAGAGGCTCAAATGGCTGCATCAACACTTAGCACACGCAATAAACTTTTGATTTCAAGGCGATCGATTCTTAAGCCAATGCGGACATACGGGTTTCAACTTTGGGGAACCTCGGCCATATCAAACATTATAATTATTGAAGCGTTTCAAACTAAGGAACTCCGTCCTTCATACAAACCTCAACGTGCCCACTATCCCAAACATAATCAGCGCCTATAGCCAGAGGTATATTAACCAACTGAAGAACCATGACATCCTACTTGCAGTACAGCTACTGGACAACAACTCTCAACTTCGGAGGCTTAAGAGATTCCACCCGCTTGATTTAACCTTCCGTTTCGAAACATTGCTAATATCCTATCATTGTAAATATATCATTTTAATTATGTCAGTCATTGTTATTATAATTGGAAACCCCACTTCAATGTAAGCCTTAAAATTTAAATTTTGTTTGTAGATAGGTTCTAAATAAGCATATATTATAACAAAAACAAAAAAAAATTACATTTAAAGATATTTTTTTCGGGGAGCACGGATTTTTATGTAAGAGAGTCAAACATGGGTAGAAGGTATTTGAATTTGACAGACGAAGAAAGAGAAGAACTTTGTCGCTTGCAAGTTTTGAAATCGAATAAAAACAAATACGAATTAAATTTAAGTTGTATATTATATCAAAATAAAAAAGAAAAAGTCGTATGAATCTAATAAAGCGAAGATACTACGAAAAGCTTTGGAAAATTATGAAAAATCAAGACTCAAAAACCAATACAGGCAGAGGTTATCATGCAGAAAAAGAAATACGAATAAAATAAAAGTCGCATATTATATTCAAAAAAATAAATCGTATGAATAAATATATATAAATAAATAAAGCGAAGATACTTCGGGGTCTCCTGTGGTCGCATGCGGCTGATGGTGGGGTGGAGAGTTAACGAATGAACCGCGCAGGGAGCAAAGCCCCTAGTTTTATATATTTTCTTAATTCCTTGTTTTTAAGCTTTTAGACATCCAAAAATGTCTGTCGCACACATACGTACATCAAGCCAAATAATATACGGATTTGCCGCTGCATGCCATTTATTGGGTCGTCGTCCAATAAAAAGATCAGATTTTTTTGCATATCCCCGGTTTGAACGCTTCACTTTGGATAATCTATGATGCTTTTGCATCGGCTGGGAGCTGTTAGTCTACGTCGCTTTCAAAACTGAGCTGTAGAGTAAGCTTAGGATCCAGATTTAAAAGTAACGCTTGCAAGACACCCAGAGATATTGCAATGCAATATTCTTCAATTCTTAAATAGCTGACAGACATGTATGGTCACAACCAAAGTACTTCTTGGGCTTGAGTTGTTCTTTTATTATTTTTGCAAGTTCTTCTGGTTGAAATTGTGGAGGTTCATGCGAAACCTCAATTTTCTCCGGGACCCATGCGCCTGTAGAGTTTCATATTGGTATGACAGTTTATTTAGATGAGTTTCTACAAGGTGTAAGTGTAGTGCTAGACGGTGACATTTTATCTATATAGCGCTATTGTCCAAGTTTTTGTTCTAACTGTAATTCCTTTCTGAGGCGACTTTTAGTCTTTCTTTTGCGCTTACCGATCTTTTAGGTATAACTATCGTTATAAGCCTAAAATAAACATAAATAATTATTGTTCTTACAAGATGCTCAAACGGCCGAAATGTACATTTTTCAAAAAGAGTTTCTTACTGTCTAGCACCTCCTCGACTGTATTATATATAAGGTAAAAGTATTTCGAACTAATAAATAAGTAAATACATCTAATCGTAGAATGAGTTGAGTTTAGAAGTTGAAAGCCCGAGGAATTTTACAAAAAAGAAATACATACCAAAGATAAATCGTAGACTACAACTCTTAACTCAACTTTTTCGTAAACCCAGATCCAATACTTCTTTCACCTATTAAGTTGCTGAGCAAGTGTTGACATTTTCGACACAAATTCTCAGCTAATACCAAGGCATTACATTTTATTATAAATAATTCCAATGTACTTATATGTAACATATGCCATACCAGCACAATTCAAGATAAACAAACGAAATATTATACATTTCTGCGCATATTTTCGCATTATTATAATGCATGTGTTGTTCTAAGTATTTTCTATTGAAATTGAAAAAAAAATCATTTTTATTTATAAAGAAAAAGACGAGTAAGTGACACATAAATACAGCTATGGAATTTGTCCATAAATATTGTCCAAACTACTTTAAAATTCAAGATTTTGTGTTTATCATTCATTTCTGGGCTTATAGGTTAGGTAGGTTAGCTTAGGGACGGCAGGCCCCCCGGGGAGGGGACCTTACACAGCTCAGAGTGATCCTTAGTGGTACTGTAGTTTATCGGCTGTTAGTCGTGGTCGTGGATGAGTTTGTCATCCACTATGCGCGCGTGTTTCGCGAAAGCTAACAGTGTCCGGGATGGCCTTTGAGCTGTCTCCCTAGAAAGGTAGTTTTCAAGGTGCAGTTGGCCGGGCAGTTGCATAAAAAGTGTTCCAGGGTTTGACTTTGACTGCAAATTCCCCACACTTCCTGCATTCGTCGTTGTCAGTGCTGACCAGCCTTTCGACATGAGCTGCGGTTGGGCAGAGGCTTGATAGTAAGTGCAGCATAAGCCTGCAGTCTTTCCTGGGAAGCTGCATGATGTGCTGGACTTATTTCATGTAGGTTCTCCCGCACATGACAGTGCTTCATGTTGTACCACCTTCTATCGGACAGCAGCACTTTCTTCCGAGTTGTGGTTTAGAGCCCTTAAAAGGAATTTCTAAGTCTTCAGCCTTCGTTCGTGTCGATTCGGCATCCTCCTTAGCTAGCGTGTCTTCCAATTCGTTGCTAACAATGCCCTGGTGGCTGGGCACAAAAAAGATGCGCACTCTCTAGCGCATCTAGCTTTAATGGAATTGATTGCCGCCTGACTCTCGACGAAGATATTGACTAGTGGCTGATATAGAGTGAGCGCAAGTTCTGCGGCTTTCTTCATAGCGAAAACTTCCGCCTGAAATTTGCTGCAGTGGTCCGGTAATTTTGATGACGCCACCGTGGGTGGGTCTATGCAGTATACCGATGCTCACATTCCTGCAACCATTTTGGTTCCGTCTGTGCCATAATTATCAATTCGCCCTAGGCAAGCTTCAAATAAAAAGTCAAATGTAAAAATCTTGGCATTTTTAGTAACGATTTAAGAGGCTTTGAAGATAGTATCCTAAACTAGCACTTAAACAAGAACTTGCAAAAGTTTAATAATGAAAAACACATTGTCTCCCAAATATAATTCATTTTTAGCACGATTTCAAGGCTGCAACTTTAAGAATTCGTTCCTGATCTAATATATATTTTTAAACACTTAACCATATGGCAAGGGTTAACTTAAATATGATCAGAGTGACCAGGTTATTCATAAGCTTACAGCTGCTTGCTGAGTTGCAAAATATTTCGTGAAAGAAGCCACACCAAAAGCTGCAGACTTCGCTCTCTATCTCGTAAGAAGGGCTTTGAATGTTTAGTAAGGCTCATCACGGGACACAACCCTTGTGAACATATGGTTAAGCTGGGATTAGGAACTAACCCAACATGTACGGCTTGTCTCGAGGAGGTTGACAATACCGAGCACTTCCAGCTTTCTCAACGACAACACTGCGTATCCTGAGCAACGTTGTGCTCCAGCTCAATGAAGCACACAAACTACCTCTACAGTCACATTGCAAGTTTCTCCGAGAGAGTAGAAGATTCATTTAATGGGTTTGTTTCCCTCTTTTACTTTTACCCTTTCTCTGCTTCCCAACCACTATCTAACCCCTTCCCTTTCCGGTTTGGCATAATGGGCTATTTAGTCTGAGTTTCTGAGGCGATGTTTGTTGCCTCTGCCATCCTCACATCTATCTATCTATTACCCACATGGACCTCAGAGATGATAAGAAGAGCAATTTTTTTTTCTGAGAAAAATTGTTATTTGAGGGGAAGCAAGTTAGTTTTAGTTTTTTCATAGAGGTTGTTCTAATTATTTCATAACATTCATAAAGTTTTGCATGATAAATAAATCGGTTAAATTTGGAGATATTAAATCAATAGTTTTTTCGTTTCCGAATACCAAAATGAGTCAAATTTGATCATTATCGGTAAATAAATTACAGATTTTGGTACTAAAGTTGTGGTATTTTAGTTACCCAAATCACTGTGTCGAATTTAATCGATGGGCTTTGTCATATAGGGAAAATCGGAAAAAAATCTTTTTTTTTAACAAAATCTGTTGTGCTTCATTTGGTTTGTGTGATGAAAATTGCAGATTTGAGGGTTCTTAATTCTAACAAGTGAATCAAGTGTCAAGTTTGATAAAAATCGCCCGATTATGTGTCATATAGCTCATTTAGGGTTCATAATGATGCTACATAGGCGTCGGCAGTTGGAGTCTAGCATTAAGACACGATTCATTCATTATAAATGCCAAATTAGGTTTTATTTTCAGAACTTTGACAAAATATTGGTGCATGTTGTTGTATGGGTTGCCACAACTTCGGATTGTGAACCTGCTGCACTGCATCATTTTATTATTCACTCCTAGCCTTGATTGGGTACACCTCCCCAGCTGGCCAGACACTTCACTTCCCTCATATATTCCTACAGCCGGTAAGTCAGTCAGGTGTGGGGGACGACCGGAGCCAATCAAGCTGACGAGCACGTTGCAATCAAGTGCGCACGTACCGCATGGCAACAACAATATCAACAAAAAAAAAAACAGAAAACCATACACGCCGACTTGAGCATGCTCTATAAGATGAAAAGAGTAATCTTGAAGCAAGATTATGCATGTATTGAAATACAATGCGATATAAGTTGTATTATTTTAAAAACATTGTTCGGTCTCTTTTGGAAAATGAATATTAAAATAACAATTTGTCTTTATGTTCAAAATCGAATTGTAGCTATATTTTGCGTAAAATTTTTTGATTTTTTTATTGCTCATAAAACTGTATCAATGGATGATACATAATTCGAGTGAAAATCTGTTTTTTTTTTTTTTTTTTTGGTGCAGTGTATTTTAAAGTTTCTATCTATGGCATTTTGGAAATGCAAAAGGTATTTTATGTTCGGTTTGTATAGCAAATATTGCGGCTGTTAAATTTAGGGAGCTGTTTGCACAGCGTCCTGGTCTTTGTTTGCTTGTACTCTTGCTCATTTGCATAAACATGAATTTAACCTCTATAGACTTGGTAAAGAATCAAATTCGTAAATCGAAAATTTAAAGCTTTATTCAAAATACCATATACATATTATCCTTGATCTAGAGCAGTTTTTTGGAGACCATAAAGATTCAACTATGCTTTTGAAGTACACAATTTTAATATTATATAAACTCTGCTACTCGTGTTTGTTTTTGCATTATATTATAATATATTGCATTAATTTACCATGTCTTGGAATCTAGAATCTGAAAATTTTAAGTGTTTATTATAAGATAAGGGATATTTTAAATCATGCATAAATTTTTATTTGTAAAACTAAGTAGCTTTGCCCAATTCTCGCTTCGCTCGAGCCTCAGGGGCGCCACTCTACATTTTATTTTGTGGCTTGAAAAAATAAAATTTATTTACAAAATAAAGTACATACATTGCATACAAATATATGACTTGTGAATACTACATTTGAAATTGTATCCATAAATTTTTTCGTATTTTAGAGTTTTTCGAATTTATCGCCATATGTAGGGAAACAACAAAATATGGGTAACTTTGGGAGGTTAAATTGAGAGCTTTCTGAATAACAATATTTTCGATATTATATTCTCTGCTTTTGGTTTTTGCGATTTGTTATTTTTATAAATTTCGAAAGCTTTTCGCAGTATTTTCGCTTTGTTTATATTTATATATTTTCGTATTTCTTTTGTATTCGATTTTAAACGACGACGTTCTTCTCTTTCTTCGTCTGTCAAAATTAAATTTTTTCTACCCATGTTTGACTCTCTTACATATAAATCCGTTTGCCCCGAAAAAAGATACGAAAAACTAAAACCCTTTTATATAATAAATACAATTTTTTTTAATGATTTTTAAAGATATCTGCAAAGGACTTATCGAAAAAATCCGACAAATACTACGTACGTTTTGTGAATCTGAAATACGTAATCAAAAATATTTGGTTTTTGTTGTAGTTCAAAAATTTTGGTACCGGCCGTATACCCCAAAGAAAACTAGAGTAGCGTTAACCCATAGAAGACTCTCATTAATTAAATTAAGTCAAATTAAATATTATACGAAAAAAAAAAATAAAATGAAATTCATATTTTGCTTAAAAAAAGTAAGAAACTCTCTCTGTCAAGGGTTCTAGCTGTTTGAATTACGAAAGCAGCCGGAAACGATTTTGACAATAAAGTGTTCTCGACTTCTAGATCGCAAAACAAAAAATCAACAGGCTTCAAGTTATTTGCTGATAATTCTAAAAGCATTTTGAATATATATATTAAAAATTACTACACTTTATTCAATTAACATTAACTTTTTTTACAGGAATACTTTTTAAGTTAAGAACCGCACAAAATATTATATTAATGCTATTTTTTGGTAAAAACGTAAAAATATTTAAATAAAGTTGGTTTTCCAATGAACGAATTAATGTTTTGAACAAATTGTTTGAATACGAATTTGAATTCCAAATCAATTCTATATTTATACAATTTCGTTGCAAATACAGAGATTTGCAGCTCCTGTGTATATCCTTACGACTAAGATAGTAAAAAAAATGTCTAAAGTTTTATATTTATAAAGTTATTGTTAAGCCAAAAAAAATTAATAAGCAAATTACTTAAAAAAAGACAAAAATATTACTAACTATCCTGACTGATATTTTTTATTTATTATTTATGCAAAAATCTGCCAATTCTAAATAATAGGAATTGGAAAAAACTGCTAAAACAAAATATTGTTTTAAATTAATTTGTTTTCAATTGACAAAATTGCCTTTAATTGACTTTGTTCTGCTAATATGAAAACTAAACATTATTACTACCCAATTCAGATTTATTGTTGTTTATCCGAATGTTCCAGTTTGGAAGTGAACTAGGCTTACGTTTATATTTATTTTAGGGATATAATTTATTTATAATTAATTTAGGAATACAACTAAGTACAGTTGCTCTTAAGATTAAACAATTTGAAAATGTTAAAATTCAGAAATATTAAATGATAACGCGATATAAAACTAATGCGTATCCCTAGTCTGTTGGGTGAATTCTTCATAGGTACCTTCCCACATCTGGGGCTGGCTGGGAACTTGGATTTTCAGTGTAAAAGATGAAAAACTGGAAGTAACATAAAAGTTTTGACTTTTTTTAAGAAAGAAACCAAAAGATCAGCGTTGGGTTTTCTCGATTTGGCGAATCAAGATGAGTTAAGATAGACAAAGAAGTAGTTTGAAAAAACGGTTCGTAATATAGGAAATCTTACTAGGTTATTATAATTTGCGCAGAAAATCAAAAAACTATCGTGTAATGCATGATAAGATCTACAAAATGGTAATATTAGAGGTCGAAAATTACGAGTTACTTTGGACGGAATGACGAAAGAAATTTTGTTAAGGAGTTTATTGGAATGTATTGTAATTGTTGGAATTATTGGAATTGTGATGGAAACGAGTAAAAGCTTATGCAGGAACAAGACGTCTACGATTATTTAGAGAAGGAATTTTTAAAGGCTTAGTCTACAAGAATAGGAAGGCAATCGAATTTTGGAATATGTAAAATAAATAGCACTCTATAGAGATTCAAAAGTTTCTTTTCGATAATGCCATCTATACAGCGTAGGCAGCGTAACAGCAAGTACTAATTACTTACACAGATTAGACATTGTAATGTCATGAGTAAAAGTTTAGGCACGAGTTTTAAGATCCAACCCTGGGGCATGCTTGGGTTAATAAGTTTATGACTCGATTTGGCTCCATACATATCTCATCCACAATGAGAAAACAAAATTTGTAAGCAGTCGCCAGTTCCCAAACAGTGAAAAACAGTTGGGCAACATTGAGTAAGTTGAATCCTTTAAATATCTGGACTCAGTTATAAATACCATGAACAACTGTAGCGAAGAGATAGACATTTGTATTGAATCAGCAAATACAAGATTTGGCAGACACTACAAAGCTTTGGTCTCAGATAAATTAACAAAAAAAGAAAAAGACGGATGAGCAAAAAATTGATATATTTGGAGGACAAAGACTTCGCCGTATACTTAATCCCGTGGCTCCTATCGACTTCGATATAACAGCGCATGCGAGAGAGAACTTGGTCAACCAACAATCAGCGAAAGTACCGAGTTCAAGCAATTGCAGTGGGCTGATCATGTCCAAAGAATGGATACCACTAGCCCAATTAGCAAAGTCTTCCGAAACAACCTGAAGCAAGCATAAGAAGAGGTCGTCCAAATGCTCATTGTATAGAGAATGTCGAGTAAAGTGTAGAACGTCTTGGGTATAGAAACTGGAGAACTCTAGCTCTACACAGTGAAGAAAGCAGGAGATTTCAAGTGTAGGCCAAGATGCAACTAGAATCGTCGCGCCATCATTGATGATGATACATATCTAAGCTAAAAAATGTTTCTGTTCAAATGCTTTCCGTGTTAAAATTTCATAGCTTATGCACTAGATCCGTATGCCAAACAGTGCCAGACGTCAATTTTATAGCTGAAATAATATTCCTACTAAATTCTAAATTCTAATTCTACGAACCCAAGTCCATATAACGCAGCAAGAAGAACATGGTTATGCTTTTGTTTTCAAAGCGACAAATAAATATTTCCAATAAATTGCTCGGATTCGACTTTATGAGCGCTGTTTATATATATGTAGCTTATTTTTATTTTTTTAAATAAAAACATTTTGTAAGTAAGGTTGATATATGCACAAAAAAAAATGAAATCTGTACATTCTTGGCATAAGGCCCGCGCCCACCATACTTGCCGCCACTATTCGCAGCGCTTGGCTCACCGCACATTTTAAGCCGACGACCCTGCTTATTGCCAGGACTTTGCTGATAAGCCAGGAGCACACTTTGTACATATTTGTTTGTGTGTGTTTATGTGTGTGTGTGTGTGTGTGTGTGTGTGTGTGTGTGTGTGTGTGTGTGTGTGTGTGTGTGTAGTCACAATTTAAAGTTTGTTTGTGTGTTTATGTAAACGAATTTTTGCTCAGCCTAATCCGTTGTTCTTAAAAAAAAAATTCACGACGGGTGCTGCTCCTGCGTTTCCCTTACTCTGTAATCACAGAAGTAAAGAGTATATTGGGCAAGTGGAAAATAATGTGATGGGTCCATAAAAGTATACAAAAAATTTAAATCTAAGTGTATAGAATAGATTTCGTATCTTAAATTGTATAAATTTCTAAAGGGTGTTTTTTTTAGAGGTATAAAACTTTAAATTGCAATAAAACAACGTTGGATTATTCGATTCAAATGAATTTTATTCATCCGAAAGATAATCTTCGTCAGATGATCGAAATGGCTGGCTCGGAGGTGGTCCAATCTGGACATCCAATTTTCGACGACTTTTTCCAACATTTGTTGCCGTATATCGGCAATCAGACGGCGAATCTTGTCTTCCAAATGGATAAGCGTTTGTGGCTTATCCGCATAGGCCAATGACTTGACATATAGCCCCACAGCAAGTAGTCTAGCGTTGTTAAATCACAAAATCTTGAAGGCCAATTCACAGTTCTAAAAAATGAAATTAGGCGGTCACCCAACGTGTCTTTCAACAAATCGATTGTGGCACAAGCTGTGCCATCTTGAACAGCAATGCCAACTTAAGTTCTATTCCTCGAAAAAAAACACCCTTTATTAAAGCACGGTTGTTATGTGTTTCTATTTTTTAAATTAAATTCGTTTAAAAAAGTAAAAAATCGCTTAAAGTACAAATAATTTTAATTCATTGCAAAAATTATAAGAATCTATCAAGAGGTTAGTATTTTAACCGCAAATAAAACTTTAGCTTTTATAGAAACAATACCATTTTATTTTTAATCTTTTTTTGTTTTTCCGAATTTATAGTTTGAGGCGTAGGAGTCCAAACCAAATTTATTTCTTAAATTAAGTTTGTACTATACGGACAGTGTATATTGTAGTCGGCGTGATGGCACGATTAAAATTAGCCCTCTTGCAGCTATTCCACTTGTTATTTTACGAGCAGCCACAAAATGGAATCCAGCTTTAAGTGGAAGTTATGTGCGAGCAAAAAAGTAAAATAAAGCTTTTTAAATAGGAAAGAAAAGAAAGCAGAGCAGGTTGATGATAAACAAAAAAAATATTTTTGACTGTGTCATACGATGATATTCTTATCAGAGAGTTTGTTTTTGTATTATTTACTTACGAAAGATAATAAGCACCCCGATATTTAAACATTTGTTCAGATATATGTGCACGATGTTTGGACAAAAGTATTTTATGTTATTTAAAAAAGTGTTAATCAATTGTACAAATAAGAGATATAAAATTTGGATTCAAACTATAAGAAATGTTGTTATAGTTTAAAAGACAAGCTCAAAGAGCTTGATTTTTAGTTAAAAACAAAGCTGCTCAGATAATGGCATATTGCAAAGCGGTGGAGCCACAGGCGGTATTCGATACGAAAAGCAGGCAGCTGGCTAGAGTCAACATCCGTATGCTCTCCGAAAGTGTACCTATAACTCTAAATTCTTATATGAATTCCACTATGAACTGTATGAACAACCAACAAACAGGATCTCTCTGGTATGGGTGCCAGGGCTTGAAGGTCACTCAGGTAATGAGGCTGCGGACCTAGAGGCTAAGTCAGGGACGGATGTCCCGTTTGTAGGGCCAAGTTCGATGTTTGGTTTTCCCAATAACAGATTCAACCCGGAGATCAAGAAATGGACAGAAAACAGAAAAGCAAGGAACTGGAAATATCTAGAGGGTCTCAGACACTCCAAAATATTTGTGTGCCTGGATGCGGCAAGAGCCAAGGAAGCTCTCTCCTTCTATAGAACAGAGCTCAGGTCACTTTGTGGAGCGTTGCCAGGCCACTTTCCCTGCAACAACCACTTACACAAAATGGGCCTTGTTGGCAAGAGGATATGTAGATTTTGTAAGGAGAAAGACGAATCTATGGAGCATTTTATCACTTACTGCCCAGACCTGGCAAAGCTGCTAGGAAACTACATTCTCAGGGAGAAGGTCCTAATATACATCCCCACAGACTGCTGCGAACATCAAAACTAAACTAGGAGAAAGGAGGCACAATAGACACATGGCGGTCGCAGTGCCGACCCTCAGGACATCCTTCGTTCATACATTACGTTACATAGTGGTAGAGCCCGATGAATCGGCTAGGATTCTTCGCTCTGCTGTTACCCTTTTTCTTAAACTTTGCGCTTTTATGTGATATATAAAATAATATATATTTTTTCAAACATATATGGATTGCATTTATCCCGTGAGAAAGAAAACGAAAGAATAAAGGAAAGAACGCGATAGTCTCTGTTTGGCGTAAGAGACCCAAAAAAAAAAAAAAAAAAAAAACAGATATAGACAAGCTTTCTATCATATTAAGGCTTAATATCTTAAATATCTTTCATATATCTAGGCAATTGGTTTCCGGCTCTCAGACTATCATCAGAGTTAAATGAAAGTTCACAACCATAAAATATGCATATATTGGTGAAAAAATCATTAATTTTCGAATTGAGTCGAGATGGCCTACCGACGCGACGTGAAAAGTGTTAATACGAAGAAGAAGATGCCGTTGTAAGCTTACTTACCTCTCAACCCGTAGATTGGAGCTACCATAGCATCCATGTACGAGTTGTCCGGCAACGATTGGGTTCCGCTCCGTAAACGAAAAATGCCAAATACTACCAAAAACTCGTATAAAATACTCCCTTATGTTGACGACAATCGCAAACGTAAAAATGGACAACGATTTAAGTCACTTATAGGTCGATATTTTGGGCATAGAAGGAATACCACGTACCTAAACTCTCACAGCGATTGGGTGCGAGAAATTTACTTGTCACACATCTTTTGCAGTTAATCTTTTCTCATCCAAAATTAACAAAAAACTATTCCATTTTTACAAAACACTCTACAACGCCTACACTCCTAACTACCCAACTTTTAAACGAACTATGGCCATAGACGTAGATATGAGTTCCATAAATATCATAATCATAAAAACCATTTACGGCAAATATTGAATAGTTTTTATGTTAAAGATCCAAACAAGCTAATTACAAGACGACGACATCAACAATCCAATCTCCGAACAATCTTTTGTCAAAAATTTAAATTTTAAAATATTTTAATGCAAGCATAATATGTAATTTTCTAAATTAATATTTCAGCACATCTTCATTAAAAACAAGTATATATATCATACTTTTAGGTAGCTAAAAATAAAAGTAAAAAGTAAAAAACAAAAACAAAAGCCACAGCTTACCGCAGACTCGTGTGTTTAATGAAAAAATGCAAATTTATGTTAATTAAATAATTACGCTCGTGGCTTCATCATGAATAAAACCATTTGTGTGAAAATGCGCCCATTATAAAATTGTAGCATACTTTCAGGCTGACACGAAAATAAATAATTTCTTAAAACATTGAAAGCTTTTTAAAAATAGAATTTGACTAACAAAACCAACCAAATGCTATTAACTATTTAAATATACAGTTTGTCAGGAAAGTGTTTAGACATTTAAAATAATTTGTTTTTTTTTTTCTGACTTTCAATGCGGATTTAGGACTGGAAGATCCGTCATATATAAGTTGTTTTAGCTGAAGCAGAATCTAGAGAAAAGCTATGAATTTAAATAGGACCTTCACATGCTGTTCATCGTTTTTAAGCCAGCTTTTGACAGCATAAGAGGTCCTATGATTCCTAAGATTTTTGCTCAGTTCGGCATTTGCAGGAAATTGACCCGCTTGACAACACAAATCACATACTCTTCAATATCTATGCAGAAGTAAGAAGATAAGGTCAGAGTCTGTCCGCAGTGTTGTTTAATTTATGCCGGCATTATGATATTAGAGAACACACAACCTCTGGAAATGTCTTCAACAGGTCTGGTCTCCTAGCGAGAGACCAGCGGTATTTAGAACAGATCCTCATAAATATAGCTGCAAAAGCAAATTAAGATCAACCAATCTATGTCCAAATATATGACATTGTTCAGATACGTTGAGAGGAAGTCCTTGACAATTTTAAATACTTGGTTGTGTTGATAAGAAATGACTGCACAACAAGATCGGCTTGTATCAGCTCATAAAACCTACTAAGCGCGCAACAAAATATCCAGGTCAAAACTGCTATGGAGGGCATGCAAACCAAGAATTTATATTTCCATCATAAAGCCAATAGTCACGTATGGAGCAGAAATTTGGACCATGGCAGCAGCAGACGAAGAATCCCTAAGAATCTTTGTACTTCTTTCAACTTTGGAGCAAAGATAAATGAACGCATTGACTACACTCCAAGGCACAATGACGAATTGTTGAGCTTAAATCGTCATATTCATTAAATCTCAGAAGCTAAGATAGATGGGACATGTTCTACGGATGGAACAAAACAGAACAGAGCACAAAAGCTTGTGTTGGCATACACACCACTCTTCACAAGAAGCATGGATTGACGAAGGGAGTGCCTGATTGAAATTATTGACGATGACATGCTGAAGATGGAAGTAAGGAACTGGCCCGCCTTTCCTAGCAACAGTGACGAATGGAGAAGAATTGTTGAGAAAGCCAAAATCCCATCCCGGGTTGTAGAGCTGAATGATGAAGGTAATAATAAAGGCCTTTTGTTTAAGTTCACACAATATTTTTTTTTTGTGTAAAGGGTGTTTTTTTGAGGTATAGAACTTTAAGTTGGCATTACTGTTCAAGATGGCAACCGATTTAACAGCTGCCAAGTGACTTATTCTCAGTTTGGTTTGGTATATGAAGAATTGAAGCAAAATGATCATCAAGCAAGGCGTTGAATGTGCCAACAACGAGATTGCTGTTGTTCCCGATTGTCATAAGCCAATTTTGTTTAGCAATGAACCTCACTTCTGGTTGAATAGCTCAACGTCAACAAACAAAACTGCTGCAATCGGTGTGAAGCTAATCCTCAAGTCGAAACACCTTACATTCAGAGAAACTGACTGTTTGGTACACTTTATGGGCTGGTGGAATCATTGGTCCGTACTTCTTCAAAAACGATGATGGCCAGAAAGCTACAGTCAATGTCGATCGGTATAGAGCCATGATTACTAACTTTGTCAATCCTGAATTGAACAACCATGATGCCCAGGAGCTGTGGTTCCAACAAGACAACGGCGCAACATGTCCCACAGTTTGTGCCACATTATTGATAATTGAATCGATTTATTATATCGATTTATTGAAAAACACGTTTGGTGAACGCCTTATTTCACCTTTAGGACCTGTGAATTGGCCTCCAAGATCTTGTGATTTAACAACGCTAGACTACTTTCTGTGGAGCTATGTCAAGTCATTGGTCTATGGGGATAACCATTTGGAGGACAACATTCGCCATGTTATTGCCGATATACGGCCAAAAATGTTGGGGAAAACTCATCGAAAATTGTACCTCCAGATTGGACTGCATCGAAGTCAGCCGTGGCGCTCATATGCCAGAAATCATATTTAAAATGCAGTGCCACAATATTAACTTTCGTATAACTAAAATTCACGTCAAACGCAGAATCCAGCGTTGTTTTATTGCAATTTAAAGTAATATACCTCTAGAAAATAAACACCCTTTATATCTATTTGTTTATATGTTTTTTATTAATAACTAAAAAAATAAGAACAAATATATTTACACTTACCAAGAAAAACAACTAAATCAAATCTTCTCATATGTTCGCTACTGTCAATAAAGTGTTTACACATTTGCTTTGTCTCTTTTGCTGCTATTCCCAGAATTTTCGACCAACAAATGATTTATAATTGTTAAATTGAAAGTCGCAAAATACAAATTATTTTCAATGTGTAAACACTTTCTTGACAAACTGTATTTAAATTTAAAACCAAAAAGTTTCCAACATTGATTTTATTTTGCTCTGAAGTTATATTTATAAAATATAAAGTGAATAAAAATATGATGATAGCAAGCTTCTATTTCTTTGTTGCTGTAAATTCCACAAATACATAGAGTAGGCACGCGTTAACCGAAATACCATGTTTTACCAGACTAGATAAATAAATATATATAGATAAAATTAATTAAATCTTACAATTCTCTATTCCCAATTACTCGTTTTTTATATAAATCAAATTGATTTCTTCAGAAGTAGATTGCGAAAAAAGCTACTTTATTATTAAATTCGTGTTCTATTTTAACTTTTATTAAATAAATAACAAACATGTCAGCCCTAAAGGCTTTAACTTTGTTTTATTTTTTGTTGGTTTTAAAAATGATTTCGTTTTTTTTGTGTATTTAATATTTGATGAAATTAAATGCGCTTTGGTAAAGTTCAAAAGTAATTTGTCAAAGTTTGTTTTGTTGTATTAAAGTCGATAAGCTGTCAAGGCGAATATAAATTATTAATTCACGTATTTTACATGAGTATATGAACATACGAACGAATTAATCCTATCATATTTTATCAACTTTTTATGCCAATATACATGCAAAAAAAAGGCGTCTATTAAATAATAACAGAAGCATGCGAACGTAGAAGACTCTATAAAGTGAGAACATTCGAGTTTAATATGTATAAAATTAGAAAATAGATTTATATTTATTGATATACATCAGCATGGAGATAGGTTTCTGCTTATCAATTGAACTCATTGTTGGTTTGAAGAGAGTTCTCAAGCCATATTATTCTCTCGTTAAACGCAAACCTTCCCTAAAATTGTCTTCCACAAAAATAACTGACTTGTTTGTAATTTTTATTCAAACAACCTATTCTATTAATCCAAATAATATTGACCTACACTATCCCTACTATCCTCTACCTCGTTCAAACTTTGTTGCGTATTCTGTCATTCTTGCGACTAACGTTTTGCAATGTTTATGGTCTACAAAATCATCCTTTTCTTCTGGCTCTGATAACATTCCCAGCTGTAACACTGCTCTGTACATCTTTTATTATAGTTATTTATTTATTATTAATAACGAGGAAAAAAATAAAATAAAATAAAACTAATCTGTATTCCTAGCGTGATGGGTGAACTTTATCTTTTCTTTTTAGTACCTCACTTAAATACTCTTATTTTCCATCTATCTGGAAAATATTACTATATTACTATTCCCAAAAAAGGATCCAAATTTAAAACTATCGTGGTATTGCTAAGTTCTCTTCGATTTCTAAAATCTTTTAGTAGATTGTTACCTCTCAATTGCAACACTACTGCGCAAATTGTAATAAACTCTACGATTTTCTATGCTATGAACGGTCTTTTCAATCTATTTCTTTGTCTATCTTAACTTATCTTGATTCGTCAAATCGAACTTTTTTGACCAATCACCCACTTTGAAAATGCAACTTGATCAACGCTGATCTTTTAGTTGCTTTGTTAAGAATTGTCTAAATTTTTATGTTACTTCCTGTTTTTCATCTTTTATGCTGAATCTTGAAAATTCAAGTTCCTAGCCAGCCCTAGATGTTAGACTTGCATATCTGTGAAGAATTCACCCATCATTATTAGATTATCCCAGTCAACGACATTTTACGGACATTAACAATTTTCTGAGATTTTTTTTTTTTTTAAATGTTTCATAAGAGTTCCAATAATTTTCATGAATAATTTTTTCTTATAGGCCGAATATAAAACTTGCTTTAATAATATCTTGTATACCAAATAAAATGGAAATAAAATGATTTTAAATTTAATTGCTCTTCAAAAAAAAAGTAATTCCTTTAGAAATAATATTCTATTTGTTTTCAATGAAGATTGTAATAAATTTATAAAATATGTGTCAATGTTGATGGTCTAATTAATGCTCAACATACAGTTGAAAACTTGAATTATAATAATCTCTAGCTGAAAGTTTCACGACACTGTGGCACGAGGGTTGCCTTTTATATTTCGGGATTAGCGAACAACAATAATTATTAGTTTTTGAAAATAGCTGTATTGTTTTTCAAAATATTCCCCATTAAGATCTATACACTTTGGCATGCATTTGAACACTTTTGCCGCCCTGAGGTATCTTCAAAACATTCATTCTGCACGCATCTACCGCTTCTTCAGTTTTTCTACAGGAATAAAAAAAAGTCATTCGTGGCAAGTCAGCACTATATGGCGGATGACTCATCAAATCGATGTTTTGAGTGCTCAAAAGTGCAGTCAAATCGGCTCAACCGCTGTGCGAGAGCTCGCATTGTCGCGGTGAAGAGGGATCTGTCTTCTCCGGTTGGTTTTCCTGATTTCTTGATAGACAACTGACCAACAAATGGATGAGTACGACTCAATATTGACTGTGCTGCGTTGTTCTAGTGGTAAGTTGCGACATGTTCAGTTTTTCCGAAACGAACAGGAGACCATTTGGAAGTACCTCGTGCGCGTACAACTTTTGTTGGTTTTGGCTCTACTTGCAATATGCATACAGTCGATTGTTGTTTGATTTCGGGCTCATATGCGTAAATCCATGACACCTCACCTCTCACGATATCATCGACATCTTTCGAAGTACCGCGTTCGTAGTTTTTGAGCATTTCTTTCGACCAATCGAGACGAGCCTTTTTTTGAGCGATTGACAAATTGTGTGGGATCCAACGCGACGAAATTTTTTCGACACTCAAATGTTCATGTATGCTGGTCCCACTAATGCCTAAGGTTGTCTCAATCTCACCATAGATCACATGACGATCTTGCTATATTAGTTTGCGCACAGCATTATTGGTCTCCGGAACAGCAACTGCTTTTGGACGATCTCCACGAAATCCGTCTTGTAGTGAACTACGATCTCGGTTGAATTCACCATACTATCGATAGAGACTGATTCTTGATGGAGCTTCATCCCCAAAAATTGAATGAAGTTCCTTCTCTGCACTCTTGTTAAGGTAATCCACGTTGAAAGTTGTTAAAAATAAACTCACGAAAATGTTTGCGATTTAATTCGACTTTTTGGCCGAAATAAGTTTTTAATTTTATTTTAAACAACACAAATGGCGCTCATATGGTTCTGAGTACGTATAACTTCAAAAATGCCAAACCTTACGAAGTAGCTGTCAGTTGCCAGATTGCAAGACTAGGGTAGCCCAAACCCGAAATACACAAGGCAACCCTCGTATTGTGCAATTATGAAAATATGAAAAATTCTGTTAATTGCCTTGTTAGGAATGCTGCCTTGGAAACCTCTTTCCGTACCTGTACAATGCACTGAAGGCAGCCAAGCGAGCTACATCTGTACCTGTATGAAAAAAATGGAAAGAACACGTTATATTAAAAAGTTTTAAAGGAATGGCGTCAAACAATTTTCACTTACCAAGTTAACTTTAACTTGACAATTCAAGTGACAATTCTTATGGATTTTGAAAGCTTGCAACTTTTAAAACTGCTCTTCTATTATCTTTATCTTTTACCAAATTATAGTTTTAATTATTTATAGTCGGAGCGTTTACCTTTAAAATCCAAAATAAGTAAATGTTGACAATTTTCAGCATTTAAATTAACCGATATTTCATTAAGAAAACACGTTCTCAGTTTTTTTTTTCAATTGTAAGTAATATATTGAATATTTTTGATTCCTTAAGTTATTTAAGTCTAACTTAACCATTGAAATTTTTACAGAAATATTTAAATAAAAGTTACTTTATAGTGCATAGAGCTAAAATTTAATAAATTTCTTATAAAGATCAATCAACATTATTAAGTTTTAAAACGAAATACAAAATCTTTTTTGTAAGAAGAAAGAAATTATATACTTACGCGATTGAAAAATTTTTCTTCGATCCAACTTAAGAGGAAGACTTGAACCATAAATGAAGAAGAACTTGAGAATTGCGCAAACTTTGAGTTTGAAATCTAAAACTTCTGGTCGTAAATAAATCTTTTTAAAATTTATTTCTAAAAAGTGTAAGACTGGAATATGTCGAGCCTTATTTTTCATAGTTAACATGGAGATATTTTTGTTTTTGCACAAACTGAGCCCTTAATTGCCCTTTAAAGTTCCAAGAAATCTGAATTCCTTATTTGAATTAAATTTTTCAGTCATCCTATTATTTTCGGTTTCATGGCTGCGATTATCATTAAATTATATTAAATTTAAGTGATAAGTAACTTTAAGTATAGATGTCAGCGTTGTTCTAATGGATACCATTCATTCGTCTGTAAGCACCTAGAAATCTAGATAAAAAAAGGTCTTAATATAATATTTAAGGATCACATACATGTATGTCAAACCCTAATAATATAAGAGAAAATGAAGTGCATGGTGTACGATGCCAAATAATTGAACTTTTCCTTTGCGTTAAGATAAACTTTTATCTACTTATTTATTTTGCACTTTATTGGGTTCAAACAGTTTTTGCTTTTGTTGACTGAAAGATAAGTTTTCAATTCAAGTGTTGATAGTCAGTCGCAGCAGAACACGACGCTGGCATACCCTGCAAACATGTCAGTATAATTTTTACGCTTGAGCCTCATTTTGTACTAATTTCTATTGTTTTTACATTTAAGTTTCCTTTAAAACTATGTATTTTAATTTATAATCAAAAAATGTATATATATTTTTGTTTGAAAGCTGCACAAAAAAGTCTTTAGGCAGATTTGAATTTTATGCTATCCTTTAATTTTTGATTACAAACCATGAACAGGGAGCTTAAAGTTAAGGTAAAAGTGCATAAGGTAGTACCCCCACCCTAAGCTGCAGAGCATAAGACAAAAAGTGCACCATTCTTAAATAAGTAACTACAAAAGTAGTTAAGATAAGTTAAAAAAAGTTGTAATCTCCCAAATGTTCGTTACAAGTGCAATAAAGTGAATTCTAAATAAGATAAGAATATTAGCAACAAATAGGATGTTGACCATAAAAAGCTAACGACATGCACCCAGCAACAGTATTTATAAGCACGTAGTCAACAAATCCTTTGCAACAAGTGGTAAGCCATCAAGTGTCAATTATCAACATGAAGCTGGCAACATGCAACCAGCAACTTTCCGCCAGCAACCTTCCACCATCACCCAATTCTCAACAAGAAGCTGGCAACATGCAACCAGCAACAAGTCCTGAGCAACAAGCAGTAAGCCAGCAATAAACAGTTGTCAACATGAAGCTGGCAACATGCAACCAGCAACTTTCCGTCAGCAACCTTCCGCCTTCACCCAATTATCAACAAGAAGCTGGCAACATGCAACCAGCAACTTTCCGCCAGCAACCTTCTGCCAACAAGTCCTGAGCAACAAGCAGTAAGCCAGCAATAAACAGTTGTCAACATGAAGCTGGCAACATGCAGCCAGCAACTTTCCGTCAGCAACCTTCCGCCATCACCCAATTATCAACAAGAAGTTGGCAACATGCAACCAGCAACAAGTCCTGAGCAACAAGCAGTAAGCCAGCAATAAACAGTTGTCAACATGAAGCTGGCAACATGCAACCAGCAACTTTCCGTCAGCAACCTTCCGCCTTCACCCAATTATCAACAAGAAGCTGGCAACATGCAACCAGCAACTTTCCGCCAGCAACCTTCTGCCAACAAGTCCTGAGCAACAAGCAGTAAGCCAGCAAAAAAGAGTTGTCAACATGAAGCTGGCAACATGCAGCCAGCAACTTTCCGTCAGCAACCTTCCGCCATCACCCAATTATCAACAAGAAGCTGGCAACATGCAACCAGCAACAAGTCCTGAGCAACAAGCAGTAAGCCAGCAATAAACAGTTGTCAACATGAAGCTGGCAACATGCAGCCAGCAACTTTCCGTCAGCAACCTTCCACCTTCACCCAATTATCAACAAGAAGCTGGCAACATGCAACCAGCAACTTTCCGCCAGCAACCTTCTGCCAACAAGTCCTGAGCAACGAGCAGTAAGCCAGCAATAAACAGTTGTCAACATGAAGCTGGCAACATGCAGCCAGCAACTTTCCGTCAGCAACCTTCCGCCATCACCCAATTATCAACAAGAAGCTGGCAACATGCAACCAGCAACAAGTCCTGAGCAACAAGCAGTAAGCCAGCAAAAAAGAGTTGTCAACATGAAGCTGGCAACATGCAGCCAGCAACTTTCCGTCAGCAACCTTCCGCCATCACCCAATTATCAACAAGAACCTGGCAACATGCAGCCAGCAACTTTCCGTCAGCAACCTTCCGCCATGACCCAATTATCAACAAGAAGCTGGCAACATGCAGCCAGAACCTTTCCGTCAGCAACCTTCCGCCATCACCCAATTATCAACAAGAAGCTGGCAACATGCAGCCAGCAACCTTCCGCCATCACCCAATTATCAACAAGAAGCTGGCAACATGCAGCCAGCAACTTTCCGTCAGCAACCTTCCGCCATCAGCCAATTATCAACAAGAAGCTGGCAACATGCAGCCAGCAACCTTCCGCCATCACCCAATTATCAACAGGAAGCTGGCAACATGCAACCAGCCAATTTCCGCCAGCAACAAGTCCCGACGAACCAGCTATAATCCAAACATCGCCCAATTAACAACGCGAATAGCCAAGTATTGGCTAAGTATTGGGTCAATAATGGACAGATATTGGTCAATAGACATCAAGCAATTAAGAATATCCTAGCTGCTAGGCACAAGTTATTGCAATTTGATAAATAAAAAATTATCCTAATTCTATTTTATAATTTAATTCAATTCACGGAATCTCAGCATTGGTAATTATTACTTCGAAGGAGATGATAAGCAAGAGATGAAACCTACTATGCATACAACAATAGACTTAGGTCAAAACTTCGATATCAGGGCATGCAAACTAAGAATTTATAATTCCATCATAAGGCCAATAATCACATATGGAGCAGAAATTTGGACCATGGCAGCAGCAGACGAAGAATCCCTAAGAATCTTTGTACTTCTTTCAACTTTACTGTGAACAACGTTTGGAGCAGAGATAAATGAACGCGGTGACTACACTCCAAGGAACAATGACGAATTGTTGAGCTTAAATCGTGGCGAAGGTGTAGTCATATTCATTAAATCTCAGAAGCTATGATAGATGGGACATGTTCTACGGATGGAACAGAACAGAGCACAAAAGCTTGTGTTGGCATAAACACCACTCTTCACAAGAAACATGGGTTGACCAAGGAAGTGCCTGATTGACATTATTGACGATGACATGCTGAAGATATAACAACAGAGACGAATGAAGAAGAATTGTGGAGAAAGCCAACCATTCCGGTTTGTAGAGCTGAATGAAAAAAGCTTTTTTGTTGGCCTTAAATTAAAAGAATAATTTAATTTTAAACTAATTAATTATATTTATTTAGGTTTTCGGGGAATTAAATTACGTTAGAATTAATTCAAATTTAAACTATAGTTCGCACCAATAGTAGCAGTGTTTGTCTACAGATAAGGCGACAAGTGATCCGAAGCGACAAAGAGATTAAGATAAGCATGCAAGAGGGAGTTGTGATAAATGATAACAACTTCTCTTGTCATGTCTTATGCTCTTATCATCATCGCTTCGACATGAGCGCGGTATTGTTGTCGTGCTGGAATCAGTTCTTAACTGAAGATACACTTTATGTTTAAGTCAAAGCTGCACAATTGTTTTAAAAAATATCTTTGTATGGTGTCATGTCATTTTGTAAGCTGAAGTTGTCTGCTGTAGGATTGTACAAAACAGACATCGGGATAATCTAAAATCGTATTTAGCTCATACTATAGGATGCTGAATTCTTTGAACAGTTATTAACAAAGAATTCCAAAAGAAAAATTAAGCATTAAGTTGACAGATTATAAAAGAGATTCTAGGTTTTTTTTTCGGTAACACCAACACTCATTAGCGAAAACAACGAACTAACCCTCGGGTCAACTAAGTAACAAATATAAGTAAAGGGTGCTTTTTTTGAGGTATAGAACTTTAAGTTGGCATTACTGTTCAAGATGGCGAACGATTTAACAATTGCCAAGTCATTTATTGTCAGTTTGGTTTGGCAATTCATCAAGAATAGACTCAAGCCTGCAGAACGCTTGCAAATGGTGCAATCTTATTTCGAAAATAATGATTCTGTGTGGAATACGTATCGTCGACCAAATCGTCCATCAGGGCATTTATTTCGGTTAATCATGGACTATTTTCGCACCCCGTTTTCTCCTATTGATAACTCACATCCCCAGAGAGGTCGTACGGTGAGTTGAGAATCAGCTATTGCTGCTGTAGAGCGAGCGTAGCATTGAGGAAGACTCGAATGAGTCCATCCGCCATCGAGCACAGGAATTGAATCTGTGTCCATCCAATTTATGGAAGACTTTGTGGAAGGATCTTGTCTTGCGTGCTTACAAAATACAACTCGTGCAAGAATTGAAGCCAAACAATCATGAAACAAGGGGTAGATTCCACGAATGGGCCCAAAACCAGATTGCAGTTATTCCCGATTTGCGTAAGCGAATTTTGTTGAACGATGAAGCGCATTTCTGATTGATTGGCTACGTAAACAAACAAAACTGCCGCGTTTGAAGTGAAACTAATCCTCAAGTGTATGTCGAAACACCACATCCTCAAACATCCAGAAAAACTGACTATTTCGTGCGCTTAATGGGGTGTTGGGATCATTGGTTCGTACTTCTTCAAAAACAATGATGGCCAGTACGTTGCAGTCAATGGCGATCGGTATAGAGTCAAGAATACTAACTTTTTCATTCCTGAATTGAAAAACTAAGACGTCCAGGAGCTGTGGTTTCAACAAGACGGAGCAACATATCACACAGCTCGTGTCGCAATTGATTTATTGAAAGACACGTTTTGTGGCCGCCTAATTTCATTTTTTAGAACTGTGAATTGGCCTCCAAGATCTAGATCGCTAGACATCTTTCTGTGGGGTTATGTCAACTCATTGGTCTATGCGGATAAGCCACAAACGCTTAACCATTTGGACGACAATATTCACCTAGTTATTGCCGATATATCACAATGGGCCGTGCTCGGCCTAAGTGTGCCAAGGGGGTATTCCCGTTGGCAACCGCTCTAACCTATTGCCGATATACGGCCACCAATGTTGCAAAAAGTCATCAAAAAATGTACGTCCAGATTGGACTACATTCGAGCCAACTGTGGCGCTCATATGCCAGAAATCATATTTTGAATGAAATCACCAGATTACCTTTCTGATAAATCCAATTCATGTCAATCCAATGCATGTAATCCATCGTGATTTCATGGAAATTTAAAGTTCTATACCTCGAAAAAAAAAAACACACACTTTCTTCACTTTCAGCAAGCCTCTAGCCATATTTAGTCTTGGGATGCCAGTATGCAACAAATGGCCAGCAACTGGTGCTCAGCAGCGAGCAGCAGTTACCAACATTCGAGAGTATTGCAGCGGCAACATAAAGCTAAAGCCTTTTATGATAACTGACAGTCAATTGGCTCAAGACTATGGTGAGTTTATTTGTATTGCAACATATGTTGCCATGTCTGGCCAAAAAATCGTTTCAAAAAGCTCCTTGGCAACATGCTGATTTGTTGGCCAAATGACTTTCAAGCCAGTTGCTAGCGACGCGTTATACGATACGGTAGCCAGATAACGCAAAGTGCACGCGTGAACAACGGCTCGTATACGTAACGTTACGTGGGTAGCGTTCGTATTCGGCTCTCGTGTCGCCAACGCATTGGCGTTGCGTGTGTGAGCGAGTGCGTGTGTGTGTGCGTGCGTGCGTGTGTGTTTGTGTAGGCGAAGGCATCCAAAGGATAGCAACTTAAATCTAAAGATATATTTCAACACGACGATCACGTAAAGTAACAACTGTAAGAAGATATTTACCTCAACTAACAATTGGTTTCGGGACCTAATTGACTCCCCACAATAATTGGCCAAAAATTGGCTTAATCGCCCCTATCCGATGCACAATACCTGCAAGAACTTTGACTCCCACCTGCGCTGCCAGCAGTAAACGTTATCAAAGGCAACTTGAACCATTCCTTCGCTGGCGAGCACAACATGTACAGTGCAGAGCAGTTGGGCACGGCCGACAATGCCGCAAATACAGCTTTGGAAGCAGCAGCTGCATATAAGGCACTGCTTGCCTATTATGCCAATGAGAGTAACGCCGCCGGTCATATTATCTCTTTGACCACATATAATGTGTCGAGCACCATAAGCTCCATGACGAACAGCAACAGCAGCGGCACCAATGGCTGCAATGAGACAAACTTTGAGGATGACACTTTGGCCACAGGCAATAGCTTTTATGCGAATACACGCCTCGAGGGTGACATGGTCACCGAAAGCCTAAGCCTCAGCAGTGGCGTTGTTGGTGGAGCCAATACTGCGGCTGGCAGCAGCGCACCATCCACGGAAATGCCAATATGGCTAATACCCAGCTATAGTGTTATACTGCTGTGCGCCATAATGGGCAATCTGCTGGTCATCTCGACACTGGTGCAGAATCGTCGTATGCGCACCATAACCAATGTGTTTCTGCTAAATTTGGCCATTTCGGATATGCTGCTGGGCGTGCTCTGCATGCCCGTCACATTGGTTGGCACACTGCTGCGCAATTTCATTTTTGGCAAATTTCTGTGCAAGCTTATACAATTCTCACAGGGTAAGTGTAGTCATATTTCATATGCGGATTAACACTGACAGCAGGCAATGAACGCCGGGCGGCAGGCCAATACGTACAAAGGACACGGGACAATGAACAATGAACAGTGTGACCAACGCCAATGAGTGATGATTGCTTGACTGTCACTTGGGGCATTTGTGTTTTGTGGTTGCTGTGGGTTGTTGCGCCTATTGACATGGCCGGCCTATGGTCAAAATATTTGAATAGAATTGGGGCCATTCAGGGAACACAGTATGTCTGCATGTCGATGAGTGTCTTGCCTTTGGTTGTTCACCGGCCCCCGGGCAGCCATAGTCGTAATTCTCAGCCTGCTTTTGCACGAAAGGAAACTTGTGGAACCCAGACAGTCACTTGGATGGCATGAGAAGCGCTTCTTTGTTTGCATTCATTGTCTACACTCGGAAAATAAGAAAACAAAAATCATTTTAAATCTTGAATAAATGTAGAAACTTTTGTGATAAAGTCAAGGATATTAACTGCAGTGAAATGGAAAAATGCTGTATAATACGCTGCAGAATCTGTGCTGTCAAAGAATTTAGATGATTTTCATTTTGAAATATTGCGATTAATCTTAGCATAGAGTAGGCAATATTTAAATATTGTAGCATTATTTTAAGTCTTCGAAAACTTCAATTTGTCCGGCTTAACTTTCAATTTTTAATAATCGCTTTTTCTCGACAGATTTTCACATATAAATCGACTCATTCGATTAATCACTTTGCACAAGAAAAACAAATACTCAAAAGGAGAAATAAACCCATTTGATTTTGAGAATAAAATATTCGAATAAATCGACTCAGTGCGTTCATTTTTATGGTCTGATATGATATTTTGGTAGTATTAAGCTTCATTCTTGCAAAAATCTGCACAATCCACTTTTTGCATTTGTTGTTTTAGAACTTTAAGAGTCATCTGAAGTTCTCTTGCATAACTTCGGGTTCTTTTGGATCATATCAATGAATGGTGCATACTAAAGCTTATTTCCAACATCCAATATCTCCACTCTTTAGTTTTCACTTTTTTTTTAAAGTTTTGCCCTGGCTTTCGATATAGTTTATTCACTACTTGGTTGTTTTGCTTTAGAACACTCAGAGCTTCACGTTGAGTTATTGGGTAGTATATCAAGTGTTTGAGAGTGGGATAACAATTTCGCTCCTACATTGCCACATTTTTTCGTTTGAATAAGCTTTTTTGCTTTGATTTATATTGGGATGCGGGCGAAAAATCACATTTGTCCATGGACGTATTGGTACATGAGGCGTTTCGTGCTCGAAACTATTCAGTTACGTCGTCTGGCATCAGCTGGTACAATGTGTCCACAACATTTGCAGACCCTAAAGTTTTACTTAGTACCTTGTGCCTTACATAGTGGACAATAGGGGAGCAGTGCCTTCATAGAGGGTGAGGCAGTGGCTATGGCAGTGTTGGATTATATTGAATTCTCTGGGTTTCTGTTACTATTAACCACCAAAATTCAGCACTATGGTTAACTCCTTATTAGGCCCAACTTTCAATTTTTATTAATCAATTTTTTCGACACATAAATCGATATAAATCGACTCATTCGATTAATCGCACTATAAACAAACGGTCAAAACGCAAAAAATCTGAATATTGAGTAACTGAGTTGTTCTCTTTTAGCTCGAAAATTTACCACAAACAGCAGAACATATTCAGGATATATTAGGGTTGAAGAGCGGTTTTTCGTATGACTTAGCTCAGTAGTTCTGCTACATGGCTTTTGGTCTAAATTTCCAGCTTACTACTTGTACTAACAGTTCGGAACATTTTGAGTTAAATTCTCCAAGCTCCTGGTATATAAGTATTAGTAGGACTCCAAGATTTCTACTTTTTTAGAGAACTTTAGCTTATCTTCTTCAGAGCTGTTTGGGGTGTTTAGTTTTGCTTTCGATGTCAACGCTGGGATATGTCCGATTTATCACAGATAACAACTTTTCTTAGTGCTTAAGAAACTTTTTTGTTTGTTTTTGTAGCCTCACTACTACCCAAGCGGCCCTGTGCAAGACAAGGTTGTGCCTCTAGTCCATCATTATCGGCCTTAATTTATGTCACCTGTTACTGTGCTTTCCGTTTATGGCCGTGTGGGTGTAGCCATGTGGATGCTGGTCAGCAAGTAAAGAGACAAGTTGAGAGCTTAAAGGTTTCTACAAAAGCTTTGCAACTGACTCATGATTTAATGCGACGATTTGCCAGATATCAAGAGCGAGCGTACGGAAAGCAGCAAATCGATAGAAATTGCTGCGAGACCATTTGAAAAAATACTTCTAAGTTCTTCAAAAGATTGTTCTTCAGTTTTCAATGAACGTTCATATAGGTTTTCAGGTTGGCTTATCTTCAGGAAGCATTAATTCGACTCATGTTACTTATGAAACTGACTTTTGTGCAGACTGTACTCCATTTATTCTCAGTGTCGTCTGCATTCTACATGCGCAAGTGTGCTGAGTGTACGCATATTAATGTATTCAATGGCAGAGCATGTGCTTTGGGACAAGTTAAGATGTGTGCGTGTTCTCTATGCGAAACTCTAAATCCCAAAGAGTAGCAATCATGCAGAATGCAAATGCTATTCCAACACAATCGAGCGAAACATAGTCATCGAAATTATGGTTGTTTTCTATTGGCAGCTCGAAATGCATAGTTCGTGTAAATTAAATTATTAAAGGTCTTAGCATTGTGATTTTATTTAAAAGTGAAAAACAATTCGTTGAAATAACATTAAATAATTGAAGCTTAGCGTTTTACTATTGAAATTTCAATGCCAATTTGGCTGCAGTTCATTTAGACCAAGCCATTGTTGCTTTGTATTCGAGAGTAAACTTGTTTAAAAAACAACAAACATTTGCAATACAGCTTCGGCTGCATAGAATATATATTTACCTTTTGGCGGTACCAACCGCATTTTGCTGGAAAAAAAATAATTTCAGTTTATTTAAAAAGAACACATCGACACGTGCTTGCAATATCAAATAAAATACTACGTTTCCAAATGTTATTTGGATAATCTTTGCAACTTGGCTCTGGGTACCGTTTCTTTGGAGAGTGATTTTTATTTTTTTGGTTCGATTTTACGGACATTTTTAAAGAGTAGAAATTTAACTGGTATTAACTGAAAAATGCATTAATATTTGGCTTTTAGATAGATCCAATCACATGTGGTGCTCTACTGCTAGCCGAATGTAAAGTATGTTTTTTTTTAGAGGTATAGAATTTGGGCAAACTTTGGTTCAAAATGGCGAACGATTTAACAGCTGTCAAGTGATATATTCTCAGTTTGGTTTGGCAATTCTTCATGAATAGACTAACGCATGAGCAACGCTTGCAAATGGTGCAATCTTATTTCGAAAATAATGGTTCTGTGCGGAATACGTATCGTCGACCAAATCGTCCATCAGAGCAGTTATTTCGATTGATCATGGACTATTTTCGCACCCCGTTTTCTTCTATTGATAACTCACATCCCCAGAGAGGCCGTACGGTGGGTATAGAAGAAGCTATTGCCGCTGTAGAGCGTAGCATTGAGGAACACCCAAATCTAGCATAGGAATTGTATCTGTGTCCATCCACTTTATGGAAGACTTTGCGGAAGGATCATGGCTTGCGTGCTTACAAAATCCAACTCGTGCAAGAATTGAAGCCAAACGATCAGCAAACAAAGGGTAGATGTGTCGAATGGGCCCAAAACCCGATTGCGGTTGTTCCCGATTTGCGTAAACGAATTTTGTTTAGCGATGAAGCGCACTTCTGATTGAATGGATACCAACCAACCAACAGAATTGCCGCATTTGAAGTGAAGCTAATCATCATGTGCATGTCGAAACATCACATCCACATTCATACAGAAAAACTGACGATTTGGTGCGCTTTATGGGCTGTTGGGATCATTGGTTCGTACTTCTTCAAAAACGATGATGGCCAGAACGTTACAGTGAACGGTGTGGTGGTATAGAGCCAAAAATACTAACTTTGTCATTCCTGAATCGAAAAACTATGATGTCCGGGAGCTTTGGTTCCAACAAGACGGACAAATTTGGTGACCACCTAATTTAACGTTTTAGACCTTTGAATTGGTCTTCAAGATCTGGTTATTTAACAACGCTAGACATCATTCTGTGGGGCTATGTCAAGTTATTGGTCTATGCGGATAAGCCACAAACACTTAACCATTTGGAAGACAACCTTCGCCGTGTTATTGCCCATATACGGCAAAAATGTTGCAAAAAGTCATCGAAAATTAGATGTGCAGATTGGACTACATCCGAGCCAGCCGTGGCGGTCATGTGCCAGAAGTCATATTTAAAATGTAATACCACAACATTATCTTTCGTTGATTTATTGCAATTCCGTACATCTAAAAAAATCACAGTTTATTTTTCTCGTTATCATTTAATATTTTTCAATTGTAACATTTTAAAATTGTTTAAACTTAAGGTCAACTGGACTGGATATTTACTATATTGCACAAAAATGCAAAAAAAAAAACAAAATGTACATTGCGCTGATTTTCAAGGCTGAAATACTTTGTTTTCAAAATCCTTTGATAAGAACTTGCTACGGTTCAAGTCACCCTCGCCTCGTTTGGGCTCAAATTGGAGTTGCACTGCGCAAATATTTTGCAGATTTGACCTTGTAACAGTTGTAATCTAAATTACCATTTGTCAGTTCTTTTTTTTGTTCCAAAACATTGAAATACTTAATTTACAAACAACAGATTGCGTATACGCACTGTTTCGCAATTGTTTATTTCTTTCGGAAGTTCCCCTAACATAAGCTAGTTGGTATGAGTTGCATGTGTGCGTATTATGTGAGCAGCATTAACTAACACACACACACACACAAACACACACACACACACACACACACACACACACACACACACACACACACACACACACACACACACACACACACACACACAGAGATAGAGACCACGTCTAGTTCCGAAATTTAAAGCATTTGCGCCAGCCAATTGTTATAAATTATGTTTATTTTATGGCTTTTATTGTTTTAGGTTATGTTGTGTCGGCTGGCATCCGACAACTGGAGAAAGACATTAGGAACATGCAAAGCTATTTACTCTGTGAACTGTCAGCCAACACACACTATGACAATATATATTGTTGCATACAACATTTATTAAGGTCCATAAAATGGTATATACATCCACAGGCGAATACACTCGCACACACAGTCCAGAAGTTCTTGGGCAGCAGCTGTAGTTGCTTTTACTATGAAGTCAGGAATCACAATATGAATGAAATTGCTTGGGATACTCCCCCAAACAGTCAGCCACAAATCCATATATACGAACTGTAGCATAAGTTCAAATCAAAAACTTGTCATGTCTGCCTGGACAATAGAAATCCGGCAGCGCTATTAAAAACGCATTTGTAACACACACACCCACACACATACCCACACACACGGCCCACCAGGATCCATCCATGCGTTGCCTGCTCATTGTTTACCGCCCACTGATTTTTTTTTTTGCTATGATTGCTCTGTACTTTTGTTTTTAGATTCTGATTTTAGGTGTTGCAGCATATCCTGCAGTGGTACTTAGCACTAGACGGATATTTCTTTTATAAATGCGCATAATTTGGTTTATTTTAGCTTAGAATGTTTATTTTAATTTTAAATTGTTTAATTATTATTAATAATATTGACAAGTTCTTATTGTGGTACAACATTATTTTGAGAACTTAGCCTTATCTACTTCCATATTCAAATTTTGCCATTCCTGAGCTAAATATCGTACTTCATTTATCGACATCTTCATTTCTTTCATAAGTGTACGTCTCCACGTAGCCCTAGGGCGCCCCCTGCATCTAGTTCCAATGGAGTTCCTGGTAAGAGCGGAGTATGCAAGATTTTACTGCTCGCTGCGCAACGTGTGTCTCAGTCATCTGTACTTTCCTCCATTCATGTCACTTCGTAAGCATTTTGGTTCAGTTAACTCCCATAATCGCACATTAGAGATACTTCTCCGAAGGAATATACCGACTACGGTTGACGAAGCATTGTAGCGCTGCTGTTTGATAGCATTCGTCATATGCCAGATTTCGCTACCAAACAGTAGTACCGTCTTAGAGCAGGCATTAAAAATGCAGATGTCTTGATTTTCTAATGGCGACGGATCTCGAAACTCGAGACACCGCAGCAAAAGTACGCTTGGCTTACTGTAGCTGGTTCTGGTCCCTTGGTACCACCATTCGGAGTCAGCATACTAACTAGGTGTTCAAACTCGTCTCTCAACTCCAAGTTAAGATTGTCAACAGAGTGTAAAGTTTGATTACGGGAGTTTACGTTCAATGTTTCGATTTACCACCAATTATCTCAAAAGCCACTTTTATGAGAAACATCAGATGGGGAATTGATCATACTTTGCAACTTACTGTGGTTCTGTGAGAGCAAAGATACATCGTCGGCGTAGGCGAGTTTATTTAACCTCTCATTCCATTCCTGGGGTATACCCATGTCGCCTGAGGCTCGCTCTAGCTCATATCATATCCAACGTGGTAATAAAAATAAGAGGGTAGGAAGCACATCCTTGTTTGACTCTGAAAATCGTATGAAATTTATCACTCAGTTGTGCTGCCTACAGTTCCCTGCTAGTGGCGCCGACAAAGGAACACTTACTGACATTAATTAGCTTTTCTGAGATACCTACGGAGCGCTGCCCATATAGCTTTCCTTCGCAGGGCATCGAAGGCTTTCCCGTAGTCAATAAATCTCATGTATTGCTACGAACTGCGCTGATTGTTTGTTCAGGATCCTCTTGGTGTTATATGATCGATACAGCACATTCCGATACCACGTCGGAAACCGGCTGGATACTTCCCTATTGAAGTATGCGGTTTATGATAATATTACTTCAAATTTAAGTTACGGCAAGAAGAATCGATAAGCCGCGTCAGTTGGAAATTGTTTGATGGTTCTTGAAAATGCTCAAAGGGTTCTAAAAGGAACTAGCCTAACTAGGTAGCAATTTTCTTGAGCTTTTTTGAAATTTAAACAATTAAAAACGATTTTGAATTCAATTAGTTTAAGATTTTTAAATAAAACATTTCCAGCTTTTTTTATTTTTACCGCAAAACTTTGACTTTTCTAAAGCTCATTGAGAATGTATAAAAATAAAGTTAGGTAAAAATTGTTACAAAACGACGAATGTTAAGTTGATTTTGTTGAAAAATTCGAATTTTAAATAATTGAATTTAAATTTGAATTGTTTGTTGAAGTAAGCAAATCTTTTGTATATTTGCTTCTAAAAATAGTTAATTTTCATCACAAATTATTGTATATCATTTAATATTATAAAATTATAAAATAGTAAAAAAAAATTATGTTGAACTAACGTGCTTTTTCGTTGGGTTTGAATTACAAAAAGATTTTAATTTTAAATGATTAACAATGTTTGTTTTTATATATACAATTAGGCCTTAAATTAAGTTATTTGAAATGCCGGGAATGGAGTTGACTCAGAGACTTAGACGTAGACTCAACGGGGAGGGTCGGATGTGTAGTGAGAACTTCTGAGCGCTGCAGATGAGACGACAAGAGATCCGAAGCGATAAAGAGATTAACATAAGGAACCTCTTATCATCGCTTCGCCATAGTTCCGCTGTTGTTGTTGCGCTGGGTTCAGTTCATAACTGACAGTTAAAAAAAATTAAGTTGTACATAATTATTTTTAATTAAAAGCAAATTATTATAATTTTAAACGAAATGACGATAGCACAAAAACTAAGCGAACTTTGTCGAAAATGAAAAACATTTTGTTGATAAACCGTAAATGGTAAATTAACTTACCGGAGTATTGCTTGCCAGATAAAAAAACAATAATAAGCTGTTGAACTATAAATTAATTCGGGTTCTTTTTTTAAATTTATGTATAATATTTCTTCTTCTTTCGTTACAAAAAAAAAACTACTTTGTGCAAATTTTGCGTAATTTTCGTTTATCCAGCTTCAGTAAATTTTAAGTCGATGTTGGCTTGTTTTGCAAAACATCGTCTGAAAAAAGTGCTTGAAGTTTCATATACAGTGAAGCCGTCCATGATGGTACATGTTTTATATTATTTATAACGTTTTATAATATTTTTAAAAATCGCTTAAAATCTTGAAAAATATATTTATGAAAAAAAATGGGTTGAAATACTTAATAGCGAAATAACTACGCTATGTTCTGTGATCTAAATATAATAATATATTTTACATAAACAATATATCTTTATAAGTTTGTAATCATGAAAGCTTTTGTTTTATAGCAAGTTAGCGTAATTAAATGACTGATATGAATCTTAGGCCAATTTTATAGAGTTAAGAGAGTCTTTGTGTATAGAATGGAGTGCCTGCTGTTCATAGACTTCAAGAAGGTGTATGACTCAATGGAGAGCACTTGCAAGCAAAGGAGTACCAACATCCACATGATAAGTATCATCAAGTCGATGTACGATGATTCCAGCTTGATGGTACTGTACAAAGGGAAAACAAGTGCACCTTTCCAGATGAAAACTGGAATTCGGCAAGATTGTCGTTTAACATCGTGGTTGACGAGCTAATGAAAGAAGTGGCAACCACAACCGTGGAATCACGTGAAGCCTCAGCAGACACCTTGAAGACTTGGATTACGCTGACGACATCTGTCTGCAGTCTGACAGGTTCTGAGACATCCAGAGCAAAACTAATAACCTCGCCAGGCTACCAAGCAAAGTCGCACTGGAGTTAAACGTAGCCAAAACTACGGCTATGCGCCTCAAACACTCCAGCCAAGCGAACATCACCATCTATGTGAACGCAATAGAGTTCGTCACGAGCTTTCAATACCTTAGACCCATCATCTTCAACAGTGGCGGCGTGTATGATGACGTCAAAACCCGGCTTCCCAAAGCGCGATTAGCTTTAGGAAGACTCTACCGCAGCTGGATAAGTACCTCACAAATAAGTAGTCGAACAATGCTACGGATTTTCAATGCGTGTGGAAAGTCCATACTGCTATATGGTAGTGAGAAACGGCTTACCACCAAAAAGACGAGACGGAGACTGCAAGTCGTCAGCAACAAATGCTTGAAGATTATATGCAGGATATGTTGGCCAAACGGAATATGGTATCCAATGCAGAGCTTTGTCGTGTTACAGAAGAGCCCACTTTACAACTCCAAATAAGGAAGAAAAAGTGAAGGTGGATAGGTCATGCAGTCAGAAGGAACCCAAGGATGGCACTGGATTGCAATCCCCAAGGCAGCAAACGCATCGAAAGACCAAAGGCGATCTGCAGTAGTGCCAACCTCTAGAGCTAAAGAGACGACGCGAAACATAGTTCGATGAAAGGTTCTAGTAGAGGCCTCAAGCGGAATAATAAGAAAAGAAAATGCTTTATATTTTAGCCCTAACTTTCTTTTCGAGGTTCTACTGTACATGGTTTTTTTTTCTGGACTGTTGTATCTAATTTTGTTGCTTGCTGCCGTTTTTCCTATTTTTACCAAGACAAGACCGTTTCTGTAACGTTTGTGCCGTTTGTGCTGTTTGTGCTGTTTGTGTTTCATGGCCATTTCATGCCCTGTAAGTTGGTTAAAGGGCTAGTACTTAAAAACTAGTGTTGTGTAACGCATAAAAGAAAACGAGTATACATTGAAAATGTTGCACTGATACAAACCCAACAAGAAAAAACAAAACGATTTAGCTATGTTTCTATATACACATACTTTTGTTTTTGTTGTGTCCGGTTTTTGTTGTTTTTTCTTCGTGTTGCCGTTGTCCTGTTTCCTACGAATTTTACCTCACATTTGTTATTGCCTGTGTGCTGTCCTTTCTATACACTTTAAGTTAAGTCATTTGGATTTTCGCTTTCTTCAAGCACATAATATTCGAGTTTGTAATTAAATAGCATTCGTTTTGGTTAATAAAATTTTATGAGTTAGATGTCTTCAGTTACTCATTCTAAGCTTACTGGCACTTAAGGGAAGCTGAAACAAAAATAATATTTATATTCAAAAGCTCGTTGTGTAAGAAAATATTTTTTAATATAATTTCTTATTTACACGAATGCAAGGAAATACAATTGTTTATAAAATGTAATAACTCGATAAGCCGGTAAATCCTTAGCCTACTTCCATGTCTTTCCCAAGTGTTTGAGAAACTCGTTAAGTTGCGTTCTGCGCATCATATTGAGGCCCATTATAGACTTCCAGCTGGCATCAGCGGCATAGATCCATTAATAAAGCTCAAATACTACATAAGCTATCGTCTTAAAAATAAATATTCTGTCGGCATGATTACTCGCGCTATTGTGGCAGCTTACGATACAGTCTGGCAATGATGATATATTCATAAGCTAAAAGTCATAGAGACGTCTGTATAGTTAATAACAATCTTTCTATGCTGAAAAAGATAGCACTAAATGCAGTAAATTAAAAATCTGCGCAAATGTCCACAAAGTATCTGCATTGGGCGTCATTCTTTAGAATGTATACACAAACGATATACCCAATCGAGCAAATACCACACTCTCCATGTTTATACAGTTCAGATACAAGTTTAAGGCCAATAGAAAATCGTCTACCAGACGCAATAAAGCATCTAGAACAATATTATCATAAGTGGAAAATCAAACCCAGTTTCTTTAGAAGCAGAAAGAAAGCCTTCTTATTTGCCCTCTACTTCCCTAACCATTAATAATCTTCCAAAAGAACGGGTTGACAAAATTCAATTTTTGTAATTCCTTGTCAAATTTCACTACAAAATATTACAGCAAAGTAATAAAATAATGAAGTGGACACAAAATCCTTTCAGCGCCTTATATCATGGGCGATACTACACAATTGAATCCAAGATGCTCTCTTCTGACTTTCTGCAAGCACCGTTCTCACACAGTTCTATCGAGGGTGTCCCCGACGCCTAGTACCCTGCGGTTTCCATTGAAAATATCTCTTGCCGATGTCTTCATCTGAGTTTCTGAGGGTACGGCCAATCCAGTTCCATTTTTTCCTTTTGATTTTGGTGTTGATCAGCGCACTTTTAGAGAGTAACAGCAAGTTTACGTTTGTGATAGTGTTTGGCCCGAAAAAGCGACAAACGATCCCTAAAAATTTGTTTACAAACGTTTGCAGTCGTCTGCAGATTGAGTTTGACGTCATCCACATCTCAGACCCATACTGGCTTGACGCTGCTTTTGATGCATAGTCTTGTTGCGTAGTCTTGTTGTGCTGTTGAAGCGCCTCTATCCCTGCTGATTTGGTTGCCAAGGTAACAAAATTCACCAACATACTCTACAACTACGGCAGCGATTCCCACGGCAGTCGGGACTGCCAAACCTCCTCTGTTGCGGAAGCTCAAACTATTCCAGCAACTACGGCAGCAAAGTACTGCGCTGTCCCAACTCCGTTCAGGTCATGCGAAGCTTCTAAATAGCTACCTGGCGCGAGTTAATACAAAGGTGATGATACCTTTTCAAGTGTCTGACTAGAGCCACTAGACTCACACTCTCTTTCCTGTGGACTAATCCGGTCGAGGCAGCTCGCTTTCTCGAACTGCATAGGATTTCTCCCTAAGTGCTCTTAACCCTTTCTAACTTTCTTCTTTTCTTTATTTTCATAAACTCTTGACACATCAGATAGCTGGTGCAACACGTACTTAGGAATAATTTTCGACAAAAAATTAACTTTCGATCGACATGCGAACGCTTGAATTTCATAAGATTTATTCAAAAAAAATTACATTCGCAGCAATATATTTAGGATTCCACTTGTAGTGTATATGAAAGTCGTTTAAATGCCTCAAATGTTTTTTGTTTCTTCTCTTTTATATGAAAGCAACTAGGCTATACACACAGTGTAGACAATTGGGTAAGATTAGGAGAGGATACTCTTGCAGTTGTTGTGCGCGTATTGTAGCCGGATTAACACAACAAGCACCAAGGCTAAGGGCGTAGCAATTGCCAGCCTCTCTAAACGCAACAATATATATGTACATTATTTACTTATAACTATATATACGTAGAATATATACACACAAACACACACACACATATATATGTACATATTACATATGTAATATATTTCGACAAAAGTAAATTATAAAGCAAGTGAGCAAATGAGCATAAAAACGGCCGCTAATAATGCATAAAATGTGCGCGTGTGTTGTATCTGTGTTGTGTTTGTCGAGTGTGTGTGCGTGTTTGTGCGTGTGTGTGCGTGTAGGTGTGTGTATATTCGTGCGTGACTTCCTCTATGCTTCGCATGTGTCTTACATTGCATCAAAATCAAGAGGTTCAGGAAGAATTTACACATACATACATAGCAGTGTGTAGGATAGATATTTGTAAGGAAAAGCAAAAAAAAAAACGAAAACGAAAGCAAAAAAAAAAAAACACAATCATATCAAAATAACTGTGCTGAGCTGAGCATATGCGCCTCCAAAGGGCGTAGATAAGAAGGGTTATATGTAGAATGAATAACATGGCAACTTCAAGGTACACATCATCATTGAGCTCTCATCTGCCGGAATGGGTTTTGGCGCTATCAAACAATTCTTCTCCATTCGTCACTGTTGTTGCCAAGGGCGCGCCAGTTGCTTACTTCCATCTTCAGCATGTCATCTTCAATATTGTCAATTAGGCGCTTCCTTGGTCGAACCCTGCTTCTTGTGAAGAGTGGTGTGGCGCATGGCAGCGCACCAGCTTTTGTGCTCTGTTCTGTTCCATCCGTAGAACACATCCTATGCATCTGAGCCTCTGGGATTTTATGAATTTGACTACATCTTTGCCAGGGTTTAAGCTCAAGAATTCGTTATTGTTCCTCGAATAAATGAACAAGTCACCTCGTTCATTTATCTTTGGGCCCAAACGATTTTCGAAGTATTTTTTTTGCAAAGATTCATAGGGATTCTTCGTCTGCTGCTGTCATAGTCCAAACTGATGCTTCATATGCGACTAGTTTGCATGCCCTCAATAGCAGTTTTGACCTCAAGGTCCACATAATATTCATAAAAATAAGCTTCAATCTTTTAGAAATATATAAATTTGCGTTTCAGTTATGAATTCAAGCTTACATTGCGTATACGTAATTTGCATAGTTTAAGAGAAGAACTTTTAGAAATAACTAAAAACCATAACATAATAACTAACCATTATCTCATTATCTCATTAGTAATTATTGTTTTCTATTTAACATCCGTTAAATTTTAAATTTTAAAAATAATTTAGCATAATTAAAAAAATGTACATCATTTTTATATTTAAAAAACAAATATGAGTTCCTGGAAAAACTACCTCTCGCTAAGTCTAGATGCACTGAACTTAATTTTTTAACGTAAAGAACTGAAAAAGTTTAAACTTGCTTAAATTATAAAAAAATATGTAACATATTCTTTTAAGTTTTAAAAAAGTATCAGAAATTATTTTTGAAAATGCTTTCATTAAGCTTTGAAGAGATTTCTAATAATAATAATTCTCCATAATTTGTTTGTTTTTCAGGTGGAATTTTTGGTTATTTAATTTCTGATTTCAAGTTATGCGATTTTAATAAAATTTTTAATAATAATTACATATTTATTATTTCAAAAAATAAAAAACATTGTCTAATCAGATATTACTTTGGTCTTCCAATTGTCCGTATTTCTTGCTATTGCATGGAGTTCGCTCATTGGTTTTTGCCGCCACTGTGCTGCACCAGGGCAGTTTTGAACTGCCTCTACCCTCTGGGGCCTTGAGGGTTCCACTCCAGTACTGCGTGGGGGATTTCTTGGGAATGTTTGCGTAGGGTATGACGCAACCATCCGTATTTGCGCTTCGCAATTTGTTTTTTAACTGGCTTTTGCTCGTAAACTTCCCACAGTCGTTGGTTCGATATAGTTGTGGGCCAGTTGTTGCGTAATATCTGACGCAAGCAACGATTCTTACAGCCGTCTGAGGGGACAGATTGAATGCAGGCGTTTAAAATTTCGTCCCCTGATGAACGTAATTCATCCTCCAGAAGTTTTTCAATTGCCCGCACGCAGTTTTGACTTTCTGGATTCTTCTATCAACATCCACTACAGTTCCTACAATCTTCGTTCATTGGCTGCCGAGGTACTCAAATTGATCTACTTCTTCAATAGAATTGCCTTCAATGTGCTATTGTTCGCAATGATCCTCATAATCTTGGTTTTCGAACAGTTCATATGCAGGCCGGCTTTTCTAGATTCGACGACAAGTTTATCAAGTTAAGAGCTGCATCATCATCATAGTCAAGATCGCTTAGTTTGCTGCTAATTTTCAGTTAACTCCCAAATTTCCAATTTGGGCAGATTCGTAGACCAGATCTAGTAAGTTAAAGAAATGTAGCGATGAGAGTCCACAACCTTGCTTAACTCTGTCATTATAAGCAAAGGACTCGCTGAGTTGACAACAGTGCAGTACACGGCTGTTTGAGTTTTCTTAAGAGGCTCCAATGTCGTGAATAATTTTTTGTGGGATTTCTGTAACAATGAACACGTAACAGATCTCTTCAAATCCTTCAAATAGTCAATGAAGGAGCGTTAAACTCAGCTGATTGTTCAATTATTATGCGTAGAGTACTTATTAAGTCCATGCAAGATCTCTCTTGTCTAAAATTCGCTTGATTATTTCTTCACAGCTTATTCAATGGTTCCGCGATTCTGTTTAGGATTATCTGGTTTAAAATTGATATTATTGTTGTTAAAAGAGATAAACCTCCACAATTGAGAGAAGTTCTCGTGTTACCTTCGTTCCCAAAAGAGATTTATATTTAAACTAAATTGTTTTCTTCTCTAGCTACATCTAAGCTGAATTATTTTTATGTATTTTTTTTAATTTGCGGTTATATTTCTGCCACTATACATAGTGTTGGCATATAGATGTTTACTTAGATGTTTCCTTGTTTTGGGTTGCTTTTCTGAGCGATTTTTAGCTCAATTCGCTCGAAGCTCTAATTTAATTTGATAAACTTTTTTTTAATGCCTTGTCAAATTATACTGCAAAATAATACAACAATGCGATAAAACTAATGAAGTTAAATTTGACGCTTCTATGTGAAGAACTTGATAAACTACTCTAGAATTTTACTTTTAAAAATATTCAAATTATATTATTATTTTCATTATCATTTTTTGAGATTTTCAAGAGATTTCTGAGCCATCTTCTATATAACTCTATGTTGCGTATACGTTTATCTTGCAATATTTTGATTTGCTGTTGTCGGATATATATAAATTAAGATTTCTTCTTAGAAAATAAAAAACCAAAGATGATTATTTGTTTTGAGCCGAATACCAGACTACCTCTTTATTTGAGTGGCGTTCTAAGACTAAAATTTAAACTTTTACCAAAACTTATAGCTGCCAGGTGGAATCCGCAGAACCTGCGTCTTGTGTGTGATGTTCGGCAGCTTGTGTTGGAATATCTACCGTTGTTTGGGTTAAAGAATGGCACGTTCTGCTGCGGTTGCCAATTAGGGTTCCTCAGTGATAACGTTAACTTAAACAAACTGAAAAGTAGGGAGGTTTTTTTTTCTCAGGTTTAGATTTACATAAGGGAAGTTGTATATGCTTTTTTTTTTAAGATTTTGATCTTTGAAATATGCATTAAGTCTGCCATATTTCAAGAGCTGCAAGTGTTTGTGCATTTCAAATTTACTTATTTTGTGGCTACATCTAGCCTTTCAAATATTCATAAGTCACTTTCTGTGTTGAGGAAAGTTAAATTAAATTTAACCAACATTTGCGAAATTGCGAAATATCAAAAAAAAAACAAAACACTCGTTGGTTTTTCTCTTTTTTTAAGTTTTATTTGCGGCGATTGGCGTTACAAATCAAACATGAAGCTTTGCATAGTTCTTATTCTCTTATTCATTCTACAACACTTAATTACTAATTGCGCAACACTTAATTACAAGTTGTATAACACTATTGCGATCGAAAATGAGCTTGATCGTTATCGATAGTTTAAATGAATATTTTTATTGCTTCTGCTGCGGACAAGGGCATAATATGAAATTTACATAATTCTTGCAAAATTTAAGCACATTTATGCATATAAAGAGAGCGAGATAGATAGAGAGAGAGAGAGAGATGGATTGAAATGAGCTTTAAGTTGTCTTTTATGCTTTGGGAGTGAACGCAACAAATTTTGCTATAATAATCATGTTATATTGCTTTTTCGTAGCAATTTATTTCCAAAGAAACAAACACAATTTTTCACTCTCTTTTTAAAACGGAACTTAACTTTCTACCGGTTATTCCACGGTTTCATTTACAAACGAGAAATATTGGTTGGTCAAAAAAAAAAAAACAAAAAGTGCCAATGGTAAAAATTCCAATGCTTCAAGAAAAAAGTTACACAAAAAAGAAATTGGGTGAAAAATATGCTAAATTGGTATTGAATGATATCTGAAAACGGTTTTACACCGCATATTGACAAGCAATTTTTGTATGGAAAAGCAATAATAATTAAACTGCATACGTTCTGTGTGTGTGTGGCAAAAAAAAAAAAAACAAAAATAGTGACTCGACGTGTATTTTTATATTTAGAGTGTAAAAAAAGATTAATGCCAGAATAACGAAATAAACACGAAGAAATTTTGCATTTTTTAATAACATTTTCCGAACTTCGTTAACTTTTAATGATAAATTCAAAGTTTTTTGCCCCCCCTTGGATAAACTTTGCTACGACGCTACTACAATGTCTTATGTATAGTTCATTTTCAATTTGTCATTGTTTTTATTATGGGCTGCCTTTTGTTTCCTTTCATTTCGTTTCGTTTTCGTGTTTCGATTTTCATTGCAATAATGTTGTTGGTTAATACTTAGCATGTAATTTGCATAACAAAGGAGATGAAAATAATAAGAAGTAAACACGACATAAACAGGAAGAGGAATCATCCAAGAGCGTAGCAAGCATATATACATTCGGGGCGCATATTATGAATGAATGAAGAATGGCATATAAACAGTTCATCAAACAAGCTCGAAATTCAATTACAGCTCAGATTACAAAACAAATACGAGCAGGGTATTCTCCCATGCTGAGCACCTGAACTGGCGTATAAAAATGCAAAAAGAGATTAAGTTTAAGCAAGGCATAAACTCCAGTGAAGAGTTTCTCAGGTCACAACGTGTGTTTTTTCTTCGTGGTTTTTTTTTCGAGCTTAAGACATCTCATAAAGTAAATATTTTGTTACAACACGTTTTGTGGCAAGCTAAAAAGTACAATTCTGGCAAATGTCTAACATATTTTTTGTCTTCCGTAACTTCTATATCTTAAATTTTGAATTTTTGTGACAAAGTAGATGCATAAATTCATGCCAGTCGCTTAAAGGACTCTTTAAAAGCATTTTTTTATACATATAATAATATGTAAAGGGTGATTTTTTTCGAGCCACAAAGCTGTAAGTTGGCATTACTGTTCAAGATGGCGAACGATTTAAGAATTTCCAAGTCATTTATTGTCAGTTTGGTTTGGCAATTCATTATGAATAGACTCACGCCTGCAGAACGCTTACAAATAGTGCAATTTTATTGCTAAAATAATGGTACTGTGCGGAATACGTAACGCGCACTACGTTCATTTTATCGGCGATAAAATCATCCATCAGAGCAGTTAGTTCGACAATTTTGGCAGCACGTTTTCTCTTATTGACAGCTCGCATCCCCAGAAACGCCGTAGGGAAGATTTTGCTGTTGTAGAGCGTAGCATTGAGAAAGATCCGAAAGCGTCCATCCACCATCGAGCACAGGCATTGGTTCTGTTGCCATACACTTTATGGAGGATTTTGCGGAAGGATCTTGGTTTGCATGCTTACAAGATCCAACTCTTGCAAGAATTGAAGCCAAACGATCATTAAGCAAGGCGTAGTTGCGTCGAATGTTCCCGATTTTCAAAAGGGAATTTTGCTTGGCAATGGCAACCACTTCTGGTTGGTTGGCTACGTCAACAAACAAAACTGCCGCATTTTGAGTGAAGCTAATCCTCAAGTGTATATCGAAACACCATTATATCCAGAACAACTGACTGTTTGTTGCGCTTTATGAGCTGGTGGGATCATTCATTGCGAACTGCTTCAAAAACAATGTAGGCCAGAACGTGACAGTCAATGGTGATTGGTTTAGAGCCATGATTGTTAACTTTTTCATTCCTGAATTGAACAACCTTGATGTTTAGCAGCTGTGGTTCCAACAAGGCGGCACAACATGTCATACAGCTCGTGCCACAATCGATTTATGGAAAGACGTTTGGTGACCACCTAACTTAAAGTTTCGGACCTTTGAATTGGTCTCCAAGATCTGGTGATTCAACAACGCTAGACTACTTGCTGTGGGGCTATGTCAAGTCATTGGTCTATGCGGATAAGCCACAAACACTTAACCATTTGGAAGACAACATTCGCCGTGTTATTGCCGATATACGGCCACAAATGTTGGAAAAAGTCGTCGAAAATTGCACGTCCAGTTTGGACTACATCCGAGCCAGACGGAAATAAATCTAATACAAGATTATCTTTCGGATAAGTAGAAAACATGTCAAGCGAATAGTTGCTATATCGCAATTTAAAGTTCTACAACTCTAAAAACAAACACCCTTTATTATATTGAACTTATTTTGCTACGTTGGTAATGAAAATAAAATGATAATAAAAACTAACGCTGCAAAGCTCTTTATTAAAAATATTTCACATAAAAATATTTATATTATATGGGGTGGCAGGCACAAACAGAATTTTAGCAATAAAAATGCTATAAGGTTTTAAATTTCGAAAAACTAGAAAATTTGCATAGCTCGCAATTTAAAGCTACTTCAAAATAAAACAGAGTGCATTATGCAAATCTATATAAATTGTAGAAAAATTGTTTATATTGTATGAGGCTTTTGCCCTAATAAGCATTGCAGAACGAAACGTTTTGAAATTGAAGTAAATTGTTAAAGCTGCGCAAGCCAGTCATGTCATGGACAAATTCCGGAATCATATTGAATAGTATAATATCTGCAAACACTCAAACCAAATTAAGCAAACATTTTGATTAAAACGCAGAATAACACGAACCAGCAAAGTTATCTATAAAATTAAGTGTTGCTCTAAGTTTGTTTTTGCTTTTTTTGTTGTTGATTTTTTTGTTTTTTTTTTTTTATTCCTGTGTGCTTGGGCTTAATTTCTATTTCGAGACTTTGAATGAGAAGTGCGAGGCAGCAGGGAAATGTACGACGCAAAACTCATTAAGCAAATTGTGCAACCTGGCAGTTGGATAGACGATTGTTTGCAAAGCAGCAAAACAGCAATACAAGAGCAACAACAGCAACAACAACAACAATAACAGAGCAGGGAAATGAAAACAATTGCGAAAACATAGGCCGAGCAATAAAAACAAGCAAGTATTGGCCAAAAACACATCAACACAACAACAACAACAAGCTAAAATCATCAAATGACCATCCCGACAAGAGAATAAAAGCGAGAGACAGACTCAAAAGATGAAAAATAAAAATAAAAAAAATAAAACTAAATAAACAACAAATTTTTATCATAAGTTTCAAGCAGCTTTGACCAAAATTTTTAGCCAGGCTAGAAGCACTCAACAGTTGCAAAAATTTATCGCTGCCCCCTTGTGTGTGTGTGTGTGTGTGGGGGGGGGGTTATTATGCGTTTCCACTCTCTCTCTCTCTCTCTCTCTCTCTCTCTCTCACCCTGGCACTTTCCTAAAACCCACACCACCAAGTTGTGCCTGGTCTCCGCCATTTGCCGCAAGGTATTCTCGTTTATGTCGTCGCATGTGTCATCCACATACATGCACACGCGGTTGTCCATTTTAATAACTTTTTTCATATGCATATGTGTGTGTATGTTTATCTGTGTGTTCGTGTGTATCTGTATCTGTGTGTGTGAAAGTGTTTGTGTTTTGGGAACGCACAAATTTTGCATACAAAAATAGCACTAACACCTAAATAAGGTCCAATTTTATGTGAAAAAAAAGTGTGCTTCCCAAAAGTTGCAAATAATATTTGAAAATCCCTCATGGCTTTCGCATACTTAAGTGAAATGAATTATTTTAAGCAATTGTATTTTATGGTGAGGCTTGTCGCATGATTTTTGTTAGGAGCTGACGGTAGTATAACTTAATTCCTTCTATATCGACACTGTCGTACGGATTCGCTTATAAACTTTGGTCCCAGTTCGTTTGGAACATATCTGCTTGCTCCGCTTTTGGAGCGATAGATAGCGAGTTCGATCATTGCCTTTGGAAAATTTTTAACTCAATTTAGCACATACATTTTAGCAATACATTTACACAAAAAACTAGGGGGCTTTGCCACCTGCTCGCTTCGCTCGTTAACCCCACCACCGCAAACGGCCCCTTACTGTACATTTTATTTTGTGATTTGAATAAAAAAACAACTTTTATTTAAAAAAACAGTGTACATTGCATAAAAATACGTAAGTTGTGGTCAATAAATACATTTGCACTTTAATCCGTACATTTTTCCATATTTTAGTGTTTTTCGGATTTATCGCAATATGTCAGGATAAAGATGTGTATAGGTAACTTTGGGTGGGTAATTTGAGAGCTTCCGTTTTAGCACAAACGACATTTCGATGTCGCCTTCCGTGTCTAAAGATATTTTGAGTATAGGAACTATATCTGCGGCTTTGTCAGCCGTGAGAATTATACAAATCAAAATATTTTTCGTTATTCTGCGTATTACCAATCTGTTGTCATTACAAAGACTAACAATGATTTCTCAGCAGCATAACAGTGCGTCCAATCTTTAAGTGCAAATCAGCGATCCAGACGGTGTACAGGGAATACAAATATTCCGGTGTATATTGTAAAGCTGCCTTCTCTTGTTCAACTTCGTTCGCTGCTACAGATCCGACTGTATCAATTGTATGACACTTTACAACATCTCCCAGCAGTCTATTGGGAATAGATAATTTTTTTTAATTCATCATTACGAGCTGCTAAAATTGCTCTTGTCGCCATTTCTCCTACATTCTTTATCGTATGGATACATCGATCGTCGATAACAGCTTCACCTAAAAAATCTGCATATATTCCTAACTCTTTGATTTTGTAATCTCCTATTTCTAGAAGCCTATCGGCAAATTTAATCGAGTCTTCCTGAGCTCAGTTTATCAAATTTCTCCCAAAGCTGGCAAGCTTTTTTCCTTTGTATTATAATCGGTGGAATTCGGTAGCCCAGTGTTAACGCACTCGCTTCTAAATCGGAATGTCGGTGGTTCGATTATACCCCCTAGCACTGACTTAAATATATACACTATTAAGCTAGGAAAATCTCTTTTATTTAAAAACATTGGAGCTAAAGATCGGATTCGGCTATAAGCTGTAGGTGTCTGTTCTGTTCGAAAAACTATGAACAGTAATATCTCCATGCTCCGCCATGGAGCGAATACCATACTCAAGGGGAATAAATTTAATTCAAATTAAAATTTTTAAATTTAATCAAATTCAATTCAAGGGGAATAAATTTAATTAAAATCAAAATTTTATGATTTAATTAAATTTAATTCAAATTTATTCCCCTTGAGTATGGTTTTGGCCGTTTAAGGTCTCAGTCATGATCCGTTGCAAAAATACAAGTTCCATAGAGAAAAACTGCCTCATTTTGGCTTTAATTTGTTTACTTTGGAATTCGTTCGCATTATCACTCCCAACGGTACCGCGAGTTAAGTTTGCGGTTTCTATGGATTTTTATTCTTTCATCCTTTCAATTCGTCAGCTACAAACTTTTTGGCTTTTGCAACGTCGAATCCAGTCAAAGCAGATTTGCCGTAAACTTTCATAATTTCTTTCCTATTTAAACTGAAACTCAAAATTTCTAACAAATAAGATTTATTTGACACAAATCCGTACATTAAGATGCGAAAAACAATTGTCAGAAACAGCCGATGTTGCATACTGATTATTGGCACCAGATGGTAAACTTTTCAATTTTTTAACTTTTAAAATCGAATCGATTTAATTTGCATTTCCGATAAAATATGCAAATATTAAATAAATAAAAAGAAAAATTGTCAAGGCGATGACCGAACGACAGTTTTTCATTTCGATTTCGAAAATATTTCTGACTATTTTGTGCAAATAATTATACAATTGCATTTCTGTTGTTAAGGCGAACAGCGATAGATATGCCCAATTGATCGTTGAAATTTCAACGATTTTCATGAAATTAAAAGCCCATGTAATCTACAAAAAGTATTTCGGACGAAGCAAACTTAGTAAATCTATTGCGGTGTGTGGGCCTTACAGCACTAAAAAATTAGGTGGAGATTTGTTAATTTAATATATCATTTTACCGAAGTTTTTCATACTAGACCATATGTCTGACTGGGGTTACATGAAGTAAAGGTAGCTAATCGGCAGGTAGTGTTGAAATATGTACATATTTGACCATAGCATCCGTTCCTCTTGTATGATTTTAAGTATTTCTGCACACAAGGCTCAGTTGAGCTCTTAGTTTCCCTAAAATGACTTCGCGGTAAACCGCGCAACTCTACTAAATGAGAGCTGGGAAATGAAAATTGCGCATTGGTTGGTGTAGTTCTTTGTGACTTCAGATCTTTTAGTCCCCAAAATGGGGATGGACGAACAGACAAACAATGTTGCCTCTTGGTCTACTACCCCCAACTAACAGGAAAAGCTATAAAAATGTATCTGTATATGTATCTGCTATTGGATGTTGATTTTAGTTATGAAAGAAGTGAAATATTTATGACGCAACAGCAAGTCAAATGCAAGTCATTTCTTGTGCGAATTTCTTTCATGACACATGCCAACCTAAGCTCTAAAAACCGTCATTTTATGTTGCACTTAGCATAAATACCGAACGGAATTCCTGTATCTGTATCTGTATCTGTATCTGTATCGGTATCTGTATCTTCTGTCCTCATAATAAATTAACTTAAACGAATGACATTTGAAACGAAAATTTTTACTAAATTTAAAGTTTGATCCAGTACCACCTTGTACAGCACTGATAGTATAGTTTTTGTTTCACTTATCATGGCATGGGTATGCCATATTTTATTGTTTTTCAAATACCATATCTGTTGTTTATTTTATGGTTTTGTTGTTACTTGTAATGAGGGATACCTCAAAAATGGCACCCACTTTGTGGGTAAACAAGTTTAGTTGGTGGAAAATAACTGCGGTCTCTTATATTTGTTGAGATAAATTTTTCAGCATTTGGTATTTGAAATTGTTTGCTTTTAGAATATTATAGCATTTTTTTTTGTGAGCTGCAGTGCATCAAATGGCGCATTTTATTTACGATGTGTGAGTGCTTTTTGTGTTGCTTGGCTGAACCGGAAGTTCCTCTTAATATGCTTGTGTGTGTGTGTGTGTGTGTGTGTGGAGTCTTTGTGTGTGTGCATGTGAGCGTGTGTGCGTGTGTGTGCTAGTGAACATTAGTGAACATTTTGTTTGAAATTGTAACATAAATAAAATACATCAAAATGAATATGATATACAGGGTAGGCCATTTAAAGTTAAAACAAACCGATAACTTTATAACTTCTGACAGGAATTGCAGTTACACTTATGGTCATATCGTGTTGAAACCATGTATATCCTGGCACAGTTCACAGCAAAAAAACGTGCTTAACATTTCAAACTAACTTTTCAATTCTACGTGATAACACTATAAGACCTTTAAATGCAAAATTTAGGTGAATTCTGGTAATGTTAGATCAGTTATGCATCTATGAGGCGTGTAAGTTGAAAATTGCCGGTTTTTTCGATAAATAAAACAACGAATTTTCAGGGAATCATGCAAACTTTTCTATTCAAAGCATTGACTATTCGATTCTACACATTTCGGCAAATTCATTCTCATTCGCAATGGGCGCCTTGTTGGCGCACTTTTGTCATGGCTCGACGGTGGGCTTGTCGCCAAAATTATTTAGCGTTTCGAGCCGGAGGGCTTCAAATTGCTCGCCCTAAAGTTCACTTGGGCATCCAAGGAATTGTTGGAGAAACACTATGCTGATTTGTCTAGCCGTTCCTGCTTCCCCGGTTTTGTCAACTACATGAACTCTGGTCCTGTGGTTCCCATGGTTTGAATATGGTCAAGACCCGCCGACAAATGTTGGGCGCCACCAATCCAGCTGATTCATTGCCCGGCACTATTCGTGGCGATTTCTGCATTCAGGTTGGCCGTCATATTATTCATGGTTCTGCTGCTGTTGAGTCTGCCAACAAAGATGTTGCACTCTGGTTTGACGAGAAGGCACTTGTTAGCTGCCAACAACTGGATCTGCGAGTAGAATCTTGCATTTTAATGCTTTATTGCTTCAATACATTTGGAGTTTAAAACTAAGATTCTTAGTTCAACATAATTAATAAAAAAAAAAAAGTTCCACATGAAAGCCATCCCAATAAAAGATTTTTTCTTCCGACAAGCAAATTTTCGGCTTCTTCAAAGTTGGCAAAACGCAGCTCTGCAAGTGAGTGTCTCGTTGATGCAAAAAGATCGTAATCAGATGGGACGAGGTCTAGAGAGTACAGCAGCTGGAACAATATTTCACAATTAATTCTTATCAACGTGTCTTTCACCAATTTAGTTGTATGAGCCAGCGCGTTGTCATGTTACAAGATAACTTTGCCAATTTCCGACCGTTAATTTTTAAAGTTATGATTTGTTGTCGCTAGCGATCCTTAAAAACCTTTTCACGAGGTTTTTATAACTTTTAGTATAACACACCAGACTGGTCCCACCAAACATAGTCTTACCTACAAAGCGATTTGGCTTTGCAGTCAATGAGCCACCCTCATCACGCCATGCTTATTTTCGTTTCGGATTCTTGAAATATATGTCAATTTATAGTCCCCTGTGACAATTTGATGCAGCAAAGATTTTCTCTCAAACCGTTGCCTATCGTTGCCTGTTCGTGTAGCAGCCATATCTCTGGATGGGTTTCCCAAACCCATGGATTTTAAGATTGAGAAATTGCTTCCCGGGTCACATTGAGTGTTTACGAGATAAAAGTTAAATTTTGGTCAAATCAGGCGCTATTTTGTGTCAGCCATTTTATTTTCATAAATTTTGATTACAGATTTAGATTTCTTGACCCAAAAAAACCAGTACAAATGATTTTCGAGCATTTCTACTCAAGAAACGAGTTGTGGCCAGCTCTTGGGACCACTGTGCAGCATGACAATTTGGAGAAATAATATAGAAAATGTCTTCTCATATGTTCAGTTCTATAAAAAATATAACTTATATTAAATTTTAAATGATAATTATACATTTTCCAGATCTCTTTTGTTACGTAGTTACGTCAACGTTTATCCATTTTCCCAAACCAGCTTTTCAAAGAACAACAACAATTGAATTGAAAAAAATATTAATCTGTTTTAAACAAAATATTTAAAGTGTATATGCGCTTTTGAGGTACATATATGTGGTCGCAATTTTAAATAAAACGCTTAACAACAACTTAACCAATTAAACCTTTTTCATAAAAAAAGTAGCTAATAATAATATACAGGCATTAATGAGGCATCATCATTATCATGTGTGGTTACAACAGCCCAGGTCGGGCCTTAAGCTTCGTCAAAATGTTTCCCCATCTTCATTTACATTGGCAAATTGCGTAATTAGCCGTGTTAATATCCTGTGTTGACTGCCTACACATCATCTCGCATAATCTGCTCATCTTCATCGTGAAATGCGTATTTTCTCACATTATTGATGCGGCGGAAAATTCTTTTTCGAAACATTTATTGATTTAAGCTTTTTTTGCACAATGGTTTTGTTTAAGAAGCAATTTTGATGGAAGAACAGCTTGCTTTGCAACTGATTATTTGTGAAGAGGTTAACTTCAATCTTCAAACCCATAATAACCTTTCTTAAATGGGCAAATGCGTACATGCCTTATTTTGGCCGGTTGATATTCGAGAGCTTTCAGAGTTTTACAATCTGCAACATCGTGCTAGACACGCCAACTCCCCCAAATTTGGCATATTATTAGACTTAAGCTCAGAAATTAAGTTTTTCTCACTTTTTTGACACCAGTAGACAGCTGGGAACCTAGATATAGATCAGTATGATTCTTAGTGAAACCCGAATTTGTCGGTCGTGAGTGATGGTCATGAATAGCTAGCTAACAGTCTCTGGGATGGCCTTCGAGCTGCCTCTGCAAGTGAGGCAAACCTTGGTCTCCCCAGAAATATAGCTCTTGAGGTACAGCTGGCAGGGCAGTTGTATAAAGGGGGTCCAGGGTTTCTTTGACTGCTGGTACCCTGCACTTCCTGCATTCGTCGTTGTCAGTGCTGTCCAGCCTTTGGCATGTGCTGCGGTTAGGCAGTGGCTCATTAGTAAGTTCAGTCTTTCCTAGGAAGTTGCAAGATGTGCTTGGCTAGCTTCGGGTCGGTTTTCGCACACTTGATACGGGAGGTTTTGCCGTTCGTCGCGTTGCGCCACCTTCTGTCGGAAGCGACTGCAGTGCTTGGTTCCGATTTGGTGTTTAGAGCACTTAGAGGTATCCCTAAGATTTCAGCCCCCGTTCGTGTCGATTCGGCACTTAGAGGTATTCCTAAGATTTCGGCCCCCGTTCGTGTCGATTTGGCACTTAGAGGTATTCCTAAGATTTCAGCCCCCGTTCGTGTCGATTCGCCACTTAGAGGTATCCCTATGATTTCAGCCCCCGTTCGTGTCGATTCGGCACTTAGAGGTATCCCTAAGATTTCAGCCCCCGTTCGTGTCGATTCGGCACTCTACTTAGCTAGCCTGTCTACCATTTCGTTTCCATCAAGGCTGGGTACCCAAAATATGCGCATCTTCTTACGGCTGCTTAGCGCATCTAGTGAGACCCTGCTTGCCAGTACATATTTGGAGCTAATGGCATAGGCTTGCATGGATTTGATGGCCGCCTGACTGTCGACGAAGTTGTTGACTTGGGGTTGGTGCAATGTGAGCGCAAGTTCTGCGGCATTCTTTATAGCGAGAACTTCCGCCTGAAATATGCTGCAGTATTCCGGTAACTTGAAAGACGCCTCTGTGGGTGGTTCTATGCAGTATACCGATGCTCCCACTCCTGCATTTATTTGCTGCGTTTTGGTCCATGCCAATTTTCCAATCTTGTGGTCCCATTAGTGTGGGCGTTCTGGAAACATTGTTCACTGGTGTTGTGTCGTTCTTGGTAACGATTTTACCGTGCCCGTAGTTGTTCAGTAGAAGGTTTCCAAAATATCAACAAAAATTGCATAATAACAACAAGAAAACTATCTAAAATTTAGATTTTGAGCATGAGTCTGAGCATAAGGGCACAGCCCCTTGCAGTGACTCGATAATTCATTTTATTAAATTGCAATCACCAACTGTCTCTTTGACTTAAATTCATATTCATACTATTAGATCTTCCAATGAATGAGAAATGTTTAGAACTCGATTTGCCAGACCATACCATACCATACCATCTGCATTATATTTAGAAAACTTTTAATTTGTTTGGCAGCAAATATGCAAGAAGCTTTTATTTTTAGTTTAAAATCGAGACTTAAAAAAAGTCCCAAATGTGGCTCGAATTTAATAGCAAAGTTTCGTTTGCTTGTAATTAGTTTTTGCATTGAAACTTGGCTTACATCTTATAATTATATAGAAAAGACGAAAAAGTTGCTCATTTTTTAAATAACATGCAAAAGTTTTTAATTAATGCGCATAAGCTTTGGGCTACAAACTTTTATCGAAATAAAATGTTTAATAAAAAAAACTGAACATATGGAAAAAAACAAAATGAAAATAATAGCATTTGTTGAAGATTTTAGAAGTGCTGGAGAAAAAAATAGACAGCTGCTGTCAGCAGACTTGACATGGCTAAAGTTTCAAAACAAACAATCCGAAAAACAATCCCCAAACACACAAGCAACCCACCCATATGCCTAAGGAGTTAACACTATGTAGATAGATATATCCTTGGCTTATGACACAATACCATATATTATATGATAAGCGCAGATATAAAAATATTTCGAATAGACTGGGAAGTGGGAGTAGGGTCTCCTCTAATGACAGTAGAATTAATATTTTTTTTTTGGTAACAATTCTAAAAACAAATGGTGTCAGATGTATTGTTTTTCGTTTCGTTAGTGAAATCTAACTGCCATAAATAAGCTTTACTTTGGCTTTGGCTTACTTATCCTGACAGTCCTGCAAAGCGCTTGCTTTGTTTTGCCAAAAGCCCATTTTTTCATTTGTTGCCTGTTTTATCAATAAATTTATGTACCAAAATGTATTAAATTGGCAAAAAATATATGCTGAAAAAGTTCCAAATTAATCAGAAAACCAAAGTCAAAGTTCAGTAAAATACTATTTATCTTAGGGTTCTTCATAAGTTTACAAAATTTTTTTTTTTCCTTGTTATTCCGCTTGGGAACTGAGGACCTCTACTAGAGCCTTCCAACGAACTCTGTTTTGCGCCGTCTGTTAAGTTGAGCTCGACTGAGCCAGTTCTTGGAGAATATATCTGCTTCAGGTTGCCTTAGAAGTCAAAAATTGTCCCAATCAAAGATGGAAAACTTAGCATATAAAGTTTCTAAGACTAAGTCAAAACTAATTTATTTTCTTAAATAAAAAATAAAGCTATGGTAAATTGTAGTTTTGAAAAAAGAGAGAGCGGGAAAGTTAGATGGTGATTGGTGAGGAGAGAAAGAGGGAGAGAAACCCCTACACGAACCTTGTCATCTTGCTTAGTATATGAAAAATTAAAACAGGGAAAAAATTTCTGGGTAAAACTGCTTGAATACATATATAAAATATAGTACAAAACGTTTACTCGCTTCAAGCTTAATTATTTTTATTTGGAGTAACAAAATTCGTTAATAACTTTTTAAACGATATAGATTTTCTAGTAAAAATTAGTGTTTTATTTTTTGTTGAAATTCCAGTTATAGTAGTTTAATTAGTTTATTCTCATCTGTTGTTCTATTTACGTGATTGTCTGGCTTTTTTAATTAAATGAATTTTCTGCAGTTTATTGTGAAAAGCATTTCCAAATTGCGAATGGTAAAGCAGAAAAGGTAAAAAAAAAATACAAAAGAATAAAAATCGAATTTAGCATACTCTTTATATGCTTTGTGTAAGTTATCATGGAAATGAACAAATTAGTAATTGAAATTTAATTAATTAATGTAATTTATTTAGGCTCACATTGAACTTTATATTAAATTTATTTATGCTTTTTTTTATATAAACTAATGAACTATGTTTGCATTTCGAAGTATTTAAATTTGTTGTCGGACATTTGTAGTCTTCAAACTCTTGTAAATTATACTCCCATACAAATATACTTGTAATCACTTTGGCATCTTCAGATGAATTATCTGTCGATTCGAAATATATTGAAGTATATTTTGATGCGAAAGATTTGGCATGTACAGTCATTATGTATGCATTATATGATTATTATTTTTGAATATTATAACTATATTCGTATTATTACTCCTAAATACTGTGGGAATAAAAAAAAATCACCCATTCATGGCAAATATAAGGGAATGGCATATGAAGTGGTGCACCTGCAATTTTTGGGTGACTCAGAAAGCGATATGGCGCTCATCCGGCCCTATTTCTTTGCTAATTGCTGCCAAATTACACCTGCAGCGGACCCCAGACGACAGGGGTATACCCCTGAAAGCTGAATGAGAGATTAAATAATCTTGCCTACGCCCACGATATAGTTTTGCTTCCACAGAACCACAGTCCTATCTGCTGTTTTCCTTAAAACTGGCTTTTGAGATAAATTGTGGTAAATCGATAACCAAGAACGTCAACTCTCGTAATCAGACTTCACACTCCGTTGACAATCTCCACTCAGAGTTAGGAGACGAGTTTGAATACCTAGTTAGTATGCTGACCCCGAATGGTGGTACCTTGGGACCAGAACCAGCTACAGTAAGCTAAACGTACTTTTGCTGCGTTTCCTCGTGTTTGGAGATCCGACGTCATTAGAAAATAAAGAAAGCTGAATTTTTAATGCCTGCTCTAAGACGGTACGACTGTTTGGTAGCGAAATCTGGCATATGACGAATGCCATCAAACAGCAGTGCTACAATGCTTGGTCAACCGATATCTTACGCGCATAATCGGTATATTCCTTCGTAGAAGAATCTGTAATGTGCGATTATGGGAGTTAACTGAACCAAAGGGCTAACGAAGTGATATGAATGGAGGAAAATACAGATGGCTAGGACACACGCTCTACAGAGAGCAGGAAAATCTTGCACACAGATCCAACTAGATGCAGGGAATACGGAATACAGGAATACATGGAGACGTACGAAACAAAGAAGTCAATAACTGAAGTATGATATTTAGCTCAGGATAGGCAAATTCGAAAATGACAGTAGATAGGCTAAGTTCTCAAAATAAAGTTGTATTATAATAAGAACATGTAAATAATAATAATAATAATAATAATAATAATAATAATAATAATAATAATAATAATAATAATAATAATAATAATAATAAAAAATAATAGTCAAAATAATAATAAAAATAATAATAAAAATAAAAATAAAAAAATAATAATAATAATAATAATAATAATAATAATAATAATAATAATAATAATAATAATAATAATAATAATAATAATAATAATAATAATAATAATAATAATAATAATAATAATAATAATAATAATAATAAGAATAATAATAATAATAATACCAATAATAATAAAAATAAAAAAAAATAATAATATTAATAATAATAATTGCTGTCAAACCTTTTATATGAGGTTATATACTTTTAATTCCTATACAAAACGGGACTACTAGGACACAAACCATTTGGAAAATATATGACAATATTACGTGCAACCATATTTTAATTTATGCTAATATACAGAATATGTTATAATTTTGCCTATTAGTCTTATATAAATACAAATTCCTTCTAATCAAATCGGTCTCAAAATGTAGCCGCTTCTATATGATGGAATCGTTTTTCGCACCATCATCAATAATTTAGCAATATATTATATTTTATATCAATTTCAGCCTTAAAGGTAGTTTCACATATAAGAAGCCAATAAAAGTAGCATATGACTCATACCTTATTCAAATGCGTAGAAGCTCACCATAAGGGTATAGAGTATGCAGACTGTACATATAGTTACTTATCGATTAAATTCAATTTACTTGCCATTTGTTAGTGTTTCCGGGCATATTGCAGCATCATAGTGAAACTAACTAACTTACTTAATAAAAGATTACTTAGAATTTTAATAAAAATATAAAACTTATTTATTGTGAACTTAGGTTTTTGAGATGTTTAGCTTTAAAATGTAAAATACCTTTTAACTAGAATAATTACAAAAAATGGACCCCAACCGTTTGGGTAAAAATTGTAACTTAAGCTGGTCACACTAAAACTCTAGTAATTATTTTTAAAGTTGGCAGCTGTATCAAACCATGTACTTCTTCGAATACAAAGAATAGTATGATGTTTTAGTTGTACATAATATATTGACTATACACAAACGAACTCTTTATTATTTTATATACTTTTGAGAGTTCCAGCCGGTCCAAAGCAATTTACAATTTGATCTCTTATTTATTATAATATATTATCCAGAGACAGGCTACTATGGGCAACGCGTTTTCTCACATCAAACGCAATTCAGAAAAATATTCTGTCTACTTGCCAATCAACAATCATTTTTGATAAAGATGTTGATGCAAGCAGATTATGAAGTTAAAGTTAAAGATGTTTCCAAATATGTTGATGATATTGCTGCTGCTGATGCTGCTGATGATGATGATGATGATGCAGCTGTCGATAATATGACAACTTGACGATAGCTTCTAATTTATTTTTACTTCTCTTCTTAGATACTGATGAAAGTTTTTGCTCAAGTCATTTCACTTTCAATGCTTGCGTCTAGCTGTCAATCATTAGAAAGAGCTTTGGTGCGTCACCTTCACAAATCGAACAACAACAAAAGTCAAAAGTATATTTCAAAATGTTTTTCTCAAAGTGCGTCGTTGGCCACACTTTATTTTTTATGTTCATTTGTACGAAAATCAAAAGTTTTCGTTTTTCCACTCGGTTGAAAAACAGATAAATTTTGTGCAAGTTTTGATTAGATACGCTTAAAGTTGTTTGGGAGCAATTAGGGGCACATGGCTGAGATATTCAGAGTCTGGTTTCTCATTTCTCATTTGCAGTTAATTCTACTTGCTGTAATCTTTTGATATGTTTTTTGCAAATAGCCATAGCGCCGGTTGTAATAAAATAAAAAAATCTCGAAAATAATGCACAAATATAGTTTTTTTTTTTTTTAAATTATTCATTTGTAATCCAACCTACGAAAGCGTAACTTTTTGCTAAAAATCCCCATAAAGCAGCGTCGAAAATCCAAGGTACTTATTTGATGAAATTTGGCAACGTTGACAACGTCAACTTTAGTTCGTTGAGCCGAGCTCTAACTTGCTCAAACGGTGAATTGCTGCATTTCAGAGGGGCTATCAATTAGGCCCAGAAAGACTGTCATAATCCCGTTTACCAACAAAAGTATTTTTAAAATTCCTGAAGGTTGGTGACACAGTTGTCAGTCTGATTAAAGAGGTCAAATATCTAGGGCTTACTCAGGATAGTAAACTCACTTGAAATGCACACCTCAGATCAGTAACCTCGAAAGCAACTCGCTCTCTCTGGGCCACCAATCAGATGTTGGGCAGGACTAGGGGACTTTCTGCACTCTTGGCCCACTGGCCGTATACTCAAACCAATGATATTGTTTGGGGCACTAGTATGGTGGAAAAAAGCCACACCAAGGACAGGACCTTTCAACATACTCAACAAGGTGAAGAGGCTAGCTAGCCTTAGTATCACAGGCGTATTGAAAACGATCCCGCCGTCAGGTTAGGAAGCGATTCTTAACCTGTCACCCTTAGGTAATAATACCAAAAGGGTAACCTTAGGAGACACCTAGTTATGCTATATAGGGTAGAGAATATCATCGACAAAACTAAAACCCTAGACCAAAGGGAAATCACACTACAATATCGTTTTTCCAACAAGAAAGCAATTTCTAGTCCATCTTGGCTAAATAAAGACGCACAGAAATGGATCCACAGAAGGATTCAAAACAGCATCAGGGGTAGAAGCAGGCGCGCATACATATCTCTCTACCACTTGCTGCTGAATGCAACGATTTTCAGGCGAAACTGTTGAGTATATTACGGGCTGTATACGGACCGAAAAGCAGACAGTTGGCTAGATTCAACATTCGTTTACTCTCCGACAGTCAAGCAGAGCTTAAAGTACTAAATAGCTATACCTATAACTCTAAATTCATATATGAATGCCATTGTGAACTTAACAGGTTCTCTCTGGCATAGGTGCCAGGGCATGAAGGTCACTCAGGTAATGAGGCTGCGGCTGTAAATGCTAAGACAGGGGCGGAAGTTCCGTTTGTAGGCCCAAGTCCAATGTTTGGTTACTATAATAACAGACTCAAAACTGACATCAAGAAGTGGACAGAAACAGGAAAGCAAGGAACTGGAATAATCAAGAGGGTCTCAGACACTTCAAAAATATTTGTATGCCTGGAAGCTCTCTCCTTTTATAGAACGCAGCTCAGGTCACTTTGTGGAGCATTGACGGGCCACTTTCCCTCCGACAGGACTTGTAGATTCTGTAAGCAGGAGTGGAGCATCTAATCACTAACTGCACAGCCCTGGTACGTAGAAACCTTCTAGGCAACCTAATGTACATCCCACAGACTGTTCTAACTCAGTTGCTGAGAACATTAAAACTGAACTAGTAGTAAGGGGTCACAATAGACCCATGGGGGTTGCAGTGCCAAAGAGCGCAAGCCCATCCTCGTTCAAACATTATATTTGATGACGTTTACTACCAGGGCTACTGAATGATTTACATCATCTTGTAAGGTGATAAAGCAAAATAATTATACAATGAGCTATTTGCTTAAATTGCAGAAATCGCCTTAAATGCAAAAGAAAGTCGAAAATCGGATGCCAACTGAAGCCCAATTTATTTTCAAAAGAATAATATAAATCATTAAATCATTATTTTCAAGTCAGTTTCTATCAAATCTACAATCAAATATTGGAATAATATACTTAAGCTTATGTTGACAGATTTATAAAATGTCGAATTGTATATATAGTCAACCGATTTTGCTGGGATTCAACTTAGACACTTTCAAGTGCCAGAGTTAATATTGTTTTCCCCAAAAGCAAAGAAAATAATATAAAATATTTTTTGAAAGATTTTAATCAAATGCGACAAAAATATTTCAAGCAGTATACCGCTGAAGCTGGCTGAAATATCTTTGCATTCGAAGCCCAAATTTTTTTTTGGTGAGCTATCATTGATTTCCGATAAAATAAAAAAAAGTAGAATTCACCGGAGGACTTTGACTTTTCTCTGTGGGTGTGCTGGGACTTAATAACTTTTGACAATAGTTTTTAAATTATAAAAATATTAGTATGCATAACAATTCCCCAATGTCAGGAATTGTCGTAGAGTGTGGGGTCTCGTAGCTTAGTGGGCATAAAAACGAAATCGCGGGTACGAATTCCACTCATGGCAAAAGGCTGACCAACTTAATGCTCCTAAAAATTCTACTTAATAGAAAGCATTTTTCCATTGTACAATGACATTCAACAATTACGGCAATCTCCCTTACCCCCCTCAAACCTAAATGGAGGGCTCAAGATAGAACCAAACGCCATTCATAGCTGTACAGCAACAACAGCTAAGAATGATGCCAAAATTAAGACTGTATCGCCCAGCCTTTCCACGATTATCTAATCTGCGTGTGATCTCACAATAAAACCAAAAGCAATGTCAATCGTAGACGCCACTTCCAGAATACGTCAGGTGACAGCGCCAGCACTGGGATAAGTCGCAACTGGCCAATCACCATTCGAAAACCCAACCGATTACGGAAACCAGTACAGAATTACATATAAACGGCTTTCCAAACACGCTGACGACCATAGTTATTTTAAAAAAACAGACACGAATTGGACAAAGGAACTTTACAAACCTTAAAGAACCATCTAGATTAGCACAGTTCGAGGAAGAAGAACTAAACAGATGGCGCTAAACATGGTTCGTTGGAAGATTTTAGTAGAGGCCCTAAGTTCCCAAGCGGAATAATAAGGCAAAAAAAAAGATATATATAATTTAGAAGTTTTTTCTCTTCAGTTAGTTTCAAAGATAGTCTGCGTACTAGACTAAGGACGAAGAATTTTTAAACTGGCCAAAAACTCCACTGTGCATACTTTTTCATAGGTTCTTAGGTTTTGGAAACCAGACACTCTCACGCGAATAGTTTGACAAATTGTAAATGCAATTCTTCACAACTCTTGTGTACTTTTCAAAGCTTTAAAAGTCCTGCAAAAAAGAGACTAGCGCTTAGTTTTCTCTTAAAAAATGTTAATTTTTTCGTTTTTATCATTATAATGTATATAACAACAAATGTAAATCATTTTAATGTAAAGTTTCGCTGGTTTTAGATAGACAAAAGAAAAGATGACTTACATGCTTGCATGTGATGGAGATTTGGTTTTTAAGTCGGATAAGCAATGATTGATATGCCAAATGCGATGACAACTAAATCAATGTACAAGCATCTTAGTATAGATATAGTATAGATATATATATACTTAATTCCATCAGACAACGCAAAAAATAAAAAAATAAAATACTGACAGCAAAAAGTAGCGAAAAAATTAAAATTCAATTTTTGATTGAATTTGATCCATGCTATACGCCTCTTTAACGGCGCCCTAGGCACACCGAGCAGCATGTCACTCCGTGAGACAACAAATAAAGCACAAGGCGTTGGAGAGAAGTCTATACCACGTAGAGTTTTGCATAAATACAATATATATGAGATGCCTTTGGCAAGCAAAATAGCAGCGATTGTGACAGGACCAAATTTATAAGCGTTAGTTGGGTGATAAAATTTGATTGACTTTAATGCAAAGACATATAAATGTGTAGGTGCTGCAGCGGGGTTAGACGTGCCATAAGGAAGCGGAAACACTAACAGGAATAAACTCGCACACACACACCCACACGCACACCCACATGCACACAGACACACGCAAAAACCACAAAATTTGTTTGGCTAACCAAAACAAAGGCATATGTCAAGTTGTCCATATGACATATGGCGGTTCCTTGTCCTTGCTCTCGCTTGTTTAAGCTTTAATCGAGGGTGAACTCAAAGGTCTGTCAGAACTTTAGAACTTTCAAGTAAAATTGCATAATTTTTGGGATAAATGCTGAAAATTTTATGCAGATTTAATTTAAATGAAATTATTGCTATAGTTTATATTTGTTTTTGCTTAATCAGTGGAAACTTTTATTGTTAATTAAAATGACAAGAAAACCAACTTTAAGTAAGATAAAAATAAACTTAGTGCAAATTATATATTCTCTTTGAGTTACAATAAATTCTTTTGTTGATTATTAGAATTAAATCAGTTTAATCTGTCAATATTGCAAATAGGGTGTTTTTTCGAGATATTACTGTTCAACATGGCAACCGATTTAACAGCTTTCAATTGATTTACTCTCAGTTTGGTTTGGCAATTCATCATGAATAGATTCACGCCTGCTAAACGCTTGCAAATAAAGCAATTTTATTTCGAAAATAGTAGTTCTGTGCGGAATACGTAACCGCGCACTACTTCCATTTTATCGTCGAATCTTCCATCAGAGCACTACATTCGATCAACCATGGACCGATGTCGCATCACATTTTCTCTTATTGGTAACTCGCATCCCCAGTGACGCCGTATGGTGCCTACAGAAGAAACCGCCAGCGAGCACAGAAATTGGATTTGTGTCCATACACTTTATGGAAGATCTTGCGGCAGGAACTGGGCTTGCGTGCCTAGAACATCCAAGTCGTGCAGGAATTGAAGCAATAAGATCATCAAGCAAGGCGTAGTTGCGTCGAATGGGCCCAAAACGAGATAGCCGTTGTTCACGATTTTCATAAGCGAATTTTGCTTGGCAATGGCAACCACTTCTGGTTGGTTGGCTAAGTCAACAAACAAAACTGCCGCATTTGGAGCGAAGCTAATCCTGAAGCGTATGTCGAACCACCGTTACATCCAGAAAAAAACTGACTGTTTGGCACGCTGAGCTGGTGGAATCGTTCAGTCCGTACTTCTTCAAAAATGATGATAACCAGAACGTTACAGTCAATGGTAATCGGTAAAGATTCATGATTACTTACTTTTTCATTCCTGAATTGTACAACCATGTTGTCCAGCAGCTGTGGTTCCAACAAGACGGTGGCGCAACATGTGACATAGCTCGTGCCACAATCGATTTATTGAAAGATGCGTCTGGTGACCGCCTAATTTCACCTTTTGGACCTGTGAATTGGCCTCCAAGATCTGGTGACTACCTGCTGTGGGGCTATGTCAACTCATTGGTCTATGCGGATAAGCCACAAACGCTTAACCATTTGGAAGACAACATGGCCAATATACGGCCACGAAAGTCATCGCAAATTGTACGTCCAGATTCGACTACATCCTAGCCAGCTGTGGCGGGCAGTGGCGGTCATATGCCAGTAATCATATTGAAAATGTAATGCCACAAGATTATCTTTCGCATAAATAAAATTCATCTCAATCGAATAGTTCAACGTTGTTTCATTGCAATTTAAAGTTCTGTACCTCTAAAAAAAACACCCTTTATAATAATAATAATGATCAAATTTTCATTTCGTTTTTTTGGAAATGAATTAATTATTCCTGTATAATAGTGTAGTAAATTTATTCGAACTTAGACTGTTTGAGTATCGAGACTGAAACTTTACCAACCACCCACGTTTTTATGTTCTTATCTTTTTGAAACCAATTTAAATTACTTTTCCAGTGACGGATTTTGGTTAGGTATCAAAAATGATTGAGTTTTTGTTTGTATTTGGCTTTTCCAGCTATATCGGGTTTTATTGTTTTTTATTCAAATAGCGATTTGTGCGGGGATTACAACAAGAGCAGTATTCTGACAACAAAAATGTTTATTGACTCTTTTTTTTTTTTTTTTGTTTTCTTGCAGCCGCTTCCGTAGCCGTCTCATCCTGGACCTTGGTTGCCATATCTTGTGAACGATATTATGCCATTTGTCATCCATTGCGCTCACGCTCCTGGCAAACTATCAGCCATGCATATAAGATAATTGGCGTTATATGGCTCGGTGGCATCTTGTGCATGACACCGATTGCCGTTTTCAGTCAATTAATACCCACAAGTCGACCAGGTACTTTACGTAGCTATTTTGTACTGTTCCGCTATACACTGTTCCCTCCTTACACTTTGACTTTGCTTCTTGCAGGCTATTGCAAGTGCCGTGAAATTTGGCCGGATCAGGGCTACGAGCGCTTCTATAATATATTACTGGATCTAATATTGCTTGTACTGCCGCTAATCATACTCTGCGCGGCATACATATTAATTACGCGCACACTCTATGTGGGTATGGACTCCAAGGGCAGCGCCGGCATTTGCGTAGCCGGCGGCAGCTCGAGCAAAGCCAACGAAGATGCCACCAATAGCAGCCAAATGTCGATACTAGCCGCCGGCAGCAGCACAGCTGGAAATACTGGGGAGACTGCTACTGCTGCTGCTGCTGGAAGTGTGGCCAGTTGTGTTTTGCTTGTGGATGCCAAGGATTATCGTGGTATATGCACAGTATTGCAAACAGCAAAATATTGTTACTTGTAACTTTTGCAAATTCCAGACAAGACAGGCAGCACCGAGCACAGTAATAACAACAATGGTGGGGCAACAACGGCAACGACAACAGCAACAACAACGGCAACGACAACAGCAACATCGTCGACCACATTGGTGGCATTATGCAGATCCTCGCCAAGCTTACGTATACATGATGCCGCTTTACGCAGGTAAGTCAGTAGTCAGCATAACATAGCCAAGAAGCAGAATCCACTACAGTTTCACCTTGCGCAGATCTAACGAGGCCAAGACATTGGAGAGCAAGAAACGGGTTGTGAAAATGCTATTCGTGCTGGTGCTGGAGTTCTTCATCTGCTGGACACCACTTTATGTCATCAATACGCTGGGCATGTTTATTGGCGCTGCGCTCTACGAATACATTGACTATACATCCATTAGCTATCTACAACTTTTGGCTTACTCCTCCAGTTGCTGCAATCCAATAACCTATTGCTTCATGAATGCTGGCTTTCGGCGTGCTTTTGTGGACACATTCAAGGGATTGCCGTGGCGTGCTGGACGCAGTGGCACCAGTAACACTGCGTTTGGCTTCGGTGCCACATCTGGCAATACAAGCATTGGTCACGGCACCAGTGCTGGCAACTGGCGTTCACGTTCGCGTCATGAGATGGTCAGTCTGTCGTTGGGCGCCGGCAACTCTGTTGTGCAAACAAATAACGCATTGGCAGCGGATACTCCGCGTCTGTGATGGAACGCTGAAAGGCGTCACGAAAGGAACACAAGTGAAATGGCGGAACAGTCTCTCATGTAAATATATGTAAGATACATGTTGCGCAAATGAAATTTTTTTTGACTTTTTTTTTTATAATCGATAAATAAAATTTAAATTAAGCATATTAGACAATTGATGTTTCAAAAAATTTCCTCAATACAATAAATTCAAATAAAAGCTTCAGCTAATTACAATGAATTATATATCCATAAAGTACAATATATGCATTGGCGTTGTTATTACCTTGGGCTGGGATTCATTTTGAAATCGTTAACACGAAGAATTGCGAACAACTTTACTTTCGAACACTCCTAATGCAGCTGCATTCTTTCCCGACACAATCCATGCTTCTGCAGCATATAAAAGCACGCAGTGGTTTTCGGTTACTGGGACCATAGTAGCGCCCATTCAGTGTAATTCTTTCTTTACCTCGAAGCCGTGTTTACGGAGTTCCTTCACAATTTGGAAGTGAGCAAGTATAGCCGTCTTGCGCTTTGTTAAGCTCTAGATGCATTTTCACTGTTTCCACTTCTTGATTGCGGAAAATGCAGCAGCAATATTTCATTTACAAAACCCAATGATATCATTATCATCGGCGAATGCAAGCAGCTCCGACGAAGTCAGGACGCCCAATTTTCGATTACTTTTTCCAACATTCGGCACTAACACGGTAAGTGTTGTCCTCCAAATGATAAAGCATTTGTGGCTTATCCACATAGACCAATAACTTGATATAGCACCACAGCAAGTAGTCTAGCGGTGTTAAATCCCAAGATCTTGGAGGCCAATGCACAGATCCAAAAGGTGAAATTAGGCGGTCACTAAATGTGTCCTTCAATAAAGAGATTGTGACACAAACTGTGTGACATGTTGCGCCACCGTCTTGTTGGCACCACAGCTCCTGGATTGTTCAATTCAGGAATGAAAAGTTAGTAATCATGGCGGATTATCATTGACTGGAAAGTTCTGGTTATCATCGTTTTTGAAGAAGTACGGACTGCATGAATCAACCAGCTCATAAAGCGCACCAAACAGTCAGTTGTTCTGGATATAACGATGTTTCGACATACACTTGTGGATTAGCTTCACTCCAAATGTGGCAGTTTTGTTTGTAGCCATTCAACCAGAAGTGCGCTTCATCGCTAAATAAAATTCGCTTATGAAAATTGGCAACAACGGCTGTCTTGTTTTGGGTCCATTCGACGCAACTACGCCTTGATTGCTTCAATTCCTGCACGATTTGGATGTTCTAAGCACGCAAGCCCAGTTCCTGCCGCAAGATCTTCCATAAAGTGTATGGACACAAATCCAATTACTGTGCTCGATGGCGGTAGGACTTATTCGGGTGTTTCTCAATGCTACATTCTATAGCAGCCAACAGTTTCTTCTGTAGGCATCATACGTCGTCACCGGGGATGCGAGTTACCAATAAGAAAAAATGTGATGCGACATCGGTCCATGGTTGATCGAATTATGTGCTCTGATGGAAGATTCGACGATAAAATGCAAGTAGTGCGCGGTTACGTATTCCGCACAGAACCATTATTTTCGAAATAGAATTCCCCTATTTGCAAGCGTTTAGCAGGCGCGAGTCTATTCATGATGAATTGCCAAACCAAACTGAGAATAAGTCACTTGGCTGTAGCCATCTTGAACAGTAAAGTTCTATACCTCGAAAGGGAACTTTTGTTGAAAACATGTGTGCCAGGCCTATTATCAAGTATAATTAGATACGGCCCTCATATAGCGCTTAAAATAACGTATTAGAGTAAGAGGTAACGCTGCATAATTTGGCTCATTTAAAGTTTAAAAGCTAAAGCTAATTGATGGAGCACTTGACAAAAAATGTTCTCATATTTAAATCTAAAAATAAAGAAATAAAAATATTTCACAGGTACAAATGAAACTTAAACCTAAAATTCATCAAGTTTGAGAACTTAAAGTAAGACATTAGCTCATTAAATTTGTTTGCTTGGTGCTACAAACTAAAGCCGCTGGGGCGCAATAGACCCATGGGAGTCGCAGCACCTAGGCCCATACATTACAAAGTCGCAGATACAAAAGTTTTTTAGTCTTAAACATTTTTCCGACTGCCGCTACCTCTGCGTTCCGTTCGGTCATAACTCGGTAAATTCTGAAAAGCTCCTTGGAGCGTAATTTAGTACGCACTTAATTGCATCCTGGCAGTATCTAGGTGCATATGCAGAGGCACTAATCCAATAAGACTCAACATGATTTCAACGTGAAAATCACACACAATTTATTTTAACAATTTGCTTTGTTTCATGTTAAGTCTGGCTGCAAGCTGACACCGAGGATTTGTGGGCGCTGTGCATAGGGTAATCGTATTACCCATATTTCAAAGAATTTCGCGCACATTTTTACTTTACGCATTGAATACTTTTTTTTTGTTTTGTTTTTACACTCGACAACAAAAATGAGAACAGTAAGTAAAACAATATAAATTAATGCCGTCTGTTCTGCGGTAAGCTGGGTCCATTAGCATTTTAATGGCGCCATTATCCTGTTGTGAATGAATAAAATTACGGAGACACACACATACAATCACACATCAGAAGGCATAAGCGTAAGGATGCCACCCGGCATAATCTTGTGCGTTAAATATACAAAGTGCCAAGTGCCAAGTGCCAAGTGTCTGACCAGTCAAGCAAACTGCTACCATTTTTCACCCACAACTACAAGAGGCGTCATTATGTGGAGTGGTATCCTTCGCCCAGGCATAAAACAATCCTTGCCATTGCTGCTGGAACAGACAGCGTTTTGTACTTAAAAATAATCAACTAAAACAACAACTACGCTAAGCCATTTGGTAAAAACAATTGCGGTTTGTTAATTGTGGCGAGTGATACCAATGTTGTGGTGCTTGGCACCCTTGTCCTTTCTTAAATTAAGCAGCTTGAAGCTTTGCTATTGTTTGGTTTTTCGCTGCCAAATGTTGGTACTTATTTTGCATAATTTAGAATAAGTTTCAAAACCCTTATATAGCTTGCGATAAACTGGGATCGTAAGAAAACAAAATTTGGCAAAAATTTTCAATGAATGCATATATTAAATTGGAAAAAAAGTTTTGTTTTTATTTTTAAAGTAAATAAAATAAGAGAAAATAATTGGAAGGGTAAGGTATAAGATATGGAAATGAAGCAAATCATGGTTCGCCAAATGGCCTGAACTTGGAAACGGCGTAATTCCCTTTGTAGCAATGGCCCTACTGAAACGCAAATTTCTTAATTATAATAAATTTGACACAGGCCCTTTTGCTCTGAATTTATGGAATTTATCTTTTATTGTCTAGCAAAAACAATTACTTGCCAAGTTGGAATATATTATTGAGATGTATTTTTTATTTTCATAGACTGGAACCATTATTAAATTTTGTTAGTAGTGTCCGGAGTTTGAAGCTTTCTTGTGAAGAATTTAAAATGAATTGTTTAAAATGAATCTTTTCTATTTAGTTGCTTTGCGAGTGGGCCCCGGTGGTTCGATTTCACCCAGCAGCACTGGGTTCATTTGCCTAGCAATAGTATGGCTAGCAAATAGACGCTGGGAAAATCAGCCTATGCTCCGCCTTTGGAGCGATGACCACAGTGTAGGGGACTAATAAACTAAATAATCTTAGTTCCTTTGTGAACATCTGCACAGTGAAGTGCATCATTTTCCCAGGCAATTCTTCTAAATTCTCGATATCTTTTCTTGTTCGATATTGTTATAATAAATCATGTTAAAGTTCTATAAGTGATAATAGGTCATATGAATCTCTAGGAATCTCTAGAAAAAATTTTGGTTTGAGCAACTGCATAATTGAAGTATATGGTTTGCACAAAAAGGCATCGACATTTTTATTAAAGTAATTATACTCCCAAATACGAGGATTGACTTTTATATTTCGGAATTGGGCTACCCTAGTATTGCAATCTAACAACTGACAGCTCTATCGTAAGGTTTGACATTTTTGAGGTTCTATGTACTCAGAATGTTTTTAAATTCGAGCGCTATTTGTACAAACTTAAAAGATTAATCTCGGCCAAAAAATTGAATTAAATCGCAAACATTTTCGTGAGTTTATTTTTAACAACTTTCGACGTGGATTACCTTAACAAGAGTGCAGAGAATGAAACTTCATTCAATTTTTGGGGATGAAGCTCCATCAAGAACCAGTCTCTATCGATAGTATGGTGAATTCAACCGAGATCGTAGTTCACTTTAAGACAAATTTTGTGAAGATCGTCCAAAATCAGTTGTTGTTCCGGAGACCAATGATCCTGTGCGCAAACTAATATAACAAGATCGTTATGTGACCTATCGTGAGATTGAGACAAACTTAGGCATTGGTGGGACCAGCATACATAAAGTATTGCATGAACATTTGACTTTTAAAAAAATTTCGTCGCGTTGGATCCCACACAATTTATGAATCGCTCTAAAAAAGGTTCGTGTCGATTGGTCGAAAGAAATGCTCACAAAATACGATCTCGGTGCTTCGAAATATGTCGATGATATCGTGAGAGGTGATGTGTCATGGATTTACGCATATGAGCACGAAATCAAAAAACAATCGACTGTATGGATGTTGCAAGTAGAGCCAAAACCAACAAAAGTTATTTGCGCACAAAGTACTTTCAAATGGTCGCCTGTTTTTTCGGAAAAACTGAACATGTCGCAACTTACCACTAGAAAAACGCAGCACAGTCAATATTGAGTCGTATTCATCCATTTGTTGGTCAGTTGTCTGTCACGAAATCAGGAAAACCAACCGCAGAAGTAAGAGCCCTCTTCACCGCGACAATGCGAGATCTCGGACATCGGTTGAGCCGATTTGACTGCATTTTTGAGCCATATAACGAACGACTCATTTTTATTGCTGTAGAAGAACTGAAGAAGCGGTAGATGCGTGCAGAATGCATGTTTTGAAGATACTTCAAATAGGGTGGCAAAAGTGCTTCGACAATTGGTTGAAATGCATGCAAAAGTGAATAGATCTTAATGTGTAAAATTTTGAAAAACAATAATGCGATTTTCAATGATTAATTATTTATTTTTATTCTGCAATTCCGAAGTATTTAAGATATCCCCATTACGCTGTGTTTTCTACTTCGGTCAATTTCTTTTTTGTCTTCTATTAAATATTAGATTTTATTATCGGTAGTTGAGTTGTCAAAATGTTGATCGCTTATGAGAGCATGACAATGTGAAAATCAGTTAAAACAGAAATATTAATAGGTAATTCCACCTATAGGGTGTGATTTTAGCTTGAGATTAACTATTTGCTTTAGACATTTGCGAAAAATAAATTTTTTTTTAAATTTATTAAGATGATGCAATTGACACATAACTTTGAATATTTTGTTTCCTTATTATTCTGTTTGGGAACTTAAGGCGTCTACTAGAATTTTCCATCGAACCCTGTCTTTGCGCCGTATGTTTAGCTCTGTAATAGTTCATGAAGAATGGATCTTTTCCAGGTCACCTTAGGTCTTCTAAGGGTTATTACGTTCCATTGTCCAATTCGTCTGCGTTTTGAAATGCCTATGGTCGTCAGCGTGTTTGGGGAGCCGTTTTGTGTTTGTCTCTTAGTTTCTCTTGGTTTCTGTAATCCGTTGGGTTTTCGATCGAAATGGTGATTGGCCACATGCGACTTATCTCAGTGGTGGGGCTGCCACCTGAAACTCTTTTGGGAGTGGCGTCTACCATTACCATTGTTTTGGTGTTATTGTGAGATCGGACGTAGATTTGATAAGCGTGGAAAGCCTGGGCGATTGGCGACTTGCCATCATTCATAGCTGTTGTTGCTGCACGCAGAAAAGCGATAAATGGCCACTTGGTCCTAAGTTGAGCCATTCCATAGCGCAGAGGGTGGTGAGCAATGGGGCAAGTGGGGTTGCCAAAATTATCGAATAGCATTGTGCAATGGAAAAAGGCTTTCTCTTAAATAGAAAAGCTTTTTTTAAGAGGAACGTTTAAACGGTCATGCCTCAAGCCATGAGTGGGCTGTGAGTCCTCGAACTCAGGTGAGGCCCTACGAGTTCCCAACAACTTTTTAATATAACATGTTTTTTTTTTTTTTTTTTTTTTTTTGTTTAATTCTATTATTTTGCATCAGTGCAGCCCATGTTGTTTGATAAGAACTTTTATTTATTTTATTTATTTATGTTTGCTTTTATCCAGAACTCTGCACAATGTTACGTATACTTGATGCACATCGTGGTTCATAATCAAGGTCTTATTGAATCTACTCTTAAAGGGTACAGCACAGTGACTACAGTGGCCGGGATGAAAAGGCATCAATTTTGTCCTGGAACATTTTGGAAACAAGCATAAAAGCTACAAAAAAATTCAATTCTTATCGTACTTTTTTATCTTTACGACCTTAAACTTACAGACTTTAATTTCACAAGTAGCAAATATTTAAATAAAACCCCATATCGCAATCAGGCATCAAAGCTCTTTTTATATCAAATAGAAAAAAATCCTCATTATTTTAATAGAATGTCCAACCACTTGAATCCTCGCACAGCAACACAGTGTACATCTATTGACTTCATATATCATACCAATCCGCACGAATTTACATATAATACAACAATAAATGAGCTATTGTGAATCTTTTGGTGTTTGGGCAATGCGTTTCTTTGTGCGCTCAAAAGAAATTTAATTTATGAGCCTTCGGCAATAAAAACCCAGCTTCAGGACTCGTTCCACATTATATATTATCATACGCGTGCACAAACAATTTGAGTCCAATGCATATCAGTATGTTTACACCCACAAACATTTGTGCAGGCTGTACAATTCGTAGATTTGCAGAGAGTGTGTGTGAGAGAGAGAGAGAGAGAGACAGAGATAGGCATATGTACGCATATAAGCACATGAACCCAAACACATATATGGCACACATCGTTTGTTGTTCCGTGCTCCATTTATTTACATTTTGACTATGGAAAACTAAAATTACAAACAGCCATACACCCACAACCACACGCACAACCACACACACGACCACACGCACAACCACACACACAAATGAATAGTTTTTGTTATGTGTGACAGTATGCGAGGGTTGAGCGAATAATATTTGATTTATAAACGAAATATATATGTAGATACATTTATATATAGTGTACGCAAAATATATGCTATAAAGGGTGTTTTTTTTTGGAGGTATAGAAATTTAAATTGCAATAAAACAACGATGGATTTTTCGATTGACATTTTACTTATACAAAAGATAATCTTATTACTCTGTTACATTTGAAAGAAGATTTTTGACATATGACCGCCACGGCAGGCTCGAATGTAGTCCAATCTGGACGTTCAATTTTCGATGACTTTTTCCAACGTTTGTGGCTGTATATCGGCAATAACACGCCGAATGTTACCTTCCAAATGTTTAAGCGTTTGTGGCTTATCCGCAAAGTTAAACCTCAAGATCTTTGAGGCCAATTTACAGGTTAAAAATTTAAAATTAGACGGGCACCCAACGCGTCTTACAATAAATCGATTGTGGCACGAGCTGTGTCGCGCCGTTTTGTTGAAACCACAGCTCCTGGACATCATGGTTGTTCAATTCAGAAATAAAAAAGTTATTAATCATGGCTCTATACCGATCAGCATTGACTGTAACGTTCTGGCCATGATCGTTTTTGAAGAAGTACGAACTGTATGATTCCACCAGCCCATAAAGCGCACCAAACAGTCAGTTGTTCTGGATAAAACGATGTTTCGACATACACTTGTGGATTAGCTTCACTTCAAATGCTGTTTTGTTTATTGACATAGCCATTCAACCAGAAGATCGCTTCATCGCTAAGCAAAATTCGCTTATGAAAATTGGCAACAACGACAATCTTGTTTTGAGCCCATCCGACCTAGCCACGCCTTGCTCGATGATCTAATATCTATTCATTATGAATTGTCAAACCAAACTGAACATAAATCACTTGACAGCTGTTTGAAGTTGAACTTGAAGTTCTATACCTCGAAAAAATACACCCTTTACAAGTTTTTAAAAATATTGTTTTTTTTTTTACTGGTTTGACCTATGGCTGCTTTTTAGACAACCGATGAGGCTCAAATTCGACTTAAATGATAATTTTTAAAATACATTCATAAGCCGAAACACAAAATACGCTTAATTTCAAAACTGTAATTTTGGAACGATTTAACCTATAGAGTCTCATTACAATTGTTTTTTTTTTTACCTTGCGCTCACCCTAACTTAGAGGAACAGGAATCCCAGCGCCCACTTTATTGTGCCACTCAACGTGTGTTTAGTGACAGTTCAGGCAGAACCACGTGGAGGTAGTGCGTCGACTTGAAGAAAGCAGGGACAAAGATCGAGCTGGCAATCACCAAGTTGGCTGCAATCAGTCACCTTTTATACTAAGGGGAGGTCAAGATTCAACTTGGATCGTTGATGATAACCTATGGGAGTCATATGATATAAACTGCGGACCTTTATAAAACTTGTTTAAGTCCGTCGAAACACAAAAATTTCTAAACTCAAATATTTTGAAACAAATGAAAACCAAACATTTATGTACAAAAATTTTGTTGTCCGATATTTTAATCAAAGTCAACGCATTTATTGGAAACACTAAAATATTTTTTGTAATTCCAAAATTCAATGATTTTGATTGCTTTGAGCTGGTGCTAAATACCACTGGTGATCTATATAATATGTTTCCGATATCAAAGGACTGAAATAAAATTCATTTCCGTTGACGAATAAGTTTGTTCGAACAATTAGTTGTTCTAACTCTTAGTATGCCTGAGACCTAGGCGTTCATACAGATGAACAGGCAGATGATATATGGGTATATCAATTACTCTGGTAGCGCTTACTCTGAACTTTTTTGATTTGATATTTCAATAACTAACATACAGTTTGATTATAAGTTATTGGGTATAAGAAAAGAGTCCCCTCTCCAATTATTGAGCTATTTTTTTTTTCGAAAATTGCTTTAAAGATCTGCAACGTTTACTCTTCCACTCCATTTGCATTTATCAAACAAGCTAGTTGCCGAAAATAGCAAGTTTTTGACGACACAGCTGATGCGGTAAAGCATATCTTATCATTGTTACCAGATCATTTTTAAACTTTACATGGGACGAGAGTTATTATGTACTAAAATCTCCTTTTCATGCCTTTCTGGCCGCGTTCACGCAGTGCCCGGTTCAAGCATATGGACATACAGTCGAAAAAGTTTCCCATTAATGGTTTCGCCTGGTTTTATAAGTCCATACTAAGTCAGACCCCCTTGGCCACAACTATATACAGAGCAAAACCTGTGAGTTCTATATTTTTTTCCTTGGTGTCGATGTAAACGAAGATGTATCGGCCTCACTGGACTTTTATGCTTTTTGGGGTTATCGCTGAATATAGACGAGTCATATCAAGTAACGTTCCCTTTAAAAATCCCCTTAAGAGAGTTGGGGAGAGGCAATTTGCCACCCAAATGTTTTGTAATCAATATTTTCGTAGTAACGTACTAAATTGAAGGTCGATGGTTCAGTGCTGCCACCCTACAGCACTGGTGCTTTTGCCTAGCCTAGCACTGACATAGCTAGCAAATTGCCTAAGTAAATCTCTATCGATTGAAACTTGGCTATGAACTGTAGTTCTAAAACGTAGTAGCTTTAAAAACGGGGAAATTCTTGATTGTTGATAGATACGCAACAATACTAAATATCTGTTGAACAGTTATTTGAAATTCTAAAAAATTTCGATTGATATTATCATGCTATAGTTTCTTTTTTTTCCTTTTGGCATAAAGAAATGCTTATATATTGTCATTTTACATCTGGTGAGTTGCAATGTATTCAATATTGTGCCAATTTTTGGTATGGATTATTATGGGGAATTCATTTATCAATGGCGAACATTTTTTCCACTTGCCTTCATATTGTATATCCTTGAAGCTGGCAGGGGTTAAATCATCTTTGCAGATATAATCACACTCATCTTAGTTCTTCTGTTAAGCTCAGGTAATCACAAAAAAAAATACGTTTCAAAATACTTTTTGCTGGAATCCTGATTACGGCAAAAACTTTTCGGCTTACACTCGTTTGTCAGTATATGGATACATTTCTGGGTACATAAGCCATATAGCCTTTGTTTATGGCTTTTTTTGCAGTGATGGCAAACTAAAAAATAGCATAGCTCATAGATTTCTTCCCTAACTGATTAAATGGCTGACACAAAGTCGGCATATTCTGCAGTCCGACAGTTTATGGCTCAGTACGGAATGACTCATTCAATCAGTCCATCTAAGACTGAAACGTACAGACATTATTCTCGGCCAAGATACTGCAGATTTTCTAAACAAGTTTGAGCAAGTAGCTGAATGTAGTTTTGGAGTTGGGAGTCCGTAGCGCTAAAACTAAAACTAAGCTTGGTGAGAAAATCGAGAACCTAAAGCAGTTTCCAATTTAGAATAAAATTAAGTTAATAAGCTTTTTATACCTAGACATATTTCTGAGCCATTGTAAGTCATTGTTACGAGCAGCAGTTCCAGCAATTTGGATGAGCTGCAATTTATGGCGGCGGTGCTCGCAGCAGTGCCACAGATATGTATTTTCCCCAAAGTCTATGAGTGAATGCTGCAATTTCAGATTGCGCTACACGTAAATGATGGAAAACAATTACCCCAATTACTCAAGATGGCTTAAAGTTGAATCAAGCCACCACCATTGGCAGCTGTAACGAATTTTGTCATAATCCATTTGTTTTCAACAGCTGACATTTTTTGCGCGGTTCAAGCAGTGGGCCGGCCACAAATACGTGCTCACCTTGCTTTATGGCAGGGAAACTCAATCTTGCTCACATTACTCAACGGAACTGGACAAACTTCGACACCAGGAACTAGACTATTATTGCACGTGTTTGAGTGTAGCGTGGCGTATTAATAATGAATATTCAGTGAGCTGTGTGTGGCCCGTGATGGAATTTATTTATTTCAAGATTATGTCGTGTGCTAGCTCGTATCCTGGCTCTTTTTGCGCTTGGCCAAGTTTGTAATTAATGAAATGCTCTGGCTTTTTTGTATTGACTTTTTAGCAATCAAGCCAGACTCATCTACATTTTAACGTTCAAATATTCTTAATATTACAAATAAAGCTTAAATGCAAATCCTAGAAGAAAGACCTTTACAGCAAAAATATGGAGCGGCTTACAAACAAATTTCCTGTAGATTTTCTGCTATAAAATGTTGTTTGAGGCCTAAGATTAGTTTGTTGAGCTAGAATGGCGAGAATTCAATTTGCCTTCAAGTTGTGGCAGAGAGTAATAAAATACTGAAAATGCTACACATTTGGATTATTTGGGGATATGTTTGAGAGTAAGTGACACTAATTGTGTGTGTGGGCAAGTAATCCCTCATTATTTCTTATTTAACTGTGGAGCACGTATCATTTGCTTATAGTTAATACTTAATAGTTGCTTGCAGCATCGAAGATAGTATAAATAAACATTAGGAATTGACTAAAGAATTCTATCTAATTTAAGTTAAAATCTATGAAATTTAAGAAATATTTATCGCTTTCATTATCATGTCTGTTCTTAATGTACACACCTCTCAAACCGCAAGTCATACTTGTGATTTCCTGCAGCTGCGTTGGTGTACATGCCTCGTACTTCCATAGTTGGCAAAAAGACGCTATTTGCTTGAATAAATCGCTTTTATTTTAAGACAACGCCTTTTGGATTTGGCTATAAACTGTAGGTCGCTATTTTCTTCGAATCGCTATTTATAGCAATATTTGAAGCGATTACAGCAGAGCTATGGGGCATATAATCCAGCGCGCACGAGGGTTGCCTTTTATGATTCCGTATAGGGCAACCCTAGTCCTGCAAACCAACAATTGACAGCTCTATCGTAAGGTTTGACATTTTTGAGGTTCTATGTACTCAGAATGTTTTTAAATTCGAGCGCTATTTGTGTTAATTGAAAAAACTTTAAAGATTAAATTTGAACAAAAAATGTAATTAAATCGCAAACATTTTCGTGAGTTTATTTTTAACAACTTTCGACGTGTATTACCTTAACAAGAGTGCAGAGAATGAAACTTCATTCAATTTTTGGGGATGAAGCTCCTTCAAGAATCAGTCTCTATCGATGGTATGGTGAATTTAACCGAGATCGTACTTCACTACAAGACGAATTTTGTGAAGATCTTTGGAAATCAGTTGTTGTTCCGGAGACCATTGTTGCTGTGCGCAAACTAATATAGCAAGATCGTCATGTGACCTATCGTGAGATTGAGACAAACTTTGGCATTGGGGGGACCAGCAAACATAAAATATTGCATGAACATTCGACTTTTAAAAAAATTTCGTCGCGTTGGATCCCACACAATTTGTCAATCGCTCAAAAAGAGGCTCGTCTCGATTGGTCGAAAGAAGTGCTCAAAAACTACGATCGCGGTGCTTCGAAATATGTCGATGATATCGTGAGAGGTGAGGTGTCATGGATTTACGCATATGAGCCCGAAATTAAAAAACAATCGACTGTATGTATATTGCAAGTAGAGCCAAAACCAACAAAAGTTGTTCGCGCACGAAGTACTTCCAAATAGTCGCCTGTTTTTTCGGAAAAACTGAACATGTCGCAACTTACCACTAGAACGCAGCACAGTCAATATTGAGTCGTATTCATCCATTTGTTTGCCAGTTGTCTTTTAAGAAATCAGGAAAACCAACCGCAGAAGACAGATCCCTCTTCACCGCGACAATGCGAGCTCTCGGACATCGGCTGAGCCGATTTGACTGCATTTTTGAGCACTCAAAACACCGATTTGATAAGTCATCCGCCACATAGTGCTGACTTGCCACCAAATGACTTCATTTTATTGCTGTAGAAGAACTGAAGAAGCGGTTGATGCGTGCAGAATGCATGTTTTGGAGATACCTCAATCAGAGCGGCAATAGTGTTTCGGAAATTGGTAGAAATGCATGCAAAAGTGTATAGATCTTAATGTATAATATTTTGAAAATCAATAAAGCGATTTTCAAAGATTAATAATTATTTTTGTACTCTTACACCGAAACATAATAGGCAACCCTCGTTTATTTACATACTTAGTATGTACTTAACATAAATATGTATGCATGTTCCAGTCGCTTTACTTTCAGTTTTTTTATGTTTAATTAATGTGAAAACATAACGACGGTCTTCGAGATATTATTAAGGTAAACCTGACGAGAAGTTATTTGTATTACATTTTATTCCTTTGCTGGCTTAAAAATAAAATTTAATGCGGCAAAATTATGCATAATAAAACCAAATTTTAAGTGACGTTTTAGAGATTTATGTATTTTGATAGAATCCTTTAATTCTGACTTTTGGTACACTTGGCAAATTTTTACACCTTTTCCAGCTTAAAGTAATAAATCAACGCGTCAACAAGCTGAAGAAAATTCCATGCAGAGCTCAAATTAAGTTGTCAAATTCATTCTCATCAATGCTGATGAGAGGTAGTCAAAGAAATTATTGTCGCAATTTCGATGTCACATGTTGGAGTTCGCAGAGCACAATAATTTCACATAAATGGCGCACTTCATAAAAAAAATTGGCAAAGTTGTGCTTTTTCTTTAGAAGCTTATTTGAGGGAGCAACCGTTTTGCACATCATAATAAATTCCAGCATAAGAAATGATTTTAAATGGAATTTTGTTTGTGCCTGTACGTATACTTAATATTGGCTGGAAATGCTACTATGCTTCTAGTCATCTTAAGGTGATAACTTAACAATACTCTGCTCATGTCAGTTGTACTATTTGTTTAAGTTGTCAAACTACCAATTCTTTATTTTTTAATTACAATTTTTATTGAAACTATAGGCTACCTTTTTCTTTTTTGAATGTTTGAGTTTTAAACTTAAGGAAGATAAAAGAAATTATTATTAATTATTAATATATTCGTTTAAAGTTAAATCAGCGTAAGAAGAGGCAGACAAACAACAACAATTTGTCTTGCTGTTGTTGCTACATTTTTTCCTAAAAGATATGTAATTTCGGAAAGATGGTTGAACCAGCCTATAGTCATCATTTATTTTAGTTTTAATGCAAAATTCCCTGCGTGTACTACTGAAGACTTTACTCTTTTTTTTCATATTCACTATGTGAAGTATCGAATGTTTCTTATCGCAAGTGCGTTATTTTCGTATACTTTGAAAAAGATTTCTCTACCCAATACTTTTCGCTTTTGCTCCATCTGAGATGTGGTACATGACCTCAGCGTTTTTTGGCTGATGTATACGATCTTAAACGAAATGATATAATTGTGTGTTTACCTTGACATTGTACTACGAAACGTAACGCAACCTCTCAGTCTATTTTTACTACAATTTCGAGTTTTTGGCGTCAAATTTTGGTTGGTCTCTCTGCAAAAATCAATGAAATGCTTGCTTTCCCAATAGTACATTCTGAAGGGTTGTGTCCTCATCATTAGTGGCGCGATAATTCTAGTTGAATCTTGGCCTTCCCTTGAAATCTACTCCATCTACTCCATGATGCAGAGCTAGCGTTCTGCAGTTTCTTCTCACCAAAACGCTCTGCAGTTTGCTTCAAATTGTATCCAATGAGCATTTGGACGAGCTCTTCTTCATCTTCCTTCGGGTCTGTTTTGGTAAACTTTTCTTTTTGTGCTACTGGGGTCTATTCTTTGGACATGATCAGCTCTGACCTTGATCCTGTTACTGATCGCTGGTTCACCAAGTTCTCTCTCGCATGCGCTGTTATATTGAAGGCAATAGGAGCCATCGTTGTCTTGCTCGGGACCAAGTATACGGCGAAGTAGATTTCTATCAAAAATACCCTTTTTTTCTCAGCTGTTTTTAAAGCTTTTTTAAAGTTCCGGTTTCTGATCCGTAAATTAGTATCGTTGACATAAGCCTTTTTTACAATCGCATTTTGAATTTTTTTTGTTATTTTACGAGCGTCTATCTCTTCGCTACAGTTGTTCTTGGTATTTCTTATTGAGATCAGTTATTTGAAGGATACAACCTGCTCAATGTTGTTTTCGCCCAACTGTATTTCACTGTTTGGGAACTGGGGACTACTACTTACTACTTACGACTTTTGAAACCTTCGTTCGGTGATGTGATATTGCGAGCTACAACATCCACTTTATCAGCAAAGGTAAAAAACTGATTGGATTTATGCCAGACTGTTGCTGTAGTCCCAACATCTGTTTTCCGGACTACATATGCAAGATTAAATAGAGCCACTGCAAAGACATCTCCTTGTTTTGTACCACTTTGTGTATCGAAGTTGTCGTAGGATGACTCCGTTTACTTTGACGCAAGATGTGCTTTCTTATTTTGTTCTTTTTAAGATAAATAAGCTTCTGCGAGATTTGACAGCATGCAAGTATTTTCCCAAGCGCTTCTTTGTTGACTGCATCAAATGCTTGTTAGAAATCGATGAATACCTGATGGAAGAAGTCTCTGCTGTATTCTTTCGATTTTTCTATAATTTTTCGTATTGCAAAAATTTGGTACATTGTAGATTTATCAGCTGAAAACCCAGCTTGATAGTTTCCAAGAATATCTTTTGTGTAGACTTGCATTTATGATTGACGCAAATACCTTGTATGCAGCACAGAAAAATGTAATACCTCTGTAGTTCTGGCATTCCAGTTCACTGCTTTTTATTCAGCGATATTACAATTGTTTGTAGCCATTTTTTGGCAATACCTCTGCGATACAAAATTCAATATCAGCTTATGTTGGATATATAATCTAAGGTAATTGTTGAAAATAGGTTACGGGCTTAACAATAATTACATAGTTTTAAGTCTGTAGTTATTTTAATCGTATATGTCATAAAAGCCAGAAGAAGTTATATACTTGTAGTTTCTATCATAAGGCCAATAGTCACATATGAAGCAGAAGTTTGGACTATGACAGTAGCAGACAAAGAATCCTTAAGAATCTTTGAAAGAAAAAAAGGTTTGGATCAAAGATAAATGAACGCGGTGACTACATTTCAGGGAGCAATGACGTATTGTTAAGCTTAAATCATGACGAAGATGTCAAATTCCATAAATTCCAGTGGCTAGGATGGTTAGGATATGTACTACGAATGCAACAGAACAGAGCACAAAAGCACACCACTCTTCACAAGAAACAGAGGTTGACCAAGAAAGCGCTTAATTGACCATGCTGAAGATGAAAATAAGCAACTGGCGGGCCTTTGCTAACAACAGATACGAATGGAGAAGAATTGTTGAGAAAGTCGAAACCCACCCCAGTTTGTAAAATGATGATGATCTACTTGTAGTTGTCGCTGGTCGCAGAATAGGGAACACAATTTTCGATACTTCAAATATTTTTAAGCTTCCCGCTGCAATAACTCTTTCTATATTTATGAATATAACAATGACAAGTATATATAATCTAAAAAAAGCACCCTTTACTTTCAACATTTCAATTGCCAAACCTTTGCTGCCATTTGGTAACACGTGCCGAGGATATGGCATCAGATACTGTCAAAGATATTAAGCATACGCCCCGAGGGCCAAGTTATATGTACAGCAAATAAACTGTTGGCAACAATGAAAATGGAAAATTTAATAAATATCAAAAATTGATAAAAAGTTGAGGGAACAACAATTTGGTGCGTAGCTCAAAAGTTGTTGATGGCTTTAAGGCAGCAACTACGTCATCTCGTTGGAACCATAACTTACTCTTTAAATGGCGGCAATTTATTGGCTGCGTTATAGCAGCTGCTGGACCATATCGACAGAGAGCAATGGCAAATAAAAGCCAGTTTCATGTAATAAAAAATAAATTAATTCCCATTAACTATTCTGTCATCGCTCTAAAGACGAAGCAGAGGGATATTTTTTTTATTTTTTTATTAATAGTTGTTCGCACAGAACGGGGACCAAAAGTGCTTAGCCATATACGATAATATTGAATTAATAAAAATTTACTTTTCTATAGCAAATAATCAAGAGTTATTGTAGTAAAAGCCGTAAATCTTTTGGAAACAAACTAACCCATACGGCGTTGCCTTCATACGCTTCATTCGCTTCATACGCTTCATTGTTATATTAATTTTTAATAAAAATTATTTTTGTTTCATTGCCTTTGTTGTTCCAAACATTTTAGATTTATAGTCTACACATTCCCTTGTTTCCGTATAAATGCTCAAATGTTTAAGGCGCAAATCGAAAAAGAGTTTTGTTTATTACGTATTTCGCATTTTTCTAACAATTTTTTTGTACTTTTATGGTTTTTGTTTATTGGCAGCCCAATGCAGGGCCAGCCAGCATACACAAACTGCAGAGCAGTTTTTTTAAAGTTTTTAAAGTTAAGCAACTTTATTCTTTCAATTCTGATTTCTGCCAATTACTTCATTGTATCCCCAATAGTTAATTTATTCGAATTAAACGCTTAAAAGCCAAAACTTTAAAATAAAAAAGTAGAATGAATGCCAAACCAAATATGCCAATAAAACATTTAAATTGAATTTGTAATATGGCTTTTTTGCTAAATTTAGCCAAGAAACAAGACGCACAGGACGCACACGACGCATTCCTTGGAGAAATACTCAATTTAGCTGGCGTCCAATGGAACAGTGCTGCTGGTAATGGTAGGCAGGACCTTTATCAAGCTGGAATTTTTATTAAGTGTCCATTTTGTATACATTCTAATGAAAGCTAGACTTGGCTGGGAGACAAAGTAATAAAGTTCAGTGACTTGGTTAAAAAAAAAAAATAATAATCAAGCTTGCGGTCATGTGCAGTCACTGTATGCGTTCGCTAGGTCAAGGAACTGACTGACATAAGTGACATCCAAAGTCTATAGATAGAGTGATTTTTTATTCAAAGTTAGTAATCACTTGAGAAATGCATCAAGTGGAAATAATAAATATTTGATAGATGATTAATTTTAGTCAGTATGACATTACAATTTCAACTTGAATAATTTGCGCTGGCAAGTGGACTGTGTTTTGGTCATTTGAGTTTAAGTTTGTTTCAATTGTTTTTTTGTTCTTAGATTTCTTAAATTTTAGATAAGAGAAGAGACTGAAGCAAGTTTCTTATGTGCCAAGAACTTATTAAGAAATAGGCAGCTTTTCCGCATCAGCAAATTCATTTATGCGATTTGGATTAACGATAATCAGCTTAGGGATTGCATGCTGAAACACAATTTTTTTGTCCCTGATGGTTATCAATTCTTTTCATGTTTTAGAATAAAATGAAAAAGTCGACTTTATCAGCTATGAAACAACATTTTGTGCAGGTTAGGCTAATTATAATGAAAAAACAGCCTTTGTTGCACTGCAGAGTATTGCGGTATGGAACAAAGCGGTTTTAGACCAATTGATCATATTAAATCTCTGAGTATTATTATTGAGCAATCAGTGGAGTGGAGGCCGCCTCTGTTTCTATTCTACGTGCACTTCGAGCTTGCTTTCGACACAATAGAAAGCAGCGCAATATGGACTGCCCTACGTGATTCTGAAATACCGGAGTAGATTAACGGAGTCATACAAGAGCTCTATACAGACTGCGACTACAAATGGCAAATTTTCCATCTCAAGAAGAGTCCGCCAAATATGTGTTATCTCGTCCCAACTCTGGGCGAGTTTTGAATAAAACTAAGCTGAAGGCTTCGGACGGCTTGCAATGGCGCCCTTACCAAAAGTACGCCGATGACATATGTTTCATGACACACACTTTGCAAGGCGTTAAAAACAAACTCAGCCGACTTGCGGAAAACACAAAGTCTGTCAGCCCTGAAATCAATATGAAGAAGACTAAAATGGTGAGAGTGGAAAGCGGTTGTTGTTGTTGTAGCAGCTATCTCGGAGCACCACATATGTGGATTGTCAGTTGTATAAAAATATGGAAAGAAAAAAGATTAAAAAAGGTCAGTGCATTAGAGAGCAGACCTATCCAGTTCGAGGTAGTGAGCTGACTCGACCGGATTTGTCCAGAGAGATGAAGGTCTTAGTTGTTGCTGTTGTTGTAGCTGTCTCGTTGCACCAGGTATAGTTTGGGCTTCCGAAACAGAGGGGGCTTGACAGGCCTTGGGCAGACCGGGGACTGCGTCGATTCCAGTCTGTAGGACCGACTGCCTTGGGAATCGGAGTGGTTGTTGTTGTAGTTGTGCTGTCTCGATGCACCAGGTATATTTTGAACATCCAACACAAAGAGCATATGTAGATTATATTGATGAATTTTGTTATCTCGACAGCCAAATCAGCAGGGATGAAGGCGCTTCAACAGATGCAGAGTCTCGAATGCACAAAACGGGAGTAGCTTTTCACAAATTGTTGAAGTCCATCAAGTGAACCCTCGCTAAAAACAAGCCTACGCATCTGCAAAAGCAGCGTCAAATCAGTGCTTCTGTCTGGGTCTGAGACGTGGATGACGACAAACTCAATCCGCAATCGACTGCAAACTTTAGCAAGCAAAAGTATTGCGGATCGTTTGCCGCATTTTCTGGCCAAGCACTATCACAAACGTAAACTTGCTGATGCTCTCTCTAGAAGTGCTCCGATCAACATTGAAGTCAAAAGGAGAAAGAATGGAATGATGAAAGAAATTTGTAAAGTAGTGTTTTAGAGTCAATGAGAGCGGATAAAAGCTTATGCAAGAAAAGCACGCCTTGGCATGTTCTACGATCACTTAGACAAGGTAATTTTAAAAGGCGAAGTCCGCATGTATAGGATGGCAAACGAATGTTGGGATTCCAATTTAATTCCCGAAGAGCAAATATTAAAAATTGTTTTTGAACGGAATGTCAAATGTGACGGCTAGATCTTTGTAGAAAATGAGAAGTGAAACAGGAAATTTTTAATAAAGAAATTTTTACATATAATTTCAACAGTATGGGTGAATTATTTTTTGATCGACTTTAGTTTCTTTAGCTTGAAAAATCAATAAACAAAGGAAAAATCTGTATCACTCCTCAGCCTAAGTTACAACTCTGTGTAATTTGTTGATTCAGTTACGAACTGTTTAAAAATAAACAACTTTGGGAGAAAAATTGCCTTTAGCAATTGGAAATGATATAATCTCAACTATGTTCCGTCAAATTCGACAAAACTCTAGGAAGTACTTGCTAGCACTTAAATACTTTCCAAAGACAACGTTGGTTGAGATTGAATCGAAAACAAACAAATTAAAGTTAATTCTATGGGATCAATATCATATAAAAGTTGGTGGCTGTAGCTCTTATTACCTGTGAAAGCCAGGCGTTCAAATAGACGTTTAGGTGAAGATGCCTATAAAAATTTCTTTAGTCATCCTGATCATACTTCAGGTAAGGAAATCGCTAGAGGGAGAAACTTTCACCCTGCTTTAGTTATTATTTTGTAACTTTTGATAATCTTTGCATATTAAGTTGGTAATTTGGTTTCGGGGACGTGCACATTTCGAGTTATTTACTATACACGTAATATCAAAGAACTGAAATATATCTATTATTTTCTGCAATACGAAGGAGACTATCCTGAATCGTATGCCTTGATAGTATGAAATGTATGCTTATATCATTTCTAACGATCTATTTGTTCGAATAACTTTTTATTTTGTACTTATTTTTAAGTTAATTACTAAATACTGATATTTAAGCAATCTTTTTTTTTGGAGTAAGATCAATTTTCTATAAGAATTTAAGTTTTGCTTGCGTAACATAATACGCATCTACTGGCCCAGAACTATATCGAAGCAACGACTGTGGTAAGTTTGCTTGAAAAAAAGCCCGTTGAAGAAGACTTGGCGCAAATACGGATGACTGGGTCGTACCCTACGCAAAAAATTCCAAAGAGATACCCTGCGCAGTACTGGCGTGGAATCCTCAAGGCTCCAGAGGTAGAGGCAGACCAAAAATGACCCGGCGCAGGACAGTGGCGGCAGAAACGCATAAATCAAGCAGCGAACTCCATGCAATAGAAAGATAATTGGAATACCATTGGACGACGTTTACCAAAGTTATCTGGGATTAGATAATGTGTTTATTTTTTTTTTTAATAATAATATGTCATTAATGATAATAAATAATTTTTATATAATAAGTATAAAAAATCAATGTAGAAAACTAATACTTTTAATAATAATAAATTTGAGCTGATAGATTTTGATGGCAAATTAGTGCAACACTAAATCAAGTTAAGTAATGCAAGTTGTTGTAGATAATATTTAGCCTAAGTTATAGTATATGTTTAGCACTTTAATGTTAGAATTAGTTGTATTGATAATTAATATAAAAAACATTGACAATGTAACAGAGAGGAAAGGGATAGGAAATAATGGATAAGCGTGCAAGAGACACAACACTTATTTCCCTGCCTTTCACTTGAAGTCAATTGAAATCCAAAAAAAAGTAAAAAAGTAAACAGAAGAGAAACAAAAACAGAACCTTAAAATTTATTAAACATTTTTATCATTTAGCTTTAATTTTGCTCAAAGGGCAAAATTCATTAGGCAAGAAGGACTAGCCATGTCGAGAATCACTCGAGCGTGGCAAACCCTTAAAGCAGCAACGTCAACTCTTTTAAAGCAACTCTTCAGATTGGCCATTCACCACATCCATTGTCAAGGTCAGCGCATTTGCGTTGCGGCTGTTTCCGTTTTCCGTTTCCGCATCGCTACATTGTCAGTGTAAAATTTGTATGGTCGGTCGGTCCCCCAGAACGTGAGATATTTCTATGTAAAACAAAAGTTGGCCAGAACGGCCATGCAGTCACTCCCGTTTTATGTGCAAAGGCATGAAAAAGGCGTTGGTTGAAAGGATTAAGTCGTTGAGCTTGGGGAAATGAAAGTAAAAGTTCGGGCGCACATAAACTGAGTGCTTGAGGAAAATGGAAAACGTCAGCACCTAAAACGAAGCAAATCGTCTGAAAAACATAAAAATGTGACAGACCGTACAAAGTTATTTATGGGCTTTTTGTGTAATTTGTGTGAAAAATTTCAGAACCAAAACTGAACAGGAGCATGCCAAGAAATGAATTATTTTCGATGGGTAGGCGCGCTTGTATATTAAGGTAGCGACCCAGACCGCCTGGATGCTGATGCAGCTGCAGTAGAGATTGTTGGCTAGCAGTAAGCTGGATGAAACTGACTCTGGAGGCAGTTTTAATTAACAATACGTAAAAGGTCACGATTGACGCAATCTTCAGCTGCATTACTTACATCTGCCCAGTGGGGCATTTAACTTAATGTATTGGTAAACTTAACAAAAGTAATAAACATTCGTTTCGATTTGTGGGTACTAGATGGTGCAGAGTCGAGGGCACATGCGATATTGTGGCAACTCGTTGACGCCCAGGTTATTTCTGTGTGGCTCTTATTTATACAGTTGCCTCCTGCTGGCTTTGGTCTCCACAACTTGCTGGCATGTTGTTTTTTTCAGGTTTTTCTAATCTGTTGATGTTTGTTAATTAACTTGTGCCGCTAATTCAATGCCATATGTGCGCTCTTGCTCGATAATGCACTTGTAAAGAAGTAACTTGTTTGTATTGAACTCTCCGACATAAGTCTTTTGTTGACGTCGTCTGTGGGATGACTGTTGAGTGCCTGCCAAACCAATGCAATTGCTATATCTAGGGAGTAAGCTGAACATCATGGCATGCTTTATCGTCAACGTATGTATGGGTGATAGAAGTTGGCTCGTTTGGCTACCCTAAGGTACTCCAGCAGACACTGCTTAAAGAGCCAACTCTACATTTTTGTTTCTGACTTAAAATCTTCTCTTCTCGATGTTTTACTTTAGGAATAAGTAGTATGGTGCGGGTAGACTTAGTTTTAGGTACAGTAAGCCATCCAGTTAGTTCCAGTAGTTCCTGTTCTTAAAAGAGTTAAGAATGCTGTTGAATGCCCTGTGCATAATGTGCAGCTTTCTCAAGAACAATGCTGCGTACCCTGGGCAGCAATGTGCTCCAGCTCGATGAAGCACACAAATTACCGCTATAGTCACTCCGAGAGACGAGAAGGTTCGTGTAGTGGGTTTCTCTGACTTTTTTCTTTTCTCTCCTTCCAAGCACTATCGAAGCCATTCCCTTTGCGTTATGACACAACGGGTTGTTTGGCCTGATTGTCCGAGGCGGTGTTTGCCAAACCTGCGAACATGTTGGTTGACAACGTTTCCATGTGTGAGTCCAAACTAGTGATCTGCAATTAATCAGCTTCTTTTTTCTTATTGGGTGAGTATCAACGCCTTCAAAAACAGTTGTTCAAAAATGTTGGAAAGAAGAACTAAAAGGATGATAGTTTTGTCTGTGGTTTATCGGATTCGGGAAACTATAATTGTGCCGCACTTCCATTGAAACGGAAAGTGTCTAAGTATTAGAAATAGATACATTTTTATCTGAACTCCAGTAGCGTTTTGAACTGGTGCTAGCTTATTTACTTGCCTCTTGAGGTAATTGGTGGCATTCCAAAGTGGCCGAGATAAAACAGAAAAGTCTCCAAGGATTCGATTTTTCAGACTGTACACATTTGTTTTGGGTCTATAATTGCTCTGTTTTAACAGAGATGTCACTTCCTCTTCTGCTCTTCTAACAGAGTTCTTTCAGCTTTCATCCCTCTACCAGCATGAAAGTCAACTCCGTCGAGCAGAGGTGTTGGCTCTGGGGGATTCTATTTTGTTGTTGGGTGGAGTCTTTCATTGATGACGTGATGATTGCTGTCAGATACAACTTCCTGCTAAGGATTTTCAATGCCTCATCACTGCCATCTCTAGCTACAATGTCTGAAGGGATAATGTAATATAATTATTTTGTGTTTATTGTTTTTGTTGCAATAACTGATTTAGGAACAAAAGGGAATATTAATCGATTGAAATGATATTATTATTATTGTTAAGATAGTCATCATCAGTATCATTAATATTTGAAAAAGACTTGGGCTGGTAAAATCATATAATGTATTTTAGGTAACCGACTGCAATCTACATTTGTAAGTTTTATATTTAGAATGAAAATTGCATAGTTTTGATAGAAACAAGTGAAAAAATAAGTCTCAGATTATGATTCTGTATTGCTTGCTATGGCACAAGTGTCACCATGTGATATCTCAAATGTATATGTGGAATGATGATTATGCTCTCTCCAGAGTTTTGACATGAGAAGAACTGAATCAGAGCGGAATAGACGATTGAAGTGTGATAGAAGCTCTAAGAAACTAGCCGATATGAGATTCAAAATATATCAGGGGACATAGCTCTCATACGATAAAGTACAGCAACTTTGAAACTTTTGTTAAGAGCGTTGTTGAAAATAGCTGAACCAAAGAAGAGTGGCCTGAAGCTGAGACTAAAAATGCAGAAAGATCATATTGATGACACATAGACATTCAGAGGGATTGCGGTTATTTACGAACTGACATTAAATATAATTCTTTATGAGACAACCTCTTAAATATTATATTCGCATGAGCAAGAAATTGCGGGTTACTTGATATGTTTTTGTTGTTGTAGCAGCTATCTTGGTGCACCACGTATGTGGATTGTCAAAAGTATGCAAAGAAAAGGGTAAAAAAAGAAAGGACATTAGAGTCTAGTTCTATACAGTTCGAGGAAGCTAGTTGCCTCGACCGGATTTGTCCAGAGCGATGAGGGGGTGAGACTGGTGGACCTCGCCGAGCATGAGAAAAGATGGTACGTACTATGCGGACCAGTCAACTACCTCTGCATTAACTCTCGCCAGGTAGCTATTCAATAGTTTCGAATACCCTGAGCGAAGTTGGGACAGGGCAGTTCTTGGCTACCGGGGAAGGGAAGACTTCGATTCCCACGGCAGTCGGTCCTCCACACCGGATTGGAGGCAGGCCCCGGCGTGTCCAAGGACTGCCAAACGCATTCAGCTATCTCGGACGTCCAAGTATGTGGTCTTTGTCTTCAAACTATACTTGATATGTTGAGATGGGTGCTGGAGAGCAGCTAGACTATTCTTTACAGTCGACTGAATGCTCGCCTGATATCATTTATGAGTTAAGTTTTTTTTTTAAATTTTACAAAACCTAGCGGAGTAAAGCTAAGTTAGTCAATCCGACTCAGACAACGCAGGAAATTAGTTTTTCCAAAAGTTTGATATCAAGTAAAGGTATTTAAAAAGGCAAATGGTAGATAATATCGAAAAAACACAAAATTAACCTATAGATGGTTGGATGGTTATCGGTCATTGGTGCTAATAAATAAACAAACATGAATAAGTGTGTGCTGCTCTTCTGTATAGAAGTACGGCTTCTTGAGTCTCTCTTTTAAGAAAATGTATTTGTCATGGCATTGTGTTCATCATGTCGTTCTTTGGTTGTGAGACCATCCGGGAACGTATATATAACAGGGTTTTTTTTAACAGAAATGATGTGCAAATATCATGAATATTAGGTAAAAAAAAATACATAGCTTTTAAACAGACAACCCCAAAACGGCTAATTCGCCGATATACTTGGCAGATAAATAGATTTCAGTGGTATCAAGTTCATACTCTCTGTATTTCCATAAGCCACAAAGCAGTAAGCGGCTGTTTAGGAGACAAATTTATCAGATGAGCGATTCCGCAATGTTTGACTGTAATTTAAGTGCTCGTTGGGACGAAGATAAGCTGTTTCAACTTTGCATTATGTATTTTTTCAAGGAGCAGTACGAATACAAGCAGTCATATCTTACACAGGCATTGACCATGACTTTTGAGTCAGTGTTTGATATATATTGAGTAGAAAAAGCAGATGTCATCTAAAGCTTTGAGGCAAATTAATGATGAATCAAATCCTAGTAATACCTTGCAACCTGTTGCTGATTGGAATGCTCTTAACGCTTAATCCTTAAGTTAACTTGCTGTCGGGGCATCTTAGCACGTAAATGTGTTTACAAAATTTGTTATAGTTTTCACCAACTTGACTTGGAAAAACATTGTCCCCAAATGGGATTTGGGTTGGCACCTAGGGTTGACAACGTGACTCTGCATGGATTGTGGCTCACAGATAGCAGTGTTAACCGTTTCAAATATTTGCACTCTGGTTTCAGCTTGTCATGGTTGTAGTTTTGCCGCATGTCCTTGCAATCTTCATACCAACAACGAAGTGTAAATTGTTTTCAACTACGATACTTGGCAAACAATATATAGGAAGCTGCGGTATTTTCAGTTTTCTTGTTAGTTTTACCATCGGTAAAGTGCCGACTATTGATTTAAGCCCAACGGCGTTATGAAAACTTGGAAAACTTGAATCACTTAGCTGCCATGTGGCTGAGTTTTGATTGGTTTCAAGGAACGAAAAAGCCACAGTTACTTGAGATTTAGTCGCGATTTACTCTTTTTCAGTCAAAAAATTCACAGCATTTTTCTCAGACTGACGGTTTTACTTTTTAATACAATTTTGTGAAATAATTTTGATAAATAGTTCTGCTTCAAGGAATGTTAATTATCTCGTCGAAATACTTGCCTAAGGGCCGTTCTGTTGTCTGTACAATGGTTTCTAAGGGTCAAGTATGTATATTTCAGTGTCTTCAACTTCAAGCTCAATCAATAACCTGATGCTGATAGTTAAATCTACAAATACCAAGCGTGTTAAGAATGCAGCCCTATGTATTTCCCTCACAAATTGCTAGAAACGGGTACTGTTCTTTGATAACAGGTTTGTGATCAACACAGTGGATCGAAGCTGAGGAAATCAATAAAGAAAAGAAAACAGATTTGCATAATTTTAGGCAAAACCATTTTAATCCCGGATTGATTGCAGCAAAAGTTACTTGCTTATAAAAGGGTGATTTTTTTCGAGGTATATAACTTTAAGTTCGCATTACTGTTCATGATGGCGACCGATTTAACAGCTCAGAAGTGACTTACCCTCAGTTCCTTTTGGCAATTCAAAAAGTTAAATTTTACTTAGAAAATTCTGGTTCTGTGGGGATACGCGAATACGTATTGTGCACTAGATTTAGCGGAAGAATCGTGAATTGCGTGCTTATCCGACTAGTGCAAGAATTGAAGCCAAACGAGATTCATTGAAAGACACGTTTGGACCAATTTCAGGTTTTGAATTGGCATCCAATTTATTGAATACCGCGAGACTACTTTCTGTGGGGTTATATAAAGTAATTGGTCTAGGCGGATAAGCCACAAATGCTTAACTATATGGAAGACGACATTCGCCGTGTTATTGCTGAAATAATGTTTGAAAGAGTATTCGAAAATTGCACGTTCAGATTGGACTGCATCCGAGCCACCCGTGGCGGTCATATGCCGAATGTCTTATTTGAAATTTAATCCATAAAATTAGCTATCCGATTAATAAAATTCATTTCAATCGAATAATCGTTTTATTGCAATTCAATGTTCTATGCCTCTAAAAAAAACATCCTATATAACTGTACAAAAACATCCATTATGAAACTTCAAATACAATGAGCGCGGAGACAACGCCAGAATTGTATTAAATATTTATTCAATGTAAATAAATTCCTTAAGTAAAGAAGTATTGACTTATAGAACTTCTTAGAAATAATAATTTCGAAATTCTTTTCTTCTCTTTCCAAACTGAATAAGTTACATTTCGAAAACTGCCAGACTGTAGGAATATATGAGCCATATAGCCAATAAGATCTGATGGTACATTTGATTTAATTAAAAAAATTGTTAAATATAATGTATATGGCTGCAATACCATTGAATCTTTTGAGTTGTTGGAAACTTGCATTGTAATACTACCAATTCGAGATAATAGTAATTTTTTTTTTAATTTCTGAATACTTTCCAAGTAGAAACACTCTTGAGATTGCAACTTGCCTGCCCTACATGGCAATCAAATTTATTAATTATGAGATTCTCCTCTTTAGTTAAGGGTCGCGCAAGACCATTGTATCTTAGGTGCTATGCATAGCTCACTTAATATTATTTTATTATTAATCATATTAATTTCTGATTGGCAAATCGGTTATTTATCCGATTATTACAAATACTCATTTCAAAACGTTCGCTTATCTTTATATAATTGTATCGCTTTCGGAACATTACATTCGAATATATTATATCAATTACTTAAATTGCTTTTTTCCGATTACAATTCCGATTTAAAATAATCGCTGGTACAACATAGTGCTAGCTAAACTATGACTATCAATTATTTGCTTTTGATATTATATTAGCGAATCTAATGAAAAATATACTCCTACTATAAATATTCCAAAATGCCCGTATACCTCGTATCAATTGCCCAAGCAAAAGTAAATTAATAAAATGGAAAACTAATTCAAACTAATAACGAATACAAAAGTTAGTTAAGTCACGAGCCTTAAGTAAAAATATTTTTAAAGAACTTGTGAATTATAGGCAGTAAGTTAAAAATTGCAAGGCGTTTTCAATTTAAAATGAGTTTTTAAATGAATATCTCTTAGTTTGCAGTGACATTTGCTTCATTACGAATAGCTTAAGAATTTGTTTTAGTTGGTTGTAATTTCTAATACAGCCAAGCAACTTTGCCAAAATTCTTTAAGAGAACTAGATATATAGACAGATACCGACTTTTTCAGGCGGTTTCACGTATTCACAAATTTTATTGGTTCCCTGCTTTTATGGACTCTTCTGAGGACTTCCTGTTTTGCGATGTGGTCGACGCAAGAAATTTTAAGTATTCGAAACTTTCTAGTCTATTCATCTGTGCTACTTTCAAGGTCCAAGTTACATGAAGACAGTTTATATTGAAAGCTCAACTTTAATGTAGAATAGCATTCTATATCTTATTATAAAGAAAATTTATATTTTCTACATGAAGAAAGAGCAATTTTAATTGCTAATTTGAGAAAAATTAAAACTATTGAGGGATATGCATAAATAATTCAAATAATAATGTGAGAAAATGTCGCCAGAAAAGACTATTTTACTGTTTCACTTGTTTTTAGCGCAGACGTCCTTTTGATTGTGAGTTTTTTTTAAGGAACTCGCTACAGAAGATCTAGGTTATTTTAAAACTAAAAGCATAGTTATAGTCAAAATTTTAACAAAAGAACGTTTGTCAAGGCATCAGAGGAAATATTTAATGTAATTGCTTAGCGATGAACATGTTACGGGTACAAAATTATTGGAAACATTAGAATCGAACTGATTTATGTAAAAAATTTCAAAATGTGTGAAGGGTATGGCATGGAAAAGGTTTTGTAGGTTGTCTTTTACAATAATAATATAAAACTGCCAAGACGCCACTTCATTATTCACCAACAAGAAATCTTAATTGCGAATTAATTGCAGTCGCTTTTACTCGTGGAGCTTTTGTGGAATATAGTGCCAGTACGATGCACACCATCCACTCCGAATTCTATTACGAAATTGAAGTGCTTGTCTGACACTTAAAACTGTTTTCAAGGGTAAGGAACGGTCCATTTCTACGTCGAGTAGTGAATGGTTGAATGATGGTGCTCAGTGGAATGCAGCTTTGTTTTAGACAAAAATGCAGTTAATCAATCTCTTTTCCATGGGTCTTGTTCATTGAGTATCGAGTGGAAACCTGATACTTATGGCCATCATTGGCTTTTTGCTGTTTCCTAGTCAAACATTTTATGGAAAAAACTTTGTTCACTTGACAGGTGACTGATACCTGTTGCATTTTTATTATTTAAATTGGTTTTCGCATTTATATAGCATTTTCTATCGACTGCGAATAGCTCTGCTACGAGTTGTAAATGAGATTTTGATTGAGGGTACCGCTGGAAGACAGGTATGTCATAATGTCATATGAGGGATTATATTTGGGTCAAACATTGTCAGCCAAGTTTAACCAAAAAACATTAAGTAATTTAAGGTACACTTGTTGAATAAATCAAAAATTAATTGAATGGCTTAATGTGGGTCCTATGAAATTCGAAAATAATGAACCATCATGAGCGCCCGGGCTGATAGGATATTCAACGTCAACAATGGAGTATACAACTGGGTCGCCAAATTGTGAAGGTCAGTGTCGACAATTTAATTGCAGCTATTTGGAAAGACCTATGTGGACAGGGAATGTTAAATTGTCCTTCTTAAGTGGACATAAACAAGGCGAACTGAAATAAAAAACCTATTTTCGTCTGAAACTTTATTTTAAAGTCCTTCAATTGTGTAACAACAGCTGTGGTGGCAACGTTTCTGTTAACAAAGTCAAATTGTTTTCTCAATGATATCTCATAGGTTGTGCAAATGTTACACTTGGAAATGGCAATTGCTTTGCTAGCCAAGTTCTTGTCATGAAATACAAACCAATTTGACAGCCCCTTCACGTTTAATATTCCTCATATTGAATATAGTAATTTGAAATCAATTAACTTTCCAATAGATGGCGTTATTTATCTGTATCTTGCGTTGTATGAGTTCAATCGATTTCCGAGAGTTAGCGTTAGAGAGATGAAAGATGACTTAAAAAGCTGTCCCACAAGTTGTATGATTGGCTGATTCAGGTTTGTTTGAGCGTGCGTCAAAGATGAACACCATCAACGAGAAAACACGCTATATTACCAAGTTTTTCTTCGATAAGTGCGAAAACGCAAACCAGACGGCTTAAAATTTGAATAGAGTATGATCCTGATACTATACTGTTCCGGTAATTTCGATGTCCCAGATGCATCTCGCAGTGGAATACCAATTGTAGAAAATGTCGATAAAGTCATAGACATTATCTAGTCCGACCATCATGTAAGCACTATTTCGATCGCCCATGTGCTCAAGATTGCAAAAAAAAACATTTGGAACCATTTGAATAAGACTGAATCGGACAATAAGCTCGATATATGGGTGTTACGCATTTAGTTGAAGTATTATAATAAAAGCCTTCAATTTCGTGCAAAAATAACAGATTTCAATTTACTACATTATACGGACTTTACATTGTTTGCCTTAGAATAAGTTTTTAGATTTATTCAGTCAGCAAGCCAGTTTTGTAATAAGCAGCTTATGCAGCAGCCCCATGGTTTATGTCCTTTTTTTACTTTTTGTGCCGTTTTTTGTTGGTTTTGGTATTGTTTTTATAGTCGGCATTCAGTGTCAGTAAATGGACATGAACGCAACTTGAGTGTTTCCAGACAAAGCTGAAGCAGCAACAAAAGTTAGGATTTCAGCGTTATTTTTAAAATGAACGACTTGTCACTGTTCGCAAACGTTTTGCCATTTCGTTTTCCTTCAGGGTTGCTGCTTTTGGAAAGTTTATTCAAGAAACATTTATTTTTTAGTATTTATGCCAAGATTAGGTCTTTAAAATGTAATGCATATGAAAGATAATAGAATATTTATTTATTAAAAAAAACGTATTAAAAAATATTTGTACATATAGTGACATATCCATAGTGCCACCTCTATCCGTAACACACCAAGAACATGTCAATTTGTTATAAAAACATAAGCACTATGATTGATATCTACACTATAAGTAATGTCAGCCCATAAGCAAACGTGACAAATCTATTGGTCGGTAATACTATAAAAAGCGCCAACTTGTCCTGTAAACAGGAAGAAGTCTAGACAAGATCATGTCCTAATCTAACGCAATCGCAGTTGGCAAACCATCAGTATGATCCTGACAAAAGACTATCAAACCATAAATATGATCCTTGCAAGATACTATCAAACCAATCAAATTGACTTCGCCAGTTCAAAATGTTGTCAATTATTTTATATCAAAAACTACCTCGATTTCCAAGGAACAAAACGCTGCATATATAACAACGCATCTATTTCAATCATGGACTTGGCCATCAATATGGTAAAAAAATTAAACCGAAGCCTTTTCAGAAAGCTCACAGTGTTCCAGCTACTCTATCTCATCTTAAAATCGTCGGCATAGTATTCTTCGTTATCAAAGTTCTGCTGGTCTTGGGCAGAATTTACAGTAAATATAAACATGAAACTATTAAGACAGTATCATTGGCCACAAAATCCAAGAAAAATACAAAAGACAATAAGCAATGATGCAACACTTTTACTCTTAATAAAAGATAAAAGTACTTATGCGTGTCTAAGAAGGACATCTGACATCTGGAGCTGGCTCGAAATTTCGATTTAAAATAAAAAAGCTACAAACAGTAAGTTATTTTTTAAGACCAAAATTTATTGTATCCGATTGGTCAAGGATGCTCGATATGACATCAGATGAGATGAGACTCAAGATGAGTTAAGATGACGGAAGTAATAGAAGAGATATAAATTGTAAATGTTTTTCTAGTAAAAGCATAAAATGCCAAAGGGATTGAGAAAAGCATAGAAAGATGTACAAAATGATAGAGTAATGATTCGAAAAATAACGAGCTATTCTATGCGGACAAAAGTAATTGTCAAATGGAAGGTTGTGATCAAACATTACAACAAGATCGGTTACACTCTTTTCCCAAGTAAAAGATTTTAAAGAGTTGTTTTACTTTTGTTCTATTGATATAGATTTGGTTTCAATTGCATGCTCTCAAAAACCAGTTGAAGAATTTATGACAAGTTGTGAGAATATTTAAGGTTAATATTATTTGGGTTACCCGTGATTTAGAAAGAGCTTGCAAACCCATTAGTATCGTTAATTAAGATAAATTTTGCTCATGCAGCGATATAGAAAAAAAAAAAGACTTAAGTTTACAATTAGCAAAAGAAGGCGGGTAAGTTTTGCAACTTTTGTCTTTTAAGATTTCCAGTATTAATTTGAACACAAAGAGCTTATCAGGAGATGTTATACAGTAACAAAAGCCAAGTGTCCAAACTTAATAATTGCATTCGGATTCGGGTCATTGAAAAGAAATCAGTTGGTTTTTGAATCCTATTTTCTTGATCACTGTTAGTACAACTTTGAATTTGGTTCAAAAATAAAATTTATTCCGAATAGCACATAACTTGGATTTATGCGGTTTTAAGGTCATCGGCGTAACTACATAAAATATATAAACTTTATTATATTTTTTTGACAAGTGGTGTAATTTGGCAACATGAAACAATTGATAATAATGCTTTCGGATTCAACATGACAGAAATATCATTATTATTTGAACATTTTTTATATAAGCATTACTTCATTACAGGATAAATTACGAAACTCTTAAAATACAAAGACTTGCGTGGAATACTGATTAGAGCAGGTGTTTCTCACAACTCGCAAGAAAGAAACTGTTCAATCGCCTATATCTTTAAATAATTTATCTTTTAAAATAAATTTAACCTACAAAAGATACAAATCTACAATGTTACAGAAATAAATCAATTCGACGAAATGGCAGCGAAGTCAATTTTAGCTTTAAATTTAATGTTGATTGATGAGCATGCCACGGAATTATTTGTGGAGCACAAATAAAATCAAGTCATTGTGACCGCAAAGTGGGGTCCACTTTTCATCAATCATCGCAATCGCAACCTCTAACAACGGCAAATTTTTGGCCAGTGTCACATTTTTCGTATCCACGTCAGGAATTTTTATTAGGCCAATTTGCCATGAAGGGTTTTTCTTGAAACCAAAGAATTTCAGTCAATTGGAGCTAGTGAAAGCTTTGTCCATACCACAGAGTCTGTGACTGCTGCCTTTATTGGCCACATAAAAATTATTATTAAATAAAATTAGCGAATTTTAGAATTTTTCGTTTTGGCCGTAAGGGTAGAAGATAATCGGTTTATAGAGTAATTGTCTTTATATAGACAACAAATATTAAAATCGTTATACTTTTAAGCAAGACACTTCACGTAAAGTTATTCAAATAAATAAATGGAAGAAAGTTATGACGGATGAACATTGAAATCACATATGATATGTAAAATTCTAATGCGAAGTACGAATTGCCCTATTATGTCTGAAATTCGTGATATTTATCTATTTATTTATTTATTTATTAATAATATATGGGTGCAACTAAGTCCAGTTGACTTTAAGATTAAAAAAGTTCAACATTTTAAAATAAAAAAAAAAATTAAATGTTAACGAGGATAATATAAAAAAAAACTTATCCGTATTCCTAGCCTAATGGTGGATATTCTATAGATATGCATCGTCTTACAGCTGGGGCTGGCTAGGAACTTGGATTTACAATGTAGAAGATGAGAAAACAAGAAGTAACATAAAAATTTATGTATTTCTTAACAAAGAAAGAAGCCAAATAACAACATTGACCAAGTTGGGTTTTTGTAGTTCGTGATTGGTGGATTCGGGGAATCATGATGAGATGAGATAGATAAAGAGATGAATTGGATAGACCGTTCAGACCAGAGGAAATCGTAGAGGTCATTATAATTTACGCATAAGACACGAAAAGTATCGGGTAACGCTTAATTAAAACTACAAAAAGTTAATGCTAGAGATCGAAAATTACGAGTCCCTCTAGAAGGAATGATGAAAGAAATTTTGTTAAGGAGTGTTTTAGAGTCAGTGGCATGTTCTACGATCACTTAGAGAAGGTAATTTGTTAAGGCGAAGTCTGCATGTATAGGAATGCAAACGAATGTTGGGATCCCAATTAAAATCCCGAAGAACAAATATTAAAAATTGTTTTTGAACGGACTCAATCAACTCTTGATAGTGTTGGTATTGAGGGTTCCAAGTGCAGCAGCAGTATTCCAAAATTGGGCGGACAAGCGAAACGTTCAGCCACTTGGTAGTATACGGGTTATTCAGTTCTTTTGACCTTCGCTTAATAAATGCAAGAACCCCTTTAGCTTTAAATGCAAAATTGTGGAAATGTGTTTATTAAAATTGAGTTTGTGATGAAAGAGAACACTAAGGTCGGACACGCTATGGATGCGTTCCAATGTAAAAGTGCCTAAAGAATAGGTGACAAAATATGGGTCACAACGTAATCCTCCTTGCATTTTGATACAGCTGGTTGCTCATGCACCATAGCTGCATGCTCTCAACATCATTTTGAAGAAGTAGGTGTTTGCTGGTATCATTGTAGGTCATGAAAAGTTTAACGTCATCTGCATGCATGAGGATGCGAGAATGGGAGATGACTTATTCGAAATGTTGATTAAAATTGATTATTTTACAAGGCTATTGGCCTCCAACGGTGAAACCTTTAAAATTCATATTACAAATCCGAATTATAAAGCAAATTGTGTGTATATATATTTTTTAAGATTTATTTCTCCATTTAAGCGATCCAATTTTACCTCAAATGTGTAAGAAAACTATGAAACAGAATATGGGGCACAACGATAAAACGTCATAACGTCATAAATTTGAAGAAGTAGGTGTTTGCTGGTGTCATTGTAGGTCTTGAAAAGTTGAACGTCGTCTGCATACATGAGGATGCTAAAATGGCAGATGATTTGGGAAGATCTTTTAGAAATAACTTAAAAAGCAGACGACCTAAAAGGCTACCTAATGTGACTTTAATTTTTTTTAGATTCACAGCCTTTGAAATTTGACTGTACACTGAACTTGATTTGATAGGTATAATGAAATCCAGTCCAGAAATCCAAGAAGGAAAGCCCTATCATGACAGTTTAAAATTGGGAAGGCTATGATGGTTTAGAGACTCAAAGGCTTTACTAAAGCCAGTATATATAACATCAGATTGGTTTTGTTCTGTAAATCTATTGTTAACAATAGAGGAAAGTTCTAAGAGATTAGTAGAAGTGGACCGACGTTTCATAAAACCATGTTGGGTGGATGATATCAATGAACTGCAGTAGTGTTGCTATTAAGAGGTAAAAATCTACTCAAAGATTTTAGGAATCGAAGAGACCTTAGCAATACCACTATAGTATTCGATATTGATTTTGGATATTTTATTGGGAATAGGAATGATATAAGATTCATTCCAGATAGTTGGAAATAAGAGTATTTAAGTGAGGTGCTAGAGAGCAAAGATAAAGGTGCACAGAACGAGTGAGCACAGTGTTACAGCTGGGAATGTCAGCAGGGTGAGAAGAAAAGGACGATTTCAAAGGCATAAACATTGCAAAACGTCAGTCTCAAGGATATCAGGATTAGCAACAAAGTTTGAATGATGTAAATTATAGGGCTAGTTAGATTAAAAGCGGGAGAGATCTCTTTTGTAACAAGTTCTGTTACGAGAATCAAATTTGCAACGTAAGATAGAATATGGATGATTATGGAAGTCTATGGTAGATCCAGATTTATTAAACTTTTTAAAAGAAGAGGACTTAAGATTTTTTAATGACGATAGAGCAGCTGTAAGTTGGTTTTACAGACAGTTTAGGGGTAATATTAGGGATAAAAAGATCAAACGCGCTGTGTAAGGTTCGATAGAAAATTGAAATGGACCGTTCTAGGCCATCTGTTGACAACAAAGTTGACCAATTTTATTCTGATAAGAATAAATAGAAGAATAAATATGAATGGTATATAAAGTCAAAATAATTCACATAGGCGTGCAAGGTATGTTACTATTTTGATTGTCTAAGAATTTAAATGGTGGAATACGTAACATATATACATATGTAAGCTTTGCAATAATTTTTTCAGTACATTTTGAGGCAACAGCTCTTAAATAAACAAAAAAATTAATATTCTTGACCAATCGCTGCAATAGATATTTTGGCTTCTTTTTTAAGAAATGTTCAAACTTTTATATTTTATTTCCTGTGAGACGGTGCATATCTATAAATAATTCACCCATAAGTCTAGGGATATGGCTTACGTTTATATTTTCTTTTTCCTCATTAGTATTTAATAATTCTAAATTTTAATAATTTAACTGGACTTAGTAGTACGCCTAAATTAATAACAAATAATAAGTAAAAGCGAGATATGACTATAAAGGCTTTACAATTTATAATGTAAGATCTATAATTCACAAGTTGTTTAAACAGTTTTCCCGGTAAGGCGCATTATGCTCATTCTTATTTTCAAATCGTTTTTCTTTTCTGATTTCTTGGACAATCGGTAATGACTTCGATGACATTGTCGCAAATTTCATAGTAGGAATGTTATATTTATATATATATTACTAATATACGGGTACAACGAAAGTCTAGTTGACCTTAAGATTAAACAAGTTAAAAATGTTAAAATTACGGATAAATGACAACAAGGAAAATATAAAATAAAACTAATCCGTATTGCTAGCCTGATGGGCTAGGATATGCATCTTTCACCTGCGGCTGGCTAGGAACTTGAATTTACAATGTAAAAGATGAGAAAACGAAAAGTAGCATAAAAATTTAAACATTTTTTTGCCTAATATGGAAGCAATAGAACAACGTTGACCAAGCTGGGTTTTCATAGTTCGAGATTGGACAAAGAAGCTCGATTTGGTGAGTCAAGATGAGCTAAGATAGATAAAAGAGATGAATTAGGTAGACCGTTCAAAAGAGATTGGAAATATTGGGTTGCCTAAAACGTAATTGCGGATTTTTTGAAAGAAAGTAAATGCATTTTTAAAAAAACTTAGAATGAACTTCAATTAAATATATAATTGCTATTTTGTTCGATAACCTTTTGCCATCTTCCTGGCAAATTTAGTATTCCACGCTCATAGTGACCAAAGATGTGTGCGGTCTAGCGTTGTCCTGCTGGAATATGACACCTTTACGATTGACCAATTCTGGTCGCTTCTCCTTGATGGCTGTATTCAATTTGTCCAATTGTTGACAGTAAACATCCGAATTAATCGTTTGGTTCCTTGGAAGCAGCTCAGAATATACCACACCCTTCCAATACCATCAAACAGACAGCATAAACTTCTTTTGGTGGATATCAGCCTTTGAAGTGATTTGAGCTGGTTCACCATGCTTGGACCATGGTCGTTTTCGACCAACGTTGTTGTAGACAATCCATTTTTCATCTCCAGTTATGATTCGTTTTAAAAAGGGATCGAATTCATTGCGTTTAAGGTGCATATGACAAACGTTGATTCGGCTTGTTAATCGAATTTCTTTCAATTCATGTGGTACCCAAATATCAAGCTTCTTCACCAGTCCAAGACTTTTTATGTGATAATGAACGGTTGATTTTGGTATATTTAACTTCTCTCCTATCTCACGCTCAGTTACATGTGGATCCAATTCGATTAATGCTTTGATTTGGTCATCATCAACTTCATTTGGCCGACCTGAACGTGGCTCATCTTTAAGTGAAAAATCTCCAGAACGGACTTTGCGGAACCAATTTTGACACTGTCTTCCTTTTAAGGCTTTATCACCATACACATCCCGGAACTTTTTAGAAACCTGCTCCTTCCTCAAACAAATGTAAACAAAATTTCGCGAACTTTTTTTCTAAAGTAAGCTAAAAGTAACAGCTGATAACTGACAGAAGAAAGAATGCAATTACAGAGTCACAAGCCGTTGAAAAAATTTGTCAACGCCGACTATATGAAAAATCCGCAATTACTTTTTGGGCAACCCAATACAAGTCAACAATTTCAGCATTGTAAGTGCAAAATAAATTTTTATAATATAGCGAGGCAGGGAAAGTGGAAGATTTACGTTTAGAATTAACGGGAGAATAGAATTGCTTTGGATTAGTACTGAATCTAAGGCGACAGCGGGAGAGATAGTTTTGTAACATATTCGGGTAAAAGAATCAAATAACATATAACACATATATAAAGTCAGAATATTATAATGTAATATATAATATTTATTTAGTAATTGAGTCTTGTTCTAGGAGCAAAGTTATAAACAAAAAGCAACTTATGAAAGAGCATAAAGTTTTTTCGAAATGTAATTTTTGCTCGAAGCTTATTGCTTTTGAATTGAAGCCGTAATCAGTTGTCCCATACTAAGCTGATTAGATACCAAATGCAAATGGGACTAGTTTTATTCTTGGGCTCTATTGGCAGTACTCCTTAGATTGCTAACAGTGCAAATCTCAGTCTCAGACTCAGTTTGTTTGCTGTCGATAGCTTTTGTAGTCTACGAGTTGTAAGTTCTTGCATGGAAAGACTATTTTTTGGCAAATAATGGAGAAATTGTATAATTTTCTACCCATCAAATATAACAACAAGCAATTTGGTAGAAGGTACTTGGGTTCTTGCACGCCGCTATCTTGTCATTACAGGTTCAGGATATACATAGAGTCTCATTTTCCCATTTGCCATTATTGTAAGTTATTTATTATCTATTAACCATAGTTCAATCGTGAGTTGCATTTCTCCGTCACGCTTTACCGATTTCACAGGAAATGGTGAAGCAATGGTTGGTTGGGAAGAAATACCCTAGCACTTTTAGTTAAAAGCGCGCTTTTGTGGTCTAAAATGTGACTTTGTGGAAGACAAATTCCGGGAATTGCGCATAATTAGGTTTGAATTGGTTGTGCATCACTTTAGTCCGACTTATTTTATTCTACATGCAGCCATATCAGCTTGCTACCAGTTGTCTTTTATTATAATTGCCAGCCAATGATAGTCCCCAATTAAATATACTCGATAGCTTATATGCAATCGAACTAACAAATCGATATACTTTTTATCTTAGAAAGATATGTTGAAGATATCATTTTGAAATCATATAACGAATTCATATGTGAAGTAATCCTTTAGTTATCCTTTTATGTTTACCCGCCGTCATGGCTTAATTATGGGTTGTTTGTGCTTCTGCACGTCATTCTACTAATTACAGCTGCTACAGAACTTCCAAAAACACTTTTTTTGCTTTTTTCTTGCCGGAAAACCTCTGCAAGTGATTGGCAGAGAAAGCTTTTTTCATTTCTTTTTGGAATTTCAAAAAGTTATCTGCGTGGTACGAGCTCTGGAAGTGAGAGAAGAAAAGTCCATAGCAAACAAGCTAATTAAATTTACGCTAATTATATAAACCACTGAGGCACTTGAGCGCCGAATTCATCCAAGACTCTCATATAAGCAGTGAATGCACCAGCTGTAATTTTAGTTTTTTGATATTGGCGATGTATGAAATTGCTCCGATAATAATGTTTTGAGCCCAAATTAAAAAATCGCAAATTTTTTGTTGCTTAATTCGATTGTTTATAAAGATACATTCTTTAATGATCCCAAGCACCATGTCAAATTTGCTCAAAATCGAGTAATCCGTTAAAAAATAACGATATTTGCATGCAATTCCCTGTATTGCGTTTGTTTTGTGTGCAAATTCCGAATATAATTAATTTAATATTTTAATATTTTTAATAAATGCGTGACTATGTCATTCAGCTCTGCAAGTTCAAATGTTTAAAAATCAATTTTTTCCTAAAATTTGTATAGAATTTCAGTTTATTTCACCGCTACCTGGTAGAAAATGATATGCATCTGTTGGGCACCACTTACAACCTACCTGCATTTAATTAAAAGGTCTTTAAGGCATGTCTTCCAATTTAGAGCCTTTTTAAAATGTCGTAATCCCCGATTAAGCTTCCATCAAGGCTAAATGTTTAACCCTAAAACACTTTTCAAAAAACTCTATTTTAAATCTTACTTTGTCTAATTTGGATTCCTTGTGATGCACAGGCTTTAAATTTGGATTGTTGATTTTTCAAAGAGATTTTTTTATTTGCTACGGGTAGCATTCCGAAGTAGACAAATAATTTCGGGGATTAAACTATGATCCCAACATTCGTTTGCATTCCTATTCGTGCAGACTTCGCCTTATAAAATTACCTTCTCTAAGCGATCGTAGAACATATCACGGCGTGCTATTTTTGCATAAGCTTTTACACGGTCCCATCGACTCTAAAACACTCCTTAACAAAATTTCTTTCATCATTCCTTCCAGAGTAACTCGTAATTGTCGACCTCTACCATTATTTTTTTGTAGATCTAATTATGCGTTATACGATACTTTTCGTGTCCTATGCGCAAACTATAATAGACTCTATGATTTCCTCTGTTTTGAACGGTCTATCCAATTCATTTCTTTATCTATCTTATCTCACCTAGATTCCCCAAATAGAGCTTTTTTGACCAATCATGATTTATTAAAAAACATAACTTGGTCAACGTTGTTCTCTCGCTTCCCTAATATGTTTAAATTTTTATGTTACTTCTTGTTTTCTCATCATCTACATTGTAAATCCAAGTTCCTAGCTTGTCCCATCTGTGAGACGGTGCATATCTATAAAAAAATTCACCCATCAGGCTAGGAATACGGATTAATTTTAAAAGTTTCCTCGTACTCCCTCAGCGAGGCTGAAAAGCTGCATATGCACGTTGTTATTTTCATCCAACTATTGGGTGCATCCACAATTCGTCTCATGGAAAACACTTAAATGTAAAGAGGATTTATCAGGCCTAGTCAGTCTCAGGAAGATTCTATGTCTGACCAATGCTCATCGAACAGTTCTTCAAACTGCAATAGACGTAAAGCAATTGTAGTTAACAGCAAAATCAACAATAAATCTTATCGAAACCAACAAAATTTCGATAGTCGTTTCTATCATTCATAGAGAACCGTCTGAAATTGGCTGCACTGCAGTTATTGATTCTTCTATAAAAACCAATTCTTTAAAGAAACCTTAAACGGAAACACCAAACTGTTTGAATAATTACCATTCTCTGTTGAGATCGTTCTCCAATAATTTGAGAATAAAAAAATGTTTTCGTATTATAATACGTCGTTACTTAGTGAACTTTGACTAGCACATATATGTCATATAAGAAGAATCAACATCTTCAATCATTTAAGAAAAATGTAGGCCCTCATTGGAAGATCTGGTTACGCTAGCATTGACCATATAAACCGTGCAGTATTCGGTATTACCATGCCTCATAAATTTTGAAGTTTCAATATTAGAGAAAAATTAATGGAAGCCCGGAAACGAACTGATTCATTTATACCTCATAGAAAAAGTAACATTCAATCCGCCTTTTATGAGTTTCGGGAAACTCAGGTTTCATCATTCCAATAGCTTCATAAAAAAAGCTTATATTTACCATATATCCCTTGACTGTGATCAACACTGTAATATGCAGTGAATATTGTACGTCTAAGGGGACTTGAAACAATCTCAAAAGTTCAACTCACTGTATATATTACCAGTATCTTGTTCCAGTATCGTGTTCTTTGCCTCCATCGTCCAATACTCGGACGCCTAACATCCTAAGGGTCCGAAGTCTGTAGCATACTATTCCATTTTCGTGGCATGTTCTCGATGCCGCAAACATTAGATGCTATTCCTCAACTCTAGTCAGATGTTTGATATTATCACCTAGTTGTCAGGAAATTATGTATTTTTTCGTCATCCGCGAAAAGATGAAATATTTCAGTTTCATCACAGTTCAAAACATTCGAAGTTGACAGCGTATTGTCTAGGCTTATCTTGGCTGTAATCAGCTAATTCGAATTCTTCGAACCGTTGTTAGATTTCGCATAATCAAGGCTTCAGATGCTCATGTCCATGGTGCATTGGAAACAGCATTATCCATACAAAGGCAATATTGGTAACCAATTCCATTATTTCAAGTTAATAGTCTGTAAAGCACTCTCGGGGCAAGCTGCCAAATATGTTGTGGCATCGCACAAAAGTAACATAAATTCCATGGTATATTGTTTCCTGCAGTTTATGAGATTTTGAGAGAGATGTATTGCTGTTGTTCCTACAGGGAACATTGTTTTTGACGGTACTTGATTTATAATCAACTCAAAGAATTGTGGGTAATTTTCAAATGGGTATCCCGTTATGATAAAAATGATTATCAAACATAAATAGGCCAAAATTAATAGACAGCTGACAACACAACAGAACGTCTATGAGAAAAAATAAACCACAGATTTGCTTCGAATAAAATCGACTCTGTAGTATCCATATATAGGGTGCACTTGTTTAGCACGTCACGGCAATGAATTTTAATAAAACACGGATATTTTTCACAAACAAGAATCTAGAAATCTTAAGAGATAGCTCTTTCATTAGCAGAATGTTTTTAAGGTCGGACGGAGCCTTCAAATAGGTGACACACTTGAACACTTCTATTTGAAATTTGAGTCAAAAAGATGTTGTGACAGACGAAAACATCAAAAAAATCCACAAAATGATAATGAAAGAGCGTAAAGTGAATTTGAATGAAATAACTGGAACTCTAAGGATATCAACTGAACGAATTTTTGGGTATGAGAAAGCTCTGTGCAAAGTGGGTTGTTGTTGATTCGAAGTAGTTTTTGAAGATGTTCAAGAGTAATAACGCGCGTTGAAATAATTTTCTTTGATTATCTTGAAAAAGTAAGGACCATCAACAGTGTCTATTACATAGAGTTATTAGACCGTTTGAATGACGAAATTGCCAAGAAACGGCCTCATTTGAAAATCTAGAACGTGCTGCTGTTTCCATAAGAAAATGCACCGTGTCACAAGTCAGTGAAAACGATGCCAAAAATCAGTGAATTGGGACTTCGATTTGCTTCCGTCTCCATTATATTCTTCAGATCTGCCCTCCAGCGACTATTTTCTGTTCTCAGATCTCAAAAGTATGCTCGCTGGGAAAGAAGAAGAAATTTGCGTCGTATGAAGAGGTGAGCGCCGAAACTGAGGTCCATTTTGAAGCAAAGGATAAATCGTACTATAAAAATTTTATCGAAAAGTGTATTACCCTTAAAGGGAACTATATTGCATAGAAACAACAAATTTTGCAAAAAAAATATTTTTTACTATGGTAGGCCGGGGACTTTTCAATTGACGTGTTAATAGCTACATCTATATAATGACAAAGAATTCCGGTCTTAACATCTTACTTTGGGCTATCGATTTCTCTGAAAATTTTAGTAACAGCTGCTTATTTCTGTCTGTCTGCTGTTGAAGGTTATGCTTAATTTTAAAATTTTATTAAGAAATTACTGTGAAATGTCATTACTGAAACGGAAATAAATACCTCTGGAATATGAACATTTGGATCAGTCAAGTAGCAGCCTTGCCGTTTCCAAACCCAACTTAGACGTGTTTAAGATTTGAATGCATAAAGTACACATAGTTATCGGTAAGTGTTACCATGGAACGTTTACGGAATGCTATGCGTTTCAAATTTAAGCACGAATATTAAGTGTTTTTACTCACGTCGACCTACAAAATGGCTTTTGGTTTCTTCCAAAAGCTGCAACATCCATCATCACATCAGCACTGTCGACTTTGCTGGAAATTGCAAAAACCACTCACTTTTAATATGGTTGAAATCCTTGAAGTTGTAATTATGAAATTATAAGAGTGTGTGCTTTGGTTTATGGCTTGGCAATTTCGAGATTAATGTCTCGAATACGAGCAATTAAAAGAGTAAATTATACAATTTTGTACAAAATAGCTTTGACAATTTTTATATGAATTAAATTGTATGAACCTTAAATCAGTTTAGAGCAACAAAAATAGGAAATTCGTGTCATTTTCCTACAATGCTGAAGTTCTATAATGTAATAGAATGAACATTTCAATTTGAGTTAAGATATCAACCTCTCTTGTGTTACCTTGATTGTTTTTTCAGAAAATTTGAAAAAGAATATGAGTGTCTTACAGATTTGCTCTCTTGTTTTTGCAAAGAAAAAAGTCGTAACTGGACCTGTATTTCTGCCACTTGGATTTGACGATATATATAAGGATTTTTACTTTGTGCAAGATAAAAACAAAAAAACAAATTATTGATGCATCTTCTAGTGTCATCGTTCCATGTGGCGTCGCATAAGGTACCTCAATTGAGTATCCGCCAAGTTCATGACTTGGAGTTTCACCCAAACAACAATACCTTTGTTTCCAGACTCATGCATGTATCTATGAAAATAACATATAATTCATAAGCATTTAGAGATGCTACCTTCCAATGTTTTGCAAATTTTATTAAAAAAAACTTGATTCTAGTCTTAAAATGCTCGTGGAATTCCTTCTAAACTTAGTAAACTTTTTAGTACTAGCCTAGATTGCGATTTGACGATATTGTGAATGAACAACAGATTTTTACTAACTCTAATGTAACCCAAAGGTTAGATCGGTCTATCGGTCGTTGTGTCTCATACTTGCTGGCGCAAAATACTCCTTAAAATCTTATTAACTCTCAATTCATTTTAACAAACTTTTTTATCTATATAAATTATTTTTGTCGCATGTACCCACATAATCCGACTTGTAGACTCAAGCAAGTCGCATTTCGATGCAATTTGTAATGTAACTTTGTCAGCACCTGAGACCAATTTGATTTCATAGCGTACTATCCTAGATACTGCTCTTGGCTTAGTTCTATCAACTTTTATTTTCTATTCCTTCATGATTTTGTATATATCTCTGATTAAAAAAATAATATACAAAATGATTCAAAAAGATTGCGCGTTCTTAATTTTGTCGCTAATAATTCTGACATTGAAGTTACGCTGGTCTTTCTGCTCTTATTATTCGAGTATCCATACTATCCGACTTTAAAATTAACTAACTTCTCGCGGTCACGACCGTAAACTATGAAAAATCTATATCTCAATTCCATCATATAAATGCTATATAAGCAGTTTCGATCGCTTTGTTTCTTATCCAATTCCGCACCTTTTTGCAAAATTGTCTTGATTTACTGCTGACTTGTTCACTTTAAATAAGTCTTCCTCGAAAAGTTTTTAAAGTCTATATATATCTAGCGACATATATCAATCTAGAATATATATATAGATTTTATTCTGTTTGTTAATTCTAATCCTTAAACTTTTTTCTTTCCTGCATTATAAAAATGTATTTTTCACTGATTCTTTGCAACTGACGTCTTCAAATGTGTATTATCCATAAAACCATCAGTACCCATTCAAGCTAAGACTTATTCCATCCGTAATCCTTTAAATTTTCTTGCAATATATATATAAAGTATATATATCAAAACGAACCCCTATAAATTTTCTATTCATTAAAAAGATTCCCAAACTAATATCGACTAGTGTCATTTTATCGCTAAGCTCTTTTCGGTTCCAAAAGCCTTTGAAAAAATGATTTCATGAGTTTGTCAAATGATGGACCACTTCTACTAGCCATTGACCATATTTTATTAATAATTATTTGATCGAAAAAAAACCGAACTGATTTTGTTTATAATGACTTAAGTAAACCATGGTCTTCCTCTTGCTCAACTGTCACGGTTGGATCTTTCGCCTGACCTTTTTGATTGGATATCATCATAACTATCAAACCAAAGCCAGGAAGTCTTATGAATCTAAAGAAATAAAACTCACGTAAGGGTTACCACAAGGTAACCACTAAGAACCCTACTTTTTAATTTATTTTTAGAGACTAACTTAAGCAACACTCGCAAATATATATATATTAATAATGTTAAGCTTTATATGAACTACATGATTATAGAAATTTTTCCATATTATTTTAAGAGCATGCAATAGAAACCAACCCTTTTATACCTGAGGACCTTAGTACTTCTACGTTTTACCTTAGGCAGAATTTAATGCCCTTTTTCTCATCCGTCCAATTTTGAAACAAAACTCCTGCTTTGCGTGGTTTGAATTGGGATCCTTACGCTCAACTGTCATCTTATTTTTGTAGACTACGTCTGTTGAAAATGCCTCACCGAATAATAGCAGACATGCAAACATATTTTTTTTGATGACCCTGGTACATACGAAACCTCAATTTGCACCAAAAGCTTCAAATCCCTTTTTTTGGTGACCACAGGCATCGCGTATGATCCTACCACAAACTAAGAAAACGTGTTAAACAGCTCTACCCATATGATTTGAAAAGTCACCATATTATTTCATCTTTATACTAATATTCATTTCATTTATTTTTCGACTTTGGAAGAATTTGTTTAATAAAGAAATCTATTAATTTAAGTAGTTCACCTCCCAGCCATTAAAATAAGTTTGCAAATATGAATATAGATATATTGTAAGCTCCTACTAGTGTTGGTTAATCCCTCTTGATTTAAATCGCCGCATTTCGGATACGGCTATAAACTGTAGGTATCTGTGTTCTGCGAAAATTTTATAGTAGAGATGTCTCCATTTTTGCATTGCAAGCGATAGTCAAGTAGAAAAATTGAATTGATTTTTTGGTGTCGGTTGATTATCACATCATAAAAGCATCGAGTTGATCATATGCTGGGATGGTATCATATTTAAATGTTTTTCTTGTGTAAGTATATCTGAGATTGTCCGATTTAGAATCCGGTAAAGGTATTAATTTTTGTATTACAAAAAAAGTGGTTCTCTGAAATCACTTCCAAGCTGCCATAACGAAACGAATTCGACAAAAGCAAAAGCTGGTCAAACTGGCCAGTATGGTAAAAACTTAATTTTAAATTTATTCACAACATCGTCTTAATATGTATGTATTTGGATATTTTACCAGAGGATCGAGTTTAATTGATAGTTTTACATATTCCTCTTTTATGCGCCAACAATTTTCACAGAGGTAGAAGAAATATGTATATTATCCAGGCAATTCCACGTTTCAGTACGAAGACAATTAGCGAATCACAATTTTGATTCTTTAGCTCTCCAAAACTATCATCGAAATAACTCTCAGTCTGAAAAGGAATAATCAAAGCCTTAGGGTCTTTCACTATTTAAGTCATTTTTAATATTTGTTCATAGGCTCAGCGGAAATTAAGTATAGAGCCAAGACTTGAACGTTCTTAATAGTTCCAAGCCATTCATATGCCAAGATCCATGTCATCTAGCGCATATTAACTGTCTAAAAACTTTTACCGTTTTAAACCAAATCTGGATACATTAAGATCAAAATTGTATCGAAAGAAAGACGATCGACCAAGTGTGTTGGGATTTTGCTGCATGCTTCACGAGTTGGTTTCTATGCAACATATTTCTTAAGATGGCACCTGGACCGACATGAAGACGCTTCAAGAGTGGATATCTTAGGACAGGTTTGCGTTAGTCCATAATGGACTTAAGTCATAACTTCATACCTTCTCATGCTAGAGTTATTGGCTTGTATAAGGTTTCATACCTAAGTGAAATAAGTATAGAATTCTAATACAAAGCATATTTATAATATATATCATATAGCCATATATATAACTATTTTAAAAAATTTATTTTTTGATATTATAGTGGAACCTCTCTGCTAATCGGTATACCTTGGAAAAGAAAAATCTTTTGTCAGGGGGTTCTTTTTGTTTGTATCATCAAATTATCTCAAGCCATCCATCTATTTTTTACTTTTTGATATAATAGTGGAACCTCTGTACTAATCGGTATACCTTGGAAAAGCAAAATCTTTTATCAGGGGTTTTTTTGTTCGTATCGTCAAATTATCTCAATCCATAGAATTTTTTTTCTGGAACTCAAGCATAATAGCGCTGCGGAAACATTCGATTCCCTAGTGCTTGGGTAGTTAAAATAGGTTTTACTTTCCCTTGTCACTCTTATTGATATTAGGATTTCTTTGAAGTAACTGCAATAGTTAAGAACTATATTTTTAAAATATATTATGTGCATCAACTTTACTGGCTACCGCCGTGTCGATCAAGTCTAGGACAAGTGCGAGTTGAATGGGATTTGCTCTGCCCGTACTCCTAATTATATATGAAGAGTCAATGAAACAAAATATAAATATATATATGGCTGAAAAAGGTAAACATTATTTTATCTGTTACCGCGACGAAGTCTCAAATATAGGTGAACTTTCGTAGTCCAAGCCCTGCCAGGCCCATGGCTTATTCTAAACCTTGGCTACACTTTATACGCCTCTGTCAGAAAATAACTAACTTGTGTGTTAAATTTTATTTATTTAAACTAAAAGAACTAATCAGATAGTGCGAAGCGTCGAGTTTACAAAAAGCTAGTGTCTGAGTGGGTCTAATTCTTGTTTACTTTATGCTATGAAATCGAATTGTTTTTATTTAAAATAAAAAATTTTATGTTTATATCCATAATATTAATATAATTTTAGTTTGAGATTAGAAATAAAAATCATACAAATAAATAAATCTAGCACTTATGAAAACAAGAGCTATAATATGAACCCATTTATTTTTGCGGAAGTACTTCTTAAGTAAGAAATCGTTATTTAACTAACTTGCTTCAAGGAATATAACGTCATTAGGTAAAGTTAAAGTAAACGATTAAAATTGTTTTATGGGCCCCCAAAATGTTTGCAACAATTTGCATTTAATTGAATTGAATAAAAAGTTTTTCATACGAAACTAAGTCATGGAGAAACTAATGGGTGGCTAATTCTGTTATAACTCTAAAAATCAATGCCAAGGGAACCCCAATGCAGCTGGAAAATGCAGCACAACATATATATTTTTTTATTTGTTTCTTGAGAGCTCATAGCATCATCAAGCTTAAGCTTAAATACTTACAAAAACAAATACGATACAGTTTTTCGGATGACGTTGTGTTTGCTCATGATCAAAGAATATTTTTTTGGATTAAATCTACAAATAATCAAAGCACTTAATATTTGTTGCTTTTTATGCCTTTTGCGATGCGATTTGCTCTGATGAGGTCCGTTAAATTTATTTTTTAATTCTCTTTGAGGATTTAATTTGGCCTTATTTCTTTTGTACTGGCCATAAAATCGTGGGTGTTTCTTCGATTAGACGTGGCGCACAAAACAAATTCATTGAACGCTGACGAGTTTTGCTTCGGTCACTTGGCGCATGGGCAATTTCTTTCGTTACTGGAGCTGGTTACTAGCGCCTGTAAATAGTTTCTAGCGCCTGTAACTAGTTACTAGCGCCTGTAACTAGTTACTAGCGCCTGTAACTAGTTTCTAGCGCACGTAACTAGTTACTAGCGCCTGTACCAAGTTAGTAGCTCCCGTAACTAGTTTCTAGCGCCCGTAACTAGTTACTAGCGCCTGTAACTAGTTTCTATTCATGATTATATTCTATATGAGAAGTTCTCTCTTTTCCTCTGGCATTATTGGAATAATAATAAATGTTTGAATATCAAACTCAGTTTAAGTAACTCAAAGTCTGCAAGATAGCTACCATTATGTGGGCACATACCAGGGATGTAAGTTGAAATTTGCCGGTTTGAGAGTAATGTAGAGCGAGAGTTTACATTTCGTGCCATTTTTACTGTGGAACATAAACCTTAAAAGTATAAACGGCACATTTCATCTAAATAATAATGTCGTTATTGTTTACCACAGAAAACATGTCGAATTTTGTTCCAAGTAAATTGCATTTGCAGAATTCGTTCCTTTTATTATTTCAACAACGAAAAGAAGCAGCTGAAGCTCAAGGGTTGCTGGTAGAAACTTTTGGGAAACATGCTGCAGTGCTTAGTAGGTGTGAGACATGATTTCGTCAATTCCATAGTGAAGATTTTGATTTGGCGGACCATGAACATCCTGGTTCAGCGAAAAACTTCAAGGAGGAGCAATTGCAGGCGCTATTGGACGAAGACCCAAACCAATCGCTACAACAATGGGCGCAAACAAGCAATTTCTGAACGTGAAAAGCCATGGTAAGACTCACAGGTATGGGAAATGGGTGTCACACCAACAAATTGATAGGCAAATGGAAAATCTAAGAACCGTTTTTGAAATGCTGCATTAACGATTTCAGAGAAAGTCTTTGTTTGCATCAAATTGTCCCGGAGAACCAAATATGGATATATATATATATATATATAGTATTTCGAGAATTCGAAACCATGCTTTAGGCCCGGCATGGCTGGCCCATCGTCTGCAAAACTAAATCGCTTTGGCCGTAAGACAATGCTATGTGTTTGGTGGGACCTGTCTAGTGTGTTGTACTAAGAGTTATTAAAACCTGGTGAATAGTTTAAGAAGGATCGCTTCCGATAACAAATCAACAATTTTGATAATAATTTGACAGAAAAACGGACTGAAGTTGCCCAAAGACATAGCAAAGTTATCTTGTAACACGAGAACGCGCTGACTCTTACAGCTAAAATGGTGAAAGGCAAGATGAAAAGAATTCATTGGGAAATATTGTTTTATCTGCTGTAATCTCCAGACCTCGCCCCGTCCGATTCTGATCTTTTTGCAGTAATGGAATGGACACTCACTTGCAGAGTAGCGCTTCGCCAACTTTGAAGATGTCGAAAAATAGCTTGTTAGATTACTCGTCTAAAAAAAAAAGTTTTATGGGGATGGCATTCGTAATTTAACCAAAAATTGGGCTAAACGTGTACAATTGAATGGTCAATACTTTCAATAAAAAAGTTTACATGATCCCCTGAAAATTGAGTGTCTTATTTTTCCAAAAAATCGGCAATTTTAACTTACACACCCTTGATATAAGATCACGTGAAGTAAGTTACAATGACGCTCAGTGATTGCTGAATAAGCCGTGAAATTAATGTTCTAGAGGAGATGAAATTTTTGGGATAGTGTACTTATTATTGCAACTGTCGACAACTAAATTCTTTGTCATATTTTAGCAAAATTAAGAATTTCTTTACTCACTTTTGGGTTCTTGATACATAGATACTAAGTCCACGTTTTTTGGTTTAAAATCAAAAACGTTACTTCTTGAAAGAAAATTTATTTCAGAAATTAATTAAGATTATCTACTAGTTTGCCACTGATTACATTTAAACAAGTTTTGTCGCTATTTGTTTTCTTCAGCTAGTTTAGTTTAAGAGAAATGCTCCTGTAGTTCATACTCATTTTTCCCCTGTACAAAAATTGCGTATACGCAACGTGGTACCAGTTTTTGACATTTTTGTGAGCTCACCTAATGACGTCGACATGTAAGATAGTGTTGCTCAGTTAGCTTAAGGTTTGTCCAAAGCTGTATTTATTTTTTAACTTTAGTCAGAGCTGCCAACAAAATTTTCAATTTCTATATAAGTATAAACGTCTAGGTGGCTTGGTGATTCTTGCAGAGGTGAACATAAAAAATTGATAAAAATTGTCTTGAGCATTTGTACTCGAAACTGTCAAAAACCATAAAAAAACTGCTTTTATTTCCCACGGTTTTGGGACATGAGCGAATGTAAGCTTGTTAAAATAAGCATGTAATTCGGATGGAAATGCATGTGTTTTCCGCACTCTTGCTTTTGAAGTTGTTTTTTTTTTTGCGTCTTGTGGTTTTTTTCATCCTCTCTGCGCTTATACAATCTCCAGTTGCATTTCGCAGATATATGATATATTTAAGACTGAGAAATAATGCCACTTGCTGGTAACTTTGAAAGCTGTCTGACAAATTTTCAAGAAAGCAATCAAATAAAATGCCAGAGGATGCAAGGATGGGCCAGCCTGCATTATATACCAACAAACTTGTATTCGTTATAAAGCAAATAAGTTCGAAATTGCAATGGCATTAAATGCACACAAGTTACTTCCACAACGCCCACTCATATGCTTCGAACTGCAGCACCTTGCACACTTTGCCCATCTTCATTTGATATCTTTACATAAATGTCATAGTTTTGTAAAAACATGCAGAAAAATCCTAGCATTTTGGTTTGTTTATAGTTGCAAGTAGAGTCTTTGTTGCTATGAGCGCAGGAAAAATCGTAATTCAACTAGACTCTTAAGTCTGAGAAATTGCAAGCACTCAGCTTCCAGCAAGCTAGCAATATAATTTGCAAACACGATGCTAATCTCTAGTCGTATTTCGTAGATATATGATATATTCTTGGGATTGTGAAATAATATCATTTGTTGTTAGCTTTGAAGTCTGTCTCAATTTTAATAATAATATTCTTTGAAATAACTTTGATGTTTGTTTTATTGTGAAATTATTTAAAATGGTTCGAAGTCAGCTTAAGGTAGCTAAATATGTTATAAATGGTTTTTTCAATTTAATTTGGCTTATTATAAATAAATATACCAGGCATATTGTGACGGATTTGTCGATAACTAAAACACTTAATTTTCAGTAGAGCATGCAAACTTCGATATTGAAAGTATTGACCAATGGATTCTACACATTTTGCCCACCTTTTGGGCAAATTATGAATTATTATTAATAATATTATTTACTATTAAAACTATATTTTTTGAGACAAGTAATCCGATAAGCGCTGCTCTATAAGTGAGTGTCCCATTGCTGCAAAAAGATTACAATCGGACGGGGCGAAGTCTGGAGAGTACAGCAGATAAAACAATATTTCCCAATGAATTCTTTTCATCTTGCCTTTCACCATTTTAGCTGTAAGAGTCAGCGAGTTCTCGTGTTACAAGATAACTTTGCTATGTCTTTGGGCAACTTCAGGCCGTTTTTGTGTCAAATTATTATTAAAATTGTTGATTTGTTGTCGGTAGCGATCCTTCTTAAACTTCTCACCAGATTTTAATAACTCGGAGTACAACACACTAAAGTGGTCCCACCAAACATAGAGCATTGTCTTAACTCCAAAGTGATTTGGCTTTGCAGCCGATAGGCCAGCCTGACCAGGCCTATAGCATGGTCCCCGATTCTCGAAATACTATATATATCCATTTTTGGTTCTCCGTGACAATTTTATGCAACAAAGACTTTCTCCCAAATCGTTGATGCAGCATTTCACAAACAGTTCTTCGATTCTCTATTTGCCTATTAATTTGTTGTTGTGACACCCATTTCCCATACCTGGGAATCTTACCCATGACTTTAAGCATTACGAAATCGCTACCCGGATCACCTTGAGTGATTTCGCCAATTGTTGTTGCGATTGGTCTGGGTCTACTTTTAAAAGTGCCTGCAATTCCTTGTGCTTAACTTTTTCGCTACACCAGGTCCGCCTAATCAAAATGGAATTGACGAAATAATGTTATGAAATCTAATCATCGGAGCATGCTCCCCAAACGTTTCTACCAGCAACCAATGAGCTTCAGTTCATCAGTGGTAAAATTGAGTATATTTCGGCAGTGCTAAGTACATCTAATTTCTAGACTTTTAGAGTCGAGAAGGGTAAAATACGATACGCCTTGCACTCATAAACAACTGCAGACTTTAAACTACAAAACATGACAAAGGATTTTTTTCTCCATGTGTCCACAAGACTGTGACATTCATTTAAAGATATCAAATGAAGATGAAAAGTAATTTGGGCAAAGTGTGCAAGGTGCTGCAGTTCAGGACATACGAGTGGTCGTTGTAGAAGTGACGTGGGGGGTGCATTTAATGCCATTGCAATTTCGAACTTATTTGCTTTATAACAAATAAAAGTTTGTTGGTATATAATGTAGCTTGGCCTATCCTTGCATCCTCTGGCATTTTATTTGATTGCTTTGTTGAAAACTTGTCAACTCGAACAAATTCGTGTGCTCCAGCTGCAAGTTAACACGGTTTGTTGACTTTAACAATGTCAGTTCAGTTGTAGAGGTTGCATGCACGAGCCTACGAGACTCTTCCTGCAAAAGGATTCTTCCAGATAACTACAAAATTTTGTTGACTATTGGTTAGGCTAGAGTATTCGCTTATAAATTTTACTGATGTGATTTACTTTTACATTCTAGCATAGATTCTGTTCATAACACTACGCAACCAAGTCTGTCTCTATCTATGGAAACAACTTAATTAATAACTTTTACTTAAGTAAGTGATTTACATTAAACATAATTTTATACTTTTACTGAGCCCCTAAGCTTTTGATCAACCTGCTCTTATTTGACATAAGATTTGGTCTTGTGGTCCTCTTGCGAGGAGCTGCGAGAAGTTGAAATTAGTAGAAAATTCATATCTAAAATTTATAGCGATTTGTACAAAAATGCAATTGCAATTTTTATTTTATTTAAAATGCTTGCAAGAACATTTCATGAGGCACTTAATATATGAATGTGTGATTTTTATTTGAAGAATAAATCTTACTTAGCTTTTTTGTTTTGTTATATGTAGCATATAAAGGGTGTTTTTTTTTCGAGGTATAAAGCTTTAAGTTGGCATTTCTGTTCAAGATGTTGAACAATTAATCTTGAATAGACTCACGATCATCAAGCACGGAGATGGCCGTTGTTCTCGATTTTCATAAGCGAATTTTGTTGAACGATGAAGCGCAATTCTCATGGAATGGCTACGTCAATAAAAAAAACTGCCGCATTTAGAGTGAAGCCAATCCTCAAGTATCTGTCGACACACCACATCCACATACATGAAAACTGACTGTTTGGTGCGCTTTCTGGGCTGGTGGAATCATTCAGTCCGTACTTCTTCAAAAATGATGATAACCAGAACGTTCCAGTCAATGATGATCGGCCATGAATACTGACTTTTTCATTCCTGAATTGAACAAGCATGATGTCCAGCAGCTGTGGTTCCAACAAGGCGGCGCAATATGTCACACAGCTCGTGCCACAATCTATTTATTGAAATATATATTTAGTGACCGCTTAATTTCACGTTTCGGACCTGTGAATTGGCCTCCAAGATCTTGTGATTTAATAACGCTGGACTCACTCTCTGTGGGGGGTTAAACCAAGTCATTAATCTATGCGTCGAAGCCACAAATGCTTAACCATTGGGAAGACAACATTGGCCATGACGGCCATCGATGCCGATATACGGTCAGAAATGTTGGCATAAGTCAGCCAAATCGGACGTCGTGACGGTCATATGCCAGAAATCATATTTAAAATGTATACCACAAGTTTATCTTTAGAATAATTAAAATTATTTTATTGAAATTTAAAATACCATACCTCTACAACAGCTAATTAATACATCTTCCCATCTTGTTCTTGACTCTAAACAAAATATTGATTGTTACTGCAAATGAGCATCTATCATCAATCGTTCAACTACTTCAGGCATTGGCAGCACTGTTTAACAATGCTAGACTTAATTTATTTATAAAGTTAAAACTTCAATTCAGTTTCCTAGAATAATTGAAACTCTGCATAAAATGCCCAAAGCTCTTCAAAAAGTGTCAACTAAATTTATAAGCAGCTTAAGCCGTTTCCATGTTGCAACATTTATATTGAAAATTCACAACAAGAGAATTATTTTCTCTTCAAATCGACTTTGGCGACATATAACAATTCAAGATACGTCATGACCCAAAGAAAATTTATTATAAACACGAATGCACAGAATGAAATTATTTTGCTTTGTAAGCCGATTTTAGTGAAAGAATTGTCTATCATTTTATGGCCAGTAGAAAACAAATAAGGCAAAAAAAAAAAATTAAATCCTCAAAGAGAATTAAAAAATAAATTTAACGCTTCTTATCACAAACGAACGCATCAATAAGGCAAAAAAAATAAACAAACAAATATTTAGTACTTTGATTATTTTTAGAAATCAATGCGATTGTCAATAAAAAATAAAATTTACTTTGATTTTGAGCAAACACAAACACAAATGGGCCAAACAACAAAGTCTATCCTTCAAAAACTGTCGCATTTATTTTTCTTCTAAGTACTAAGCCTACTTTAAGCCCTATGATGACTTTATGCTTTTTATAGATAAAGTACAGGGTGCGCCATTTCTTATGTTCGTATCTCAATGTTGAACAACTTAAGCATTTGACAACCGATTGACTTGACTTCAAATATTTTGGAAACGTCAATTTAGTATAATTTCATGTATCGCTTCACACCTAAATAATACTCCGAAAAAGTTACTTTATTCAATGGAAAACAATCGTTCAGTTATCCTGACTCAACGTGCATACCGTCGAAAATATAATACAGGACAGTGGGATATCGTGAACAACTGGTTCATCAACGACCAAGATGTTCCAATTAACTTATTGAAACGGTTAGAGAGAATGTTGCCCAGAACCCAAAAATTTGGTATTGTCAACGCGCTCAGCATCTCGGCATCAGTGGGAACACTCTAGGGCGCATTTTGAAAAATGATTTGCATTTGTTTCCATATAAAATGCAATTGACTCAACGAATATAGCCCACAGATCATTCACGTCGCTTGGAATACGGTCAAACAATCGCTCGAATAATTGGCACTGAACCTGCTTTTTGGAAGTGAACTTTAATGACCGTGTAACAGACATTTTCGGAGTGCATATACTTAATGTCCATTTTGTATTACCTTTTATTGTTTTTCTCTACAAAAATATAATTAATATTCTTGCATGAAACACATGCAGCCCAAGTGCCAAGATAACTTCACCTGTCAGGAGCAACACATGGTTCTGCATGAAGCTCAGACATTTTGATTTCAAAAATTAAATTGTTACTTTAGGAGGCGCAACTTCTTGCGGAATAAAAAGAGAAAATTAATATATTTAATTTTCATGTGCAACTTTGGAATGTCATAACCAGCTAGGAGATGCAATATTCAACTTTTCCTACTGACAGCTGGCGGATTGACTGATTAAGTGACAGACTTGGCTGAAAGCTTTATTCGGCACTCAAGTGCCCCATTGGCTTAAATACTAAGAAAAAAATTACCAAGCTTGTTTGCTACGGAATTTTCCTCTGTTCACGCCCAGAGTTCGTACCATGCAGATGACTTTTTGACATCCCATAAAGAAATGAAAAAAGTTTTCTGCTCCAATCACTTGCAGTGTCGTTTCCTTAAAGAAAAAAAGTTTTTTGGAAGTTATGTAGCAGCTATTTTCTTAAGAGAATCCACGAACTTTCATAGGCACAAGAAACCCATAATTATGCCATGACGGCGGGTACACAAAGTTTAAGTAAAGGATTACTTAATATTTGATTTTGTTAAAGGATTTGAAAATGATATCTTTAAGGTGTTAATTTAATTAATGGTAGAATATCTTTAGTAAGAATATAGATAATGAGCATGTCACTTTAATTTCTATTGACTTCAAGTAGTTTGATTGCACGGAATTGAACGGGTAGTAAGCTGGTATGGCTCGGACCGAGGTGATACCCAACCAATTCGTAAAGCTAAGCTAAGGATTGTAGACTTTATGGGAGTTGCCTGTAGTTTGCCTTCCACAATGGCTTTGTGGATTGTCGTGAAAAACATGCTTGAGGTGCTTATTAATCGCCTCAAGCATGGGACATCCACTTTTAAATTGGTTGAGAACAACGGTTTGCTAATTCAGATCAGCAGATACCCAGAGCTTCATCCCTTCCAACTTGTTATCAGAGATATCGGAAAGGTGTAGTTACACAATAGGCTATACTGCCTGGGAAAAGCCTTGTTGAGCAGCTTACAAAAGAACTATCGTTAATAGATAGTAATAGCTTGAAGTAATGACTGGGAAAATGAGACTCTAGAAATTTGAACCAAAATCGTATGAGTAGCCACTGAGCCTTATCCATCTAATCATCAACCTGTGTTTTCATTCAAAAACTTACATCCCGAAGAATGCAAAAGCTAGCTTTATTGTCTGATATTCAATTTTACGCAGAAGATTTAATTTATAAAATCATATGGTTGTTTATTTATGATCCCTAGCAAAAGATGTGATTGGTTTATAGCTAAATCAAGATGGAATTCGGCAGATCATAGTGATTCGGAAATATGCATAAGTGTGAACAATATCGGGCATGTACAACCTTTTTTTTTCTCTTGCCCCCAACGTGCAACTTATATCATCGCTTCAAGGCTAACGTGGCAAATAAATGCGACAATTTTAGACTTGTTTGTAAAAATATCGAAAGCAAACTAAGTCTTTTTATGTACAATATACTATGGTACGAGTAGCAATCAATTGAGCCCATTCACAGAACTCAGCTTATTGCCTACGATCTAACTTATCTGTTATAAATCTCAAAATCAAACGCAAGAGGCTTTATGGCGAAATTAAATTTTGAAGAAACTACTTTCTCTACTTTCTACGTTTTCGACAAAAAGATTATGTACTTAAAAATGTTTTCCGCTACGATTTGTAAAGTCCTGTTCTATGGTAGGTCCATCAGAACCCACTCATAAGGTTTCGTTAAGTATGTTGACATGGCTTCAATATTGTATTATTTGATATGTCAAATAGGTTGATTCTCTGGAAGTTTGCGAATATGGTCGATTCAGTCTTTTTCAGTGAAAGATAAAGGAAACTGATATTCCAATTGTCGGGCTTCCATTCAGCCAGCCATATGTTCCAAATGATCTGTTGCAGGCGCCCTATCACTATCCATGTAGTCCATCGCATTATTGCAACTCGCACTTCAATATTGATAGGTGAAGTGACATCCATATTATCCTCGATTGGTGGTGACGGGGAATTAACTCGAATGTTTAGATTCGTGGCATCGTCACCTGCCACCAGGTTGGTGGTCCCACCATAATCGCAGTGTTCACTTAAGAGCACCAAACGACTTGGTATGGCCTCGAGTGTTCTGATGAAAACAGCGAGGCATAAATAATGAACAGGATATGCAAATACGAATGCTGGAATCAAAGAATCTTTAACCGCGATATTCCAAGAACTCATTTCGGAAGACGATGAATACATCAACAAAAAAATGCTAAGCATTTGTTGTACATTTTTATTTAGAAAAATCTGTTGAGTATTGGGAACAAAAAAATATTTAGTAGTTCATAAATAAAAAGGTAACGCGGAGGACAAATGGAAGTTGCTATGGTAGCTTAGCACCTAGAAAAATAAATATAAAATGAAGATGCAGTTTGGTACTCTTTTTAGTATACCAAAACTATCGAAATATATTTTAATTTTTAATTTCTGGAATAGAAGGTCCTGCTCTATAACTCAGTCTTAAACCGATGTGGAGTTTCCAACCATGGGGGAATTCGTAAAGAAAACATCTAGAGGAATTTATTCATAGTTGCGGTCAGAGGTCAAAGAGCACAACAGTGGAAAAATAGCGCAGCAATTACATGACTACTGAGAAGCCTTGTGGGGGACTTAACTCGACTATCCAGCCGAACTCGGCTGCGTCATAGAGACATGCGAACCCAATGTTAATTATTAAGGCCTTATAAACACAAAAGTGATTATTTGTTTTTAAGATTTGTAAACTTATTTTTACGAAAGAGGGTGCGCATCATTTGGGTACCCAGCCACCATGGCATTGACGGTAACGAATTGACAGACAGGAGCTAAAGAGCGTGCCGAATCTACAGGAACTTGGGCTGAAGATGTAGTGACGTCTCTAAGGGCTCTAAACATCAAATCGGAAGTAAGCGCTGCGGTCGCTTCCGACAGAAGTTGGCACAACACGACGAACTGCAAAACCGCACGTATCATGTGTGAGAAAACCGACACGAAACAAGTCAAGAATATCCTGCTACTTCCTAGGAAATACAGCAGGTTTATGCTGGACTTACTAAAAGGCCACTGACTGCCCGCAGCCTATGTCAAAAGGCTGGGCATCACCGAGAGTGACGAATGCAAGAAGTGCAAGGAACCTGAAGTTAAAGAAACCCTGGAACACTGTGTATGCAACTGCCCCGCCCTCTGTACCTCGAGAGCTTGATTTCTAGGGAGACCAACGTTTGACTCGCTTGCAGAGGCTGCTCGCAGGCCACCCCAGAGACTGTTATCCATGACTTACGGCGGTTCCACTAAGAATCACACTGATAAATGTGAGGTCCCCCCACCTGGGCGCCTACCGACTTAACCTAACCCAACCCAACTTATTGTTAGTCTCATAGTGAGACTAACTATACAGACTATGAGACTATACTATGCAGAAAGAAAAATCAAAGTTATGATAGTTTAGTCCTTAAGTTAAGAATACCATGCCTTCATGATTAAAAGGAATATGAATTTAATTTAGAACTTATAAATATATCTATAATCATCCCAAAACTCCTACATGATACGGATACGAATTTTTCCTTTTTTAAAAACTAAACTTCATATTGGTCTATAAAAACTTCTTTTTAATTAGTCAAATTTTTAATTATGTCCTTATACTTACCAAGTCATCAATTTTCTTTCCAAGTGAGTTGGAAGGATAACGTTATTTGTTTTAATAATTAAGCTGTTTATGTGAAGATAATTACTCTACAAAGCGATTGTCTTCTCCCCTTAGCCACTGAAAGGAAAAATTATGTTAGCTAATTTTATTTGAGGATTATTTTTATGTGACCAAAAGTGTCCTTTTTTGGAGCGCAGTTACAGGCGCTGTAGTTTTGACAAGTCTATCGCCAGCTCCAATTGACTGAAACGCTAGAGGATTTACAGCAACCCTTCATGTCGCCGCCTAATGAAATTTCCTGAAATGGATAAGAAAAATGTGACACTAGGCATAAATTGCTGTTGCTAGGGGTTACAATTGCGATGATTGATGAAAAGTGGGGTCACTTTGTGGTCACAAGGACTTGATTTTGTTTGTGCTCGACAAATAATACCGTGGCATGCTCATCAATCAACATTAAATGTAAAGCTAAAATTGGCTGCGCTGCCATGGCATCGAATTGATTTACTTCTGTATCATTGTAGATTTGTATCTTTTGTGGGTTACAATTCTGTCAAAACGCCGTTTCACAGATAAAGTCAACGTCTGCGTCTTTAGTGTTTCTTTCTGGCGAGTTTTCGAGAAACACCTGCCCTAACCAGCACTCCACGCACACGTTGGCGCTTTAGAGGCTTCTTAATACCCTATAATGGAAGTATATGCGTAGAAGGAAAGCTTTTGTAATGCTTAAGTTGAAAGTTCTTTTATAAGAATAAAATACATAGAATGATGACATTAAAGGAATTATCGAACTGTGTTATTGTATAGTCTCTGAACGAAAGTAGCAAGGCTATAACTCGTTTAGAATTATGATATGTTAATATAATAACAATATTATAGTAAAACTGTTTTTAATTTTACCCATGTCCGTTAAATCGTGTGATTCCATGTTAAATAAAAATCACAATTGCTTTTGCATATGTCTCTCTCACCATTATCTCTTATAATACAAAATAGCCCACTTTTAAGAACAGTTTTTTCGGATTATATGTGCAGCTCTAGAAATTGTTCAAATCTATCCAACCATTTTAAAAAAAGGAGTTTTTTTTTCCTCATGAAATTTAACAATTTTTTTTTTCGGGGCACACAGATTTATTTGTAAGAGATACAGCAGCATCTGTAGGAGCAGACGAAGTTGACCGGCATATTTGTATTCCCTGACACCGTCTGGATTGCCACCTTGCAACATTGCTGATTTGTACTCAAAGGTAGGATGCATTGCTATGCCACTAAGGTCTTTGTAATGGATCCAGATTGGTAATACGTAGAATAACGAAAAATATTGTAAATTGTGAAATTTTCACGGGTGACTAAGCTGCAGATATAGTTCAAGTATCCAAAGTAACTTAAGACTGGGATTGGCCTTTGCCATAACCATCAGCAAATCTATAAAGTAGGGACAAAGATTCAAAAAAATAGGTTTATTGGTCAGAGACCACGAAACAATATTCACTCAAGGTCAATTGTATGTCTCAAAAGTAGAAATGGAATCAAAATAGGGTGCATCACGGAGGAGAAAAAGAATCAAAAATATTGTATTTTTCGAAGCTCTCAAATGAACCTTTCAAATTTACCTATATTTTGTTATTTTCTTACATTTTGCTATATATCCGAAAAACACTAAAATATGTAAAAATGTACGGATTAAATATTAAGTGTACTGTTCACAATTTATGTATTTGTAAGCAATGTACACTGTTTTGTATATATATTTTTTTTTAAATCACAAAATAAAATGTAAAGTAAAGTGACCACCCTAATGGGTGGCGCTTCGAGCAAAGCGAGCAGGGGCAAAGCCCCCAGGTGTATAACAAACAAAAAAGACTTTGAGTAGATATTAACATGAGAAGATTGTTGCATGGCTATTTTTTATATTGACCTACCAGCAAATATAAATTACTCTTAGTCCTCCAAACGTGAATAAGTAAAACGAAGCTCACTGCGACTAAACATTGAAAACATTCAACTTTTATTCAAATTGATTTAATGGCACAAAACCAAACTGCTGTTAGTTATCTTAACTTAAGGCAAACCTTTTATATTCTAAATCATCATCTCACATTGCCAATTTGTTACGATTGGGTTTTCCGTGTTGTCGTTCTTTCGATCAAACCGTGTGCAGTTTTTTATTTCCAAAGAAACAAAAGTTATGCTAGAGGTACAGCAGAGTTGATCTATACTGTGAAGCTCTGAAAATGAGTTTTAGCATTTTTAAGAGAAAACTATTCGTTATTCAAAGTTGCAAAAAATTCCATACGAAAAAGTATTACCACACTAAGAGTATCTCCATTCATGTCACAGTCAAGCACTGCACACAACTTTATTTTCAGCCATATTGTTTGCGTATACCTATTATGTTGGTCCAACAATGGCAGCGATGGATGATGACCTCACAAACCGTACTGCGCGTAAAGCCCGATCAGCATTTGGGAGCCTCTACCGTAGCTGGAGCAAGAAACAACTAAGCAGACGAGCAAAACTTCGTATCTTCAATGCGTGTGTATAGTCCATACCAAGTGAGACACAGCTCACCATCAAAAAGATGACACAGATACTGCAAGTGTTGAGAAACAAATGCTTGAGGAATCTGACCAATGAGAATATCTAATGCAGAGTTGTCTCTTGTCACAGCTGATCCCACTATACACCTCCAAATAAGGAAGAAAAAATGGATAGGGTATGCTCTCAGAAGGAAGCCAGCAGAATGGCACTGGACTAGGATGCCAAAGGCAGTACATGAATCGGAGGACCTAAGATACATACTTCCAGAACTGGCCAAGTCGAATACAACATGGCACGGCGCTAAACCGACGGCGGAAAACAGGGTTCGATGGAAGATTCTTGTAGAGGCCCTAAGTTCCCAAGTGGAACAATAAGGAAGAAACGATATTGCGATGGTACAAATAATTTACCAGCAAAATTATCAAGCAGGAGGACATTGGACTGCTGGTAGAGCCTTGGATGGAGAAAAGAGAGTAATTCCTATTATTTCAGTGAATAGAAAAGTCCAAAGCATGCGAATTCATCTTTCCACAACTAGTGTTTGGTTCCATATAACAATGTATCCCACACATAAAAGAACAATAACAGCAGCCATATGCATGTAACACCAACAATTTCAGCAAGTGAATTGTTTCGAGTTACAAGTTACCAGGAAATTAGGGGAGATACGCACAACTGTTGAGGCTGTGTACTTGAACAATAAATAATACTCATGGCCCTTTTTTTTTGAATGCGATAATGTATGATGTGTATGTTTGTATAAATAAAGTCTATTCACAACAACTATAAACATCCACGTACACCTGCATATACAGCCTTCAAACGCTTGTGCGGCTTTTCTGGATTTTCGTAGTCAACCAAGTAAAAAATTCAATGAAAATTAAGAAATAATTTATTTATTCAACGACTTTGTGTAGCGCGGTATCTACCTGAAGGTACCGCCATTTTAACAAAAAAAACTTATTTTAAGCGAAAAACCTTGACGCCAATAGCATTTGAAAGAAATCCAATACAACAAAAGGAAAAGGGTCAACCAGTGGAAGCCATTAAACCGTTGAGCTTGGCAAGAACAAAGTAAAACATTGGAAAAATTCGAGTTAAAACTCTTTTGGTGCACAAAATGCTCAAGTTGGGCCAAAGGGTTGCTCGCTTAAGTCAATAAACCGAAAAGGCGAAGCCAAGTGGCCACATTATTTTAGCCATTTGCTAGACAATGGCTGCAGAATTTAAAACAAATCACAGTGAGCACAAGTTAAAGGTCACTTTGGACTGGTAACTACAGCAAATGGGCCAAATGAAAATGGCCTGCAATGGACACAGGCTTGAGTAAATATATGTACAAAAGTCACAAAGTCAAGAGTTAGCCAGGAACAAAGATTATGACTTGATGAAAAATTAATAAAAAAAAAGTGAAAAGTTTTTAGCGTTTATTTGCATTTTATTTTTTGAATATTCATATTCACGATTAAAGCAGAATCGTGTAGGGATAAAATGTATGTATGGGCTTTCTCTTTGGTGCCTAAGCCAATAGTAATAAATTTGAACTGGCTACATATATTTAGAAATATCAAATTTATAGGCTTGAAATATTTTAGCTATCATATCAGTAATTCTTTGCAAAAACGACTACCAAAATCTTTGTTTTAATTTTTCAAATTTTCTTGTTTTCATAATTGAAGATTCATGGGCAAAGTTTATCAAAGTTGAAAAAGGTGAGGTATTCTCAGAAAACCTTTATAGCGCAAACTGTTTCATAATTATTCTCACACTTTTAAGCTAAAATTGAGTCTCTAAATTTTAGAGATAAATCTAAAAAACGAATATAATCTACATTGAATGAAAAAAAAAACTTTATTAACGCGCCGTCGCATTTTCCATGAACGCTTGGAAAAGGTAATTTTACAAATCTATATGAATGAGATGGCAGTCGAATACTAGGATCACAATTTAAACTCCGAGCTATAACAAAAGTTGTACAACTATTAAAAAAAAACCACAAATTTGCAATTAAGTTTTAGAAGTAATACAAGACAATAATAAGTTGTAGGAAATATTCTAGAACTTCATACGCGCCATAGGTAGAAGTAATACTAGTATTTATGCTTCAGAATCGCAATTAATCTGTACGAGTTCTTATCAATTTAATTTGTTTTCAGAGTTTATGGGATACGTTTCTGTACACCTTTGTTGCAGGCATCTGAATCGGCTTTTTTGCAATCCAACAGCAATGTTTTTCTAATAGAACTTCGAAATTACAATATACACAGCGTAGAGTGCATATCTTGCTCAATAAATAATAGTAGTCATTCTATTGTGGGCAAAAAGTTTAGGGGATTTCGAATTTAAACAGGATTGGACAGGAGACGATGATGAGATGTCTTCGACATCCATGTCAGTATCTCAATTACTTAGTTGATCTTGTGTTTGGTAAACAGCCAAAATTGCATTTTTCGATTTTAAAAATGTCTGAAATTATTCAACAACAAAGTTTCATTCAAGTTTGTGTTCGTAATGAAATTTCTGGAGTCGAATCATTGGGAATATTGCAGAAGGCCATTGCCAAATAAGCTCTACCGAAAACACGTATATTTGCATGGTATAAAATGTTTAAAGAAGACCGAGAAAGTGTTGAAGACGCAGTGTGGTCTGGTCGACCATCCACGTCCACTGATGAGCAAAACATTTCAACGAAATGAAGGAATTAGTGCTCGAAAATCATCAATTGAGTATTAGAGACATACCTGGTCTAGTTGGAATATCAGAAGTATCAGTTAAAAACATTTTAAAAAACCATTTGGGCCTCCGAAAAGTTAAGTCTTATTTGTAGCCAAAGCCACTCAATTTCTTGAAAAAATCAGCGTAGCGTTGATGTGTGTGAAACCAGGCTTTCTGATTGTCAAGATAAGATGAAACGCATTAGAACTGTTAAGGAGACATGGATTTATGCTTATGGCCCGGAAAAGCTTCGAAGAGCATCGTGTTTAATGAACTGAGGAATAGCTTGTATTCCAGCCTCATCGTTCTTCCATTTGTGAATTTCCTCAAGACCTTTAAAGATACTTGGTTGGAGTTCGATGAATATCGCTGGTGCTTCATGTGACTTAGCCCATCTCGTTGCGTTTTTCAATTTGTAGTCCTGAAATTTCGTCTTTGAGAACGTTTTGTCTTTTAGGCCATCGAAAAAATTCATGCATCGATCCAACAGTCCCCAATGGGGGTTCTTTCTACCAAACATATCAAAAGCTGCAACAATGCACTTAAATGGTCAAAGGAAATTTAGATTGTCCATATTGCTGGAGGAGCTCGCCGCTTATTGCTGCAGCTCCATCATACCCTTGGCCGAACAAGTACAATCTAGACTTGCGTCTAAAAGATATGTCTTGATAGTGTTGGCTAGACCTTGCCCAGAAACGTCTTTCATTTTCATTAATTTCAAAAGGTTCTCACGATGTTTTGATGTAGCAGATTTTAAATACCGGATACAAATCGAAAACTGATCGATATCAGCAGCGTCAGTGGAACCATCCGCCAAAACTGCGAATCCTTTAGCGATGTTGACCTTTTGCATAATTTTATCTCGAATCAAAACCCATCGATTATTTCAATCTGGATTGTTTTGCTGATATGCGTTGCATTTTTTGCTGAAGAAATAAGGCTGTTGCTTAGATCATCGTCGATTTCAGCACGTTACGCTATCGTACCCGAAAATTACCATCGTTATTGTACTTTTCATTATTATTTTCTTTTTTGGTTGAGCCAAGTAAAGGTCTATCGTCTCTGTGGCCTCGAAGAGCGGTTCCTTGGCATCCGATTCACTTTTATTAGAATAATTTCAAAATAATTAGAGATATATATGCACTCATATAAAATGAATAACTGAGATTAACATAAAAATTCCATGGACTAGATTTATACTAGAAATTTTCTTTTCAATCGAAAACCCCCCCAGACTGAAAGTTTAATTCCGCCACAGATACCATCAAATTTTTTTTTAATTTAAAAGTATCAGGAATAATTTAAGGATTGTTAATAACAGAACACAACGGGGTATAAATACACAAAGTGCTTTTAGGCACTAAACGGGGCGCAAATTATTGAAAGTGAACTTACATGAAGTATAGCACAGAAGATATAAAGTGTTTCAATAATAAAACTATTATATAGTGATTCTCTGAAAACTTAGCAGGGTCCTACGAAATATAACGACAATTCCTAACAATAAACTATAATTATCTGTTTTGTTATAATAAAGAAGCTTATCCTGACTTTATGACAACGTGAATAGTATTTTGGGTAATATCAAAAACCACAAACAATTATCGGTGTTACAATCAATGCCTGTAGAAATTGTAATAATATTTAATAAAGTTTATAAAAGAAAATAAAGGATTTCTTTCACTTACCTATTTTCTCCTAAGCCTTTTTTGGCTTAAAATATGAAGTATTATTAAGTATCCCTAGAGTTAGTTGACGGTTGACGGAATCATACCGTGTGTTGTTTAAGAACTTGTACTAATGTCGGAAATAGTTTCACTCTATCGTAAGCTATTGCGTTAATTAAGATTTGATTTCACCAAAATTATCGTTAGATACAATGGGGTTTGGCCGCCTCGCCTGCAGCTTCGTAGCCAGCAATTCCGTAGTCTCCACTTTACATGCTTCTCTTATAGAATTCATTGATTTTGGTGGGTGTATCCTGTTTTCTTGAGCAAAATGAAATACGTGGACAATGGCTATTGCTGCCGTTGCAGATATAAAGGGTGTTTTTTTTTAGAGGTATAGAACTTTTAATTGCAATAAAACAACGATGGATAATTCGATTGACATGAATTTTATTAATCCGAAAGAAAATCTTGTGGCATATGACCGCCACGGCTGGCAAGAATGTAGTTCAATCTGGACGTCCAATTTTCGATGACTTTTTGCAGCATTTGTGGCCGTATTTCGGCAATAACACGGCGAATGTTGTCTTCCAAATGGTTAAGCGTTTGTGGCTTATCCGCATAGACCAATGACTTCACTTCAGTAGCCCTACAGAAAGTAGTCTAGCGGTGTAAAATCCCAAGATCTTGAAGGCCAATTAACAGGTCTAAAACGTGAAATTAGGCAGTCACCAAACGTGTCTTTCAATAAATCGATTGTGGCAGGAGCTGTGTAATATGTTGCGCTGTCTTGTTGGAACCACTGCTCCTGGACATCGTGGTTGTTCAATTCAAATCAAGATCTTTCCGCAAGAACTTCTATAAAGGGTATGGATAGAGATCGAATTACTGTGCTCGATGGGGAATGGAGTCAGATCTTCCTCAATGCTACACCCTTCAGCAGATATAGCTTCTTCTGTATGCACCGTACGACATCTCTGGGAATGCGAGTTCTCAATAAGGGAAAACGTGTTGTGAAAATGCTCCATGGGTAATCGTATTAGCTGCTCTGATGGACGATCTATTCATGATGAATTGCCAAAGCAAACTGAGAATAAATCACTAGACAGCTGATAAAACGGTCGCCATCTTGAACAGTAATGCCAACTTAAAGTTCTATACCTCGAAAAAAACACCCTTTTCCCGCAAATGCAATATCATATATCTACCTCACCGGGACTGGAATTTCATTGGCAATGTGTAAGTAATGAAACAAATAACAATTATTTTTGATAAATGCGAGCAGTCTTCAGCTAAGTGCTCAGCCCAATCTCTCTTCGATTCTAAATACCTTGAAAATCTACTCCAAAAGTAGCTAATTAAATGCGTCCTTCTTTAACTCTCGCACTGCTACAAAATTATTGTTGTTGCCGAAGACAATTGGTAACTTATTTGTGATAAACACCAAAGGACATTTATTTATTCGATGTCTTTTGAACTATAGAATTGTCTGCTCATAGTGACTCCAAAGCTGTAAACTTGCTTTTTAATTTAAAATTTTATCCTGTTTAATATGGATTGATTTTGTTTTACAAGCTTGAAAAATACCTGTGATTGTTTATTTTTCAAGGAAATTGTTTCATTTGCCCCTGGCAGCTTTCCCACGTAGCCAACAGATGTGTACAGATATGTAACTACGCATTCGAATTGAAGGATACATGGTAGTCCTCAGAAAAAAGCACATACGCTGCATAAGCACGTTACCAATATAGATTGTTTGAGTTTCCTGTTTAATCTGCTATTGTTGATTTTAATTTCGTCAGAAGTTATAAAAGCGTTTTGGTTCGAGATTTGGACACAATCGATAAAAACAATTGAGAGCATAATGTGGCAAATTAAGAGTACAAATATGAAAAAAAATAAAAATACGTGAAAGTGAGCCGTGGAGGTGCCTGACATCAACGAACAAGGTGCACAGCAGCAAGACTCACTTCAAAACCATACACAGTTACATTAGGAATGAGATTGGCGGCCAATCGAGCTGCAGCGGTCACGGCTGACGATGATACTCTGCATCTTAGTGCATGTATTTTGGCCAGCGTGTGTTTTTTTTGCACTTTGGAACTTGCATCATCCACGCAGTTGGCTTATCCGAGGTTTCGTCAGTTCTTTCTATCTATGACAAGCGGATACAACTGTGCCGCTGCAGTCCTTATTGGAGATAACTTGCTGGAGGTTGTACCTTTGTTCATTAACCGAAGGTTGCACTTCGACAAATCCTGTTCAATAGTAATTAAGTGATTAACATGAACAGAATTCATAATTGTAACTCATTAAGATCCAAATAAAGAATTAATTCTCATTTCGAAGAAGTTACACTTATAAATTCTCGATAAAAACTAAATCATGCCTTATGTCATTTTAATAACGAAATCTTAGTCATGCCGATGGGTTGATCTCATGGAAGAACCGACTGTGATTGTGTTAGATTTGGACATGTTGCAAGTCTCTTGCCAGGATCATGCTGATGTCTTGATAGTATCTTGTCAGGATCATACTGATGGTTTGATAGTATCTTGTCAGGATCATTCTGATGGTTTGATAATCTCTGGCAAGCATCACACTGATGGTTTGATAGTCTCCTACCATGTTTATACTGATAGTTTGATAGTATCTTGTCAGGATCATACTGATGGTTTGATAGTCTCTTGCCAGGATAATGCTGATGGCATGATAGTCTCTTGCCAGGATCTTGAGAATGGTTTGGTAGTCTCTTGTCAGGATCATGCTGATGGTTTAAGAGTATCTTGTCAGGATCATGCTGATGGTTTGGTAATCTCTTGCCAGGATCATACTAATGGTTTGATAGTCTCTTACCAGGATTATACTGATGGTTTGATAGGATCTTGCAAGGATCATGCTGTTGGTTTGATAATCTCTTGCCAGGATCATACTGACGGCTTGATAATCTCTTGCCAGGATCACACTGATGGTTTGATAATCTCTTGCCAGGATCAGACTGACGGCTTGATAATCTCTTGCCAGGATCATACTGATGGTTTGATAATCTCTGGCAAGCATCACACTGATGGTTTGATAGTCTCCTACCATGGTTATACTGATAGTTTGATAGTATCTTGTCAGGATCATACTGATGGTTTGATAGTCTCTTGCCAGGATAATGCTGATGGCATGATAGTCTCTTGCCAGGATCATACTGATGGTTTGATAGTATCTTGTCAGGATCATGCTGATAGTTTGATAATCTCTTGCCAGGATCATACTGACGGCTTGATAATCTCTTGCCAGGATCACACTGATGGTTTGATAGAATCTTGTCAGGATCATACTGATGGTTTGATAGTATATTGTCAGGATCATACTGATAATTTGATAGTATCTTGTCAGGATCATACTGATGGTTTGATATTCTCTTGCCAGGATTATACTGATGGTCTGATTGTCTGTTACCAGGATCATGCTGATGGTTTGATTGTGTTTTTCCAGGATAATGCTGATGATCCGATAGTCTTTTGCCAGGATCATTGTAATGGTTTGAACTCATGCAATAGCCAACTCTTATTAGGTTCGATTAGGACATGATCTAGTCTAGACTTCTTCCTGTTTACAGGACAAGTTGGCGCTTTTTTAAAGTATTACCGACCTATAGATTCGTCACTTTTGCTTATGGGCTGACATTACTTATAGTGTAGATATCAATCATAGTGCTTATGTTTTTATAACAAATTGGCATGTTCTTGGTGTGTTACGGATAGAGGTGCCACTATGGATATGTCACTATATATATGTATATATTTTTTAATACGTTTTTTTATAATTAATAAATATTCTATTATCTTTCATATGCATTACATTTTAAGGACCTAATCTTTGGCTTAAATACTAAAAAATAAATGTTTCTTAAATAAATTTTTCAAAAGCAGCAACCCTGAAGGAATACGAAATTGCAAAACGTTTGCAAACAGTGACAAGTCGTTCATTTTAAAAATAACTCTGAAATCCTAACTTTTGTTGCTGCTTCAGCTTTGTCTGGAAACACTCAAGTTGCGTTCATGTCCATTTACTGACACTGAATGCCGACTATAAAAACAATACCAAAACCAACAAAAAACGGCACAAAAAGTAAAAAAAGGACATAAACCATGGGGCTGCTGCATAAGCTGCTTATTACAAAACTGGGTTGCTGACTAAATAAATCCAGAAACTTATTCTAAGGCAAACAATGTAAAGTTGGTATAATGTAGTAAATTGAAATCTGTTATTTTTGCACGAAATTGTAGGCTTTTATTATAATACTTCAATTTAATGCGTAACACCCATATATCGAGCTTATTGTCCGATCCAGCCTTATTCAAATGGTTTCAAATGTTTTTTGTTTGCATTCTTCAGTTCTTGGGCGATCGAAATAATGCTTACATGATGGTTGGACTAGATAATGTCTATGACTTTATCGACATTTTCTACAATTGGTATTCCAATGCGAGATGCATCTGGGACATCGAAATTACCGGAACGGTATAGGATCATAAACGCCATTCAAATTTTAAGCATTCTGACTTGCGTTTTCGCCCTTATCGAAGAAAAACTTGGGAATATAGCGTGTTTTCTCGTTGATAGTGTTTATCTTTGACGCACGCTCAAACAAACCTGAATCAGCCAATCATACAACTTGTGGGATAGCTTTTTTAGTCATATTTCATCCTTCTAACGCTAACTCTCGGAAATCGATTGAACTTATACAACGCGAGATACAGATAAATAACGCCATCTATTGGAGAATTAATTGATTTCAATTTACCATTTCCAATATGAGGAATATTAAACGTGAAGGGGCTGTCAAATTGGTTTGTATTTCATGACAAGAACTTGGCTAGCAAAGCAATTGCCATTTCCAAGTGTAACATTTGCAAAACCTATGAGATATCATCGAGAAAACAATTTGACTTTGTTAACGGAAACGTTGCCACCACAGCTGTTGTTACACAATTTAAAGACTTTAAAATAAAGTTTCAGACGAAAATAGGTTTTTTATTTCAGTTCCCCTTGTTTATGTCCACTTAAGAAGGACAATTTAACATTCCCGGTCCACGGAGCTCTTTCCTAATAGCTGCAATTAAATTGTTGACACTGACCTTCCCAACTTGGCAACCCAGTTGTATACTCCATTGTTGACGTTGAATATCCTATCAGCCCGGGCGCTCATTGATGGTTCATTATTTTCGACTTTCATAGGACCCACATTAAGCCATTCAATTAATTTCTGATTTACTCAACAAGTGTGCCTTAAATTACTTTATGATTTTTGGTTAAACTTGGCTGACAATGTTTGACCCAAATATAACCCCTCATATGACATTATGACATACCTGTCTTCCAGCGGTACCCTCAATCAAAATCTCATTTACAACTCGTAGCAGAGCTATTCGCAGTCGATAGAAAATGCTATATAAATGCGAAAACCAATTTAAATAATAAAAATGCAACAGGTATCAGTCACCTGTCAAGTGAACAAAGTTTTTTCCATAAAATGTTTGACTAGGAAACAGCAAAAAGCCAATGATGGCCATAAGTATCAGGTTTCCGCTCGATACTCATTGAACAAGACCCATGGAAAAGAGATTGATTAACTGCATTTTTGTCTAAAACAAAGCTGCATTCCACTGAGCACCATCATTCAACCATTCACTACTCGACGTAGAAATGGACCGTTCCTTACCCTTGAAAACAGTTTTAAGTGTCAGACAAGCACTTCAATTTCGTAATAGAATTCGGAGTGGATGGTGTGCATCGTACTGGCACTATATTCCACAAAAGCTCCACGAGCAAAAGCGACTGACATTCGCTGCAATTAATTCGCAATCAAAATTTCTTTTGGGTGAATAATGAAGTAGCGTCTTGGCAGTTTTATATTATTATTGTAAAAGACAACCTATAAAACCTTTTTAGTTCCATACCGTACCCTTCGCAACATCTACACATTTTGAAACCTTTTACATAAATCAGTTCGATTTTAATGTTTCTGTCTTTTCTGTCGACATTTTCTCACATTATTATTTGAATTATTTATGCGTATCCTTCAATAGTTTTAATTTTTCTCAAATTAGCAATTAAAATTACGCTTTCTTCATGTAGAAAATATAAACATTCTTTATAATTAGATATAGAATGCTATTCTACATTGAAGTTGAGCTTTCAATATAAACTGTCTTGATGTAAAGTGTAGAAACTTGGACCTTGAAAGCAGCACAGATGCTCTTCTAGAAAGTCTTGAATGCTTAAAATTTCTTGCATCGACCACATCGCAAAGCAGGAAGTCCTTAGAAGAGTCCATAAAAGCAGGGAATTCCTTACAATCATCAAACGCAGAAAAATAGCATATTTTGGTCATGTGAAGACCAATCAACTAATTCAACTAATTATGGAAGGTAAAATGGGAGGCAGGCTACGCAACATCAGAGAATGGACTGGAATAAGAAGTGTTGAAGATCTTGTTCATGGCACTCACAATCACCAACAGTGGAGTACTTCAACTTAGTTGCAAACATTAATTAATATAAAAAAAATTTTAACTATAATATTGATTTTTAATACATTCCACGTGACCGCTTACATTCTGTATAAAATCGCAGTTTAGAAAGAAAAGATATAAACTATATTTGAATTTACGTATTTATTTTTTGTTTGTAATTTTTAACTATTTATTTTTTTCTGGTGATATCATAGGTCCGTACTTCTTCAAAAGCGATGACGGCCAGAAAGCTACAGTCAATGGTGATCTGTATAGAGCCATGATTATTTACTTTTTCATTCCTGAATTGAAAAACTATGATATCCAGGAGCTGTGGTTCCCACAAGACGGCGCAACATGTCACACAGCTCGTGGTGCCACAATCGATTTATTGAAAGCACGTTTGGTGACCGCCTAATTTCACGTTTTAGCCCTGTGAATTGGCCTCCAAGATCTAGATCGCTGGACATCTTTCTGTGGGGCCATATTAAGTCATTGGTCTATGCGGATAAGCCCCAAACGCTTAACCATTTGGAAGACAATATTCGCCGTGTTGGAAAAAGTCATCGGAAATTAGAGTTCCAGATTGGACTACATGTGAGCCAGCCGTGGCGGTTATATGCCAGAAAATGTATTGCCATAAGAATATCTTTAGGATAAATACAATCCATGTCATTCGAATAATCTTTTATTGCTTTATGGCAATTTAATGATCTCTACCTCTAAAAAGAATACATTTTATAATTGACAAATAATATATAAAACATAATGAGACACACGTGGACTTTTGGTCCAGAAAAATGAGGAACTACCTGTTAATCTAACTTACAAGTAATACAAAAAACTCAATCTTAAATCGTATATGCATATGAAATGATGATATTTCCCACGATCTTGATAGTTACGACTGTAAGCACACCCTACGACTTCTACAGCACCAAAATAAAAAAATTAGACAAATTTTTAGACGGAACTTTAACTTCAAAGATGACTTAAGTGCAATACACCAACAGAATTAGGTCAAATTATAATATAAAATGATTTTCAAGCCTGTAGAAATCTTAAGAAGTCTTTGCAAAATATTAAATTGTAACTATAAAAAATTGAAATAATAATGCCCAATTGCGAAGGAAAGGGCCAGTGTAATTCCTAGCCATCTATACCAATCAATTATTGTTAATCCGGATTGTGATTAAGTTCAACTGGAGCGGTTTAAACTCATACTGACAGCATACTAGAGGATCCTATGCTTCTTATCAATAAGTTAAATATTAGATAGTGGAGCTTATTACATTTGCTGCTTGTGGCGCAGTACAAATTAATAGTTAAGTGGGTAATGCCCTAGTCTCCTAAACATGAGGTCGTGGGGTTCGCAAACTCAATCATGGCAAGAGGATGACAATTTTAATGTTCCTCTTAAAAAAATGTTTTTCTGTTTAATAGAAATAATTTTTCCTTTGCACAATGCCCTTCAACAATTTCGGCAACGCCCCTTACCCCCTTACACCATTCCTCAACCCCCATCACGCTAAATGAAGAGGGCTCAACATAGAACCCAAGCGCCATTCATCGCTTTTCGGAGAACAGCAACAGCAATAGCAGCTAAGAATGATGTCAAATTTAAGACTTTTTCTCCCAGAATTTCTAAGATTATCAAATCTACGTGTCATTTCACAATAAAACCAAAAACAATTGTAATCGTAGACGCCACTCCCAAAAGAAGTCAGGTGGCAGCCCCACCGTTGGGGTAAGTCGCATCTGGCCAATTACCATTTCGATCGAAAATTCCAACCGATTATAGAAAGCAATACAAAAGAGAATTAAACATAAAACGGCTCACCAAACTCCATGACGACCATAGGCATTTACCAAAAGAATCACGAATTGGACAATGCAACGTTAGAACCCTTGAAAGACCTACGGCGACCGGGAGAAGATACATACTTCAAGAACTGGCCCGGGCGAACAGATCATGGGACAGAGCTTAACAGACGGTGGAAAACAGGGTTCGATGGAATGTTATTGTAGAGGCTCTAAGTTCCCAAGTGGAACAATAAGGAAAAAACGATATTGTGATGGTACAAATAATTTACCTGCAAAATTATCAAGCAGGAGGACATCGGACTGCTGGTAGAGCCTTGGATGGAGTAACGAGAGTAATTCCTATTATTTCAGTGAATAGAAAAGTCCTAGCATGCGAATTCATCTTTCCACAACAAGTGTTTGGTTCCACATAACAATGTATCCCACACACCAAAGAACAATAACAGCAGCCATATGCATGTAACACCAACAATTTCAGCAAGTGAATTGTTTCGAGTTACAAGTTCCTAGGAAACTGGGGGAGATACGCACAACTGTTGAGGCTGTGTACTGGAACAATAAATAATACTCATGACCTTCTATTTACTGAGCGAATTGCTTGTTGCAAAATGGAGCGCAATTTTAGCTAATTTATGTAAAATGTTAAAAAAATGAAATTGTATTGCTAACGCCTTGCCAAACTGCATATGGTCAATAAAACAGTTAAGACCAAAACGTCAACTCGTGAGGGTCTATCTACAATATTAACAATTCTTATCATCATCTTTTCATACAGCCCTTAAATGCTTGTTCAGCTTACTTGTTTGGATTTTGAAAGTCAGCAACCAAGTAAAATTAAGATTTAATTTATTTATTCAAAGACTTTGTGTAGCTCGTTATCTACCTAGAGGTACCGCCATTTTTACAACAAATAAAACTTACTTTAAGCGAAAAACCTTGACGCCAAAAGGGTCCTACCAGTCGAAGTCATTAAAACGTTAAACTTGGCAAGAACAAAGTAAAACATTGAAAAAATTCGAGTTAAAACTCATTTGGTGCACAAAATGCTCAAGCTGGGCCAAAGGGTTGCTCGCTTAAGTCAATAAACCGAAAAGGCGAAGCCAAGTGGCCACATTATTTTAGCCATTTGCTAGACAATGGCTGCAGAATTTAAAACAAATCACAGCGAGCACAAGTTAAAGGTCACTTTGGACTGGTAACAACAGCAAATGGGCCAAATGAAAATGGCCTGCAATGGACACAGGCTTGAGTAAATATATGTACAAAAGTCACAAAGTCAAGAGTTAGCCAGCAACAAAGATTATGACTTGATGAAAAATTAATAAAAAAAAGTGAAAAGTTTTTAGCGTTTTTTGTTTTTTCTCTATAAGTATATTCAAGATTAAAGCAAAATCGTGTAACGCAAATATGTACTGCAACAGGCCTCTTTGGGAAATGCCAAATTTATAGTCTCAAAAAATTTTGGCTATAATATTCTAGGCAGAAGGCTCTCAAGCCAATTACTTTTTATTTTCATTCTTTGAAAAAGCGGACACCCTACATTTTTTTTGCTATCGAAAATGCTATTTTTTTATCATTGAAAATGTCGAAAATGGTGGTCGCCGAAGTAAATTAACTCAAGGCGGCTAACCGAGTTTTTCTGTTTCATAGTTCATTTGAGGTAAAATTGGATGAATGGAGAAATAAATCTTAAGAAGCTGATATAATATACACACAATTTGCTTATAATTCGGATTTGTAATATGAATTGTAAAGATTCCAGCGTTGGACGCCAAAAGCCTTGTAAAATAATGATTTTTAATCAAAATAAGTCATCTCCCATTCTCGCATTCTCATGCATTCAGTTGACGTTAAACTTTTCATGACCTACAATGACACTAGGAAACAACTACTTCTTCAAAATAAATGACTTCTTCAAATAAATAAATGTATCAAAATGCAATGAGGATTACGTTGTGACCCATATTTTGTCACCTATTCTTTAGGAACTTTTACATTGGAATGCATCCATAGCGTGTCCGACCTTGGTGTTTTCTTTCATCACAAACTCAAGTTTGAAAAACACATTTACAACATTGTAAATAAAGCTCGAGGGGTTCTTGCATTTATTAAGCGGAGGTCAAAAGAACTGAATGACCCGTATACTACCAAATTGCTGTACATTTCGCTTGTCCGCCCAATTTTGGAATACTGCTCCTGCACTTGGAACCCTCAATACCAATACTATCAAGAGTTGATTGAATCCGTTCAAAAACAATTTTTAATATTTGCTCTTCGGGATTTTAATTGGGATCCCAACATTCGTTTGCACTCCTATTCGTGCAGACTTCGCCTTATAAAATTACCTTCTCTAAGCGATCGTAGAACATGCCACGGCATGCTTTTCTTGCATAAGCTTTTACCCGGTCTCATTGACTCTAAAACACTCCTTAACAAAACTTCTTTCATCATTCCTTCTAGAGTAACTCGTAATTTTCGATCTCTAGCATTAACTTTTTGTAGTTTTAATTAAGCGTTACACGATACTTTTCGTGTCTTATGCGTAAATTGTAATGACCTCCTTGATTTCCTCTCTTTTGAACGGTCTATCTGATTCATCTCTTTTTCTATCTTATCTCATCTTGATTCCCCAAATCGAACTTGTTTGACCAATTACGAACTATAAAAACCCAACTTGGTCAATGTTGTTATTTGGCTTCTTTGTTTGTCAAGAAATACTTAAATTTTTATGTTACTTCTTGTTTTCTCATCTTCTACATTGTAAATCCAAGTTCCTAGCCAGCCCCAGCTGTAAGACGATGCATATCTATAAAATAGTCACCCATCAGGCTAGGAATACGGATAAGTTTTATTTTATTTTTTCCTCGTTATCATTTATTACTCCATAATTTTAGAATGTTTAACTTGTTTAATCTTAAGGTCAACTGGACTTAGACATATATATTAATAATAATATTCAAATTTTGGCTCTATGGTTCCCTGAGCACATGCTCGAAATGCCAAATATTCCATTACTTATCAACCCGTCGGTAACTAATAATTGAATGTTGGTTGCACTTTGCGACTTTTCTTAAAGAAAAGTAAATATATTTGATATTTTCGGCGTCGGAGATGCAGAGCTTCCTGGCCATACTCAAAAGTTGGCAGATGAGCAATTTTAGGCTATATTGGCTTATGATTAAAAATACAGGAAACAATTTCCATCTGGTAAACATAATTGTTGTAATTGGCTTTTGTTCAAAATAAATATGCACTGCATGTTATGGACCAGCAGGGTATGATCGACTATGAGCTCCTACAATTGAAACCATTAATTCGGAGTATTTGTAATTACAACTAACACGTTTAAGTTAAGCAAAATCGGTCAAAAAAATGGACAAAGGGTATAAGAAATTGATTTTCCAACATGATAGATAACAATCAGCCCCATAGGGTCAAAAACTATATGATAACACGGAAATGGCACGTCCTACCTCGCCCGTATTGCACAGACTGCATTGCACGCGACTACTCTCATCGGGTACTCTCATGAGGGTAATCGGTTCGGCTCGTTTGGAAAATTCGAAAGTGGCTCAAGGTTATATAATACTGATTTCTTGAACATGGTATTCGAAAATTACTAAAAGTATTTTTATTCCAAAAATATAAAACTAGTTTATAATAGTTTATATTAATATATAATATTTCGTTTATTATTTTTATTGGCTAAATTAAGCAAGTTTATCACTACGCCGACTTACTTGCTAAGTACTCATTGAATATATAAATAAATGTTACAAATAAAGCGCAGGAACACAGTAGTAGCTGCTACAGCAAAATATATCCAGGACTTCAGTGCATTCCAACGTTCCAAAGCTTAGACCATGCCAAAACCCTCGCTGCCGTCGCTGAAGGCCAGTAGCAAGGACTTGTCAAACTGCTCATAGCTCTCATAATCGGATAGACAAAGTTGATTGAAACTGGTATACGCCGTTGGCAGATTGCCAAAGGTAGGCGCTGCTGTGATTCGAAATTGTGGATTAAGCTCCTGAAATCCGCCAGGTGGCAGCTGTGAACAACCTGTGGTAAATTGCAAAAAACGTGCAAATTTAGTTTGACTAAAATTGCTAACCAGGCTAAAACGCGAAAAAATTCAGTCGAATTACCATTCGCTATGTGATGTGACTTGAAATCGGTAAGGGAGTACTCGCCAGTGCCGCACATGAGTAGCTCCAGTTCGTTCTCATCGAAAATGCTTAGTAGATTATCTGGTATAATGGCATTTAAACCCTTCAGAAAACTATCGACCTCATTCGTAACGCTTCCTCTACAAAGTGCAGCTCCAAAGTATACGTGGCATCCAGTTCTGTATCGAGTATGTATTTGATTTTGGATAAATACAAATCCGGATCATCTTGCTCAAAGTACTTGTAGTGCACACGCAGTCCTGTAAATACATAACCTAGTTAGAAAAAGGATAGATAGCCTTTGGCAGTAATGTTTGTTTATTTTTATTAAGAAAATAAACATGTTTTTCGAATACAAAAAAAGTAAAAATTTTAATTCTGAGTCTAACTCAGCAACAATAAAAGCTCTCTATCTATATACAATATTTAATTCCGCTTTATAATTCTTTTATGATCTTGAGTACTTGCATATTTATGTCAATGTCGTGTTACCTATTAAAGAATAAATATTTATAAAACCCAAAATAAAATGTGTAGGCATACTGACTTGCACAAAGAAAAACAAATTTTGAGCAAAAATACCAAAATTTTCTTTAATTGGAATAGTAAGTTTACAGCAAACGTAAGATATTTGGCTGCAGAAATTAAATAAGAATTTTTTACGAAAGTTTGCCAGTTTTTTAATAAAAAATATAATTTAAAAGTAAAAAAAGCACAACTGGCTAAATATTCATCGTTCGAAAGGCTGAGCATGATGATATCAATAGGAATAGTATCTTTAATTAAACGGAATTTACTTAGGTAAATAGTATATTTTGGATTTGTATTATTACTATATTTTTTACTTAACGACAATATGTCTTGTTACAGTAGAGAAATGTTAAAATGAAGCCCAATTGAGATTTGGCCACAATTTGTTGGTAAAGAGGAGGTTTTGTAAAAAGATAAAAGATTTGGCTTGACTGGAATTGAGAAGAAAGCATACCGAATACAGAAAAGATGTGAAATCCATTAGTGATTGCAAGAAGTTGTTCTTCCACCTGTTGAGAAGAATATAGTAAGATTGGATGGGTGGAAGTGTACTGATTATTATCGAGGTCTTATCACTATGCTCGCTACCAACTAGATGATATATGAACGTTGGCGAGTCCACTATGGCAGACGAGGGCAGTTGAGAGGGTGTGAGCTAGTGAAGCTATTTTCAGTTCAGCTTAAGACGTTACAAAATAATGGATCTAAAAGTATTAAGTCAAGTTTTGCAAAATTAATGTAACAAGATAAGTATATAAATTACAGAGTCCCATATCCATATGATACACGCCATCCGAAAAATATAAGCATATGTGAAGTATTGGACGGGATTTCTTAAGTGTAAAGTTAAGTTAATTTAAGTTAAGTTTTAGTTAATTTAAGTAAGTTAACGGTACTATCATATGATAGTTCTTTTGAATCTATTTTTAGATCATATTCGTCTGAGAGTCTCAAGTTAAATACAGGCCTTCGCGTACTTTTGCTTAATCATAATGAATTATCTACGTTTTCTTCGGGTTCAACGTACAATTTGGCCAAACCGCGTTCAGATCTATTGGGGAGTTAAAAATAAATTGCAATTTGCAAAACCTCGCATTTTCAAATAATAACGCTGTCTTGACGTATTTCAATTAACTGTAAGAAATACTTAATGCGGATAATAATACCAATTTTTGTACCAGATTAATGGCTTATAACCACAAAAGATATATTGATATATTAAAAATTGCCTAAATGGGATCTAGTAGTGGATAAGGGAAAAATTAGTTACTTTTTAATTATAATATAAAGTATTTTTTACAATAATAATATAATATACTTTGACTAATAATTTATTAGGATAGTAGTTGCACCTTTGGCTATATCGTACCTAGTTTTACATATCCTAAGAAAATCAAAAATTGAAAATCTATAAAGACATATAACGTTGATAGTATTTTATTTGAGAAAAGTTGTTACCCTATATTGTCAAGTCTTGGGCATGTGTCAAAGAAAAAAAACTGGTTATTGGATGAGGATTTACAGAAAGTAGGTGTGCCTCAGTTAGTTGACAGTATTTCAAGAAAGTGCTTGAAACATTTTCTTGGGAATTGTATCTTATCCTGAAGAATTTTTGCTCATATCGAAAAGATCCATTGGTAAAAATTTGATTATCCCTAAACAGAGGCAGTTTGCCGCCTCGTCTACAGCTTCATTGCCAGCAATCCTTATATAATTGATTATTTTTGGAAGCTTAAGTTTCTGATGGCTGCTTTGAAGGATTGGCTATGTCTGTGTCTGTGTGTCTTTTCCCTTGGCCCATAGCAGAGTAGTAGTCAGGAAGCCAGCCAGCTGGTTCTACTGATTTAGATGCAAAACCAAATGCAATAACATAGTTCTGATCTACATAGCATATGTATTCTTATCTAATATTCAACCTTCTTTATAGCTCGATGGGAATGGAGTTACGCTGGGAATGACTAGTGGACATAATATATACTTTTTATAAATGCAAAGAGACACCTAAGTTTTGGAGTTTTCAGCTCAATTTCTTCGATATAAAATATCTTAAAATTCTGTTCTAAACGAATTTAACTAAAACTATACACATCTATAATATACATTTCTTTTTTGTTTAACCTCAGACTTTATTTAATTATTGCCGAAGACAATTGTAGATTTGTTTTTGATAGACACTAAATTACAATTAGTCTATATTTTTTTCCCACAGAACCGCCTGCTCATGATGTCGCCACATGATACGCGGCAAAGAAATGCTGTTTAAGGAAAACTACACCAAAGCAAAGCTGTGAACTTGGTTTTTAATTTAAAATTTTACCCTACTTTATTTGGATTGACTTTGTTTTACAAGCTTGGAGAATATGTGGGACTGTTTATTTTTCAAAGAAATTGTTTCATTTGCCCCAGGCAGCATTCCCACGTAGACAAATACAGATGTGTGACTACGCATTCGAATTGAAGAACTTTTGAGTTTCCTGTTTAATCTGCTATTGTTGATGTTCATATCGCCAGGAGAGATATAGACAAAGTCGATAACAGCAATGAGAAGTATAATGTGGGAAATTTAAAGGATAAATATGTGATGCAGTCCAGCAGCGTTCATGACTGGTTTTGCAGAATCTATATAGTCAAGGCATTCTGCAGCTTACTGCATGCATTTTGGTAAGTGAAGATATTTTGAAGAAATTTCTCTCGAACACCCCAACAGCATTACATTATTATTATTAAATTAGTTAGATATGTCAGTCGCATGAGATCTCTGCTACACATTTACTTACTGCCACCAAAGTAAATCCTACTGATCCTGCTGATATTATTTTAGATGTTCACGGCGGATCTTCGCGATAAATAAGAAAAACGATACCCGTGCACTGGGAGCACCGTGTAACCGAGAACCTGCACAAGACCTTGTCTTGCGCTCATTAACTGCCAGACCTACTTGCGCACACTGCTTTTGGGGATAATATCTCGCTATCAAAATTCAATGATATTCATATCATCGATGTACATCAGAATCTGGACACTTTTGTAAATGCAGTGCCCCTTCTATAAGAATATTAAGGACGGCGGCATGTTGTATCATTATCTGAATCCATTAATGGTATCGAAGGCTCAGAGAGAGCTAATACTGATGCTTAATGATCCGATTTTTGTGAGACTTTTAAAGGATTTGGTGCAAGTCTGCTGCAGCAATTATAAGATTTTGTCCAGTGCAACCTTGGAACCAGAACCTTGTATGGGATGGCAATTATCCTGATACTCCTGTTATTATTTATTAAGGGAGAAAGGATCCACCTTATCAGCTCGCCGCTGTCAGTCATAAACAACTTTGCAAGCCATTACTCTGCACTAGCTGATTTGATGACTTTGAGTTCATCATGGCTACGTGGAGCTCTGGGTTTGGGACCTACTAGCAAACGGTTTACTTGTTGGTAGAATTTCTATTATAATATCTTTCGCGTGACAGCGCATGTAGTGGGGAATGTGTTACCAAAATTCGCCACTATCGTCAATGTGGAAGTTGGATTGATTGAGCAGTGAGCAGAGTAGGCTTTGGCTCTTCGTTGACATCGCAATGTAACGACTTATGGCTTTCTTTTTTCGCATTGCACTGCCACAAGATAATTGTTGGTTTCTAAAGTGTTTCTTAATCCGAGAACTGCCTATAAGCAGTTGTGGTGAAGTACCGGACTGACCGCTTCGAAATTCATCAGCCAGACAGATAGTTGCAGGAGCTGGTCTCGTAGACGCTTTGTAACACTAATGATGCGTGCAATTTTAATATTTGAATTAAAGCCTCCGAGAGTGATCTTTATCTTGTGGGCGTAACAGCTCATCACTCAAAGCAATATACTCTATAGAAGGTGAGTCGTTCCCAGTCTCGCTTGCCGATTTTTATGAGTAAATTTGTCGATCAAAGAATTTGCATTAAATTTTGTAGAACAAACGAAATTTCATGCAGCGAAACATGGAAAATGTTATCTACGACTTTTGGTTTTATTGAAAGCTGAAGCTGAACCATACCTGCTTGAGAAGGACAGCACGTGATCTGGACTCGAACGAAGCGGTTCGTACCATTTTGAGTGAACATTTGGGCATGACTTCTGCCAAAAGAGCTGAAATTTCTTCAAAAACAGTACCGAGCAGAAATCTCTTTGGACATGTTGGGTGGCGCCAATATCGATCCCATCTTTATGGTACGAACCATAATTGGTGATGAAGCGAGGGTATACCAGTATGACACCCTCACCAGCCAACAAACGTCCAAATGGGTCGTATATTCCGATGTAAAAATCGACGATGTAATTATTGTCAAACGACACAGAGAACTACTTACTAGTTGACACTAGTTGATAGATTCCGCCTAAATTTGGCATCATAATTTAGGACAGTTGTATTAACTTAGGGGGAAAAAATACAATCGAAATTCGTTCAGCTCGTCCAGGACCGATACTTTTTGGTCATAATGTATGTTGAAACAACCGACTCTTAAATGGCTAATAAAAATAAATCGCGAAAGAATCCAGTAGTTATCGAAAGCTGCTAGAAAACTGGACATATTCAAAATATCGTTACGGAAAATAACGTCGAATTTATTGTTGTAATTGTACTTGGCTTTTGTTCTATTGGGTTGCCCAAAAAGTAATTGCGGATTTTTCATGTAGTCGGCGTTGGCAAATTTTTTCAACGGCTTGTGACTCTGTAATTGCATTCTTTCTTCTGTCAGTTATCAGCTGTTACTTTTAGCTTGCTTTACAAAAAAAGTGCGCGAAATTTTGTTTACATTTGTTTGTTTGGCGTCAATTTTAATATGGAGCCCACAAAGGAGCATTTTCGTCATATTTTACTTTGTTATTTCCGTAAAGAAAAAACGCGGAGCAGGTTGCTAAAAAGTTACGAGATGTGTATGGTGATAAAGCCTTAAAAGGAAGACAGTGTCAAAATTGGTTTCGCAAATTCCGTTCTGGAGATTTTTCACTTAAAGATGAGCCACGTTCAGGTCGGCCAAATGAAGTTGATGATGACCAAATCAAAGCATTAATCGAATTGGATCCACATGTAACTGAGCGTGAGGAGAGAAGTTAAATATACCAAAATCAACCGTTCATTATCACATAAAAAGTCTTGGACTGGTGAAGAAGCTTGATATTTGGGTACCACATGTATTGAAAGAAATTCATTTAACAAGCCGAATCGACGCTTATGATATGCACCTTGAACGCAATGAATTCAATCCGTTTTTAAAACGAATCATAACTGGAGATGAAAAATGGATTGTCTACAACAACGTTAGTCGAAAACGATCCAGGTCCAAGCATGGTGAACCAGCTCAAACCACTTCAAAGGCTGATATCCACCAAAAGAAGGTTATGCTGTCTGTTTGATGGGATTGGAAGGGTGTGGTATATTCTGAGCTGCTTCCAAGGAACCAAACGATTAATTCGGATGTTTACTGTCAACAATTGGACAAATTGAATACAGCCATCAAGGAGAAGCGACCAGAATTGGTCAATCGTAAAGGTGTCATAATTCACCAGGACATCTTTGGTCACTCGCCAAAAACTGAGTGAGCTTGGCTGGGAACTTTTGATGCATCCACCTTATAGCCCTGACCTTGCACCATCAGACTACCATTTATTTCGATCTTTGCAGAACTCCTTAAATGGTAAAACTTTCGGCAATGATGAGGCTATAAAATCGCACTTGGTTCAGTTTTTTGCAGATAAAGGCCAGAAGTTCTATGAGCGTGGATTTGCCAGGAATATGGCAAAAGGTTATCGAACAAAATGGCAATTATATATTTGATCAAAGTTCATTCTAAGTTTTATTAAAAATGCATTTACTTTCTTTTAAAAAATCCGCAATTACTTTTTAGGCAACCCAATAGTATGCCCAAAAAGCACAACTTATATCAGATGTACTACCCGTTCTACTACTAACTAACTTGATCCAAATCGGGCAACTATATTGCATATTGTTTCCGTAGGGTAACTTCACAAAAAATATTTGTATATAAGTAATTTATATAAAGAAAATTCTTTGTTAATTTTTGTGTGGATTTGCTCAAGTATTTGGTTTTATAGAAAGCTTTTAATTGTTAGTTGTCATATATTCACCAAATACCACAAAAAAATGGCAGCATTGGTGGGAACCACAAATATACCAACCCCAAAGATAAACTAAACTGCAAAACGTTTTGTCAAGGACATGAAGAGTATGTGGCAATACGCAAACAGTGACAAGCAATTCATTTAAAAAAAAAAGAAAAAGCTGAAATGTTAATTGCTGCTTCAGTTTTGTGTTGAAACACTCAAGTTGCATTCATGTCCATTTACTGACATTGAGTGGCAAGCATAAAGACAATATCAAAAGCAACAGAAACGGGGATAAAAAAAGGACATAAACCCTGGGACTGCTGCGAAAGCTGCTTCATACAAAGTTGGTGTTATATTTGGTATATTATACGCGGAGGAGCTGTCACCTTGGTTTGTATTTCATGACAACAACTTGGCGAACAAAGCAATTGCCATTACCAAGTGTACTATTCGTGCAGCCTTTGAGTTATCATTCAGAAGACAACTTGACGTCATTTTAAATCCAACTTTGAAAGCAGAAACGTTAGACCCACGGCTGTTATTACACAATTAAGGGATTTAACTTAATGTTTCAGCCGAAAATAATTTGTTGGCATCCTTTGGGTAGAAAGACCGATTTTATCTCCAAAAACTATATAATATTGTACCAACTTATATTTAAGAAAAAGGGTGCATGCATTTTTGAACTGCTGCTAAACTGCTTGGAAATAAATGAAGCATATCAGTGCATCCCCTTATTAACTTTCATTTAGCTCTTTTCTGATAATTGCATTTACGAGGCTGGATGATGCACTGATGATGCTCCTCCGACGTTTCTAATTCCAAAGGCCATCATCAAGATCATCACCTAACACTCATTACTTGTTTTTTAGTTAAATTTTGTTAAAAACCTTTGACTTCAATTGAAGCCTTGCCATAACAGTTAGCAACCAAGTCTTCCAGTTGCACCCTTACTTAAAATGTAATAAATACATCACAGTTATTCGCAGTCGATAAACAAAGCTAGACAAAACTCAACAGGTTCCACATCACACACCATGATTTTAGCAGATTCTAGGCAACAGCAAAAATCTTATAAGTTCCAAGTCTTTGAATTAAAAAGAAGTTGACGAAAGTGGGACCTTGACGAAGCCCAAGCTTGTTTTGATATAACCAAACTGCAGAATGCCTTCTGACAACCTGTCATCTTGTATTTCTTTATAAGGAAAAGAAAAGCAAGTTAATTTCTAATCACTTTATTGCAAAGTCCTTTATTATCGCCCTAAAGTCCAAGATAGACAAATCTCTCTCATTTTCCTTATGAATTGCCTCAGCTTCAAACCACTGTGCGTTGCTGTACAAAAGCCTGAAATCAAGAAACTGTGCCTGACTCTGGGAGTTCCATTGGATTGCGTGCTTAATACGTTTGTTATTTGTCGATTTAGCTATTAACATGTCAATTGATTAAGTTGGCATTCCAACCATAGATGAATACATTATTGACCTTGAGAACACATTCTTTAACTTATTCTACAACTTTCGCTATTTAACTAAAGAGCCCTAGCTCGCTAGGAGGCAACCTAGGCAAGATTACTAAAACGCTTCGAAAAAGTTTACTATTTTTTAGCAGTTGATTTCACTTACTGTAACCAAGTACAACCAAAGACACAAGTCAGGCTTAGTCCAGCCGCTAAGAATTCAGTTTACTAAAAAACTTAAAAAACTAAGCCGAAAGATATTTTAAGATAGCACCAAAATCGCGAGTAATTGTGGTTTTTGGGATGGTGTGCATCGTACTGGCACTATATTCCACAAAAGCTTCACGAGTAAAAGCGACTGACATTTGCTGCAATTAATTCGCAATTAAAATTTCTTTTTGGTGAATAATGAAGTCGCGTCTTGGCAGTTTTATATTATTATTGTAATAGACAACCTACAAAACCTTTTTAGTTCCATGCCATAACCTTCGCAACATCTACACATTTTGAAACTTTTTACATAAATCAGTTCGATTCTAATGTTTCCAATAATTTTGTACCCGTAACATGTTCATCGCTAAGCAATTACATTAAATATTTCCTCTGATGCCTTGACAAACGTTCTTTTGTTAAAATTTTGACTATAACTATGCTTTTAGTTTTAAAATAATCTAGATCTTCTGTAGCGAGTTCCTTAAAAAAAACTCATAATCAAAAGGACGTCTGTGCTAAAAACAAGTGAAACAGTAAAATAGTCTTTTCTGGCGACATTTTCTCACATTATTATTTGAATTATTTATGCGTATCATTGAATAGTTTTAATTTTTCTCAAACTAGCAATTAAAATTGCGGTTTCTTCATTTAGAAAATATAAATATTCTTTATAATAAGATATAGATTGCTATTCTACATTAAAGTTGAGCTTTCAATATAAACTGTCTTGATGTAAGGTGTAGAAACTTGGACCTTGAAAGCAGCACAGATGCTCTTCTAAAAAGTCTTGAATGCTTAAAATTTCTTGGGTCGACCACATCGCGAAACAGGAAGTCCTTAGAAGAGTCCATAAAAGCAGGGAACTCCTGACAATCATCAATCGCAGAAAAACAGCATATTTTGGTCATGTGAAGACCAATCAACTAATTCAACTCATTATGGAAGGTAAAATGGGAGGCAGGCTACGCAACATCAGAGAATGGACTGGAATAAGAAGTGTTGAAGATCTTGTTCATCGCACTCACACTCACCAACAGAGGAGTACTTCAACTTAGTTGCAAACATTAATTAATATAAAAAAATTTTAATTATAATATTGATTTTTAATACATTCCACGTGACCGCTTACATTCTGTATAGGATCGCAGTTTAAAAAGAAAAGATATTAACTATATTCGAATTTATGTATTTACTTTTTGTTCGTGTTATTTTGGAGATAAAGTTTAGAAAATGGAGAGAATTCAAGCAAGCAAAAATTGGATTTTCGAAATAGATCTTGTAATATTCGTGTACCCAATAAAATTTGTGAATACGTGAAACCGCCTGAAAAAGTCGGTGTCTGTGTATATATCTAGTTCTCTTAAAGAATTTTCGCAAAGTTGCTTGGGTGTATTAGAAATTACAACCAACTAAAACAAATTCTTAAGCTATTCGTAATGAAGCAAATGTCACTGTAAACTAAGAGATATTCATTTAAAAACTCATTTTAAATTGAAAAAGCCTTGCAATTTTTAACTTACTGCCTATAATTCACAAGTTCTTTAAAAATATTTTTACTTAAGGCTCGCGACTTAACTAACTTTTGTATTCGTTATTAGTTTGAATTAGTTTTCCATTTTATTGATTTACTTTTGCTTGGGCAATTGATACGAGGTATACGGGCATTTTGGAATATTTATAGTAGGAGTATATTTTTCATTAGATTCGCTGATATAATATCAAAAGCAAATAATTGATAGTCATGCAAAATATGCTATTATTTTTCATTCTATAAGAACTTAAATAGTAGTGTTTAGCTAGCACTATGTTGTACCAGCGATTATTTTAAATCGGAATTGTAATCGAAAAAAAGCAATTTAAGTAATTGATATAATATATTCGAATGTAATGTTTCGAAACCGATACAATTATATAAAGATAAGCGAACGATTCAGAATGCGTGTTTGTAATAATCGGATAAATTACCGATTTGAAAATCAGAAATTAATATCATTAATAATAAAATAATATTAAGTGAGCTATGCGTAGCACCTAAGATACATTGGCCTTGCGCGACCCTTAACTAAAGAGGAGAATCTCATAATTAATGAGTTCGCTTGCCGCGTGGGGCAGGCAAGTTGCAATCTCAAGAGTGTTTCTACTTGGAAAGTATTCAGAAATTAAAAAAAATTACTATTATCTCGAATTGGTAGTATTACAATGCAAGTTTCCAAGAACTCAAAAGATTTAATTGTATTGTAGCCATATACATTTTATTTAACAATTTTTTTTATTAAACCAAATGTACCATCAGATCTTATTGACTATGGCTTATATATTCTTACAGCTGGCAATTTTCGAAATGTAACTTATTCAGTTTGGAAAGAGAAGAGAAGAATTTCGAAATTATTATTTCTAAGAAGTTCTATAAGTCAATACTTCTTAACTTAAGGAGTTTATTTACATTGAATAAATATTTAATACAATTCTGGCGTTGTCTCCGCGCTCATTGTATTTGAAGTTTCATAATGGATGTTTTTGTACAGTTATATAGGATGTTTTTTTTAGAGGCATAGAACATTGAATTGCAATAAAACGATTATTCGATTGAAATGAATTTTATTAATCAGATAGCTAATTTTATGGCATTAAATTTCAAATAAGACATTCGGCATATGACCGCCACGGCTGGCTCGGATGTAGTCCAATCTGGACGTGCAATTTTCGAATACTCTTTCAAACGTTATTTCGGCAATAACACGGCGAATGTTGTCTTCCATACAGTTAAGCATTTGTGGCTTATCCGCCTAGACCAATTACTTTATATAACCCCACAGAAAGTAGTCTCGCCGTGTTCAATCACAAGATCTTGGATGCCAATTCAAAACCTGAAATTGGTCCAAACGTATCTTTCAATGAATCTTGTTTGGCTTCAATTCTTTCACTAGTTGGATTTTGTAAGCGCGATCCTTCCGCAAAATCTAGTGCGCAATACGTATTCCGCACAGAACCAGAATTTTCTAAATAAAATTGCACTTGTTGCGATCGTGGTTCAGGCGTGAGTCGGTTGATTATGAATTGCCAATCGAAACTGAGGGTTAGTCATTTCTGAGCTGTTAAATCGGTCGCCATCATGAACAGTAATGCGAACTAAAAGTTATATACCTCGAAAAAAATCACCCTTTTATAAGAAAGTAACTTTTGCTGCAAGCAATCCGGAATTAAAAAGGTTTTGCCTAAAATGATGCAAATCTGTTATTATTGAGCTTGGAGTTGAAGACACTGAAATATACATACTTGACCATTAGAAACTATTTTACAGACAACAGAACGGCCCTTAGGCAAATATTTCGACGAGATAATTAACATTCCTTGAAGCAGAACTATTTATCAAAATTAAATTTAACCAATCGCAACTATTTCACAAAATTGTATTAAAAAGTAAAACCGCAGAAACAAGTCAGTCTGAGAAGAATGCTGTGAATTTTTTGACTGAAAAAGAGTAAATCGCGACTAAATCTCAAGTAACTGTGGCTTTTTGGTTCCTTGAAACAAATCAAAACTCAGCCACATGGCAGCTAAGTGATTCAAGTTTTCCAACTTTTCATAACGCCGTTGGGCTTAAATCAATAGTCGGCACTTTACCGATGGTAAAACTAACAAGAAAACTGAAAATACCGCAGTTTCCTATATATTGTTTGCCAAGTATCGTAGTTGAAAACAATTTACACTTCGTTGTTGGTATGAAGATTGCAAGGACATGCGGCAAAACTACAACCATGACAAGCTGAAATCAGAGTGCAAATATTTGAAACGGTTCACACTGCTATCTGTGAGCCACAATCCATGCAGAGTCACGTTGTCAACCCTAGGTGCCAACCCAAATCCCATTTGGGGACAATGTTTTTCCAAGTCATGTTGGAGAAAACTATAACAAATTTTGTAAACACAATTACGTGCTAAGATGCCCCGACAACAAGTTAACTTAAGGATTAAGCGTTAAGAGCATTCCAATCAGCAACAGGTTGCAAGGTATTACTAGTATTTGATTCATCATTAATTTGCCTCAAAGCTTTAGATGACATCTGCTTTTTCTACTCAATATATATCAAACACTGCCTCAAAAGTCATGGTCATTGGCTCTGTAAGATATTTCAGCTGCTCCTTAAAACTATAATGCAAAGTTGAAACAGCTTATCGTTGTCCCAGTCAAACATTGCGGATTCGCTCATCTGATAAATTTGTCTCCTAAACAGCCGCTTACTGCTTTGTGGCTTATGGAAATACAGAGAGCATGAACTTGATACCACCGAAATCTTTTCATCTGCCAAGTATATCGGCGAATTAGCCGTTTTGGGGTTGTCCGTTTAAAAGCTATGTATTTTTTTTACCTAATATTCATGACATTTGCGCATCTTTTCTGTTAAAAAACCCGGTTATACATACGTTCCCGGATGGTCTCACAACCAAAGAACGACATGATGAACACAATGCCATGATAAATACATTTTCTTAAAAGAGAGACTCAAGAAGCCGTACTTCTATACAGAAGAGCAGCATACACTTTTTCATGTTTGCTTATACTGCAATATGTTTCTGTGTACTATGTAAAGGGTGTTTTTTTTAGAGATGTAGAACTTTAAATTGCAATAAAACAACGATGGATTATTGGATTGACATGAATTTGATTTATGCGAATCTTGTGGGATTACATTTTAAATATGATTTCTGGCATATGAGCGCCACAGCTGGCTCGGATGTAGTCCAATCTGGACGTCCAATTTTCGAAGACTTTTTGAAATATTTGTGGCCATATATCGGCAATAATGTTGTCTTCCAAATGGTTAAGCGTTTGTGGCTTATCCGCATAGACCAATGACTTTACATGGCCCCACAGAAAGATGTCTAGCGATCTAGATCTTGGAGGCCAATTCACAGGGTTAAAACGTGAAATTAGGCAGTCACCAAACGTGTCTTTCAATAAATCGATTGTGGCACGAGCTATGTGATATGTTTCGTTGTCTTGTTGGAACCACAGCTCCGGAACATGATGGTTGTTCAACAATAGTTAGTAATCATGGTTCTATACCGATCACCATTGACTGTAACTTTCTGGCCATCATCGCTTTTGATGAAGTACGGATCAATAATTCCACCAAACAGTCAGTATTTCTGGATATAACGTTGTTTTGACATACACTTAAGCTTCACTTCAAATGCGGCAATTTTGTTTGTCATAGTAGCCATTCAGTGCGCTTAGTCGATAAACAAAATGCACTTCTGAAAATCGGGAACAACGGCAAAATCGTTTTGGGTCTATTTGACGAATCTACGCCTTGCTTGATGATCGTTTGGCTTCAGTTCTTGCACGAGTTGGATGTTGTAAGCACGCAAACCATGATCCTATCGCAAAATCTTCCATAAAATGGATGGTCACAGATCCAATTCCTGTGCTCGATGGTAGATGTACAAAATCATTATTTTCGAAATAAAATTGCTCCATTTGCAAGCGTTGTTCAGGCTCTATTCATGATGAATTGCCAAACCAAACTGAGAATAATCAGTTGACAGCTGTTAAATCGGTGGCTACCTTGAACAGTAATGCCAACTTAAAGTTCTGTACCTCGAAAAAGAACACCCTGTATAACACCAACAATAATTAATGTTGTGCTAGTTTAATAGACACCTGCTTTTTTATACTGTTCTCTGCAAGTAACTAGTCGTATATACTCCTATCGCACCAATTACTATCTTCAAGACCTTCATTCGATATCCATGGTTTTGGAGAAGTTATTTTCCTCATAAGCAGAGTCGGAACTTTATTTCGTTAGATATTGTCAACTGTTGCCAATGCATGGGTTTCGGCAGGCACTCAGCAACGTGCAACCATGGCTGGAGAGTTGAAATATTGTCATGAACGCTGAGAAGTCCTCGCACACCCTCTTAAGCTCTAAGACAGCACTTCTTCGCCTGTCGCGATAAGTGGCGTAGTCATCGCTTGGAAGACGTCGACAAAGTACTTGTGTTCGACTCTGCAACAGTGAGAGAGAGAACAACCTGCAACGTCAACCTATTGAATCACAAATCTTGCCAAATGTTCCGGCTTCTGCAAAGGAGGAGCAAACTACTACACTAAAAACAAGCGACTTCTTTACAAGCTGGGACATATGGTGTTGAAATTTGCGTCACACATAACCGGATTCACTCGCTAGGGTTGCCTAGATATACAACATCTCATCAATGTTTATTCCCTTTGTTAGGTTTACCAATCCATTCAATTAAATTCTCCCCGGCTGGCTTCAGCCTTGACCAATTACGTGTCACTAATCAAACTGCCACCGGAGTCACTTTCATCCAGTTTCTTATAGCCAACAATCTCTACAGCAAGTGCATCTGTCACGATGGTCTGGTGGAAAATACACAAATTACACGAAAAGTCCATAAATAACTTTGTACGGTATGTCACATTTTTATGGTTTTCAGGCGATTTCCTTCGTTTTTGGTACTGACGTTTTCCATTTTCTCCAAACACTCAGTTTCTGTGCGCTCGGCCTTTCACTTTCATTTTCCAAGCTCAATGGCTGAATCCTTTTAACCAAGTTTCCCTTTCCTTTTCCTTTGCCTTTGTTTATAAGCTGGCAGTGCCTGCATATTCCTGCTGATAAAATTGTTTTGCATAGAAATTTTTCACATTTTAGGGTTCTAAGCAAATTTTACATCGGCAATGTAGCGATGCGGAATCGGAAACAGCCGCAACGTGAATGCGCTGACCTTGATAATGGATGCGGTGAATGCCGGAGTGCGTAGGTGTCAGTGGATGGCCAATCTGAAATGTTGTTGTACAAGAGTTGACATTGCTGCTTTAAGGATTTGTTCCACTTGTGTGATTCTGGGCATGGCTAATACTTGTTCAGTCGATTTAAGCCTTTGAATCAAAATTAAAGCTGCCTCATAGAAATATTCAATAAGTTTCAATGTCTATTGTCATTTGTCATGTAAGTATTTTTTCACTTAGTGTAGGGATGGGAAATACGTACCATATATGTAGATGAAAATGTATCCACATAAACATAAGCAGTTTATGTGGATACATTTTCATCAAAGGGTAGACGCATCTTTCACAGCCTGTGACTACTGCTCCATGTACAAGTATATTAAAAATAATTAACTTTGAGTTTAGTTTTAATTAAGTAAAAAGTTTCAGATAGAGTTTCAGATAGAGTAAACGTAATATCTATGGAAATTCGTTACGTTTTATAAATCATAAAGTTACTTTCGGGGTTTTGTTAAAATTTCCTCATTTTCCTTTCCTTTTTATTATATTATCAGTAGTTTCATTTCTACGTCGGTGTTCATATATTTTTCATAAGGTTGGACTTCATTAATACTTTTAAATTATTGTTGAAAGTGAAATAATGTTTTGTTATTTTTATTCGTCGATTTAGAGTTCAATTTGCTCATATCAAATCTTGGGACTAGAAAATTGTCGGAAAGCAAAACAATGAGATTTCTTTGAGACTTGTTTTCAATGTGTACACAGTTTGGGAAAAAAATTAACAAGGACTATGCGGTAACACTATGAAATTAAGCAGTACCTAGGGATTTATTATATCCTACTAAACGACGATTCGAAGTTGCATTGTGATGCATAGTTTCTGAAGGAATTTGGCAAACAACTAAACAGATAAGTGTTATGTTTCGTTTCATTTGATGACTCAAATAGAATGTTTACGAAAACAATTTATAGGCATAAGTTACACTTCGAATTATATTGGATTCCTCTTGGTTCTCGATATGATAATTATTTAGCGTCTAAAAGGCTTCAAACAAATAGTAAGTACGTAGACTGAACAACAAATTTCCATCAAATATAATTTTTTAATTTTTATTACATCGCTTTAATTTATTGTATTTTCTCATAAACTAACTAACAATAAGTTTAAAAATCTTAATGATAACTAAGTTTTTCTCCAAACTGATCTGCGATTAAGCGTCACTTAAACTATATTCGCTGGGTTGGTAGGTCTTTTCGGCGAAGACGGGATCGACTGCTGAGCTGCCAGCAAAGTTTGCTGGTGTATGTTTCCTTGATTTCCGAAATTATATTAATGAATGGTGGAATATTCAAGTCTCTTTGGATGTTTTCTTTCCGAACGTACCACCGTGCCACAGTGATGATTCTCAGACTCTTTGATTGCGCTCGCCGTATGATGTCAATGTTGCTGTTGCTGGCATTCCCCCATAGTTGTGAGCCGTAGCTGCAGATTGGTTTCAGTACAGAATTGCAGAGTAGTATCTTGTGGTCCAGGCTGAGCGTGGAGCAGGCGTTAATGAGCCAGTGTAAGTTGTTGGCTTCGAGTCTAAGATGAGTTTTTACTGTCAAGCTGTACACCTAGGTACGTTAGCTCTTCTGCTCTTTGAAGTAGTATTGGGTTGAACAAAAGTGGTGAGCAATCTTACCTGCTAAGCGTTAGTGCTACATGCTTACATGTGATTATTGAAAATAACTCATGCCTGATTAATCCAAAATAAGTGTATTTATTAGTCTATTCTTTAAACTTAGCCCCGAACATTATTTCGTTAATTGGTAGTGAAATTTCCAGGCTGTTCTTAGTCTGATGCTCCGAGCATTACATGGATACTATTAAAGGTGGCCTGTTTGGGCGTCACAGGCGACCCTCTATTTCATTCATTGATTCTAGGTGAACACGTGGAGGCAGCATTAACTACTCCGGGCACCAGATATAAGACCTTTCAATTCGGATCTTGGTTGTATCGTAACTGAGTTAGGTCTACCAGTTGAGGTAGAAGCAAGTGAGTTTTAAATAACTTTGTAAGAATTAATTATGGGTTATCTCTCCGCACTGTATTCAGGGATCATAAGCTTCATGCAATCGCTTATCATGAAACATGTGGTAGATATAATCCAGAACCATATAGGCGCCATATTCCAGAAAAATTATTGCAATGGATACAGAAATAAATCATAGCACTTTATACCACATGTAAGGAAATTTTTATTTTTGAAAAGGAGTTAAGTCCCTGTGTACTACTCTTGATATGTGGGTGTGCCAAATTAGAGTTGTGCGGCAGAAATTCAGATGCTGGATCATGTCATCAAAAATAACCACCACAACTACGATTAATGGAGTGTATCATAACCAAATATTGTTAGATTTTGTCAATCGTAATGCCGTATCGTTTGGTCATAAGTATGAAGTACTTAGAAAGTAGAAGTACTTAGAAGTACGAAAAGAAAACTGCCAAATTTATATAAAATTTTTTTTTTGTCTTGATCCAGCACATTCAACTGGAAGAAGTGTCAATAGAGAGCATTGGAAATACTTTATTATTGTATTGTATAGTGTATTTTAGATTCCGTTTTTTTGTATTATTATTATTACATCCTTTAAAATAAATTACAAAATTAAAACTAAGCGCACTTCTGGTTGAATGGTTAAATCAACAACCAAAACTGCCGCTTTTGGAGTGAAGCTAATCCTCAAGTGCAGGTCGAAACACCACATCCCCATACATCCTGGTGGAATCATTGGTCCGTACTTCATCAAAAACGATGATGGCCAGAACGTGACAGTCAATGGTGATCGGTTTAGAGCCATGATTGCTAACTTTTTCATTCCTGAATTGAAAAACCATGATGTCCAGCAGCTGTGGTTCCAACAAGATGACGCAACATATCACAATCGATTTAGTGGAAGACACGAATAATTTCACGTTTTAGACCTGTGAATTAGCTCGACTCCAAGATCTTGTGATTTAATACCACTCCTGCTGCTGTCAATCAAATATAAATACACCGAATTTGGCAGATTTAAGTTGAAAAACGAACGAATTACAATGATTTTAGCGCAATCTAGAATTTTTCTATCGATTTAAGATAATTGGCACAAAGTACCTATTTGGTTGCACAAACCCCGCGCACTTCATCATATTTCCCGTATCGATTGACATTTCATACCATTATTATTCAACTGGCAATTATTTTTCTTTCATTAACCCAAAACCCCATAAATGGTAGAATTGGTCGTATTACTGCAGCCATGATGAGAGTCTGGATTATTTGTAATCGAACAATGGAAATAAGCACCAAAATACGCTGAATTAGGCAACATAACCGCACTATTGGATGTAGTATATCGGAAAGGTTTAGAGCAAACGTTTGGTAGGCAGGGAGTCTATTTTGTCATTATTGACTCATTGTGGGCAGCTCATTACCGAATGAGAGTTTGAAATAAAAGCAACTATTTGTGTCAATTTGTGGAACTCCGGTATGCCCAATAGCAAAGGGGCGTACGCGTTTGGTAGGAAATGTTTCGCATGGTCGAGTCGTTTTGCGTATAGGATTGATAATCGACCGTGACTGAGCGAAATTGTGATACTGCGTCTGGTTTCGCATTCGCACAATAGGTCCAGTACAAGTCGTAAGTTTGTACATATGAAAACTATACTTGGTTCTTCGGGGTATGCCATGCAATCATGAACCGGGTAGCCTGAATCCATCCAGCGTCCGGCCATATTCATCAATGCAATTAACTCGTTAAATAGAACAAAGAACATGATAAAATACTTTACAATGCAGAGATTGTCAAGCAAGTTCTGAATTCTGTAGAGCGAGACCTTGACAAGGCAGCAACTAGAGTGCGAGTATCGAGTACCGAGCCTCGTTGGGTGCTTGAGAAAACTGTAACCACATGGGATGTGCCTAAGGTAACTTGGAGGAACTACAAGCTGTATTTATTACCAAGAATTAATTCAAACTCATTCAGCTTATGCCATCTACATATATTGCGAAACTCAGTATTTTAAATGATCTCAGGGAGAATAATGCCGAATGGCGGAACATATTCTCGGCTACCGGAGTGTTTTGCTATAAAACTGCTGTCTAATACCATAATGTTTACAGATAAACGCTTCGAAGTACAACCAGGGCGTGCATAAATGTCTGAAACAGCTTATAATGAGAAACCCAATGCAAGCAAAAACAAGTCTCACTATTGTGAGACTTCCGACAGACCTTCGCCAGTGACAGGTTTTCGCAAAAAAAGTTACGAAAAAAAAAACAATTTAAGTGTTTTTTTATTTTGAAAACAGCCAAAAGAAAACTGTGAGATAAACACACCACATCAATAGATACAATGATTCGGACAAAAATCCGTCTTACGCTGTGGCAACGTCTTTTACCATAACACGAAATAAGGACATTTGCTATTGATTAATGAGCGTGCCATGGAATGCACAGCAAACACAAATTGATTCATTGCGTCTTCCAACAGCCTACAGAAACCCCCAATGACAGCAATCAGCGAGATATTTCAGTTGTTTGATATATTAGTAAGAAAATTTCATACTGCTGACCCATGCAGGGATTTAATGTTTTAGGAAACGATGATGTACAAGTGTTTTTTTCCAGCTGAGAATTTTATATGATTAAAAGGGATGAATTTTTTATTATTATTATTATTATTATTATTATTATTATTATTATTATTATTATTATTATTATTATTATTATTATTATTATTATTATTATTATTATTATTATTATTATTATTATTATTATTATTATTATTATTATTATTATTATTATTTTGAGAACTTAGCCTATCTATTATCATTTTTCAATTTTGTCTATTCTGAGCTAAATACCTTAATTTAGTTATCGACTTCTTCGTTTCGTTCAGAAGAGTACGTCTCCGCGTAGTCCTAGGGCGCCCCTTGCGTCTAGTACCAATGGGGTTCCAGGTATGGGCGCAGTGTGCAAGATTTTTCGGGTCTCTGCCGCACCTGTATTCTCGTCTACTGATGTCGCTTAGGTAGCCTTTTTGTCCAGTTCACTCCCATAATCGCCCGATTAGAGATTCATCTAGACTCTGGCCTATACCTACTATGCCCCTGAGACATCGGTTGACGAAGCATTGTAGCTATTTTTTGAGAGCATTAGTGATATGCCAGGTTTTGCTACCGAACAGTAGTACCGTCTTAACGCAAACATTAAAAATTTTCAGCTTGGTTGATCTTATAATGACGGTGGAACTCCAAACTTGAGAAAGCGCATCAAAAGTACGTTTAGCTTTCTGTAGGCTCCATGCGGAGTCAGCCTACTACCTTGGTATTCAAATTGCTCTCTTAACTCTAAGTTAAGATTGTCAACGGAGTGTGGAGTTTGATTACGAGAGTTAACGTGCATGGTTTTCGGTTTGCCACAATTTATCTTTAGGCCAGTTTTGAGAGAAACATCAGACTGGGAATTGATCATACTTTGCAACTCACTGTGGTTCTGTGAGAACACAACTATATTGTCGGCGTAGGCGGGATTATTTAATCGAATGGACGCCCCAGATATCCTTGCTCTCCTAAATGTGAGTGCATATGAGAATTATGAGAATTGTGGACAACAGAAGAATGTAAGGTCTGCACATTGAAAAGATAAAAATAAAGAAATATAAATTAAATAGATGAAGCCGTTGCATAATTTTATTATTTGCTAGTAACGGAAGAATTCAAATTTATTTTTTGATTTTATATTTTTAAAATGCATTTGCCTTTTTATTTTTTTGTTTTCAGGAATCACTAGGTTTTCCTACATTTCTGTGTGCACTCCTTTAGCCCAAGATAAAAATAAATCCTTACTGTTATGTAAACTTTACAAACAAATAAAAGCTTTGAAATATATATACCTGTCCAAAGTTATAAGGTCTCGCAAATAGATTCGTATACTACTATATAATAAGAAGCACAAGACTTAATTGTTGGACTGGAAGCATGGAACGCCGCTATTTTGCGCATGGAATTATCAGACGACACTTTTTAATAGGCACAGTCTCAGCTTCGGCTTCCCGTGTCATCGCTGAGATAACTCCAATCTATCGCACGGCTGATGAGAGAAAAAACTCCACGAGCTCAAGCGGAAAATAGATTTAAGCTCTCCAATAGAACGAACTGTCAAAGAACATACCATTACAACTAGGGAAGAAAGACAGTTAATACAAAAAGCAGATGAAAAGCAACATATAGCCCCCGGTTGGGAAGAAAGCATGAGGAGGGAACTACTATCTGGCGTAGTAGTTTGCTGGATACAAATATTTTCGTCAACTCCTTTAAAGAACTATACGCGGCATATATGATGGTGCTGAAGGTTGTGATGTAAATCATACTTTCTTTGTCTGAAAAGACCATAGATAAATGGTTAGGTTGGCTAAAAAAAATGTACATGTCGAGAAACAACATATAGTGAGCTTTCCCCAAAGTAATACCTATATCAACCGCACCCCTCTACCCACGAAATCTCATCATAAGCATTTGGTTGCCAAGTTTTCTAAAGAGGGGAAATCTCAGCTCTTCCTGCTTCCCTGTCTGATTTCCTTGTGCGAAATAACGTACTCATATAATAACTAACTAATATCTCGCGAGTACGGATAGTTTTTTATACAATTGGCACTTCTCAATTTCTCAGCAACTTTCAAAATCAGTTATATTGGTACGTATAATTCCCACAGGGAGCAACAAAATGTGGGAAAACTGAACTTCCTTTCGTTTTTCGTTCCTCACTTGTGAGCATGTCGCTCTCTAAGGGAATCTTAACACTGGGCTATTTATATTTGAGTTCGTCACTAGATTCCCATAACTTGACAGCATTATCTCCAACAATGGCGGCATGGATGATGACGTCACAAACCGACTTGCCAAAGCCCGATCAGCATTTGGCAGACTTTACCGCATCTGGAGCAACAAACAAATCAGCAGGCGAACAAAGCTACGGATCTACAATGCGTGAGACACGGCTTACCAACAAAAAGATGACACAGAGACTGCAAGTCTTCAGTAGCAAATGCTTGAGGATTATATGAGGGATATTCTGGCCAAACAGAATATCCAATGCAGAGTTGGCTCGTGTCACAGGTAAGCCCCCTATACACCTTCAAATAAGGAAGAAAAAATTAAGGTGGATGGGACATGCTTTCAAAAGGAACTCAAGCAGTATTGTCAGAATGGCACTGGACTGAAACTCCCAAGGCAGCAGACAGATCGGTAACCTAAGGCGACCTGTAGAAGATACATCCTTTAAGTACTGGCCCAGGCGAACACAACATGGGACAGAGCTAAACAGACGGCGCAAAACAGAGTTCGATAGAAGGTTCTTGTAGAGGTTCTAAGTTCCCAAGCGGGAAAAGAAGCAAAGAAAAAAACATTTCTTTTTGGAACCTCAGTTAGGTTAGTTCTTGCCATAGGAAGAGTTAATCTTACTTTCGTAAAAATATAAAATATAAGAGGAATCCTTTGTAATGCCATGTGTATCATAAGAGGCTGTCAACCTCATAAGAAGAAATTTTAATCAGTTTCTCTTTCAGTCGAACTGATATTTAGGGTCTTTCATGTTATTGTTATAAAAAACTATTCGTGCAGTTTTTCTCAAAGATATCTACGTTTCACTTTGTGTTTGATTCACTTTCAAATGTATTTGGGTAACACTTTATTTTCTTAACAAATATCATATTTTTACTTACATTAAATTCACTTTTCTCCATTTTTTTAACTCAATTACAAAAGCTTTTTAATTTAACGACATTTTCGTAATGGCACAACGGAAAATCACGTAGTGCATGCAGTTGCGCGACCACAGCCAGGGCTTTATATTTTTTAATTTAATTTTAAATGCATCTGTTTCTCGGTAAGTAAAACATACAGTTGGTTAACGCCATTTTAATTGTAAGCTTCCTTCACAATGCCGGTATTGACAATGCAACAGGGTATCTGGCAACATTTCCAGGGATTCCACTGAACTGAAATATTACAGAAGTAAACATTTTTACACATTGCTCTTACTTAAGCATTTAATCATCACAATCATTCACACAAGCCTTTCGGCACCTACGCACGACATCCTGCATATTCCAATTTCCCAGAGTCAACAAATTGAAAAGATGATGACGTGATGATAAAGTTATGAGCATGTCCTTAATAATTCAATTTAAGGATATACTATATTTTCATATGCTAGTATTTGTTGGGTTTGATATCGAATCCCACGCTGCTTCAATCAATTCTGGCATTGCTTAAAAATTCTTGAGGCCTTGGTAAATTGTGTGTCCAAATAAATTTGCTTACATATATCGATTTACATTGAAATTGAAAAAGATTAAGTTAAGATTTAAAAACTGTACAAGTCAAAAATGTATGCAAAACACTCATAAGCAAGTGGTTGAGCCAAAAGTATGATTAGGGTGACCAAAGAAGTTTATATTACTACGCCCGATTCACAGTGGTGCCAAAAGCCAAAAACCTGGCCAAAAATTGCGTCGTGTACAGAGAGCTTTTTGGGTCAATATATGCAAATCTGGTATTAAAATTTATGACAACGAAACGTATGACCCAAAATGGTGGTTAATTTGACAAAAGTTATACCTCAAGTCGGAGAATTATATACTTGGCTTTTATGGCTCAAGAAATTCAAATCTGTTATCTTGACTTAATGTCACATATATAATACCGATGATTAAAGATGATTTATCCTGATGGAATAGAAGTAAACGAACTGTTTATTTGTAAAGCAACTTACAGTTCTTCATTCGAACATGCAGAATCACTGGTAACTGCAATAATATCAGTCATAAGGGTACAAACAGCTGATGATACCAGTAGTTCCAAAACTTTTGCTCTTTTTTGGACTGCATTTTCGATAAACCTAGATTCGAAGCTGCCAAGAGCGTTTTCCATTGTTTGAGTTTGCGTGGAAGTTTGGCAACCCGATATTTTGTGCTATCGAAGGATCGCTATATGAAACAAGCATAAACTAAGCACAAAAATCGGTAATCGTTTTTTGATTGGCCAGCTTTTTTGGTTCTTTGGATCTTTGTGCGATTGTCCGTATCAACTCACAGGTGCTAGGTAACCAATTCTCCCGAGTTAGGTTATTCTTCGAGTGGATGCAAGTATATTTTGTTATTTTCATATCAGATATATATGAGATAACGCCTATAGAGATGTTTTGCACCATCCCAAAAATAACAGTAACAAGTTTGTTGTATTTTGATTGTTTTATCAGATATTGTGACCCAAATCAACTTAAAAGTTTCTTTTCCTTTCTTTTCCAAATATTATATCAAATTTGATTGAGTGTAAGTTTCACATAGTAATTATAACGAAAACTATTAGAAAATTTTGTTTTTTAATTAGAAAACATTTGGTAATGAAGCGTTTATGTTGCGTAAGCAATATTACTAATTTAATTGCAGAAATTCCTAACAGTGTATCCCAAAAGTGTTCGGTATCAGTATCTACAAAGTCTAAATTTTGAGATATTTGATATATTTTATATATTATTGACGATCGTTGGGTATTAAAATATAGTTGTGCTTCCATTTATAAATATAACAAATAACATACAATATCTAAATGTTTTAATTTTTTTTTATTTTATAATAACAACTTACGCTAAGCGGTATATTATATCATGACGTAGATTTAATCCCTGTGGGACGGCCGCGAAGCAATGCTTCACAGGGAAGTCACCTTCGTCAGACAAGCCAGCTTATCCGCTACAACCTGCGAAGCTCCGTCATTGCGGTTCCAGCGAAGTGACCCACTGCATGCCAGACACCATACACTGTCTAGCATAATTTTCACCAGACAGTTAGACTCCAGCCGCTCGCAAAACTGTCTACCTATCGCGATTAAAGCAAGCGCACTTGAATAGGTTGTGCTGAGCATCTTCTTGGATACCTCTCCCACAGCTTGGACAGTCACTATTCTCCTCGCGTCTAAAACGGAACAGATAGCTACGGAAACACCCTTGAGCAGTTAATAATTGGTTGAGATGAAAGCTCACCTGTCCGTGCTTCCGGATTATCCATGTACATATGGGCAATTATTTAATTTCCGCTTGAAGACAATTCCTTGGGCTGCCACCAACGTTGCCCTCAGTAGCGTAATTTTTGAGGTTACTGAGAATAAGTTGAACGTATTTAGACAGCGTTATGTGCACTGGGTGAGTTGACCCATTGTGATCGTGGGCGAGTTGCTGTCATTGAGCTTTGAGTCAGGATGGCTTGTGCACCGGTTTCCCTAGAGAGTATGCGCATATCGTCGCCTTATCACTGATCATTGGGTGTGCATGAGCATCACAGGGTCTACTGCACAGGCAGTTGACGAAATTGAACCGTAACTCACTACCTTTGATCTTAATGCGCCGTCCCGATGTGACAGACAGCTTTTTACTCACTCGCAGAGATACCAGATCCATTATCGGGGTGAACTGCTATTTGATTGACCTCTACCAGCTGTGTGCAGACGAAGAGAATGATATCCTCAACAATTGAGCAACAGAACTTAACGAGTAGATGTTTGCTGTCTTAGCGGTCAAAAGATCATTACTATAAACTTTTGACCTAAGGAGGGTAGCTGAAAGCTTTGCTTCCGTGTCGAAATCTTAGATTAAAATTTGGTAAAACTGGCTGCTGCTGAACTAGTCCAGTGAAACAAGGACACCACAGGAAGACAGTGTAGTTTAAATTATTACTAGTTTCACAGTCGTACTCTACTCTACTCATACTAGAGTACAATTATTAGCGTTGCAGTAGCCGTAGGCACCAGAAAATCATGTGTCATACTGATGAAGGGTATAAGGTTTCCCAACAGACCACGGGTGTGACTTGCAGCAGCAAATATGTCGTATGCAGTCAAATGCCGGGGTATTACAGTCGCCTGGCGATTAATTTCCTTCTATTATCTTGTGTCCTTACATAGTAGGCAGGCTGAAGTCACTAATGGCTTGGCAAGCGTACTTTGCGTCGACTATGTATGCCGGACTCATGGTGCCTTCACTGCTCGATGAAAAGTTGCTACATGCATAGCGGCTTACATATGTGGGCCATGGCACTGTTTCATCCACAAAGCCAGAGTTCCACGGAAATTCTTTCTGACAGGCCATGAATGGCATTACTGCAGATAAGGTGCTTTAAGTGAAAAACCCAAAGTGTTTCACAGTTGTTGTGCTCTATAGTACGTACAGTGTTTAAAATTAAAAACATAATTGCTCAGTAATTGATTTACTCGAAAACAATAACGATTCGTTACTAGATGTTCCTGAGACTCACAATAGAACGAAAATTTGAATAGCTAAATACAAGAATTACTTTACCAAAATGTCATAAAATACAGCAAATTAAGAATCTGGCAATTTAGATATAGAAATTGCCTTTGAGGCCTGTAGGCTTAAAAAGCACAAAAAATTTAGAAATATTGCATGTAAAAAGTATGTTTGTAGTCACCACTTAATTCGTGCGAAAGTAGTCGATGTTGCCAGTTTTCAGTTTCAGGCAAATTAAATTGTTACTTGTTTCTGGGCAGCATATTCTCTACCAAAGAAAAAAAACAGTTGGTTACTGCTAGCCCATTCGCTCAACTCATTTATAAAGGGTGTTTTTTTTAGAGGTATAGAATTTTTAATTGTAATAAAACAAGGATTGATTATTCGAATGACATGAATTTTATTGATTCGAAAGACATCTCGTGGCATTACATTTTAAATATGATTTCTGGCATATGACCGCAACGGCTGGCTCGGATGTATTCCATGGTAGACGTTCAATTTTCGATGACTTTTTCCAACATTTGTGGCCGTGTATCGGCAATAATACGGCGAATGTTGTCTTCCAAAAGGTGAAGCGTTTGTGGCTTATCCGCATAGACCAACGACTTTTCATAGCTCCACAGAAAGTAGTCTAGCGGCGTTGAATCACAAGATCTTGGAGGCCGATTAGGCAGTCACCAACGCGTGTTTCAATAAACCGATTGTGGTACAAGCCAAGATCCTTCCGCAATATCTTCCATAAAGTGGATTCCAATTACGCATCGTACTGCGTCTCTGGGTATACGAGTTATCAATAAGAGAAAACGTAGTTTGAAAATGGTCTATGGTCAATCGAATTAACTGCTCTGATGGACAATTTTGTCGGCGATAAAATTACGAATTCCGCACAGAACCATTATTTTCGTAAAAAACTGCACTACTTGCAAGCGATGTTCAGGCGTGAGTCTATTTGTAACGAATTGCCAATGCAAGCTGAGAATAAATCACTTGACAGAATTTAAAGCGGCCGCAATCTTGAATAGAAGTGCCAATTTAAAGTAATATTCCTAAAAAAACACCCTTTACAAATAAGTATCTAGCCATTCTTGCATTCATCATATATGGCTACCATAACACAAGGGCTCGCGACTTGGGCTCGATTGTAAAAATATCAATTTGCAGCGACCGCGGGACAAGGAACACTCCAGCAAGTTTACGCGACTCTGCGTGAGTACTTTTTGCTAAATACATTGGAGAAGAATTCACAACGCCAACGATATAAAAGATGATCCATTCTTTCATGGCATAAAATGACAGGAGTTACGCGTAAAGCGTCGTGAAGCACCTTACAAGCCTGTGTTCACTTCTGAGAATGATGAACAAAATTTTTGTGCTGAGTTCACATATTAACAGTCCGAGAATCCTGAATGTGATGTGCCGCCCATCAATAATGCCTGAGCATTTAGAGCAAATGCGGCGCGATAGTGGTAATTGCGATATTGAGAGCGAATGACAACCAGGGACTACAGAATATACCCACGCGACCTGATGATCTGAGCTGGGAAGCCGCACAGTATCGGGCTTATCAGTAGTAGTCAATAATACAAGCACAGTATTTATGGCCATGGATGTACCTCTGTCCAAAACTAACCTCTTGCGCCATGGATCGTAATATCCATTCACATGTTGTTTCCTATATCGAAACCCACAATTTAATGCCGTCTGGAAATTATGCAGTTGAAGCACACCATCAATATAAGCAAGCTAGTGTATGTGTCTGTCTGTGGGTGTGTGATAAAAAGCTTTGCATTTTTTATAAATAATAACTCCATTGGAAGCATTCAGCTTTGAATTATAGTTATGTGGGTTCCTTGACCCTGCTTATATGACATGCACATGACCGCAAGGTGACTGAACTTTGAGCTGGCAACCCAAAAGTTAATTTGTTTCCCAGTCGCCAAGTCTAACTTCCATTAAAATGTACATACAAACGGGCATTTGATAAAGGTCCTGACTGCTGCTACTAAGACTGTTCCTTTGGACTTAATCGAAATTGAGTATTTCTCCAAGGAATGCCTCATGTAGGAAAATCCTGTCTTGAGCTATATTACAAATTCAATTCAAATGGTTTATTGGTTTATTTGGTTTCGAATTCTGTTCTTATATTGAAACTCTGTCATTTAAGTATTTAATTCGAATAAATGAACTATTAGGATTGCAATAAAATGATTAAAACAACTTGTTGAACATATCAATGTAAGTGAATCAGAATTGGACTGTTCCAAAAAAGCCCAAAAATTCTACGGAAAAAACTTCTTTGCAGTTTGTATATACCTGAGGTATAAGTCGTAAGCTGCAAAAAAGTTTTTACTGTGTCGAATTTTTAAATTTCATTCAATTTGCATCCAACAAATGAACTCATAGATGATATATATTAAATAGGTAATATCATACACAAATTTTGTTCTGATCCGAAAATACCAGCACTTACTGGATTCGTGGAAATTCGCGAAAAACAAGTAGATAGCCTTTACTTAACCCTCTGTTGTGCACCCGGGTCTGGCCAGACATATTTCATTTTTCGACGCTAATTACATATATTTATATTTTACGGTGCTTCCAGGTACCGTCCTAAAATGTAATTCTCTATCGATCTATGAAGAAATATATTTTTTGAAAAGTCCTTAGAAGTGATAGTAATAAGAACTTTAATAGCCAAAAAAGCCACCTTACTTTGTGCGGCCGTTGTCTGGCCATACCCCTATACCTCTGCATACATTTGTATGGGAATATATGGGACTTTGAAACGCATTTTATATAAATTATCCAAAATACAGTACAAAAATTTACGAAAAAAAAATTTGTATTATTTTCGAACCAAATGTTGTTTGGCTATTATTTTTTCTTGAGTAGGTAGTTCAACATATTTGGAAACGGTTGAGAAAGATGAAAAACAACAAATATTTACTTGCTTATTATATAAATGCGTTTGAAAATCCCAATCCCATCCCGAGAGGTATAGGGGTCTGGTCAGACACAGGCCGCACAAATATAAGGTTTTGAAAAAGGTGCACAGGTACATTCCTTTGTTTTTCTAGCCATATACTGAGTAGATCATAAATCTAAGTCCGCATGAAAGACCAAAGGTAACAAAACAAAATCTACTTTAATTCAAAATTGTTTCTAAACTATGACTTTCACTACAAAAATTTTTGATTATCTGACAAAGGTAAGTCGTTTGGATGATAAATCCCTAGTAAATTTCTATTCATTCAATTCAAGCGGATTTGGCTAAAAATTATGAGTCCTTCTTCTTTTCGAGCAACCTTTAATAGCGATATCCCTCTGTTCCATCTTTGGAGCAATGACAGTGTAGTTAAGGGGAATTCATATTTTTTTATATGAAACTGGCTTTTATTTCCCATTGATCCTCGAGACGCATGTTTAACATCTTGGACGGTATCTGGTGCCATCGTTCACACGTGATTCAATTGAAATGATTAAGTGGTGTGTATCTTTATAGAATACACTATATTATTATTGTTAAAAATAAATTCTGTAAATATATTATCAGCTTGCGCTGGAGTGGAACCCTCAGGGCACGAGACGCCGCGGTCGACCCCCAACAACTTGGGGAAGAACGATTCCGAAGAAAACCGGCAAATTGCTTAACAAGCTTCGAGCAAATACAAAAGATAGGGACAGCTGGAAGTGCTATGTTAAAGCCTTAAGCTCCTAGAAGGAGTATGGATAATTTTTTTATACTTTAGGTCTAAAAATCACGGAGAGGACAGCCATTAACAATATTATACGAAATATGGCAGCAATCGAACAAAACTTATCTCACAAGCATCGAGATCCCTACGAAGCTATAAGGAGAGAGCATATGCATCCACACATTACGATAAGCAGCAGATTTATCTTTTTTGCGAAAAAAAAATTCGATTATTTTAAATTTTGCAAGGTCCACAGGAAAAAAGTGCAGAAGTGAATGAGAATTTTTTTGCAATAAAAATAGTTTTATCTGATCTGAAATTACCGCTTTTATTTAAAATTAATGCCTTTGGGCATATTAGTAAAGAGTGTAGTTCTTCATTTATAGGAATTCGATGTGAAAAAATCTATATATATTTACAATAGAAAGGAAATGTTTTATTTTCATGTCTGCCTTTTTTCACATTTAACAATGGATAAATGTTGCAAATTGATGAATTGAAAACCTTGAAGCGAACATATGACAATATTGTTTGACATAAACCTTTTAACAGGTAATGGAAAAATTAAAAAACGAATCGAAACACCTGTGCGTCAAACATTTTTTTCATCTTATTTTAAGTTTAAAACTCAAACAATGCAAAAAAATGGAGAGCAAATTGTAATTAAAAAGAATAATAGGTTGTTGTATAGGCTGGTAACCTTATCTTAATAGCAAACCAAAATATGTGCAGCTGACGTCGTAAATCAATGATAACAACTTTACAATTAATTATAAAGATAACATGGAAAGATGGCTCACATCGTAGGTCAGATAAGAGTTTTGGCACTGGGACGGCAGTCACAGGCAATATTAAGTATACGTACGTGCACAAATTAAATTCCACTTAATTTTATTTTTGATATAATTAAATTCCTTAGGATGTGCTCGCGACAGCACCTTCTACTTGAAGTTTATATAGAAATCAGCAAAAGTTTTGACATTTATCTTTTATGGAATACGGCAATTATGTGAAAATATTGCTCTACTGACTCTGACATGCGACATCGAAATTTTGAGTATAATTCTTTTGACTACCTTTCATCACCCTTGATGGAATACATTTGACAACTTCATTTGTGCTCTGCATGAAAAATCCGTCAGCTTGGTGGTGCGTTACTTTATTATAATGATAGGAGTTGAAGTAATTTGAAAGATTTATTAAGAAGGATTTATTAACAAAAAGTCTGCATTGGATTCGAAGAAAATACATAAATTTTGAAGAAGTTACGAGTAGTAATATGAAATAAAAGGAAGGCGAGCAAATCTGAAGTGGGTGAAACATTATATCAAAAACAATCATGTTGATGTGTGTCAGAGACCTGTTTTACCACAAGATAACTTTTCTATCCCGTTGCACACTGGTGACATTTTATGATTTGTTCAGAATATGATCATGATGGCCATATGAGTTTTCTTAATATTTTTAGTGATTTCAAGAAATATTTGATGGGAATTTATGGTTGTTATATCGCATAGCTCCCATGCGGTCCAAAGTTAGGAGTTTTGCACTAAATTTAAGTTCTTTTTTTATAGCTACAGTTTGTCAAGAAATTGTTTTCACACTAAAAATAAATTGTATTTTTTTGCTTTAAAAAAAACCTAACTTGATGCCAAAGACGAATTTTATGGAATATGTCTTACATATGGCATAACTTCATTTTCTTTTTTTATGGCTACAGTTTGTCAAGAAATTGTTTTCACACTAAAAATGAATAGTATTTTTTCGCTTTCAATGTTATCTTTAATTTGATTTTATGTTTTTTTTTTTTTGATTATAATGTTAATGTAATATGAAAAAAAATAATAACCCAAGTTTGCATAGGCTTGCCGTTAGGAAAGTATTTTCACATGTGGTAGTGAAATTTATCAAAGTGAGCATCGTTCAAGTTATTAGTTTTGCGAAATTTAGAAATGCCTGGCGAAAGATTGAGTTTTGGGTCTAGTCGTGCAGCTGATTTATTATAATCATCATTTGGACAAATATGTCGTGGAATCGTCAAAAATGTTTTCTAAGTTCTATTTATAACCTCATTAATCGCGTAGAAAACTAGGCCAGATTGGAGTCAAACATATCTAATTCGCTCGACCCTCGTATTTAGTCCGGGCACACAACAAAAACTATTCCTTTCGCGAGGTTGTTCTTGTACGGGGTTGTGAGTGCTTCACAATGTAAATAAATGGGGCACGGAACAACAAACGATGTGTTCCATGTACACGTATTAGGGTTCGGGTTCATATGATTATATGTAGATGATATCCTTCTCTCATTGTAGATATGGTATTGTCTGCACAAAGTGATTGTGGGTGTAAACATGCATGCATATATGCATGGGATTTAAATTGTCTGTGCACGCGTATAATAATATACAATGTGTAGCGAGTCCTGGAGCTGGGTTTTTATTGCCGAAGGCTCATAAATTAAATTTCTTTTGAGCGCACAAAAGAAGCACATTACCCAAATACCAAAAGATTCACAATAGCTCATTTATTGTTGTATTATATGTAAATACGTACGGATTGGTATGATATATGAAGTAAATATATATATATGTGTAGCTTTTTGGAATACATGACCTAGAGTTGCTTTGTGTATATGTGCTAGGATTCAAGTAGTTGGACATACTATTAAAATAATGAGATTTGTTTTTAGAACTTAGATGCCTGTTTGCGATATGAGGTTTGATTGAAATATCTGCTACTTGTGAATTTTGTGTTCACAAGGCATAAGGTCGTTAAGATAAAAATGTGTGATGCGCTTGATCTGATTGCCCGAAGTTTTTTTTTCAGCCTCAATGCAATGCTTGGTTCCAAAAAGTGCTTTCAAAATAATATAATTTTTCAAAATGACTCTTTAAATTTAAAAATTTAATATTATACATAAAATCAGAATTCAAGTTAAAATTCAAAGTTAAAGTTTTAGCCGATTGTTTCAAAATATAAAACATTATCTGTTCCTAGCAGCACCAAGGATTGGATATTACCTGAGCTCTCTAGCACACAATGCTTCTTGTAGTTATGATAGCTTTTGGTTGCTTCCTTGCGCTTATGCCTTCCGAGGTCGTGGGTTCGCAACCCAATCATGACAAGAGGCATAACCATTTGTACGTTTCTCTTAAAAAAATGTTTTGGCAGTCCTTGGGCAGTCCGAGGCCTGCGTCGATTCCGGTGTGTAGGACCGACTGCCGTGCAGCATTGCGTGTTGCAACAGGTTGCCATGCAATCACGTACGGCGACCACCTTCACCAAGAAGTGGTCATATTACCCCTTAGAGACCACTGCCGTTTGCTAACTAAGCAATTCCTGCTTAACTCCACCCTCCCCTCCCAACCAAACCACCCCATAACCCATAATCCCATGTCAGAGAGGCCTAGACCTGTCCGTTCAGATATCCGCAGTGAGCTACCTGCCATTTCCCGAGTAGCTCACCTTCCACTAGATATAAAGGACAGGCTTCAGATTATCCACACGGAGTCAGTGGATAACTACATCTCTAATTTAAGGCCTAACCCAGCCCTGGGCCACAGGCCTCCCCCCATCCACAAGTCCGAGTCCTATCTCCCCGGCAGCAGAGAACTGTCCTGTCCCAACTCCGCTCAGAATACTCAAAACTATTGAATAACTATCTAGCGAGAGTTAACGCAGAGGTAGTTGATTCCTGCCCAAACTGCGGCTGTGGCCCACACAACACGAACTACCTCTTTTCGTGCCCAGCGAGGCCCACCAGCCTCACTCCCTCATCCCTTTGGACAAATCTAGTCGAGGCGTCTGGATAGGACTAGGCTCTAATGTGCTCACCTTACTAATCTTTTCTATCCTCTCTTTTCATACTACTGACAATCCACATACGTGGTGCACCGAGATAGTTGTTACAACAACAACAACAACAGCTATGAATGTTTCGCCCAGCCTTTCCACGATTATCAAATCAACGCGTCATTTCACAATAACACCAAAAACAATGTCAATCGTAGACGCCACTCCCAGAAGACGTCACATGGCAGTCCCACCACTGGCATAAGGCGCAGCTGGCCAATCGCCATTTCGATCAAAAAACCCAACCGATTACAGAAACCAATACAAGAGAGAATTTAACATAAAACGGCTCACCAAACTCCATGACGACCATAGGCATTTACAAAAAGGATCACGAATTGGAGAATGCAACGTTAGAACCCTTGAAAGACCTAAGGCGACCGGAAGAAGATACATACTTCAAGAACCCTGGTCCAGGCGAACATAGCATGGGACAAAGCTAAACAGACGTCACAAATCAGAGTTCGATGGAGGGTTCTAGTAGAGGCCCGAAGTTCGCAAGCGGAATAATAAGGAAACAAATAAATTTATATAAAATGCTTGCATTAAATTGCTAATGGAGCCAGCTTACCGCAGAGCACAATGGTTGATGGGATTTTGTTTATTACTATTTTTTTGTTGTAGAGTGTATGTGCGTGAATTCCTTAAAATATGGATAATACAATAAGCCTATTAGCAGCGCCCACAAATCCTGGGTGTAAACCGAGCAAATTGTGCAAATAAATTGTGCGTGATTTCCACGTTGAAATCATGTTACGTCGGAGTACTTGGCTTAGTACCTACATCTGCACGTATTAACCACGAGCCTAGATAGTGCCTCCAGACAATCAAGTGCGTACTAAATTGCTTTGCAGAACTTACCTGGTATTAGGCAAAAGTTAAGATTTTTATTAGAACACGGGAGTGAATGTCGGGAAAATATGTGAATCTTAGAAATGTCTCAGTGGCTTTAAAATGACGCACCAATAAAATTTAATGAGCTAATAGCTTATTTGAACTTAAACTTTAAGCTTTTAAATGAAGACATAACATTTAAGATTCATTTGTGCTTTTGAAAAACAGCACAATATTTTTTTTAGACTTGGAATATTTTTCAGAGCTTACGAAAAACTCCAAACACTTTTATAGTTTCTGAGAAAAAATCGCTAACGTTCATATAATGGGTGTTTTTTTTGAGCAATAGATCTTTAAGTGGCAAAAAAATTCACCCCTCAGGCTAGGAAAACGGTTTAGTTTTATTTAATATTTTCCTCGTTATCATATAATATTGCTTTATTTTAAAATTATTAACTTGTTTATTCTTAAAGTCAACCGGACTTAGTTGTACCCATATATGAATAATAAATAAATAAATAAATTACTGTTCAAGATGGCGAGCCATGTAATAGCTATCAAGTGATTTATTCTCAGTTTGATTTGGCATTTGAAGAATTGAAGTCAAACGATCATCAAGTAAGGCGTATTTTTTTCGAATGGATGCAAAACGAGATTGCCGTTGTTCCCGATTTTCATAAGCGAATTTTGTTTAGCGATCGTGTTGGAGATCCATCTGGCAACCCACAAGCCTTATCACCGTCTGGCAACACCAATCAGAGCACTCTACAGTTTTTCCACAGACGTCACTAAGTTCACACGCATCAGCCTTCAGATATATAAATTAATACTATTATAAACTTTAAATTAACCATATTTGATCGAACAAATAAATAAGCAAAAATATTACCAACAGATCGCTCGAGACTCACCAAATCGTTGCATTCTAAAAACTCATTCTTTCACGAAAAAAAAGAAATAGAAGCGAGTGAACTACATAAGAAAAGTAAAAGAATCAGATTGCACCGACTCTCACACGTTTAGTCAAATCTCTACATTTTATTATCTTCATTACAGTAAACGTATGAGATTATCCTAAGTGTTTATAATGTCCATAAAAAAAAGGAAATTGGGAATGTATACAATACTTATGCCATAATTAATACCAACAATGAACTCACTCACAATTATCCACAAGAAGTTATGTGCTTATAAGAACTTCATCTACTTATTCCACAACTTCAAAAATGGTCCCAGCCTCAAGCGGTAACTTGCGGCCGCAATTTGTTTGACCCAAGCAACCCCACAACCCCATGTACTTCATTATTAATTCTAATTCCATCAATATTATTAAAACATTATACCTCCGCACCAGGGCATTGCCAGGAGGTGAATTGCGAGCATTTTAAATCAAATCAATGGCCCTCTCATTATACGAGGCGCGTTCCACTCATGGAATGCTTTATGGGGTTCCCAGAAACGAATACTTGAGGATAATACATTAAACAGATAATCTCCATTAATAATCCCTACACACCACTTCCTTACTCACACCTCCCACAGATGTAGGTGGTCTGTCTTGAACAACCTTCATGGCAGTGGCCACTTTCTGATTCAAATAAAATTGTTTATTTTCTTGTTTGTTTTTAAACTCTTAACTTTTTACTCAGCAAGTCGCTCAATTCACAAAATGCATAAGGTTTCGACTAAATGTTGTATCTCACAAACCAAACGAGTTCTGGACAAAGCCAAATTGTGTGCAGAAGACCCCTTACTTGCATCAGCTTGGGAATCACATATTACTACCTTTGCTTTTGCCGAATGCCGAGGGGCCATCAAATTATTCCAAAACAGGAAAGCACTTTCAAAAAATCACAAGTATCTTCAACATTTTCATCTCAAATTTCCACACAATCGTGTTTGAAGAAAGTTTGGATTCCCATCGCATTGCCGAAGAGTTTGAAATTGAATGGTTGAATTACTTAGTAGATCAAAATTTCTCAGCCATGTGTTTCAAGCAACAAAATTTGTATCTTTTCCCAGCCAAACAGCCTCTCCACCAAATGTTTTGCAGCCGTATATGTTATCATCGAAGTTGAAGCTGTAATTACGTCAAAAGGCTAAAGGGAAGGTGGTCCTAAAAGGATATCATATGCCATGTTCCAACATATTTTATCTTCTCTAGAAATAAATAAATAAATATTTACTCTGTCATTGTCATCCCATTACTTTAACCAAAAAAAAAAGTATCTTTAAATATGTTCAGCGAATTTCACTGTATTCTGTTAGTCCGATTGCACGACGAATGATGTGATTGGTTCCTTGGTTCCTTGAAAACCGTTGATTGCCGTGCTGACTCGAACACTTGGAGGTATTGAATGAAATTCCACAGAGTTCTCCAAATTATCTTTACTATTGCTTTTAATCACACTAAATCATACGAACATGATGCAATTATCTAAAACAAATAATAAAATAATATAAAATGTTAACTCCTTTACTTTCCTGCATGAAATCGATACATGGGAGACCCCAATTCCGAGCCTCCTTCGCGACTGAAAAATATGAAATTGTTTGCAATTGTATATTTCCAAATCTTGAACTACAAATTAATGTGTTAAAAATTTAGATAGTTTATATATATGTATATGGAATCATCTGCGGCTCTATCTTCTTTTTTCTTCGTAAGATTGAATTAATTGAAGACATTAACTTTAAACGCGTATACACATCAACATGTCTCTGATTTCCGATTCGCAATATAAGTAAAACCAACATATAAATCGCCAACATACTAGACATCGTCTCGTAATAATTTTAAAATGAGATTATACAATTATGAAACTACTATTGTTGATTTCACGGCTGACTTTATGTTGGGACAAGAATAGCTCAACAACAAAATATGCATCTAGATCGACAGATCGAAAACCGATGATTCAATAACTTTCAATGGGAAATCGCTCCCACAGTAGTACTCTATTTTCATCGCTCATCCTTTTACTATCCATAATATCTGCTGTACGCAAATGTGCTAGGTCCTTCCAATTCATCAAAAGAATATCGTAGTTTGCAGAGATTTTAGACACCAAGGAATCCTTGGCAGCGACAAAGCTGACGCTGCAGCTTAACATGTTAGGTCCTTAGTATCCTTCCTTTTCATTACAATAAACTCCATAGACTTCAAGACCTACGCAATTTTCCACTTATTCGAAATAGGCATTAGAAACTTTTGGCTTATAACCATACTTACCTACTTCTTCGTATAGGGCACACATACATCTAATAAAGGACACTATTTGGCCCTTCTGCACGTTATGATAAGACATTCTCAAAGAAGATTATCATGTTGGTGTCTTGTCGATTTTTGCATACCACTATAAAACACCTTCTCGAATCTCGGGATATATCTGAACTTTGAAAACCACAATCAAAATCTAACATTTAAAAAATAACACGCTCAATATGTTTAAACTGGCGATATAGTCAAATTTTTGAGTCTGAGGCCCTAGAGGTAGTACAGTAGTTTTGAAACTTAGGCTTAATTTATCAAAATGAAATAGAAAAATAAGTTGTTCTCTATTTAGAATTTAGGATTAAATACATATAAATATAAAAGCATAATAAATAAATAATAAACGATAGTTCAATTTAAATCATTCATTAAAAATGATTTTCAATGATTTGTTCCAAAAATACAACGCCACGGATAAGTAAAAACTGTACGTTTGTGTATCTATTGAAACAAAAATATTAATTTTTACATTTAGATTACGTATACGCCCAGTTGTGCATTATATGTGTTGGATACCTCATACCATTTCGATTCCATCCTCCTGAGCTTTCATTTGGATATTTTTGGTTACTTTAAGTAAATAGTTACAGATAAACAACTATTCACATTTCCTTTAAAAAATGTTTAGTACCTCAACTTTCAACTTGCATATCAAAGCACGACATTTCAATCGCCCACAACGCTCTATTGATTATCTCAACTTTATGAATCCCCCAAATATACTTCAAATAATTTAAATGTGGCATATCCTGGATATTCTCCGCATGTATGTAGAAGTTTACCAAATAGCAAATGTATAAACATGGGAATGCTTCTCAGCTACTAACTGCCTGCAATTTTTGACAATACAGCGACAAGTTTTGTATAAAAATTTAAATTCTATTTAAGAAATTTGTAAGGGGCCACCTTGTTTTTATATTCTCTCTTATTTATCAAAGATAAAGTCTCTGAGCTACTTGGAAATCGTAAAAATATAAAACAGCAAGGACAATGCTGCAGTTGCAAAGGAAACTTCAATAGCTCCAACGTCGGCTTTGTTATTTCTATAGAGTGGGGGGGAAAAAGTAAGGTAACTTGTGGATAATCTCGAAAATCCCACCTACAATAAGTTTAAATGTACGTGTATTTAATGATAAACCCACAAGCATTCAACATGTTTCTATCTGTTCAAATCTGTGCACTTTATATTGAATACTTTACTTTCTAAAATCTAAAATCTAAGGTTTATTTTTTTTAATATAAAATATTTTCTATTTAGTGTTGTAGAATTACAATAGAAAAATGTTTTCTTAAAATATGAATATTGAATATTAAAATATAGAACGAATCATCGTAACTACTTTAATTCTTAAAGTAATTTCGATCACAAATGTTGCTCAATAGATAAGACTTAAATTAAAAAAATGCCCAGAAAATTAATGAACGCCTTAGGGAGTAGATCCAGCAACTGGCCTTCTCTACAACCTATAATACTTGGCACTCGGCATACCTAATATTATTATTTGTTCTCTTCTTACTCTGATAACAATGCATTCAGTCCACATCCTAGCAAGAAAACGAAAGCTTAAGTTCGACATCAACTATTTGCACTTTGACTGGTTGGATAAACTTGACTTACCAAGTTTAACCTAAATTAAATCCTTCAATGTTACCTCCTTTCGGTTGGCATTTCTTCAGTTGTGTCAACATCTTAACTTGAAGCTTCAATAAAAGTTAGTTAACTAAATTCGACAAGTAGCTCAGAGAAAGATTAGAACGGGTTGGAGTAATTGCCACAGTCAGTGCTAAACGTGGACACACTTCACTTCACTTCCACGCCAGAAATTGGGATTTATAATATTAATCTCGAAAGTAAAGTTGTTAACGTTAATATCTTCACTCGAACTCTTCGAAGGTAACTAGGAGTGATTTGATTTTAGTGAGCTTCGACTTTATGGATTACTTCGATGAAGTTGATTATGACTATTATGTGAAGGATATAATATTTTTATGAAGATTTGTTGTAATGTTATTTCAATAATAGTTGATAGCACAAAGTATCTTACTCTATCGTTTGCCTGTAATCGATATTTGTGGCTCTCGAACTATTTCCATATTCTAGTGAAGCCTCGTAGCTATAATGATATTAGATTCATTTGTTCCAATTGCATTCTCAATGGAACTGGTTTGATGAGCATCAATTTATCGGCTTTGGAAATATACTTTTTGAAAAAACAGATTATAGAAATCTGGAGCTTGGAATGCTCTACAGAATTCCACATTCCACAGCAAAGCAACAAGCTTGACATTCGAACTAAATTTTCGTAGTTTCCTCCTCATGTGGAGTTCAGGATTGTGATTGTGATGCGATTGTTCTGCCGCATTCGTTGCACATATAATTCAGTTATTTGACCGGGATGGTTGACATACGCCATTTCTTAGTGTTCAGGGAAACCAAGTCTCTTAACTTTGCTGGAAAGCAACTCGAAACATATTTTTCAGAGCCAAAGATGTTCTGACATAAACCAAATTCATTTTCACGTAAACTGTCAAACTCTAGGTGGAGAGCTACCTTCTGTGTTGAAGAGGAATGATCCTAGTTTAAACGAAACCCAAGAGATACTTCAATTTTCATATTTTTAATTTTAAGTTACTTAAAGAGAAATCTATTTGGAGGCAATAACCATTTGAAAGTCCCTGCATCATCTGCAACTGAACTTAAAGTCTTTAAAACAATTTATTTTCATGCAGTCCAGCAACTTAAATTTCGATAACTTTTAGAGCTATCATGGAGAACTCATGATCTACTTTACTAATTCCAAGGCCTTTGAACGTATTCCACCTTTGGGTTCATTCATCATCTGCACTTAATATCCTTTGGTGGTTTATATGCTTTAGACATCCTTGAAACTTACATGAATCTAACAAGTTGTAAAAATAAATAATAATGAAATCGTTAAATTAAAATAAATAGAAAAAATAGCAGCCATGCAGACAGGCATAACTAAGCGAAGGATACGCTTTGTATAAACTTCTTTTGACAGTCGACTATTTTAGTTGAACATTAATCAGTCCTCATCAAAAGTTTCGCTTCTAGGCTGACTGCTGATTGACGGCGCCTCGTTAAATCCTGCACCAAACGAAAGTTAAAATAACTTTTACGAAAAGCTATCACAAGTCCAACATCCCTTTGGTTTTAAGTGTTTGATGACTGTTCTACAATTGACTTTGTCTCAGAACAGCGAACGAGATGATAGGAACAGGCTATGCCATTACTGACGGATAGGTAGAGAGCTTCCTCGACTAGTATGCCTAGAACCTGTCAATCGATGCTGTCAAGTGGAGAGACAGGGTGGGTCGGCAATGTAGTAGTAGAGATTGTCCATACAGTTAAGAGGCATCCCCATGGTGATTTGCACCACATCAGATGTTAATTGTCACCACTATGCCTGCAAATGACTGCGAGAGGCCAGAATAGCCAAATAATGTCAACTTGTCCAAAGCAGACTTTTGGCGCTGAAAATGGTGAGCTTAAGTCGTTGGAGCTTATTTAGTACCGAAAAATTATGGATAATTATTATTCTTCCCTTCACGCTTCGAACTCAAAAAATAAACTATCGAAAATGAATTCATGAGATTATTTATAATAATTATCAAAATGAAACGAAATAATGGAATAAAACAAATTATTTCGACTAGAGAAAACTGGAAAAATAAATGGAAATCACGAAATACCATAAAATAAGAAATGTATTAAAAATTAATATTTTTTAAATGCTTTTTAAAAGATGAATATGCCATCAATCGTTTTTTAATTTAAAAAATTAAAATAAAATCATTCATCAACTTAATTGAAACAATTTTTAACGTTATCCGCCAATTTGTATTAGGAAATACATTAAACGCAGAATATAATATTACGAAAATATCAGGACTGTCGGATTGGTTTGAATTAAGCAAAGACGTTCGAAGAAAACCAAAAGTTTACCATCAGCTTTACTCCATAAAGCCATCTCGAATGTTTCATATTAATTCGACTTAAAATCAAAGAATTGCGGCTTCAAGTTCCACCACCACCACCATCAATCCAAATCGCTCGAATACGGTTTAAAGTATAAAAGTTGCATTGAAATTATTCAAGTTTGAATATTGAGATTGATAAATAGATACAAACAAAAATACCTTCTTCGGAAAAATTTACCTAAAATAGTAGAAAACTATCGTAATGATAAGAAAGAGTAAAAAAATAGATGAAGCCTGAGGAAATCATATCTCTGTAGCTCACAAAAGCGATTTAAACTGAACTAAATGAGAAAGAGGATTATTTTAACTTATTAGCTTTGGAATAATTTGGTGGATTCAATGGAAGAAAGTAGCGATATGCTTCCGAATATACAAGCCTCTGGAACAACGTAGCCATATTTAATCACTTTGATGAAAAACTAAATAGTCTAGCGCCTGTTTCTAATATTAAACTTGAACCCTTTCTACCTGCCACACGATCTGTCTACCAAAATTGCTTCATCTGAATTTCCACAAAACCAAAACAAAAATAAAATTATGAAAATTCCTTGAGAAACTAAAGTCTTTACCAAACCTTTAGTTAAGCCTTGAGCTACGATATCCTTCACCAAGAAGCCACCAACAATTTATCTTAAATATTCTCTAAACAATTTATTTCACTTGTTTCTACCTAACACACATATCCTGCGGCAGTTTTAAATATTTTCTACACTAAAAGCTCTGCAGGTGGAGCAGGCGATGTATCCTTGTAACTAACAAGGATTGCAACACATAAGAATTTGCACATAAAATTAAACAAAATAAATAAACAAAAAAAATGTAGATTCTGTGTAATATTTTTACAATGAAAACACAAAGATAAGTGAGAAAATATCCTATCGATAATTTTGGAAAACAAAGATCGAGTAAAATAATTTTTCACACATAAAATATGAAAACAGAACAAATGAAACAAATTTTAGATGTATTATTGTATCTAATTTTGTGAAAAATCTATTTTTATGTTTACCTTATAAGCGTTTATGATCTAGCCAACCGATTGCGATCAAAGTCAAAAAATACAATGAGATAAAAAATATATAAATGTTTGATGTATTATTAAATTGTTATTATTATATATTTTGTGATAATCATATGCTATATATATTATAATAACGTACAAAAATATAATTCATTTAAAAACGATTCGAACCAACTAAATTAAAAATAAAACTCCATTTTTCGTTCAGTTTGTGCGATAAGAGCTGCAAGATACAGGAAACTGAGTTTCAAAAATTCCACACTGATTGGACTAAAATAGTTTAAAAATCCGATTTTGGTGGGGATGAAATAAAAAATAACAAAGTTATATTTCGAATATTTTGATTTGACTTGATAGAAATATATTTTATTTAAAAGGTCGGCATCGATTGTAATAATACCAAAAAACCTTTAAAAATTCCTCATGGACATGAGTGTTCAATACCAAACTTACTACGTGACTAAAAACCAAACCTTAATTTGGAACTCTCCACAAGTTCGTTGCCTGAAGTTTCGTTTAGCTTCTTTCTGAAGGTTTCGGTTTTTTTTTTTTGTAAGTAATAAATGTTACAAAGTTTGCAAAACAACCAAAAGATATATATATCGATGTATACTCAGAAGATGCAATTGTGTCACTGTAGGTCACTGTTTCTAGCAGTACCAGCGATTTAATCAGCCACCAATTGAAGTCGCCCTTTTCAGTCCAACGCATATATAGATTATCCTCACGTCCAAACTGCTGTTCTATGCAAATTATGGAAAGCAATTATCGAATTCGACGTGAACACAACAACTGTGACGCCAGGGAGCACCATCCTGATAACCTGCAACCTAGCTGCCATTGGTATTACTTAAAAATTCTGTCATAGTTTTGTCGTAAAGCGCGGCTGCAATCTATTCTTTCTTAAAATGTTATTTGTTTTCATCAGCTGTTACTCCCCGTTCCGTTTAATGAGTGGGCCTCAGTACCCACTGCTTTCCGACAAGAAAATCAAATCCTCCTGCTACTCCACGCATATTAAAAATCATTACCCAAAGCTGTTGGACAAACATCGACACTTGGCTAGTATTGCCAGTGTTTTCAAAAAATCGGAGGGAGGAATTCGTATTAATCAATGATAATCAGCGAACTGTGGGCCTCATGCCGGGTCCTTTTGCAAGCTGTAACAACTATTATTCGCTTTTTCCAATTGGATCAAACTTGTGCTTCATGAAAAACGCGGCTGTTGGCTTCTTGTGGATAAATTTCGAAGAAATCAAGCGAGACTCTGGTTCATTTCAATGTTGCCCAGTATTAAGCTCAGAATAGTTTTGGAGTTTCTATAATTCAATGAGATGTATGCCTTTTACTATGACAAACTTTATCACAGTAATCCTATCGTCTCACTCATTAAAATATCTTTAACTGGATAGTTTTTGGGATTATGTAGATTAATTAGTACTATAATTATATAATTTATAATATGGATTAGGAAATAGAGACGACTATATAACAACAAGACTTGTTGCAACTTGTGATGTATGAACGGTGCCTCTCATATGACATTTTCCATAAATGGAACTAAACTTTTAGTTACTTATTTAGGAGTCTTGTTTAAATCAATTTCAGAATTTTTTTTTTTTTTTTAATAATCAAATGACTTTTTTCTGTATATTATTAGTAGTTTAAATATAGACTTTGCATACTATTTTTTTTTTTTTTTGGCTTAAAGGGCGTTTTTTTTGAGGTATAGAATTTTAAATTGGCATTGGTGTTCAAGATGGCGAACGATTTAACAACTGCCAAGTGATTTATTCTCAGTTTAGTTTGCAATTCATCATGCCGTACGGTGATTACAGAAAAACTTATTGCTGCTGTAGAGCGTAGCATTGAGAAAGACACGAATGAGTCCATCCGCCATCGAGCACAGGAATTGGAATCCACTTTATGAAAGATTTTGCGGAAGGTTTGCGTGCTTACAACATCCAACTCGTGCAAGAATTGAAGCCAAACGATCATCAAGCAAGGCGTAGGTTTGTCGAATGGTCCCAAAACGAGATTTCTGTAGTTCCCGATTTTCATAAGCGAATGTTGTTCAGCGATGAAACGCACTTCTGGTTGAATGGCTTAGTCAACAAACAAAACTTCCGCATTTGGAGTGACACTAATTCCCAAGTGTATGCCGAACCACCATTATATTCAGAAAAATTGACTGTTTGATGCGCTTTATGGATTGGTGGAATCATTGATCCCTACTTTTTTAAAAACGATGATAGCCAGAACGTTACAGTCAATGGTGATCAATATAGAGCCATGATAACTAACTTTTTCATGCCTGAATTGAACAACCATGATGTCCAGGAGCTGTGCTTTGAACAAGACGGCGCAATTTGTCACCCAGCTTGTACCACAATCGGTTCATTGAAATACGCGTTGGTGACGGCCTAATTTCACGTTTTGGAACTACGAATTGGCCTCTAAGATCTTCTGATTTAACACCGCTAGACTACTTTCTGGGGGTTATGTAAAGTTATTGGTCTATGCGGATAAGCCAGAAACACTTAACCATTTGGAAGAGGACATTCGCCGTGTTATTGCCAATATACGGCCAAAAATGTTGGGAATAAGTCATCGAAAATGGGACGTCAAGATTGGACTACATGCGAGCCATCCGTGGCATTCATATGCCAGAAACAATATTTAAAATATAATGCCACAAGATTATCTTTCGGACAAAATTCATGTCAATCGAATAATCCATCGTTGTTCTATTGCAATTTAAAGTTCGGTACCTCTAAAAAAGTCACCCTTTATATCCACTGTTCATAAGTAAGGATTCGAAAGATGCCTTGCGACATCTCTCGGCTTTAAGATATACAGCTTTAAAATTTTACGCTTTTACACAAATCCCTATTGCATAACCAACCGGAAATTGATTGCCGTGTCAATCTAATTACTCATCGGAACAGATATCCCATAAGTGTCCATAAGAACTCGAAGGGCTTAGTCTGCACTTGTCTTTGCATTGAAACGGAACATCAAAACGATGCATGAAGAAAGGTAATCGTTTCAAAATCTTTTATAATATCTAGGTGAATCCAGTTTGTATATATACTCCCCATACATAATATGAAAAATAAATAAGTTTAAGAAATCTATTTTTTCTAGTACAAATATATTTGAACTATAAGTTGTATAGCAGCAGACCGAACTAAGAATATACTCAAGAACTTTACAAAGTTTTACAACTTGAAAAGTCATTCCAAAAGTAATTTTGCATATATCTTGAAATGTAAATAAATAGTCAAACGCAGGAGATTAGCTTTACATCTTTTTGCTTTCTGCAGCTTTGTTTTTGTTGTATTGGTTTTTATGATGGGATTATCTGGACTTAATGTATACGAGCGACAAGCCTGCAAGGACGTTGTTGTCTTTAATTATGTTTGAGTCCCAGCCAAAAGACACAATTCCCATCTGCAAGTATTGCAATAAAGTTGAATAGACTTTGCTCCCCATAAATACTTAAGCTCATTTTTGGTAAATAATGAACATATTGCCTTACATAGCTTATGATCCCCATCATGTACATGCTAAATGATTATAGTTCGTATCCTCGAGTTTATGATGTCATGTGCTTATGTAGACAAATTCAAAAACTTGCACATTTATATATAAATGTATATATATGTATATATATGTATATCCTTAATGCTATTTACTAAGCACACAACTTAGGATTAAGGCCACCTGACGGTTGCTTGTTAAATTTCAAAGGTTCCCTTACATTGGGCGTTGGGTGGCATGTTGCGAGAGGGAACGACTACTCGTTGTGTATTTTAAATGAAGAGTACATTAAAATAAAATAAAATGGGTCATTTTATTGCAAATTGTTACGTGCCATTGTTTCGGGGGTGTCACAATTTAAATAACCAAGAGTACGACCTGACAGGTTGGGGTTGGCGCTTTCAAAAAAAAAAAAAAAAAAAAAAAAAAAACAAAAATAGTACGCAGTTCGTAAAATATAAAAGTGGAAATTCTCAGCAGATGAGCCAGATATTTATTTAGGCAGACCTTTAATTTGTTACTTAGTTCTCAGGCACAATGGGCTATTTAGTCTGAGTGTCTGAGGCGGTGCCTTTGTCTCGTCAGTAGATTCCGTACCTTCTGGTTCGATAAATAACTGCTGCATTATTTTTTTGTGCTATTCTACCTGCCAGCTTGTTTTTGGAAATAGCTTTCGCTGCTTTAAACTTTTTTTGGAGTGTTAGTTGTTTTTTGATCGAAATCAACAAACCTTCCAATCACGCATCCTTTATCCTAAAAGATAATGCTAGTTCGCACTGCTCCCTCTACAGTGATACATCGATCTGAACTCTGAATTATTAAAAAAAACACATCAAAATGTATATAATAGTTTAGTAAAAAAAAAAAAATTAAAAATTTCAGATACATTGTGACAACAGTGAACTGTGTCCCCATCAAGTTCTTACTATGAGCAACGATTTTCAAGTTTTGGTTCAAATTTCATCCACTTATATTCTTCTCCATCGATCGAAACATTAAAAAGGATACAGGGAATAACTTTTCAAAATATTTTGAATATTTTTATTAAAAATTTGGTAAAAACTGAACAGCTGGCGTAAAATTCGGTTTTTATTTTCAAATCTTTTAGAACTCAAAAGTGTATATATTTTTTTGATCTTCATTTTCAGTTGGAAGCATATGTTCCGATTTAATAGTAGAAAATACTTCGGTTTAGCTCTGAAAATATTTGATCGATTTGTAAACAAATCACCCGCATTTTATACAGAAATTAAGTACACTGCTTTACAATAACAACAACAACAACTCCAAAAATGACACAAATAAAGCGACGCGGCTAGCAGGTTGTGGAGAGTGGAGAGAGTCCGGGCGGACAATGTTAAAAGGTAATTTAATTTTTATTATATTTAAATTTATGTGAGAAATAATTTCGTTTATTTCGCATAAAATAAGTCTTAGCAGCAAAGGGACAAAAACGTATAGCAGCGGTAACTGAATTAATCTTTCCGTTAAATAGCTGCCAGTTGAAAGGTTGCCTCATTTCACTAAACTTTTTGACAATTGATTAAATAGAAATTAATGAATTCCACTTGAGTGCGAATGGTCTCCGCTGTTAATTATTTATGGTATTGTAATAGCAGTAGTGAGCAATTATAATAAAATCTCAAATAAAGTTTTTTTCTATGAAACACTTTAAAGTCAAAAAAGACTTGTCACCTTTATACGAAAAATATTTTCAAAGTTCTCGTGCATCCCGTAGCAATCCCGAAAAAAAATGCGCGCACTTGTCTTGGGAGAGCTTTCTATGTCTCATTCTTCCTTTTTATTCGATGTTAAATTTTTCTTTTTACATCTTCTGATTTTAGCCAGGATATGCCTTATCAGCCATACTATAGCTATTGGTTCCTGTTTCGGTCACCATGTTGCTTGCATAAAAAGGCTTATTAAAATCTAATTGATCATAACTGGATCTGTTCTAGAAGCACCTTTATCTTTCGAATGTTTTAATATATTTCTTATCGATTATTAAAATTTTAGCAACTTTTTTTAGCCTCATAATCGATTGATTTGTTCTACTTACAAAATTTGGTATAAACTTTCGCATTCATCCATTTGTAATTTATTTAATAATATAATATTTTTCTCCAATGAATAAGAGAATACCATCACATCTTCTAGGAGTACAGAATAATCCTTATAGATTATATCTTCCAAAAAATTCAGATCCGTGCAACCCTGGAATGTTTCTTGGACATTTGTAAAGCCTCCGTGTTGGTAACCCTTCGATAAGCTTTTGGTGAAAAAATATTGGCATCTGCATAGCTTATACAATAGTTCATTGCTGCTGGTCGCGTATTCGCCTCTAAATCGCGAGTTCGGTGGATCGATTCCACTCAGCAGAACTGGTTCATTTACCTAGCACTGAACGCTAAGTAAATCTCCCTATGCTCCGCCTTCGGAGCGATATGACCATAGCCAAGGGGAATAATTATTATATCGTTGAATGATTGAATCATTCTATAATCACTAAAGAGTTTTTAATTTCCAAATCATTCGTTTTATTCGGAATTATTTGAGAATGCAGGCAAGGCGAATTCGCTTTCCAAATCACTTCTTGCTCAAGCATCTTACTAGTTTACCAGTTTGCCTTTCTGTCAAATACCTGCGCATATTTGGTTTCTTAGAAATGGAATACTCGTGTTTTGTCCAAGTAGGCAAGTTGAAGGTCAAAATATTACCCTTCCTATATTGGATACCACGGTATGCGTGTATGCACTTTTCCTTTCTGCTTTAAATGATCTATTTTTAATTCATAACATTCTCCTCTTTGACTTTAATAAATCTATCTTCTTCTTCTCTAATGCCTTCAAAATTTTTTCCAATGTTACGGTAACTAATATCGGCTCCTATGGCTGACAAATAATTATCAACAAACAGTATAAATCGTAATAATCGAAAAAATCGTTTTCTGTACAACTTCTGCTCGGGCAGACGGACATATTAAACTGGTTTCCAATATTGTTAGGGAGGTCGCTATTCTCTAATCCATATAATGCAATATATAATTATAGTACTAATTATTCTATATAATCCCAAAAACTATCCAGTTAAAGATATTCTTATGAGTGAGACGACAGGATTTCTGTGATAAAGTTTGGCATAGTAAAAGGCATACATCTCATTGAATTATAGAATCTCCAAAACTATTCTGAGCTTAATACTGGGCAACATTGAAATGAACCAGAGTCTCGCTTGATTTCTTCGAAATTTATCCACAAGAAGCCAACAGCCTCGTTTTTCATGAAGCACAAGTTTGATCCAATTGGAAAAAGCGAATAATAGTTGTTACAGCTTGCAAAAGGACCCGGCATGAGGCCCACAGTTCGCTGATTATCATTGATTAATACGAATTCCTCCCTCCGATTTTTTGAAAACACTGGCAATACTAGCCAAGTGTCGATGTTTGTCCAACAGCTTTGGGTAATGATTTTTAATATGCGTGGAGCAGCAGGAGGATTTGATTTTCTTGTCGGAAAGCAGTGGGTACTGAGGCCCACTCATTAAACGGAACGGGGAGTAACAGCTGATGAAAACAAATAACATTTTAAGAAAGAATAGATTGCAGCCGCGCTTTACGGCAAAACTATGACAGAATTTTTAAGTAATACCAATGGCAGCTAGGTTGCAGGTTATCAGGATGGTGCTCCCTGGCGTCACAGTTGTTGTGTTCACGTCGAATTCGATAATTGCTTTCCATCATTGCATAGAACAGCAGTTTGGACGTGAGGATAATATATATATATATATATATATATATATATATATATATATATATATATATATATGCGCTGGACTGAAAAGGGCGACTGTTTACTTCAATTGGTGGCTGATTAAATCGCTGGGACTGCTAGAAACAGTGACCTACAGTGAATCTAAACAGTTGCATCTTTTGAACATACATCTATATATATTTCTTTCGGTTGTTTTGCAAACTTTGTAACATTTATTACTTACAAAAAAAAACCGAAACCTTCAGAAACTAAACGAAACTTCAGGCAACGAACTTGTGGAGAGTTCCAAAGTAAGGTTTAGTTTTTAGTCACGTAGTAAGTTTGGTATTGAACACTCATGTCCATGATGAATTTTTAAGGATTTTTTGGTATTATTACAATCGATACCGACCTTTTAAATAAAATATATTTCTATAAGGACAAATCAAAATATTCGAAATATAACTTTGTTATTTTTTATTTCATCCCCACCAAAATCGGATTTTTAAACTGATTTAGTCTTCCCAATCAGTGTGGAATTTTTGAAACTCAGTTTCCTGTATCTTGCAGCTCTTATCGCACAAACTGAACGAAAAATGGACTTTTATTTTTAATTTAGTTGGTTCGAATCGTTTTTAAATGAATTATATTTTTGTACGTTATTATAATATATATAGCATATGATTATCACAAAATATATAATAATAACAATTTAATAATATATCAAACATTTATATATTTTTTATCTCATTGAATTTTTTGACTTTGATCGCAATCGGTTGACTAGATCATAAACACTTATAAGGTAAACATAAAAATAGATTTTTCATAAAATGAGATACAATAATAAATCTAAAATTTGTTCCATTTGTTCGGTTTTCATATTTTATATGTGAAAAATTATTTTAGTCGATCTTTGTTTTCAAATATTATCGTTAGGATATTTTCTCACTTATCTTTGTGTTTTCATTGTAAAAATATTACACAGAATCTACATTTTTTTTGTTTATTTATTTTGTTTAATTTTATGTGCAAATTCTTATGTGTTGCAATCCTTGTTAGTTACAAGGATATATCGCCTGCTCCACCTGCAGAGCTTTTAGTGTAGAAAATATTTAAAACTGCCGCAGGATATGTGTGTTAGGTAGAAACAAGTGAAATAAATTGTTTAGAGAATATTTAAGATAAATTGTTGGTGGCTTCTTGGTGAAGGACATCGTAGCTCAAGGCTTAACTAAAGGTTTGGTAAAGACTTTAGTTTCTCAAGGAATTTTCATAATTTTATTTTTGTTTTGGTTTTGTGGAAATTCAGGTGAAGCTATTTTGGTAGACAAATAAGGCACAGATCGTGTGGCAGTTAGCAAGGGTTCAAGTTTAATATAAGAGTCTTGCGCTAGACTATTTAGTTTTCCTTCAAAGTGATTAAATATGACTACGTTGTTCCAGAGGCTTGTATATTCGGAAGCATATCGCTGCTTTCGTTCATTGAATCCACCAAATTAATCTAAAGCTATTAAGTTAAAATAGTCTTCTTCCTCATTCAGCTCAGTTGAAATAGCTTTTGTGAGTTACAGAGATATGATTTCCTCAGGCTTCACCTAATCTTTTACCTTTTCTTATCGTTACGATAGTTTTCTACTATTTTAGATACATGTTTCCCAAAAATGTATTTGTTTATATCTATTAATCAATCTCAATATTCAAACTTAAATAATTTCAGTACAACTTTTATACTTTCAACCGTATTCTAGCGATTTGGATTGATGATGGTGGTGGTGGAACTTGAAGCCGCAATTCTTTGATTTTAAGTCGAATTAATATGAAACATTTGAGATGGCTTTATGGAGTACAGCTGATGGTAATCTTTTGGTTTTCTCTGAACGTCTTTGCTTAATTCAAACCAATCCGACAGTCCTGATATTTTCGTAATATTATATTCTGCGTTTGATGTTTTTCCTTATACAAATTGGCGGATAACGTTAAAAATTGTTTCAATTAAGTTGATGAATGGTTTTAATTTAACTTTATAAATTGAAAAACGATTGATTGCGTATATATCTTTGATAAAGTATTTAGAAAATATTAATTTTTGATACATCTTACTTATTTTATGGTATTTCGTGATTTCCATTTATTTTTCCAGTTTTCTCTAGTCGAAATAATTTGTTTTGTTCCATTGTTTCGTTTCATTTTGATAATTATTATAAATAATTCCATGAGTTTTTTTCGATAGTTTATTTTTTGAGTTCGAAGCGTGCAGGGATGAATAATAATTATCCATAATTTTTCGGTACTAAATAAACTCCAACGACTTAAGCTCACCATTTTCAGCGCCAAAAGTCTGCTTTGGGCAAGTTGACATTATTTGGCTATTCTGGCTTCTCGCAGTCATTTGCAGGCATAGTGGTGACAATTAACATCTGATGTGGTGCAAATCACCATGGGGATGCCTCTTAACTGTATGGACAATCTCTACTACTACATTGCCGACCCACCCTGTCTCTCCACTTGACAGCATCGATTGACAGGTTCTAGGCATACTAGTCGAGGAAGCTCTCTACCTATCCGTCAGTAATGGCATAGCCTGTTCCTATCATCTCGTTCGCTGTTCTGAGACAAAGTCAATTGTAGAACAGTCATCAAACACTTAAAACCAAAGGGATGTTGGACTTGTGATAGCTTTTCGTAAAAGTTATTTTAACTTTCGTTTGGTGCAGGATTTAACGAGGCGCCGTCAATCAGCAGTCAGCCTAGAAGCGAAACTTTTGATGAGGACTGATTAATGTTCAACTAAAATAGTCGACTGTCAAAAGAAGTTTATACAAAGCGTATCCTTCGCTTAGTTATGCCTGTCTGCATGGCTGCTATTTTTTCTATTTATTTTAATTTAACGATTTCATTATTATTTATTTTTACAACTTGTTAGATTCATGTAAGTTTCAAGGATGTCTAAAGCATATAAACCACCAAAGGATATTAAGTGCAGATGATGAATGAACCCAAAGGTGGAATACGTTCAAAGGCCTTGGAATTAGTAAAGTAGATCATGAGTTCTCCATGATAGCTCTAAAAGTTATCGAAATTTAAGTTGCTGGACTGCATGAAAATAAATTGTTTTAAAGACTTTAAGTTCAGTTGCAGATGATGCAGGGACTTTCAAATGGTTATTGCCTCCAAATAGATTTCTCTTTAAGTAACTTAAAATTAAAAATATGAAAATTGAAGTATCTCTTGGGTTTCGTTTAAACTAGGATCATTCCTCTTCAACACAGAAGGTAGCTCTCCACCTAGAGTTTGACAGTTTACGTGAAAATGAATTTGGTTTATGTCAGAACATCTTTGGCTCTGAAAAATATGTTTCGAGTTGCTTTCCAGCAAAGTTAAGAGACTTGGTTTCCCTGAACACTAAGAAATGGCGTATGTCAACCATCCCGGTCAAATAACTGAATTATATGTGCAACGAATGCGGCAGAACAATCGCATCACAATCACAATCCTGAACTCCACATGAGGAGGAAACTACGAAAATTTAGTTCGAATGTCAAGCTTGTTGCTTTGCTGTGGAATGTGGAATTCTGTAGAGCATTCCAAGCTCCAGATTTCTATAATCTGTTTTTTCAAAAAGTATATTTCCAAAGCCGATAAATTGATGCTCATCAAACCAGTTCCATTGAGAATGCAATTGGAACAAATGAATCTAATATCATTATAGCTACGAGGCTTCACTAGAATATGGAAATAGTTCGAGAGCCACAAATATCGATTACAGGCAAACGATAGAGTAAGATACTTTGTGCTATCAACTATTATTGAAATAACATTACAACAAATGTTCATAAAAATCTTATATCCTTCACATAATAGTCATAATCAACTTCATCGAAGTAATCCATGAAGTCGAAGCTCACTAAAATCAAATCACTCCTAGTTACCTTCAAGAGTTCGAGTGAAGATATTAACGTTAACAACTTTACTTTCGAGATTAATATTATAAATCCCAACTTCTGGCGTGGAAGTGAAGTGAAGTGTGTCCACGTTTAGCACTGACTGTGGCAATTACTCCAACCCGTTCTAATCTTTCTCTGGGCTACATGTCGAATTTAGTTAACTAACTTTTATTGAAGCTTTATGTTAAGATGTTGACACAACTGAAGAAATGCCAACCGAAAGGAGGTAACATTGAAGGATTTAATTTAGGTTAAACTTGGTAAGTCAAGTTTATCCAACCAGTCAAAGTGCAAATAGTTGATGTCGAACTTAAGCTTTCGTTTTCTTGCTAGGATGTGGACTGAATGCATTGTTATCAGAGTAAGAAGAGAACAAATAATAATATAAGGTATGCCAAGTGGCGAGTTAAACATTATAATAGGTTGTAGAGAAGGCCAATTGCTGGATCTGCTCCCTGATGCGTTCGTACATTTTCTGGGCATTTTTTTAATTTAAGTCTTATCTATTGAGCAACATTTGTGATCAACAATTAGAGGACTTACGATGATTCGTTCTATATTTTAATATTCATTATTTAAGAAAACATTTTTCTATTGTAATGCTACAACACTAAATAGAAAATATTTTATATGTAAAAAAAATAAACCTTAGATTTTAGATTCAAAGTATTCAATATAAAGTGCACAGATTTATATATATAGAAACATGTTGAATGCTTGTGGGTTTATCATTAAATACACGTACATTGTAACTTATGATAGTTGGATTTTTCGAGATTATCCACAAGTTACCTTATTTTTTCTCCCCCACTCTATAGAAATAACAAAACCGACGTTGGAGCTATTGAAGTTTCCTTTGCAACTGCAGCATTGTCCTTGCTGTTTCATATTTTTACGATTTCCAAGTAGCTCAGAGACTTTATCTTTGATAAATAAGAGAGGATATAAAAACAAGGTGGCCCCTTACAAATTTCTTAAACAGAACTTAAATTTTATACAAAACTTTTCGCTGTATTGTCATAAATAGCAGGCAGTTAGTAGCTGAGAAGCATTCTCATGTTTATACATCTGATGATTGGTCAACTTCTACATACATGTGGAGAATATCCAGGATTCACAAAATTGAGATAATCAATAAAACGTTGTGTGCGATTGAAATGTCGTGCTTTGATATGTAAATTGAAAGTTGCGGTACTAAACATTTTTTAAAGGAAATGTAAATAGTTGTTTATCTGTAACTATTTACTTAAAGTAATCAAAAATATCCAAATGAAAACTCACAAGGAAAGAATCGAAATGGTATGAGGTAGCCAACAAATGTAATGCACAACTTGGCGTATACGTAATCTAAATGTAAAAATTAATTTTTTAGTTTCAATAGATACACATAGGTACAGTTTTCACTTATCCGTAGTGTTGTATTTTTGGAATAAACCATTTTTTAATGGATAACTAAAATTGAACTATCGTTTATTATATATATATTATGCGATTAGATTTAAAGGTATTTAGTGATATATAATTGATAATTAATACTTAATTTAATAAATTGAGCCTAATTTTCAAAACTACTGTACTACCTCTAGGGCCTTCGACTCTAAAATTTGACTATTTCGCCAGCTTATCCATATTGAACTTGTTACTTTTTAAATGTTTAATTTAATGTCCATCCACACTTTCTTCAGGCACGAAGATACTTGTGATTTTTGGAATAATTCGATGGCCCCTCGGCATTCGGCAAAAGCAAAGGCAGTAATATGTGATTCCCAAGCTGATGCAATAAGGGGTCTACTGCACACAAATTGACTTTGTCTAGAACTTGATTGGTTCGTGAGATATAAAATTTAGTCGAAACCTGATGCGTTTTGTGAATTGGACGATTTGCTGAGTAAAAAATTAAGAGTTTAAAAACAAACAAGAAAATAATAAACAATTTTATTTGAATCAGAAAGTGGCCACTGCCATGATGGTTGTTCAAGACAGACCACCTACATCTGTGGGAGGTGTGAGTGAATTATGCGTAAGGAAGTGGTGTGTAGGGATTATTAATGGAGATTATCTGTTTAATGTATTATCCTCAAGTATTCGTTTCTGGGAACCCCATAAAGCATTCCATGAGTGGAACGCGCCTCGTATAATGAGAGGGCCATTGATTTGATTTAAAATGCTCGCAATTCGCCTCCTGGCAATGCCCTGGTGCGGAGGTATAATGTTTTAATAATATTGATGGAATTAGAATTAATAATGAAGTACATGGGGTTGTGGGGTTGCTTGGGTCAAACAAATTGCGGCCGCAAGTTACCGCTTGAGGCTGGGACCATTTTTGAAGTTGTGGAATAAGTAGATGAAGTTCTTGTAAGCACATAACGTCTTGTGAATAATTGTGAGTGAGTTCATTGTTGGTATTAATTATGGCATAAGTATTATATACATTCCCACATTTCTTTTTTTATGGAAATAATAAACACTTTGGATAATCTCTTACGTAATGAAGATAATAAATTGAAGAGAATTGACTAAAAGTGTGAAATTCGGTGCAATCTGATTCTTGTACTTTTCTTATGTAGTTCACTCGCTTCTATTTCTTATTTTCGTGAAAGAATTAGTTAATTATTGAAGATTATTTGTGAGATTTATGTACGGCGGCTTGTAAACTTCATGCATTAGAATACAATGTTTTCTTGAGTCTCGAACGATCGAAATTGACTGATCGAGTCAACAAGTGGTTCCAGTCGTCCCAGAAGTGGTTCTTAAAAATAGTTGTTTTCTGTTATGAAGCAAACAACTTCTGCTAAAAACCTACTCTTTTGTAATTGCCCATGCAACATTATTCTTATAATTATTATTGACATGTTCAATTACAAGTATTTATTTTTTAAAAATTAATTTTAGAGCTTAGTTTCTTTTCAAATGTTTTCCTCAATTGTCGGTTTCTAATTGTTTTAATTCCTTTAATGTTTTCCTAGACTTTTTGGTTACGTTCCGACGCCATGTCATCTTGGGGCCGCCTCTGTTTCTGGCTCCTTGAGAATTCCATTGTAGAGCTTCATGCACTATATGATTCGTGTCTTTTCGAAGGGTCTGTCCGATCCATCTTTACCTTCTCGTCAGGATTCCTTTATCTATAGGGATTCGCTTGCATATTTCCCACAAACGGAAATTTTTTAAATTACTCGGGCCCACCAAATACCAAATGTTGACAAAGGTCTGCAGTTTACGAATGGACGCCTGTTTTAATTGTCATGTGTCGCTGCCGAATTCTAAAACATACTTGACGCAATAGTTGTAAATTTAGATTTATTTTTAATTATTGGATTTTTTGTAATATGCGCCAGCCTATTTACAATAGATTGGATTAATATTTTTACAATTGGAAATTTGTCATTTACTTAATAAAACTAACAGAGCGCGGATGACTCTAACTGTGCAGTTGTTACACGAAAGAGAATTCATATATAGAGTTGATATTTGAAAAATAAAATTGTGTAGAATTGAAAAATAATTTGTAATTCTCTTTGGTAGAGGGGTTCTTATTTAATGTGGGTGCTCCGTTGCAGCGATTTAAGATGTATTGTGAAAAAACTACGGATTGGCTGTAACGTTTATAATTGATTCGAAAGATTAAACAGCAACTACGATAATGCAATTAGAATTAGTCAATGGCTCAACTGCCCCAGAATTGGTAAAGCTAATAAATAGAAGTGTATTAGAAATTCAGCATAAATCTAAAGGTAAAATAATGCGCTTTAGGTCGAAACATGATTAAGCAACTTTTAATTGTAAAGCCTTGAAATACGAATCAAATATCGTTTGTAAGCTTAATGTTTGCTTTATTTGGAATAGTTAAACAAAACTTTTGAGTTGGCTTTAATTCTTAGTATTCTCAAGCAGATTTACGGGAAATTCTTTAAGTGAACTGAGACAAATACCGACTTTTTCGCACCCCGACCTAGATTTCATTAATGTTATTGGGTACAGGAACATTATGAAATCTATTTCGAAAACCCACTTTTGCGCATCTGTAGCGATTGGTTTCTTGAATTATCTTTTATCTGAACTTTTTTCGATGGTCACAACACTTATCTTTGAAAATATACGAATGCCTAAGTCCAATCTAGTAATTCAACAAATTGGTGACAATTGAACTAGTTCGCAAGGATTAAGGCTTTAAGTTCGCTGGTGTCTTTGGCACCTTATCAACTCGCTGAAAGAATTTATTCAGTCTTATTTTATTTATTTCCATTATTGCAGAAAATCTATTTAGACCAAATAATAGGTAATTGGTGAAGGGGATTCGGAATTGCCAAGTCCCTAACAAAAATTGTTTATTGTTCTAATTTAAGCAATAGGCATTTTAGTTTTATTACTGTGAATTATCCCACAAGATCTTGTGGTTTAAAACCGCTAGACTACTTTCTGTGGGTCTATGCCAAGTCAATGGTCTATGCGGATAAGCCACAAAAGCTTCACTATTTGGAAGACAACATTCACCGTATTATTACCGATATACTGCCACAAATGTTGGAAAAAATCATCGAAAATGGGACGTCCAGATGGGACTGCATTCGAGCCAGCCGCGGCGGTCATATGCCAGAAATCATATTTCAAACGTAATGCCACAAGATTATATTTCGGATAAATAAATTTTAAGTCCATCGTTGTTTTTTGGAATTCAAAGTTCTATACCTCTAAAAAAAACACCCTTTACATATGTGAACTAATATTGTTAGTGGATTCTTTTTAGCTCGGCAGTGCAATGGAAGCGCACTCATATGGAAATCGGGTTGGTCGGTGGTTCGATTCCACCTTCTTGGCTAGCAAATAAATATACCCTATATACCTAGGGAAATCTCTATTAACTCAAGACACAGCCGTTCGACTTCAGGTCCCTGTTATCTTATCTGCATGTTCAGTCGTTGAAGCGATTATTATAATTATATATATATAATTATATATATAATAATATATTATATAATTTTCGTTACATAAGGCGATACATTTAATTTAGTTTTATCGAAAAGTTAGTAATTTTGTTGTAAACTATGTTTTTTTTTTGTGTCTGCTTAACATTTGATATTACATTTTTTTGCGTTATGGTTTAATAATTTTTAAATTTTTTTATAATGAGCAAAATGTGTGCAAAAATTAGCAAAAATGTTGCTACCTTGCCGCGAGTATTAAATCGTTGTTACATACACTTACACAAAGACAAGCATTTGCGTGTTTTCAACAACGAATAACATCGAGAAGAGACTAGCAGCGACAACCCCTACTTCGCCTTTTTCTTACCCCTTGAATAGATTCACATGCAGGTATCCAAAACTCACATCAAGCAGATGCTTCATGAAGCATTTACCAGCATCACGAGGCGCACTCAATTGAAAATAGAGGCCACAATTAAGCAGTTCCACTCCAGCCATTCCAAACTGCTAATAAGAGACTTTAGAAGCAACAAATTGCGGGTGGTGACGGTATCGAGGCTTTTGAATTATAGGATCTTACACTTGCCTACATTCAAAAACTGGATAATGCGATTATCAGTTTAATCCCACAAGACCAATTTTCTACTTAATGGTAAAGAGCGGAGTTTATCCTCATCTCAAGTTCGGCATGCCTGAATGCGATAGAGACCCTCAGCAGTATAGAAAAATACCAGTATTTGATGGGACTGGCTTGTTCCCGAATCATGTATTTGGCTTCAGGTGCTCAGATTCCTCACCGGAGCAATGACAGCTAATAAGCAATAGCATCAACGCCTTGGAAAAAAGAAATAATCTTTTGACAGAGTGTAGTACCCTGGGCTGCGGCAAAAAAAGCTACAGCTTATCCCAACCGCACTACGATGTGCTGCGATCCTACCTTGAAGGCAGGACACCAACGAGGGAGGGCAGTACCACAAGGCAGCGTACTTGACCGGATCTGGAACACGCTCTACATAGCTGACAAGTAAGTTCCTTACCACAGCAAAAAAACAGGGCTTGAGTATGCTTCCGGGCGCCCAACCATACCACGACAATGCCACAATCGATATCAAATTGTGTCTACCTAGGGTCCAAGAAGTAATTGGAAAAGTGCATCAATCCAAGCAGGCTCCGAAAAACATACTCTTTTGACATTTTGATAGAAAGCGCTTAAAATTCCCAATGTAATGTATGGAACGAGGGTGGGCCTACGCTCTTCAGCACTGCAAACCCCTAGAGTCTATTGTGCCACAAAATTCCCAATACCCCAACCACTGCCCTCTCCTAAAACAATGATGGTGATTGAAAAATTCTACTGCGAAGTCAATTTTAATACATTAATTATTGTACAAAAAGGACAAATTTTAATTCAAGGACACAATAAAGATTTGTCCACCAAAAAAAAAAAGGTGCTTTTTGGACATATTTCGTATCGGCGAGTGATTTAATACAGATGAGTTTTCTTCAGTTTGAACAAAGACGGGTGGTTGTTTAAGTTTGTGTTGTAGAACTTGATTTTGTGTGTTTTTTCGATTTCGTCCCATCTCAAAACGATTTTGTTGCTGAGTGTTTTCGGGTTTCAAAAAGCGATAAAAAAGCATTCACCATTAACAATGAAGTCTTTATCATAAAAAATTGAAATATTTTCGAACAAGTCAAGCTGATTAATTTTGATTGGTTTATTGATTTTCGTGCATTACGCAATTTATCAAAATAACATTATTATAAACTGATAGCAGTAATATTGATTAAGAGATTGCAATTTTTAGCAACTTTTTTGAATCACCTTCGTTTGAGCAGCAATGGGCAAAGCAACGCGTCGTTTGGTTGGAACATTAAATTTCTCAAGCCACCCTCGAATGAGCTAAAAGTTAATTAAAGTGCGCCAACATTTTCCAGCTTCGCCCTTGTATACTTGTTAATTAAATTACGGCATGTAGTTTTTTTTTTCGTCGTATTTTATAATAATAATTATACGAAAAGCATATTGAGTATACGCTTTGTTTGAGAATTATCTCCTTTTTTTTGCGGAAATTGGCATATTGGTATTGTGCGAGTATGTGCGTGATGTGTGTGAGTTGCAGAAAAAAGCTTCACCAATTATGAAAAATTTCTACTTATTTTAAGTGATGGGACCTCATACCAAGTGCACTTGCCTGCTAAATATGGCAAGAGGCATGACCATTTTAACGTTCCTCTTAAAAAAGCAAAATTTTAAGCTTAAATATTGATGAATCTTAACTGGGTATATGGAGGATCGTTTTTACAGAAAATCACAAATATGTCAGCAATTTTTCTGTTTTTCAAATCAAATATAGTTTAAGTCGCGATGTGTCGAAGTGTTTACCAATGCAAAGTTGCTTAAAAGTGAGAAAAGACAACAATTTAAGATACAACTTGTTCATAGAATTGTTCAACATTATCGTATTTTTCTAGTCATTAATAGAGTTTGTAACTTTAAGTAGAGATGTTTAGCTTATTTTTCCAGTAATAAAGTTTGCATATTACGTATACATAGTAATTTTATTCAAAAAAATAAACTGAATTTTTTATGTTATAAAAGTTTGAAATGCTTGGAGAAAAAATATTCTTTTTGATTTTGCACTGATATCGCTTACTCGTCGATATCGTCTTACTTCACTGGCTATCTGAATGATTTCATTGTAGAATTGCATTTTTGAATGTTGCTCCTCTTGAAGATCTCAAAGATGTCAATATTTTCTCTGTGGCTTTTTCTTTTTGAAATATGTAACAATGAGTGTTTATTTTGCCAAGATTTCCACAAAAACTTGCACATTGTATTTAGGCTGACAAGATCAAAAGTTAAGAAAAGACTTTGTAGTTTGCTCGATTAAAGGCAACGTTGCGTATACGTTTTTTAATAAATGCTTTTCATAGGTAGCAACTTTTTAAAAATATATATAATTATATATTTTGAGTGGAGCTCAAAATATATTTTTTATAGAATAAACTTTACAAGATAATTTTTAATTGAAAGAAAATTAGTTTTTTTATTGAGTCACAAATGCTCAGTAATTGAGTTACAAATATTAACTTCATAAATAGTGCATTTAAGATAAGTAATGTTGATTAGTTGTGCGTTCCGCTTACAACTGATGACTCCTAGGAAACCAAATGATGACTGCCTGCTTGTTTGAAAGTTGAGGCCTTAAATATGCTTCAAGCGATCTGCTTAGTCGCTTCACTCTTGATCTTGGGGGTGTTTTCTTCAAGTGGCTCTTGTGGTTTGTTTTCTTTAAGTGGTTTAGTTTTATTTTATATTTGGTTTGTATCTGGTTTGCTTCAAGTGGCTTGGCTTTAGTTTTCTTCAAGTGGGTTTAGTTTTTCTAATATGTGGTTTGACTCTGTTTAAGTTCAAGTGGTTTGCTTTTAGTATCGTTCAAGAGGCGTGGATTTAGTTTCGTCTAAGTGATTAGGAACGTCCTAGTAAATCGTTTAGTGTTTGTTTATAACTTTAGCACATGAGGATTTGACATATACTTAGTGGTATAATTGGGTAGAGCTGACACTATGTATGACACTATGACACTATAAGTTTAGAAGATTATATTTTAAGTAAATCGTATACTACAGCAACTGCAATACAAGCTGACTGTTTATGCCTACACTCCACGTTGCGTATACGTAATATGAGCTTATAATAAATTGTCTGCTTAAAAACGCGAAAAGCCAGATAAGACAAAATTAAGTTTGCAGTAAATCATATTCTTATGATTATCATGATATTATTGCGCAAATACAATGACGTTTCAATTGATCAAAAATCTAAAATATTAATATTTATTTTCATGTAATAGTTGACAAATGTGACTTTTCAATGTTTTATAATTTAGCTACTTTATGCTTGCATTTTCCTGCGCTATTTGGAAAATGAAATAGTTTTCATCTAACAAGTTACTTGTACTTATTTGTACAAAACTTTTTTGAGGCGTGAAAATACCCTCCACTGACTCCACCCTCCACTTTAGCAGCTTAAGCAACACATTACGTTGCTTCAAGGTCAGAAAATGCATGTTATGAGCGTTTTCTATTAAACATGCCAAACTGAGTTTGTTTATATTAAAATAATCGTACCACATTATTGAAACCCGGAATTCCGGATTGCCTGCATTAATGTCAAGCAATACCGATTCGAAGTGTTCATATTATGGAGTCAGTATTCATTTCCAACGATTTGTGCTAAAAATCTGTACACTCACACAGTGCATCAAGAGGCTAAAAGCACTTGAACAAAATTGTGTGAACCTGCAGATATCTCTTAAAGTGGCCATGATGAGCTCCACACGGCTTCTGCTGGCGGCTACGAAACGCATGAATATTGGTTCGATGCGCGTATAGGAATAATCGGAAGACTGTCATTGCTTACAGATATAGATGACGTCTATATTTAAATGGTACACTTTTTCTCTGCATTCCAATTCATATTTGTTTTTGAAATTTGCTATGATCGTCATTCAGTTTGGAGTAGTGGGCGACTAAACATGAGTTCGTGGGTGCGCAGCCCACTCATGACAAGAGACATGACAATTTTAACGTTCCTCTTAAAAATGCTTTTCTACCTAATAGAACATTTTTCCATTGCACAAAGCCATTTAACTTCGGTAACCCTCCTTCGGTAACCCCACTTGGCTCATTTCTCATCCCGCTCCCCTAATTTGAACCATAATATTTGCAAATCGCAAACAGTTTGTAAAGGGCCAAAAATACGTGGCCTGAAGTGTCTGATGCTTAATACTGGCTTATTAATGAATCCTCGTTGCTGCCGATGTTCGATGTTCGCGAACCGCGCTCAAATCTGTCAACGCTGCAAGTCCAACTTTATGGTTTCTTAGTTTCGTTCTGTTGATTCAGCTGCACTTCATCTTTACGACATGCTCCCAAATTGCGCTGTTTCATGTTTATCCGGCGAACTGCCGTCGCTTAACCGTAGTGTTATGATTATGTTTCGTTTTATGCTTAAGATTTATAACGCTTTGGCATGCACTTAATGTCATGTTTTTGGGTTGAAGCGGCACCATGGATATGTCACTATATATATATATATATATACATAGGTTTTTTATACCAGCGGTGTAAGTTGTAAATTGCCGGTTTTTTTAATAAATAAAACACTGAACGTTCAGAGGAACATGCAAACTTTTTTATTGAAAGTGTTGTCCATACGATTCTACACATTTAGCAATTAGTGCCATCTCAACTACTGATTTTATCTTTTGACGCGAAGAATCCGACAAGTCATATTTCGACTTCTTCAAAGTTGGCGAAGCGCTGCTCTGCAAGTGAGTGTCCCATTGCTGAAAAAAGTTCATAATCGGATGGGGCGAAGTTTGGAGAGTACGGCGAGTGGGACAATATTTCCCAATTAATACTTTTCAACGTGACTTTCAACAATTTAGCTGTATAAACCAGCGTGTTGTCATCTTGCAAAATAACTTTTCCATGTTTTTGGGCAACTTCTGGCCGTTCTTCTGGCAGCGCATTATTTAAATTGATGATTTGTTGTCGATAGCGATCCTTATTAACTGTTTCAACGGGTTTTAAAAACTTGAGTACAACAAATCAGACTGGTCCCACCAAACACAGCGCATTGTCTTATGGCCAAGGCGATTTGGCTTTGCAGTCAATGGGCCAGCCTCAAGAGGCCAGAGCCATGCTTTGCTTCGTTACGGATTCTCGAGTTACTATATACAGGGTGCGCCACTTCTTATGTCGGCATGTAAACATTGAATAACAAGAAAAGAGAACAACCAATTTCTGAATGTGAGGTATTTTTATTCAATTTAATGCTTTGCAATTTATCGAGGACTAGTTTTTGAACACCACGTCAATCAAGTGGACGCCTCTATGGGCCACAGCAAAATATGCTCTTTTTGCGGCGTTTTCCATTAACTTTTCGAGCATCTCGTTTGGTATAGCAATGATTTCGGCACGAATAGTTTCCTTGAGCTCTACAATGGTCTGTGGCTTGCTGGCGTATGCTTTGCTTTTTAAATAATTCCACAAAAAGGAAACCGCGGGATCAAATCCGGAGATCTGGGTCATTCAATCTAGCCTTTTTTTGACAACAGGCATCCAGGTAAATTTTTTTTGCAGAAACTCGATTGTTGGATTCGCAGTGTGGCATGTCACACCTTCTTATTGAAAACAGTAATCTTCAAGACCTTTTTCGTGCATTTGTGGGCAGACATAGTGAGCAAATATGCACCGATATCAATTTTCATCGACCGTTTGGTGCTCTTTGAAAAAATAAGGCCCAATGCTGATTTTGGCGCAAACGCCGGAACAAACAGTAACTTTTTGGTCATGCAATGGCGCTTCTTGGATCTCGTGTGGATTCAGCGTTTTTCTAATGCGGCAATTTTCAGAGAGAGTTCGAAATGGACTTTGTTGAACGTTAAAATTCGCTTCCATACACCAGGTTCAGTATCAACTATTTGAGTGACAGTTTGACCGTATTCCAAGCGACGAGAATGTTGAATGTGGGCAATATTCCTATAGTCAATAGCATTTTATATGAAAACAAATGCAATTCATCTTTCTAAATGAGTGGTTCCACTGATGCCGGGATGCTGAGATTTTCTCTCAAACCGTTGATGCAGCATTTCACAAACAGTTCCTCGATTTTGCATTCGCCTATCATTTTATTGATGTGGCAACCATTTTCCATACCTCTGAATCTTACCTATGATTTGTAAAGGTTGAGAAATCATTAACCGAATCGCACTGAATTTTTGCACCCATTGTCGTAGCGATTTGTTTGGATAAGCATCCAATAGCGTCGTTAAACTTTTTCCCAGCAGCAGTATGTTCATGGTTCCCCAAATCAAAATCTTCACTATGGGATTGACGAAATCCTGTCACATACCTCCTAATCACTGGAGCATGTTCCCTAAACTTTTCTACCTGCAACCGATGAGCTGCAGCTGCTTTGTTTCATTGGTGAAATAACAAAAGCAACGAATTCCGCAAATGCAATTTACTTGGAACCAAATTCGACATGTTTTCTCTGCTAAACAATAACGATGTTATTATTTTGATGAAATATCCGTTTATACTCTTAAAGTTTGGGCTAACCTTAAAGAAATGTGTACATACTGCTAGCGACATCTATCAGTGAAACCGGCAAATTTCAACTTACACCCCTGGTATTTCGAAAAGATGTATTTTTTTAAAACTATGTAATTTTTTAGCAGATATCAAAATTGTCGAATACTTCTTGAAGCTACTTTCTACCTGTTTATTGTAAAGTTATAAATCTTCAATTATTTTTTGTTGTTAACTGTTTTTCGTTTTGGTTTTGCTTAATATAATATATACATTTATTTAGTTAACAAAGAAGACCAAGATTTAGGATGTGGCCATGGCAAGCGCGTGAATATCAAGAACTTAAATAGAAAGAAAAACGCACAAGCGGAATGTTCCGCGCGTAATATGATTGGATGGGATAGAAACAGTTCATTGGCCAAGCTGGAAATTCAATTATAACTAAGATTAAAGTGCAAATATTTGGGTATTCGCAGTGAGCATTCTAACTGGGAAATTAAAATGCAAAAAGAGCTAAAGTTTAACCAAGGCATTTGGAGAGGGTAACTCTTACAGCGAAAAGTTTTGGGTTGGGGTGTATTATGGCCGCTTGAGACATCCCATAAAGTAAAACAACACGTTGTGGCAATCTAAAAATGTACATTTTTGGAAAAAATGTCTTTTGTACCTGCTTCAGATGTGGTAATATGGCTTTGTCTCTTCATTTTTGTTTTCTTTTGATATTCTTCACCTGAGGGCGCAATAATTAATTTAGAAGCATTTATTTACAAAGTATTAAATGTAATTTATTTTGTGTTTTTTTCAACTTATTTTAATTTTATTTTTCTGTAGACAGTTTTATTTTTTGCTCTCTGCTTTTTTGCATAATTTTAACCTAGCAGCTGCAACAGAATATTATGAAACATCTATCTCATGGCTATCATATGATGTTTGTATTATATTATGCACAAACAGAATTTTACCATTGGAAATGACATCAAAAATGCAAGAGAATTAATATGCATGAGTGTAGGCATTAAGTTTTGTGATATAAATTTGATCAACAAGGATTTCATACTAATTGTGTTGTATTTCGATAGAATGAATTTAATTACTTCACATCACGAGTAGTTGTGACTGCAACATTGATAAAAATGAATTTAAGCAATTTTAGGTAGAAAAGAAAATTTGCATATTTCTTGTTTGACAATTTAAAGAAGACCAACAGCGTCGGTAGTGTTTCTGCTACTTAGCAATAACTAACATATACTGCCGTTTTTTTTATTTTTTATAAAATATGTTTAATTTAGAATCTGTCTACTAACAATAATAATAAGTTGGGTTTCCAATTATAATCACAATGACTGGACTTATAATTACAATGATATATTTACAATGATAGGATATTTACAATATTTCGAAACGGAAGGTCAAATCAAGCGGGTGGAGTCTTTAAAGCCTCACGGTTGTCGTGGTTCTCCAGTCGGTTAAGACAGTTCTGGCTATAGGCGCTGATTGTGTTTGGGAAAGTGGGCACGTTGAGGTCTGTATGAAGAACGGAGTTCCTTAGATTGAAACGCTTGAATAATTTTAATGTTTGATATGGCCGAGGTTCCCCAAAGTTGAAAGCCGTATGTCCAGATTGGCTTAAGGATCGATCGCCTTGTAAATTAAAAGTATATTGCGTGTACTAAGGTCTGAGGAGCCAGTACAGCCGTTGGAGCCTCTCTTTTATCCTGCTGTCCAAGGTGAGGCCCAAGTACTTAGCATGGGTAGCGTCTGACCAAAGAGGCAGACTTGTGGACAGAGGAGTTGAGGCAGCGTGAACAGATTTGTCGGTGTTAATTGCTATATTCTACTTATTAAGCCACGGCTCTGTGATTGCAGTTTTTCAGAAGTTACTATTGAATTGCAGTCTGAGGATAGAAAGGCAGTGTCGTCGGCATAGATGAAGGTAAGACAGGAATCCGAGTTGACTACAGTGAAGAGGGTGTAGAGGATAGCCCTAAGAACGCTGCATTGAGGTACCGCTGCCAAAATAGGCTTCAAATCAGACTTCGCGTCATTGCATCTCACAAAAAATGTGCGGTTCTGGAGATAAGATAGTATTGTAGATATTGTATAGCAAGCCTTGATGCCAAACCCTATCAAAAGCTTGTCGGGCATACAGGAACGCTGTAGAGCAGTACTTTTTGTTTTCCAGGGCGTGAGTAATGTGTTGGACGACTCTGAGACACTGCTCCGGTGTGCCATGCAGCTTCCTAGAGCCAAATTGATTGTCCGGTATGACTAGCTTTTCTTCGAGTACAGGCAACAGTCTACGCAAAAATATTCTCTCGAATATTTTGGAGACAATTACCAGGAGACTGATAGGACGGTAGGAGGTGGTGAAGTGCTCTGGTTTGCTGGGTTTAGTAATCATGATAACAGCACACTTCCACTGACAAGGGAAGTGGTGGTGACGCACAATCCCATTGAAGATTAATGGGATCAATTTGATTACGTTTGGTGGCAGTGACTTCATGGCTAGCGAGTTTATTTCATCGTATCCTGGTGATTTTTTTGTAAATGCATCAATCACCTGCTGTACCTCATTGTCGGTGATCTCAGAAATTGGCAGGTGCCTTTGGCATGGGGTGTCTAAGAAGCTGCAGACTTCATCGTTCGTAGCCGAGTCGCAGAGTTGAAACTGCGTGAAGTTGGCTTCAAGATGTGAGGCAAACTCTTGAGCTTTTTTGCCACTGTAACGACACCAAGCACCAGTGGTGCTCTGCAGATATACTGCCATGATAAAAATAGTTTCATTTCAGGTTTTTGCAAAAAAAGTTATTATAAATGCATAAAGTATGCATTGCCGAAAGGATTTTCTTCTCCTTATTATTATTCCGCTTGGCAACTTAGTGCCTCCACAAGAACCTTCCATCTAACTTGGTTTTGCACCGTCTATTTTAGCTTGGTCTCATGATGTGCCCGGCTGGGCCAGTTGTTGAAGGATGGCTCTTTTTCAGTTCACCTTAGGTGCCACTTATAGCTACCTACAGTTTCACCATTTCTTCCTCGAACTTTGCTAGTCTAGTCTGGTTCTTTAAGGGTATAAAAAAAATGCCTATGGTCATCATGGAGTTTGGGGAGCCGTTTTACGTTTAGTTATCTTGTATTGATTTCTGTTTTCGATCGTCGGGACTGCCACCTGACGTCTTCTGGGAGTGGCGTCTACGATTAACATTGTTTTTGGTGTTATTGTGAAATGATACGTAGATTTGATAATCGTGAAAAGTCTGGGCGATGTAGTCCTAATTATGGCATCATTCGTAGCTGGTGTTATGGTTGCTGTACGCAGCAAAGCGATGAATGGCGCTTGGTTCTATGTTGAGCCCTCTCCATTCAGTCTGGTGGGGTGGTGAGAAATGTGGCAAGGGGGGTTGCCGAAATTTTTGAATGGCATTGCGCATCTATTAAGTATAGAAGCACTTTTTTGAGAGGAACATTTCAAATGTTCATGCCTCTTGCCATGAGTGGGTTGCGAACCCACAACCTCATTTTTAGTAGGTAGACAAATGCATAACCCACCAAGTTACGAGGCCCCACAAAAGGATTAAATGGCTGGAAAAATCAACAAACTTGTTGAGCTAACATATATCAAATGACTTGCGAGTAAATAATATGCTGCCAAAATTTTAACTGCAGACTCTTTATTATAGAGGCAAAACCATTAGAAAAAAGTCCGCTCCGGGGTGTACTTACTTGGCAGCATTTAATGTTCCAACATGGCCATTTACCATTTCCTTTATTTAATGTTTTGCTAAAAGTTTTGGTAATTCCTAGAGTTATACTTTTATTTGAGGTTTGTTTTTTTTTTTGCGACAGACTCGTATTTATAGCTTCACGCATTGCAGAGTGGTAAGTCATTATAAAAAAAATAGAAACTTGCTAAGCCATTTGTTGCTCTGAAAAAGAACAATAAATCTGAGAAAAGTGCTAATAAATTCAGTTTCCAGTACAATTCAATCGTACTGTATTTGAGAAGAAAACCATAAAATAAAAATGTTTGCAACTTTGTCTATAAAGAATTATGTTTTTGGTTGAGTTTCCTTGCCTTTGCAATCCCATGTTTATAAATATGTTACAGTTGCTAGTGTTAACGTTTTTAGAAAAGTTACTTTAAAAAAGCAACTTTATACAAATGGACTAAAATGTACAAAAAGCAAAATACAAAAATAATAATAATTTTCCAAGCCCACATTACAAAGTTGTCCCTGGTTTCCGCCTTTTGAAAAAAGGTAAATTCGCTTATGACGCATATGTCACACACACGCACACGCAGCTGTCCACTTTAATAACTTTTACGATGTGTGTATGTATGAGTATATTATTTTTTCATTTTTTTTCTTTTTTTTGATGAACAAACACATTTTGTATAACTCAGCACTAACAATAATAACCCGGGGCACCTTCATATGGTCATTCGTAGTATAAATCAACATTAATTTAAAAAAAATGCAAAATATATTTTAAAATCAACAATGTTTTGCGGAAAGTTTTTCAAACAAACTTTATGTAGACCAATTAATAAAACATCATTTTTTTGTGGTCTATTTTTATAAGAACTTCCCAAATTTTCCAGAAAATGTTGCCTACTTTTTGAAGTTTAACTAAAATCATTAAAAACTTTTTATTTTTTCAAAAACTTTCATCGTTTTGAAAAAGCAAATTAATCAAGCCAATGCAAAATTATTGTATAAAATAAAAACAAATTTAATAATTTTAACATTTAATTTAATATTCGTTGAATAGAAATGTTTAAAAAAAACTAGGTTTTTGCGTATACGCAATTTCAGAAATATCGTTTTTTCAAATTGAATGTTGTACAATTACAAAAAATTTCAAAATATTATAAATAATGTTTTAGAAGTTTTCTCTATCTCTAGCAAGTCAAGTCATCAATCGTTTTTAGCCCCGTCTCCAGTGTCGGATATTCCTCACCCACGACATTTGACTTCTTCCGATGACACCTTTACCATAGTTTCTGCCTTGCACAATCATTTGCAGCAATTCATATTTTGGGCATCGGATGATGTGACCAAAATATGTAAGTTTTCTTGTTTTCACGGTTTTTAGGAGTTCTATAACTTTACCCATCTTCTAAGAACATCTTCATTTGACATTTTATTAGTTCAAGGAATCTTCGGAATACGTCTATAGCACCACATTTCAAAAGCTTCAATTCTATTCATTGTTTGGATTTTGAAATACCAAGATTCCAGCCCATAGAGTAGAATAAACCATACCTAGCGTTTAACATTTTGAATTTGCAGAAGAAGCTTCTAGCCATCGCAATCCTGCATTTAATTTCATTCTTCATTTTGCCAGCAACCAAGATATTTAAACGGATGTACTCCTTCAATAGCTACAGTTCCCATTTTGATAGTAGCATCGGCATAGGTCAATCGTTTCTTACTGATGAACATGAATTTGGTTTTTTTGATGTTCATGGATAGGCCAAAATCTCTACTCTTCTGATTAACTTTTTCAAGAAGCAATTTAAGTTCATCTAGACTATCAGCTATGAGTGTTGTGACTTGATGTTGTTTATAAATATTCCATTTATCTTGATGCCTTTGTCGAGATCGTTTATGAACATATTGAATATTACTTCTGAAGAGATATTATGTAAAAGTGGAGATAGAATGCATCCTTGACGAACACCAAGATGACCAAGACAGTTACATTTTCCAGCTCAGCAGTTTGGTGCCAGTACATATTTCTTATAAGTCTTATATTTTGTTGCCCAGGCCCATATTTTCTAAGATTTGTATGAGCTTCACATGTTACACACGATCGAAAGCTTTTTCTTAATCGATGAAACAGATGCAGACAACTTAACAATTTTGTACTAAGACTTGGAGGCTGAATAGGGCCTCTCGTGTTCCCAATGCTTCTTTGAAACCAAACTTGGTGTTGTCCATGGTTTTCTCACATTTCTTAAATAATATTTTCAAGAATATTTTTAGAATATGATTCATCAAACTGCATTTCCTAGAGTTGTTGGTTAGTTGGGTAGTGAAATAAATGTGGATTTCAGAACATCTTAAGGATAGGTTTTTCCGAGCGTTTGCAAGCATTTCCGCAGTTTAATTCCAAATTTCCCAGCAGTTTAGGCTTTGGCTATTTATCTTGACAAAATTACTGTTCATTTTATTGGAGATGTAGAATAGGATTATTCAGTTGCTCCAAATCATAGTTTTTAATAGTCTTCAGTTTCAGAGTTGGGGTAATTTTAATACTGAACCTTGCCATAAGTAGATTATGGTCTGACGGCATGACGGTTCCTGGTTAGGTTTTAGCACTGAATACAGATGATGCGAATCTTTTGTTTATCGGCATGAAGTCGATTTGGTTGCGTACGAAGTTAGATTCACTATCTTGATATGAGTAAAGTCTTCATGGTTGTAGGCAGAACCATGTATTGGTTATTTTGAAATTTTCTTGTTGGCAGAATTGAACGAGTTTATCATGCCTATCGCGTCTCATTCCAAGACCATACTCGTCCACATTCCCTTCTACTTCTATTCTACTTAGGAATTAAAGTCTCCATTGTTGCGATTTAATTCAAGTGATTTAAATTGATTTGAGCAGCTTAAAAATGTTTCAATTCGCATAAAGACATAAAATCAAAACTTCAAACAATTCCGAAAATTTTCAATGTGGCAAAAAGCAAAATATTGTTATAGAAAACATTGTCGCTACTACTTATTCATTATTGTCAATAAAACAAACAAGTCTTTTTTTACAAACACACTGAACAAAATAACACTTCCAATAATACTTGCAACTGAAAAACTAACATTATTAACTTTATTATAATTGTTATGATGTAATTTACAATGAAAAATAATTCAAACAAAATACGCCATGGTACGGTTTGTAGCAGATGAACACTGCAGCCATTTCCAAATAATAAACGTTCTGCATAATTTATAGGTTTTTTTTTCTTTTCAAGGGTGTTTTTTTTAGAGTTATAGAACTTTATATTACAATAAAACAACGATGGATTATGCGATGGACATGAATTTTAAATATACTAAAGATAATCTTGTGGCATTACATTTTAAATATGATTTCTGGTATATGACCGCCACGGCTGACGGCTCTGACTACCGTCCAATCTGAACGCCCTATTTTCAATGACTTTTTCCATTATATGTGTCCGCATATCGGCAATAACACGGCGAATATTGTCTTCCAAATAATTAAGTGTTGGTGGCTTATTCGCATAGACCAATGACTTTATATAGGCACCTACAGAAAGTAGTCTAGCTTTATTAAATCACAAGACCTTGCAGGCCAATTCACAGGTCCAAAACGTGAAATTAGGCGGTCACCAAGCGTGTCTTTCTATAAACCGATTGTGGTACAAGTCAGTAATCATGACTCTATGCCGATCTGCATTGACACTAACGTTCTGGTCATCATTGTTTTTGATGAAGTACAGACCAATGATGCCACCAGGATATATGGGGATGTGGTGTTTCGACCTACACTTTAGGATTAGCTTCACTCCAGATGCGGCAGTCTTGTTTGTTGACCAAACCAGAAGAACCAGAAGTGCACTTCGTCGCTAAACAAAATTCGCTTATGAAAATCGGGAACAACGGTAATCTCCCATTCGACGAATCTATGCCTTGCTGGAGGAGCGTTTGGCTTCAACTCCTGCACTAGTTGGATTTTGTAGGCAGGCAAGTCACGATCCTTTCGCAAGAACTTTTAGATTCAATTCCTGTGCTCGATGGCGGTTGGACTCATTCTGGTCTTCCTCAATGCTACGCTCTACAGCAGCAATAGCTTCTTATGTATGCACCGTACGGAGTCTCTGGGGATGGGAGTTATCGGTAATAGAAAACGTGATGCGAAATCGGTCCATGATTGATCGAATTAACTGCTCTGATGAAAGATTCGTCGATAAAATGGACGCACAGTACCATTATTTTCGAAATAAAATTGTACTATTTGCAAGCGTTGTTCAGGCGTTAGTCTACTGATGAGGAATAGCTGAACCAAACTGAGAATAAATCACTTGACAGTTGTTAAATCGGTCGCCATCTTAAACAGTAAGTGCTATAACTCGAAAAAACACCCTTTACTTGCAATGAACTTATAGATATCATCTATTCTATGAAAAAATTCTCATTTGGATTAATCAGCTGGCCTCAAGTGCAATATGTTTTGTCTTAATTTCTATTTTAAGCTAACAAAAAGTATTAAATTATACAGAGAAATTTAATTTAATTAAATTAGTTTTTTAAACGTACGTTCTCTTTTCTTGCTACAACAACTATATGCTTGGCTAAAAAACTATCAAATGAATAGCTGATGGTTCGCGGACTGGCGTATTAAGATAATCAAGACCAAAAGCAGACATGTAACTTTCACACCAAACAAACTAATCTCCCCTTCCTGCACGCTGAACAATACATGCATCCCACAAGCAGACGGAGTAAAGTAACTGGGCGTTAATCGAGATAAACACCTCATCTGGCGGCGAATCTAACATATAAAACTTAAAGAAGCCAATCTTCACTGGCTTATTAATAGCAATTTTCCGCTTAGTCTGGAGTACAAGGTACTCCTCTACAATACCCTGTTGTAAAACCCATCTAGACATACGACTCGGAACTTGGGGGAAAACGCAGCAAAAAGCAAGATTGAAATTATACAACGAGCTCAACGATTCTGCGAACTATCACTGGGGCAGCATGGTACCTACACAGCGAAAAAATCCACAGAGACCTACAGAGGATACAGATACAGAGCAGGGACCAACTATAACCTTTAAATCAATGAACAATGAAACAATTTGTTGAGTTCTAAAAGCAGTTATCTTGTGTTAAATTGAAAAATATTTTTAAACGTATAAACCGATTGGTTCTATTTAAATGGCTTTTGGCGTACATGTTTTGACCGGAACATAAAGGACCAAGTTTTGCCTGGCGTATTGTTCATATGTCGCCTACAACATACTTAATCGAGGCACTTCAACTTACATACTCTCACACACACACTTTGATTCGAAAGTAAATATGTAAATGTATCCGTATATATGTATCTGTAATTAAATGTTCGGCATATATGAGGCAACATCAATGCAAATTTATGTTAATTTCCGGCACCATGCCAACCTACCTAATATGTAAAAATTATCATATCATCATAATGATGTACTTAGCATAAGTATCCAAGTGAATTGGTTATAGTTTTTTTTTTCAGTTTTCACTTATGTCCGTATGCGGAGCTAACTGGTTACGTGGGGATCGTTACTGTCTACAAGTCTACTCTACAGAAAGAAATTCATCATCATTATTCAGCTCTACCACCCGAGGTGGGTTTTGGCTTTCTCAACAACTCTTCTCCATTCGTCACTGTTGTTAGCAAAGGCGCGTCAGTTTTTTACTTCCATCTTCAGCATGTCATCGTCAATATTGTCAATTAGGCGCTTTCTTGTTCGATCCCTGCTCCTTGTGGAGAGTGGGGTGCACGCCAGCTCAAGCTTTTGTGCTCAGTTCTGGTCCATCCGTAGAACATGTCCTATGCATTTTAGCCTCTGGGAGTTAATGAATTTGACTATTTTATCGGCATAAAGTTAATTATAGATGGGAACATCTTTTTAGAGACCATGAATCCTACCCCTTTTGACCCCTGCTTGCTAGCTTCGCTGTCAAAGAAGCCATACTTTTGTTATTATATTTCACCTGCTTCTTTCCAGCGGACTTCTTGAACTGCCAGTATGTCTAACTTGTATTTTTGCAATTGCAAAGCAAGTTTCAACATCGCACCAGCTTAAGCATGGTTCTGACATTCCAAGTTCCAGTTATCAAATCAGTCAGTTCGTTGCCGAGTGTTTCCATTATCCGAGGCCCTGAAGTACGTTGTTGATAGTTAATTACAGGTGTGCTTTTTGCAGGGAGGGTTGTAGGACCAACACCCAACCCCCATTTTGGAGAAACAATATCCCTGCGTCGTCAGCTCTCCTGACCTGGATTCCCACTGGGGTTGCTCGGGGTGACAGAGTCCACCACGTGAAGGTGACACTAGGAATTGAGCAGGAGAGACTCTGTGAAGCCAGAGACTTCATTTCTCAAGACATTTAAAATTATAAAAAATATTTGTAAAATAAATGTATTCCCCTTGACTAAGCTCATCGCTCCAACGGCGGATCATATTTCACCTTTTTTGTTTTTGCTGATTTAACAGTTAATTATGACGAATGTCAGAGTCCCAATGTGAATTTTTCCATTACAATTGAGTTTGTGAGTTAATGAGTTATTTGAAGTTTTTTTTGTTACTTATAGATAGCAAACCGAAAAAAAGGATCCACTACGAGTAGCTATTGCACAATCAACAGAAACACAAATATGTAGTTGATGAAAAATAATAATGTTTCTTTAATTTGTTAAGAATTTACTAAAAATGGTTTTTTAACTTTTAGATATTGGGGATTCAACAGGAATATAAAAATAGAAAAATAAGGATATACTGTGTCGACTTTAATTAAGGTGAACGTTTGTTGTTCATCATCAGATTGTTTTTGTTGTTATCCGAGGGTAATCTTGTGAATACACGAATCGTTAAGTTTTTCAGTTGCATTAGTAAATTCCTGCACCCTCGTTCGATAGCAGGACTGCTGCTTTCGCGTGAGTATTTAGTAGAGATCAGGTGTCCGTACTTGCCCGAACTTCCTGTTAGTACTAGAGTCTTCCCCTGTAACACTTATAGAGGCTTTCAAATAAACCGCTGAGCACGCGGTCGCCATTGCCTCGTTAGTGAAGAACAGGGAACAATACGTTAAGATTGAGGTTGACAGTTGTACGCAGGGGCTTTTGGAGTCGCTTCGTACACTAGGGCCCGCCCTTGGGCTTTAGCCAGGCGCATCTTCTTTGCAAGCGCCTTCTAAGTGAACATCTAGATATAGGTCGTGGACTTCGTCTTCCTATGTCAGCTTTCGCATCAACGCTTCTTTCCCGAAGCTGCTACATTTGTACGCACGACATCGCCGAACCAGCGCAGACGTTGTGCGGCAAAGCGCTGGACAATATCAATATCATTGTTCATTCGATTGCAATGCACGTCGTCAATCCGAAAGGGACGCAAGTTTTTTGAGAAGAATTTTTCTACTTTGTAAAAAATAGTGCCGGTTCGATGTATCCCGGTATCCCGTCTATAAAGAGAGCGCATAATAGATAACTCAATGTTTGGAATATCGAGGTGTATTGAATGGTTTGGAAAGGTCCTTTCCTACCTACCAGAGATAAATGATGTACTCAATGTTCTGTTTTATGTGAGTGTTTTTTTCAGAATTTAGCGCAGAGTAAAACTCTGGATTTACTAACTATCATCTGGATATTTTCAGCGCATATCTTGGAAGCGTTGTCTATTTTGAACTTACGGTGCAGTTTATACATTTATTATAAAACATTCATTGGATTTGAAAACAATATAAGGGCCTTCTTCCTCAGTACCCCATATATTACAAAATAGAGAGAGTGTGTCTTCATTTATGAACTTTCAAAGTGTACAGAATGGTTCGGAAAGGTTCTTTCCTACCTTGACATAGCTTATTAGGATGCTCAATGATCTGTTCATAACGAGCTGTTTTATGTGCATCCTTTTCAGAGTTTAGCGCAAAGTACATTTGCTATACAAGGCGGGTTCCAATACTATTCAGTGTATGCTACCAGGTGACGCGACGAGGAGGTTGAGTCAGAGATCCAGCTAATTGACAGCACAATAAAGCTTTAATCTCTGCTCTACCCTAATATATGTATTGTTTCTGATATTAATAGGAGATTGCAATTAATGCAGTTCTATTTATTTGGGAGTTACTGTGCATTATCAATTAACTTTTTTATATTCAAAGTCGCTTTGCATTTGAGAATCAATTGTTTTCCAAAATGAACTTTACCACTGAATAGAAACCAAGATTTTTAATAATTGCATTTTATCGGCCTATACTATACGAAATTTTTTAACCAGGCAAGCCACTCGACTCTCCGGAACATTATCGTTCAATCAGCCTTTTATGTGCACCTTCAAAAATTTGAAATTGTATTTTAAAGTCGACTTAATATCCAAATTGAGGATAACCACGTTCTTGCTTCTGCACAATACGGATTAAGGTCTAATCTCAGCTGTGTTCAACCGCTCAGAAAGCTAAGGGATGGCAAAAATCCCGATCTTCAATGCGAAAAAATAAATAAATTAAATCTTTATGAGACAAGTATAATTTATTCTACCTGAAAACGTAAGTCTTAACACCTATTCGATTCAATGGCCAAGTAATATTAAATAACTGGGAATTGATTTGAATAGCAATAGACTATTTAATTTCCACATTAGCATGACTATGGAACAAGGTCAATCAAACGAGCCTTATATACTTTTGTTAATTGTTAATTTTATTTGTCAATTGGAAACAAATTAATAGTATTTAAAATAATATTATTGCCAGCTTTGTTAAATGGGCCGGAAATTTTGTGTGATTGAGCTGCATAGGCAAAAGTTAGCACGAGCGTAGAACAAAGTGTTAAAATTGATTTTTAATCTTTCCATTTATTTTTTTACCTTCAGCTCCACGCAACGGCAGAAATTTGCATGATTATTGAACACATCAGTCGGGCTACTACAAAAATTTAATACTTTAACAATTTAATACTTTAAAAGTTTAATACTTTAACAATTTAATACTTTAAAAGTTTAATACTTTAACAATTTAATGCTTTAACAGAAATAATACTTAATTATTTTTGGTCACAGTTTTAAGTAGTTCGATTTTTTTTTGTTAACTTTTTTCCTTCCTTAATAAGTTTATAAATACAAACATAGACAAGACATAAGACTAATAATCATAAATTAGCTAAAAAGCTACAATAAAGTTAATCTGTAATATATATTGTACATTTAACTGGAATAATAAAATTGTTTATATGAAGCAAGTGAACTGAATCCATTTTTAAGTTCATGTGAACCACTAGATCGCAATGAAAATGGCAGTATGGCAACGCCGCAAAAATTACAAAAGGTGGCAACCATAAACAAATAAATTCACAATTTCGGTGGCTTAAATTACTATTGAGAAGTATATTTTATTAAAAGATCAAAGAATTACCAAAAATTAATATAGTGACGTCATAGAAAACATATATAAAACAATTACATTTGCGCCTTTGAATTAATATCGTATTCGTTATGATGAAAGAGGAAAAAATCAAGAGACTGTACCATCAAAAATATCGCCCCGAATGGGAGACTTATCCGTCATTTGCTCAATGGCTAAGCAGAAGTGCAAATGGTTACTCGGCGCATTGCAACGTATGCGATGTGAATGTCTTATCGCGCTTGGCTTCAATAAAACAGCATCACAACACAAAGAAACATCAAGAAGGCCTCAAATGCAGTGCGTTGTCAAGGGTATGCAATGCACATAAAGCGAAGCAAAAGAACAAAAGTTAAATATGTAATCTTTCGTTTTTTTTTGCAGCTCATTTTAAAGTCGACAATAATGGAGGAAAAAGCTATTTCGCCAAAGACAAAGCTAGCGCAAGCAAAGTTGGAGGAAGACTTAAGTGATTCATTACTTGAGGAGTTGCTTGACAGCGATGATGATGCTGATGGAGCACGCAACTTTCTTGACGGCCAACAACAGCCTGCACATTTGCCACAGGAATTAAAAATCGAAGAGTCTCATGTAGACGAACTGCACGAGGGAGCCATCTCTGAGGAGCACATATTAAGTGAATTTGATTTCTTTGGTAAAAGCATAGCGCTGCAGCTTAATCAGATGGAACTGGAAGATGCCTTATTGTGCCAGAATAAACTGCAAAATGTGCTCACTGAGTTCCGTTTAAAAATATTGAAACGACAGCAGGAAGGCTAAAGTCGTTTAACTTAATTTCGTTATGAAAATGTAACTTGAACATTAATATTAATGCAACATATTATACTTAATGTTATATTAATTTTGCTTGTATTTCATTAATAAAAACGCGACTTTCTTCTTGAAAACTCTAAAAAAACAACCTCTAGCTTTAATACGCCAAGGGATTTTACAGTGTATATAGATATATAGTGAGGTATCGTAGCTTAATGGGCTTTATGCATTTGCCTACTAATTTCGAGGTCGTGGGTTCCACGGCATGACCATCTTCACATTCCTCTTAAAAATGCTTTTCTACCCAGCCTTTCCACGATTATCAAATCTACGTATCATTTCACATTAACACCAAAAACAATGTCAATCGTAGATGCCACTTCCAGAAGACGTCAAGTGACAGCCCCACCACTGGGATAAGTCGCAGCTGGCCAATAGCCATTGCGATCGAAAACTCAACCGATTACAGAAACCAATATAGGAGAATTAGACATAAACCGCTCCCCAAACTTCATGACGACCAAAGGCATTTCAAAAACGGACACGAATTTTACAATGGAACTTTAAAACCTTTAAGGAGTTCGAGGAAGAAAAGCTAAACGGATGGCGCAGGGTTCGTTGGAAGGTCCTAAGATCCCAAGCGGAATAACAAGGAAAAAAAAGTAAAAATATCCTAATGTCTATAACCATACATGGTTACAGATGTAAACACTACGACCGCACACGTCTTTTTAATATGCCGACTCGTTCTTATCAACACCAATTCCCCATTCACGGATGAAAAAGCATCCTTGAATGTTATTTCTCTGTTCAGCTTAAATCTTTGCAATAGCCCCAAAAAGCAGTGGTTACTGACGACAATTTTGCACAAACTTTGCCAAATCCTTTGAAAACAACCTTCGGTATTCAACGTATATCAAGCTTATGACCAGTTCGTAATTGTACAATTAGTATATCAACGTGTACGCATGTTGGCCCTGTGGCAACCAGTTCAAATGGCCGGAGTGCATCTTGTGGCTTTTATATACTTCGTCAAACCGGGTTTGATCTTTGTTTTGTATCCCTAAGGCGCGTGCATTTGACTTGAAGCTCAAATTCAAGTGTGTTCTCTATTCAGTGCCTCGTTGGTTGCTCTGTGCAATAAGCGAAAGGCCATGGATCTGTTTTAAAGGTAATGAACCCATGCGATGCGTCAAGACTTTACCTGGTCTTACATGAAGGTATTGTTATCATGGTATCTCTATGGCCATGATGGGCCACATTGCTGCGCATCAAGCGGCGAAAGGCATTGGTCAAATTCCAGACTTTCTTCATCATAACTGCAAAAAGTAACCATAAATGATTAAGTAAATCCAGAATTGTTTGTCGAACTAAGCGAGCTATTGTAATTTGCAGTTTACGTTTAAAATTCTCTTTATTAAGCAACTCGTCAGCCAAGCCAAGGCCCCCACGATTTTGCTTAATTTTATATTCAGCCAAATACAGAAAAGGCGTATTCCCTCCCATTAGGAATAAGTTGAAAAACATCGAGGTCTCTTTAATTAAGGAAACACTGCAAGTGGCGCTGTCAAAACAACCGTATAGTTTTGCGCAAGCTGGCAGCCCCAGCAGCTGTATTATGCATGCCGGCTGATTGCTTTTCCCTATCTGTGGACAGCACCTTATATTTTACTCCATAAAAAAAAACCTATTAGTATTTGTACAAAATGTCACGTAGCCTACAACGTTTGGTTGCCGCTTGTAGATGCTGGATACAGTGGCCAAGATGCACTCAACTCACAAGCGCAGGCACAATTAAAGGCGCTGCAAACTTTGTGGCGGATGTACTGGGCGCTGCAAATCTTGGATTTATGTTTGATTTGTAAAAATGAAAAGGTGGACGCTGGGAACTAGTCGCTTCTACGGACCAAGTGCGAGAAGCAGAAGATATTCTTCGATTCTTAGATAAGTTGAAGAAAATGGCAGCTGTAGTTGATGAAATTGGAAGGTAACAAAAATATAAGGTTGTCAAAACCGCCTTTTTGTCTTTTGAATTTCGCGGCTATGTACAAAGCGCTACAGAGCTCGTATCTGGCAACACTATACATAATTTGAAAGGTCTTGACATAACCTACAAAACGACGCTACGCATGGTTAGTTTGGATATTTCGTTCAACAGTTATAGACGTGTAAACATGGAGTTCACTAACGCCGAAATTCGCGCTATTTTAAAGTTTTCCTTCGTTAAAGGCAAATCCGCTAGAGAAACGTTCCGTGAGATTAATGGTGTTTTGGGGGATGGTACTCTATCACTTCGAACCGCGGAGGAATGGTTTCGACGATTCAGAGCCGGTGAAAACGACACCATGGATAAGCCAGCCGGCGGAAGACCTGTGACGACAAATACCGATCAAATCATGGAATACATCGAGTTAAACCGGCATGTGGCATCTCGTGACATCGCCCAGGAGATGGGAGTTAGTCACCAAACCATTTTAAACCATCTGCAGAAGGCTGGATACAAAAAAAGCTTGATGTTTGGGTGCCGCATGATTTGACGCAAAAAACCTTCTGGACCGAATCAACGCCTGCGATATGCTGCTGAAACGGAACGAACTCGACCCATTCTTGAAGCGGATGGTGACTGGCGACGAAAAATGGATCACATACGACAATATCAAGCGAAAACGGTCGTGGTCGAAGGCCGGTGAATCGTCCCAAACAGTGGCCAAGCCGGGATTGACCGCCAGGAAGGTTTTGCTGTGTGTTTGGTGGGATTGGAAGGGAATCATCCACTATGAGCTGCTCCCATATGGCCAGACGCTTAATTCTACCATGTACTGCGAACAACTGGACCGCTTGAAGCAGGCGATCGACCAGAAGCGTCCAGAATTGGCCAACAGGAAGGGTGTAGTGTTCCACCAGGACAACGCCAGACCACACACTTCGTTGATGACTCGTCAGAAGCTACGGGAGCTCGGATGGGAGGTTTTATCGCATCCACCATATAGCCCGGACATAGCGCCAAGTGATTACCACCTGTTCCTGTCCATGGCGAATGCCCTTGGTGGTGTAAAGTTGAACTCAAAAGAGGCATGTGAAAAGTGGCTGTCCGAGTTCTTCGCAAATAAGGAGGGGGGCTTCTACGAGGGAGGTATTATGAAGTTGCCGTCTAGATGGAAACAGATTATCGAACAAAACGGCGCATATTTGAACTAAATCCGATCACTGTATCACTTTTTATAAAGCATTGAATAAAGAGCAAAAAAGCGGAAGGGAGATATTTGACAACACAACATGTACATATACGATTCCGACGGCAGTCGATTCTATATACCGGAGTCGACGCGGGCCCAGATCTGCCCAAGGACTGTCAATCCCCCTCTTTTTCGGAAGCCCAAGCTATACCTGATGCACTGAGCCAGCTACAACAACAACATCTATGTAACGGGACGGACCCAGGGTTCACCCTGATCCAAGATTGTCAAACCCCCAACACGGAACACCGGTTACAACAACAACATGTACATATAAACAAGCTGAAATTTGTGATTTTTGCAGAAAAGTCACAAACAACAGTTGACCCCGAACGCGCCTCCAAGGCGCTTGTGGGCAAGAACGTTAAGGAGTTCTTACCGAATTTACAGAGAGCTCTTGTGCATAAGTTACAAAATATTGCTACGTCCTTCCTTTACAAAACATTAAAAGCTTTTTAACGGAAAGATATTTTTGTTTCGATAGCGGTGGTGCCAATTGAAGTCGTAAACTCAGAACGCCAGGCATCCCACATGATTTCAATTTGGGATCTAATCTTTATAATATAGGTTGTCAAATATCTCCCTTCCGCTTTTTTGCTCTTTATTCAATGCTTTATAAAAAGTGATACAGTGATCGGATTTAGTTCAAATATGCGCCGTTTTGTTCGATCATCTGTTTCCATCTAGACGGCAACTTCATAATACCTCCCTCGTAGAAGCCCCCCTCCTTATTTGCGAAGAACTCGGACAGCCACTTTTCACATGCCTCTTTTGAGTTCAACTTTACACCACCAAGGGCATTCGCCATGGACAGGAACAGGTGGTAATCACTTGGCGCTATGTCCGGGCTATATGGTGGATGCGATAAAACCTCCCATCCGAGCTCCCGTAGCTTCTGACGAGTCATCAACGAAGTGTGTGGTCTGGCGTTGTCCTGGTGGAACACTACACCCTTCCTGTTGGCCAATTCTGGACGCTTCTGGTCGATCGCCTGCTTCAAGCGGTCCAGTTGTTCGCAGTACATGGTAGAATTAAGCGTCTGGCCCTATGGGAGCAGCTCATAGTGGATGATTCCCTTCCAATCCCACCAAACACACAGCAAAACCTTCCTGGCGGTCAATCCCGGCTTGGCCACTGTTTGGGACGATTCACCGGCCTTCGACCACGACCGTTTTCGCTTGATATTGTCGTATGTGATCCATTTTTCGTCGCCAGTCACCATCCGCTTCAAGAATGGGTCGAGTTCGTTCCGTTTCAGCAGCATATCGCAGGCGTTGATTCGGTCCAGAAGGTTTTTTTGCGTCAAATCATGCGGCACCCAAACATCAAGCTTTTTTTTGTATCCAGCCTTCTGCAGATGGTTTAAAATGGTTTGGTGACTAACTCCCATCTCCTGGGCGATGTCACGAGATGCCACATGCCGGTTTAACTCGATGTATTCCATGATTTGATCGGTATTTGTCGTCACAGGTCTTCCGCCGGCTGGCTTATCCATGGTGTCGTTTTCACCGGCTCTGAATCGTCGAAACCATTCCTCCGCGGTTCGAAGTGATAGAGTACCATCCCCCAAAACACCATTAATCTCACGGAACGTTTCTCTAGCGGATTTGCCTTTAACGAAGGAAAACTTTAAAATAGCGCGAATTTCGGCGTTAGTGAACTCCATGTTTACACGTCTATAACTGTTGAACGAAATATCCAAACTAACCATGCGTAGCGTCGTTTTGTAGGTTATGTCAAGACCTTTCAAATTATGTATAGTGTTGCCAGATACGAGCTCTGTAGCGCTTTGTACATAGCCGCGAAATTCAAAAGACAAAAAGGCGGAAGGGAGATATTTGACAATGATGTTTACGCAAGATATTTCAATGCATAGTGTGGTCAAAACTCTAATCTTTGTAGATGACGTTGCCTTATACTGCTCTTCAATTAGGCATAATATTCCAAGGAAACTTAAAAGAAGATACAAAATCCCTTCTTCAGGTATTTTCACCGATGGAACATCAATTAATTTATTTGACCTGTAAGCGTAAGCTTTATACCTCCCTAAGTGAAAATTCTAGAAAAATAACGAAACAATTCGATGGGCAAGGTTTATTAAATGTCTGGCAATTGATTTGAATAGCAATATACTATTTAATTTCCACATAAGCAGCACTATAAACAAGGTCAATAAAAGTATCTTCGTCTTTAATTGTTTATACACAAATTGTTGTACAATTACAAAATATTAAAAATAATGTTTGTAAAGTTTTCTCTATCTCTAGCAGAATGTATCAAATCTTCAATCGTTAGTATTTATGTGAAACTGTACCTTTAATAAGTCAAGCAAATTTTTTGAGTTTTTAAGTTGACTAGAGCAAAATATTGAATTTTTAACAAGGAATATGATTAGAGTTGTTATTATTGGGAAGTTAAAAACCGAGCATGGGATTCTGTGCTTGAAATAATATAAGCCAACAATCGAAAATTTTCAAACAAATGTCCAAAAACCATGAATCAGAGTGACTTTCGCGCTCAGGGAGGACGACGGCAAGACGAACGCCGGCTCTCACTGCAAAAAACCAACAGGTCAAAGTCTCCGATGCAAGCTACATGCAGCACAACTAGCATTTGACCTCATAGACAGGGAGAAGTAGCTTTCTGACTAAACAGACTATATAGTCCACCACTTTTGTTGAACTACATACTACTCCCGTGAGCAGAAGGGGTAACGTAACTAGAAGTGCACCTTGACAAATAAACTCGTCTTGAACTCGAAGCCAACAACTTACACTGGCTCATTAATGCCTGCTCCACGCTCAGCCTGAACCACTAGATAGTACTTTAGAATTCTGTACTGAAACCAATCTGGAGCTACGGCTCACAACTATTGGGGAATGCCGGCAACAGCAACATTGACATCATACGGCGAGCGCAATCAAAGAGTCTGAGAATCATCACTGTGGCACGGTGGTACGTTCGGAAAGAAAACATCCAAAGAGACTTGAATATTCCACCAGTCATACATAAAAATTTCGGAACTCAAGGAAAAATACTTCAGCAAGCTTTGCTCGCAACCTTACCACCTAGCTAGAGATCGGTCTAACGCAGCTCAGCAGTCGATCCCGTCTTCGCCGAAAGCATCTACCAACCCAGCGAATGCAGTTTCATTGTCATGGCGCGACGATCGTAGTTGAATCTTGGCCTCCGCTTGAAATCTACTCTATTCTTCACGGTGTAGAGCTAGTGTTGTCCAGTTTCTTCTGCCCAGATGCTCTACAGTTTGCTCCACAATGTCTATGCAATGAGCATTTAGACGAGCTCTTCTTCATCTTCCTTCGGGTCTGTTTTGGTAGACTTTTCTATTTGTGCTACTGGGATTCATTCGTTGAACATGATCAGCCCACTGCAGTTGATTGAGCTTCACACTTTTGCTGATTGCTGGTACACCAAGTTCTCTCTCGCATGCGCGGTTATATTGAAGGCCATCGAGCCGTCCTTATCTTGCACGGGACCAAGTATACGGCGAAGTATTTTTCTTTCAAAAATATGAATTTTTTCCGCTCCTTACATTAGTATCGGTGATATAAGCGTTTTGTACAATCGCATTTTGAATTTTTTTTGTTAGTTTATTTGAACCCAGTTTTAGGGACAAAACTAAGTTATCATTAAGATTTTTAAACTCGTTAGTTCGTATATGAGAAGATTCAATGAATTAAAGCAAAGAAATATTATTATTATTCATTTTAAGTTCCCAATTTAAGCAAAATCACAGCTCATTATGCTAATTGACGTATATCCTTTTGCTGCTCCATTTCATCAGCGGATAATTATTGATTGATCTCAGTCAGTGTGTGAGCGTAATTGTAAGCAAGAAATGAAGCAGAAACCTAAATATATATAGATACATATATATATATACTGAAACCCAAAAGCTGCTTCAAAAATAAAATTCAAATTCAATTTGTGATTGAATTTGTTGCTTGCTATAGGCCCAATCTACAACGACTGCTGTTGATACCAAGTCAAACAACTGTCATTGAAAGCATATTACAAATACTTCTTAGACACTTCATAAGACAACAGCCATAATACGAGGCTTTAGAAAATATATACCAAGTAAACCCTTGCATAAATATATGAGATGCAGCGACAATGGCAGGGCCACGTTTATAAGCGTCAGTTGGGCGATAAAATTTGATTCCCACAAATACATTTGCACACACACACACACACACGCACACAACAAAAAATAAATCCCAAACGGAACCGGAAATACTAACAGAACAGTCGCAGCAACACGCACAGCCTAACATGTATACATGACAAAGACCACAAAATTGTTTGGCTAACCAATACAAAAAAAAAGCATATCCCAAATTTTCCATATGACAAAAGACGGTTGGTTCCTTACTTTTTACTCACCGCTTACTTTAGCTTTTTGCGAGGGCAGGCACACAAGTATGCAGTTAGTATAGCTGGCTGTCAGAGGTTAACTGCTGTAGTCAAATTATTTAGATTAATGAGAAGAATCAAGCGAGTCGGCATTATTTGTTTGCAGTTGAGATATGAATAAATTGGTAATATTTCACTTTCGTTTCACCGGCGCCCAAAAGAGGTTGTTACCGACGAAAACAGCAAAAAAATCCATAAAATGATATTGAATGAAATGAATTTGAATAAAATATGTTGGATGGGACTCTAAGGATATCAACTGCACGTGATCATCATATGACTCACGGATTTTTGGGTATGCGAAAGCTCTGTGCAAAGTGGGTGCCGCGCAAGCTCACTTTTGACCAAAAACAGCGACAAATTGTTGATTCGGAGCAGCGTTTGAAGATGTTCAAGCGTAATAAGCCCAAGTTTTTTTTTTTCGATATATGACAATGGCTCCATCATTTCAAGCCGAAGTCCAATCGACAGTCAGCCGAGCGGACTGCATACGATGAAAAGTCGGCTGGCAAAGTTATGGTGTCTGTATTTTGGCATGCACGTTGGAATAATTTTCATTGATTATCTTGAAAAAGTAAGGACCATCAACAGTGACTATTACATAGAGTTATTCGACCGTTTGAAGGGCAAAATCGCCAAGAAACGGAATCATTTGAAAACAAAGAAAGTGCTGCTGTTTCACGAAAACGTTGGCAAAAATCCATGAATTGGGTTTCGAGTTGCTTCCGCATCCACCGTTTTCTCCAGATTTGGCCCTATTGGCGACTATTTGCTGTTCTCAGATCTCAAAAGTATGCTCGCTGATAAGAAATTTGCGTCGTATGAAAAGGTGATCGCCGAAACTGAGGACTTTTCAAGCATTAGTCGTAAAACATTTGGCAGACTCTACAAAGCTTTGGGTTCAAATAAACTAACAAAAAAAATCAAAATGCGATTGTACAAAACGCTTATATTACCGATACTAATGTAGAAACCTGAACCAAGAAATAAACGGATGAGCAAAAAAATGGTTAGTTTTGGAGGAAAAGCAATTCGCCGTATACTTGGTCCCGTTCAAGAAATCGATGGCACGTATGATCTTCAATATAACCGCTCATGCGAGCAAGAACTGGGTGAGCCAGCAATCAGCAAAAGTATCAAGCTCAAGCAACTGCAGTGGGCTGATCATGTCCAAAGAATGGACCCCAGTATCCCAATTAGAAAAGTCTTTCAAAGCACACCCAAAGGAAGAAGAAAAAGGGGTCGTCGAAATGCTCGTTGGATAGACAATGTGGAACAACCTTTTGGGCGTCTTAGAAGAAGAAACTGAAGAACACCAGCTCTAAATCATAAAGAATGGAGGAGATATCAAGGGCAGACCAAGATTCAATAAGTATAGTCGCACCACTAATGATGATTAGTCATTTCAAAAGGAAAAATTTGTTTGGAATCGGTTAATTTTAACTCTACTATACTTATTATATTTCTGTCTGTTACGTACAGAATCGGTTACAGAAAGCTAAACGTACTTTGCGTACTGCGCTTTCTCGATTTTGGAGATTTGCCGTCATTAAAAAATCAATCATGCTGAACATTTTTAATGCTTAAGTAAAGAATGACGATTGCTATCAAACAACAGCGGTACAATGCTTCGTAAACCGATATCCTAGGCGCATATTCGGTATATTCCTTCGAAGAAGTATCTCTAATGTGCGATTATGGCTGGACAAAAAGGTTGAGCGACATCAATAGAAGAAAATACAGATGGCTAGGACACACGCTCCATGGAGACCAGGAAAATTTTGCACACTCCGTTCTCACCTCGAACCTCATTGGTAACAGACGCAGGCCCCTAGGAATACGTGGTGACGTAGCCTTATGTAGGAAACCAAGAAGTCGGATAAATTAAGATATTTACCTCAGAATAGACAAAATTGGAATATCGAAGTAGATAAGGCTAAGTTCTCAAAATAACATTGTGATATAAATAAGAAAATGTCAATAATAATATAATAATAGTCGTTTTTGAATAAATAATTTGCTTCAGCCTCCTATGTAGATTGTTATTGGTGACTATAACACTAAACTTACTATATTTCTGAATGTGGAAGTTATTTATGGAGTTTGCAGGTTTACTGAGACCATGGGATTTTCATCATATGTTAATATTAGTAGAATAATCAGAATCCGTACGTTACCGATATTCACATATAATCTTAAAGCTTAGAAAGTGTAATTCAAATTTTTAGGGTTGTCAATATATAAAATTTTGCAGAGACGTAGCCTCTAACTTTACAAGCCACCCTTGTTTTTATGATCATGTTCTGCTGAAACCAATTTAAATTCCTTTTAATATTATGGATTTTGTGAAAGTATCGAATTGTTGTGTTTGATTGGATATGCCTTGCATTGCCATATCTGAGTTTATTGTTTTTTATTTAAATTGCGATGTGTGAGTGGTTTACGGGCGAAGCTGTGTTGTATCAACAGAGATAATTTTTGGTTTTCTTGAAGTGGCTTCCGTGGTCGTCCCATTCCATGCCATTTGCCATCCGTTGCGCCTACTGCTCTGTCAAACTATTAGTCATGCATTTAAGTTAATCGGCGATATACATGGCTTGATGGCATCTTGTGCATGACAACGATTGCCCATTTTCAGTCAACTTTTCAGCTGATACCCCTAAGTTGGGTAGGCATCTTTGAAACATTATCTTTTAATTTACATCCTTTTTATTGACTTGTTTGTGGCAAGTGTACATGTGTTCCATAATATATTGCTGGATTTGAAACCAGCTCGTGAAGCTGCTTATCATACTCTCCGTGGCGTACATACTAATTACGCACACGCTCTACGTGGGCATGGCTTCCAAAGGCAGCGTCGGCGTTTGCATAGCCGGCGGCAACTTGAACAAAACCAGCAGATGCCACCAACGGCCGCATAATGTCGATACTTGCCCCCGGCAGCTGTGCAGCTGGAAATGCGGCCAGTTGTGTTTTGCTTGTGAATGCCGAGAACAATGGTGGTAAGTGCATAGATAGTGTTGCAAATTCCAAATAAATTTTTTGCTTGCAACTTTTACCATTAAGTTAAAAGGGTAAAACACAAGCAAAGTGTTTCCAACAATGTTTTTTTTTTTACCTTTTTGCTTAATGGCAAAAGTTGCCAGCACAAAATTTGTTTGCTATTGCAACTCAGAGCAAGAATTGGGTTGGGAAAATATTATTTGTATTGGTGCTGGAGTTCTTGTGGACTGCACTTTATCTCTGGACATTGACTGCATGTCCATGAGATATCTTTATTTGTGGCTTAGGAGTAAAACTTAACTTGCTGCCATCCCATAATTTATTCAAAAGAGTGCTGGTTTTGTGAACATTCGAAAAGGCACTACATAGGCGTGTTGGACGCAGTAGTAAGAGTAACGCGGCTTTTGGTTTTGAGGCACAAAGAGAATTTTTGAAAAAGACGCATATTCATTTTGCTTAATATTTCCATTAAAAATTATATTATGTTTAAATTAATAATTTTAAAATGATGATACATGCTCAAAGGCAAACATGGAGCTACCAAAAAGCAAACAGTTGAAAACCAAACGACATATGATCCAATAGAATTTCGACCAAATGAAATTACTAAAATCTTAAAGCTACGATCTGATAACTCCGAAGATGATCATCGAACTCCCATATTTGCAAGCTCTTTCAGACAACAACTAGAATTGGTTACTTCCCATTGAAAAGGAAAAAGTCGATCAACATTATGATGATTAAGCCCGGCAGGGATCGTACAGTCCCATCTTCATACAGACCTATAAGCTTACTTTTTATCAAAACTCTTCGAAAAATGTCTCCTATCCTTTGTTATTCCCTATCTGCCAACACATAATAATAATTTGGAACAGCAATTCGGCTTTCAAGAGAAACGTGCAACAATCGAACAAGTCATTCGCATAACATCTGGAACTCGAGCTGCGATCGATAAACGAGGGTACTGCACTACCATATTTCTGAACGTCTCCCAAGCCTTCGACAGAGTCTGGATAAATCATTACTCTCTGACTGCACACATAAGCTCTTAAAGTCGCATCTGCACAATAGAGTGTCTCAGGACCACATCATCATAGAAGCTGGGGTTTCTCACAATGGTGTACTTGGCCTAATGCTATACTTGCTATATACTATCGTCTGTATCAACAAGGAGTCAGGTTATAATCTCCGAATTTGACGATGACACTACAATCCTAAGGCGATCTAAATGTCCACGGCAACTCACGGCACAACTTGCTCTCCACTTGTTAGATATTGGTTTGGCGAAGAAAAGATAATGAGCAGAAATGAAAATACACCTAACATTTACCCTCAGCAGACTAGACTGACCTTCACTCATACTGTACTTCCAAAATCAAATGAAGTAACGTATGTTATCTAGGTGTTCACCTTGACAGACGACTCACATGTCGTAGACACATCGAAGCAAAAAGAACATATAGATTGGCTTCTTAGTGTACGTTCCCCCCTAAGACTGAAATATATGGTGCGGCTCTATAACTTCGCCTTAAAACCGATCTGCGCTTATCGTTCCCAACTATGGGGGAACTCCAATAACAGCAGTGTAGAAGTCATCCATAGAGCTCAATCAAAGATACTGAGAACCATGACGTTTTTTTTTTCCCCTAAGCCGTCTTGATTGGTATGCTCTTCCGGATATTTGTCTCATTCTAACATTTTCGTGCTGCAGATGAAGTTGTTGTATTCAAGCATCACGAATGACTTTGGGCAGCTTTGGAACTATGAAAGACAGAGCCTGGATAGAAATTCTACGACTTTGATACGGCACTTCCGCCAGCTTAGTCATGGCAGAATGCTTATAATATTTGACACCAAGCTGCATGTATTATCTTCATTTTCCGCGTTTTCCAACATTTAACAGAATTGTCAGAAATGTACCCATCAATACCATTATAAAGCTTAGAAATAGGAGTCATGCGATAAAAGTGGCATCAGAGTTGGCTGAACGTGGCAAGCATGGAATGCCCTATGCTTGCCGATGTGTACACAAATATTGTACTTCGTGTAAAAAACAGGAACAAGTAATACTTCGCCGTAAATACATCGCGCGACTTTGCCACTTCGTCAGGAACTACCCTACACAGAGTTGCCATTTCGCGGGAATCAACCCTTTCGAGAGGTTTAATGGAGGTTTGTCAGTTGTTCGACAGAGTGTGACAGGGTGCGACAAAATCAATCACACAAATCTACTATTCAAGCCGTGTGTGCTGGAGTAAGGGCAGCGTCTCAGTACCATTGCTGTGGAGACATATACTACCGACATTCCGCTAACAAATGAGGCAAATTTTATCTTAGCATTAAGATGTCAGCCGACTCCCCTGATATATCAATGTAAGAGCTACAGCATGCACTAGTCAATGTGCAACCATGGCTGGAGTGCAACACAATATCTGTGTGCCCTTGTCCCATCTCTCACACCATCCAACCATCATAAATCACCATGAATGTTGGTTACTTTTGTTAGGATTACCAATACATTTTATTAAACAATCCCGAATAGATGTTTATAAGGTATTATAAAAAAAAAAACTGCCCTTTGCTAATCAAAACTGTCTTCGTAGTCATTTTAATTAAGATCTTACTAACCAATAATCTCTTATGAAACTGCATAAGAATAACCCCTCTGGGTTTTGCAAGCCCGTCTCCCTGTCCAATACAATTAATTCGCAGAAATGCTGTTTTCCAATCCCGATTTTTTATTTCTTTTTAGAAGCGACTTAGCTATCACTACGCTACCGAAGACCATTAAAATTTTTTTAAATTTCTTTGTTATTATCTTTCTGTTTGGTTTTTATAGAAACAAGGGATGAGATTATATATTTTAGACACGTCGTGACCGCGTCCAGCTGATTCCATTGCAAAGTACAACTTGTCAGAGTCGTCGATCTTTTGGTTTCAATGTAAAATAGTTTGTGTTCGCATATATTTTACTTATTTTGAAATGTTTGTCGAATAAGTACTCTCTTGAGTTCAGAGTTTTTTCTTGCGTGAGAAACTTTCGCGTGCCGGGAGTAATACAACGATGCACATATGGATATACACGAGCAAAAGCTTTTGCGTGTTTCCATCAACAAATAGCATCAAGTACTCAGCAGTAAACTAAAAACAACAGAAGCTAGCACCTGCTGCTTACTTCTGCACGTGGGCGCCTATTTCCCTTGGTTACCCTACCGCTAAGACAGATTGGTAGGCAGGCAGCCATTAGCCACAACGAGCAGGAACTGTCAGAGACGCCCATTATGCCAACGAACAAAGCATCATGACCCCGTTGCCTCTACTCTGCAACAACCTGAAGCCAGAAATAAACGGCATTAAAACGTTAAACAGCACGAGGCTCTCGTAATGCTACGGATGCTACCAAGGCTACGGGCATGGTCAACGCTACTGCAACATACAAGCTAGTTGTGTTTAAAGGGGCAGCAAAAGGGCAATACGTCCACTGCAGTGGAGCACATTCGCCCTTTTATAGAAAAGGCACCAACAAGTCATGTTGTGTCCTAAGTTGTTCTGCCTAGCGCAGCCCATGGAATCGATACTGCAAGTTGAGGTGCAGCCGCAACCTTAGCAGCCACCTACCCCGAACGTCAAGATAATAGCTACTTGCAGAATGGTAAATCTCTTAGGTAAAATGTTCAGACAGATGACGCTACACCTGCATTCTTCAACGGGTCTACATATAGACTTGTGCGACGCTAATGACCACAGCAACTGAATCTTCTTGCACTTCATCTCCGAATACCACTTCCCCACCAGATCACACCTTTAATTAGATGGCTTTGACTGCTGATTATACCAACGGTAGTGCCGGGGCCAAGGCGGCCATCATGATAAAAGCAAGCGTTAACCCCTTGAACTTCTTAAAGTATTGCATCTTTCGCAGCAAGTTACAAAAATTACCTCTGTCGCTATCCGCAGAGATCGTAAGCAATTTTATTCTTTTGTTAATTCTAAACGCAAATCTACCTTAGTTCCCTCAACGGCTGCATTACAAAGATATACCTGCCTCTAACAATACTGAAATAGCTCACTTGTTTGCAACTTTTTTCCAATCAAAAATCTGCTTCTTCCCTAGACTTCTATAAGTATTCTAACTTATGCAGCTCTTAACAGAACTTGCTATACAAATTACCTCGCCCGCTGTCACCTTATATTCAGCAGGGGTCCCAAATCTTCCCTATTTGCTGCAACGCTCTATTATACAAAAATTTCTTCCATTAACAATACTGAAATAGCTGACTTGTTTGCAACGTTTCTTCAAGTAACTCAATCAGCAATTCATTTTGTAAAAACTTTTTCTCTAAATGATTTTACATTTTACCGTATTTCTCGTATAAACATTCTTTAACTTTATAATTATTCTACTGCAATTCAAATGATTCGCAGTAATATTGTTGAAGAAACTTCAATTTTTAGAAATTTCCTCAATCGCATACTCTTGAGTAGAGCCACATATCTAAAAACTCTTTTGTTTGTTTAGAACAACTAATTTCTCAAGCTTAATCTACGGCAACATTTTCAAAGTTTCGTACTTGTACAGTTGGTAACTTAATTACTAGTTTTAACTTTTTTATTTAGATACACAAACTCATCCAATCACACATATAGATAGAGCATTTAGTTGACTTAAAGATGTTTCGCCAATTCTCATAATTTATGTTTATTTTATGGCTTAAATTGCTCTTGGCCACCATTGTGTTGGCTAGCATCCGGCGACTGCAAAAAGACATTAGGCGCATGCAAAGCTATCACACATACTATGAGAGTAAATTGTTGTTTACAACATTCAAAATGTTTATATAACGTTCACACACAGACAGCTAAACTCACACACACACACACACACACACACACACACACACACACACACACACACACACACACCGAGTCAGGACTTTTTCGGCAGCAGCTGTAGTGTTTGTACCATTAAGTCAGAAATCATAATATAAATGAAATTGTTTGTAGCAACAAACATTACTACAGATGAAACGAACTATAGCATAATTCCAAATCAAAAAAAATTTCGGGCCTGCCTGGACTATACAAACCGTGCCGAGGTATTAAAATCACATTTGTGCACGCACACAAGCTCAAGCACTGTCAAAAAAAAAAATGACATATAAAAAACACCCTCTCCCAGTGATACAGTGGTACTCAGTATTACACGCACGTTTTTTCTTCTTCTTCTAAATTATAATCTGTTGACCTCGGTAGCTCACTTGCCTCGGTGGTTTGTCTAGCTGTGGTAGAAGTTCTATACTATAAAGACATCGCCATTCGGATTCGGCTATAATCTGTAGGTCCTTGTTTTCATCGAAAACCTTGTTTACAGAAGATGACGGAATTTTCGCTTCGATTGTGTAGGAACTACTTCATAATTGCATATTTTTTTAAATAAAATTAATTCGGTTTGATTAATTTGACTTCATAAATATTTAAAAGAGCTCCTTATTTTAAGGAAATCTCCCGAATTATCATAGAACTTCCATATTGCGTTATTGGCCTTATAACCCATTATTATCAACACCATAACTAGAGTTGGTAACTTCCCTTCCTAGATAGAAAAAGTCTATCATAATAATGATTACAAAACCCGGAAAAGACCTCACAGCTGCCTAAACTTACAGACCCATAAGCTTACTCTCGTGTCTCTCAAAGCTTTTTGAGAAATGCATGCTGACTCGCTTAAATCCATGCCTGAGAGCTCAAAACATAAGACCAAGACATCAATTTGGCTTTCGTGAAATCCATGCAGTTCCTCAAGGCAGCTTCTGGGGCCAACTCTACCAACATGCAGATGCCTCAAAAGCTGCTCCAGATGCCCGCTCCAAGCAGCAGCGCAACAAGCCCTTCACTTGGCGGACGTTGAGAAGTGGCTCTCAGTTTGGCGTCTGAAAGTAAACGAATAAAAAAGCAAGCACGTCACCTGGCAAGATTATCCATCACTCCTGCTAAATAGCACAGTGATACCAAGAGCACAAGAGGTAAAGTACTTGGGAGTACATCCAGACAGACGACTTGCATGGTGTAGGCACATTAAAGCCAAAAAGTCCCACTTGAAACTCAAAGCCAACGCTCTACTTTGGCTGTTAAACACTCTTTACCTGCTAAACCTTGACCACAAGGTACTACGCTACAACTCCGTACTGAAAACCTATTTAGACCTACGGCTGTCAGCAGTAGCAACATAGACATCATCCAACGAGCTCAATCCAAGTTACTCAGAACCATTTCCGGCGCACCGTGGTATGTTCGAAATTAAAACATGCAACGAGATCTGAACATACCATCAGTTAAAAATGAAAAAGCCGAACTCAAGCGGAAATACTATTTCAAGCTAATTTTCCATCCCAACCAACCAGCGAGAGCACTGACGCATCTCAGCAGTCAATTCTGTCTCCGTCGAAACGACCTACCCGCCCAGCGAACATATTAGGGACGCCTCATTGGAAGGCAGTTCATAGCAAACTGTCGACATGATGAAACTAGACCTTCAGATTTTAAAACTAATAAATAATTCTTAAATTCCAAGAGAACAAAAAATAAATAAGTGAATTTTGAAGAATCAGACATATGTGATTCAATATCTTCAATAAGAAGTTATTATACACTAAATAAACTTTTTCCTAATTAGTTGAACAAGGTTCGATAGCAATTGCAAGAGTTTCTCGGTTAATTGAAGAAATGAAATCAGATTTGACATATTGAGATAATTTTCCTCAACATAATGTCGTCCTCATAAACCAACACGCCAGACAAAAGATTGCATAAAAATTTCCTCTTTTCAAGACTTAAAAAAGCTATTGCTGAAAAAGAGTTTGTTGACCTCCCACTTGTTTTTTTTTTTGCTTGAACTTTTTCATGGAATTATCGTAATATTCCAATGACATCTTTGCTCCATATTGGCATTTTTTGAATAATTTTTATTCTCGCAAGACTTAAATTTTGAAAAACCTTTTGAATGTGTATCAAAATTTTGGTATCTTTCAATTTAAGAACAATAATGCGATTTTTTCAGATAAAGGGTGGTACATTAATGGCTTTGAATTAAAAAAGTCAAATATCACCAGAGTAGTGTCAGATATTAAGTTAAACCTAATCGAGTGGACCTCGGTAGCGTACTCGCCTCTAAACCCGAAAATCGGTGGTTTGATTCTATCCAGCAGCACTAGTGCATTTGACTAGCACTGGCATTGCTAGCAAATACACCTAATTCTGTTTTTACGTGGTAGATTGGTTCCAGAAAAAAACCGTTTAGAAAAACCATGTAAACCGTGATTGTATGCAAAAATAGGTGATTAGTTCCTAATGTCTAACTACTATTCAAATTTGTGAAAACCAAGGGTTTTTAGAGAAGAAGAATGTTTATATTATTAAATCACATATTTTGTGGCAGGAACAAAACTTGTACAATTTCGTATACAAACTCAGGATGCCGGCCTGCATTGTCTACCAACGGAAGAACTTTAAGTTCCAAGCCTTTTTTATTCATAAATTTTCTAGTTTCTGGCATAAAATATTTCGTGAACCATTCTGAAAACTGTAGTTATCAGCCAACAATCTATTTTCTTGGCCATCCAATTAACTGGCAAAGCAATATCATTGCTCGAGGTATAAGAGCACGATTGATAAGCAGGGGTTTTAACATCCGATCTCCAGAATCTCCGTTACTACCAAATAAAAATGTGACTCTATAGTTATTAGCTTCAAAACCACCAGTACTTTCTTGCGATTTGAGCATATGTTATTTTTTTTTCCAAAAAAGATTCGTTTCGTCGGTTATTATTTTTGTAAGTTTTAGTGGAAATTCTTTGGCGGCTTTCTAATCACCAGAAGCAATCTCGCACTAGTTTTTTGTGCTATGAAGCGCATGCCTTTGGAGAATTCCTATGCTTGCAGAAAATATATAGCGCTTCTCAGTAGTTGATTGTATGGAGGTAGACGGTTCTGCATCTTTTATCATTTTATAAAACCTTAATGCTTAATGCTATTTGATATTGCTTCCGTCTATGGGAATTCGTTTCTGTGCATTGTCCTCAAGCCATGTAATGAGTGCTTTTTCAGCGGAAATCAGCGATTGACTAATTGCAAAATCTTTATCAAACACAAAATATTAACACATTTTAATAGGAATTCCCTTACATTTGTGATATAAACATATTTTGTAAAAATTAAATTTGGCACATTTTATTTTCAAACTGTGTTATATCAAAACCGTGTAAGAAAAGATCATGCAAAAATAGAATCGGGTGTAAATATAATTCAAATTAAATAAAGTTAATGAAATTCCAAACTTATTTTTAAGAAACATTTTTTTGTAAACAAACGATAATGTAAGCATAATAAAATTAAATTTAATTTAAAGAAGCAGCCATGCCAAAAAGCCACGCCAAGGTTTGAGTTGAAAACCCACCCTAAATCGGTACCTGTATTTAAGTATTTAGGCGTTAGGTGTTTCAGACTGTCTGCAAAAGTTCTATAATTCTGAGTTAAATGATTTATGTGTATAAAAAGTTGAATTGTTCCAAATATATGTTACAACAGCTGTTTTTTTTCTCACAACAAAATTTAAAAAAAAAAAATAAATTTTATAATAAAAATGCCTTATTGCCACGAAGACTTTTTAATCTGAAAATTGCAATATTCATTTCCATTCAGTTGCCAAATAAAGGGTGTTTTTTTGCGGCTTAGAACTTTAAGTTGGCATTACTGCTCAAGACGAAGACCGATTTAACAGCTGTCAAGTTTGGTAATTCATTGAATTGAAGCAAAACTGTCATCAAGCAAGGCGTAGAATCGTCGAATAGGCCCAAATCGAGATTGGTTATTCCCAATTTTCAGAAGCGAATTTTGTTTAGCGATGAAGCACACCTTTGGTTGAATGGGAAACAAAACTGCCGCCTTTGGAGTGAAGCCAATCCTTAAGTGTATATCGAAATAACGAGATATCCGGAAAAACTCACTGTTTGATGCGCTCTATGGGCTGGTGGAATCATTGGTCCGTACTTCTTCAAAAACGATGATGGCCAGAACGTTACAGCCAATGGTGATGGGTATAGCCCCATAATTACTACTTTTTTCATTCCTGAATTGAACAGCCAAGATGTCCAGGAGCTGTGGTTCCAACAGGACGACGCAACATGTCACATGGATCGTGCTACAATCGATTTATGGAAGGACACGTTTGGTGACCGCCTAATTTCACGTTTTGTACCTGTGAATTGACCTTCAAGATTTTGTGAATTAACATCGCTAGACTACTTTTTTCGCTTAACCCGTGATTTTGCCGATATGCGACCACAAATCTTGAAAAAAGTCAACGAAATTTTGGCGTTCAGATTGGACTACATCCGAGTCAGCCGTGGCGTTCATAAGCCTAAAATCATATTTAAAATCTAATACCAAAAGATTATCTTTCGCTTAAATAAAATTCTTGTCAATTGAATAATGCATCGTTGTTTAATAGAAATTTAAAGTTCTAGACCTCCAAAAAAAAACACCCTTTATAATCATAAATAAATGTGTGTGCTGGCAACAAGATAACTTACATCGCAATCCGTAGTTAAGATGTACGAAGTGACCAAACTTATAAGCTTATTCAATTAAAATAGGGAATTTGCTCTCCCTTGACGCATATAGACAAAATCAGTTTCAGCCTCGGAAGGGATATCTGTGCTACCCATAAAGGCTTTCAATACCAACGTCATGCTTATTGGCTCGATTTTGTTTGTTGACAAATTGCAATGTGCCAGTTGCGTCAACCTTTCTCTGCAACTAAATTGTTATTATAATATTATTATTTATTTTCCCCATATGGGCGGTATGTGACTCGACACACACACACACACACACACGCGACAAAGGAATGCCCTTAAATCATACGAGCGTTGTTTTAGTCCTACGAATTTCAAGAAAATAAACTTTAATATTTCTCTCTACTGGGCTGACATTTGGTTGACTAGGGTCACATTCGTATAAATAATGTACGCAAAATATTGATTTAATTTAAGGCTTCATTTTGTGTGGAACCTTAAAGTATGCAACGTTTTTAATTAAACTTCTTTGGTCTTGCATTAAGGTTTCCAATAATACGAAATATAGGTTTCGAAAAAAAGCTCGTTTGGTGCAAAATGAATAGCCATTGCACAACAACAAGCTTCAGGTAAATAAAAATTACTCGATTTTTACAATTTGAACCAAAAATGAGAGATTAACTTTTTGTACAATAACTTTAAGAGCTTGCTGTTGCATAGAAATTTTGTGAGCTTTAAGAACTTGAAAAATTTTTGCACAAAATAACTGCTGGCAGTAGAACATTATTTGCAAAGCTGGCGACAAAGCAAACATTCGCAAAAGGGAAATCACGAAGCGTAGTAGTATTGTGGTATTCGGAGCGCTGAAAGCAGCTCCGTCGAAGTGAGTAATGGCCATGTCGAGAAATACTGACATTGTCACGGTTGGGTTTGCCTAGCACAATAGCGGGAGTCGGCCCAAAACGACACGACTGTAGTTGAAGAAGTCAGCAGCATCTGCATACATAACGTTGCGAGAGGAAAGTAGGGGATCTAAGTACTGACTTGTTTTTTTTTTTTTGGTTAGATTCACAGTTTTTAAATATTACCCTTTAGACTTGATAGATGGGACAATATGCACTTAAGTAGGCCTGACGGAAACCCAAACGAGATAGTTTGACAATAGAATGAAGTTGGTTTTCAAAAAAAACTCACTTTACTACTGTTCCATCAAACCATTTTTATTAAGAGATGAAGAGGTGGTAAATGGTCAGTCAGTAAGTAAGGGATTGACGTTTGACAAGCAAATGTTGGCTGATTGATTTTAAATAGCCGCAGTAGATTTGTAATTGCTATGAAACAAGCTTCACAAAGACTTTACGAATCGAATAGCGCTTTGCGATACCATAACAGCTGTCGATTTTAGTTTTGAGTAGGGATGTTGATTGGATTCATTTCAGACAGATGCAGCATGGTCTGGATTCACTGGTGCTTATGATGATTTATAACCAATGCAAAATGATGCTGGCAGCTGCAAAAATTTGAGGATACTCAATGCAAATTGAGTGCGACTGACTATCGGGATTTTAAGGTCAATTTTTTTAGTAGCAGATAAATTATTGGCGTTGAAGTGATGCCGCAAATAAGGAACTATAACTGCAAAAGTTAAGGTGACAATAAGAAAGGTAATTTTTTTTGAAATATTCTGTTAAGTAAATCAAATTTTGTCTATAGATATGTTCTAGGTATATATATATAGTGAAATATTTGTGCACTCCAACTCTGATAATAATGAGTTCTATTATTAATCACCTAAATCAACTTAAAATTATTGATACAGATTGTTAGAATGTAACTTTTGTAATGTATGAACGAGAGTGGCCCTTCGGTACTGAGACCTCTATGGGTCTATTTTGCAACCTTTCGCCTAGTTCAGTTTTAATGTTCTCAGATGTGGGATGTTTTGGGTTGCGCAGAAAGTAATTGCGGATTTTTTAAAAGAAAGTAAATGCATTTTTAATAAAACTTAGAATGAACTTCAATTAAATATATAATTGCCATTTTGTTCGATAACCTTTTGCCATTTTTCTGGCAAATTTAGTATTCCACGCTCATAGTGACCAAAGATGTGTGCGGTCTAGCGTTGTCCTGGTGGAATATGACACCTTTACGATTGACCAATTCTGGTCGCTTCTCCTTGATGGCTGTATTCAATTTGTCCAATTGTTGACAGTAAACATCCGAATTAATCGTTTGGTTCCTTGGAAGCAGCTCAGAATATACCACACCCTTCCAATCCCATCAAACAGACAGCATAACCTTCTTTTGATGGATATCAGCCTTTGAAGTGGTTTGAGCTGGTTCACCATGCTTGGACCATGATCGTTTTCGACTTACGTTGTTGCAAACAATCCATTTTTCATCTCAAGTTATGATTCGTTTTAAAAACGGATCGAATTTGTTAAATGAATTTCTTTCAATACATGTGGTACCCAAATATCAAGCTTCTTCACCAGTCTAAGACTTTTTATGTGATAATGAACGGTTGATTTTGGTATATTTAACTTCTCTCCTATCTCACGCTCAGTTACATGACGATCCAATTCGATTAATGCTTTGATATGGTCATCATCAACTTCATTTGGCCGAGCTGAACGTGGCTCATCTTTAAGTGAAAATCTCCAGAACGGAATTTGCGAAACTAATTTTGACACTGTTTTCCTTTAAAGGCTTTATCACCATACACATCTCGTAACTTTTTAGCAACCTGCTCCGCGTTCTTTCCTTTACAGAAATAATAAAGTAAAATATGACGAAAATGGTCCTTTGCGGGCTCCATATTAAAATTGACGCCAAACAAACAAATGTAAACAAAATTTCGCGCACTATTTTCTAAAGCAAGCTAAAAGTAACAACTGATAACTGACAGAAGAAAGAATGCAATTACAGAGTCACAAGCCGTTGAAAAAATTTGTCAACGCCGACTATATAAAAATCCGCAATTACTTTTTGCGCAACTCAATACATAAGGTCATACTCACTGAGCATGTAGGTGCCTAGCAGCTTTGCTCTTCTACGCGACAAAGCTGGTCGGTTAGTGATTAAATACTCCATTGATTCGGCATCCTCCATACAGAATCTACAAGTCCTGTTGGAGGCAACCTTGCGTTAATAAAAATAAAAACCACAGAGGTTCAACCTTCAACTAGTGATTTACATTAGGAACTGCCGAAGCTCGCAGGATTATCAACGAAACCTCGGTTGTATTATTCAGAGTGCTTGCAACAGGTTTTTAATATTCTGGAAGAGTCTATGCGACTGGTTGGTGTCTTCTTAGAGTAGTGTAGTGTGTCACCATGACTTTGATACTCTGCCAATTAGACATATTCACATAGCTTATGCTTAAATATTGGATTGATATATTCTTAGTGGTATAATTGGGTAGAGGTGACACTACCCAAATGGTTATGTCACTATATATAACAGATAAATACAATATATGTTTAGGTTTCTTAGGATTTGGTAAGAGAAAGACTAAAATTATTTAAGAAGTCAACCAGGGTGGATTTACAAAAGAGTTTGTAATAGAATATAGGACATAAAGATCGAAAGCACTATATAAAATTTGTTGTAAATCGGAAATAGACTTTTTAACCGTGAGATCTTTTTAGGAATTCCACTGCAACTAAAATTAAATTTTACGTAAAATTTAGATGAGTTTTGTTTTTCAGTTGTTTTGATACAAATCCTAAAATGAATTTTAAATATATCGTCAAGAATGCCCGGGAGTGCAACAATTATTTTGAATCCTATTCGACAGTCAGTGGTGCGAGAATCTCAACATTACTAATGATAATATTAGGATTCACTCAAGAGAGTATTTCAAAAAAAGTTGTATGTAGTTAAAATGGCCGAACACGTACGCCATGGAAGCGAATGGCGGCATGCCTTATGTATGCGTTTGTGTAATTTGCCGGCTTTATCGAATAACATAATACTAAACTTTCAATTCAAAGTTATGACCATTCGATTCTACACATTTATCACAGCTTTTGGGCAAATTATGAAAGCCATTCCAATAAAACTTTTTCCTTTTGAGGCGAAGAATCCGACAAGTCATATTTCGACTTCTTTAAAGTTGGCGAAGTGCTGCTCTGCAAGTGAGTGTCCCATTGCTGCAAAAAAAAAAAATAATCGGACGGGGCGAAGTCTGAAGAGTACAGCGGGTGGAATAATATTTCCCAATTAATACTTTTTACCGTGTCTTTCACAAATTTCGCTGTATGAGCTAGAGCGTTATAATCTTACAAGATGACTTTGCACGTCTTTGGGCAATTTCCGGGCATTTTTTCAAATTATGATTTAAATTGATGATTTTTTTTCGGCAGCGATCCTTCTTAAACCTTTCACCAGATTTTAATAACTCGTGGTACAACACACCAGACTGCTCCCACCAAACATAGAGCATTGTCTTACGACAAAAAACAACTTGGTTTTGCAGTCGATGGGCCAGCCTCACCAGGTGAAACCCAACCTTTCTTTCATTTCGAAATTTTCTCCCAAACCATTGATGCAGCATTTCACAAACAGTTTTTCGATTTTCCATTCGCCCATCATTTTGTTGATGTGGCACCCATTTCTGGACTTTACCCATGGTTTTCAACGTTGAGAAAGCGCTCCTAGGTTATCATTTAGTGTTGGCACCAATTGTTGGTTGTTGTGATTGGTTAGGGTCTTCATCCAATAGCGCCTGCGATTCCGCGTCGTTGAACTTTTTCGCTGCACCAGAATGTTAATGGTCCGCCAAATCAACACCTTCACTATGGAATTGACGAAATCATGTCTCATACCTCCTAATCACTGGAGCATGTTCCCCAAACGTTTTTACCAGCAACCAATTTACCTGGAACAAAATTCGACATGTTTTATGTGGTAAACAACAACGACATTATTATTTTGATGAAATGTGCCATTTGTAGTTTTAAAGTTTAGGGTCAACAGTAACGAATGACACAAAAACCAACTCAAAGAAATATATAGATATTGCTTAGATGTTGCTCAAACCGACACATTTCAACATACACACCCCTGGTATGCACACAAGGTGACTAAGCCTTGGGCCGTCACAGGTGATGCACTTGCTAAAGTCACATTTTAGGTTGGTGACGAAGCGGTTGGTGGGTGCACTTAATGAGAAAGGACGAAAATACGTGCAGAGGTTCTCTTCCCTATCAGTCGCAGAGCTTGTGCTTGCCATTAGTGTGTGGTCTTTGACCACAAAATAGCATAAAGCCAGTTAAGTTCCTGCGTATGATGCTTGTGTGGCAAGATAGGACACGTTGCAAGAGGGTGCAAACTTGAAATTAACGTTTAGGTGTGTCCAAGTTGATTGGTCATTTGCTTGCAATGGCTCCGGAACCCTAGGTGTATATGTGGTAAGTCGTATAAGTGAGCTTCTTAAAAGGGGAGCTCGTATACCCATACAGAATAAATAATACTGCAAGAGTGTAGCCCTCCTCTGCTCGGTATAATGTCGTTACATTTGTCTATTAGAGAAATGTGTGAATTTTTTTAATTTTTATATCGGTAGTTTGATTCCAACGAATACATTTGCCTAGCACTGGTATAGCTAGCAACTAGACGCTAAATGCTTAAGCCTAACACTCTATTAATTAAAGAAACTGATGTTCGGATTAGATTTTAAACTATACGTACTTGTTGTGCTCGAATAGCTTTGAACAATGATAATTCCATTATAGTCAAGCATGGCACATGCAGTTAATTATTTTATTTATTCACATGTATCCCATTCGGAACTGAACCTGAACCACCTGAACTTCTTCGACTCGTAGCGACGTGAATCGCCAACCAGCAGGGTTCTGACGTATTGTTCCAGAAAATGCTTGATTTGCTTCTTTGAGGTCTCAGCAATATATTTCTGGTAGAAGGCAACTAGTGGGTCACATGACCACCACCATTGACGCGCACTCGAATGTCAACGTCGGCGAATTTCTCCTTAGTGTGGCTCCTGCAATTTATTTTGCAACACTTTGGGTTCAATTTTCTCAATTGGTCATCCGTTCACCTTGAGCAGACATTTGTCACTCTTGCAGCAGGCCACAGCGGTGGCCTGCACGGGTTCCCTGTGCTTTTGCTGCATTTTGCTCAGCGTTTTGGGTCTTTAAATTGAAAATTTAGTATTTAGAGCTGATTTAAATATTAATACTTTGGCATTTTTCGTTCTTGGGTTCACAGCAACTGCATTCATTTTTAATTATCGAAAAAAGTTTCAACGTATTCTCGAACATATTCTTACGAGCAGAATCCCCAATATTATCATCATAACATAGTTATGGGTTTTTGTTTACCTCGCTACAAAGCATAAATGGTATTTTATTAAGTAGCGGAGTGGTAGCACACTTGCCTCTAAATCGGAAGGTCGTTGTTTCGATTCCACCCAGCAGCACTGGGTGCATTTGCCTAGCACTGGTATGGCTAGCAAATAGACGCTATTTACCTAGGAAAATCCACCCTATGCACCGCCTTTAGAGCGATTACCATAGTCAGGGGATCTAAATCTTAACACATTCGCCCTGTTAGACTTTCTGTTTGGAATTATTTAAGGGATTTTAATGCTATTTGTTATCTCAAGAGACAGTAGCTTAGTTTTGAATAGTTTGATAATAAACTAAGATACGAACTATGAAAATTTGTTTGGTAACTTTTATTACAAAATTACCTTCCTCTATGTACTTTGATTTTATAACTTGTTGACTTGTTTACTTAGTATGCGAAAATTTAACCTTTAACCTAATGAAATAACGAACACACATTTTACTGAGCGCTCTTTGGTTCCGAATGTAAACTCATTTTCAGCAAATAACTTTAATTTTCGGTATTTCAATGATCATTAAATCATTATAACATTTAATTAGAGAGTAAGTAACTTTTTCTATTATTAATGTAGACAATCATTCGCTAAAAAAAAGAGTCAGTAAAAAATTATTCTTAAAGTAGGGTTCAGCAGTACACCTCGAATATATATAGCAAATTTTGAAGCAAATGAAACAGATGTATTGCTCAACGACTCCTAAAAACAGCATTATCCCAAATTGACATATTCAAATTATTTTAATCAATATTGCTGCAGTACTTGGAAACCGTCAGAGTAGCGAAAATAAATAAATAAGAAATATTTTAAAGAAATTCATATTACACATACTTGAAGGAAGGATCGTGTAAAATATAAATCTCAATTTAAACCCGATCTTGTGGTGTATCAAACACAATTAATGTGATAAATGCCGTTCCGTGCAAGAACTTGTCAACTACAATTATTCTATGAAGGATATTAAAATGAAGGAAGTACTATTATTTTTTTAGTGAAAAAATATGTCGCTCTTTACGGATAACTATTATTATTCGGTCCAACTAATATGCCCTCAGTAATTCGCTACAATTTATCTCAAAGCTCTCTTTCGCATAGATCAATGTCAGTTCACTTACCGGACAGAATGCACTCATGGCTCTCTAAAGCTTTAGGTCAAGTTTTGGTTAAAGTTTAGTTTAAGCTTAGGGTTTTAACATAGCAATCCACTTGTCCTTATCTCTAGCAGTTGCTTGAAGCTCGATAAACGATTCGCCAGTTTCTTCTTCGACTTCGCGCCTTATCCTATTGTTGTAGCCCTTCTTCCACATGGGATAAGTATTGGCTCTTGGCCAGGAGAACTGTAGTTGTTCCTAGGTGCCTCCGGAGCGCAGACCCGACCAACATAGGGGGTGCCTTATCCTGTTGATAGGGCTGCTGTCTAATGTCTTTTCTTCGGTGGGTGGTTGGCCTCCAAGTTTGTCGAGCGATCTCAGAATGTTGCCGTAGTCATTATCTAACAGGAACTGCTGTTAAGTCGGTTGCCATTTCCTTTGGGTCGCCGAGGCTATGTATGAAGCGTGTCGACCCCTCACATCCCACGCTTTAAGTTAAGCTGAACGTACTTTAGCTTTAAGTTATGTTAGTTTGAATAAATATTTGTGAAAAGAAATCCAAACAAGTCGGAAGTGCCTTTGGTTTCTCGGCGATTGAATTAAGTAAACTTAATAGAGATAGTAATCTCATGCATGTGTACCCAACAATTATTGAGTAAAAAAAAAGGTTTAAATATTAAGTGAAACAATATTCGAAATAAATTCTTATTAAAACTAAAAATTAATAACAAACCAAGACGACCGCACCACAGGCAATCAGCTGAATTTTAACAGAGCAACAATTGCCTCAGTTCCTTTATCAACTAAGGATGTTGCCTACATTTAATGGAATTCGAAGGATACCAACGATATTCGTCAGAAAAACATCGTATACTCAGACATCGCACTGAGAGAGACTGATTGCTACCGAGGTAAACTCTCAACAACAAATTCGAAAACCACACCCCCACAGAAGAACTACTCGGCATATTGTATGATACTCAATCAATTTCAAGCAATTTTGTGAAGATCTAGAAAAGCGAAGCTCTGCAATTTTCGAAAAACTTACAGTTGACAAGAACGGAGTAAGTGTATTTGCTTATAAACAGGCTACACGTAACACAATTAAAAATGTAATTCGAAAAAGAATACCGGACCTTTTGTGGATGCTATTAGCAAGTTATAGAAGGTGTCTATTAAACTCAATTATACAAAAATAATAAAAACCAAAAAAAAAAAAAAACAAATAAAAGTAATAAAATCAATTACAACCTAGGTCAGGTGCATGCCAGGTCAAGTTCTCAAACGAACTCTTAGCTGAATAGTACGTCCCATTACGAACATCAGCAGAAACACAGTTATTCCAATACCCAGAATTCATTCGGACAGAACCCACGAAATCAAAATCAGAATTATTACCGCAAAAAGTTTTCGAGTGCCCAGAATTATCAGATAGAATTACCAGGTCAGGCATAGTTTCGTTGAAATATGCAACAAGGGTGTCGGCAAGGCAAACAAAATTTTAAATAGAATATTTTAGGAAAACTCTCAGCCGACCCCACAACTCTAAAAGAAAAAAGCGAGTCCTCATGATTTCGACAGAATCAAATATTGGCAAAATGAAAACCCTGACATTTTATCGTTGTGTTCTACCTTTGACTAGTTATTTTATTAACGGCTTCATCCTAGAAGTTATCTAGAGTTATTTCGATCTTGGTATTCTGTTTGATTATAAACGTATCTGCATCATACTTTGGTGTTGGTATTGAGCACCACCATTAGCTATCTCAAGCTAAAATATGACGTCTACGAACTTTTTCATACCGTTCGAGGTTTCTGAAAAGGCGTTCATCTATTGTGCAACCGCTTCAATTTCATAATGAAAGAGGTAGGTAGGAAGGTTGGTGTGGACGGATACAGCTGCGCTTGCAGTATTGAAGAGAAAAATTCTGGCGAGATCTGGTTAGGTTGGCTGTATCCCGATAACGGGCTCTTATTGCCAATTAATTTAACGAAAACAAGGACTATAGTATGATAAAATGCTGCACAAGGCAGAGATCCGGTTAGTTAGCTTTGACGCACTTGTCCAAAATACTGAAAAGCTTCAAGAGAGAAACAATGAAGGCCATGAAGTGTGAGTATCGAATAAAGGCGAGTCACCTTTGGGACCATAAATTGTGAAGAACGCATCGGCAAAAGGTCTCATGTAAAGATTTACCTTTCCAGATAAGGCTCAAATTTGTTGTTAAAACTATTTCTACAAGAGACATGCCTTGCAAGAACTACCAGGTATATTTATCATTAGGAACCAATTTTAGATACGGTGCGAAGTGGTGCGGTGCCAACGCAAAACTTATGAAGCAACATTTATCGAGGTAACGTAACAAGAACTCTCTCAGATAGAATATAACACTTGTTTCTGTATTTCACCAAGCTCAAGAGGAGTCCGCTCAGATATATTGCTCGGCTATGACAGGACTTTGCCATAAGGTCCTAACTCTTCAAACAGCTTTCTAAAACCATTTACAGGTAATAGCTTCAAACTACTACAAAGGCGTGATGAGTATCTTAAAAGCTTTAAATCTCATAAGAGGGCCCTCTCAGTTGTGGTTTGATCGGGGACAGGTATTTGAAAAGAAAATTGCTTAAAAAAAAAATTTAAGTGTTTTTATCTTGAAACATTAAAAATGCAAGATAAACACACCCCATCAATAGATATAATGAGACGGAAATAAATCAGACTTACGTTCTGACAATGTGATTTACCATAACAACAACAACAGAACTTGCCATAAGTACATTGTATATTGATTGATGAGCCTGCCTTGAAATCATTTGCTGTTTCACAAATAAATTCATTGCGTCTCCAAAAAGCTTATAGAAACCCACAATGACAGCAATCAGCGACAAATTTCTGATTTTTAATATCTTTGTTAAGGAATTTTAAACTGCTGGCAAGGAAATAAGTGTAAACATGAATGTCCTTGACTTCCGCTTAATAGGAATTTAAATTGATTGGGGTGTTGATGTAGACTCTGCAAAAGTCTGTATATTAATTAATAATAATAGACATTAATAATTATGCTCTATGGATAATACAATAAGATAATCCTAGCTGTAGCTAAAAAACATATCACTTTCTTTGTACATAAATAAACTTATATTATTTCTTTGCGTGTTTCGATTGTAAGATCTTTATAAGTAATTTTTATAATAATAGGAATTTCGTTCTCATCATCTCCTTCAGCACTATGAACTATTGCATTGTTGCTTCAGACCGTTGCGCCAAGAAAATTTATTTCGTTAATCCCCAAGTTTTGCTTATTTTTACTTTTTGTAACTGTATCGATTTTAACGCGAGAGAAGTCTGGTATGAACTTTCAGTAAAAATCAACCAAACCCAGAAATGATTTAATTTGATATACGAAATACCCTCGGTAGTAATTATACGTCCGAAGAACACTGCCTCTTCTTTCATGAACTCACTTTTTTCCATGCTTCAGCCTTAGAACACTATTTTGTTGTCAAAATAAACCAAACAATGCTTATATAATAAATCTTCTAATAAATTGTTCTCGTAGTCTCCATGTTTAGTCGAGAAAACTGTTTTTGAAATGGAATCTTCTTTCAGTTGTGTCTGGTGACAATCAGTTGCCAGGTCTTTGGTAGTGCAGTATTGGCATCTACTTTGTTTATCTAAAATCTCGTCGATACGCGAGATGAATGGATGAATGAATTTGTATACCAGATGAATCTAATTTTTTTTGGTACCATGCAACTGGAACAGTAAGGAAATTTTGGACTTGTGAATTGGTCTCCAAGATAAGGCCTCCGGATAAGCCACAAATGTTCGCCGTGTTATTGCCGATAAACGGCCACAAATGTTGGAAAAAGCCATCGAAAATTGAACGTCCAGATTGGATTACATCCGGGCCAGCTGTGTCGGTCATATGCCAGAAATCGTATTTAAAATATAATGCCACAAGTTTATCTTTCAAATAAATAAAATTCATGTCATCCTTGATTTATGGCAACTTAAAGTTCTGTAGCTCTTAAAATAACACCTTTTTTAAGAAATACTTTAAACTATTTGATTTCTCAACAATAACTGCAACTTTAAAGTCCGAAAACTATCAGGCATTGGCATAACTAGAATTTTAAAGAAGTAACCCAATTTAAGTGCGAGTGCTACAAATATTATAATTTGTTCAAGATGCAGTGGTGCTGCATAACTCAGTTAATCCAGGAGCAATTAAAAAGGTAAATATGAATGCATTTCGAGGGTCGGGAGGAGGCGGAAGAAGCATAGTTGTTAGTGAGAGTAAAGCTGGCAAAGTCGTCAACAGGCACGTTTAATGTAATTGCGTATACGCACCATTGTCCCGAATTTGTGCAACTTCATTTAATTTATATGAATATGTATGCGTTGTTCGCATTAAGTTATTTGCTGTAATTTAAATAAAGTACGCGATGTCCTTGTTGAATCGCCATTGTGAGATCGCAGAGATAAAGCGCGTTTTTGGCACGTTTAGCAGTGTTTGATTGCCTTGGTAGGGTAGGCAGCTATGCAGCGTAGTGTTTGAGCTTAGATAGCATGAGTTCGGGGCAGGAATTCCAGGATTAAGCGTCACTCATGGGCCGTTGGACAAGAAACGGTATACCACCCATGACGGACGGTTCAGTTGGCGATAGAGTATACGTCAGCCCTGGTAAAGTACGAGACGTAGTGTACCGTCAAGGTGAGCTACGGCCTTCTTGGCAGAGCGTTGCCGTCAAACTTAGATGATTTGTATCAGCGTGCATAAATTCGATGTGACATGAACCCCGGACAAATTCGCGTTGTCAAAGCCGTTGTTCTAGATAAACCAGAGCTTCGTTAGAGACGGAATTTACCGAATGATAATAAAAGTTAATAATACAATAGTTGACAAATACGGAAAGGTGTAAAATATTTGGTTCTGGCTTATACAAGGCAAACTATTTTATTCCAGAGGAGCTCGATTTATCCTTTCTAAACTACTGCGGATCAGCGTCGATTCTAAAGAGTAAAGATGAAAACAAAAAATCTGTTTAAAGATATTAGGCAGACAGATGTAGGCCCAGAATATTATTTTTTGCGCTCATTTATTATTATTATTATTTATTAATATGTAAGGGTACAACTAAGTCGAGTTGACCTTAATATTAGACAAGTTAAACATTCTAAAATAATGGAGTAATAAATGATAACGAGGAAAAAAAAAATAAAACTTAGCCATATTCCTAGCCTGATGGGTGAATTTTTTAAAGATATGCACCGTCTTAAAGCTGGGGCTGGCTAGGAACTTGGATTTACAATGTAGAAGATGAGAAAACAGCAAGTAACATAAAAATTTAAGTATTTCTTATCAAAGAAAGAAGCCAAATAACAACATTGACCAAGTTATGTTTTTTTAGTTCGTGATTGGTGAAACAAGCTCGATTTGGGGAATCAAGATGAGATAAGATAGATAAAGAAATGAATTGGATAGACCGTTCAAACGAGAGTAGGTCATTACAATTTACGCATAAGACTCGAAAAGGCTCCTGTAACGCATAATAAGATCTACAAAAAGCTAACGCTTGAGGTCGAAAATTACGAGTTACTCTAGAAGGAATGATGAAAGAGATTTTCTTAAGGAGTGTTTTAGAGTCAATGAGACCGGGTAAAAGCTTATGCAACAATAGCTCGCCGTGGCATGTTTTACGATCACTTAGAGAAGGTAATTTTTATGATGGATGGCAAACGAATGTTGGGATCCCAATTAAAATCCCGAAGAGCAAATATTAAAAATTGTTTTTCAACGGACTCAATCAACTCTTGATAGTGTTGGTATTGAGGGTTTCAAGTGCAGGAGCAGTATTCCAATATTGGGCCGGCAAGCGAAACTTGGTAGTATACGGGTCATTCAGTTCTTTTGACCTTCGCTTAATAAATGCAAGAACCCCTTTAGCTTTAAATCCAAAATTGTGGAAATGAGTTTATCAAACTTGAGTTTATGATCAAACAAGACACCAAGGTCGGGTACTCTATAGATCCGTTCCAATGTATAAGTGCCTAAGGAGTAGGTAGCAGGATATGGGGCACAACGTTAAAACGTGAAAACATTGCATTTTTATACGTTAAGAGACAGCTGGATGCTCATACACCATAGCTGCATGCTTTTAAAATCATTTTGAAGAAGCGACCATCTTTTTGTAGCAGCCACATACAAAGTTTACTCATTTGATATATAGCTTCGTAGCTTTCAAAAGCAAACTTAATCCTTAATAATACGAGAATCATGTCGCAAAATGGCAAACTTTCTGGGCTGTATACTGCACCTTGTCACCTTGTGGGCTATATATTTATGGAAATATTAAGGATTGAATACTAGAAAAAATATCAGTCTACTATCAATTGTTTAAGCTTTTCTTTATAATTTTTGGACACACTGTACAGGAGAAGCCTACAAAGCAGCATAATGTGCTATTACCTTGAGCCCCTTAAATATTGTCACAAATGAAACTTGCACTCGCTGCAATCTTGGTAGCTTATCAAGACTATTTCCATTTATTGCTGAAATTGGACATATACAAGTTTGGACACCTACCATCGAACCCCAAGGAATGGCGCACCTCAGCCTTGTAGTCTTTCTTAAAAATTAAAAGCTAAAAAAAAACATAATACCGAGAATATGATAATTTTCCATACAAAAGATAATATCAGAAAATAAACTAGTGTGAGTAGATGAATGGGTCGTGAGCTTGAACCAGCTATTGGAGTGCAGCATGGCTGCTATCAGTGTCTCCAATTAACAAACGCTTTTGTTTCTGCTCTTGTCAATTTTAGTCCTTTCGTGTATCTTAATCCCCCGAGAAATCTTTCAATAAGACTATATCTGCCAGCTTATATCTAATTGTTTGAATTCTTAGTCAAAAAGATTAGCCGAAATATGCATTTAATCGAATGTGCAACAGATGAATAGCCCGAGACCAAAGTGCAGCAAAATTTAAAGTAGAGCGACACAACCGTTGTGTCAAGCTTATAATTAGTAACTGATAAATCATGTTTTTACTTTGGAATATATAGTAGAATTTAATAATATTTGGAGGCTATGAGCGACAACTATTATGTTATATGTCAACAATTGCTATATTAGGCAGATTTTTTAAGTTCGTGGGATTCCGCTCAGGTCGCTTTTTCACTTTTTGAACCATATCACCTAACGTTTCAGTCTTTTGATGGCCTACTCCATGTTGATTTGCGAAACTTCTGGTATCATTGTTAAGAGTTATGGTACGATAAACCGATACTTTATCCACAATAAGATGATAAGATCTATAGATAACCCCCATGCTCCTCCGACTTTTGGTCGAAGAGGAACCAACGAGAATCAATTTCCGTAGGGCGGAAGTTATGTAGCAGAATTTTAATACGTAATATCTGCAGCTTTGTAGGACAGAGAAGTTAGGTTTTGACGCAAGAATTTGCGTTGTTTTAAGTAAGATTATCGTCCAAAAAAAATCGAAAATAAAAAGGATTGCCATCTTGTCAAGTTGAGTTCTGCAAAATTAACACTAATTCTCATTTTTTCATTATCATTTGTATAGAATAGAAAGGTGTACAATTCGAGGTTGGCAAGTGTTGCGAATGTAGAGCTGGAAGAGTATATTTTTCATGACAAAAGGAATGGTTTGTTGTGAATACAATTGAACAAATATTCGCAATTAACTACGATTTATAGAAAACCTGGTGGTTTTCAAAATCTTAAAAACAAGTATTCTACTTACTGGATCTTATCCCAACAAAATGATTACCTTACGATTTGATATTCATTAGTGGAAGAATTAAAAAACATAATAAGCATATCTTTCAGAAGTTAGAGCGATAATGCTGATATTTTAAATTGAAAATATGAAACCCTATATGCAAAACTCTCCATAATTCCTAAAAGTGTGAAGTTTGCAAAAGAAGATGATGATATTGCTGATGATGAAATTACTAAAGATAATTAAAATATTTCGGTGTTGCCATCTAAGTTATTTGAATTCCAATAGATCGCTTTTAATATAAATAAATTTTTCAACTAAAATTCAAGAATTAAAAGTTTCCAGAAGTAAACGAAAATGAAATGGAATATTATTCCATTAAATTAACAAAGCAAAACAATATTTTTTTCATTGATCCATGCTGAGGAAAACGGTTTTATTCCCGATTTAATTCTCTTTCGTTGCTTAAACGTTAATATATTTTTATATGTTAAAGATTTTCGTTATGATCAATTTAAATTTAATATTCACTTCAAAATACTTTTTTTTCTTAACTTAAACCAAAAGTAAAGGTATGCAGCACTAATCTCAAATTTTTATACCGGCCACCGGTATCCTGGAGAATGGAAACGTAATAATCTTCGCAAATAGATTCGTAAAAATGGTTAAAGATGACAGATAGAAAGACAAATGGTAAAATATGTTGCACATAAAAAGAATAAATTAATTTATGTTCCTTTTTTAAATTATTGCAACCATTGAGGGTAAATGCTAAAAAAGTTGAGCCAAACATAAAGACGATTTACGTTTTGTTAATAGAAAGTTATGAGGTTTTTTGTCAAGATTCCCGTGCTACTTAACTTTTTCTCATTACATTCTTGCACACCAAACATTCAGTCATTCGCTTTAAAATGAAAACCTTTTGCAAAAATAATGAACATTCTTCAAGTGAATTGGTAAATATCGTGCAGCATCTTTGAGCGAAACTCAACTCCTTTGAGTTGCAACGAAATTCCCCAAAAGTAAAAGTGTTGCATCCGGCAATAAATTGCAGGTAATTGATTATGACAAAGTATATTATGTACACGTAATTATAAATATTTATCTTAACTCATATCTGATGTTAATGAATTCGGTAAATATGTTTATGACAGCTGTTTACTTTTCTTCGGAAAAATAATTGCAAATAAATGGTACGTGCAGCAAAATCGTATTAAAAATAATTACAATTCAAAAATGATATAAACGTTACCTAAATTGAATTTAATGATTTAAATTAATTAATTATATAACTCATGCCACTGAAAAGTGAAACAATTTGAGTATTTGATTATTTCTGCTTTTATAAAGGGTGTATTTTTTAGAGACATAGAACTTCAAATTGCAAAAGAACAATAATGTCAATCTTAACATGAATTTTATTTATCCGAAAGATAATACTGTGGCATTACATTGTAAATATGATTTCTGGCATATGAAGGCCACGGCTGGCTCGCTTGTCGTCCAATCTGAACGTCCAATTTTCGATGACTTTTTCCAACATTTGTGGCCGTATATCGGCAACAACACTACGAAGTTTTCTTTTGACGTAACCATTCAACCAGAAGTGCGCTTCATCGCTAAACAAACTTCGCTTATGAAAATCGAGAACAAAGGCAATCCCGTTTTGGGCCCATTCGACGAATCTACACCTTGCTTGATGATCATTTCGGTGCAATTCTTGCACGAGTTGGATTTTGTAAGCACAGGAACCAAGATCCTTCCCCAATTCTTTGCTGTGCTCGATGGCGGATGAACTCAATCGGTCAAGTCTTCCTCAATGCTACGCTCTACAGCAGCCATAGCTTCTTGCGTACGCACCGTACGTCGTCCCTGGGGATGTGAGTTATCAATAAGAGAAAACGTTGTACGAAAACGGTCCATGGTCAATCGAGTTAACTGCTCTGATGGACGATTGGTTGGTAATGCCAACGTAAAGTTCTATACTTAAAAAAAACACCCTTTATTTGCTTATATTGAACTTTTTAAGTCATTTGAAAACGAAAGTGTAGGAACTGAAAGGACTTATACTATTTGACTAAGTAATTTTACTTAAAATTTTATATATGAGCTCCTTAATTGTTTCTAAATGGTAGGCATTTATCGCCTCCCCAACATAATTTGTCAGGCGTCAAATCACATTTTTAGGTATGTTATTTACGTTGCCATTTTTGCGGACTAGGATTTTTGAATATAGGCCTTAATCTAAATCTGCTTCGACTCATAGAATGCGGCATTTTGAATATCCTATTCCATACAATGCTATGCGGTCTACTGAGTACTTCGTATTTGCTTTCAGCCAGTAGTTTGACGTCAAAGAAGTCTTTCCCACCCACAATAGGCTAATTTTTGTAAAGTTTTGCCGATTAGGTTTCTTATCATTCTAACATATTATCTTCACGTTTCCCTTTTGTCTTTGCAAACTGGCGTCTGCAGTCTCGACTCAGTGCATAACTTGCGATGGGATTCTATATTCTAAGTCTACTCAAGGGTCCACAGTAGGAACTTCAATTTATCAAGCAAGGCAAACTGTGTTTGGAAAGCACTTTGGAAGCTTTAGGTCTGCTTTCGGCTGCTAGAGTACAGTCGATGTTGAGGTACTGTGGGTGGCTGCATTTTTCCTGAAGATACATTGCCGTCTTCTTAGCTTCCCATTGGAAGCTTGAATGCAAAACCCGATACATCTTTCTGGTAGCCGATAGTCTGCTGAGCTTGTGAGCACAACTCGGTACATTTAATGGATGACAGGACTCTGACCTAAAAGAGTTTGACCTTAATAAGTCTCGCTTTACTATTATATCTAATCGGACTTACAGTTGAATTGAATTTCCCAGTAGAATTCTAGAAATTTATTACGGAAACTATTTTTTCGGGTTCAAAGTTTTAGGAAATAATAATTTGGAAAATGAAAATAAATCACATCGTTATATATTTCAAATAATTCACTTGCTTGAATTCTTGATACTTGAAGAAATTATATAGAATATAGTTTTACGAATTCCGTGTTGCTTCATGTTCATCCCAAATAAATACCCATCATCATTTGTCGACCTTAAATTTTTTTTCTTGGATGCCTGAACAATATTTAAATTGCGTTGACATCAACTGCTTCATGAAAATGTACCAAATACTTAAATCCAGCACTTAATATAGTTTACTTTTTTTGAAAAATGTCCTTTATATTGTTTAATGGCTGTCAAAAACATATTAGGACATTGAATTGAATTAAATGAACATGAGGATTCATTTTATTCACATACATGCTTGATACTTTTTGAAAGATTCCCTTAATAGCAATAAAAAGCAAAACTTTTATCATTAGCAATTTTCCAGCTGAGCTAGTAATTTATGTGTGTTTTTAAGCCAAGTAATAATTTGTTAACAGAGAATAAAAAAGTCCTGACATAAAAACATTTTTCTCGACTTTTTGATTTAATAAATTTACAAGTTACAAGTGTTATCTCTGTCAACCGCAATAGTATTGACACTGAGTATCCTCATAGGCTGCCTCACTCAATATTTATTTCATATGCTACAATATTTGCGACTGACGATGAATATTGGTCGTAAGATCATCTCCCTAAAACATATACCATTACTATTGATTACAAAGCTAAGGGTGAAGAAGTAAATTTTTCAAACTTTCATCTCTTATTATTAAAGAAAAAAGAGCTAATTTTTATTATTTATTCTGACAAGTAAGTTGTTTGACTCAGGAACTCTTCATCTTCTTATTAAATTGTTACGTTTAGAGTTTTCTACTGTCCAGAAGTTAATTTTTAGAATTTATAAATCTTAGTGAATAAATATCACGTCGGGTACTCGAAGACAGCCACTATTCATTTTCTTTATCTTCTTTAAGTAATATAGTTGTATCATAATCTTTGCACGCGAATGATGATAAGCTTTCTATGACCTATGACCTAAACTTTGGTCTTGGGCATAACGAAATCGCAACCTTTTGTCTGTAGTGCGCTTCTCATTTTACAGCCTATTTGGTAAATTCCTTCAGTTTACAATGCAGCCCAAGATTTTAAGAAAATTGCACAACGAGCTGGCTCTATGTTTCTTTGCCAGTGTTTTTGTTCTGTCGTTTTTCTCCCCAATATCTGGGAATTGGCAAAAGGGTTTTGGGACTACAAGCGGAGTCAGACACAGCTCCCTTCTAAGCAAGTTTGTCTGCACTTTCAGTACCCGTAGTCCCAACGTGGCCTGGCACCCCGAGTAACCAAACGTAATTATGTTTGCAGATTAAGTTTAGTTTTTCAAGATATTATAATACCAGTTTTAATGTTATCTAGCAGTTAGTATGTATATTTTCTGTTTGTATAGTTTTCGTCTAAGATTATTTATTTTATATTTCCGCTTGAAAGATGGGCTTGTTTGCCTGCAAAGTTGTCGAGTATCTTCTTTTCGATCTGACTGCTTAAGATCCTTCAGAGAGCCGTCCGCATACCATGCCATACTATTTTGTGTTGTTCTTTAGGTTTCGTATACACTTTCGCATTTTTTGTTTATTATTGAGTCCTATTGGAATCGATATACAAGATTTTATTTATCTTTGCATGATTGCATCATTTTCCTCGGAAATACTTATCTTGAGAAGACGTTTGGCAAGAGTGTTGAACTTCTTATTGCTTAAGCAGTTAACAGAGTGATTTTTGTCTTTACCGCTGGTTGGTGTATCCCCTTGCACCTGAGCCAGCACTTCGATGCGCAGATGTAAGTTCTAAAGTGTCATTAAGAGCTGTCGTGGAACATATCCGCATTGCACCTGCCGTACATACTCTGTGGGTTTTGCACACACAATTCCACCATTTGAGTCTTCTGAAAGTCCATATTACCAAGATGTGCCTGGTTTCCGCCATTTGCCAAACGGTAAAGTCGTTTATGACGTATGCGTCACACACACACACACACACACACACACACACACACACACACACACACACACACACACACACACACAGGCAGCTGTCCACTTTAATAACTTTTACGATGTGTGTAATGTGTGTAAGTAAAAGTGTATTATTTTTTTTATGAACGAACACATTTTGCATAACGCAGCACCAAGCATAATACTCCAGGGCACCTGTATAAGCACAAAATTTTTTTAAATACAAGTTCATCATGCAACTCTAGAACCCGGGGTGGGCTTTGGCTTGCTCAACAACTCTTCTCCATTCGTCTCTGTTGTTCGCAAAGGCGCGCACTTACTCCTATCTTCTGCCTGTCATCTTCAATATTGTCAATTAGGCGCTTTCTTGGTCGAGCCAGCACCGGCTTTTGTGCTCTGCTCTGTTCCATTCGTAGAACATGTCCTATCCAACTTAGCTTCTGGGATTTAATGAATTGTACTACATCTTCCCTGAGCGCATCACTTCATCATTATTCCTTGGAATGTAGTACCACGTTCATTTAACTTTGGGCCAAACTTTTTTCGCAGTATTTTTTTTTTCAAGGATTCTTAGGGATTCTTCGTCTGCTGCCGTCATAGTCCAAGCTTCTGCTCCATATATTACTATTGACTATGATAGAATTATAGATTCTTAGTTTGTGCATATTTTGTTGTGCGTGAAGTCGGTTTCATTAGCTGATACAATCCGATCTTGTATTCCGTTCCTTGAGCTGTTGTCATTGCTTATCATCTGCTTCGAAATGATAATCATCTATGCTGAGATTCCGTGCTCTTCATCTCTCCACGTATTTAGACAACAAAACTTATCTATTATTCATTGTGTTTAGAAATTTATTTAACAAACCTCAAAATATTATTTTTATTTGGAGTATAAATAGTAAAACTTATTTGATGAAAACATGAAATCAGTGGGAAGCATTGCGAAAATCTATTAAAGAAATTGAAATTGATTTTCAATGCTTTGATCATTTCCTTCGTAACATCGAGCCAGCACAATCTTAAAAACAACTTGTGGCAACTATTGCGTTGCACTGAGGGAATTGGTGCTTCAGCAACCATGACAGCAGTTTGCCGGCCGATCATTCCCGCTTATCATGTACCGCTCGACTGGATATAGATGCAACTTTACGCGCAACAAACCAAGCTCATTTTAGCCAGTTACACTGGAAAAAAAGATCACCGACGGTATTGAGGCTTTTGTCCACTTTTCTGTACAAAAAAATAAAATTACCGGCTCATACCTTGAACAACAGTTTCTCGATAGGCCACTTTCCTACTTTAAGAAAAAAAAAGCTGATGCCATTGTTGGATGAGGCTGCTTTGATTCCGGATCACCAGTTAGGTTCCAGGCGCCACATAGCACTATAGTAAGCACTACAATCAAGGCTTTCGAAGAGAAAAAAAAACTGATTCACGCCGGCTAAGGGAAACTGCCTCTTTCATCACAGCGTGTTGTGGGTTCAAAAAGTATTCAGAAAAGGCAGCTCCAGATACATCGATATTGTAGACAAACAACTTTTGTACGGAAGATCATCATGCTAGACAAAACCCAGCCTACATGAAAAGTACAAAGAACAAACCCCAATATCCTTTAAGGGTATTACCCTACCTTGAACCAATGATATATGATAATCTCTTCAATGTTAACCGCGAAAAAAATTTCAAAAATCTTGAATAAAATGAAGATGAATTGAAGCTGATTTTGTTTGCAAAAAATAAATAAAGTCTTGAGCGGAAGATCTTTGGCTTAAGAAAGTATTAAAAATAAAGAAATTTTAGTTTTTTTACTTCTTTTTGTCGATATTACTAAGATGTCTAATTTTTATTCAAAACGCATTGGAGTATATTAAGCAACTGTACTCAAGTATTTAATATTTTAATAAACAATGAAACCAATGTTTAAGTTCTAAACCAATTTTTTTGTATTTGGATTTATGTGAATGACTAGTAGCGTGTATTTTGTATTTTATCAGTGTAAAATGTTTAAAGGACATAAAGTTTTGCATGACATATGGTTCACATGTCGCCACATACAACATAGTAATTCGGGACACTCGTGGCGACATACTAACTCACTTCAATTTAGAAATTTTCATATGCAAATGTAGCCGTATACATATGTATCTGTGGTTAAATTTTGATTTGAAGTCACGACGGGAGTAAAGCATGCTCCTGGTTTGCATATATGACGCAAACTACATCAACCCAAACACAAGGCATTTGTAATTTTATTTCGACATCGTGCCAACCTTACCTGGAAAAACTGTCATTTAATGATACAATTAGGAAAAGTACAGCCAGGGAATTGGTCACAGGTCTGCAATTCACGCGTATGTTCCTATCTGGAGGTAAGTGGATACGTTCGGAGCCTCCAAGTATTATGTAAAGTATTTAAGGTTGTAATAAATACATTTGATTATCGTTATCTTTTTCGATCGCTGATTATAAAATTGATCAAAGTGAATTGTTGAGTTTTGATATACATTTTTGAGATGGTCTTATTTCTAAAACCAACAACAATGCCCGTAGCACGGAGAAAATATCCAATCGTCTGGAAAAATTGGCCCCAATCCAAATCCGTGGCACCTACAAATCAAGAACATTCACAAAAACCTAAAAATCAAGTACGTAATCGAAATAATTGCGGGGAAAATATCAAAAAACTCAAAATCAAGTACGTAATCGAAATAATTGCGGAGAAAATATCAAATCATCTGGAAAAGTTGGCCTCAAATCCGAATTCTTTTGCAACAAAATTAATCAAAGTATTTGTCAAAAGTCGATTGTTCCAGAACGATCAACCAGCTCAATTCAATTCAATATAAAATTATTTAGTAATTGTTAAATACCAAAGATTTAGTTTTGAATAATTATTTTTAGTCTCTTAAGTAAAAGAAAAGATTCATTCAATAAATAAACTCTGTCGCATAAAAATAAAATATTTAGTAATTTTCGGAAAAGTGGAAAACTTCTGCGCATTTTTCCTCAGACGAAAAGTTAAACTCAATTTATATGCAGTTTCCTATGACTAGAGTTAACACTAAATCTGCTCAACGAAACTCTTAAATTGAATACATTAAAAAAAAAAAATGTTAATTATAAAGCTTACTAAGGGTGTATGTCGAAATTTGCCGGTTTGAATGATAGATGTTGCTAGCAATATGTTGACGTTTCATTGAGTTGGATTACCTGTCATTAGTTACTGTTGACCCCCAACTTTAAAAGTACAAATGGGATAATTCATCAAAATAATAACGTCGTTGGTGTTTACCATGTCGAATTTTGTTCCAAGTTAATTGCATTTGCGGAATTCGTTGTTTTTATCATTTTTCCAACGAAAAAAAAGCAGCTGAAGCTTATTGCTTACTGGTAGAAACGTTTGGGTAACGTGTTCCAGTGATTATAAGGTGTGAGACATGATTTCGTCAATTCCATAGTGAAGATTTTGATTTGGCGGACCATGAACATACTGGCGCAGCGAAAAAGTTCAATGACGCGGAATTGCAGGCGCTATTGGATGAAGACCCAAACCAATCGCAACAACAATTGTCGCAAACACTCAATATAATCCGGGTAGCCATTTCGCAATGCTAAAAGCCATGGGTAAGATCCGGAGGTATGGGAAATGGGTGTCATGCCAACAAAATGATAGGCAAATGGAAAATCAAAGAAAAGAACCCTTTGTGAAATGCTGCATCAACGTTTTGAAAGAAAATCTTTCCTGCATCATAATATCGGGAAGGACGAAGAATGGATATCTATATATATATAGTATTTCGAGAATCCCAAACGAAAAAAAGCATGGCTTTCGACCGATGAGGCTGGCCCATCGACTGCAAAGCCAAATCATATTGGCCGTGAGACAAAGCTCAGCGTTTGGTGGGACCAGTCTGATGTGTTCTACTACAAATTATGAAAACCTAGTGAAACGTTTAAGAAGGATCGCTACCGACAAGAAATCATCAGTTTAGATAATAATTTGACAGAAAATCGGCCGCAAGTTGTCCAAAGACATGGCAAAATTATCTTGTAAGATGACAGACAACACATCGGCTCATACAGCTAAATTGTTAAAAGTCACGTTGAAAAGTATTAATTGCGAAATATTGTCCCACCCGTTGTAATATCCAGACTTCGCCCCGTCCTATAATGATCTTTTTGCAGCAATAGGACACTCACTGGCAGAGCAGCGCTTCGCCAACTTTGAAGAAGTCGAAAAATGGCTTGTCGGATTCTTCGCGTCAAAAGATAAAATGAGTAATTGGGATGGCATTCATAATTTGCCCAAAAAGGTGGGATAAATGTGTAAAATCGAATGTTGAATACTATGAATAAAAAAGTTTGCATGCTCTCCTGGAAATTCAGTGTTTCATTTACCTATAAAACCGTGAAATTGCTGCTTACACCTCTGGCACATAAGTATTATATTTCGATTTCATTGAGCGACAACAACCATGTCCATGCAATTAATAAAAGTTAAATTGCGAATATGTTTTTGTTACAAAAATCACTAATTTAGCTCAAAGTGCAACTTAAAAACTATCCTTTATTTTATAATAAAAAAGTCAAACAATTGAGAGAAAATTTGACATAAATATAGGAAAAATGTATAAAATAATTCCAACAAATATATAGAAAGTATTAATTAAATATTTTAATGCTCTACCAATAGATACCAAAAAAATCGCTAACACCAAACTCCACAATTTTACGTTATGAACAAATAAAGATTTTGCTTTTTTGAATATATTTATAGACGCATAATTTTGTAGAACTAAGATTATTCTGGATTTGCTGATTTCCAAAGATTTCTTATAATGCAGCCAAATAAATTGAACAAGATGTCTCCTGTTTGCATAAGCGATGTTGTTTTAGATGAAACACTTACTTATCCTTATGTATGCATCTGCATATATGTATAGAATTTTCAATGAGTTGACCGTATTCTAGAGTAGTTGCCACAAAATAGCAAGCTGGTCACACTTAAAACTCGAGTAATTATTATTAAATTAGGCAGATTGTGGCTCGACGAATACAAGAATTCTCTTTGGTGTTGCCTTATATATTCATTATATACTTAACACTGCACATAGTGCTATATATTTTAAAGCTAAAGTTGAATCAAATCAGTCTGTAATTTGGATACAATATATAATGATGTGCTCGCTTATTAACAGAGTACACTGCAAGATATTTATTCCCAAAGGAATGGGCACTAATTTACTTAAATATATTACGTACATGCTCATCCAGAGGTATTCCCAAAGCATTTCCCCGAAGCATACATAATCCACAAAAATCATTCTGTCTGCAAGCCAATCAGCAACAATTTTTCACAAAGTTGATGATGACAGAAGATTATGAAGCTAAAGCTAAGGAAGTTTGAGAAGGCGATGATGATGTTTCCTGTTATGGACGATAATGATGCTGCCAATAATAATGACAACTTGACTGACGATAGCTTCTAATTTATTTTAACTTCTTTCTATGGCATTGGCCAAAGTTTTTGCTAGTCATTTCTTTTGCTGTCAGGGGTTTTTTTTTACAAAGCTTTTGTGGTTCAAAAGTTAAATCGCATCAAAACTCTGAAGTATATATTGTAAAAAGTTTCAGTGTAGCCACAATTTTCTTTCTTTCTTTCTTTCTTTTTGTTCATTTGTGCGAAAATCTGAAGCTTACGTTTTTACACTCAGTTAGAAAAAAATTAAACTTTGTTAAAATTTTTGATTAGATAAGCTTAAGAATGTATGGGGTCGCAATATATCTAAAGCGTAGCAGTATCGAATACCATTTCTGTATTTATTCACAGTGCTAAAATCTTTAAACTTCAACTTTCAGCAAATTGCGCTAGCCCGAATTGAATAAGACATATCACAATTATACAAAGTAATAGATTTTTAATTATATAATATATAATATATTGATATTAAATTAAATTAAAAAAATATACCCTCAAAATTTTGGTACTGCTTAGTTTAAATTTAAAAGATAAGATATAAAATTTAAAAATTGTCATTCAGTTTTTAATACTTCAAGCTTTATTCTTAAAATGCAACTATTTTTTTCCGAAAATGTTCTATAGTTTCTATTTCTAGTTATTATTAAATGTTGTCCTTATGGGAATGAACGTTAATCCTTATTTTCGTACATTTTTCCTTGTGTTAGAAAACTAATATGATTATTCACTAAATGTTTGCTGTTTCGTTTTTTTTTTTCCTTGATATTCCGCTTGGGAACTTAGGGATTCTACTAGAGACTTCCAAGGAACTCTGTCTTGTGCCGTCTGTTTAGCTCTGTCCCATGTTGGGTTCGACTGGGCCAATTCGTAGAGGATGGATCTTATACAGGTTGCATTGGGTCTGCCGATCCGTCATTCTGACAATACTGATTTGATTTCTTCGGAGATCATGGCCTATCCACATGCATTTTTTCTTTGGAGGTGTATAGGTGACTCACGTATGATACAAAACAGCTCTGCATTGGATATTCTGTTTAGCCAGAACACCCCACAATTAATACTCAAGCATATGTTGCTGAAGATGTCTCACTATCATATAGCAGTATAGCTTTGTTCGTCTGCTTATTCGTTTATTGCTCCCAATGCGGAAGAGTCTCCCAAATGCTGATTGGGCTTTGGCAAGTCGGTTTGCGACATCATCATCCATGCCGCCATTGTTGGAGATAATGGTGCCAAGGCATGGGAAACTGATGACGAACTCAATTGCGTTCCCATAGATGATAATGCTCCCTTGGCTGGAGTGGTTGAAACGCATTGCCTTGGTTTTGGCTAGGTTTAATTCAAGGCCGACTTTGCTTGCTAGGCTGGCGAGGTCATCAGTTTTGCATTGGATGTCGCAGAGACCTGTGAGAGGTCAGACAGATGTCGTCTGCATAATCCAAGTCCTCAAGCTGTCTGGTGAGGCTTCACGTGATTCCACGCTTAGTGTTGCACACTTCTTTCATAAGCCCGTCAACCACTATGTTGAAGTGTTGCGGCGAGAATGGGCATTCTTGCCGAATTCCAGTATTCGTCTGGAAAGGAGCAGTTGTTTTCTCGTTGTGCAGTGCCGCCAAATTGTCATCATCGTACATCGACTTGATGTTACCTATGATATTGGTTTTGGTACTACTTGGCTGGCAAGTGCTCTCCATATCGCCGCTCTGTCTACTGAGTCGAACGAACAGCAAGTATAGCGGGGCTCTCCATTCCTCAGCTTGTTCAGCAATGATGCGTTATTATTGATTGATCTCAGCCAGCTGTCAGTGCAAACGCCATGACAACACAATCAAAGTGTGAGCATAAATTAACAATTTACAAATTTAAAGCGAAAAAGAAGCTGAACCACAAAAATCAAAAATAAAATAAAAATACCGACAGCCAAAAGCTGGTAGAAAAATAAAATTCATTTTAAATTTGTGATTGAATTTGTTTCTTCCTACAGGCCTCTTCATCAGCTCCAATTTCCAAGGACCGGCTGCTGTTGATACCAAATCAAACAACTGACGTGTAGAGCATATTACAAATACTTCTTAGAACACTTCGCAAGACAAAGGCCATAATACAAGGCGAGGTGAAAATATATACCTTGTAAATCCTTGCATAAATATATGAGCTGCAGCGACATTGACAGGGCCACGTTGATGAGCGTCTGTTGGGCGATAAAATTTGATTCCAGCAAATACCTACAATTTGCAGACAAAAATATAAATGATAGCGATGGGAGCCATTTTATACGGAAGCGGAAATACGAACAGCACGCGCACAACACACACACACAGACTAACACACGTACATGTACATGTGGCGGTTACTTGTTTTCCTAATTTTCTTTCGTCTCAATAGAAGATATTTCTAAATTTCTCTTATATCATTTCTTCTTTTTCAAATGAAGTTCAATTGACTTTATTATTAGCTGCTAGTTTATTGCAGCTTGCAGGCAATTTTAAATCGAAGGGTTTTTCAAATTTCAAATAATCCAAATTTTCCTGTTAGTTTTTGTAGTTTTTATTGTTTAGATGAACAGCAGAGTAAGCTATTTTTACCTGCAACTGAACAGATTACCTGAAGATATGTAAATGCAGTGAGTTTCCTTGAATTTCGGGCTAGATTATTTACAGCTCGCATAAGAATGTTTCTCTGTAAACTGCCGAACTGCAGGATGATAAGAGTTTCCATAACTAAAGGTTGTGTTTTCGAGGTATAGAACTTTAAGTTGGCATTACTGTTCAAGATGACGACCAATTCAACAGCTGTCAAGTGATTTATTCTCAGTTTGGCTTGGAAATTCATAATGAACAACACCTGAAAATTGTACAATCTTAATTCAAAAATAATGGTACTCTGCGGAATTCGTATCACGCGCACTACGTTGATTTCATCGTCGACAAAATCATCCATCAGAGCAGTTAATTCGATTGACCACGGACCATTTTCGCACCACGTTTTCTCGTATTGATAACTCGCATTCCCAGAGATGCTGTACGGTGCGTAGAGAAGAAGCTATTGCCGCTGTAGACCCTAGCATTGAGGAAGAACCGAATGAGTTCATTCGCCATCGAGCACAGGAATTGGATCTGTGACTATCCACTTTATGGAAGATTTACCGAAAGCGCTCGTGCAAGAATTGAAGTCAAATGATCAGCAGCCGTAGATTCATCGAATAGGCCGAAAACGAGATTGCCGTGGTTCCAAATTTTCATAAGCGAATTTTGATTAGCGATGAAGCGCACTTCTGGTTGAATGGCTACGTCAACAAACAAGCTGTCGCATTTGAAGTGAAGCTAATCCTCAAGTATATGACGAAACACCGATACACCCTGAAAAACTGACTGTTTGGTGAGCTTTAAGAGCTGGTGGAATCATTGGTGCGTACTTCTTCAAAAACGACGATGGGCAGAACGTTACAGTCAATGGTCATCGGTATAGGGCGATGATTACTAACTTTTTCATTCCTGAATTGAACGACCTTGTTATCCAGAAGCTGTGGATCAACACGACGGTGCAATATATCACACAGCTCGTGCCACAATCGATTTGTTGAAAGACATGTTTGGTGACCGCCTAATCTCACGTTTTGGATCTGAAATTGGCCTCCAAGATCTTGTGATTTAACACCGCCAGACTACTTTCTGTAGGGCTATATAAAGTCATTGGTCTATGCGAAAAAGCCATTAACGCTGGAAGACAAAAAAAATAAATAAAATTCGTTTCAATCGAATAATCTATCGTTGTTTTATTGCAATTTAAATTTCTATACTTCTAAAAAAAAACACCCTTTATATTATTGAAATTGTTAAAGAACGAACTCTTAAATAAATATGGCATTCGGCGGCATCTTGCGCAGGACACCGATCCTGAAGCTTAATTGACTTGCTTGTGGCCTGACTGCAATTCTAGACATGCCACACGCTTTACTTTTCAATAGCAGCTCCAGAAAAGCTAGATAAGATGCCATCAACACCATGGAAATATCGTTACCAGCCGCCGGCAGCTGTACTCCTGGAAGCATTGCGATGGCTGCCTCTTGTGTAGCTGCGACCAGTTGTGTTCTGTTTGTGGGAGCCAAAGATTATGGTATTAGGTATTAACTCTCAAAAAAAAAGTTTTTACTTGCAAATTCCTTTATTACCGGAAAGCCAAGCAGCAGCAACAACAACAAAGATTTGGTTCGACCCAACCCTAGATTTTGGAGAACTCCAATTGATGACGTCTATGAAACTAACAAGTTATTTAATAACAAACAACCGATTGCAGTCGACGCGCATTTGTGGACACCATCGAGTGACTACGTGCTGACGTCCTGGACAGCGTGCTACTAGTAACGTGGCATTTAGTTTCGATGGCACAATAAAAAGGAATTTTCTTTTTTTCCTCCATTGCGAGTCTTATGGCATCGTCGCCAGCCAGCAGCCGGTTGAAATAATCCCTCCACAATTCATTGCGTTACTGCAACCAGATTTCCATTTTCATATCGACATTAAAGGCTTTGGCCTGCAAACGGTTGAGTCTTTGGAAAAATTTCCGAGCGTCATTGCTGCCCTTGAAATCTAAGTACTCTCTTTTTCATGTCGCCTTTTGTGCATCCTTTTGTCACGTCTATAGTTTTTCGACATGGCTCGCGTTGCGGCGGACACTTCTCCTCGTACTGTTGGTTCCATGGTGGTGGGCGCTTCCAGCTCAATTGTAGTTTCCGAGACAGCGCACAAATCAAAAGCCTCCAATATCATCAAAAACGGAATGCAGTTTCAAGAAGTGCGTGTTGTCGGCGAAGCTTGGTGACGTCTAACTTTCGTTGCGCACTGGAGCGCATGATTCTTGTATTCCACAGCCGTATGCCTATATCGGGTACAACTAGATAAGGGTCGGAGTCAACACTTAATCCGTCAATAACGACAGGATTGCAAGACAGCTACTTACTAACAAGAATCGCGCAGAGACAATGGCGATAAGCCTACATCTGTTGTTGGAGATGCTCTCATAGAGGCTGGTGAGGTTAAAGACGCACTCATTTCCAATCTTTAAATTGAAGTACACGGGAATGAACTTCACTTCGTGGGTTGCACAGCGGTCGTATGCGTTCTCGAATTAAGCTAAGCATAACTTCAACGGCTGTTTATACCTCACCCTTCTGATTTCTTAATAATATAATGTCTATGTCTTGACAAATGCTTATTGGTCAGAGCAATTGTAGAGATGATAAGGATTTTATGGACTCTCATTTTTGGCACAATTCGTTTAAATAATTTTTTGTTCTAAACTTTAAAACTTTAAATATATATAAATATTTAATATCAAAATCAATTAAAATTAGCTCTTTATATAGAGAGGAGTCATCTTAGAATAATGTTCGCAAATCAAAAGTCTGGCCGGAATCAAAGCTCAATTGTATTCGAAATTATAAACGTATGAAAACTTATTATTCCACAATTCACCTTACTAAGGATATATCGATAACAATATTATTCAATTACTAAGCCAAATATGGCATAATAGTATTTCGTTGTTATATATCTTTTTTGTGTTAGTTAACAATAAGAAACAAATACAATTTTCGGATTCCCTTTAAAGCAGAACTGAACTATATCTACCCCCTATAGTTATTTCATTGTTTTGTGTACAAACAAAAAGGTTGCACTAAAAAGCAGAACCAATTCTTAAAATGGTATTGTTTGATCTACAAAGTGTTTTAACAATCGTATTGTCGAAATTTTATGGATTTTATACAATGTGTAAAGATAAATATCTAGCATATGAAGTAGGAAGAACAACGCAATACTCTACATACCAAAAATGTTCACGTATAATATGAATGGATGGCGTTGAGCACTTTGACTGGGGCATAATGAGGGTCGCAGTGGCGCAGTGCGTAAGCCCACCCTCGTTTATATATTACACAAAGAAATTTCAGAAAGTTTAACCAAATCATTATAGAGAGATTCCCCAACGAAGATATTTTTAATGTGTTTTCTTCGTCCCATAAAGTAACTATTTTAATATAGGAATCTAAAGAATACATTTTTGGGAAAAAGGTTATTTGTGGCGGCTTAAGATTTGATAGCAAAGTCTTATCTTAATTTTTATGGCAAAGAATTCGAAAACTTCTTCATTTAAAGGTAATAAAAATTAATTTATTTTCTTTGATTACAACGTATTTACTTAAATTGATTTTATACGTTTGTCTTATTTTGTATTGTAGTAAGATTAATTAATTGCAGATACAAAAGGATTTTATTAAAATTTTGACTATTAAAAACGCAGTGAGTGAGAGCGCCGAAAAAAACGCGCCCTTACCGTGTTGCCAAGCACAGACAGACACAATATCGAACTCAGAGGAAGCACGCAAGTAATTTCGGAGGAGTAGTGTTGGCAGAGTACCGATTACAATTTGATAGTGTGAATTTGGGCTGTAAATTATCAACGTTTCTGGCAAAAGTCTAAGCTTATAGATTGTATAATATATCGTTGTTGAGCTCATATGGTTCATTCGAATGCGATAGTCGTCCCAAATCCGAAAGGGGCCAATATATTGTTGCTGAGCTCATACAGTCCAAGGTTCATTCGAATGCGATAGTCGTCCCCTATTCGAAAGAGACCAATATGTCGTTGTAATCCATGGTTCATTCGAATGCGATAGTCGTCCCCAATCCGATAGGGAAGAGAACTTTTCTTCCGGATACCCCAAGTGCACCTGGGGTATCCCAGACACAAACCATTCGAGCATGCTCAAACTGACCGAGTTCGCTTGCCCTGACACCGTAAGGTGGGAGACACCCATATGCATTTTTCGTCTCCGAAGCCATTGAATGGACTTCAGTCTTTCAATTTGCTGATACAACTTTGCAATAAATTTTAATGGCAAATACCCTTGTTTCTCTGCATTCAAAACCAACTGTCAGATCGATATGTTTTTTGTATGAGAATGTATTCACATAAATTAGGCACATATATTATTTTTATATTTGTTCGATTTTGGATGTATAATAAATAGTCCCAGAAGACACTTGGCAAAAACCAAAAAATTGTGCATTTATTTTGTAGTAATTTTTATAGAAAAATATGAACAATGTTCATAATAATTAATCAAAATCAAAAATTTGCGGGTCGTTCATCATCCAACAACTACGACTATTATCAAGAGCAATAATCGCGTATATGGTAGCTGACCATGCCAGACAAAGCATCCTGATAACATGCATCAGCTAATTGATGGATAAATGCTTCCTGCCATCAAAATTAAATTAGTTCCACAATTAAAGCCATTCAGCCATCGGCTGGTCCGTAACTTATTGCAAACTTATTAACTGAAAATTTATATATTTAAAACCCTTTAGCATATTTTCATTGGAAACACATCAAATTATTAAATTCTGCAGATAGACCAACCAAAATTACAAGAAGTAAATATTAAACGACACGTTTCTGTGATTTGAAAAAGTAATCAAAAATGGACTGAGAAGATGCATTTTACAGCTCATCATCGTGGTTACTATATGTTGGATACAGAAATATTGTGTGCAATTTTATGCAAGATCGGAATGCCTGCCGAAGCACGCTGAGTTCGCTTAGAAGAAGCATAAGTGATAAGTTGTAAATGGGAGTTGCGAGGAGAAATCGTTTGAAAGCAAACAATATTAAGAAACACTAGCAATAAGATTTGAAATTCTTATCATAATATCTGGAATACAGTTTCAAGCATATTTTGCCTTATGGCTTCAAAGAGAAATACATTGGTCCTAGAGCACCAAGAAGGAACAAGGAGCAAGAAAATTTTTTTCCATTCACATCTGTCTTGCGATTATCTCTTAACTTCACTTAAGCTGACCTTAATATCACTCCTTTCTGATTGAAACAATCATCAACACATATTGGTATATGCTGGTCTTTCTCGTCTTGTCGGTTCTGGTTAGGACACCACATTGTCTACATAATTCGTGGCAAATCCAGCCGTATGTGCTGCATCGGATCTCTTAGATGACGCTGCCGGGTGGCAAAAGTTGTTACTTCTGCTAACTGAAGAATTCATGCGTGGATGCCTGCAAAATGACATTCTCAGCATAATCAAGGTAAGCGAGGCGACCCTGTAGTCCCATGGTACTACCACTCTCGGCTCTTCAGACGTTCCTCATGATGTTGGTCAATGTTGAACACAACCTTATCGTCCGTCAGTTGGAATATTAATTTGTTATTTGTGCGCCACGTCTTTTCGACAGAACCAACAGTATTGATAGCTTAGTACTGAATCCACATATGATACTGCTGCTCTGCCAGTATCACGAGTGCGCCCGTTTTACTTCTCTATCAATTGGCTGCAAAACTATTGTCGTTCAGCCTCAGCTTAACGTCTTTTAATCACATTCAAATGGGGTGCTTTTCATGATTTCCGATTTCTTCCAAAGTATCCAAGACTAAGAGATGGCTTTCAGATAACAGATAAAAAGATATCTCAAGAGCATTTGCCAATTTATGTATATCGACTTTTCATTGAGTTTGTCGGATTTGGCTTTTTTTCGTTGCGTGTCTGTTGGAAGGAGATTCGCACCACTTTCTGCTAATGGTGATAGAGTCGATTTGGTAGAATAATTTGAAGATGCCTTAGTTGCCTTGTTAATTTGTTTATAAGCACAAATGGATTCTCCAATTACTCAATTATTAATGAAGCATAGTGAATAATTTACCATTTAATGGTTTGCTCTAAAAAATTGTTGCTGCGGATAACTTGGGCATTGTAGTTTCCATACAGCAGCATTCAACCGCGAACTCGATACTTGTGACATATTTCTTGATGAGTAAAAAATTTATTCAGTATAATATTTTATATCTAAATGCATAATTCATTAAATCAAGGATTCTGCTTTATAAAAAAAACTGAATGATGCTATAAAGGATAAAATTAAAGATTTGTCAGGCATGAACAATATTTAAAATAAAAGTCAAAATTAAAAGATCCCGTCAATATACAAACAACTTAAAGAAGTTACTTTAAATTTGCTGTTCAAATAAATATAGAATATTGTTAAAACATAACTTTTATGTTGAAAAGCTAAATAAAGCATATCAAATGTCTTGTTATAAAGTTTTTCTTCATTGGAAGTCCACAAACTTTAGTAATGTCGACGTAAAATATTCTCACGCTAATAGAGACCACAATAAATATTTCAAAATATGACCAAAGTATCATGCAAAACCCAAAAGTTAAAATTTGGTACTCAAACTCACACTTTGCCCTATTAACTCAACAGGAAGCCATTACTTATATTTTCTAACTTTCGTTTTTCTTTATAAAATCAACTTGCCAATAGTCAAGGCAGTCAAATGATATGAGAATATGGAACAACTATTAATGCAAATTATTGTCGCACAACTTCACCTACTGCTCTCCCAATTTGTGGGATCAACACATCAGCATCATCCCCAACTACATTTACTTTTGTCTTATGAGAGAGCCTACAGCTTCCCCAAGGACACACGCAATCAATACCTTTGTTCTTCATCTCGAAAACCCATTGTTTCTAAACTTGGTGCCTTTTATTTAGATTCTAAAGTTCTGGAGCAATGTTTGGCATACTAATTAATTCATTTAGCAAATAATCCAGTGCGATTGGGAGAAAAACTGAAGACCCACAAAAATTGTTAGTAATCTCAGTCAACTATTGCTGGATTGGTAAAAAGTTAATACAAAAAAACCCAATACCCTCAGCCCATTTTATAGAGCACACGATTGACCAAGCGCACAAAGAGCTTAAATAATTGTTACAGATGGCAAAAAGTCATGGCTTGAGGGAGGGCACTGCATAAAATTGAAATAAATAAATTCCATCACAAGCCACACAGCTCGCTGAGTATCCATCCCACTTACCAGTCAAGTGTCGATGTTTGTCCAAGAGCTTTGAGTAACGCTTTGTAATATGCGTAGGAGAAGTAGGACAGGCCAAATAGGATTTTCCTGCCATAAAGCACTGCTTGAGTCGCGTAAGGAATCTTTCTCAACTGATGAAAACAAATAGCCAGCCGTGTTTAAATATAGAATGGATTGCCGTCGCGCTTTGGAACAAACCTATGACAGCTTTCGTTACTTAAGCCAACGGTGGATACGTTGAAGGCTATCAAGATGGTGCTCCGTGGCTTCACAGTTGTTGCGTGCTCGTCGTCTTGGGTAATTGCTTTCCATCATTTGCATGTAGAGCAGTTTGGAATTGCTGCACCAATTCGTATACTCTGGGGATTATATCTGTGGGACTGCTAAGAGCCACTGTCTTCTTCAAATTGCTGCCTGACTCAATTGCTGGAACTGCTCTTAACAGTGACACACAGTTGCTTGCAAATGTCTACGCCTATAAACATATCTGTGTGAATTTGTTCGAAATAGAATATTGCTTTCTATTAACAATGAATTGTTTTTTTCTAAAACTATTTCGAATAAAATTTACCTCCTTACAATTACAATGTGGATAATTATGGATGAGATATTTTTTATATTAATACAAATTACAAAAAGTTAACAAAAAAGTATTTGTACTTGTTTTAGTGAATGTAGACTGTCTTCGTATACTGTAGGACATAATTGTATGCGCGGCAGAAAAACAAAAAAATGTATGAAAGACATACATGTTATGATACGTCTTGAGATTTTGCGGTGACAATCGAGCGAGTCACAATTGGACCTACAATATAGGGGCTCAGCCATGCAGATAGCAGAAACTACTTGAACTTATTTAGAAATCCGTTAATGCAAATTTGTAGGATTTTGGCCCAGATAAATGTTTGCACATATCAGCCTTTTAGACTGATTGACTTATTAAGTGCGTTATCGACTGACTGCATAAGGGCCATACACACTTACTGACTGAGTATCAGAGTGAGCCACGAATTGTCTGGCTAAATGAATTACAAAAAAAGTAAGCTGAAAGATTTTGCCTTAATTAAGAATGAAGTGAAAAAGTATTAAATACTTTCAATTGGTGCGAAACGAAATTTTTTTTTGCAGAAAATGAAAAGTACAGAAATTATTTCACGAAAAAGTATTCTAAATTCATAAATTATGTTAGCAACTTGATGATTTTGTCATTTGCGATTTGCAATTTTAGTGATATATACGATGTTATTTTCGACGAGTCTACGCCTTGCTTGATGATCGTTTGACTTCATTTCTACAATAGCCAAACCAAACTTTAGAATAAATCACTTGACAGCTGTTAAATCGGTTGCCATCTTGAACAGTAATGCCAGCTTAAAGTTCAATACCTCGAAAAAAAAAATCACCCTTTATATATCTAGCTTATGTAAGATTTCACAGAAATTTTTGAGTTCATTCTAAAAGAACAGCTTGCAAATTAAATCAATTTATTATTTTGGACTAATCGTTGCGATTGGATCTTTTGTATATTTTATTAAGAAATGTTTAAACTTTCTTGTTTTACTTCCTGCTTTCATCTTTTACATTGTGCATTCAGTTTCTGGACAGCCCCATATCTACAGAAAATTCAACGATTAAGCCGGGAATACGGATTAGTTTTATATTTTATTTGGCACGTTATTATTAAATATTTCTTAATTTTAATATTTTAAAAGTGTTTCATTATAACGTCAACTGTACTTGGTTGTACCCCTATGTTAACAACAAATAAACATTTTAAATGTAATTATTAGTAATATTTATATCGAGGTATGAAATTATTGTGATATTTGTATAAAGCCGTTTTCCCAAAAAATTTATCATTCAATTAAAAAAGCATAGTCAGCAGCGTTCTCCTATTGAATTTTGCATGACTACCAATGCTTAGGATTTTCTTTTTTGAATCAATTATTAAAGAGTATTACCTCATTATTTCATACTTCTATGTCCTATAATATACAAGATTTTTTGTGGCATTGAAATTGACTTACACAATAAATAATGTATTCATAATATTTTCCGAAACGATGAGAATAAAATTGAATGAGGTGAAACTTTGCTCTTAATGATTTTTGTCGTTGAAACTTTAGGTAACGACCATATCAAGTATTAAGTTTGGTTCGATCAGAAGAATATGATGCGAAGCTAGATTTTATATTATTTTTCATTAAAATATTATTATTTCAACTATTCAATTTTATTTGTGCGTTCATAAAAAAATTAAATATATTTATTGAACATTGTTTTGTTGTTGTATTATTAGTTTATTTTGCAGAACTATGATTTTTGCTAAAATAAAAATTATTGACATGGAAAAAAACCTTACCTATAGGCATTACCTAATTAAGTTCGTCTAATATTAGATACGCAAAGCAAAATTATCTGATAATTTGGCGATGATCAGCTCTATATCAGAGATGCAAGAAAGTCCCAAATGGCAAGCATGCAATTTTAATTCCTTGGGAGTGGAAAAAATACTAGATATATTTCTAAAATTAATTGTTATTTATATATCTATGTTCTTTCTATAATATTTTAGAAAAAAATAGTTTTGGTATTGATTATTTTTAAATACTTGTTACATTGTTCGATGAATCTGTGAAATGCATGCCTCGACTTTGGCTCGGTGACAATGCAAATACTAAATTTATTCATAATAAAATACTTAATACAGCACAATTTGTCAATTTGCAATTTTAAGCAATAATTAATAAACTTAATATTCAACAGCTATGACGCTTTTTCTCAGCACTAACAAGTGCAAAATGAAGAGAGAGTATATATGCAGTCACCACTCCAATCCTATACAAGAAAAAGAAAGTTGACGGTTTTCAGCCTCCGGCAAGTGAAACGTTGTTTTTTTGTGGGCAGTCGATTGGCAAGCAATCTTTTCAGCAAAAATAGGCTACGTTGCCAGTTTTCCGCCTCTTGCAAATATAAGACAATGCTTCAGCCACCGGTCAATTAAATGCTGCTTGTTTCTGGGCGGCCAATTCACAAGCAATGAAAGAGATAGTTGACTATTGCCAACCCATTCACTCATATCATACATACAAATAAGCGTTTGTTGCCCATTTCAATCGGAGACGAATTTGTAAAGTTTTAGTTTTTAGTCATTGTTGCACTTTTCCCGAATATATTTACCAGCCCTAGCTGGTCCGACACAAATGAACTTGAACATATTCAATAATAAAACTTGAATCGCTGTAGTTTATCAATTCTCTGTTGAAACAAAAATAAGTATTATTATATATCTTTCCATACATGCTTTTTTTTAATAATTTTCAAAAAAGCTAAACCAAATTAAATGATATTACTGCAACATTCAAATTTTTGCGAATAACTTAAAAATTACACACTAACCGCATATTTCAAGATCGTGCGCAACTTGGGATCGTTTGTAAAAATGCTCTGTAACTTTGCAATGAACGCAAAGAATTCAATCGAAATAATATATGCATCCGTTGCTCCCGATTTTAATTTGAATGCAATTATAAAACTTATATGAATTACAATTTAGTTTCAATTTTAATATAATATATGAACATTATATTATGTATTTATGATTTCTTCATTTATTACTTTAATTTATCATTTCTTTAATAACAATATAATAATCCGTTAATAATAATCCGATTCAGATTATGTTGTCAAGCCCAAGTCAAGTATGAACTCATTTAACATTTAACACAAGAGAGAAGTATTTTCCCTATAGATATTTTACTCAATGGTTACCAGTTACCAGTAGACTACTCGGAGATTATTCTGATAAACCGCATAGGTATATTTCGTAATGTTATTCGCAAATCTGCTTTTATCTCTTTGGGCAAGTTTTTAATCAATTTCTCTACTTGATTGATTATATCGTGGTCTTAACCTTCGACTTTTACCTGAATTTCTTTCTAGAACAAGTTTGACTTTTATATCCCTTCGGTAGAGAATTTTATTCGACGTTTGGCCGCTTATCCAAGGGTTTCCTCTTTGAATTGCTTACTCCCTACGAATCTTTCACTGCCTGAATTCAAGCATCATCGATCTGATTCCGTGGCTCATATAGATCAGTATGACCCATAGCGGAACCGGAGTTTGTCGGCCATGAGTCATGGATACGTTAGTGTAAGTCGCTAAAACTAACAGTCTCTGGGGTGGCCTTCGAGCTGCCTCTGCAAGTGAGTCAAACATTGGTCTCCCTAGACAGTGCTTCAATTTAACATGAAAAAAATTGCATAATAGAAATAGTAATACAATAAATTTAAAATATAGCTACAGTCTTTATTGCCCTTTGATATAAACTTAGTTTCTTTGTAACGTATTAAGATAAACAACCAAATTCCATGATTTCTTAATTGCTCTTGGTATTTAAAGCTATTGGCACTTTACACAATTGCTTGCGTTTTATATAATCGCTTGAAATTTCTAGAGCTCTTTTGAAGAGATTATAGTATTCCGTATTGGACATGCGGTCACAAAACATTCTTATGCAGATGCGTAAATCTGATTTCGTTTCTAGATGTAAGCCTAGTATGAATTTCACGGCCAAGCATTGCAACAAGGTTTTACGCACAAGCCCCAGTTCTCCTTTAAGGTATAATTCCTCGGCGTAACTGAACAAAAATATTACTGCCTCGTCACACACAAACTCAATGTAACGTTCCAGATATCTGGAACAGGTGAATAAGTCCTCAACCTGCGCAAATCGCTTTAGTCCCTCTTGATATTTTTTTGCGAATTCTTTGACGCGCTCGTTTAAGTCTTTGGTGGAGTCCATGGCTAGCTAAATATTATTTGTTTCTCCTGGAATCCTTTTGGATTGGCAAGCTGAGGTAGAAATTTACAATATAAATAATATGACTTTGGTATACCATGCAGAATGTTTCTAAAATTAAATCACTTAATATTACCAAAGTACTCATAGACTCAGGAAGCATGTTCGATTGGTTGACTCGATTACGTGGCAAATATTTTTTTCCGACCTGTGAGTACTTCATTTTAAGTCAACCCCAATAATATTATACATTTTTGAAAAAAATTTGTTTAGACCGCTAAAATCATTGCAAGTGGCAAAGTTGGTGAGGATATTTCGGAAATAAACAAATGGAAACAAATTTGGGCCAAACACAATTTATTTTATCCATCCAATTGTTGTTCCGGAAATAGATGCGTTCATTCAGACAGACGGACAACTTTTCCGGTCATCCTAAGTCTACTTTGGGTATCTTTGATTCCTTCTTTCATGTAATACTTATATTTTCGTCTGCATAAACTTGAAATACTTATCGTGAAATGTTTAAAATATTCTTCATACCTCGGTCAGCTGGGTAAAGTTCTATTTTATCTTCGACTAAAATTTTGAATGTACAAATAAATATCTTGTGAATTTGAATTTTTAAATAATGTTGAAGTTTAAAAACCAGGTAACTTAAATTCAATATTTAAAATCTGAGTAATTTGATTTGTACAGTAAAATGTTGAAATGAAATAATTCAATTTATTCCCCTTGACTATTCCGTCATCGGTCTAGGAGGCTGGCATGGAGATATCGCTATAAATCGCTGTTCGCGAATAAAAGAGACCTATATTTTATTGCGTAATTCTAGGGACAAATTAACTAACTTTACTGCGGGAAATCGTATCCACTGAATTCCGTCCTTAGAACTACGCTATCAACGGCAACCATGCAGTGAAATTTTTACACTTTCAAATTTGGCGAGCGGTAGCGGATCAGCTGTCCAATATTCGTTTTGTCTTAAGTCTTAGTTACTGATTTGCCTCTTTTCTATTCCGTCGCATGTTTTGTTAATAATAAAATATTTTAATATTTCTCGTGTATAAATTTCGAAGCCATATTCTTTTTCCTCACATTTTTCAATTTCAGAAGAAAAATGAAAAAATACACTGAAAAAATTCGTTGCCAAGTCAGGACTATATGGCGGATGACACTTAAAATCCATGTTTTGTTTGCTAAAAAATTCAGTTCTTTGAGCTACATTGTCTTCGGCAGTTGGTTTCCTGATTTCGTGCAAGACAATTGGCTAAAAAATGGTTGTGTCCCACTCTGGTGGTACGATTTCAATATGTCCATATTTCCGAAATAATAGGCGACCTTTTGCTTGGAAATGCTTCGTACGCGAACAACTTTTGTTGGATTTGGTTGCCTGCTGTTTACTTTCGGGCTCATACATGTCAATTCATGATTAACCTGTCACGATGTCATAGACGTATTTCGAAGTTCCGCAATGCTATTTTTTGAGCATTTCTTTCGACGAGATTTTTTTTGAGCGATTGACCAATTGTGTGGTATCCAAAGCGAAAAAATATATTTCAAACAGACAAATATTTATGTAGTATTAAATGTATGCGGGTCCCAATAATACCGAAGATTGTCTGAATCTCATGATAGGTCACATGACGGTCTTGCAATATTAGTTTGCGCAAAGCATTGTTTACGGAACAACAACTGATTTTGGACGATCTCCACGAAATTCGTCTAGGAATGAATTACGACCTCGGTTGAATTCACCATAACATCGATCAACACCGGTTCTTTGTGGAGCTTCATTGCCAAAAATTGAATTAAGTGCATCCCAGCACCGTTTATTGACGTAATCCACGTCGAAAGTTGTAAAAAAATAATCGCAAGAAAGTGTTTACGTTTTAATTTCATTTTTTGGCCAATATAAATCTTTTAAGTCAGTGTTTTAATATTGGAGTGCTCTCTTATAATAAATTATTAAGAAATTAGCCTATTGACAGATAGTCTTTAGCTCTGCCTATTGTTAGCTTGAAAACCTTAACTCGATTTCGACATTTCGTTGAGCACTGTTCGCATCCAAGTAGTTTTCGAACGCCCTCTATGATTATTGCCAAGAAAGTTCCATTCGAGCGCTGCGTGTGCTATAGTTCTGTTGTCTCTCCTGAGCGTGTATTCGATCCATCTATATTTTCTAATCGATAATCTAAGTCAGTGAAAACAACACAAATAGCGCTCATTTGTCAAAACGTACTGAGTACGCATAACCTCAAAAATGCCAAACCTTACGAAAGAGCTGTCTAGGGATGCCCAAACCTGAAATATAAGGGTGGTTCCCTCGTACGAATGTTATAATTTTATGGTTTTTAGATGTTTTTTTTTTGGATTGTGATGATTTTTATTTTTCCCCCTTTAACCTTCATTACCAAAGCTCAAGGGCTTATTCTTTTCAATTTTTGGAATGAAACAGAAACGCTTAGGGTGTCAACCTCAATAGCTGGTACTTGATTTTAGTCTTTAAAAAAATTAGAGTTGAAGTATAAAACTATTAATTCCAATTCTTTTCGCAGATGGGTATGTATTTTGTATAGGAATAGAATGGAGCATCTTCTACAGCGAGTGACTACTTCCTCACACCCACGTAGTATGCGTTGAATTTTATGTGGATTCGCTTTTTAGTGTTTGCATTTTTTTGCGATAAGTTCCTTTGTTTATTCGGCTAAAATGTTTTGGTTTAAACTAAACAACTAACATTCAAAATAACTCAAATTTGGCGATCCGGCTCCACTTGCTACAAAACCGTCGAATGTAAGCCATTCACCGAATTGGTGAATTTGCAAGCAAACTTTTGTTTTAAATGAATCTCCATAAACCATGTGGATTCGGCAATGGAGCAGTTGTGATATTAAAAACTGGAGTAAACTTTCTTTTTCTTTTCGTAGTTTGGCCATCACAACCCGTGATCGGGTTACATCCGACCTTACTAACTCTCATCAAGCGCCGCTGCTTTGCGCGCCTTCTCCCTTTGGTCACTACAAGCTAAGCTAGGTCTTCCTCCACTTGGTCTTTCCATCTGAGCTTAGGTCGTCACCTTCGTCTTCCATCGTTAACTTTCGTATCGAAAACCTTCTCTGCTGGAGCATCTTCGTTCATACGACATCTACGTCTTTGTAGAGTCTATACAGCTCATGGTTCGTTCTGGTAAAGATAAGTTCATTATAAGGTTCTTTCCATTAAATTCTAGATAAAACCAAAGTGAACACAAAAGTTAACTGCTTTCCAGCAAAAAATTTAAAATAATTACGTCATACATGATGAAATAATCTCCTATAGAAAATTCACCATTTGCCACGATTTGCGGCTAGATGATTTCTATCTCTCAACTTTGCATAAATTATATCTTCTTCATTCAAAGCGATTAAATTTGAATGTCACTCGTGTCGATTCCTTGACCCATCGAAGCATGTACACTGACTGCACATGACCGCAGGGTCATTTTCGAGCAGGTCACTGAACTACGCTCACTTAAAGCTTACTTTGCTTTCCATCGACCAATTTAAGCTTCTAATTAAATGTTTACAAACGAACTCGTGGTAGACAAATATACGGTCCCATTAGACTTCATCTAAGTTGGGTAATTCTCTCAGGAATGCGTGTGTAGAAAAGTCTCGCATCTGCAATCATTACAAATTCAATACAAATGGTTTTTTGGCTCAGTTGGTTTGGAATTCTGTTTTAATTTTGAACTTTTGTCCCTTAAATGTTCAATATGCATAAATTAACTCTTAGGGATACAATGAACTAGAGAAAAGAAAAGTTCGAAGATGGGGGGAAAGATTATTAGTAAATAACTGTAGTGTTGATGCTGTAGAAAACTTATTTTCAAATTGTTTTTTTTTTGCCCAGAAGTGCTGAGTTTACAGAAAAAAAGATTTCAAAGTACAAATTGCCAAAGGTCGAGCATTAAATTTGAGTCAACAAAAAATACGTATATCCTGAAAATCTGCAGAATTTAGTTGCAAATAGTAAATTGCAGTTACTGTGCGAAAGAAAATTGTCTGGTGCGGCACTGCCAGCATTGTTGCAATTGCTCAATTTTCGTAAAAGTGGAAAACTTCTGTGCATTTTTCCTCAGACGAAAAGTTAAACTCAATTTATATGCAGTTTCCTATGACTAGAGTTAACACTAAATCTGCTCAACGAAACTCTTAAATTGAATACATTAAAAAAAAAAAAATGTTAATTATAAAGCTTACTAAGGGTGTATGTTGAAATTTGCAGGTTTCAATGATAGATGTTGCTAGCAATACGTTTACATTTCTTTGAGTAGGTATACATGTCATTAGTTACTGTTCACCCCCAACTTTAAAAGTACAAATAGTATAATTCATCAAAATAATAACGTCGTTGTTGTTTACCATGTCGAATTTTGTTCCAAGTTAATTGCATTTGCGGAATTCGTTGTTTTTATCATTTTTCCAACGAAAAAAAAGCAGCTGAAGCTTATTGCTTACTGGTAGAAACGTTTGGGTAACGTGTTCCAGTGATTATAAGGTGTGAGACATGATTTCGTCAATTCCATAGTGAAGATTTTGATTTGGCGGACCATGAGCATACTGGCGCAGCGAAAAAGTTCAACGACGAGGAATTGCAGGAAATATTGGATGAAGACCCAGACTAATCTCAACAACAATTGGTGCAAACACTAAATGTTAACCAAGGAGTACTTTCTCAATGTTAAAAGCCAAGGGTATGATCCCGAGGTATGGCAAATGGTTGCCACATCAACAACATGATTTGCGAATGGGAAATCGAAAAACAGTTTGTGAAATGCTGCATCAACGGTTTGAGAGAAAATCTTTCCTGGATCAAATTGTCACGGGGGGCGAAAAATGAATATATATATATTTTGAGAATCCGAAACGAAAAAAAGCATGGCTTTCGGCCTGGTGAGGCTGGCCCATCGACTGCAAAGCCAAATCGTTTTGGCCGTGAGGCAATGCTTTTTGTTCGGTTGGATGAGTCTAGTGTGTTATACGAAGAGTTATCAAAACCTGGTGAAACGTTTAAGAAGGATTGCTACCGACAACAAATCGTCAATTTGAATAATGCGTTGTCAGAAGAACGGCCACAAGTTGTCCAAAGACATAGCAAAGTTAACTGGTAAGATGAAAACGCGCCGACTCATACAGCTAAATTGCTGAAAGACACGGTGAAAAAATTTAATTGGGAAATATTGTTTCACCCATTGTACTCTCCAAACTTCGCCCCATCCGATTAAGATCTTTTTGCAGCAATGGGACACTCATTTGCAGAGTAGCGCTTCGCCAACTTTGCAGAAGTCGAAAAATAGCTTGTCGAATTCTTCGCGTCAAAAGATAAAATGACTAATTGGGATGGCATTCATAATTTCAAAAACTTCAAATAAAAAAGTTTGCATACTCTCCTAAAAATTCAGTGTTTCATTTATCGACAAAACCGTGAGATTGCAACTTACACATCTTTTATAGCTAAGCAAGACGACACTATTTACCTAAACAATAAAAGAAACTGCCTTTCGAATTCGATTAAAAAATATACTTTCTTCCAACAGTTTTTTTTCTTCTTATAGTGATAATAGCAAAGTCAAGACCATCGAACTATGTTTTTATTCAATTTATAGGTGTAATGTAATGTCTGCACGCGGATGGGCCTACGCCATTCGGCACTGCGACCCCCATGGGTCTATTGTGCCCTCTTTCTCCTAGTTCAGTTTTTATGTTCCCTCTCAGAAACTGAGATAGACCAGTCTGTGGGATGTACATTAGGTGCATCTTCCTGTGAATGGAGTTGCCTAGCAGCTTTGTTCTACTACATGCCAGAGCTGGGCAGTTAGTGATAAGATGCTCCATTGATTCGGCATTCTCCTTCCAGAATCTACAAGTCCTGTTGCTGACAAGGCCTATTTTGTGTAAGCGGTCATTGCAGGGAAAATGGCCTGGCAACGCTCCACAAAGTGACCTGAGCTGTGTTCTATTGAACGAAAGAGCTTTCTTGGCTCTTGCCGCATCCAGGTGCGTACTGGTACAAAGAAATGTATCACATCTAGCTTTACCATATTATTCACTGTTTTTTTTGTGACTTTATCTAGAAATTGCCAGACAGCGCACATTATAAATTTCCGCCAAAAGAGTGAGCAATGGATCTCCATCCATCCTGAAATCCCGCACCACTTTCTTGGAGATACTCAAGTTACTGGATAGCATAAAATTATAGGTAGAATCGAATTATTAAAGGAGAATAATGAATAACTTTCCATTTTAAGTTGTGCTCTAAATATGTGTTGGTCGATTTGTTATAGTCTGAGGATTATTGTCATAATTAAGGTCATAATTAATTAAATGCACAGCTATCATGATTCAGCTATATACTGTAGATCTCTGGTTTTTTTTTTTTTGTTAATTATTAAGATGTCTCCATTATTAATAGAAACGCTTGAAAACTTCGTCAATTTATGTTATAAATCACAAATGAGTTTTATTATCAAGCATAAGTTGAAAGATTTGGTATAAGTATGAGTATGAGCATTTAAAGATCATAAAGTTTCTTTAAATTTGTTCTTGAAACATTATTTTTATATCCGTAATGTTTTGTCATATAGTTTTGCTTCGTAAAAGTTCCAAACTTTCGGTATATTGTATACGACTCGACGTGAAACTTTAGCAAGCTAGTAGAGTTCGTCATAGACCAAAAAAAATATCATCATATCTATTATACAAAATGCTCTCTCAATCCGTTTGGTTTAATTGCTTATTTCTAACAATTATATTAGAGCACCCAAGCTTATTTCAGGTAAAGACTCAGGGAAAACTATACATTTTTATATATTACAGAGAAAACACACAATTAGTCTTAATCCCTCTCAATTTCTCACTCAACAGAAAACTATTATTAAAATTTTTATACTTAGGCAAAATTAAATTCTCAACAATTTGGACTACCATAGCGTATTGCTCGAAACTAGTAGGGGCTCAAAACTACTACTTATGCAAAATATTGTCGTACTTCACCTACTACTCTCCCAATTTGTGGGATCAACACATCAGCATCATCCCCAACTACATTTACTTCTGTCTTATGAGAGCCTACAGCTTCCCCAAGGACACACACACAAAAAAATACCTTTGTTCTTCATCTCGAAAACCCATTGTTTCTAAACTTGGTGCCCTTTATTTAGACTCTAAAGTTCTGGAGCAATGTTTGGCATACTAATTAATTCATTTAGCAAATAATCCAGTGCATTTGGGAGAAAAACTGAAGACCCACAAAAATTGTTAGTAATCTCAGTCAACTTGAAATGAGCATGACTATTGCTGGATTGGTAAAAAGTTAATACAAAAAACCCAATACCCTCAGCCCATTTTATAGAGCACACGATTGACCAAGCGCACAAAGAGCTTAAATAATTGTTACAGATGGCAAAAAGTCATGGCTTGAGGGAGGGCACTGCATAAAATTGAAATAAATAAATTCCATCACAAGCCACACAGCTCGCTGAGTATCCATCCCACTTACCAGTCAAGTGTCGATGTTTGTCCAAGAGCTTTGAGTAACGCTTTGTAATATGCGTAGGAGAAGTAGGACAGGCCAAATAGGATTTTCCTGCCATAAAGCACTGCTTGAGTCGCGTAAGGAATCTCTCTCAACTGATGAAAACAAATAGCCAGCCGTGTTTAAATATAGAATGGATTGCCGTCGCGCTTTGGAACAAACCTATGACAGCTTTCGTTACTTAAGCCAACGGTGGATACGTTGAAGGTTATCAAGATGGTGCTCCGTGGCTTCACAGTTGTTGCGTGCTCGTCGTCTTGGGTAATTGCTTTCCATCATTTGCATGTAGAGCAGTTTGGAATTGCTGCACCAATTCGTATACTCTGGGGATTATATCTGTGGGACTGCTAAGAGCCACTGTCTTCTTCAAATTGCTGCCTGACTCAATGGCTGGAACTGCTCTTAACAGTGACACACAGTTGCTTGCAAATGTCTACGCCTATAAACATATCTGTGTGAATTTGTTCGAAATAGAATATTGCTTTCTATTAACAAAGAATTCTTTTCCCTAAGAATATTTCGAATAAAATTTATTCCCTTACAATTACAATGTGGATAATTATAGATGAGATATTTTTTACCAACTTTGCTTTAATGCTTTCAGTCATGTTATATTAATACAATTTACAAAAAGTTAACAAAAGAGGTATTTGTACTTGTTTTAGTGTATGCAGACTGTCTTCGTATACTGTAGGACATAATTGTATGCGCGGCAGAAAAACAAAAAAATGTATGAAAGACACACATGTTATGATACGTCTTGAGATTTTGTGGTGACAATCGAGCGAGTCACAATTGGACCTATAATGTTGGGGCTCAGCCATGCAGATAGCAGAAACTACTTGAACTTATTTAGAAATCCGTTAATGCAAATTTGTAGGATTTTGGCCCAGACAAATGTTTGCACAAATCAGCCTTTTAGACTGATTGACTTATTAAGTGCGGAAATGAATGTTGGTAACATAATTTCTGGGAAAAAGGCGCTGTTAGAGGAAGTCAGAGCACGTGGAAATGATAATCGGCTCATTAACACAATTGCATGAGGAATTTCGTCAGTATCATGTAACACATATAAAGTCAGCAGATTTTGAAAACGTAAAAGCACATTATTTTCGGCCAGATTTTAAAGAGCTGTTTGAAGAAACATATTTCGAGGCAGTGGCTGATCTAAAGGCAGCACTCACAGTCATCAGGAGTCAATCACAGCTCTAATATCATAGGGTGGTCTTGATTTAAACAGCAGCGCGCAGTCAGTGAAGATGAATGTGAAGCTTCCCACAGTCAAATTGAAAGAAGTTTTTTTTACACAAATGTTCACGACTAACAATTCTCCACAGAGTCTATTATCTAAAATATTCTCTTTCGGTAGAAGCTGCTAAGGATATAGAGTATGTTACATTGATTGAGTCTAATTATCATGTGGCATGGAATGTGCTTATCAAGTGTTGTTTCATCATTATATGTTTTTCACGAACTCGTGTCGCATTAGTGAATACCTTAGAAAAGGTTGCGCAAAATTTGCCAACGTTTGAGGATCACTGAAATAATCTCTTTGCTCTATATAAGGAAATGGGTACGTCAAACGGAGTTATCGCAGTATCAATCAATCGGTGATCAGCTACACATATAGAAGGGGAATATTGGACAGCTGATCCGCTACCGCTCGCCAAATTTGAAAGTGTAAAAATTTCACTGCATGGTTGCCGTTGATAGCGTAGTTCTAAGGACGGAATTCAGTGGATACGATTTCCCGCAGTAAAGTTAGTTAATTTGTCCCTAGAATTACGCAATAAAATATAGGTCTCTTTTATTCGCGAACAGCGATTTATAGCGATATCTCCATGCCAGCCTCCTAGACCGATGACGGAATAGTCAAGGGGAATAAATTGAATTATTTCATTTCAACATTTTACTGTACAAATCAAATTACTCAGATTTTAAATATTGAATTTAAGTTACCTGGTTTTTAAACTTCAACATTATTTAAAAATTCAAATTCACAAGATATTTATTTGTACATTCAAAATTTTAGTCGAAGATAAAATAGAACTTTACCCAGCTGACCGAGGTATGAAGAATATTTTAAACATTTCACGATAAGTATTTCAAGTTTATGCAGACGAAAATATAAGTATTACATGAAAGAAGGAATCAAAGATACCCAAAGTAGACTTAGGATGACCGGAAAAGTTGTCCGTCTGTCTGAATGAACGCATCTATTTCCGGAACAACAATTGGATGGATAAAATAAATTGTGTTTGGCCCAAATTTGTTTCCATTTGTTTATTTCCGAAATATCCTCACCAACTTTGCCACTTGCAATGATTTTAGCGGTCTAAACAAATTTTTTTCAAAAATGTATAATATTATTGGGGTTGACTTAAAATGAAGTACTCACAGGTCGGAAAAAAATATTTGCCACGTAATCGAGTCAACCAATCGAACATGCTTCCTGAGTCTATGAGTACTTTGGTAATATTAAGTGATTTAATTTTAGAAACATTCTGCATGGTATACCAAAGTCATATTATTTATATTGTAAATTTCTACCTCAGCTTGCCAATCCAAAAGGATTCCAGGAGAAACAAATAATATTTAGCTAGCCATGGACTCCACCAAAGACTTAAACGAGCGCGTCAAAGAATTCGCAAAAAAATATCAAGAGGGACTAAAGCGATTTGCGCAGGTTGAGGACTTATTCACCTGTTCCAGATATCTGGAACGTTACATTGAGTTTGTGTGTGACGAGGCAGTAATATTTTTGTTCAGTTACGCCGAGGAATTATACCTTAAAGGAGAACTGGGGCTTGTGCGTAAAACCTTGTTGCAATGCTTGGCCGTGAAATTCATACTAGGCTTACATCTAGAAACGAAATCAGATTTACGCATCTGCATAAGAATGTTTTGTGACCGCATGTCCAATACGGAATACTATAATCTCTTCAAAAGAGCTCTAGAAATTTCAAGCGATTATATAAAACGCAAGCAATTGTGTAAAGTGCCAATAGCTTTAAATACCAAGAGCAATTAAGAAATCATGGAATTTGGTTGTTTATCTTAATACGTTACAAAGAAACTAAGTTTATATCAAAGGGCAATAAAGACTGTAGCTATATTTTAATTTTATTGTATTACTATTTCTATTATGCAATTTTTTTCATGTTAAATTGAAGAACAAACTAGGGAGACCAACGGTTGACTCACTTGCAGAGGCAGCTCGCAGGCCACCCCAGAGACTGCCGACAAATTCCGATTCCACTAAGGATCATACTGATCTATGTGAGCCACGGAATCAGATCGATGATGCATGAATTCAGGCAGTGAAAGATACATTGGGAGTAAGCAGTTTAAAGAGAAATCCCTTGGATAAGCGGCGAAACGTCGAATAGAATTCTAAAGCGAAGGGATATAAAAGTCAAACTTGTTCTCGAAAGAAATTCAGGTAAAAGTCGAAGGATAAGACTACGATATAATCAGTTAAGTAGAGAAATAGGTTAAAAACTTGCCAAGCGAGATAAAAGGAGATTTGCGAATAACATTACGAAATATACCTTTGCTGTTTATCAGAATAATCTCCGATTAGTCTACTGGTAACTGGTAACCATTGAGTAAAATATCTATAGGGAAAATACTTCTCTCTTGTGTTAAATGTTAAATGAGTTCATACTTGACTTGGGCTTGACAACATAATCTGAATCGGATTATTATTAACGGATTATTATATTGTTATTAAAAAAATGATAAAGGAATAAACAAAGAAATCATAAAAAAAAATTATAATAATATACATACATTATATTAAAATTGAAACTAAATTGTAATTCATATAAGTTTTATAATTGCATTCAAATTAAAATCGGGAGCAACGGATGCATATATTATTTCGATTAAATTGTTTGCATTCATTGCAAAGTTACAGAGCATTTTTACAAGCGATCCCAAGTTGCGCACGACCTTGAAATATGCGGTTTGTGTGTAATTTTTAAGTTATTCGCAAAAATTTGAAAGTTGCAGTCATATCATTTAATTTAGTTTAGCTTTTTTGAAAATTATGAAAAAAAAGGATGTATGGAAAGATATATAATTATACTTATTTTTGTTTCAACAGAGAGTTGATAACTACAGCGATTCAAGTTTTATTATTGAATATGGTCAAGGGCTGGTAAATATATTCGGGAACAGTGCAACAATGACTAAAAACTAAAACTTTACAAATTCGTCTCCGATTGAAATGGGGCAACAAACGCTTATTTGTATGTATGATATGAGTGAATGGGTTAGCAATAGTCAACTATCTCTTTCATTGCTTGTGAATTGGCCGCCCAGAAACAAGCAGCATTTAATTGACCTGTGGCTGCAGCATTGTCTTATATTTGCACGAGGCGGAAAACTGGCAACGTAGCCCATTTTTGCTGAAAATATTTCTTGTCAATCGACGGCCGACAAAAAAGAACGTTTCACTTGCCGGAGGCTGAAAACTAGCAACGTTGCCAATTTTTGCATGAAAGAAGTGGGGACTTCAAGCACACACTTTTGATTTTGCCTATTTTTCTATGCATTTGTTAGTGTTGAGGCAAATTCTTTGCATTTTCAAGACTTAAAGCTTTCAAGGTACCATACTGTGCTTGACTTTTAATCAGATGGGGTTCGGTTTAGTTATGGGTGCTGCTATATAACTGGTGCATCCAAAAGAACGGTATTTTCGTCAACTTTTAAGTGTCAATTGATATCGCTCAACTTAGATCAAAACTATTATTCTTGATACTGAAACCAATAATCAGTTACATGAGAGAGTATAGTATGAGAGAGAATAGTATGTGGGTATGTAAATTGATTGTAAGTCTTTCTATTATATAACCATATCGATGGATCGCATCATAATTTAAATTTATTTAGTCCATTTTGTTAACAATTGAAATTTGATTAACAATTTCCAATCACTGAACATCGTTCACAGTAAAGGAAAGCTTTATCGGATCCTCCCAACACATACATTATCCCGTTCTTTCGTCGTGGCTACGAGTACACGTGGTGAATTTTTGCTAGCAAATTAAATTTTCATTTGGATTCCAATACATACCTTTGATCTTCCAATTTAAATATTATTTCATTAGCGTCGTAGAATCATAGTGAAAAATTTGAAATCCACTTGGGTAATTCATTTCAATAAAACTTTTTTCTTTTGAGCGAAGAATTCGACAAGCTATTTTTCGACTTCTGCAAAGTTTGCGAAGCGCTGTTCTGCAAATGAGTATCCCATTGCTGCAAAAAGATCTTAATCGGACGGGGAGGGGTCTGGAGAGTACAGCGGTTGGAACAATATTTCCCAATTAAATTTTTTCTCCGTGACTTGTCATCTTACAAGATAACTTTGCTATGTCTTTGGGCAACTTGCGGCCGTTCTTCTGACAACGCATTATTCAAATTGATGATTTGTTGTAGGTAGCCATCCTTCTTAAGCGTTTCACCAGGTTTTAATAACTCGTAGTAGAACACACCAGACTGCTCCCACCAAACACAGAGCTTTGTCTCACGGCCAAAGCGATTTGGGTTTGCAGCCAATGGGCCAGCGTCATCAGGCGAAAGCCATTCTTTTTATAGTTTGGGATTCTCGAAATACTATATATATAGATATCCATTCCTCGTTCTCCCTGATATTATGATGCAGGAAAGATTTTCTTTCAAACCGTTGATGCAGCATTTCACAAAAAGTTCTTCGATTCGCTCATCATATTGTTGATGTGGCACCCATTTGCCATACATCGGGATCTTACCTATGGCTTTTAACGTTGAGAAAGTGGTCCTCGGTTAACACTTAATGTTTGCGCCCATTGTTGTAGCGATTGGTTTGGGTCTTCATCCAATATTGCCTGCAATTCCTCGTCGTTGAACTTTTTCGCAGCACCAGAATGTTCGTGGTCCGACAAATCAAAATCTTCACTATGGAAATGACGAAATCATGTCTCACACTTTCTAATCACTGGAACATGTTACCCAAATATTTCTACCAGCAAGCTGCTGATGAGCTTCAGCTGCGTTTTTTTCGTTGGAAAAATGATAAAAACAACGAATTCCGCAAATGCAATTTACTTGGAAACAACAACGACGTATATCGGTTTTTTCGCCCATACCAGTTGCCGAATATTAACTATTTTTTTACGTGCATTAGCTTACATTTCTAAATTTTCATAATTAGCATTGCCACCGGTTAATTAATAGATGCTGGCCCACAAGGCGTATGCGTTATATTTTAAATACACAAACACACACATAGCTTGGGCACATGTTTCAAAACGGCAGCAACAACTGGCTGACAGGAACTGAAGCTGGCAATTTATATAGAAAGTATATGCACATAATTGTTTTCGCTTAACATAATTTCTTTAACGAGATTTTTAATTAAAAATAACGTAGGCGGGCTCTTTAACCTGATGCTAAGCAGGAAACCGAAAAATATGCACAGCTGACGCCCCACAATGGGAGATAACAAGTTTGTAATTTTACCATAATTGCAGCCCCAGCTGCTGAAGTAACACATGGAGATGATTCTAATCCTGAAATTAATATCAGGTACCTGTCATGGAGCATTCGCAGCAAGCAATGCACAAATTTAATTTCATTTCCAATTTGGAATTTTTAATGATGTTCCTCTGTAACAGCTCCTTGAGATATGCTTGTATAGAAATCAGTACAAGTTTTGTATTCTCTTTTTTCTGGAGTATGCCAATTATTTGAAATGTTGCTCAGCTGACTCTGACATGTGACATCCAAATTATGACAAACGTATTTTTTTTTACTTTCATTCTTCACCGTTGACGTGAATAAATTCGACAAATACAATGACGCCTTACTTGGTCTTGCCATCGCAGCTTTGGTCGTCCCCATCTTTCTTTTTTCTTCGCTGGAAACTCTTCACGGCCGAGCCAAAGCAGAGGTTGTGCCGTCATACGCTGGACGATATCTATGGCATTATAGAGTTTATGCAGCTCATGGTTCTTTAATTTAAGGATTCAATGCTTGGAAAATATATTTAAGATGTGCAAATTTTCAAAACTAGTACTTCAAATCTATGAGTAATTTAATATAATAATATTAATATTATCAAGCGTATGCCAATAGAATCCACAATATGAGGAGAGCTCCGTCATGCATTAACCTTGAAAATTACAATAATCTTTGGAATATCAATAATTCTGAAACGTGTTTAGAAATTTATCACGATTAATTTGTAGGATTTTGATTAGCAAGAAAGTTCCAACATGGAAGTGCTTTAGGAGAAAGCATCGGTTCACGCATCAATATGCTCCCACTCCCACTTATTGACAGGGAGCATTTCTCACTATCACAATTATAGAAGGATTCGTAACTTTTCCATGTTTTCACGTCAACGCCACAAAGAAAAGTACTATTGAATTCTTTATCCGAAAAAACGCCATCTTGCAGCATACGATAGGCCCTTTTTAATTAAGTGATATTTCGCAGTGTGTCGCCCAGTTAAATTTGCTATTAAGAGCTTAAATCTTCGCACTGCCCGGCTGGCCTGGATGTACTTCAATCTGTACGTCCAATTTTCGATGACTTTTTCCAACATTTGTGGCCGTATATCGACAATAACACGACGAATGTTGTCTTCCAAATGGTTAAGCGTTTGTGGCTTACCCGCATAGACCAACGACTTGACATAGCCCCACAGAAAGTAGTCCAGCGGTGTTAGATTACAAGATCTTGGAGGCCACTTCACAGGTCGAAAACGTGAAATTAGGCGGTCACCAAACGTGTAAGTCGATTGTGGTAAGAGCTGTGCGACATGTTGCGCCGTCGTCTTGTTGGATCCACAGCTACTGGACATCATGGTTGTTCGATGAGGAATGAAACAGTTTGTAATCATGGCTCTATACCGATCCCCATTATGTTGCCATCATCTTTTTTGAAGACCTACGGACCAATGATTCCACCAGCCCATAAAAAGCACCAAACCGTCAGTTTCTCTGGATGTAACAGTGTTTCGACATACACTTGAGGATAAGCTTCACTCCAAATGTGTCAATTTTGGTTGTTGACGTAGCCATTCAACCAGAAGTGCGCTTTATTCCTAAACAAAATTCGCTTATGAAAATTGGATACAACGGCAATCTCGTCATGGGCCTATTCGATTAATCTACGCCTGATGATCGTTTGGCTTCAATTCTTGCACGAATTGAATTTTGCCAGCACGCAAACCGAGATCCTTACGAAATCATCCATAAAGTGGATGGACACAGATCCAATTCCTATGCTCGAAGGCCTCATTCGGGTAATCCTCAATGTTAGGCTCTACAGCAGCAAAAGCTTCTTCTGTACGCACCGTACGGCATCTCTTGAATGCGAGTTATCAATAAGAGAAAACGTGGTGCGAAAACGGTCTATGGTTGATCGAATTAAGTGCTCTGATGAACGATTTTGTCGACGATGAAATGGAAGTAGTGCGCGATACGTATTCCACACAGAAACAGAATTTTCTAATTAAAATTGCACTTTTTGCTAGCGTTGTTCAGGTGTGGGGGTATTCATGATGAATTGCCAAACCAAAAAGCTGTTAAACCGGTTGCCATCTTAAACAGCAAGACCCAACTTAAAGTTCTATATCTGGAAAAAACACCCTTTATTATTAAGGACGCCTCAACGGCGGAGGATTCATAGCTAACTGTCGACATTATTAAGCTAGTCCATAAGATTTTGAAACTTATGAATAATTTTCCAATTCCAAGAAAATAGAAAATAAATAATTAAAACGGATGCATATTCTAGCTCAAAAAAAGGAATATTCATTAACCTTTCACTACAATTTTTTAACATTTCTTTTGTCAAGAAATGCAAATTCTGTTTATATTAATTCCAAATCAAACAAGCAACAAATGAATATATTTAAATGCTTAAATTCCGATTAAAAACTTTTATCAGTTTGTAAGCATTCTGATGCATTTTTCTACCTTTGACACTGATTGTGGCAATCACTATAATCCAGTCTGCTGGCTGACTTAGACTTAGTTATTTTTCAAATTAAGTTGCTTAACTTTGGTTGATGCTTCACTTTAAAATGTTGGCATAACCTAAGGAATGTGCAATAGATGAAACATTCAAGGATTTAAGTGCGGCCAAATTTGGTTAGTGAAGTTTATTCAGGCAGCAGTGCCTGTCTATGCAGAGTTTGTGGTGTTTTGGGATTGGGACTGAGAGTATCCCTTAAAGCATTACTCAAAGTTCAAATAGTTGGTATAGCGCAAAAAGTTTCATAATCTCGTTAACATGTGGTAATAATGTCATAGGAGCGGCGGCAACATAATCATGTCACGGCAGACGATTGAGTCGTTGAAATATTGCCTTAAATAAGCTGGATTTCACAGTTTCATCAGCATTCCATAGGGTATTTGGTGTGTCTTGTTTTAAATTAAGGTTCTTCAATTGAGCAACATTTGTTGTAGAAAATACTTTAATTTTTAACGATGTTTTCAATTTCCTACTCATTTTATTTGTAAATATTCAAGTTTTCTTTGTAATTCGAAGACAGCACAGAGAATATACAGAAGAGACTCTGAAATGCAATTAGTAATTGTATAAATTTTGTAATATATGGTTGTTGCTTTTCTCGGGATTTCTATCATTCACAGTTTATCTAGTCTCTTTGCTATTCAATAGGACCAAAAGCAGCACAACTTGCAAAATGTCACATGTCAGGAATCTCCAGCTGAAATCTTACTTCAAATTTCATAACGTCAACAAAGATACAATGGGTGTGAAGTTGGCACCACTTGAGCTGCAGTGGTATCTTTGTTGTAGTAATGTTTGTGTCACTTTTCAACTCATTTAAGAATGACAACTGTAATTGCGAACTTTCGTTATGGCTGCCACTTTAAACTTTGAACTGTTTGTTTTTCAAATAATAATAAAAACAATATTTATTACACGCTTGAAATTTTAATCGCCTTTGAAAAACAAAAACCATATGAACATATTTAGAATATGTCAAACATTTGAAATTTCGATAACAGACACAAAGACAATGTCAAAGGAATGAATGCCACAATTGAATTTCTAAGCACATTTAGGTTATGCAAAGCCAATTAAATATACAAAATAATGTATCCTCAAAAATTGTTTGGTATAGAATAGAGTAATTCAGAAAAATAGTGTCTCTACTTAATAATACTTTGTGAAAATAAACAATAATTAATAATATTATATATCAATTATATATCTCAAAAATTCATTAACAAAATACCAAATACAAAAAGGGTATTTTTTTTCGAGGTATAGAAAGTTAAGTTGACATTATTGTTCAAGATGGCGAGAGATTTAACAGCTGTCAAGTGATTTATTCTCAGTTTAGATTGGCAACTCATCATGAATGGAGTCACGCCTAAACAAAGCTTGCAAATAGTGCAATTTTATTTCGAAAATAATGGTTCTGTGCGGAATACCTATCGCGCACTACGTCCATTTTATTGTCAACAAAATCGTCCACCAGAGCACTTAATTCGATCAACCATGGACCGTTTTCGCACAACGTTTTCTTTTCTTAATTGATTCGCATCCCCAGAGACGCCGTACGGTGCGTAGAGACGAAGCTATTGCTGCTGTAGAGCCTAGCATTGAGGATAACCCGAATAAGTCCATCTGCCAACGAGTGCAGCAATTGGATCTGTTCCACTTTATGGAAGATTTTGCGAAAGAATCTTGGTGTGCGTGCTTACAAAGTCCATCTCGTCAAAGAATTGAAGCCAAATGATCATCAGGAAGAAGATTCGCCGAATGAGCCCAAAACGAGATTGCCGTTGTTTTCGATTTTTTTCACTCGATTTATTAAAATACTCGATTGGTGACCGCCTAATTTCACGTTTTGGGCCTGTGAATTGGCCTTCCAGATCTTGTGACTTACCACCGCTAAACTACTCTCTCTGGGGCTATGTCAAGTCATTGGTCTAAGCGGATAAGCCACAAACGCTTTACCACTTGGAAGACAACATTCGCTGTGTTATTGCCGATATACGACCACAAATGTTGGAAAAAGTCATCGAAAATTTTACATCCAGATTGGACTACATGTACCTCTGAAATAAACACCCTTTAAATATAGATAAATAATTTGTTCATGTATAGTTTAAGTTTATCTCGTATTGAATGTGCTCTTGTCTTCAATTCCAATTCATACTACATTCTACATTCTTCAAGAAGATAAACTTGTTAACTCTAAAGATGAGACAAGAAAACAAATCATGATATATATGAATTTGTTATTTTGTAATTTGAATATTTGTATAGTTTTTAAACTTAACGTATGTGTTTCAGTTGCAAATTTTCCATCTCAAAAGTAATCCGACAAGGATGCGTACTCTGGCCGCTACTCTTCATTCTCGTGCTAGGTGGAGTTTTAAAGAAAACTAATCTGAAGACTCCGAATGGTTTGCAATGGCGCCATCACCCAAAACTCAATTATCTGGACTACGCCGATGGCATATGCTTCAGGACATACACTCTGCGGGGCGATAAAAAGAAACTCGGCCTTAAAATCAATTTGAGGAAGACTAAATTGCTGAGAGTGGAAACGTCAAATCAAATCCCTCTTGCTATCTATCGGTGAAGGTACGGATACCGTAGTTGTAAAGGATGTTGATAAATTTTGTTATCTTGGCAGTCAAATCAGCAGGGATACACACACACAAAGCGAGAGTACCTTTCACAAATTGGCCAATGTGTGGCGATCAAATGAACTCTCGCTAAAACAAGCGCACACATCTTCAAGAGCAGCATCAAATCAGTGCTTCTCTATGCTGTCTGAGACGTGGATGACAAGAAACTCAATCTGCAGATGACTGAAAACTTTTGCAAACAAATATCTACGTATCGTTGCTGATACTCTATAGAAGTGCTCCGATCAACACCGAAATAAAATGGAGAAAATAGACCTGGATTGGCCATACCCTTAAGGAAGTCAGATGAAGACAAGAGATTATTTCAATGGAATTCGCAGGGTACCCGGCGGGGAGGACGCCTTCGACAGAGCTGGCTGAGAATAGTGCTTGCAGAAAGCAGGACAGAGTGTCGTACATTGAATTGCGAAGTGTGTCCCAAGGTTGAAGGCGCTTGAAGGAGTTTGTGTTTGCCCTATGCTTCACATAGGAGAGTTAATTAAACTTCATTATTTGAGTTATTTGACTTTGATTATAATAAATATGACTATAGTCATCGACCATAGGTGGATCACGGGGATATCTGTTCGAGAACAGAACCTAAAGTTTAAAGCCGAATCCGAATGACGATGTCATTAATTAAAAGAAATTTTTCTTGGTAACTGCACTACTGCAGGAAGCAATCGAAGCCGACCTCAGATCCATGACTTCATTTATAATTAAGTATTTTTTCCAAATTTGAATCTGTATGGATAATACAATATCATAGATCCTTCGATTTCCGTTTTCCAGCGCCTTACTTAGTTTCTGAAGTTGGAAAAGCCAAAGCGAATATTTACGAATTTGTTTTGAAAAATAATAAACCCAATCTCACCCAAATGCAACCACGTTATCAGTCGCTTGCTTGTTGCACACTGAATACTGCCGACAGTTGTCGCCACATTTATATATCAGTGGGTGGCTGCGAATGTGGCATGTTTAACGCGCAGACTCACCACAGCAACACGGCAACATGTTGATTCCACTGGCAACATGTTTCTATAATTTGAAACATTGCAACTTTACTTGAGCTGCGCAACATGTTGCTATATCTAAGATTATTTATGGAAAACTAATAGTAGTTACAACGAAATGAATTTGGTATACCCTTTACCATATAAAATAACAGGCATAATAAGTTTATGCAAGCCGGAAATGAACATAATAAACAGAAGAAAAAATCGGGGAACCCCCAAAGATACCGAAAGTTTGATCAAGGTGACAGTATACCAATATGTGTCTGTGCGATTAAATATAAGACGAGATAAGCTAAAAAACACAATCTTAGCATGCGGGGATGCTCAAATTTGAGTTAAAGTAGCAATAAGACAACAAATATGGACTATATCGTGACCTCATGGTTTATTCGAATGTGAAAGTCGTATGTAATACGTATGGGACCTAAGATTTAACGTAAGTTTAGAATTCAATTTTTTTCTCATCGACGATATCAAGGTTCATGAATTGCTTGACTGTCTGAGCTAATTTTGAGTTATTCTATGATGCAAGCCTGACGTAAAAACCAGGTAAAACACGAAATGTACGTGAGAGCTTCTCATTGTTGAGCCAACGAACGCTCTTGTTTGCGCTTAGGTACTGACACATGACCCCGAAGCACGGCGACCCCTATGGGTCTATTGTGCACCCTTACTCCTAGTACAGTTTTAATGTTCTCAGCAACTGAGTTAGAACAGTCTGTGGGGTGTACACTAGGTGCTTCTTCCTGTGAATGGAGTTACCTAGCAGATGCTTCTACATGCCAGGGCAGGTCAGTTAGTGATAAGATGCTCCATTGATTCTACATTCTCCTTACAGAATCTACAAGTATTGTAGGTGAAAAGGCCCATTCTGCGTAGGTGGTCTTTGTAAGGAAAGTGACCTGAGCTGGACGGATAGAGCTTCCTTGGCTCTAGCCGCATCCAAGCACGCAAATCTTTTTGATTGTCTGAGACCCTCTAGCTTGTTCCAGTACCTAGCTTTCCAGTGTTTTATCCATTTCTTGATGTCAGTGTTGAGTCTGTTATGGGAGTAACCAAGCATCGGACTTGGGCCTACAAACGGGACTTCCGCCCCTAACTTAGCCCTTAACTGATCTTCATGCCCTGGCACCCATACCAGAGAGACCCTGTTGTTGGTTGACAGTTCATTCAGTTCACAGTGGCATTCATATTTTAATCTAGAGTTAGAGCTTTAGCAATTTAGTGTTTTAAGAACTGCTTGACTATCGGAGACTATACGGATGTTGACTCTTGCCAACTGTCTGCTTTTCGGTGAAAAAAGTTGCATTCAGGCAGCAAGTGAGAAAGAGATGTGTGCAAGGACCCACTATGCCTGCTTCTACCCCTGATGCTACTTTGCATCCATCTGTAAACAATTCCTGATCATCGTCATTTAGCCAAGATGGATAAGAAATTGCTCTCTTGTTCAAAAAACGACATTGTAGTTTTTCCTTTGGTCTAGGGTTTTGGTTTCCAAGATGGTATACCAAGGTGTCCCCCCAGATTACACTTTTGGTATTGTTACCTACCCACGTAAAGCGCAAGAGCCTGTTTTATTGCCTCTTCTTCTATTGCCAGGTGTAAGGGGGACAGGTTAAGGATCGCTTCCTAACCTGACGTCGGGGTCGTTTTCAATGCCCCTGTGATGCTAAGGCAAGCTAGCTTCTGTACCTTGTTGAGTTTGTTGACAGCGGTGCTTTTTGTGTGGCTTTTTCCCACCATCCTACTTCCCCGTACAAAATCAATTTTTTTTAGAGTTAGAGCGCGAATTTTAGAGCGCGACTCTTGCTCCTTAACACTTTAAGTTTCTCTGGCTCGCCCTATTCCTGCTTTTGGAATTCCTTTTTCTCCCGGTAATTTTTCAGTATACTTCACGTTAAGAGGGACTGCAGCGTTAGAGATTTCAAACTTTCATTACGGGCTTGGTTGTAACAAGATAATCGTCGAAGTCGATGATCTGGGAACAATAGTTAAGCAGTGCTACATACCTGTCAATAATGACGCACCCTTAACCTATCGGGGATGCTTGCTGTTCTGATACAAAGTCAATTGTTGTTGTAGTCATTGAACACATAAAATCAAGAGAGTGCTGTTCGACAGGTAACTTTACACCATTAATCAGCAGTCAGCCCAGAAGTAGAACTTTTGATGCAGATTTTGATTAATATTAAACTGAACCAGTCGACTGTCAAAAGAAACGCCAACAAAGCATATCCTTGGATCAGTTATACCTGTTGGAATGGAAACTATTGCTGATGTCTATAGCATATATGTTTCCAAGATTAAATGAAGTGTATTCGTAGAGTCATAGACAGGAAGGACGGATGATGAATAAAGCCAAAAAGTAGGTGACACTAATAGATCATGCTACCAGAGAAGTACATAGGTCTTCAGCATATCATGATAAGTGCAGATTTTATAAATGATGAAGTTGCTGGACTCTAAGAAAATGTGGTTTATTGGGTTCAAGTTCAGTTGTATAAGATGTAGGGACTTTTTATGACAATCTAATACACAAATCGAAACCGCTTTTGTTGCTGGAAAATTGTAGTCTGACCATTCAGTACTTTTTCATTGCCCAATATTTTGAGAACTATTTCAAAATAATGACGAACATAAAAGTTAAGTAATGAGTCTTAAGTACAAACATTTTTAAACAAGTTGTGAATTATAGGCAGTGAGTTATAAATTGCAAAGCATTTTCTATTTAAAATGGTTTATCTCTAAGTTAACAGTGATATATTCTTCATTTCAGATAGTTTTAGAATTGGGTTTAGTTTGTTTTAATTCCGTATATTACCAATCAACTTTGCGAACATTCATTAAGAGAAACTCGATATATACACAGATAGATGGTTTTTTCAGTGGGTTTCACGCCAACCTGGAATTCACAAATTATATTGTATACACGAATATTTTGAAATCTATTTCGAAAATTCAATTTTTGCTTGCTTGAATTATCTAACATCTAAACTTGATGATTTCTAAAGAAAACGAACGATAAATAGATGCGTAAATTCAAATATAGTTTATATGGTAAGCCCAAATTTAATGTCGAAAAGCATTATAGGTCTTATAAAGAATATTTATATTTCCTAAATGAAGAAAGCGCTATTTTAATTACTAATTAGAAAAATAATAAAAATCTATTGAAGTATACGCATGATTAATTCTGAATAATAATGTGAGAAAATGTCGATAGAAAAGACATATTTTATTGTTTCGCTTGCGTAATTTTAGCGCAGTCGTTCTTTTGATTGTGGAAATTTTAAAGAAACAGAAGATCTAGGTTATTTTGAAAGTAAGGGTAAAGTTAGAACCAAAATTTTATAAAAAGTACCTCTGTCAAGGCATCAGAGGAAATATTTAAAGTGATTGCTAAGCGATGAACATGTTACGGGTAGAAAAATATTGGAAACATTAGAATCGAACTGATTTATGTAAAAAATTTCAAAATGTATAGATGTTGCGAAGGGTATGGCATGGAACTAAAAAGGTTTTGTAGGTTGTCTATTACAATAATAATATAAAACTGCCAAGACGTTACTTTATTATTCACCAACAAGAAATCTTAATTGCGAATTAATTGCAGCGAATGTCAGTCGCTTTTGCTCGTGAAGCTTTTGTGGAATATAGTGCCAGTACGATGCACCATCCACTCCGAATTCTATTACGAAATTGAAGTGCTTGTCTGACACTTAAAACTGTTTTCAAGGGTAAGGAACAGTCCATTTCTACGTCGAGTAGTGAATGGTTGAATGATGGTGCTCAATGGTATTCTGCAAGCGCGAATGCAGCATTGTTTTAGACAAAAATGCAGATTGTCAATCTTTTTTTTAAGGGTTTATGAATTCAATTGAATCCAAGCTTGACTAGTCAATATTATCCAACCAATTTTGGACTATTTAAGGCAGCACTTTTCGACTTATTTTGGGACCAAAAATCAGCAGCCAAAGTAATGAAGTGGCAATATGTACATGGTATGCCGTGTGGATAGATAAATTCTATTGTGGCTTCTTGAACCACGGCTAGTCCATGGATGAAAATCTTGGTGGCACAACAGCTGCATGTATGTTCATCAAATAAGAAGTAAGAGATGTATCCGAAACTATAATTATTTTTTTTCCATTAAAATTTGTTTCGGCATAGATAATAAAATAACTATGAGAATAATTATTACAAGAATTATCACATGCTTAAAATATAATTTTTTGATAGCAAATAGTTGTGCTAAAAATTTGTAGTGAATTATATATGTCAGATATTTTGTATGCTTAACGTGTGTGGGCTCTGGTATGCAAATCGATTTTAATTTTTAACGAACTAACTTTTAACTAATTAGGCATTCACATGTAGACACATTTAATATTTAGATAAAGCCACATTTCAATTTTGAACCATATAGGTTAGGAAGCAAAAATATATAAATTAATCTTCGTCTGCGACAAGGTGACAGAACTTTGGGTTGTTACGAACCAATTCACATCAGACACATAAAGGGTGTTTTTTTTTAGGTATAAAACTTTAAGTTGATATTATTATTCAAGATGGCAACCGATTCAACAGCTGTCAAGTGATTTATTCTCAGTTTGGTTTGGCAATAAATGGAGTCACGCCTGAACAATGTTTGCAAATAGTGCAATTTTATTTCCGAAATAATGGTTCTGTGCGGAATACGTATCGCGCACTACGTTCATTTCATCGTCGAAAAAATTGAACAACCTTGATGTCCAGGAGCTGGGTTCCTAGAAGACGGCGGGTTCCTAGAAGACGGCTCATTCAAACAGCTAGTGCCAAAATCGATTTATTGAAAGACACGTTTTGTGACCACCTAATTTCACGTTTTGGACCTGTGCATTGGCCTCCAAGATCCTGTGATTTAATACTGCCAGACTACTGGGGCTATGTTAAGTCATTGGTCTATGCGGATAAGCCACAAACGCTTAACAAATTGGAAGACAAAATTCGCCGTGTTATTGCCGATATAGGGCCACAATTGTTGGGAAAAAGTAATTGAAAATAGAACGTCCAGATTGGACTACATCCGAGTTAGCCGTGGCGCTCATATGCCAGAAATCATATTTTAAATGTAAAGCCACAAGGTAATCATTCGGATAAATAAAGTTTATGTCAATCGAATTATTCATCCTACTATTAATGCAATTTAAAGTTCCATACCTCTAAAAAAACACCCTGCTGCAGTCCCGTGAACGTTCAAAACTGTATGCGTGGTGGCAATGCAAAGTTGCTTAAATAACTTAAAATTATAATGTTATTATTTATAAATTAAACAATTTCTGCACACACTGGATTTGGTTCCAAATTTAAATATTATAAAATATTTATTAAAAAGATTAATATTTTATTGTAAAACAAAAGTGTTCGTAAATATGTTACAATTTCAATTGCAAACAATTTTAAAATATAAAAAATATATTAAAATTGTATTCCCAATTTGCCATTGAGAGAATACATTTAAATTCACATATCAATTTTCAAAAACCGCCTACTATCAAAGTGAATTTAACATTTCTGATTAATTCTCTTTGTTCTTACTCAACGAACAGCTGAGGCTACTTTTGTCAGTTTCTTTTTATTTTTCAGGGATTAATTTTCATTAATGTAGCGGTCAGTCTATAGGTTTCCCTGTGCATCAATGAAAATAATAAAAAACGTTGGCATATCTCAACACAGTAAGTACCTAAAAGTCTGCGAAATAGAACACCATAAATGCTAAATATATTTCTTTATATCGAACCAAATTTATGATGCATTGGAAAATCATGAACAGAAAATTTTTAGTTCCAACCAGCTGAACTTGCTATGAATGAATCAATACTCTTTAAGACAATTTATAGCAAATGAAATTTGAACATTTTTATTAACAAAACAAGTTCGGTATGCTATTTTATTTAAAGCTTAAAATATTTTTCAACATAGATACATTTGAAATGGAGACAGACTTCAAAGCTCGTAACAAGTGGCATTATTTCATATGCCCGAATATATTACATATCTGCGATTTCCAATTGAAACCCAGCATTATGTCAGCGCAAAGAGTAAAAAATAAAAAAATGCCGCAAAGACGTAACGAATGAACTTGAATGGAAAAATATGACGGAAACGCAGCCGGAAAGCACACAGACAACTAAGCAATGATTTTTCACAATTTTCCATTTGAATCACTTACTTAATTGAATAACTCGCGGCGTACGATTGATTCACGCTCAAGCTGACTGAGATGTTAGAATGCTTTTTGACTAGTAAGCTCTCTTGAAAGTGCATGTCTAGCAGAGCTTTCTGACAGTGCACAAGGAGCTTTTCAAAAACATGGGGCCTTTCACGGAAGCGGGTACACTGGATATACAGAGCTTATGGTCACTTATGCCTCAATAGTCTGACGGAGGAAAACTATGGTTAAATTCAGCGCTACTCTACTCACTCGACTTCAGAGACATATAATATTTGTTTGGTCAATACGCTTCATTTGCTGGTTGGCAGCGACCAGGCTGCAGGTAAATGGTACCTGATGAGGCCAGGTGGGCTTTGGACACATAAAAAGCAGCAAAGAACTGGGTGAGCTGTTTCTCAAGGATATGGGATATAGTAGCTGGAACACTGTGAGCTTTCTGAAAAGGCTTCGGTGTTAATTTTTTACCATATTGATGCCCAAGTCCATGATTGAAATAGATGTGTTGTTATATATGCCGCGCTTTATTCCTTGAATATCTAGGTAGTTTTTAATTGATATATAATAGTTAACATTTTGAACAAATTATAATTACTTACAATATTTTAGTTTCTTTTTCTCTCCAATATAAGCTTTTCGCTTCTGTGTACAAATGAGACTACATTTTATTTGAGAAATCATTGGACTATGAAGTTTGTTGAACTTTTGCTTGGTCTACTCTTTTATTAAATGATTTTATGTGGTTTTAAGAATGGTTCACGTTGTGAGTTTTCTTGTGATTCCTTTGCTAAACCCCTAAAAAATTCGGTCTTGAATGTAGGCGTATTTTAATATCAGATTAAGTCCAAAGACCAGGTGTACCTATAAATCTAATTAAAAACTAAGCAATGACATTGGAAGCAACAAATATCTGAATGCATTATTCGCAAATCGGTCAGGTGGCCTTGTGCGTACCTCAGTGGCGTTTACTTGCGATCCTTATTTATTTATTTATATAATTTGCGGTACAACCAAGTACAGTTGACCTTAAGATTAAAAATTTGAAAATTTTAAAATGATATACTATTAAATTAGAACGAGCAACATATAATAGAAAATTAATCCGTAGCCCTAGCGTTAACTTTTTACAGATATGCACCGTTTAACATCTCGGGCTGGCTTGGAACTTGGATTTACAATGTACAAGATGGTAGTAAAAGTTTAGAAATTTCTTCGCAAAGAAACCAAAAGATCAGCGTTGACCAAGTTGGATTTTCATAGTGGGTGATTGGTCAAAGATGCTCGATATGGCGATTCAAGTTAAGTTCAGAAGAAGATACGAATGAAGTTAGGTTAATTTGAATAAATTTGTTTTGGTATGAATTAGATTTTATTTTTAATTTTATTATAATGTATTTGTATGCAATTAATATTTTATTGTTTAAAAATTTTATATTTTATTTTTTGTTTTTCATTTTATTTTTTTTATTTATTTCTCTATTTCGGTTCTTAAATAAAAGTTTGTATACAAAAACCGAGCGTACGCAATGCATGCAAAGTCATTACCGTTTCAGATTGTATTTGCGAACTTCGACCTATGGTCTCTGTATATTTATAACTCACTTTCATATTCCAAAGCGTGACAGAGCAGACCGTTATTTTTTCTGATTGGTCTATACAAATATAAGGTACTCTTCTCACCAAACGAAGTTCCTGCGTTTCAAGGATGAGTTATTGATGGGGTTCATTGTGGAAATCTCAGGGCCTAGCTAAGGGATCTCTGGTCGGTTCGTGGAATTTGGTAGCATCATCCACCGGAGGTCGGAGTCAGAGAAGTCCGGCCTATTTACAGCTTGGTTGGTCTACAAATAAGGGGCTCCCTGCAGAGTACGAAAATTTTGCGGCTCAGTGAAAGTTCAGTGGTCCTGGAGGGGGTATACCGTTGAAAACCCAGACCAGGCTTAGAGCTCTCTGGTAAATTCGTGGAGTTTCATGGAAGCGTCCACCGGATTCCAGTGCCGCCGGACTATAGTGTAATGAAGTGTTTGTTATCTTTTCAAGCATTTTGGATGGAACGCACCTACTAAAATATTGGCCACTGGTAAAACAGTCGGGTATATATTATAAAGCCGATAAATTATAAAGGTGTTTTAATACTAAAACCAGTTTTGAACCAGACATATGTATTTCGAAAAAAAAGTAGCTGATTAGTCAAACGAAATTGGGCTTCATTTATAAAAAATTATCCTTGCCAGAGTGAGCCCATTCACCCATCATAAATATTATTCGTAGAAATTTCTTAGCAAATAATGCAAATTTTTTGGAAGAATTGTGACAAAACATTTTTACTATCATTTTATGCAAATGCGGTTGCCATTTATTTTCTTGGAAATATTTTTGAAAGAAGCCCACAAACTGGAAGCATCAATAGAATCCATTAGATTGAAGTGTATGAATCGTTATTAGTAGCAATCAATTAATTTTCAGCGTAATAACAACATATCGAGGGGAGTTTTATAGTAAAAATTCTATAGAGTGTATAATTCTGCTCTCTGGTGTTAATTAACAAACTAATCCATGCTTGACTTTGGCTCGCAAACAAAGTCTATAAACTAAAGCAGTAATATTCCTTTCAGTTGTTTGTTGATTTTGTGACTCCACAGCTTGAATGTGAAATTTAAAAATATTTTTAATAAACTATTTGTATTTTATTTATTAATCGAAGATGATCTACTTTTCATGAAATGCTTTATTTTTATTTTGCCTGAAATGAAATTAAGGGGAAAGTTTAAGAGCCGGCCAGAAAAGTGTGATAGCCCAAACATATTTCATGAAATACTAATAAAGTAAATTTAATGAAATCACAAATAAATGTATTAAATAATAAAATAAAATTTTTATAACACAATTCAATTAAATTTTAGGCAAAAATAAAATGCAAGCAAAATACATGAAAACATTTAAGCTTGGTAAAAGAATTTTGATTTCAAATAAAGGAAATATTAACACTACTAAATTTTGATGAAAATCTTTGTATTTTCTTTAGAATAAAGAGTTCAAGCTTAAAGAAATACCTATTCTAGTTTCTAAATATGCTATACCCACATGGACGGCAAAACTAAAAAGATAAGCGAATGATTTTATTTACTTACATCCAGGTAATTCACTTGGTGGTATTTCGAATCAAATGATGACTTTATAAAAAAAAAGAACGCCTGGTATGAATCTGGATCTGCATAGGTTGAATTTAATTATATTCTTAAGAAAAAGCGCAAGTAAATTGCTAAGACATCGTGAAAAGCCGAATTGGTGGCGTTATTATAAATCAAAAATAAAATAAAGAAAATGCAGAATATGATGTTTGTTAAATCTTGTCGATATCTTTCGCTGTTCCCCCACAGTAGACTCGTGATATAAAACTAAAGTGCTTAACATTTTTATTAGAAACTTGACAGAGCAAAGAAAATTTGTGACATCCGAATCAACTTGAAACCCACTGAAAAGGTCTGCCTGTGTGTATATCGAGTTTCTTTTAAAGAATTTTCGCAAACTTGATTGGTAAAATATGGAATTAAAACAAACTAAAATCAATTCTTAAACTATTCGAAATGAAGCAAATATCACTGTAAACTTAGAGATAAACCCAATTTATACTGAAAATGCTTTGCATTTTTTAACTCACTGCCTATAATTCACAACTTGTTTAAAAATGTTTGTACTTAAGACTCATTACTTAACTTTTATGTTCGTCATTATTTTGAAATAGTTTTCAAAATATTGGGCAATGAAAAAGTACTGAATGGTCAGACTACAATTTTCCAGCAACAAACCCCCTTCGATTCATAATGCGATTTTGCCACATAAACTAAGCAGCAATCGATTTGTACATGAAAATTTAAAAAGAAGTCCCTACATCATATACAACTGAACTTGAACCCAATAAACCACATTTTCTTAGAGTCCAGCAACTTCATCATTTATAAAATCTGCACTTATCATGATATGCTGAAGACCTATGTACTTCTCTGGTAGCATGATCTATTAGTGTCACCTACTTTTTGGCTTCATTCATCATCCATCCTTCCTGTCTTTGACTCTACGAATACACTTCATTTAATCTTGGAAACATATATACTATAGACATCAGCAATAGTTACCATTCAAATAGGCATAACTGAGCCAAGGAAATGCTTTGTGGGCGCTTCTTTTGACAGTCGACTGTTGTGAACAGTTGAATATTAATCAAAATCTGCATCAAAAGTTCTACTTCTGGGCTGACTGCTGATTAATGGTGCATAGTTACCTGTCGAACAGCACTCTCTTGATTTTATGAGTTCAATGACTACAACAACAATTGACTTTGTATCAGAACAGCAAGCATCTCCGATAGGTTAAGGGTGCGTCATTATTGACAGGTATGTAGTACTGCTTAACTATTGTTCCCAGATCATCGACTTCGACGATTATCTTTTTACAACCAAGCCCGTAACGAAAGCTAGACTCTAGAAAGCTCTAACGCTGCAGTCCCTCTTAACGCGAGCCATACTGAAAAGTTACCGGAAGAAAAAGGAAGGAAAAAAGCGCAATTTCAAACAGGGAATCCAAAAGCAGGAATAGAGCGAGCGAGAGAAACTTAAAGTGTTAAGGAGCAAGCGTCGCGCTCTAAAATTCTAAAATGTTCCTTCGAAAAATATTCTTCGACGTATTATAGAGAGCGGAGCATGGAAATATCTCTATGAATAGCTGTCTGAAGAGAACAGGGGACCTACAGTTTATAGCCGAATCCAAATGGCTGTGTCTCTAATTAATACAGATTTACATGCTCCACCTTTTGGGGGTTGAAACAATCGAATATTCTTAGTTCAAAGAAATCTAATACTTGCTCTACTGAGCAAACAAAGGGATATCATATATCGAATGGAATAGATAATGAAGCGTACCAAGAATATTGAGAATAAAAGAGACGAAAAAGGCATAGAGAGATTGCTAGGAAAGTATAGTCCAACTAGTGTTTGAATTTTAAATCTTTAATGGATTATATTTTAAAATAGTTATTGCATAGATTATAACATTCACGAAATGGCTTGCTATTCGCTTAGAGAATTGTGGCGATTTGGATGCCACAATTGCCATAATTCCTGCGATCCACCACGTCACCCGCGAAGTGGGATAATGCTTGGATTTGTATTAAATTCTACTAGACTTTTCGTCCAAGCTATTTATTTTATTTTACATATAAATATTATAAATATTGGTAGTGATGCTAGTGATGTTTATCAAATTCTCCATAATCTGCAATCGGCGCAGCACCTGCAGCTGCACTCTAAGTAATATTAACTCTGTTTTCATTTTCTGGCTACTTTTAAATTGTTTTCGAATAAAACTGTCGAAACCAGTTGTTTAATATTGTAAATAATAATTAAGAGCATCTGTCAGCGCGGCCGAAGAGACGGTTGGCTTAAGAGCAAACGTCATTGGCGCGCAAACAGAGAATAAATAACAAGAATAGCGGATTGATGCGCCGTTATTAAAATAGTGCATTGACCCGCCGTTAGTGAGCGAGCTTAAGGAACAGTTATATTTACAGCTGTTTCTTTTGCTCGCCTTAAGAATAATGCTTAAGTTAAGCTTAAGTAAAAAAGCTGAGTTAAGTCTGTTAGCGTCAGCCAGTGGGTGTACTCGGGGAACAAAAAGGAAAAAACTATCATTAAAATTAAATTAACATTAAACTAACAAAAACCTCGTGTTTTTAAATAAGACATAAATAACCAGGGACCTCAACTATTAACCGGGGAGCCACCGTAGATCGCCTCAACGCCGCTGTGATTAATAATTTAATATCGCAGCCGCATTTTATACACCGGGCAGTTTGGGGCTCCGCACTGCGCAGCCATAATCAACACACCAGTATTTCTTTATTTTCTGAAAAATCTTATTTAGACCAACAAATCCCATTATATTCTGGGCATCTATCATGATTTGTTGTTTTAGGAAGTAAAACTATAGCTTCTCCATTATAGTAAATGGCTCCCTACCAATGCCTGCCTCAATCCATGCCAGATTTTTGATTTCAAAATTTTTTCAACACTTTATAATTTTTCTACCTTACCTTAGCTTTCAATGTCAGACACTTTATATAGTTTCGATCACAGTCTATACATATAACAAGTAGCAACAAATTTTGTTCGAGTAAAAAATATTTCTAAAATTTATACTATTAGAGCAAATATTTTGAAATTCGGGAAAAATGTGGATGTATTTGGGAAGTCGGGCATCGGTAGTTGCATCCAAACAGCAAGTTATTATAAAAAAACAGGACCGAGAGGTTAATAACTTGCCGGCAACCAATGGCAGTGGCTGCGCTAAAACTGAAGCTCAGAGAAGTTTGGAACCGACGAATGAGGACACCAAATTTATAGACAAATGCGATAAGAAATTTATGAACGTGGGAGGGCAAGCAGCTAATGGTGAAAATTCCGACGCGAAGCCAGACGTATTTATACAAGTGAACGGACTGGAGCAACCCATTTGCCCACAGAGACAACTTAATATTATTACCAATGTGGTGCGCTTAGTCAATTTTCAGGAATCAAATCGCGCCAAGACTCTTCAAAATGCGCCAGCAGTAGTTTCATTGGACGAACGCTCAAAATCTGTTGTTGTTGAAGCACCTAAATTAGAGAACGAAGATGATAAGAAGTTCAAGGCATCAAACATTGCTTTTCTGATCATTAATATGGCTCATATTATTTATGGCATAATATGCCTCAAGAATGTTATATAATTCGAAGGTTGAGAGAATGACCAGAAATAAATTAATAATTAATACAAATGTCTATATAAAACTAAGTAGCGCTAATAAGTGGTAGAGTTTCTAAAGAAATCGAAATATTTGTTTTTTTGGGATATTTTTTTTCTTGTGTTCGGTGGAAATTTACACCGAAAATGGTAAATCTGGTAAGAATTAATGGAAGAATAGATAGGTAGACATCGACATTTCGATGCTAAGACATTTCATCATCATGAACTTCATCATTAGTTGCGCGACGAACTCAGTTGTATCTAGAAATCTCCGCTTGAAATCTCCATTCTTCACTATGTAGAGTTTGCGTTCTCCAGTTTCTTTTTTCAACATACTCTGCAGTTTGCTTCACATTATCTATCCAACGAGTATTTGGATGACCTCGTCTTCTTCTTCCTCTGGGAAAAAGATTGATTCGTCAGAAATCTACATTGGCCGCTTGTCGAATAATAACTCAACTAAAATGAATTCTTTTTTTAAGATGTGCTTTCAAGATGCTGACTTAGTTGCTGGTTTTGCTTAGCTAGAGTAAAATTAAAGATTCAAGTATAGAACCCATTATAGATGTAGTTATCCTTAATTATTTTTTTAATGAACTCAGCTGCGCATTCCCAACGATTATTTCCATGTATTCTTCTCGCTGGATCGGTAAGAGGTCCGTGTACTTATATTTAGATACATAGAATTATAAGAAACTTTATATATTGGATCGTGTGGAATTGGAACTTAGTAAGATTTTTAGAATATCTGGTTTTAATATTATCTTTGCAGCTCACTTTGTATATTCGAATAGTTAATAAGCAAGCAATATTTTGTATGATTCGGGGAGGAATTATATGTTTTTTATTATAAAAAATTATTTTTAACGTAAAATTTTAATTCTTTATTGGATTGTGCCGAGAACATGGGTTAAAAAAAAATATGGCTTTGGACGTGCCACTCATAATTGGTTTGTATTCGGCAGCATGCTTCTATTAAGTTTTAAAGCGAGCAACGGTGGTGAATAAAAGTTGAGCGAATATGATTTCTCAGATAGTCTCGATCCGATTCACTTCTTAACTTAATGCTACCCATTTTAATACAGATAATTTTCTATTCATTGAAGGAATATTGTTGTCTGTGTCGGTTGGATTCACTTGTTACCCTTACCAAACAAATTATATCAGTTCACTGTCCAGAAGGATATTATATGTACGTACACCTGAAGCTCGGGTACGCGGTAGATAAGTTCTTGACGTGAAACGAATCACTCGATTTTGTATAGAACGTAAAGCGAATCAAGTAATGTATGGTGGGCCTACGCCCTTCAGCACTGCGACCCTCCTGGATCTATTGTGTCCCAAAGCAAATCATTGGCTCCTTCCTATTTTTAAGCCATCGTAATCGTTATCAGTTTCAACGAATAGTTTTTTTACGAAGTTGTATATTATCTTACTCATCCATCAATGGATAATATCTTTGTAGTTTCTGCTCTTACAATTCTTGCATTGGTTTTAGTCATAGTTGGAAAAATTATTCTTTAGCAATATATTCTGAAATAAGCTTTCGTATCCTATTTTTATTAATCATATATATTTTTTTTTTCATTTTTTGATATTGTTTTAATCGATCATTAAGATCTCATTCTCCTTATCTATCGTTAAATCATTAATATATGACTGATCCACAAAACATTCGTCACCTAATCTTGATCCAACTCAATTTTCTGAGAAAATTCTTCCTCCAAACATGTGTGAACAAGTTAATATTATTGTTTAAGCCGTCTGGGTATCGTTTAAACCAAACCTGACGATAAAGCTGTCAGTTGCCCGAATTCAACACCAGGATTGTCCAATCCTGATACATAAAAGGCAACCCTCGTATTATCAAAAATAAATCTGACCCCACTGTACTAAGAATACCACTATAAAATGATTAAATAAAAGCTTTGTTTTTCGATTATGCCTATAGGAAACAAAATAATCAACCCATTTTGTTAGAATCCCATGCTTTCTCATAGTTTTATGTAACGAATATAGTTCCGAAGTGGTGAAAAAAAATATTAAAAAATACAATTATTTTTGGGAAAAATATACCTTTTGATGGAAATGTTTGCAACAATAAACTGATTTATAGTGGCAAAGTTTGGTGATCATCTCTTCTGGTACAATCATATGCATTTTGGCCAAAACACAATTCTTTGATCGATGTGTTGTACTGCAGATATATGCGCTTATAGAAACCGACGGACAACTTTTCTTGTCATACAAAAACCTACTTTATTAGGTGACTATGGGAGTGTTTCTAATTTCTTCGTATATATTCGGCTCTCACAAACTTGAAAAACTTATTAATGAAAAGTAATAATAGATTCTTCAGCTATATGTTTAAAAATTGTATACATCAAAATATATAATATTAAATGGCATGGCACAACAAATAGAATTGGTTTTAATTTTAGAAATACCATTTTTTTCCTATATGCTAGAAAACCTTTTATAGAGAGTCAGCTGGGAGTAGTTTAATTGTATCATTAACTTAAAATCTGCATGTACATTTTGTGCATTTCTTTTTATAAACAATGTTCATGTATTTAAAATCAGAGAAATCTTATTTTTTCCTGAAATACTTAAGTAAAAAAAATGTATTCGCCTTGACTATTCTGTCATCGGTTCAAAAGATGAGTATAGATGTATTGCTATTAGGAGCTTTTCGAAAGTTTTTGGAAGCTACAGGGTGAAGGGAAAGTATGAAAGGCGCAAGAAAGAGGAATTTGTGGTGATAAAAGGCAGCCATGACGCTCGAAATCAGCGAGTCAAGCGTCTAACGCAAGGTTTGAAACCCAGATGATGCCGAGATGATGACGTTACATGCTCTTTCAGATACGCAGTTTACACTGACGTTATTTGGGTATCAGTTCTCTAGATCTTCCAGATGTTCAAAAAAGAATCAACACACATTTTCTGTTTGTCGAACAAATATGTTCATACGATATCAGGATATGGGAACCTGTATGTCATAACGCTATCGGACCTTATCAGTGCAGCTTCAGTCCCGGAAAAGACGCACGAAAACGGATGGCCACACATTAACTCATTTTCGACAATTAAGATGTTTTAGATGTTGAGAAGTTGGTTCAACTTTTGCAGTATGACAATATGGTAAACTGCACAATTAGGACCTTTTCGAGCCCTTTAAGACCTTTAGAGATTTCAGACGAGGTGTTCCCCTATCGTGCAATCACTTCCATTTCGTAATGGGGTACCGCGACAGATTGCTGCATATTATATTGGCACTATTTTCTACAAAAGTGTACGGCTCCTTGTATAGGCCTATGATATCTATTGTATATCATTGGGCGTTAAAAGCGATATGTGACAGAGACGTTTTTCGTAATCGTCAATGTGTCAGCGACAGGAGGTGCGTCTCGGATTATGGACGACTTTTCGCACTTCGTCTATGTCGTTCGTATGAACAAAGACACACCAGCCAAGTAGAAGCTCTTCCACGGGGACTAACAAAGCTCCGCTGGAAAAACCAAGTGTATGAGAACCAATCTTTCTTGCGAGCGGCCAACTGAAGAAGGTGCCCGCAAAACGGAGCTAATGAAGTTGGCTGTAACCCCATGACGGGTTGAAATATCACCTAAAGTAAACTAAATTTATCTAAGATCTGTGAAAAAATTTTCAATTCTTCTAACAAGAAGATTCAATATAATAAAGTTAAATAAAAAAAAGTATTTTTGTATGTTGCTCCAATGATCCTCCTGTATCATAATCACCAGCGTCACAAGAAAGAAAAAATGCCTAAGGCAAATAGCTGTTAATTGCTAAAACGCCTACGCCTACTTGATTCAGATCGAGGCTCTGGCAGCAAAGCTCCATCTTCTTTTCTTTAACAGATGTTTTCTGACAGTCCAGTAATCTACTCCGCGAATAGCTTGAAAATCTCTCATTCTGTGCTCCAATAAGCGCACTGGCGATAGTTTGCAAAATACTAGAAAGAGTTATTTTGCGTAAAGTGATGCCCGTTTTGACCAAGGTAGTTTGATTCGGGATCACCAGTTTGGCTTCAGGCGCTCACATTCCACAGCGCAATAATGCCGCCACCTAGTAAGCAGTGTTATCAACGCCTTCAAAGAAATAAAAAATACTGCTGGACAATAAACAAGCCACTGTGACTACACAAGATAAGTAGCAGATTGCTCCACGCGATCACATTTTGAGGACATGGCATGCCTGTTGACTTGCGACAAGGCAAAGTCAGCCATTAAGGTACCGCCCGACACGCTCGAAGGATTCACCATTCCCATTGAATCAACAGACAAATAACTGGGCATGACACTCGCTCGATCAGGCGAGTACAAAATAAGACAACCCGAGGAGAGATTGAGAGAACACATCCCATTGATCTTGTTAAGGAATAAACGTAATATTTCGAATTTTCTAAGCCATATTCCAAAGTTATAATAAATGATAACTATGTCTAGTCCAACCGCAGGATGGATCTTAAGAGATTGATGCATTTCCAAACAAAAAAAAAAAACAATGTGCATTGCGCAAATATCGTATCTAGTGTGCTCTATTTTGATTGTCAAACAATATACATAAACATTTTTATTGTTATATAGTTCAGTATAATAAATATAGTTTCCGTAATAAAGTGTAAAAATATTTTAAAAAAGTATTAACAACAACAAAATGGATCCTGAGCGGAATGTTAAACGTCTTCGTAAACTTTTTGGAGTTTCCCGTACCATTCTAAAACGGGCAGCACGGCGTAAGAGTGTTAGCGATCAGGAACGAGAGGAACAGCAGCGAAAGCGTTATCAGTTATTACGTGAAAAACGTCACCATCGCATTTCTAGTATAGGACCTAACCAACGATATATTTTGGAAATATTCGGCGACATGTTTGGTTTAGATACTGAGGAAGTGGTTATGGGATTAGCGGACAGTGCGCAATATGTAGATCTTCTAAACAGACTATTTGACGAAAATGGTCTATTGGCAGTGATGCTGCAGTACTCCAATATGTTAGGCTATCCTCTTGAATCTGGACGCTATCAGGAGAAATTAAAGTTTACAAACATTAAACGTACAATTTGCCTTCAAGCTGATCTAGTGGAAACTATAGGAAAATTGATGATAGTATACCGTCAGCAAAACGAGAAAAGTGTTGACAATCGTTCTGTGAGCGACGAAGTTGCTATGCTCCTAATGAGCGCTGTGGGAGGCAATACATGCTTAAGATTGGTCAATAAATTAATTGAGCAAGTTTTAAAGCCATCAATTGAGGCAATAGCAGACTTTGGTTTAGCGGAGAAAGACCAAGTTCAAAATTTTTACCATATTTTAAATACTTTTTCAACTTTTTTAAAATCATCCGAAGGAACAGTATCGGCTCGTGCACGTTTCGAAGTCTCCCATGCACTTTACAAGGGTCATTTGCTTGTGCGCTGGCAGATTGAAGGGACGTCCAAAATAGTGGCACGTGTTAGGTTGGTGGAAAAATATTTCGAGCAGTGGTTGCGCCAAATACAAGCATTACTGGTCGAAGGTAATCAAATTCAGCGAGATGCTCCAGATGTGGGTCCCTTGCAAACGCTAGTTAATTGGCGACGTCTACTAGCAAGATATACATCCATTACGGAATTTATAAGTTCACGTGCATTTAAAAATCACAAAGACTGTCTTATATTATCGCGATCTTCGAAATTGCTAAGCGTGAGTATTGAATACTTTTTGAAAGAAATTATTATTTAATTTGAATTTTTTTTTTTTATACATAGCGTTGGGCCTTAACAGACAATCAGATAACTCTTGCATTAAACGAGGCCAAAGATAATGTACGTTATATTGCATCATTGAAAAAATTTTGGGATCCGCTATATCGGTAAGTTATTACAATGTAAATGAACACAACAACTAACAAACAAATTACTAAAGCTCGTCCCCAGATGAAATAATAAGTAGCTTACCTGGTTTAATGGTAGCAATTCGAAATGTCTCTAAAACTGCTCATTACTTTAATAATCCTGTCAACGTAACAGGTTTAATGGTAAAAATATCGAATCAGCTAACTATAACCAGCAAAAATTATATAACAGATAATGATCGTGTCAGCCTATGGAGCCTTTCTTCACAAGAACTAATAGAGAAAATTAAAAAATGCAACGATATTATACGATTTTATAAAAATATTTACTTAAGCACGGTCAAAGAAATAAATTCAAGCAACGAGCGTCAATGGGTAGCATCGCCCATATATATATTTACATGCCTTGAAAAATTTATGATTCGTGCAGAAAATATTCGTTGGATAGCAAATACCAAAATTACTTATTCTATTTTGGATCATATAATCATAAATGGTATGGAAAAATTTAATGAAATGATCAAAAAAGCCTGTGCTGCTATCGGATCCGTATCCTACGATCCACTCAATTATCGACTTAAAAAATTTAACGATGATTTTAACAAATTTGTTCAAGAAATCGATGAGGCCGAAAAAAGAATGCATATATTTGTGAAACAGGTGTCAATTGAATGCTTAACAGCTGAATCGAAATTACTTACTATTCACAGATTTGAGGCCCTCAATTTGCATTGCCTTTACTTAGATCGGCGTTATTTAGAAATTGCCGAAATGATTGAAAAAGAAATGCTATTACTTAAGGATGTTTACAACGATGGGCGTGGAAATCCCTGCATTCCACGTAATATTCCACCTGTTGCCGGTAGAATTATTTGGATACGTTCCATTTTTAAGAAAATCGATTTGCCCATGCAAGCCCTAAGGCTCCGACATTGTGTGCTAGCGAACAGAAAAGCGCAGCGCACTGTAAGATACTTAAATTATATAAATGGAATTGTTTGCCATTATGAAATGACTTATCATAAGGCTTGGTTCGATTTCGTGGAGGAAGTACGTTGTCTCTTGTATGCTCCAGTATTAACCATAAATAAGGAGGTGGCTTTGTATTCTGTAAATTTAGATCGCGCAATATTACAATTGATTACGGAAACAGAGTGGATGTTGAGATTACGATTAGAGATACCTAATATGGCTGCCATTGTTACTTTCTGCAAGAATAACATTTTAAATCAGGCAGTTTCATTAAGTCTTGTAATGGAGCGATTCGATAACTTTCGTTCATCGCTTACGCCTGTTTTCATAAACATTATGAGATTCCGGTTGCAAGAAATATTGGTCATGTTGAAACCGTCACTTTCGTCTATAACATGGATATCAGAAAATGTGGAGGATCATGTTAATACCTTATGTGCGGTAAATTTTTATTCCACTTTAAATCAAAATAAAAATTCTACAGAAATTTTAATTTTAGAAAATTTCTGAAGTGGAGACTTTCTTTCAAGATGTTTTAAATATTGAACAATGGCGCATTCTTGATGAAATGGCAACAATCTCGGAATTAACTTATATTTATTATCCCGAAAATGCAGTATCCTCTCACACATATTTAAATGAATGCAACAAATTAAGAGTGGTACTAGGTAAGTTTTGCTCGTTTTTGTATTTTTACTGAAATCGTTTTGAAAACAATTTTATTAGTGGGCAGCTATAATAAAACAATAATACAAAAAATATATATATATAGTAGTTAAAAACAAAAATACTTTTGCTTCATATTTTTTTTACACATTATTTGGAATATAACAAGTTAGCCGACTTAAATACAATATAATCACAGTCTCTCGCATGACAAATACTATTTCAAACAATATATACTATAAAACAATAACGATTTGAATGTATACATTGGTATTCGATAATTTTCCAGAAAAAGCAAAATTAATTTTAATAATTTTACCATATATATCCAAGTATATCCAAGTATACAGACAATATTTTACTTGATAAATGCCAGCATGATCCTTGCTTGTTCTTACCTTCGGCAAGCCATCTAACAAGAATTTGGGCGTCTACGAGCCAGAAAAATTGGCTCGTACTACGAAACTCAGTATTTCCTCATCATGATATATATTAGGCGACTTGGCTGTCTCCCTATCGTCTGACTTGGAATCGGATGGCTCATGTTGTGATCGTGAATAACCCATGATAAAAGCAAGTTACAGAAAGTATGTTGATTAAGTTTCAATATACTATGACTATGGGTGTGGGGGAGAGTACTAAGGGGCTAAAATCAAATATCCAAGCGGTTTTTTGACAAAGGAAAGTGAAACTTGCACGTATTCAACCATAACTTCTGTTGTACTTGCCTGAATTAGTTCACATTTGACACTCTGAAACAAGTATTAATAGGGATTATCATGCTACCCAACCAAGGCTAACACCGTCGAGAAAATGAAAGAGCGAGATATGATATATACCACAGATGACATGTGGAGGGGCGCCACTTTGGATTCACCGAAGATTTCTCCATCGAAATCCTTGAATATAATCCTAATTTTCGAGTACACCTATGACGGCTGCCCGAACCATGACGTGAAAATCCTGCTCGACAAAATCAATGTAAAGGTTGGAAGCGAACCCATCTTGAACCCCTACAGTCGGTCCATAAGACCGCCTTCAACAATGGTTTTGTCTATTTGATTCCACCACGGCGCCACGTAACCAAATTTATCAGTTTGTGATCGACGAAAGATACGCATCCAAATGGTTGGAGGTGCTGTCAATTCACGGTGTCCATATCGACTCTGACTATTATTTTGTTGCAGCCAAGGTACGCATGCAGTTCTGCAATGCGATAACCGTACAGCTCAACACGCAACGAAAGCTGAATTACCATCACAACGGACACTTCTGAAAGCAGAGCGGAACCTTTCGGAACTGCTGAATCGACCTAAATCCCTCTCTGATGATAACGGTGGATTTTGCTCGCAAATGAGCTTCGCCGCGGAAGACACCATTGGTTTCATGCATCCACCTCCCCGGAACAAATAGTTTGAAAAGAACTGTCACGAGGTAACTGCAGCAAAGAGAGCAGCCTACAAGAAGCTGCGGTCAGCCGCAACGCGAGCCATATTGGTAAATTTTTGAAAGAAGAGGAAGGAGAAAAGCAGTATCAGAAAAGTAGAAAGCAAAAGGGGTTAGGACCCAATATATACTTAGATTATGGAAGGATCGTCAAATTCCTCCATTGGCGAAAATAGCTCCACGCTACCAATCTACGACAACGTGGATATCAATCCACATTTTCCATAATGGAGTCAGACTCAAAAAAAAAAAGAAAGCAGCCGGCGCTGATGGACTGTCTGCCGAGTTTCTCAAGGTTGGTAGCAATAACGGGCATGCATCAGCTCCTCTGTTAAATACCCGAGGATTAGATATTGTTTGTTCTGTACCAAAGAAAGGGAATCAGTCTAATTACCACCTCATATGACCGCCAATCTTATGCCAACATGCATTCTCTATAAATAAGTGGAACCGTATGCCATCACGCTGTCGGAACTTATCAGTGCAGTTTCTGTCATGGTAAATTCATCATAAACCAGTTCTTCACTCTACGCCAAATCCTGGAAAAGAACCACGACAACAAATGACCACACATTATCTCATTCATTCCGAGTTCGGTAGTCCTGCGAAGTTGACTCGACTTTCTAGACTTACATTTAGAACCCCTATTAAATACGTTTAGGTGGGAAAGGACCCCAAAACGCTCAAAAAACAAGGTGCCCGTCACTGTCTCATGCAACTATGGGAAACCGGTGCACTGGACATCAACTCATCGACATAATCCATTTTTCTTTGCTGAAAAACAAATTTATTTTTGAATTTGCTCCTTTTGAGCAAAACGCAAATAAACACGGCTTTGACAGTTTTGAACGACGATTTCAAGGCTTTAATCGAATTGAATCGACAATCAACCAGACATGATCACATACGACAAGTAAAATAACTTTATATTTGGGTACCACATGAATTGAAAGAAATTCATTGAAAAAACTGCTTCAACGTTTGTGATATGACTCCAAAACGCAATGAATATGATACAGTTTTGAAGCAAATCATAACTGGAGATGAAAAATGGATTGGAAAATGATCATAAAGCATGATAAGCCCGGCATGCCACTTCAAATACTGATTGTTTCAACAAAAGATTATGCTTTCAGTTTAGTGGGATGGGAAGGGTTGTGGTATATTTTGTGCTGTTTCCAGGAAACCAAACGATTAATTTGGATGTCTTATATGAACAACTGGACAAATTGAATACAGCCATCAAGGAGAAGCGACCAGAATTGATCAATAATAAAGGTGACATATGCCACCAGGACAACGCTAGACGGCAGATCTTTGGACACTCGCCAAAAAATGAGTGAGCTTGAATGGAAAGCTTCGAAGCATTCACCCTGATCTTGCCATCATAGACTGCCATTTGCTTCGGTCTATGCCAATCTTTTCAAAAAAACTTTTGAGCATATAAAATCGCACTTGCTTAAGTTTTTTGCAGATTAAGGTACTATGAGCGTGGAATAATGAATTGGCAGGAATCGTGGCGAAAGTTCATTCTAAAATTTTAAAAAGTTACCGTTTTCTCTTAGGTCAATCCAATATATCTCAACTCAGTTAAGATAAAGGCGGAATTGAGGGCTTCAAGCGCATGAGCACTATTCTAGAATAAATGCGCTAAATTTTTAATTGTGCAACTACAATTATTGCAAAGAAAGTTAATTCGAATTATTTTTCGATGCTTCTTATAAAAAAACATTCTTGAATGAACTCAATAATATTTGATATAGCCCTTTGGGCTTCCACAAACTTCGAAGCACGCTGAAATTGGCTTAATCTCCCTCGCTACAATCATCTTAATTTTAGGCATTTATAAGCCACGCGAACCACATTTTTTTGTACTGAAGGAATGCGTGATTTTCGCCAAATGCATGGGACCCGAGTTTAATTCCCATGAGGTGAAAATTATATTAATACTTTATTTTTATGCAATTCTTATAGGTCTACGTAGATGTAAGATTTTTCAATTCATGTGTGAGATGCATACTTATATATGTAGTTCAGCCGTTGCACTTATTTTTTTAGCGAAACAAAATGAATGATTTGCTTTCGCTGAAGTGATTGCTTTTAATAACCAAATAATTTTTATAACTTCATGCATCACACTCTAAATACAAAATAAAAACGATTCTTGAAAATGATATATTTAAATATTATGTTAAAAATATATTTTGTACTTACATTTGCTTATTTTCTTTTACAAAGAACGTCAGCTTGAAAAAAAATCCGTCTGCATTGAGCGAGCCGTCATCGATATCATTAATATGTTTATTGCCTTGCTTGATTTTGAGCCAACTGATTCAAAAGGACGACGCGTTTTTCAATTACCTCCAGATAAAATTAATGATAACAATTGGAGAATAGAGGGATACTTGCCAATAGATAAATGGGACTTTATACAATTCCACAAAATTTATCGAACGATATATCTTGCGCCTGACGATGTTCTTAAAACCCTGCAATTTCGAAACTATGAGAATATAAGATATGAACTTAATCATTTGCGTAATGATTGCATGGATCTATTTTCCTATTATAACACAAAAATTATTTACGCTTTAGTAGGCGGCTCTAAGCGCTCTTTAGACTTTGTGCGCCATCATTTTCTCAGGTATGAATGAATGATTAAGCTAATATTTCGAGAAGTACAATAATTTCATTGTAGGAGCAATTGGCGTACCAATCCGATGAAACCAATACTTTTTACTGATTTAGAAATTGATTTCAATAATGGCTGCTACATCAATCCATGCTTGGACATTATGCAAAGTGACTTTTATTCCGCTGTATTGTGTTGCACCGAAATAAACTATTTTGTTTCAACATGGGGAAAACAAGCCAAGACTACAGAGCGAAGGGACCGTCGTGTGACTATAGGTGAGCAACAAAGTATTCAAATCTTACCAATAAAGCCAATAACATAGATAAATAGATAAAATAGGTGAAATAGATAAAACAGATAAGATAGATGAAAAAGATAAAATAGATAACATGGATAAAATAAATAAAATCGATAATATGGATAAAATGGATAAAACATAAAATAGATATATAGATAAAATATATAACATGGATAACATGGATAAAATAAATAAAATGGATAATGTGGATAAAATAGATCAAATAGATAAAATAGATAATATAGATAATATAGATAAAATAGATAGTATAGATAATATAGATAATATAGATAGTATAGATAAAATAGTTAAATAGATATAATAGATCAAAAAGGTCAAATAGATAAAATAGATAACATGGATAACATGGATAAAATAAATAAAATGGATAATATAGATAATATAGATAATATAGATAATATAGATAATATAGATAATATAGATAATATAGATAATATAGATAATATAGATAATATTGATAATATAGATAATATTGATAATATAGATAATATAGATAATATAGATAATATAGATAATATAGATAATATAGATAATATAGATAATATAGATAATATAGATAATATAGATAATGTTGATAATATTGATAATATAGATAATATAGATAATATAGATATAGATAAAATAGATAATATAGATAAAATGCATAAAATGAATAAAATATATATAGATATAATAGATACAAGACATAAAAGAGATAAAAGAAACAAAAGATATAGAAGAGACAAAATAGATAAAAGATAAACCCTGTGACTATATGTGAGCAACAAAGTATTTAAATCTTACCAATAAAGCCAATAACATAGATAAAATCAATAACATAGATACAATAGGTGAAATAGATAAAATAGATGAAAAAGATAAAATAGATAACATCGGTAAAATAAATAAAATGGATAAAACAGATAAAATATATCAAATAGATAAATTAGATGAAATAGATAAATTAAATAAAATAGATAAAATAGCTAAAACAGATAAATTAGATAAAATAGATAATAGCGATAATAAAGCTAATAGAGATAGAGAGATAATGGAGATAGTAGAGATAATGGAGATAGTACAGATAAAAGAGATATAGATTAATATAAATAATCTTATTGTACATTTTATTTTAGACGAAAACAAACACGAGCGTAGTTACTTCCAGTATGTTGTGGACCATAAGGATATAATTCGCGCTATCCAAAACTTGGCTAACGGTTTGTCTATGTACAGAGCCGATGTAGAAGAGTTTCAGCGCGAAATTTTCGAGAAACACAAATTCTTGTGGGTAGAAAACCGTGAGGATATAATATTCGCGTTTGCCCAGACAAATCCACTAACAGTCACAATTCGCGACACATTTATACAATATGGAGAAATAACATTAGGATTGGAGAACATGAATAAGAAGAAAATTATCGGTCCAATTGAAGTGCGATTAAATAATACCCTAGAAAAACTGATTGCCGAATCCAAGAAATGGAAAAGCTTGCTAGGACAATTACTGAGTGCTCATTATAAGAAGCAGTTAGACGAAATGGTAGAGTTTATAATGGAAATAAACAGCATATTCGATAAGCCCATCTTCGACTTGGATGATGTTCGTCAAGCTATGAGTGTTCTCGAAAAAGTCAGAGACAGCTATATTGAGTAAGTATATATGTATATATATATATAGAAATTGTTATATTAACAGAATGGTATCTTTTTAAAGAATGGATATAAAACTACAGCTTATAATTGACACGTACAACATGTTTTCACAATTTAATATATTTGTGCCTCCCGATGACTACGACAAGGTGGAGCGATTACAGATATCATTTAAAAAAATGTTGGAAAATGTAAGTTCAAACATAATTCTAATCTACACCTTTTTAACTTTCAACTGATTATAATAATATATTCAGTATCATTGTGATTTCCAAGTCTGCATGAGAGGTAGATTTACTTTCAAAACTTTTGATACTCTTCCATAACCTATGTCCAAATTTTTAAAGTAGAAGGGCACTTCACAATGGAGACCTTATTTTGCAACTTTTGTAATCGCATTTTTAAACTTTCCTGCAGCTATTATAGCTAGTCATCCACATAACTGATAACCTCATAATCAATTTCTGATAATTTTGATAGGAGATTGTCGATTACCAATGATTAAGCTTATGCGTGTTTTAATTTCTTGGAGCTTATCTTCATGTTTCGGAGTTAACTATTATTTAGGTCAGCAAATATGTTATTTGGATACATAACAGCCGTGCTTCCATTAGCGAATCCACATGATTTTGGATTACGTTTGGAGCCGATAGCGTCGAGCTAGGAGAATATAAAATTAAGCCGGAACGCCAAGAAAAAGATAGTTTTTAAGCTAATGTGTGCAGCAAGTCGTCTAGACGATAAACTATTGTGCGCAGAGATTGGTTTCCCGCCTCTTAAAAAAAAGGCAAAAAATACTCAAATTGAAGCCGCAACCCTACCCTCTTTGTTACCGCAACCACAAACAAAAAAAGGAGTTAATTAGCGGATGTCCCTGAAAAATTTAAGGCTGATACAACCGCCGTCCAGGATATGAAATGGACAGGACATGGTTGCGAATTCACAGTAAGCCAAAGACTATATGTTTAGATTTAATCCTGTTAGTGAACTGCTGGCTACTATCCGTATCAAGATCCGTAGCAAGATTTTTTAATCTTAGCCCCGCATGCGACGACGGTAAAAGAGAATGATGCTGTTCTATGCGAGAATCAAGGACACTTATGACCGCAACCCAACCCATGATGTGGTTACCATTCTCGGGGAGTTCAATGCAAAGATTGGACGAGAATGTATTTTTAATCCCTAGGCTGTCCCTTAGCATCGAGCTTTTTGGACGGGCAAAGTTTTAGCGGTGTGGGCATACTCAAGATACTCAAGAGGTTATCAATGTGTAAAATGTACACCGCAACACGCAGTGAAAGCTAGAAGTCGCTAAGCTGTTATCACAACGGACAGTTGGAGCTTACTCCGCTCACCTCTCGTAACTGCTTATTTGAGCCAACTTCCTCATTAAGAATATCGGTGGATTTTCAAAGCATCTATTCCACTCCAAGCGGAAGACCCCATTGGTTTTTGAGCGCCCCTCACCACATAACGAATGGTATAATGAGGAGTGGCGCGTAGCAACTGCTGCGAAGAGCGCCGCCTATAAAAAGACCCTGCAGTTCCCCGTAATGCGAGTCACATTGGTAAATTACAGGGAGATGGGGAAGAAAGACAGGCGCCTAGGCATGAGTGAGTGACAATGGAGGTGTTCACCGCCTGACTCAAGGATTCAAGCCCAGAGCATTTAACAGCCGAAATACAATTGAAAATTTGTATACATTGGGATTATAGAAAGATCATTTCTCCAAACTGCTAGCAGGCGAAGATGTAACAAAAGGCCGCCATTAGAGAAATTGGACGGAGTAAACTGATCGACGAAAATGAGCATGTCACTAAGACTAGTTTGTCATTTCATAAAAAGTCTTATGCTTTGTAATGGAAGGGGTACTGTTGAAGCCTGGTGCACATACGCCGATGATATAAATATCATTGGGCGTTGGAAGCCAAAGTCGGTTTTTCAGTTAACGAGTGAAAAACAAAGGATATACTGTTTACAAACAGGAATGCACGACGCCCAAGCTTCCATATTATAGTTGTCAGGGCATTATCGTACCTTGGCACTACCGTGAACACCGACAACAATATTAGCCTGCAGATTAAGCAAATAATATCACTTGGCAATAGGTGTTACTATAGTATTAGGAGGCAAATGTGTAGCAGAGATCTCTCTCGATCGACAAATTAAGCGCTCATCCTGCCCGTGGTCTTCTATGGCGCAGAATGAATACTGCGCTTGAGGTGTTTGAGAGAACGAAGAGGATGTTCGATGTGAAAGTTGAGGAACGAAGACCAAGCGGATGACCAAAGCTCCAATGGAAACACCAAGTAGAGGAGCACATGTCTACCATTGGAGTGACTAACTGAGAAAGGCGTGCGCGAAGCAAGAGCGCTTGGCGAAAGCTACTTAGGTCAGCTGTATTTCTGTCTACCGGTGGCCCTCTGGATTTATCCATCAGCTTTTAACAGAGATAGATCACATATAATTTTTAATATTTTTTTTTCCTTGATATTCCGCTTGGGAACTTAGGGCCTCTACTGGAGTCATCCATCGAACCCTGCTTAGCCATGTTGTGTTCGCCTGAGTCAATTCTTGGATGATAGATCTTCTCCAGGTTACCTTGGGTCTTCCGATCCGTCTGCTGCCTTGGTGATCATAAGTGCAGTGCCATACTGACAATGCTGCTAGGTGTATAGGGGCTGACACGAGACAGCTCTGCATAGGATATTGTTTGGCCACGAACTTTGGCAAGTCGGTTAGTGACATCATCATCCACGCCGCCATTGTCAACATATACATACAAATAATTGTTCCTTTTTATGCGTTTTTTTTCAATTCTCTTTGAGGAGGTGGATAAAAAAACGCAAGAAGCTGTTAATAATGCAAATTTTACTTGAAGTGTGGCGCACATAAATGCTGAATCTTTATCCGCTTTGATCAATTGTGGTTTTCCCATTTTTTGGAATACCTTCCTAATTGCTCCTTTAGCTTCTAACCAATTGCTGACGTATCATACTATATTTCCCTTTACTATTCAATACTTCTGGTGTTTTTTTTTTGAATTAGTAAGTTCGATTTTTGTTAAATTACAAGTTTCAAATTCTTTAATTATATTTCGAATCAATTTTTGATAATCTGGGTAATAATCAGTTTGTCGTTTTATCTGTACCTGGATCACACTTAGCATGTCACTGTGGTTTTGTGAGAGCTGCCGACTTATCATTACTCGATTCTATAGCTAACTTTTTAACTATTATAGAAGCCTACTGCTCGATATCTTCAATGACCTTACGGAGTGATCAGTTATAGATGATTTTGAAAAGATAAGGAAAAGTTGCATTGTGTTTGACTCTTAAAGTCGCCAGTCAGTGCTTCCCTCATTACAATATACTACAATAAACAATAAATAAAATTATACAGTATTTTCCTTCAATATATTAATTTTTTGGACTTTGTTTCTTTGTGGTTACAATGTTTCTTAAACTTGCCATCTTGAGCAATGATCTTAAACTTAACTTTACCTTCACTTTTTTTAGGCTAAAAAAGTATCAAACCGTATAGCTGCAATGGAGAAACCATTATTAAAGGAGCTTAATGAAGGTATAGCCACGTTTATGAAAAACTTGGACGATTTTAATGCTGACTTCGAGGCAAATGGTCCAATGGTACAAGGAATATCTGCTAAAGAGGCTAGTGATAGAGTGTTTCTATTTCAAAACCGATTTGATGAACTGTGGCGCAGATTTGAGATGTACAGTAGCGGTGAGAAGCTTTTTGGCTTGCCGATAACAGAATATCCATTACTTCACCAACGAAAACGAGAATTTAACTATCTAAATCGTCTGTACTCGCTGTACATTCAAGTATTAAAAACTATTTCCGATTATTATGAAATGCCATGGGCTGAGGTGAATATCGAAAATATTAGCGCGGAGCTGGCCGATTTTGAGTTGCGGTGCCGTAAACTACCGAAAGGAATGCAATCGTGGCCAGCGTATATTGATCTAAAAACCAAAATTGTCAACTTCAATGAGACATGTCCCTTGCTTGAGCTGATGACCAATAAGGCAATGAAAGAACGCCACTGGATACGTCTTAACACGCTTTTCAATACCAATTTTGATCCCACCGATCCGAAATTCACTTTAGGCAAGCTTCTTGAAGCGCCTATACTCAAATTTAAAGAGGATGTAGAGGACATATGTGTGGGTGCCAGTAAAGAATTAGATATTGAAGCAAAATTAAAGCAAATCATTGCCGATTGGTCGGTTGTCAATTTACAATTAGGTCAATTTAAGAATCGCGGTGAGCTCGTGCTTAAGGGCACTGAGACCCTGGAAATAATATCATTCTTGGAAGATAGCTTAATGGTTATAAACTCACTAGCTTCAAACCGCTACAATGTACCATTTAAGAAGGAAATACAATTATGGTTATCTAAGTTAGTGAATACTGGTGAAATGTTGGAAAAATGGTTAATAGTGCAAAATCTTTGGATGTATCTCGAGGCAGTGTTTGTTGGTGGCGATATATCAAAACAATTGCCAATGGAATCAAAGAGGTTCTCTAATATTGACAAAAACTATGTGAAGATTATGATGAGGGCACGAGAAATTCCAAACGCAGTCGAATGTTGCACAGGTGACGAGACATTGTCTACTAACTTGAATTGGTTATTGGAACAATTGGAGACCTGCCAAAAAAGCTTGACCGGCTATTTAGAATCCAAGCGTTTACTTTTTCCCAGATTCTTTTTTGTGTCAGATCCTGTATTAATCGAAATTTTGGGTCAGGCCTCGGATCCAACATCTATACAACCACATTTGCTAAGCATTTTTGATGCAATTGCCACCGTTGATTTTCAAGAGAAAACTAATGATGTGATTGAGGGAATGAATTCCACGAACCGTGAGAAAGTTAAACTTGGAAATGTGGTACAGTGTTCAGGAGGGGTAGAAGTCTGGTTGGGACGATTGCTAAAAGAAATGCAAGATACAATGCGGACAATACTTGCGAATGTGGCAACTAGCCTTAATGATCCTGAATTCAATTTTGGGGAGGAATTCGCATCGTTTTGTGGCCAGGCCGGCGTTGTTGGCGTGCAGTTGCTGTGGACAAGGGATGCAGAATATGCTTTGCGAAAGTCACGAAATGACAAAACCATTATGAAGCGTACAAACAACAAATTTCTGACTTTACTTAATTTTTTTATTGATCTTACCGTTATGGACCTTTCTGCTCTTGATCGCATTCGATTTGAGACTATGGTCACAATTCATGTTCACCAGCGAGATATTTTTGATGATATATGCATTCAAAGAATTAAGTCTGCAGGGGATTTTGAATGGCAAAAACAAGCACGCTTTTACCATAACGATGATAATGATGAGGTCACCGTTAGTATAACAAATGTCAATTTTATTTACCAAAATGAATATCTTGGAGTCACCGAACGGTTAGCTATAACCCCACTAACAGATCGATGTTATATAACTTTAGCCCAAGCTGTCGGAATGTGTATGGGTGGAGCACCAGCGGGTCCTGCTGGAACGGGAAAGACAGAAACTACTAAGGACATGGGACGAGCTTTAGGAAAGTTAGTAGTCGTTTTCAATTGCTCCGACCAAATGGACTTCCGTGGCCTCGGGCGTATTTATAAAGGCTTGGCTCAATCGGGAACTTGGGGATGCTTTGACGAGTTCAATCGTATTGAGTTGCCTGTACTTTCTGTAGCAGCGCAACAAATTTAGTATGTATCAATAGTTTTTAAATATTTGTTAAAAGTTGAATTTGTTATTAGATATTTCTTTTTTAGCATAGTTTTGACAGCACGCAAAGAGAAACGAGAGTTTTTCATATTCTTGGATGGTGATGTGGTTTCTCTAAATCCGGAGTTCGGAATTTTCATTACAATGAACCCAGGATATGCTGGTCGTCAGGAACTGCCAGAGAATCTTAAAATAATGTTTCGCACAGTGGCAATGATGGTGCCAGATCGACAAATCATTATACGTGTAAAAATGGCGAGTTGTGGATTTAAGGAGAATGTTGTGCTATCTCGGAAAATGTATACTTTATATAAACTATGTGAAGAACAGCTTTCGAAACAGGTTCACTATGACTTTGGCTTAAGAAATATTTTATCGGTTTTACGAACTCTGGGTTCTCAAAAAAGATCGAATCCAACCGATACAGAGGAAACCATTGTTATGCGGGTTTTGCGAGACATGAATGTGTCAAAGCTCATCGATGAGGATGAAGTTCTTTTTGTTTCCTTAGTGGAAGATATGTTTCCTGGTATCAAGCTTACAACAAATGTTTATAAGGATTTGCAGAAGACTATTGTTAAAGTATGTGACGAACTTAATTATGTCAATAATCCAGAGTGGAATCTTAAAGTAGTGCAATTGTATGAGACGTCTTTGGTACGTCATGGGCTCATGCTGATGGGACCAACAGGATCGGGCAAAACAAGCTGTACTCGTTGTATGTTGCGTTGTTTCACAAATATGGGGCATCCTCACAGAGAAATGCGTATGAATCCCAAAGCCATTTCAGCGCCACAAATGTTTGGCCGCTTAGATGCAGCTACAAATGATTGGACGGATGGAATATTTTCAACCCTATGGCGTCGGTCTTTAAAAATTCCACATCATCAGAATTGCTGGATTGTTTTAGATGGACCTGTTGATGCTGTATGGATTGAAAATCTGAACTCTGTTTTAGATGATAACAGAACGTTGACCTTGGCAAACGGTGATCGTATTAAAATGGCAGACAACTCTAAGCTGGTATTTGAGCCTGATAACGTTAACAATGCTTCTCCAGCAACTGTTAGCCGCGTGGGTATGGTATTCACCAGTTCATCAGTACTAGGATGGAGGGTATACTTGGATGGGTGGCTGAAAAAACAGAGTCAAAACAAAGAGGCTTTTAAAGCCTGCTACGAGAAAATATATGACGATGCCTTTTTATTTGTTAGTAACAAGTTGCCTGCGAAAATGTTCCTATTGGAGGCCATATACATACGACAAATGTTGGATATATTGGATGGATTACTTATTGAGATGCCCCATCCCAATGAAAAAGTTATCGAGCGTTTATTTTTGTTTGCTCTAATGTGGTCACTGGGAGCAGTATTAGAACTTCCTGAACGCGAGAAACTCGAAGATTATTTAGTAAAGCATCCATCAAAGTTACGTAAGTAGACCTTACTTTTAATGTGACCTTGGATTGTGCTAAGCATAAATTTAAAAGACAGGTTGGCCAAAGCGCGGACCCAGTGAAACTATTTTTGAATACTTTGTCGATGAAAACGGTAATTGGCAGCATTGGGTTACGCGAGTAGAAAACTATAATTTCCCAGATGAGATTCCCGAGTTTGCCACTATTCTTATACAAAATGTAGACAATGTGCGAACGGCATTCCTTATTAATAATTCAGCTAAGCAACGTAAACAAGTTCTTCTTATCGGTGAACAGGGAACTGCCAAAACGGTTATGATAAATGCTTATATGAGCCGTTATGATGCAGAGGTTCATCTATTTAAATCACTTAACTTTTCATCGGCTACTACTCCTAATATGTTTCAGGTAAGCACAATAAATTTGAGATTTATTGTCAAATGTACCTTGGGGCTTAAATCAGTGCTGCAAAATGGCATCTAAAGACCGACCTTCGTGTTTGAAGGTCTAATCAAGGCTTTTAGGCAGCCTCCACAATAATTTCCCGATAGTATTGCGCACACAGAACCAAACCATTATATGTCGCTGGTCCTGCCCCCTGGTGGGCAGTCTATGCCCAAATACCGGGAGTTTAAGAATCGCTCTTGTACAAATTTGTTCGTCAGATATATACAATTTTCGGTCAAGGGAAGCAACTTCTTCGCTCTCTCCGTCCGACATGTTGTGGTTTTAGTAAGAAATTACGCGCCTTTACAAACTTGCAAGGCCTAATTTAATTTGGTGTGAGACAGATATTTTCTGTTCTTTAACAGTATCATTGTAACAAATGTTATAATATACGTTATCCCGATGACAGTTTTCCACCTAAATATGCTTAAACTCCCATCCACTTGTACATAATACTCTGACACCTGACGCCCGCACTCAAGTTACAAAAGCGGTCCCAAGTAGGTTGCCCTTTGAATGCTGAAACCTGTGTCTAAAAGTAACTATTTGGCAAGACTGGAGTTTCAAAAATCTTAAATTAATTGTCATCGAATTACAAATTATTCGTGATTTCTAGGCATAAATAAAAAAACAAACAAATAAACAAATAAACAAACAAATAAACAAATAAACAAACAAATAAACAAATAAACAAATAAACAAATAAACAAATAAACAAATAAACAAATAAACAAATAAACAAATAAACAAATAAACAAATAAACAAATAAACAAATAAACAAATAAACAAATAAACAAATAAACAAATAAACAAATAAACAAATAAACAAATAAACAAATAAACAAATAAACAAATAAACAAATAAACAAATAAACAAATAAACAAATAAACAAATAAACAAATAAACAAATAAACAAATAAACAAATAAACAAATAAACAAATAAACAAATAAACAAATAAACAAATAAACAAATAAACAAATAAACAAATAAACAAATAAACAAATAAACAAATAAACAAATAAACAAATAAACAAATAAACAAATAAACAAATAAACAAATAAACAAATAAACAAATAAACAAATAAACAAATAAACAAATAAACAAATAAACAAATAAACAAATAAACAAATAAACAAATAAACAAATAAACAAATAAACAAATAAACAAATAAACAAATAAACAAATAAACAAATAAACAAATAAACAAATAAACAAATAAACAAATAAACAAATAAACAAATAAACAAATAAACAAATAAACAAATAAACAAATAAACAAATAAACACAAAAAGCCGTGTGGTTAGCGGTATAAAGAATACTACCACAGTCTGTCAGTACTTGTCGTAAGAGGCGACTAAACTGACACGCCGATGGATCGGCCCGAAGAGGTGTCCGGAACGGGTGGAACGTTTCTGACTGGCATTAACTGGGTTTTGGACAGGTGAATTCCTTTCCGGGACCCGCAAACCATGAGATGGGCATAGATAACCACGTGACTGTACATCCGATCAGAGACAACGACATGTCAAAAATAAAAGAAAAATATCATATATATGAGTGTGCAACCCGTTCGCGAAGAGCACCAGAGTGGCAGGGTCAAAGGAACAAAATAATGGTCTACGCAGTCTAGAGCAATGGCAAGCACTGCTGGCACTCCAGCAATTAATGGGTCAGGAAATTGCCAAATTGGTCAATATGCTGGCAGACTCCATAGACAGGATACGGGCATTATATGAACATACAACCCCACGACCAGCAGGCTAAAGAGGTCTGTAGATCCCCATCGCAAATATCTCCGCTGTTTTATGTAGCAGAACCAAAAATGAGGCAGGATAAGGTACCAACTTCGCAAATGAAGCGTAGTAAAAGTGAAGCTACCTCTAAACAAGCAGGACAAGCATCCGGAAAAAAAGCCATCCGCCCCGGGGAGGAGGCCTGGATACAGATAAAAATTAAAGTAGTAAGCCAAAGGCTAAGTGGCTAAGTAGAAGGCATTAGTAAATTGCTCAAGATCGTGGAGGCTCTTGGTTGGGAAGGCTCCCCCGACAGTTGACGCGGTAAATACAGTGGTCAGCATAGTTACCTAAACGATCGACGGTACCAGAATAGTACGGCGTGGTAACCTTGGACATCCCTGATGCCTTCAAGCAATTAGAAAAGCAGTGAAGCAGACAAAAGGACAATCAGACAAACAGACAGATAAATAGACAAACAGACAAAAAACACACAGACACACAAAGAGGTAGGCTATCTATATTCAATAGATCAAATTTCTGATCTCACCTAATCTCAAATAATGAAACACGCAAACAATCAAACATACAAACAATTAAACGCACAAACACACAAACAAACCGTGTGGTTAGCGGCTAAAGAATACTACCACAGTCCGTCAGTACTTGTCGTAAGAGGCGACTAAACTGACACGGCGATGGGTCGACCCGGAGAGGTGCCCGTAAGGCGTGGAACGATTCCGACTGCCATTAACTGGGTTTTGGCCTGGCATCGCAAACATCTCTGATGTTCCGTGTAGCGGAACCAAAAATGAGGCAGGATCCGAAAACGAGGCGTAGTTATAGTGAGCACCAGCGTCCGGAAAGAAGGCCACTCACCCCGGGGATGAGGCCTGGATAATAGTTAAAAATAAATGTAGTCAGCCAACAGCTCAACAGGCTATGAAGAAAGCCTTAGTAAATGAGAGGCAGTGACCTGATGCCATCACAATAGCTGCCAAGAGAATCAGCGCTACGCGGACGAGAAACGTAGCTCACTCGGAGCCGCTGTTGAAAAAAATCCAAAGGACTTAAAAAGATGAACTTCTGCAACTAAAGGACCATCGAACAAGCATTTGATGCTACTGCAAAGGTTCGAGCCAAGACCCACATAGTAATAATTAAGCACCCCCTATACACAAAGTCACCTCGAAATAAAAATTAGAAAGGCCCAAAAAAGAGAACTCAAAGTTCCCGATCTTCCGGTAGAAGATATAGTGCTGAGAGCAGCTTATGGTAACACGGAAATAGCGACTATCCAAATGTCTGCAAAGAGAGGCAGAGGATCGATGATTGGCTTAACTATGCTAAGCAGGGATTTGTATAGAGGTACTTGCTGGAAAGTTAGTGAAGAGGTTACTTTTAGCGACCACCAAGCTATCAACTTCAAAATCGAGTTATGAGACGGGACAAATCGCCGCAGGCCGAAGAGCTCTATACCCATGTGGAACGACCGCCTGCTCGACGATCATATGCTGTAAAAAACGCTGCCAAGGTCCCGGGTAGAATAAATATCCAAAAGATTTTCAGATGCTTGCGATGCCTCAATGCCAAGGAGAAGACCTAGCCCGCGTGGTCCCCTTTCTATTGGTAGAATCATGGAATTATGGAGTTGAGGAATCAGTACTTTCATGCGAATCCCCTGTCACAAAGAGCAAGAGGGCATCAAGAATTTCGCCCTAGCCTCCAGGAACTACGGAAAATTGTAACAGCTCTAAAGCGGGTCATCAAGGAAAGTAATGCCAAATGTTTCCAAAAACACTGCAAGGACGCCGATAAGGTAGTCACTAAAAAAATCCGGAGCCAGTCAACTGCCAACTGACATGTCCAATAGCCTGGAGGAAGATAGTCGAACCACTGCTCCCTGGCCATCCAGGCAGATCCACTCGCAGTTGCTTCACGACACAGAGTGTCCAAACAGAAAAACGGACAAACAGACAAATAGACAAACAGACAAACAAACAAACAGGAAAACACATAAACAAACAGATAGACAAACAGATAAACAAACAGAAGAAAAAAGAGAAGAAAAAACAGAAGAAAAAATAGACAAACAAACAGACAAACAAACAGACAAACAAACAGACAAACAAACAGACAAACAAACAGACAAACAAATAGACAAACAAATAGACAAACAAATAGACAAACCAATAGACAAACAAAGAGACAAACAAAGAGACAAACAAGCAGACAAACAAGCAGACAAACAAGCAGACAAACAAGCAGACAAACAAACACACAAACAAACATACACACAAACATACACACAAACATACACACAAACATACACACAAACATACACACAAACATACACACAAACATACACACAAACATACACACAAACATACACACAAACATACACACAAACATACACACAAACAGATAAACAAATACATACACAATCAGACACACAAATATACACACAAAGAGACAAACAAATATTCACACAAAGAGACAAACAAACGGACAAACAAACGGATAAACAAACAGATAAACAAACGGACAAACAGATTAACAAACAGACAATCAAACAGACAATCAAACAGACAATCAAACAGACAATCAAACAGACAATCAAACAGACAATCAAACAGACAATCAAACAGACAATCAAACAGACAATCAAACAGACAATCAAACAGACAATCAAACAGACATTCAAACAGACATTCAAACAGACAGACAATCAAACAGACAATCAAACAGACAGACAATCAAACAGACATTCAATCAAACAGACATTCAATCAAACAGACATTCAATCAAACAGACATTCAATCAAACAGACATTCAAACTGATAGACATTCAAACTGATAGACAAACAAACACACAGATAAACAAACACACAGATAAACAAACACACAGATAAACAAACAGACAAACAAACACACAGACAAACACACAGACAAACAATCACCCAGACAAACAAACACACAGACAAACAAACACACAGACAAACAAACGGACAAGCAAACACACGGACAAACAAACAAACCGATAAACAAACAGATAAACAAACAGACAATCAAACAGACAATCAAACAGACAATCAAACAGACATTCAAGCAAACACGCAGACAAACAAACACGCAGACAAACAAACACACAGACAAACAAACACACAGATAAACAAACAAAACAGATAAACAAACAAACACATTAACAAACAAACAGATAAACAAACAGACAAACAATCACACAGACAAACAATCACACAGACAAACAAACACACAGACAAACAAACAAACGGACAAACAAACGGACAAACAAACGGACAAACAAACGGATAAACAAACGGATAAACAAACAGACAATCAAACAGACAATCAAACAGACAATCAAATAGACAATCAAATAGACAATCAAACAGACAATCAAACAGACAATCAAACAGACAATCAAACAGACAATCAAACAGACAAACAAACACACAGACAAACAAACACACAGACAAACAAACGCACAGACAAACAAACACACAGACAAACAAACACACAGACAAACAAACACACAGACAAACAATCACACAGATAAACAATCACACAGATAAACAAACAAACAGATAAACAAATAAACAGATAAACAAATAAACAGATAAACAAACAGACAATCAAACAGACAATCAAACAGACAATCAAACAGACAATCAAACAAACAAGCAGACAAACAAACACACAGACAAACACACAGACAAACAATCACCCAGACAAACAAACACACAGACAAACAAACACACAGACAAACAAACGGACAAACAAACAAACGGACCAAGAAACAAACCGATAAACAAACAGATAAACAAACAGACAATCAAACAGACAATCAAACAGACAATCAAACAGACATTCAAGCAAACACGCAGACAAACAAACACGCAGACAAACAAACACACAGACAAACAAACACACAGATAAACAAACAAAACAGATAAACAAACAAACAGATTAACAAACAAACAGATTAACAAACAAACAGATAAACAAACACACAGACAAACAATCACACAGACAAACAACACACAGACAAACAAACACACAGACAATCAAACACACAGACAATCAAACACACAGACAATCAAACAGACAAACAATCAAACGGACAAACAAACAAACGGACAAACAAACAAACAGATAAACAAACAGATAAACAAACAGATAAACAAACAGATAAACAAACAGACAATCAAACAGACAATCAAACAGACAATCAAACAGACAATCAAACAGACAATCAAACAGACAATCAAACAGACAATCAAACAGACATTCAATCAAACAGACATTCAAACAAACAGACATTCAAACAAACAGACATTCAAACAAACAGACATTCAAACAAACAGACATTCAAACAAACAGACATTCAAACAAACAGACATTCAAACAAACAGACATTCAAACAAACAGACATTCAAACAAACAGACATTCAAACAAACACACAGACAAACAAACACACAGACAAACAAACACACAGACAAACAAACACACAGACAAACAAACACACAGACAAACAAACAAACAGATAAACAAACAAACAGATAAACAAACAAACAGATAAACAAACAAACAGATAAACAAACAAACAATCAAACAGACAATCAAACAGACAATCAAACAGACAATCAAACAGACAAACAAGCAGACAAACAAACACACCAGACAAACAAACACACCAGACAAACAAACACACAGACAAACAAACGGACAAACGGATAAACAAACGGACAAACGGATAAACAAACGGATAAACAAACAGATAAAGAAACAGACAATCAAACAGACAATCAAACAGACAATCAAATAGACAATCAAACAGACAATCAAACAGACAAACAAGCAGACAATCAAACACACAGACAATCAAACAGACAAACAAACACACAGACAAACAAACACACAGACAAACAAACGGACAAACAAACGGATAAAAAAACGGATAAAAAAACAGATAAACAAACGGATAAACAAACGGATAATCAAACGGATAAACAAACAGACAATCAAACAGACAATCAAACACACAGACAATCAAACAGACAAACAAACACACAGACAAACAAACACACAGACAAACAAACAAACGGACAAACAAACGGATAAAAAAAACGGATAAAAAAAACGGATAAACAAACGGATAAACAAACGGATAAACAAACGGATAAACAAACAGACAATCAAACAGACAATCAAACAGACAATCAAACAGACAATCAAACAGACAATCAAACAGACAATCAAACAGACAATCAAACAGACAAACAAGAAGACAAACAAGAAGAGAATCACAGACAGAGAACAAGCAGAGAATCACAGAAGATCACAGACAGAGAATCAAACAGACATTCAAACAGACATTCAAACAGACATTCAAACAGACAGACAATCAAACAGACAGACAATCAAACAGACAAACAAACACACAGATAAACACACAGATAAACAAACGGATAAACAAACGGACAAACAAACAGATAAACAAACAGACAATCAAACAGACAATCAAACAGACAATCAAACAGACAATCAAACAGACAATCAAACGGACAATCAAACAGACAATCAAACAGACAATCAAACAGACAATCAAACAGACAATCAAACAGACAATCAAACAGACAATCAAACAGACAATCAAACATACAATCAAACAGATAATCAAACAGACAATCAAACAGACAATCAAACAGACAATCAAACGGACAATCAAACAGACAATCAAACAGACAATCAAACAGACAATCAAACAGACAATCAAACAGACAATCAAACAGACAAACAAGCAGACAATCAAACAGACAATCAAACAGACAAACAAGCAGACAATCAAACACACAGACAAACAAGCAGACAATCAAACACACAGACAATCAAACACACAGACAAACAAACGGACAAACAAACAAACGGACAAACAAACGGACAAAGAAACGGACAAACAAACAGATAAACAAACAGATAAACAAACAGACAATCAAACAGACAATCAAACAGACAATCAAACAGACAATCAAACGGACAATCAAACAGACAATCAAACAGACAATCAAACAGACAATCAAACAGACAATCAAACAGACAATCAAACGGACAATCAAACAGACAATCAAACAGACAATCAAACAGACAAACAAACAGACAAACAAACAGACAATCAAACAGACAATCAAACAGACATTCAAACAGACATTCAAACAGACATTCAAACAGACATTCAAACAGACAGACAAACAAACACACAGACAAACAAACACACAGACAAACAAACACACAGCCAAACAAACGGACAAACACACAAACCGATAAACAAACAGATAAACAAACAGACAATCAAACAGACAATCAAACAGACAATCAAACAGACAATCAAACAGACATTCAAACAGACATTCAAACAAACACGCAGACAAACAAACACACAGACAAACAAACACACAGATAAACAAACACACAGATAAACAATCACACAGATAAACAATCACACAGATAAACAAACAAACAGATAAACAAATAAACAGACAATCAAACAGACAATCAAACAGACAATCAAACAGACAAACAAGCAGACAATCAAACACACAGACAAACAAACACACAGAAAAACAAACACACAGACAAACAAACGGACAAACAAACAAACGGACAAACACACAAACCGATAAACAAACAGATAAACAAACAGACAATCAAACAGACAATCAAACAGACAATCAAACAGACAATCAAACAGACATTCAAACAAACACGCAGACAAACAAACACACAGACAAACAAACACACAGATAAACAAACACACAGATAAACAAACACGCAGATAAACAAACAAACAGATAAACAAACAAACAGATTAACAAACAAACAGATTAACAAACAAACAGATTAACAAACAAACAGATTAACAAACAAACAGATTAACAAACAGACAAACAATCACACAGACAAACAATCACACAGACAAACAAACACACAGACAAACAAACACACAGACAAACAAACACACAGACAAACAAACGGACAAACAAACAAACGGACAAACAAACAAACTGACAAACAAACAGATAAACAAACAGATAAACAAACAGACAATCAAACAGACAATCAAACAGACATTCAAACAAACAGACATTCAAACAAACAGACATTCAAACAAACAGACATTCAAACAAACAGACATTCAAACAAACAGCCATTCAAACAAACAGCCATTCAAACAAACACACAGACAAACAAACAAACAGATAAACAAACAAACAGATAAACAAACAAACAGATAAACAAACAGACAATCAAACAGACAATCAAACAGACAATCAAAAAGACAAACAAGCAGACAATCAAACACACAGACAAACACACAGACAAACAAACAGACAAACAAACACACAGACAAACAAACACACAGACAAACAAACAAACGGACAAACAAACGGATAAAAAAACAGATAAACAAACGGATAAACAAACAGACAATCAAACAGACAATCAAACAGACAATCAAACAGACAATCAAACAGACAATCAAACAGACAATCAAACAGACAATCAAACAGACAAACAAGCAGACAATCAAACACACAGACAACCAAACACACAGACAATCAAACAGACAAACAAACACACAGACAAACAAACACACAGACAAACAAACAAACGGACAAACAAACGGATAAAAAAACAGATAAACAAACGGATAAACAAACAGACAATCAAACAGACAATCAAACAGACAATCAAACAGACAATCAAACAGACAATCAAACAGACAATCAAACAGACAATCAAACAGACAATCAAACAGACAAACAAGCAGACAATCAAACAGACAATCAAACAGACAATCAAACAGACAATCAAACAGACAATCAAACAGACAATCAAACAGACAATCAAACAGACAATCAAACAGACAATCAAACAGACAATCAAACAGACAATCAAACAGACAATCAAACAGACAATCAAACAGACAATCAAACAGACAATCAAACAGACAAACAAGCAGACAATCAAACACACAGACAATCAAACACACAGACAATCAAACAGACAAACAAACACACAGACAAACAAACACACAGACAAACAAACAAACGGACAAACAAACGGATAAAAAAACAGATAAACAAACGGATAAACAAACAGACAATCAAACAGACAATCAAACAGACAATCAAACAGACAATCAAACAGACATTCAAACAAACACACAGGCAAACAAACACACAGACAAACAAACACACAGACAAACATACAGACAAACAAACAAACAGACAAACAAACACACAGACAAACAAACACACAGACAAACAAACACACAGACAAACAGACACACAGACAAACCAACACACAGACAAACAAACGGATAATCAAACAGATAAAGAAACAAACAATCAAACAGACAATCAAACAGACAAACAAAGAGACAAACAAAGAGACAAACAAAGAGACAAACAAGCAGACAAACAAGCAGACAAACAAGCAGACAAACAAGCAGACAAACAAGCAGACAAACAAACACACAAACAAACATACACACAAACATACACACAAACATACACACAAACATACACACAAACATACACACAAACATACACACAAACATACACACAAACATACACACAAACATACACACACACATACACACAAACATACACACAAACATACACACAAACATACACACAAACAGATAAACAAATACATACACAATCAGACACACAAATATACACACAAAGAGACAAACAAATGTTCACACAAAGAGACAAACAAATATTCACACAAAGAGACAAACAAACGGACAAACAAACGGATAAACAAACAGATAAACAAACGGACAAACAGATTAACAAACAGACAATCAAACAGACAATCAAACAGACAATCAAACAGACAATCAAACAGACAATCAAACAGACAATCAAACAGACAATCAAACAGACAATCAAACAGACAATCAAACAGACAATCAAACAGACAATCAAACAGACAATCAAACAGACAATCAAACAGACAATCAAACAGACAATCAAACAGACAATCAAACAGACAATCAAACAGACATTCAAACAGACAGACAATCAAACAGACAGACAATCAAACAGACAGACAATCAAACAGACAGACAATCAAACAGACAGACAATCAAACAGACATTCAATCAAACAGACATTCAATCAAACAGACATTCAATCAAACAGACATTCAATCAAACAGACATTCAAACTGATAGACAAACAAACACACAGATAAACAAACACACAGATAAACAAACACACAGATAAACAAACACACAGATAAACAAACACACAGATAAACAAACAGACAATCAAACAGACAAACAATCAAACAGACAAACAAACAAACGGACAAACGGACAAACAAACGGACAAACAAACGGACAAACAAACGGACAAACAAACGGATAAACAAACAGACAATCAAACAGACAATCAAACAGACAATCAAACAGACAATCAAACAGACAATCAAACAGACAATCAAACAGACAATCAAACAGACAATCAAATAGACAATCAAATAGACAATCAAACAGACAATCAAACAAACAGACAAACAAACAGACAAACAATCAAACAGACAAACAAACACACAGACAAACAAACACACAGACAAACAAACACACAGACAAACAAACACACAGACAAACAAACACACAGACAAACAAACACACAGACAAACAAACACACAGACAAACAATCACACAGATAAACAATCACACAGATAAACAATCACACAGATAAACAAACAAACAGATAAACAAATAAACAGACAATCAAACAGACAATCAAACAGACAATCAAACAGACAATCAAACAGACAATCAAACAGACAATCAAACAGACAAACAAGCAGACAATCAAACACACAGACAAACACACAGACAAACAATCACCCAGACAAACAAACACACAGACAAACAAACGGACAAACAAACAAACGGACAAACAAACAAACGGACAAACAAACAAACGGACAAACAAACAAACGGACAAACAAACAAACAGATAAACAAACAGACAATCAAACAGACAATCAAACAGACAATCAAACAGACATTCAAGCAAACACGCAGACAAACAAACACACAGACAAACAAACACACAGATAAACAAACACACAGATAAACAAACAAAACAGATAAACAAACAAACAGATTAACAAACAAACAGATTAACAAACAAACAGATAAACAAACAGACAAACAATCACACAGACAAACAATCACACAGACAAACAATCACACAGACAAACAATCACACAGACAAACAAACACACAGACAAACAAACACACAGACAATCAAACACACAGACAATCAAACACACAGACAATCATACACACAGACAATCAAACGGACAAACAAACAAACGGACAAACAAACAAACAGATAAACAAACAGATAAACAAACAGATAAACAAACAGATAAACAAACAGACAATCAAACAGACAATCAAACAGACAATCAAACAGACAATCAAACAGACAATCAAACAGACAATCAAACAGACATTCAATCAAACAGACATTCAATCAAACAGACATTCAAACAAACAGACATTCAAACAAACAGACATTCAAACAAACAGACATTCAAACAAACAGACATTCAAACAAACAGACATTCAAACAAACAGACATTCAAACAAACAGACATTCAAACAAACAGACATTCAAACAAACAGACATTCAAACAAACAGACATTCAAACAAACAGACATTCAAACAAACAGACATTCAAACAAACAGACATTCAAACAAACAGACATTCAAACAAACAGACATTCAAACAAACAGACATTCAAACAAACAGACATTCAAACAAACAAACAGACAATCAAACAGACAATCAAACAGACAATCAAACAGACAATCAAACAGACAATCAAACAGACAATCAAACACACAGACAAACAAACACACCAGACAAACAAACACACAGACAAACAAACACACCAGACAAACAAACACAGAGACAAACAAACAAACGGATAAAAAAACGGATAAAAAAACGGATAAAAACGGATAAAAAACGGATAAAAAAACAGACAAACAAACGGACAAACGGATAAACAAACAGATAAACAAACAGATAAAGAAACAGACAATCAAACAGACAATCAAACAGACAATCAAACAGACAATCAAACAGACAATCAAACAGACAAACAAGCATACAATCAAACACACAGACAATCAAACAGACAAACAAACACACAGACAAACAAACACACAGACAAACAAACAAACGGACAAACAAACAAACGGATAAAAAAACGGATAAAAAAACAGATAAACAAACGGATAAACAAACGGATAAACAAACGGATAAACAAACGGATAATCAAACGGATAAACAAACAGACAATCAAACAGACAATCAAACAGACAATCAAACAGACAATCAAACAGACAATCAAACAGACATTCAATCAAACAGATATTCAATCAAACAGACATTCAAACAAACAGACATTCAAACAAACAGACATTCAAACAAACAGACATTCAAACAAACAGACATTCAAACAAACAGACATTCAAACAAACAGACATTCAAACAAACAGACATTCAAACAAACAGACATTCAAACAAACAGACATTCAAACAAACAGACATTCAAACAAACAGACATTCAAACAAACAGACATTCAAACAAACAGACATTCAAACAAACAGACATTCAAACAAACAGACATTCAAACAAACAGACATTCAAACAAACAGACATTCAAACAAACAGACATTCAAACAAACACACAGACAAACAAACAAACAGATAAACAAACAAACAGATAAACAAACAGACAATCAAACAGACAATCAAACACACAGACAAACAAACACACAGACAAACAAACACACCAGACAAACAAACACACAGACAAACAAACACACAGACAAACAAACACACAGACAAACAAACACACAGACAAACAAACAAACGGATAAAAAAACGGATTAAAAAAACGGATAAAAACGGATAAAAAACGGATAAAAAAACAGACAAACAAACGGACAAACGGATAAACAAACAGATAAACAAACAGATAAAGAAACAGACAATCAAACAGACAATCAAACAGACAATCAAACAGACAATCAAACAGACAAACAAGCAGACAATCAAACACACAGACAATCAAACAGACAAACAAACACACAGACAAACAAACACACAGACAAACAAACAAACGGACAAACAAACAAACGGATAAAAAAACGGATAAAAAAACAGATAAACAAACGGATAAACAAACGGATAAACAAACGGATAAACAAACGGATAATCAAACGGATAAACAAACAGACAATCAAACAGACAATCAAACACACAGACAATCAAACAGACAAGCAAACAGACAATCAAACAGACAATCAAACAGACAAACAAGAAGACAATCAAACAGAGAATCAAACAGACAGAGAATCAAACAGACAGAGAATCAAACAGACATTCAAACAGACATTCAAACAGACATTCAAACAGACAGACAATCAAACAGACAAGCAAACAGACAATCAAACAGACAATCAAACAGACAATCAAACAGACAATCAAACAGACAATCAAACAGACAAACAAGAAGACAATCAAACAGAGAATCAAACAGACAGAGAATAAAAGAAGAGAATCAAAAGACATTCAAACAGACATTCAAACAGACATTCAAACAGACAGACAATCAAACAGACAAGCAAACAGACAATCAAACAGACAATCAAACAGACAATCAAACAGACAATCAAACAGACAATCAAACAGACAAACAAGAAGACAATCAAACAGAGAATCAAACAGACAGAGAATCAAACAGACAGAGAATCAAACAGACAAGCAAACAGACAATCAAACAGAGAATCAAACACACAGACAAGCAAACAGACAAGCAAACAGACAATCAAACAGACAATCAAACAGACAATCAAACAGACAATCAAACAGACAATCAAACAGACAATCAAACAGACAAACAAGAAGACAATCAAACAGAGAATCAAACAGACAGAGAATCAAACAGACAGAGAATCAAACAGACAAGCAAACAGACAATCAAACAGACAATCAAACAGACAATCAAACAGACAATCAAACAAACACGCAGACAAACAAACACACAGACAAACAAACACACAGATAAACAAACACACAGATAAACAAACACGCAGATAAACAAACAAACAGATAAACAAACAAACAGATTAACAAACAAACAGATTAACAAACAGACAAACAATCACACAGACAAACAATCACACAGACAAACAAACACACAGACAAACAAACGGACAAACAAACAAACGGACAAACTGAGAATCAAACAGCCATTCAAACAAACACACAGGCAAACAAACACACAGACAAACAAACACACAGACAAACAGACACACAGACAAACAAACGGATAATCAAACAGATAAAGAAACAGACAATCAAACAGACAAACAAACAGACAAACAAACAGACAAACAAGCAGACAATCAAACACACAGACAAACACACAGACAAACACACAGACAAACAAACACACAGACAAACAAACACACAGACAAACAAACGGATAAAGAAACAGACAATCAAACAGACAATCAAACAGACAATCAAACAGACAATCAAACAGACAATCAAACAGACAATCAAACAGACAATCAAACAGACAATCAAACAGACAATCAAACAGACAATCAAACAGACAAACAAGAAGACAATCAAACAGAGAATCAAACAGACAGAGAATCAAACAGACAGAGAATCAAACAGACAGAGAATCAAACAGACAAGCAAACAGACAATCAAACAGAGAATCAAACACACAGACAAGCAAACAGACAAGCAAACAGACAAGCAAACAGACAATCAAACAGACAATCAAACAGACAATCAAACAGACAATCAAACAGAGAATCAAACAGACAGAGAATCAAACAGACAGAGAATCAAACAGACAGAGAATCAAACAGACAGAGAATCAAACAGACAGAGAATCAAACAGACATTCAAACAGACATTCAAACAGACATTCAAACAGACAGACAATCAAACAGACATTCAAACAGACAGACAATCAAACAGACAAACAAACACACAGATATACACACAGATAAACAAACGGACAAACAAACAGATAAACAAACAGACAATCAAACAGACAATCAAACAGACAATCAAACAGACAATCAAACGGACAATCAAACAGACAATCAAACAGACAATCAAACAATCAAACAGACAATCAAACAGACAATCAAACAATCAAACACACAGACAAACAAGCAGACAAACAAACACACAGACAATCAAACACACAGACAAACAAGCGGACAAACAAACGGACAAACAAACGGACAAACAAACGGACAAACAAACGGACAAACAAACGGACAAACAAACGGACAAACAAACGGACAAACAAACAGATAAACAAACAGATAAACAAACAGACAATCAAACAGACAATCAAACAGACAATCAAACAGACAATCAAACAGACAATCAAACAGACAATCAAACGGACAATCAAACAGACAATCAAACAGACAATCAAACAGACAATCAAACAGACAATCAAACAGACAATCAAACAGACAATCAAACAGACAAACAAGCAGACAATCAAACAGACATTCAAACAGACAGACAATCAAACAGACAGACAATCAAACAGACAGACAATCAAACAGACAGACAATCAAACAGACAGACAATCAAACAGACAGACAATCAAACAGACAAACAAACACACAGATAAACAAACACACAGATAAACAAACACACAGATAAACAAACACACAGATAAACAAACACACAGATAAACAAACACACAGATAAACAATCACACAGATAAACAATCACACAGATAAACAAATAAACAGACAATCAAACAGACAATCAAACAGACAATCAAACAGACAATCAAACAGACAATCAAACAGACAATCAAACAGACAATCAAACAGACAATCAAACAGACAATCAAACAGACAATCAAACAGACAATCAAACAGACAATCAAACAGACAATCAAACAGACAATCAAACAGACAATCAAACAGACAATCAAACAGACAATCAAACAGACAGACAATCAAACACACAGACAATCATACACACAGACAATCAAACGGACAAACAAACAAACGGACAAACAAACAAACGGACAAACAAACAAACGGACAAACAAACAAACGGACAAACAAACAAACAGACAATCAAACAGACAATCAAACAGACAATCAAACAGACAATCAAACAGACAATCAAACAAACACGCAGACAAACAAACACACAGACAAACAAACACACAGATAAACAAACACACAGATAAACAAACACGCAGATAAACAAACAAACAGATAAACAAACAAACAGATTAACAAACAAACAGATTAACAAACAGACAAACAATCACACAGACAAACAATCACACAGACAAACAAACACACAGACAAACAAACGGACAAACAAACAAACGGACAAACTGAGAATCAAACAGCCATTCAAACAAACACACAGGCAAACAAACACACAGACAAACAAACACACAGACAAACAGACACACAGACAAACAAACGGATAATCAAACAGATAAAGAAACAGACAATCAAACAGACAAACAAACAGACAAACAAACAGACAAACAAGCAGACAATCAAACACACAGACAAACACACAGACAAACACACAGACAAACAAACACACAGACAAACAAACACACAGACAAACAAACGGATAAAGAAACAGACAATCAAACAGACAATCAAACAGACAATCAAACAGACAATCAAACAGACAATCAAACAGACAATCAAACAGACAATCAAACAGACAATCAAACAGACATTCAAACAGACATTCAAACAGACATTCAAACAGACATTCAAACAGACATTCAAACAGACATTCAAACAGACATTCAAACAGACAGACATTCAAACAGACAGACAATCAAACAGACATTCAAACAGACAGACATTCAAACAGACAGACAATCAAACAGACAGACAATCAAACAGACAGACAATCAAACAGACAGACATTCAAACAGACAGACATTCAAACAGACAGACATTCAAACAGACAGACATTCAAACAGACAGACATTCAAACAGACAGACATTCAAACAGACAGACATTCAAACAGACAGACATTCAAACAGACAGACATTCAAACAGACAGACATTCAAACAGACAGACAATCAAACAGACAGACAATCAAACAGACAGACAATCAAACAGACAGACATTCAAACAGACAGACATTCAAACAGACAGACATTCAAACAGACAGACATTCAAACAGACAGACATTCAAACAGACAGACATTCAAACAGACAGACATTCAAACAGACAGACATTCAAACAGACAGACATTCAAACAGACAGACATTCAAACAGACAGACATTCAAACAGACAGACATTCAAACAGACAGACATTCAAACAGACAGACATTCAAACAGACAGACATTCAAACAGACAGACATTCAAACAGACAGACAATCAAACAGACAGACAATCAAACAGACAGACAATCAAACAGACAGACATTCAAACAAACAGACATTCAAACAAACAGACATTCAAACAGACAGACAATCAAACGGATAAACAAATAAACGGATAAACAAATAAACGGATAAACAAATAAACGGATAAACAAATAAACAAATAAACAAATAAACAAATAAACAAATAAACAAATAAACAAATAAACAAATAAACAAATAAACAAATAAACAAATAAACAAATAAACAAATAAACAAATAAACAAATAAACAAATAAACAAATAAACAAATAAACAAATAAACAAATAAACAAATAAACAAATAAACAAATAAACAAATAAACAAATAAACAAATAAACAAATAAACAAATAAACAAATAAACAAATAAACAAATAAACAAATAAACAAATAAACAAATAAACAAATAAACAAATAAACAAATAAACAAATAAACAAATAAACAAATAAACAAATAAACAAATAAACAAATAAACAAATAAACAAATAAACAAAAAAACAAATAAACAAATAAACAAATAAACAAATAAACAAATAAACAAATAAACAAATAAACAAATAAACAAATAAACAAATAAACAAATAAACAAATAAACAAATAAACAAATAAACAAATAAACAAATAAACAAATAAACAAATAAACAAATAAACAAATAAACAAATAAACACAAAAAGCCGTGTGGTTAGCGGTATAAAGAATACTACCACAGTCTGTCAGTACTTGTCGTAAGAGGCGACTAAACTGACACGCCGATGGATCGGCCCGAAGAGGTGTCCGGAACGGGTGGAACGTTTCTGACTGGCATTAACTGGGTTTTGGACAGGTGAATTCCTTTCCCTGACCCGCAAACCATGAGATGGGCATAGATAACCACGTGACTGTACATCCGATCAGAGACAACGACATGTCAAAAATAAAAGAAAAATATCATATATATGAGTGTGCAACCCGTTCGCGAAGAGCACCAGAGTGGCAGGGTCAAAGGAACAAAATAATGGTCTACGCAGTCTAGAGCAATGGCAAGCACTGCTGGCACTCCAGCAATTAATGGGTCAGGAAATTGCCAAATTGGTCAATATGCTGGCAGACTCCATAGACAGGATACGGGCATTATATGAACATACAACCCCACGACCAGCAGGCTAAAGAGGTCTGTAGATCCCCATCGCAAATATCTCCGCTGTTTTATGTAGCAGAACCAAAAATGAGGCAGGATAAGGTACCAACTTCGCAAATGAAGCGTAGTAAAAGTGAAGCTACCTCTAAACAAGCAGGACAAGCATCCGGAAAAAAAGCCATCCGCCCCGGGGAGGAGGCCTGGATACAGATAAAAATTAAAGTAGTAAGCCAAAGGCTAAGTGGCTAAGTAGAAGGCATTAGTAAATTGCTCAAGATCGTGGAGGCTCTTGGTTGGGAAGGCTCCCCCGACAGTTGACGCGGTAAATACAGTGGTCAGCATAGTTACCTAAACGATCGACGGTACCAGAATAGTACGGCGTGGTAACCTTGGACATCCCTGATGCCTTCAAGCAATTAGAAAAGCAGTGAAGCAGACAAAAGGACAATCAGACAAACAGACAGATAAATAGACAAACAGACAAAAAACACACAGACACACAAAGAGGTAGGCTATCTATATTCAATAGATCAAATTTCTGATCTCACCTAATCTCAAATAATGAAACACGCAAACAATCAAACATACAAACAATTAAACGCACAAACACACAAACAAACCGTGTGGTTAGCGGCTAAAGAATACTACCACAGTCCGTCAGTACTTGTCGTAAGAGGCGACTAAACTGACACGGCGATGGGTCGACCCGGAGAGGTGCCCGTAAGGCGTGGAACGATTCCGACTGCCATTAACTGGGTTTTGGCCTGGCATCGCAAACATCTCTGATGTTCCGTGTAGCGGAACCAAAAATGAGGCAGGATCCGAAAACGAGGCGTAGTTATAGTGAGCACCAGCGTCCGGAAAGAAGGCCACTCACCCCGGGGATGAGGCCTGGATAATAGTTAAAAATAAATGTAGTCAGCCAACAGCTCAACAGGCTATGAAGAAAGCCTTAGTAAATGAGAGGCAGTGACCTGATGCCATCACAATAGCTGCCAAGAGAATCAGCGCTACGCGGACGAGAAACGTAGCTCACTCGGAGCCGCTGTTGAAAAAAATCCAAAGGACTTAAAAAGATGAACTTCTGCAACTAAAGGACCATCGAACAAGCATTTGATGCTACTGCAAAGGTTCGAGCCAAGACCCACATAGTAATAATTAAGCACCCCCTATACACAAAGTCACCTCGAAATAAAAATTAGAAAGGCCCAAAAAAGAGAACTCAAAGTTCCCGATCTTCCGGTAGAAGATATAGTGCTGAGAGCAGCTTATGGTAACACGGAAATAGCGACTATCCAAATGTCTGCAAAGAGAGGCAGAGGATCGATGATTGGCTTAACTATGCTAAGCAGGGATTTGTATAGAGGTACTTGCTGGAAAGTTAGTGAAGAGGTTACTTTTAGCGACCACCAAGCTATCAACTTCAAAATCGAGTTATGAGACGGGACAAATCGCCGCAGGCCGAAGAGCTCTATACCCATGTGGAACGACCGCCTGCTCGACGATCATATGCTGTAAAAAACGCTGCCAAGGTCCCGGGTAGAATAAATATCCAAAAGATTTTCAGATGCTTGCGATGCCTCAATGCCAAGGAGAAGACCTAGCCCGCGTGGTCCCCTTTCTATTGGTAGAATCATGGAATTATGGAGTTGAGGAATCAGTACTTTCATGCGAATCCCCTGTCACAAAGAGCAAGAGGGCATCAAGAATTTCGCCCTAGCCTCCAGGAACTACGGAAAATTGTAACAGCTCTAAAGCGGGTCATCAAGGAAAGTAATGCCAAATGTTTCCAAAAACACTGCAAGGACGCCGATAAGGTAGTCACTAAAAAAATCCGGAGCCAGTCAACTGCCAACTGACATGTCCAATAGCCTGGAGGAAGATAGTCGAACCACTGCTCCCTGGCCATCCAGGCAGATCCACTCGCAGTTGCTTCACGACACAGAGTGTCCAAACAGACAAACAAACAGAAAAACGGACAAATAGACAACCAGACACACAAACAGAACGCAAAACAGCCAACCAAGTAGACAAACAAACAGACAAACAAACAGACAAACAATTAGACAAACAAACAGACAAACAAACAGACAAACACACAGACAAACACACAGACAAACAGACAATAAAACACACAAACAAACACACAAACAAACACACAAACAAACACACAAACAAACACACAGACAAACACACAGACAAACACACAGACAAACACACAGACAAACACACAGACAAACACACAGACAAACACACAGACAAACACACAGACAAACACACAGACAAACACACAGACAAACACACAGACAAACACACAGACAAACACACAGATAAACACACAGACAAACACACAAACAAACACACAAACAAACACACAGACAAACACACAGACAAACACACAGACAAAAACACAGACAAACACACAGACAAACACACAGACAAACACACAGACAAACACACAGACAAACACACAGACAAACACACAGACAAACACACAGACAATCACACAGACAATCACACAGACAAACACACAGACAAACACACAGACAAACACACAGACAAACACACAGACAAACACACAGACAAACACACAGACAATCAAACAGACAATCAAACAGACAATCAAACAGACAGATAAACAAACGGATAAACAAACGGATAAACAAACGGATAAACAAACAGATAAACAAACAGATAAACAAACAGATAAACAAACAGACAATCAAACAGACAATCAAACAGACAATCAAACAGACAATCAAACAGACAATCAAACAGACAATCAAACAGACAATCAAACAGACAATCAAACAGACAATCAAACAGACAATCAAACAGACAATCAAACAGACAATCAAACAGACAATCAAACAGACAATCAAACAGACAATCAAACAGACAAACACACAGACAAACACACAGACAAACACACAGACAAACACACAGACAAACACACAGACAAACACACAGACAAACACACAGACAAACACACAGACAAACACACAGACAAACACACAGACAAACACACAGACAAACACACAGACAAACACACAGACAAACACACAGACAAACACACAGACAAACACACAGACAAACACACAGACAAACACACAGACAAACACACAGACAAACACACAGACAAACACACAGACAAACACACAGACAATCAAACAGACAATCAAACAGACAATCAAACAGACAATCAAACAGACAATCAAACAGACAATCAAACAGACAATCAAACAGACAATCAAACAGACAAACACACAGACAAACACACAGACAAACACACAGACAAACACACAGACAAACACACAGACAAACAGACAATAAAACACACAAACAGACACACAAACAGACACACAAACAGACACACAAACAGATACACAAACAGATACACAAACAGACAGACAAACAGATACACAAACAGACAGACAAACAGACACACAAACAGACAGACAGACCAGACAGACAGACCAGACAGACAGACCAGACAGACCAGACAGACAGACCAGACAGACAGACCAGACAGACAGACCAGACAGACAGACCAGACAGACAGACCAGACAGACAGACCAGACAGACAGACCAGACAGACAGACCAGACAGACAGATCAGACAGACAGATCAGACAGACAGACCAGACAGACAGACCAGACAGACAGACCAGACAGACAGACCAGACAGACAGACCAGACAGACAGACCAGACAGACAGACCAGACAGACAGACCAGACAGACAGACCAGACAGACAGACCAGACAGACAGACCAGACAGACAGACAGACACACAAACAGACACACAAACAGACACACAAACAGACACACAAACAGACACACAAACAGACACACAAACAGACACACAAACAGACACACAAACAGACACACAAACAGACACACAAACAGACACACAAACAGATACACAAACAGACAGACAAACAGACACACAAACAGACACACAAACAGACACACAAACAGACACACAAACAGACAGACAGACCAGACAGACAGACCAGACAGACAGACCAGACAGACAGACCAGACAGACAGACCAGACAGACAGACCAGACAGACAGACCAGACAGACAGACCAGACAGACAGACCAGACAGACAGACCAGACAGACAGACCAGACAGACAGACCAGACAGACAGACCAGACACACAAACAGACACACAAACAGACACACAAACAGACACACAAACAGACACACAAACAGACACACAAACAGACACACAAACAGACACACAAACAGACACACAAACAGACACACAAACAGACACACAAACAGACACACAAACAGACACACAAACAGACACACAAACAGACACACAAACAGACACACAAACAGACACACAAACAGACACACAAACAGACAGACAAACAGACACACAAACAGACAGACAAACAGACACACAAACAGACACACAAACAGACACACAAACAGACACACAAACAGACACACAAACAGACACACAAACAGACACACAAACAGACACACAAACAGACACACAAACAGACACACAAACAGACACACAAACAGACACACAAACAGACACACAAACAGACACACAAACAGACACACAAACAGACACACAAACAGACACACAAACAGACAGACAAACAGACAGACAAACAGACAGACAAACAGACAGACAGACAAACAGACAGACAGACCAGACAGACAGACCAGACAGACAGACCAGACAGACAGACCAGACAGACAGACCAGACAGACAGACCAGACAGACAGACCAGACAGACAGACCAGACAGACAGACCAGACAAACAGACAGACCAGACAAACAGACAGACCAGACAAACAGACAGACCAGACAGACAGACCAGACAGACAGACCAGACAGACAGACCAGACAGACAGACCAGACAGACAGACCAGACAGACAGACCAGACAGACAGACCAGACAGACAGACCAGACAGACAAACAGACACACAATAAGACACACAAACAGACACACAATCAACCACACTGACAATCAAACACACTGACAATCAAACACACAGACAATCAAACAGACACACAAACAGACACACAAACAGACACACAAACAGACACACAAACAGACACACAAACAGACACACAGATAGACACACAGATAGACTCACAAACAGACACACAAACAGACACACAAACAGACACACAGATAGACTCACAAACAGACACACAGATAGACACACAGATAGACACACAGATAGACACACAGATAGACACACAGATAGACACACAGATAGACACACAGATAGACACACAGATAGACACACAGATAGACACACAGATAGACACACAGATAGACACACAGACTCACAGATAGACACACAGATAGACAGATAGACACACAGACTCACAGATAGACACACAGATAGACACACAGATAGACACACAGATAGACACACAGATAGACACACAGATAGACACACAGATAGACACACAGATAGACACACAAACAGACACACAAACAGACACACAAACAGACACACAAACAGACACACAAACAGACACACAAACAGACACACAAACAGACACACAAACAGACACACAAACAGACACACAAACAGACACACAAACAGACACACAAACAGACACACAAACAGACACACAAACAGACACACAAACAGACACACAAACAGACACACAAACAGACACACAAACAGACACACAAACAGACACACAAACAGACACACAAACAGACACACAAACAGACACACAAACAGACACACAAACAGACACACAAACAGACACACAAACAGACACACAAACAGACACACAAACAGACACACAAACAGACACACAAACAGACACACAAACAGACACACAAACAGACAAACAGACAGACAGACCAGACAAACAGACAGACAGACCAGACAGACCAGACAGAACAGACCAGACAGACAGACCAGACAGAACAGACAGAACAGACAGACAGACCAGACAGAACAGACCAGACAGACAGACCAGACAGACAGACCAGACAGACAGACCAGACAGACAGACCAGACAGACAGACCAGACAGACACACAAACAGACACACAAACAGACACACAAACAGACAGACAGACCAGACAAACAGACAGAACAGACCAGACAAACAGACAGACAGACCAGACAGACCAGACAGAACAGACCAGACAGACAGACCAGACAGAACAGACCAGACAGACAGACCAGACAGACAGACCAGACAGACAGACCAGACAGACAGACCAGACAGACAGACCAGACAGACAGACCAGACAGACAGACCAGACAGACAGACCAGACAGACAGACCAGACAGACAGACCAGACAGACAGACCAGACAGACAAACAGACACACAAACAGACACACAAACAGACACACAATAAGACACACAAACACACAGACAATCAACCACACTGACAATCAAACACACAGACAATCAACCACACTGACAATCAACCACACTGACAATCAAACACACAGACAATCAAACACACAGACAATCAAACACACAGACAATCAAACAGACACAAAAACAGACACACAAACAGACACACAAACAGACACACAAACAGACACACAAACAGACACACAAACAGACACACAAACAGACACACAGATAGACACACAGATAGACACACAGATAGACACACAGATAGACTCACAAACAGACTCACAAACAGACACACAAACAGACACACAGATAGACTCACAAACAGACACACAGATAGACTCACAAACAGACACACAGATAGACACACAGATAGACACACAGATAGACACACAGATAGACACACAGATAGACACACAGATAGACACACAGATAGACACACAGATAGACACACAGACTCACAGATAGACACACAGATAGACAGATAGACACACAGACTCACAGATAGACACACAGATAGACAGATAGACACACAGATAGACACACAGATAGACACACAGATAGACACACAGATAGACACACAGATAGACACACAGATAGACACACAAACAGACACACAAACAGACACACAAACAGACACACAAACAGACACACAAACAGACACACAAACAGACACACAAACAGACACACAAACAGACACACAAACAGACACACAAACAGACACACAAACAGACACACAAACAGACACACAAACAGACACACAAACAGACACACAAACAGACACACAAACAGACACACAAACAGAACACAAACAGACACACAAACAGACACACAAACAGACACACAAACAGACACACAAACAGACACACAAACAGACACACAAACAGACACACAAACAGACACACAAACAGACACACAAACAGACACACAAACAGACACACAAACAGACACACAAACAGACACACAAACAGACACACAAACAGACACACAAACAGACACACAAACAGACAAACAGACCAAACAGACACACAAACAGACAAACAGACCAAACAGACACACAAACAGACAAACAGACCAAACAGACAGACCAGACAAACAGACCAGACAGACAGACCAGACAGACAGACCAGACAAACAGACCAGACAAACAGAAAGAACAGACCAGACAAACAGACAGAACAGACCAGACAAACAGACAGAACAGACCAGACAGACAGACAGAACAGACAGAATAGACCAGACAAACAGACAGACAGACCAGACAGACAAACAGACGGAACAGACCAGACAGACAAACAGACAGAACAGACCAGACAGACAAACAGACAGAACAGACCAGACAGATAGACAGACAGAACAGACCAGACAGATAGGCAGACAGACAAACAGACAGACAGATAGGCAGACCAGACAGAACAGACCAGACAGATAGACAGACAGACCAGACAGAACAGACCAGACAGATAGACAGACAGAACAGACCAGACAGATAGACAGACAGAACAGACCAGACAGATAGACAGACAGAACAGACCAGACAGATAGACAGACAGAACAGACCAGACAGATAGACAAACAGACAAAGAATCAGACACACAAACAGACACACAAACAGACACACAAACAGACACACAAACAGACAGACAAACAGACAGACAAACAGACACACAAACAGACAAACAGACAGACAGACCAGACAGACAGACCAGACAGACAGACCAGACAGACAGACCAGACAGTCAGACCAGACAGACAGACCAGACAGACAGACCAGACAGACAGACCAGACAGACAGACCAGACAGACAGACCAGACAGACAGACCAGACAGACAGACCAGACAGACAGACCAGACAGACACACAAACAGACACACAAACAGACACACAAACAGACACACAAACAGACACACAAACAGACACACAAACACACACAAACAGACACACAAACAGACACACAAACAGACAGACAAACAGATACACAAACAGACAGACAAACAGAAAGACAAACAGACACACAAACAGACACACAAACAGACACACAAACAGACAGACAGACCAGACAGACAGACAGACAGACAGACCAGACAGACAGACCAGACAGACAGACCAGACAGACAGACCAGACAGACAAACAGACACACAAACAGACACACAAACAGACACACAAACAGACACACAAACAGACACACAAACAGACACACAAACAGACACACAAACAGACACACAAACAGACACACAAACAGACACACAAACAGACACACAAACAGACACACAAACAGACACACAAACAGACACACAAACAGACACACAAACAGACACACAAACAGACACACAAACAGACACACAAACAGACACACAAACAGACACACAAACAGACACACAAACAGACACACAAACAGACACACAAACAGACACACAAACAGACACACAAACAGACACACAAACAGACACACAAACAGACACACAAACAGACAGACAAACAGACAGACAAACAGACAGACAAACAGACAGACAAACAGACAGACAAACAGACAGACAAACAGACAGACAGACCAGACAGACAGACCAGACAGACAGACAGACCAGACAGACAAACAGACAGACAGACCAGACAGACAGACCAGACAGACAGACCAGACAGACAGACCAGACAGACAGACCAGACAGACAGACCAGACAGACAGACAGACCAGACAGACAGACAGACCAGACAGACAGACAGACCAGACAAACAGACAGACCAGACAGACCAGACAGACAGACAGACCAGACAAACAGACAGACCAGACAGATCAGATAGACAGATCAGATAGACAGATCAGACAGACAGATCAGACAAACAGATCAGACAAACAGACAGACAGATCAGACAAACAGACCAGACAGAACAGACCAGACAGAACAGACCAGACAGATAGACAGACAGACAAACAGACAGAACAGACCAGACAGATAGACAGACAGACAAACAGACAGAACAGACCAGACAGATAGACAGACAGACAAACAGACAGACAGATAGACACACAAACAGACACACAAACAGACACACAAACAGACACACAAACAGACACACAAACAGACACACAAACAGATACACAAACAGATACACAAACAGATACACAAACAGACAGACAAACAGATACACAAACAGACAGACAAACAGACAGACAGACCAGACAGACAAACAGACAGACAGACCAGACAGACAGACCAGACAGACAGACCAGACAGACAGACCAGACAGACAGACCAGACAGACAGACCAGACAGACAGACCAGACAGACAGACCAGACAGACAGACCAGACAGACAGACCAGACAGACAGACCAGACAGACAGACCAGACAGACAGACCAGACAGACAGACCAGACAGACAGACCAGACAGACAGACCAGACAGACAGACCAGACAGACAGACCAGACAGACAGACCAGACAGACAGACCAGACAGACAGACCAGACAGACAGACCAGACAGACAGACCAGACAGACAGACCAGACAGACAGACCAGACAGACAGACCAGACAGACAGACCAGACAGACAGACCAGACAGACAGACCAGACAGACAGACCAGACAGACAGACCAGACCAGACAGACAGACCAGACAGACAGACCAGACAGACAGACCAGACAGACAGACCAGACAGACAGACCAGACAGAACAGACCAGACAGAACAGACCAGACAGAACAGACCAGACAGAACAGACCAGACAGAACAGACCAGACCAGACAGACAGGTAGACAGACAGATAGACAGACAGATAGACAGACAGATAGACAGACAGATAGACAGACAGACAAACAGACAGACAGATAGACAGACAGATAGACAGACAGATAGACAGACAGATAGACAGACAGACAAACAGACAGACAGATAGACAGACAGACAAAGAATCAGACACACAAACAGACACACAAACAGACACACAAACAGACACACAAACAGACACACAAACAGACACACAAACAGACACACAAACAGACACACAAACAGACAGACAAACAGACAGACAGACCAGACAGACAGACCAGACAGACAGACCAGACAGACAGACCAGACAGACAGACAGACAGACAGACAGACCAGACAGACAGACCAGACAGACAGACCAGACAGACAGACAGACAGACCAGACAGACAGACAGACCAGACAGACAGACAGACCAGACAGACAGACCAGACAGACAGACCAGACAGACAGACAGAACAGACCAGACAGAACAGACCAGACAGATAGACCAGACAGACAAACAGACAGACAGATAGACCAGACAGACAAACAGACAGACAGATAGACACACAAACAGACACACAAACAGACACACAAACAGACACACAAACAGACACACAAACAGATACACAAACAGATACACAAACAGATACACAAACAGACAGACAAACAGACAGGCAAACAGACAGACAGACCAGACAGACAGACCAGACAGACAGACCAGACAGACAGACCAGACAGACAGACCAGACAGACAGACCAGACAGACAGACCAGACAGACAGACCAGACAGACAGACCAGACAGACCAGACAGACAGACAGACCAGACAGACAGACAGACAGACAGACCAGACAGACAGACAGACCAGACAGACAGACCAGACAGACAGACCAGACAGACAGACCAGACAGACAGACAGACAGACAGACCAGACAGACAGACCAGACAGACAGACCAGACAGACAGACCAGACAGACAGACCAGACAGACAGACCAGACAGACAGACCAGACAGACAGACCAGACAGAAGACAGACCAGACAGACAGACCAGACAGACAGACCAGACAGACAGACCAGACAGACAGACAGACAGACAGACCAGACAGACAGACAGACAGACAGACAGACAGACAGACAGACAGACAGACACAACAGACAGACAGACAGACAGACCAGACAACAGACAGACAGACAGACCAGAAAGACCAGACAGACCAGACAAACAGACCAGACAGATAACAATAGACAACAGAACAGACAGACAGATAAAACAGACAGACAACAACAGACCAGACAACAGACAGACAGACAGACAGACCAGACAGACAGACCAGACAGACAGACCAGACAGACAGACCAGACCAGACAGACCAGACCAGACAGACAGACCAGACAGACAGACCAGACCAGACAGACCAGACAGACCAGACAGACCAGACAGAACAGACCAGACAGATAGACAGACAGAACAGACCAGACAGATAGACAGACAGACAAACAGACAGAACAGACCAGACAGATGGACAGACAGAACAGACCAGACAGATAGACAGACAGAACAGACCAGACAGATAGACAGACAGACAAACAGACAGACAGATAGACAGACAGACAGACAGACAGACAGAACAGACCAGACAGATAGACAGACAAACAGACAGAACAGACCAGACAGATAGACAGACAGACAGATAGACAGACAAACAGACAGACAGATAGACAGACAGACCAGACAGAACAGACAAACAGACAGACAGATAGACAGACAGACAAACAGACAGACAGATAGACAGATAGACAGACAGACAAACAGACACACAAAGAATCAGACAACAGAAAACAAATACCAAACAAACCAAACAAACACAAACAACCAAACAACACAAAAAACACAAAAGAACACAAACAAACACAAACAGACCAAACAGAAGACAGACAACACAAACAAAGACAAACAAAACAAACAACAAAGAACCAAACAAAGACAAACAACACAAACAAAGCAAAACAACAGAAACAAGACAAACAAAGAAGCAAAAAAATCACACAAACAAAAACAACAAAACACAGACAAACAGACAGATAACAAAACAAAAGAACAAGACAACAGAAAGAAAGCAAAGAAAAAGAAAGAAAAGCAGACAAACAGACAGAAGAACAGACAGTACAGAGCAACAGAAAGGAGAAGACAGACAGTAACAAAGACCAACAAACAAACAGACACAAACAGACACAAACAGACACACAAACAGAACCAAACAAACCAAACAACACAAACAGCACCAAACAGACCAAACAGACCAAACAACCAAACAGACCAAACAACCAAACAGCCCAAACAGCACAAACAGACCAAACAGACACAAACAACCACAAACAACACAAACAGACACACAAACAACACAAACACACACAAACAGACCAAACACCAAACACCAAACAGCCCAAACAGCCCAAACAGACCAACAGACCCAACAACACAAACAGAACACAAACAGACACAAACAACACACAAACAGACACCAAACAGACAGACAAACAGACACACAAACAGACAGACAAACAGAAGACAAACAGCACACATCAGACCAAACAGACCAAACAGAGACAAACAGAAACAAACAGAAACAAACAGAACAACAGAACAAGACAAACAGACCAGACAAACAGACCAGACAAACAGAAGACAGCAGACAAACAGAAAAAGACAAAAAACAACAAAAACAGCAGACAGAACACAACAAGACCAGACAGTAAAGAAACAGAAGATAACAGCAAACAGAAATAGACAAAACAGACAGAACAGACCAGACAGTAACAACAGAACAGACCAGACAGTAGAAACACCAAACAGACACCAAACAGAACACAAACAGACACACAAACAGAACACAAACAGACACACAAACAGACACACAAACAGACACACAAACAGACACCAAACAGACACACAAACAACCAAACAGACACAAACAGACACAAACAGACACCAAACAGAACACAAACAAACACAAACAGAACACAAACAGACACACAAACAACACACAAACAGAACACAAACAGACACACAAACAGACACACAAACAGACACACAAACAGACACACAAACAGAACACAAACAGACACACAAACAGACACACAAACAGACACACAAACAGAACACAAACAGCACACAAACAGACACCAAACAGACACACAAACAGAACACAAACAGAACACAAACAGACACCAAACAGACACACAAACAGACACACAAACAGACACACAAACAGACACACAAACAGACACACAAACAGACACACAAACAGACACACAAACAGACACACAAACAGACACACAAACAGACACACAAACAGACACACAAACAGACACACAAACAGACACACAAACAGACACACAAACAGACACACAAACAGACACACAAACAGACACACAAACAGACACACAAACAGACACACAAACAGACACACAAACAGACACACAAACAGACACACAATCAGACACACAAACATACACACAAACAGACAAAGAATCAGACAAAGAATCAGACAAAGAATCAGACAAACAATCAGACAAAGAATCAGACAAAGAATCAGACAAAGAATCAGACAAACAATCAGACAAAGAATCAGACACACAAACAGACAAAGAATCAGACACACAAACAGACAAAGAATCAGACACACAAACAGACACACAAACAGACACACAAACAGACACACAAACAGACACACAAACAGACACATAAACAGACACATAAACGGACACACAATCAGACAAACAAACATACACACAAACAGACAAAGAATCAGACAAAGAATCAGACAAAGAATCAGACAGACAAACAGACAAAGAATCAGACAAAGAATCAGACAAAGAATCAGACACACAAACAGACACACAAACAGACACACAAACAGACACACAAACATACACACAAACATACACACAAACAGACAAAGAATCAGACAAAGAATCAGACACACAAACATACACACAAACAGACAAAGAATCAGACAAACAATCAGACAAAGAGTCAGACACACAAACAGACACACAAACAGACACATAAACAGACACATAAACAGACACACAAACAGACACACAAACATACACACAAACATACACACAAACATACACACAAACATACACACAAACAGACAAAGAATCAGACACACAAACATACAAACAGACAAAGAATCAGACAAACAATCAGACAGACAAAGAATCAGACAAAGAATCAGACAAAGAATCAGACAAAGAATCAGACAAAGAATCAGACAAAGAATCAGACAAAGAATCAGACAAAGAATCAGACAAAGAATCAGACAAACAATCAGACAAAGAATCAGACACACAAACAGACAAAGAATCAGACACACAAACAGACACATAAACAGACACACAAACAGACACACAAACGGACACACAAACAGACACACAAACAGACACACAAACAGACACACAAACATACACACAAACATACACACAAACATACACACAAACATACACACAAACATACACACAAACATACACACAAACATACACACAAACAGACACACAAACAGACAAAGAATCAGACAAAGAATCAGACACACAAACGGACACACAAACGGACACACAAACGGACACACAAACGGACACACAAACGGACACACAAACGGACACACAAACGGACACACAAACGGACACACAAACGGACAAAGAATCAGACACACAAACAGACACACAAACAGACACATAAACAGACACATAAACAGACACACAAACAGACACACAAACATACACACAAACATACACACAAACATACACACAAACATACACACAAACATACACACAAACAGACAAAGAATCAGACACACAAACATACAAACAGACAAAGAATCAGACAAACAATCAGACAGACAAAGAATCAGACAAAGAATCAGACAAAGAATCAGACAAAGAATCAGACAAAGAATCAGACAAAGAATCAGACAAACAATCAGACAAAGAATCAGACACACAAACAGACAAAGAATCAGACACACAAACAGACACACAAACAGACACACAAACAGACACACAAACAGACACATAAACAGACACATAAACAGACACATAAACAGACACACAAACAGACACACAAACGGACACACAAACAGACACACAAACAGACACACAAACAGACACACAAACATACACACAAACATACACACAAACATACACACAAAAATACACACAAACATACACACAAACATACACACAAACATACACACAAACATACACACAAACATACACACAAACATACACACAAACAGACACAAACAGACACACATCAGACAAAGAATCAGACACACAAACGGACACACAAACGGACACACAAACGGACACACAAACGGACACACAAACGGACACACAAACGGACACACAAACGGACACACAAACGGACACACAAACGGACACACAAACGGACACACAAACGGACACACAAACGGACACACAAACGGACACACAAACGGACACACAAACGGACACACAAACAGACACACAAACAGACACACAAACAGACACACAAACAGACAAAGAATCAGACACACAAACAGACACACAAACAGACACACAAACAGACACACAAACAGACACACAAACAGACACACAAACAGACACACAAACAGACACACAAACAGACACACAAACAGACACACAAACAGACACACAAACAGACACACAAACAGAACACAAACAGACACACAAACAGACAAAGAATCAGACAAACAATCAGACACACAAACAGACACACAAACAGACACACAAACAGACACACAAACAGACACACAAACAGACACACAAACAGACACACAAACAGACACACAAACAGACACACAAACAGACACACAAACAGACACACAAACAGACACACAAACAGACACACAAACAGACAAAGAACAGCAAAGAATCAGACAAAGAATCTGACACACAAACAGACAAAGAATCAGACACACTAACAGACACACAAACAGACACACAAACAGACACACAAACAGACACACAAACAGACACACAAACAGACACACAAACAGACACACAAACAGACAAAGAATCAGACAAACAATCAGACACACAAACAGACACACAAACAGACACACAAACAGACACACAAACAGACACACAAACAGACACACAAACAGACACACAAACAGACACACAAACAGACACACAAACAGACACACAAACAGACACACAAACAGACACACAAACAGACACACAAACAGACACACAAACAGACACACAAACAGACAAAGAATCAGACAAAGAATCAGACAAAGAATCAGACAAAGAATCAGACACACAAACATACACACAAACATACACACAAACAGACAAAGAATCAGACAAAGATCAGACAAAGATCAGACAAAGAATCAGACAAAGAATCAGACACACAAACAGACAAAGAATCAGACACACTAACAGACAAAGAATCAGACAAAGAATCAGACAAAAATCAGACACACAAACAGACACACAAACAGACACACAAACAGACACACAAACAGAACACAAACAGACACACAAACAGACACACAAACAGACACACAAACAGACACACAAACAGACACACAAACAGACACACAAACAGAACACAAACAGACACACAAACAGACACACAAACAGACACACAAACAGACACACAAACAGAACACAAACAGACACACAAACAGAACACAAACAGACACAAACAAACACAAACAGCACACAAACAGACAAAGAACAGACAAAGAATCAGCAGATGACACACAAACAGACAAAGAATAGAACACAAACAGACACAAACAGAACACAAACAGACACACAAACAGACACACAAACAGACACACAAACAGACAAAGAATCAGACAAACATAGCACAAACAGAACACAAACAGACACACAAACAGACACACAAACAGACACACAAACAGACACACAAACAGCACACAAACAGACAAAGAATCAGACAAAGAACAACACACAAACAGACAAAGAATCAGACACACTAACAGACACACAAACAGACACACAAACAGACACACAAACAGACACACAAACAGACACACAAACAGACACACAAACAGACACACAAACAGACACACAAACAGACACACAAACAGACACACAAACAGACACACAAACAGACACACAAACAGACACACAAACAGACAAAGAATCAGACAAACAATCAGACACACAAACAGACACACAAACAGACACACAAACAGACACACAAACAGACACACAAACAGACACACAAACAGACACACAAACAGACACACAAGCAGACACACAAACAGACACACAAACAGACACACAAACAGACACACAAACAGACACACAAACAGACACACAAACAGACACACAAACAGACACACAAACAGACACACAAACAGACACACAAACAGACACACAAACAGACACACAAACAGACACACAAACAGACACACAAACAGACACACAAACAGACACACAAACAGACACACAAACAGACACACAAACAGACACACAAACAGACACACAAACAGACACACAAACATACACACAAACATACACACAAACAGACACACAAACATACACACAAACAGACACACAAACATACACACAAACATACACACAAACAGACAAAGAATCAGACACACAAACATACACACATACATACACACAAACAGACAAAGAATCAGACAGACAATCAGACAATCAGACAAACAGACAAACAGACAAACAGACAAACAGACAAACAGACAAACAGACAAACAGACAAACAGACAAACAGACAAACAGACAAACAGACAAACAGACAAACAGACAAACAGACAAACAGACAAACAGACAAAGAATCAGACAAAAAATCAGACAAAGAATCAGACAAAGAATCAGACAAAGAATCAGACACACAAACATACACACAAACATACACACAAACAGACAAAGAATCAGACAAAGAATCAGACAAAGAATCAGACAAAGAATCAGACACACAAACAGACAAAGAATCAGACACACTAACAGACAAAGAATCAGACAAAGAATCAGACAAACAATCAGACACACAAACAGACACACAAACAGACACACAAACAGACACACAAACAGACACACAAACAGACACACAAACAGACACACAAACAGACACACAAACAGACACACAAACAGACACACAAACAGACACACAAACAGACACACAAACAGACACACAAACAGACACACAAACAGACACACAAACAGACACACAAACAGACACACAAACAGACACACAAACAGACACACAAACAGACACACAAACAGACACACAAACAGACACACAAACAGACACACAAACAGACACACAAACAGACAAAGAATCAGACAAAGAATCAGACAAAGAATCTGACACACAAACAGACAAAGAATCAGACACACTAACAGACACACAAACAGACACACAAACAGACACACAAACAGACACACAAACAGACAAAGAATCAGACAAACAATCAGACACACAAACAGACACACAAACAGACACACAAACAGACACACAAACAGACACACAAACAGACACACAAACAGACACACAAACAGACACACAAACAGACACACAAACAGACAAAGAATCAGACAAAGAATCAGACACACAAACAGACAAAGAATCAGACACACTAACAGACACACAAACAGACACACAAACAGACACACAAACAGACACACAAACAGACAAAGAATCAGACAACCACTCAGACACACAAACAGACACACAAACAGACACACAAACAGACACACAAATAGACACACAAACAGACACACAAACAGACACACAAACAGACACACAAACAGACACACAAACAGACACACAAACAGACACACAAACAGACACACAAACAGACACACAAACAGACACACAAACAGACACACAAACAGACACACAAACAGACACACAAACAGACACACAAACAGACACACAAACAGACACACAAACAGACACACAAACAGACACACAAACAGACACACAAACAGACACACAAACAGACACACAAACATACACACAAACAGACACACAAACAGACACACAAACATACACACAAACATACACACAAACATACACACAAACATACACACAAACATACACACAAACATACACACAAACAGACAAAGAATCAGACACACAAACATACACACATACATACACACAAACAGACAAAGAATCAGACAGACAATCAGACAGACAATCAGACAAACAGACAAACAGACAAACAGACAAACAGACAAACAGACAAACAGACAAACAGACAAACAGACAAACAGACAAACAGACAAACAGACAAACAGACAAACAGACAAACAGACAAACAGACAAACAGACAAACAGACAAAGAATCAGACAAAAAATCAGACAAAGAATCAGACAAAAAATCAGACACACAAACATACACACAAACAGACAAAGAATCAGACAAAGAATCAGACAAAGAATCAGACACACTAACAGACAAACAATCAGACAAACAATCTGACACACAATCAGACACACAATCAGACACACAATCAGACACACAATCAGACACACAAACAGACACACAAACAGACACACAAACAGACACACAAACAGACACACAAACAGACACACAAACAGACACACAAACAGACACACAAACAGACACACAAACAGACACACAAACAGACACACAAACAGACACACAAACAGACACACAAACAGACACACAAACAGACACACAAACAGACACACAAACATACACACAAACATACACACAAACATACACACAAACATACACACAAACATACACACAAACATACACACAAACATACACACAAACATACACACAAACATACACACAAACATACACACAAACAGACAAAGAATCAGACACACAAACATACACACATACATACACACATACATACACACAAACAGACAAAGAATCAGACAGACAATCAGACAGACAATCAGACAAACAGACAAACAGACAAACAGACAAACAGACAAACAGACAAACAGACAAACAGACAAACAGACAAACAGACAAACAGACAAACAGACAAACAGACAAACAGACAAACAGACAAACAGACAAACAGACAAAGAATCAGACACACAAACAGATAGACAAACAGACAAAGAATCAGACACACAAACAGACAAAGAATCAGACAGACAAACAGACAAAGAATCAGACAGACAAACAAGCAGACAAACAAGCAGACACACAAACAGACAAAGAATCAGACAAAGAATCAGACAAAGAATCAGACACACAAACAGACACACAAACAGACACACAAACAGACACACAAACAGACACACAAACAGACACACAAACAGACACACAAACAGACACACAAACAGACAAAGAATCAGACAAAGAATCAGACAAAGAATCAGACACACAAACAGACACAAAGAATCAGACAAAGAATCAGACAAACAATCAGACAAAGAATCAGACAAAGAATCAGACAAAAAATCAGACACACAAACATACACACAAACAGACAAAGAATCAGACAAAGAATCAGACAAAGAATCAGACAAACAATCAGACAAAGAATCAGACAAACAATCAGACAAAGAATCAGACACACAGACAGACACACAAACAGACACACAAACAGATACACAAACAGACAAACAAGCAGACAAAGAATCAGACACACAGATAGACAAACAAGCAGACAAACAAGCAGACACACAAACAGACAAAGAATCAGACAAAGAATCAGACAAAGAATCAGACACACAAACAGACACACAATTAGACACACAAACAGACACACAAACAGACACACAAACAGACACACAAACAGACACACAAACAGACACACAAACAGACACACAAACAGACACACAAACAGACACACAAACAGACACACAAACAGACAAACAAACAGGCAAAGAATCAGACACACAGACAGGCAAAGAATCAGACACACAGACAGGCAAACAAGCAGACACACAAACAGACAAAGAATCAGACAAAGAATCAGACACACAAACAGACACAAAGAATCAGACAAAGAATCAGACAAACAATCAGACAAAGAATCAGACAAAGAATCAGACAAAAAATCAGACACACAAACATACACACAAACAGACAAAGAATCAGACAAAGAATCAGACAAAGAATCAGACAAAAAATCAGACAAAGAATCAGACAAAAAATCAGACCAAGAATCAGACAAAAAATCAGACACACAAACATACACACAAACATACACACAAACAGACAAAGAATCAGACAAAGAATCAGACAAAGAATCAGACAAAAAATCAGACACACAAACATACACACAAACAGACAAAGAATCAGACAAAGAATCAGACAAAGAATCAGACAAACAATCAGACAAAGAATCAGACAAACAATCAGACAAAGAATCAGACACACAGACAGACACACAAACAGACACACAAACAGACACACAAACAGATACACAAACAGACAAACAAGCAGACAAAGAATCAGACACACAGACAGACAAACAAGCAGACAAACAAGCAGACACACAAACAGACAAAGAATCAGACAAAGAATCAGACAAAGAATCAGACACACAATTAGACACACAATTAGACACACAATTAGACACACAATTAGACACACAAACAGACACACAAACAGACACACAAACAGACACACAAACAGACACACAAACAGACACACAAACAGACACACAAACAGACACACAAACAGACACACAAACAGACACACAAACAGACACACAAACAGACACACAAACAGACACACAAACAGACACACAAACAGACACACAAACAGACAAGCAAACAGACAAGCAAACAGACAAACAAACAGACAAACAAACAGACAAAGAATCAGACACACAGACAGGCAAACAAGCAGACACACAAACAGACAAAGAATCAGACAAAGAATCAGACAAAGAATCAGACAAAGAATCAGACAAAGAATCAGACAAAGAATCAGACACACAAACAGACACAAAGAATCAGACAAAGAATCAGACACACAAACATACACACAAACAGACAAAGAATCAGACAAAGAATCAGACAAAGAATCAGACAAACAATCAGACAAAGAATCAGACAAACAATCAGACAAAGAATCAGACACACAGACAGACACACAAACAGACACACAAACAGATACACAAACAGACAAACAAGCAGACAAAGAATCAGACACACAGATAGACAAACAAGCAGACAAACAAGCAGACACACAAACAGACAAAGAATCAGACAAAGAATCAGACACACAAACAGACACACAATTAGACACACAAACAGACAAGCAAACAGACAAACAAACAGACAAAGAATCAGACACACAGACAGGCAAACAAGCAGACACACAAACAGACAAAGAATCAGACAAAGAATCAGACAAAGAATCAGACAAAGAATCAGACAAAGAATCAGACACACAAACAGACACAAAGAATCAGACAAAGAATCAGACACACAAACATACACACAAACATACACACAAACAGACAAAGAATCAGACAAAGAATCAGACAAAGAATCAGACAAACAATCAGACAAAGAATCAGACAAACAATCAGACAAAGAATCAGACACACAGACAGACACACAAACAGACACACAAACAGATACACAAACAGACAAACAAGCAGACAAAGAATCAGACACACAGATAGACAAACAAGCAGACAAACAAGCAGACACACAAACAGACAAAGAATCAGACAAAGAATCAGACAAAGAATCAGACAAAGAATCAGACACACAAACAGACACACAATTAGACACACAATTAGACACACAAACAGACACACAAACAGACACACAAACAGACACACAAACAGACACACAAACAGACACACAAACAGACACACAAACAGACACACAAACAGACACACAAACAGACACACAAACAGACACACAAACAGACACACAAACAGACAAACAAACAGACAAAGAATCAGACACACAGACAGGCAAAGAATCAGACACACAGACAGGCAAACAAGCAGACACACAAACAGACAAAGAATCAGACAAAGAATCAGACACACAAACAGACACAAAGAATCAGACAAAGAATCAGACAAACAATCAGACAAAGAATCAGACAAAGAATCAGACAAAAAATCAGACACACAAACATACACACAAACAGACAAAGAATCAGACAAAGAATCAGACAAAGAATCAGACAAACAATCAGACAAAGAATCAGACAAAGAATCAGACAAAGAATCAGACACACAGACAGACACACAAACAGACACACAAACAGATACACAAACAGACAAACAAGCAGACAAAGAATCAGACACACAGACAGACAAACAAGCAGACAAACAAGCAGACACACAAACATACACACAAACAGACAAAGAATCAGACAAAGAATCAGACAAAGAATCAGACAAAAAATCAGACACACAAACATACACACAAACAGACAAAGAATCAGACAAAGAATCAGACAAAGAATCAGACAAACAATCAGACAAAGAATCAGACAAACAATCAGACAAAGAATCAGACACACAAACAGACACACAAACAGACACACAAACAGACACACAAACAGACACACAAACAGACACACAAACAGACACACAAACAGACACACAAACAGACACACAAACAGACACACAAACAGACACACAAACAGACACACAAACAGACACACAAACAGACACACAAACAGACACACAAACAGACAAAGAATCAGACACACAGACAGGCAAACAAGCAGACACACAAACAGACAAAGAATCAGACAAAGAATCAGACAAAGAATCAGACAAAGAATCAGACAAAGAATCAGACACACAAACAGACACACAAACAGACACACAAACAGACACACAAACAGACACACAAACAGACACACAAACAGACACACAAACAGACAAAGAATCAGACAAAGAATCAGACAAACAAACAGACAAACAGACAAACAGACAAACAGACAAACAGACAAACAGACAAACACACAAGCAGACAAGCAAAACAGACACATAAACAGACACATAAACAGACACACAAACAGACACACAAACAGACACACAAACAGACACACAAACAGACAACAAACAGACAACAAACAGACAACAAACAGACAACAAACAGACAACAAACAGACAACAAACAGACAACAAACAGACAACAAACAGACAACAAACAGACAACAAACAGACAACAAACAGACAACAAACAGACAACAAACAGACAAACAAACAGACAAACAAACAGACAAACAAACAGACAAACAAACAGACAAACAAACAGACAAACAAACAGACAAACAAACAGACAAACAAACAGACAAACAAACAGACAAACAAACAGACAAACAAACAGACAAACAATCAGACAAACAATCAGACAAACAATCAGACAAACAAACAGACAAACAAACAGACAGCAAACAGGCAACTGTTTGTTTATCTGTTTGCGTGTCTGTTTGTCTGTCTGTCTGTATTTTAGTGTATACATTTGTCTGTATGTTTGTGTGAATGTTTGTGTGTATGTTTGTTTGCATGATTGTGTGCATGTTTGTTTGTCTGTTTCTTTGTTTGTTTGTCTGTCTGTTTGTGTGTCTGTTTTGCTTGTCTGATTTGCTTGTCTGTTTGCTTGTCTGTTTGTTTGTCTGTTTGCTTGTCTGTTTGTTTGTCTGTTTGCTTGTCTGTTTGTTTGTCTGTTTGATTGTCTGTTTATTTGTGTGTGTGTGTTTGTCTGTTTGTCTGACTGATTATGTCAGAGACACAGAAACAGACGAAAAAACCAACAAACAAACAAACAAAGTGGTTGCTTCCGGGCATACCCTTAATCGGATCCTTTTTGTACTACATGCGATGATGCTGAACATACTGTGTTTACCTGTAGTAAATTTCAAGACGAATGACAAATGGCTGCAAACGTATTTAAAGAAGACCTGACCCCAGGCAATCTGATGAAGCATATGCTAGAGAACGTTGAGAAATGGGATGCCGTAGACGTGCTGGCATACCAAATCATAAGGACGCTAAGACGGGAAGAAAGATACCGTAACAATGAATTACGCCATTAAGCGCTTTACCCCCTCTGAAGTTTTATCTAACGGTCACGCTGGAGAGGGGGTAGAAAGAACAGGAACAATAGACCTCGATCTGGTTTCAGGGGGGCCACTTGAATGAACCGCGGTTCGTCAACGTCCCTATTAAAAAAAACACATAAAATAACAAACAAACACACAAATCAAACACATGATCAATTAAGCAAACATGATCAATTAAGGAAACAAACAAAATCATAATTAAAGAATCACACAAACAATCGAACACACAAAACAAACACAAAATCAAACAAAGAAACACACGAGCAAACACACACAAGTACACAAACAAACAAAGATACGAACCCACAATCAAACACATAATCAAAGAAACACATAAGCACACAAGCAAACATACAGACAAACAAGCCAAAAAACAAAGAAAATCATAAACAAAATCATAAACAAAGAAACGCACAAACAAACAAACACACAAACAAACAAAAACAAACACACAAGGAATCACACAAACATTCAAGGAAACAAACAAACAAACAAATAAAAACCAATCTACCAAACAAACAAACGAAGCGGCTGATTGTCTTTAACTTAGCAAAGTCCACCGCGATCCATACGTGGCATTACTCAAACATCTCACCTCTTCCACGCGGCATCTCTGGTAACATATCCCTTTATCAACCGACGGGGAACCACGGTGCTCCTGAACGAGGATCTGCGGAGCATACCAGAAAGGATGAACAGCAAAGTCAATCGTAGGCCTTACCCAACCTCGCACAGACGACTAAAGCGACACTTATCAGCTCGATAAAGAAGGTTGAAGCGATTTAGATATGCGCTAGAAACACAATCATAGAATCACAACCGTCACTTAAATATTTAGGAGTAATCCTTGATCACAGGCTGTACAATCACAGGCGTACACGAAAGAAGTAAGAGCGGTACACAGACTCTGTGCAATACCAGTTACAAGCGCTTTTCGTACCATATTCGCTGAAGCAGTAACAATGAAGGACGACAAAGCGCTGTACCCCCTCTGCAGTTTTATGTGACGGTCGTGCCGGAGAGGGGTAGAAAGAACAGGAACGATAGACCTCGGTCTGGTTTCAGGGGGGCCACTTGAATGAACCGCGGTTCGTCAACGTCCCTATTCAAAAAAAAAACACAAAATAACAAACACACAAACAAACGCACAAAACAAACACATAATCTAAGAAACACACGAGCAAACACACACAAGTACACAAACAAACAAAGATGCGAACCCACAAACAAACACATAATCAAAGAAACACATAAGCAAACAAGTCGGCAAACGAGCCAACAAACAAGCAAAATCATGAATAAAGAAACACACCAACAAACAAACAGACAAACAAGCAAACAAATAAACAAAGAAACAATATCGTAAACAAAGAATCAATCACACAAACAAAAAATTAAACAAACATACAAACAAACAAAATCATATTCATAGAAACAAACAAACAAAACCATAATCGTAGAAACACAGAAACAAACAAATAATCAATTAAGCAACCAATCAACCAAACAAAGCGGCTGATTGTCTTTAACTTAGCAAAGTCCACCGCGATCCATACGTGGCATTACTGAAGCATCTCACCTCTTCTACGCGGCATCTCTGGTAACATATGCCTTTATCAACCGACGGGGAACCACGGTGTTCCTGAACGAGGATCTGCGGAGCATACCAGATAGGATGAACCACAAAATCAATCGTAGGCCTTACCCTACTCGCACTGACGACAAAAGCGACACTTATCAGCTCGATAAAGAAGGTTGAAGCGACTTAGATATGCGCTGGAGACACAATCATTGAATCACAACCCTCACTTAAATACCTAGGAGTAATCCTTGAACAGAGGCTTTCATGCGAGGAACACCTGTCCTACACAGCAGCGAAAGCCTCCATAGCAGCCTTCAGCCCTGGTTCGTAAAATGCCAAATAACGAAACAACTTCCCACATATGGGTTACCACTTTGGTTAAAGTTTTTGAGTCCCAGGCGTACACGAAAGAAGTGAGAGCGGTACACAGATCGGATCGGACACGATGACAGTCCTTTTTGTACGACATGGGATGAAGCTGAACATACCGTGTTTACCTGTAGTAAATTTCAAGACGAGTGACAAATCGCTGCAAACGTATTTGAAGAAGACCTGACCCCAGGCAATCTGATGAAGCATATGCTAGAGAACGTTGAGAAATGGGATGCCGTAGACGTGCTGGCATACCAAATCAAAAGGGCGCTAAGACGGGAAAAAAGATCCCGTAACAATGAAGGACTACTAAGTGCAGTACCCCCTCTGACGGTCGCGCTGGAGAGTCGGTAGATAGAACAGGGACAATAGACCTCGGTCTGGAACCGCGGTTCGTCAACATCCCTATTAAAAAGTGACATTGAGGCGGCCCAACCCCTGGGCTGCACCTTAAAAGCCAACTTTGAGTCAGCATGCCCAATTAGACGTAGTAGGACAGTCCGCTGGTGGAGTACGGAAAAAAGTCAGCAAATCTCTTAATAGAGCCCTAAAAACTCGACGTTGTATATCCAATCACACTAAATAGAGGTGGCAACAGTTTCATAAAGAACCTGAAAAAGGTCCTTAGAGCCTGCATTGCTTTAGTTACGTGCTCTCTCCACACAAAATGAAATGATAACTCCGCTCTCAAAAGCTTCAAACCAATCAGCCTAACCTCGTTTATGCTGAAAAGTCTAGAGCGAATGGTAGAACTACATTGTAGAGTGAAGGCCCTAGTGGAACGACCCCACAATATAAGAAATCGTGCATATCGCAATCGGGCATGTGAATCAGCCTTGCACGAGATCACTTGCAGGACCGAAACAGGACTGAACACCAGCCATTCTACTCACTAGACTTCAGCTCGCTGGAGCACACAAGTTGCCACTACAGTCACTTATCAACTGTCTCCGAGAGACGAGAAGGTTCATGTTGTGGTTCACTATATTACAATTTTTCTCTTTCTGTCTTCCCCAACCCTTTCCCTTTCCGGTATGGCACAATGGGCTATTTAGCCTGAGTTTTTGAGGCGGTGCCTTTGTCGCCTCGGCCTTCCTTACATCTATCTATCGAACATCATCCAGTTCAACGTGAATCATTGCGGGCGGGGGAAACCCAAGGCTGTTCCTGAACGACCTGGCGAAGGCTGCAATGAATTATTCCAGGCATACCTCACCTATACGTGGCATCACATACGCGAAGATCAACACGGCTTGATGGTCCATAAATCGTAATGCAATGCGTAATATGGGTATACCGGATTACCTCAGGATAGTGGTAGGCAGCTGCTTTAGGGACCGTGTACTTTGATTCCGAAGCAGACCCGAGATGATACCCAGTCTCTGCAGGTATTGCACAGGGGTCGGTGCTTGGGCATCATCCAAACTTTAGATGCGGAGCTGCATTGCTTTGCGGATAATGTAACAATAACGGCAGACGCCAAAAAAACAATTAGTTCGAAAATCGGCTGGCTCGAAGAAGTTGAGCTAAAAGTTGCTGCGCACAAAACTGAAGTGGTTCTACTAAGCAGCAGAAAACCGTTGAGAGCATGCAAATGTCTGTTGACGGGGTCCAGGCGGTCTCAGCAGGAACGATTGAGTATCTGGAAGATCTCTTTGACCATAGGCTCACATACAGGGACCATGCCAGATATGCCAGTAGAAAGACGGAATGACATTTGAAGCACTGGCAAGATGATAGACTTTCACCTACCAAGTTTCTCACCGAGCATGGCTGTTTCCGGTCTTACCTATAGAGGTTCCACCATTCAATCTCAGCCCAGTGTATTTACTGCACAGATGCAGTGGAAAATGGGGAATACGTCCTGCTGTACTGTTCCAGGTTGGCGACGGAAAGGGTATAGCGTGGGACGCTGACATGGCATCAAATCCTGCTCACCGAAGTCGTACCTTGATTGGCAGTCCTGGTGAGCGGGCATATGATTGCAGAGTAATACGGAGGCATTGTTTAGTACGTAGGCGAAATAATTCTACCCGGTTGATTATGAATCGTGCATGTTCACCTACGAACGGTACGTGGCATCTTTCGAAGATTTTAATTTTCCTACAATATTAGAAATGTATGTTTGTTCGATTGTTTGTTCATTCAATTATTCGATTGTTCGTTTGATGGTTTGTTGGTTTGTGCGTTTGCTCATTTGTTTGTGGGCAGCATTTTTTTTATCTGCAAACAAATCAAACAAAACAACATAATAATATAATGGTTGTTGGGTCGAACTTTAGCTTAATTTAATATAATCCGTATAATTGTGAATATTCATTCGCATCCTGGGAACACACATGCATAAAATTTTTGTTTTACATTCGTCATCTTTTGTCATACAACCGTCAGTCGTTCGACAGCAATGTGCAGGTCTTATTTTATCACAACCCCGCTTCCCTATTTAAAGAGTTATACCCATAGAAAACACTCTATAGTTCATTAAACAATGGTAATACGATTTATTGCATCTTACCAATTAGCGAATTATTGAGTCTTACGTGGAGAAGCGCCAGGGAACAACATATGGGCCACCAAATCAACGATCTATGACAATTTTTATAGACGATATAAACATGCCAATAATAAACGAATGGGGTGATCAAATAACAAACGAAATCGTCCGCCAAATGATAGAGCAACTTGGATTTTATTCGCTTGACCGACCCGGAGACTTCTCTACTATTATGGATATACAATTATTAGCTGCTATGATACATCCAGGCGGTGGAAGAAATGACATACCCAATCGCCTTAAAAGACACTTATGCATATTTAACTGCACGCTTCCTAGCAATAGCTCTATGGATCAAATATTTAAGAGCATAGGATGTGGTTACTTTTCAACAGATCGTTTTGATAAAAATGTCACAATCGTTGTACCTAAATTGGTGCCTCTAACACGCATATTTTGGCAAAATGTTAAGGCAAAAATGTTGCCCACTCCTGCCAATTTCCATTACGTGTTCAATTTGCGTGATCTCTCTCGAATTTGGGAAGGTATGCTAAAAGTCGAGCGTGATGAGTGCGCAAGCATTGAGCAATTATTAAAGCTTTGGTGCCACGAATGCACTCGTGTTATAGCTGATCGATTCACTGCTGAGAGCGACAAGGCTTGGTTTGTCTCACGTATGCATGCGGATGCTGAAATACATCTGGACGAGTTTATGGAATTCTATCCGGAAGAGCCATCTTATTGGGTAGACTTTCTCCGAGATGCTCCCGATGGCCAAGAAGATGAGGATGATGAAGATATATCTTTTGAACCTCCAAAAATATATGAAGAAATTCCTAGGTGCGTAAATTAGGTAATCAAAAGCTTAAATCAACCGGTATGACTTTTATAAATAAGGCAAGCTTTTTAGCTGTCGTAGAAATTGCGACAATTCAAACCAATTTCCATTTTCTTGGATAATAGCCAGATGAAAAGCAATTACTTAAAAAAGATATTAGATATCCTGAATTACATTAATTGTATCTCTCTTGTAGAATAAACCTGGTTATTTTATAGGATGCATCTCCAACTTTAGGGACAGCATCGCTTATTACAGTCATAACACACTAAGATAGGCAGTATGAACTGAAGGTTCGGTAAGCAAATCAGAGTAGCTGATATATATATTTGGGGGTCTTAGAACTTAGCCTATCGACTATTATTTTCCAATTTTGTCTATCCTTAGCTAAATAACTTAATTCAGTTATCTACTTATTTCGTGCATAAGTGTACGTATCCATGTAGTCCTAGGGCGTCCCCTTCGTCTAGTACCCATGGGGTTCCAGGTAAGGGCGGAGTGTGCAAGAACTTCCTTGTGTCTGTGGAGCGTATGTCGTAGCCATTTATATTTTAGTCTATTGTTGTCACTTAGTAAGCCTTTGTGTTCAGTTAATAAGTCCATAATCGCACATAAGAGACTCTTCTACGAAGGAATATACCGACTATGCGCCTAAGACATCGGTTGATGTCGGCATTGTGGCTGTTGCGTGATAGCATTCGTCATATGCCCGGTTACGCTACCAAACAGTATCGGATCGCCAAACTCGAGACACCGCAGCAAAAGTACGCTTAGCTTTCTGTAGGCTCCATTCGGAGTCAGCATTCTACCACCTAGGTATTCAAATTGGTCTCTTAACAGAGTGTGAAGTTTGATTACGAGAGTTAACGTGCATGGTTTTCGATTTGCCACAATTTATACTTAAAACAGTTTCAGAAGAAACATCAGATAGGGAATTAATCATACTTTGCATCTCACGTGGTTCTGTGAGAGCAAAACTATATCGTCGGCGTAGGCGAGGTTATTTAATCTCTTATTCAGCTTCCAGGGGTATACCCCTGTCGTGTGACGCCTGCTGTATCTAATATCATATCTAATATGGTAATAAAAAGGAGAGGGGAGAGAGCACATCCTTGCTTGACTCCGGAACTAACTGCTCGCCCAACTTTCGCGCTATTTGAAAGACCTCACGCAAATCATTATGGGAAGCAGCATTTTCAGCTCTATCACCTAGCTCGTTATAAAGTTTAACTTTATTCTTCCTTATTTGCTTATTATTTTTGTACTTTGCCTTAAGCACTTCCATTTCTGCGATCGTCGATCAATTGCGAACATGCTTGTGAGATCCTTCTTTCGTTTCTTTGGCACGTATCCTAAAGTTGCCACACAGATGTCTAGGAATTGGGTTTTAATGTTACACCAGAAATCATTGATATTAGAGCTAGCAGAAGTATTAGTATACATTGTGCTAACAGTGGTCCGGAATGGTTCATTATTTAATCTGAAGACATTAAATTTCTTAAATCGTGTTTATCCTAGGTTATTGTGTGAGGAGAAGTTCCAACTCAGTTCAGCTATGATAAGATGGTGCTCACCTCAATATACGCGCTTATTGCGGACATCATAAACTATATTAGCGATTAGCGATGTCGCCCCTTGGCAACACCCCGCAGACCTTATGGCATGTCTTGTGAGAAAAAACCGAACCGCATAACTTCCCGTAATAGTTCACCATTGAATGTTTTGCATTCAGTCGCGTGTTTGCCCAAGACTCAAACATAGCTTGTATTATCTGGTAATATAATGGTGATTCGCTTCGAGCAGTGTTAGAGCTAATTGGCTGTAAAAGTCTGCATTGTCTTCCAAGGTACTATCCTCTGTTGGAGCATAGCTTTGAGGCACTGTGATTTTAATTGATTTAGAGTTGAATCGAATAGAAATAATTCTGTCGAAGACGGCTCTCCAGTTAAGCAAAGCCTAGCTTAACTTCTTCCTAAAAAGCAGTCCAACTCCTTACTTGTACCGTTCCAACAATTTTTAAACGATCACACTCCTTTAACTAACTGTGCTAGCTTACCAGATTGATATATAGTTCTAGTAGATTCAGCAGGCACGAATGATTGGTCCGAATTGCCTAGATCGGTGCTAGGTTCTCTATCTTGTTTGGAATTAGATTAGTCTAGTGAGCATCCGATCCTAACTGAGACCTTTCTGAGTGATGCGGACATTTCCTTCGAGCATCAGATGGAAATTCACTTATATCGCTGAGTGCTCAGTCGCCATTGCCGCTCCTGTGTAAAACAGAGATCGCCGCGGGAAGACTGTATGACGAAGAGTTGCTACGTGCACGCACACACCGTTTCATCGCACAAGCGAACTTCGTCCTTAATAGGCGTGACTTTTCTTCAAGTCGACGGGTCGGATTCTTTCCGACTGCCCATGGATGGCAGAAAGCATTTCTGCACACAAGGTGCTTAAGCTTCAAGCCATGGGAAGAATGCACACCCGACAGAAAACAAAGAAAAATCGGCTTGGGCTGTTGGATCTGAGGGGAGTTAGTTGGCGTATTGTACACGCAGATTGCATAATTGACTATAGTTTTAGGACAGCAATGTCACTCAGGTTCGACTGCATTTTTAAACACTGGGCTCTGTACACCTTTATCTTTTCTTTTTTTATCACCTCACTTAGATACTTTTACTTGGAATGCATCCTATATCATCCAAAACTAATATTGAAAACTATCGGGGGGTATTGCTAAGGTCTCTTCGATTTCTAAAATCTTGAAAAGATTTTAACTTCACAAATGCAACACTACTGTATTTATTTAAACGGTTTGGTCATCAAATTCGTTCAGCTAATTTCTGCGCCGATTTTGGCCAAATTTGACACTATTGTTTACCGAATTTTCATATATTTTTTAACTGTACGAATTTTCTTGCTGGTTATTTTACGTTTTGTGTCATACGGTACAGGGTTTTAAAGCTGCGGAATTTCTGCATTACCAGCAATTGATCCATTCTCATTTTTACAGTTTCGAATTCGTTAGGGAAAAAGTTATGGGCCTAATGGCGCAGTTCAATGAATATATTCGAGGATTTCATATGGATCTAGTATTTTTTACGGATGCACTTAAACATTTAATGATTGTTTCAAGAATAATTAGTAATCCACGTGGTAACGCTCTATTGGTTGGAGTTGGTGGATCGGGAAAACAGAGTTTAGCACGATTAGCTTCATTTATTGCAGGCTATAAGTTTTACCAGATCACATTGACACGCTCATACAACACAGGAAATCTAACAGATGATCTTAAATGGTTATATCGTACTGCTGGAGCGATCGGTAGCGGTATAACATTTATATTTACGGACAATGAAATAAAAGAGGAGTCGTTTTTGGAATTTTTAAATAACATATTAAGTTCCGGTGAAATTGCTAATCTATTTGCAAAGGATGAGCTAAATGAAATCTACGCCGAACTTACGCCTGTAATGAAGAAAGTACAGCCGCGTCGTCCACCAACACAAGACAATTTATACGATTTCTTCATTTCGCGTGCTCGCTTCAATCTACACATAGCCTTGTGCTTCTCTCCAGTATGTATTTTTAAGGGTATTTGCTCATTTTATTTTTTATCTCAACTTAAGTCTATGCTTATGTTGAATTGCGTCTTATATAAGCAACAGAAGATCGACAAATATTACATATGACATAAGTGCTGTTGTAAAAAATAAACATGAGAAAAAGTCCCTGTTCCTTTCAATATAAACGCCTTAATTTTAATGATGCTTAAAATTTGTAGGTTGGTGAGAAATTCCGAACGCGTTCCCTGAAGTTTCCAGGACTTATATCTGGATGTGTAATTGACTGGTTTCAGAAATGGCCAGAAGATGCACGTTTGGCTGTTTCTAATCACTACCTAAAAGATTTCGATATAGTTTGTAGCGATAAAATTAAGCAGGAGGTTATAGATATAATAAGCTGGATTCACAATACTGTTCAAGACGCATGTGTTGACTATTATGCGCGTTTTAGACGGCTCACATTTGTGACTCCAAAGTCCCTCATATCTTTCCTAGAAAGCTATAAAATTTTGTACAGAAGTAAACAAGAAAACATAGTGGTCATTTCAGAGCGCATGAGTTCAGGTTTAGATAAACTTGACGAGGCAGGAGCTTCAGTTGGTGTACTCAGGAAGGAATTAGTGGAAATGAATAAAGGCATTGCAGTTGCGAGCGAAGAGGCCGAGGAGGTCTTGGTTACCGTAGAGAATGCAAAAGCTGAAGGCGAACTTGTTAAGGGCCAGGTAGCTGAAAAGAAGGAACAGGCGGAGGCCTTGGTGCAAAACATATCTGCAGTCAAGAAAGTCGCGGAAGTAAAACTGAAAAAGGCACTGCCAGCTTTAGAAGAGGCAGAGGCTGCTTTAAAGACAATCAAGGCAGCTGACATTGCAACTGTACGCAAGCTAGGCAAGCCACCATACTTGATTACGCTCATTATGGACTGTGTGTGTATACTGTTTCGGCGAAAAATTAAGCCAGTTCGGCCGGACAACGATAAAACTTTCCTGCAGAGTTCATGGGAAGAATCCCTGAAAGTAATGTCAGATACAAGCTTTTTAAGAAAAATTGTTGAGTTCCCAACAGATATAATCAATGCCGAAATGGTTGATATGATGCTGCCATATTTTCAATACCCGTGAGTAGTTTCCTTAGCATATTTTGCTAGAACCTCTTTCAATCTCTCAACTTTTTAGACAGTATACATATGAGGCTGCAAAGATTGCATGCGGTAATGTTGCCGGTTTGCTGTCCTGGACTATTGCCATGGCAAAATACTTTGAAGTTAACAAAGAGGTACTTCCTTTGAAAGCTAATCTCGCTGTACAGGAGGCCAAGCATCAAAAGGCATCTGCGGATCTATTTGAGGCAGAACAAGTGCTTATGCAAAAGGAAAATGATCTAGCCGAAGTGCAACGAACTCTGGAGGAAGCCATTTTTAAAAAAGATATTGTGCTAGGTGAAGCGAAAAAGTGTCAGGACAAAATGAATGCTGCTACGGCGCTTATCAGCGGTTTGGCAGGCGAGAAAATTCGTTGGACCGAACAAATTGCCACTTTTAAAAATGAAACTGAACGTTTAGTAGGTGATTCTATCTTACTCACCGGATTTCTTTCCTACGCTGGTCCATTTAATCAAGAGTTTCGAACGGCTCTTCAAAATCTTTGGACAAAGGGCATAGTAGAGAAGATGATACCAATATCAGCTAATGTGAATATTATTGAAAGTCTTACAGAACGTTCACAAATTGGAGAATGGAATATTCAGGGATTGCCTACAGACGATCTTTCAGTTCAGAACGGTATTATTGCTACGAAAGCAATGCGTTTTCCTTTGCTTATAGATCCACAGTCGCAGGGAAAAGTTTGGATTAAAAACAAAGAGAAGCAAAATGGACTCATAGTAACAACGCTAAGTCACAAGTATTTTAGGAATCACCTTGAGGATTCCGTTAGCATGGGAATTCCCATCATTATTGAAGATGTGGCTGAAGAATTGGATCCTTGTATGGACAATTTACTAGATAGAAATCTTTTGAAGGTTGGAACGCAATATAAAATTAAAATTGGCGACAAAGAGGTGGACTGGAATGATACATTTAGATGTTATATTACGACAAAACTTCCAAATCCGGCTTATACACCTGAAATTTTCGCTCGCACTTCCATAATAGACTTTACAGTCACCATGCGTGGCCTCGAGGATCAACTGTTGGGTCGTGTCATACAGACCGAGCGAAAAGAACTCGAGGATGAACGCTTGCAATTAGTAGAAACTGTGACGGGCAACATGAAAAAAATTAAAGAGCTCGAAGCTAATTTACTTCACAAACTATCTACTACTCAAGGCAGTCTTCTTGACGATGTCACTGTAATTGAAGTATTAAATGTAAGCAAGAATACTGCCATTGAGGTCAAAGAGAAGATAGAAATAGCAAAAGGAACTGAAGCTAAAATCAATTCAGCAAGAGAAGAATATCGATCGGTAGCTACGCGTGGCAGCGTCTTATATTTTCTTGTGTCCAGTATGGCTCTGGTGAACAACATGTACCAGACGTCCCTGGTGCAGTTTCTTCAACGTTTTGATGCTTCGATGCATAATTCAGCAAAGACACACATTATGCAAAAACGAATAAAGCGAATTATTAACTATCTGACATACGAAATATACCGATTTAAGTCAAGGGGTCTTTACGAAAAGGACAAATTTTTGCTTGTGCTGCTAATGGCATTAAGTATTGACAGACAGCTAGAACTTATAACGTTCGATGAATTTCAGATGTTCATTAAAGGCGGAGCGGCTTTAAATCTTAACGATTGTCCTCCCGTACCATTCCGCTGGATTACCGATGAGACTTGGCTCAATCTGGTGCAATTGTCAAACTTGCCCAACTTCTCAAGTATACTAACCAAAATTGGCTCAAATGAACGTATGTGGTTTATGTGGTATAAAAAAGACTCGCCAGAAAACGAGGTTATACCTGATGGTTACAACGCAGTTAATCCATTTCAAAAATTATTGCTTATACGCTCATGGTGCATGGATCGCACAATAGCACAGAGCCGCAAGTATATAGCAAATTCCTTGGGACAACGATTTGCGGAGCCCATAGTATTAAATTTTGAAGAACTGTTATCAGAGAGTTCCGAGCTGGTGCCCTTAATTTGCTTTTTGTCACTTGGCTCCGATCCGTCTTCGAATATTGAGTTGTTGGCTAAAAAAAATGATCTCAAATGTCATCCAATATCTATGGGCCAGGGTCAGGAAATTCATGCCAGAAAACTTGTTTCAAATTGTCAAGAGAGTGGCGGCTGGGTACTACTGCAAAATTGCCACTTGGGCTTAGAATACATGAATGAATTAACGCTGCAGATACTAGAATTGGAAAGGCTAGGTAGCGAAGCTGCTATTGACCCTTCATTTCGCATATGGATAACAACCGAACCACACCCAAAGTTTCCCATAACCCTGCTGCAGATGTCAATTAAATACACAAACGAGCCACCTGCGGGTATTCGTGCAGGATTAAAGCGAACCTACACAAATTTATCTCAAGACTTTTTGGACTATTCTCAATCACCCTTCTATCTACCACTAGTTTATGCAATATCATTTCTACATACCGTTGTCCAGGAACGCCGCAAATTTGGACCACAAGGTTGGTGTATTCCCTACGAATTCAATTCATCCGATTGGTATGCCAGCTGTTTGTTTGTTCAAAATCATCTCGACGACTTAGACCAAGGACGAGGAATAAGCTGGGTAACAGTGCGCTATATGCTTGGAGAAGTCCAATATGGCGGCAGAGTAACAGATGATTATGACAAACGTCTGCTTAACACCTTTGCCAAGGTGTGGTTTCAAGACAATCTTTTTGATGAATCGTTTCAGTTCTTCAAAGGCTACAAGATTTTCAGTTTTAAGGAACAAGAAGCATATCTAATGGCTATTGACGGCATGGCCAATATTGACCCCCCACAGGTGTACGGCTTTCATTCAAATGCTGAAATTACATATCAAACTAATATAATGCGAAGTACCTTGAATGAAATCATGTCCATACAGCCAAAAGGTATGTCATTTTGCTTCTTAGTCTAAGCACAAAAATTGTGTTCCCTGAATAAAATAACGTCTAATTGCAGAAACTACGGTGGGATCTGGCGAGTCGCGGGAGTCGCGAGTAGCACGACAGGTCAGAGAGATGTTCAGCAAAACTCCTGAGCCATTCGAAGTATTTGAAGTTAAGCAACGTTTAATTCAAATGGGAGCATTGAATCCAATGAATATATTTCTGCGACAAGAAATAGATCGAATGCAAAAGGTAAGTCGATTAAATCATTTTGAAATAATCGTAAATAAAAACCTCTTGGTTGCACAGATAATATTGCTAGTAAGAACAACATTTAAGGATCTACTGTTAGCAATCGATGGAACAATTATTATGAGCGACACTCTTCGAAGTGCTTTAGATAACATTTTTAATGCCCGCGTTCCGCCCATCTTTCAAAAAGGCAGCTGGGCCGCAGCCAGCTTGGGTTTCTGGTTTACTGAAATGATTGAGCGCCATATGCAGTTTTACAAATGGTGCTTCGGCTCACGACCTGTTGTCTTTTGGATGTCAGGTTTTTTCAATCCTCAAGGTTTTCTGACTGCAATGAGACAAGAAGTAGCACGTGCCCATCTCAAATGGGCCTTGGATCAGGTAGCAATGTATAACGATGTACTCAAAGTGGGTCCGGAAGAGTGCAAAAAGTCGCCTAAGGAGGGTGTGTTCGTACATGGATTGTTTGTAGACTGCGCCGGCTGGGATAGGCGCACATCTCGTCTAGTTGAAGCCACAAATAAAGTTCTTTTTACTTTGATGCCTGTGGTCCATATTTATGCAATCAATTCACCACCGCAAAAAAATTTGAAGTTGTACAGCTGTCCCGTATATAAAAATATTTATCGAACTGACTTAAATTTCATTTGCGCTCTATTGTTGCAATCCAATAAGGCGCCAGATCATTGGATTCTGCGTGGTGTAGCTCTTTTATGTGATATCAAATAAAATGACAAAATAAATAAACAAATGACATAATTGATTCGCTTTTTTTTTGCTACATTTTATTTCAGAATTAGGCACGTCCCATTTAACTTGAGACATGAGTTTATAATCTTGCCAACCAATTTCAATAAATCGTAGGCAATGCAAGCTTAAAAATTTTGGGCCAGGCGAGAGTATACTCAAAAAATGAATTTTTTTATTTTTCTAATCGCATCTGATCATTCGGATCGAGGATAACGATTGTTGGAATTGCCGTACAATATTCTGTTTGCTCAATGGACCCATATTTTGGTTAAGAGTTTACAGATATTGGATGCACCTATGTCAGAAGACTGTCTAAGGCCCCTATGCTTTTTGCAAATAGCTAAGTATGAAAGTAATATAAATTCTATACAACATGGAAGGATGCGAAAGAAATATAAAATTATCATCATTTAGCTCTACAACCCGGAGCTGGTTTTGGCTTTCTCAACAATTCTTCTCCATTCTTCTTTTCCAATTATAGCTGCCGCAACTCGCTACGACGAGTTAGTTGGCGCCCAAAAATGTGTGTGCTGCTGGTAGACAACAGATGACAATTTGGCTTTAGAGCAAATCGTGTTGTTGGGCACGGCCGGGAGATACGTCACGAGCACAGTCGAGGCCAGCACTGCGCGATATACGCTCGGGATCTTCGTCAATTTCAAGGCGGGCGCCGTCGACAAACTGGAATGGCATGCTGCACTACGTGAAATCTTTGACTCAGGATGCAGAGCAAACCAACTTGTGGCAGAGTTTCTTCTCTGGCAGGAGTGCCAGCATGGTCAGCAGTTATGGAGAAGTAACTGTTTCGGTGAGACGAGGTTGCCCACAGGGATCTATCAGTGGCCCATTTATATGGAACCTCATGATGGATCTACTTCTCGAGCGTTTGGAGACACAGTGTGCTTTCAGATGACCTGCTGCCCATCATTGAGGGCTACAAGCGACTTAAGTGAACTTGTTGAAGAGCTTCTCTCAAAAGAAGCAACTTCAAGTACTGAATATGCAATATTCTTAATTTAAGTTTTTAACCATTGAACTTCTTACAATTTTTACTATGTCTTCTATATTCTACAAATGCTTGCTTTGATATTTCGCCTTTTATTAGTTGATACATTCTTTTGAACCCACGATATGCACTGGGCGAGGGTTGAGTTGACTCACAAGGGGTACGTAGGCGTTGACCCAACTGAACGTACCGGAATTGCAGTGAGAACTAATTCTAACTTAAATAATTACAATGAGATATACCTGCAGATGAGGTGACCACAGATCAACAACTTCTCTTGGCATGGCTTATGCTGGACTCGCAGTTGTTGTTGCTCCTGGGTTCTGTTCATAACTGAACATTTATAATTAATATTACTACAAAAATGAATAATATGATAACAAACAATTAATAAATATTTAACATGCTTTTTATGCAATAAATAGTTCATGAACTCCAAAATTAAATATAAATAATTATATTTTCATTTACTACAATTATTAATCATTAATTGCAATGTTTAAACGCCGCCTACATCAATTCAAATTTCGCGCGCAAGCATTGCCAGCGTGACTTGGTCGAAGCATTGCCAACACAACGTGTCAACCGTTTCGCTTGCCTTTGATTTCATCTTACGGTTCGTTCATCATTAAAATACTTTAGAGATATATCTTCTCTATATATAAATAGATTTTTTACTCAATGTCTTCACTCTAGATATATAAATATATATAATATATAGATACTCAATGGAAATAACAGATTTATACAAAAAATTTTAAAATGCAACCGTTTCGACAGTCTTCAAAAGCTAATTGATCTTGCACTTTAAGTAGTCGCATCATACAGCAATCAGCTTTCTAGCGGCATCGATTTCAGCGCTGCCAACTTGCGCGCCTTGCTTCGCATTCCAGCTGTTTCCGTTGGAATGTCAAAAATAAGCAAACAACTACTAATTTTTTGTTTTAAATTTCAAATCTTGCTTTTGCCTGCATTGGCCAATTTGGTTATTGGTCTCTGCATTGGCATGCGTCGGCTCTCCAATGCAGCATTGTCCACAGCTGTAAAGTCAACAAACCCCTACAACCCAAGCAAATTTTTGTTTCAAACAAATGACTAATTTATCGCTTAACTTTTTTAACAGATTATTGCACTCGCTATGGTAAACTTTAGGCATTATTTGGTAGCACCGTCACCGCTGTGCTCGTCCCGTAAGTTACCAGTCGACAGCTGCCAGGCGACATTTCCCCGCCGACTCTCAAGCGCTACAGCCGCAATTGAGCCGCCCTAGGGTGCTCGCGTCGACCCTGCTGCTCCTGCTGTCAGCGCTACTGCTATGCTGTTGTACTAGTTGCTGCCTCTGCTTGTGCGTCCTCGCTAGCCACCACGCTCTTCCAATTGCTGTTCTCCATATATAAAAACATAGTTTTTGTATTGTTTTCCTTCAGTCACACCTATATACTGGTGTGGTATATGTAGATATATGACTATCGCCAGCACCCAATGACGGCACACTACTTGAACTCAAGCTGGCCGGCGACGTTTGGTCCCTTGTGCAGATACCCTCTGCTTGCCCAAGTCAATGCCATAAATAAAATTGTTTCCATTACAATAGGGTAATTTCTTTGTACTGCGAAATTAATAATCTAGAAATAATCTGCTGTTTCCCAATTCCACCAAACAACTATGGGGAATTTATTCAGTTTGTACAAAGACAATTATTAATATTTGCTCATCGTGGCTTAAATTGGCATCATCATAGTGTTCGGCTGCCGTCCTTTTGTTGTAGACATTTCCTTATAAAAACGCCATGGCATGTTGTTTCTGCATAAACTTTTACTTGGGCTAACTGACTCTAATGCAGAGTAACTCCATGACTTTGGACCCTGCAGGTCCAATTATGCATTGCACGATCCTTTTCGCTAACAATAATAAACTTTACGATTCCCTTGATCAATCACGAGCTTGATCAACGGTGATATCTTTTCTGCTACGTCCTGTTTCCAACTCTGACATTGTATATCCGAAACGTTGCATATCTTCAACAAATTCAGCCATTAGTCTAGGAATACGGATTAGTTTTGTGTTACATTTTCAACGTTTGAATTTAATACGTTTTAAGTAAATTAAAATTTCTTAAAGATATTAGGAACTTTGACTTCATTGAGCGTATAAATTTTGATTAATTTTTAGCCCGATTTTTATTTATGTGACACCGAACACTCAGGTGGACAATAAGCGCTTAATGCTAAAGGTATTAGATCCTGACGGCAAGCATGATGGTCATGTGACGCACGGGTAAGTGCAAAAACTTTGGTTGGCAAAAAGCTTAGGTAAAATCGTTGATTTTGATGATGTTTGAGGAGGCTAAATATCAGGAGACGCAATGCATGCAAGCAGGCTGATGACGAGCATCCGCAGATCTCTTTAGTCGACAAGCGCTTATAATAACTGGAATATTTAAAAAACAAAAAATATCATGCAGCTCTGGCAGCAAAAACGCAGCTCCTACCAAGGTAACAAAGAGCAACAAAATACAATTGACAAACGGCAAAAGCAGGAATCACATTTCAATAGAATGGCTTTTACTTGTTAACAAAAGTAAATGCCAGCCTGGGCTTCAGCACTGCTTCTCCACGCATTTAAGACAGATCACAATTTGCCCTCGGAATGTTACATCCTTGGATTCGTAAATTTGTAAGCAACAGTGAAGAATGAAGGCTGAGTTGGGCATACAACGCGCGCAAGAGACAAAGCATCAACACGCCAACCCAAACCACATATAGTTCATTTTTCTTCGACCAAGATAAAGTCAATGGCTGAAGGCAAACGCGAGCGTTGAGAGTTGATTATTATTTACATTATTAAATACAATCTGTTTAGTTTAACAATAAGTACATGGTACCTTTGAGGGCCTTTTTCTTCTTAAAATCCTTTTCTAAAAAATACTTTTATATTAATAATATTTGCTAGTTCCGTTGGTGTTTTATATTTAAATCGTCTTGATTGAAGTACGATTTCAAGTATTTTTCTCATATTTATTTCATTTGGTCGTTACAATTGATTTTTATTAATGTTTTGCTTCATTTTCACATCAAAATCGTGGTGAATATCAGCAATGAATATCAACAGGTAGCCAAAAAATAGAAGTAGATTTATTTCCCTTTGGGCTTTGCGTGCGATATGCACTTCAAGCGAAAACATCGAGTATACTACTCTTGGCATTTATACTCATTGTCTCTACTCTATAGCGTTATCGATAACTCGACTGCGATTGCAGCAAAAAATCGACATATCAATATATTTTCACGATACCGAAACACATAGAAAAACAAACAGCACAAAACATTCATTAATTAAGTCAATAAATTAAAAAGCGAACCACCAGCATAACTCAGTTGTGTTAGCCCCATTGTTTTAAATGCGTTACTTGTTTATTTATTGTTAATCAACTCAGCTCAAACGGTTCGGTCGACGTATGTATTTTAAGTCAATAAAAGTCAATTGTAAAATGAGCTGGCCAAAGCCTAGCATTTGCAATTGATTGACAATTCGTTTGAATGTCCGTCCGGACGATAAAGTGTAAAACACAATATCAAAAACGAAGCAAGAAAACAAAAAAAAAAAAAGTTTTAATATATACAGACACGCATGCATACTCACAAACATTGACGTGTACATACCTAAACACACACTCGCGCACATACCCAAGTAGAAAATTGGTTTGAATTCGAAGAATGAGCTGCCCGTGTTTACATATTGTGTGTCTTTTTTTTGTTTTTTGTTTTTTAACTGTGTGAACACGCATAATCGTGCCATTGAGTTTGTGCAATAAAAGTAAGAACAAATTTTGTGTACATTTTGTATGCTTGTATGAATGAATAATACATGCATGTGTGTGCGTATATAAAAACGTATATAATATAAAAATATATGCATGTATGTATACGCAGTATATTATATTTTACAATATAGCATGTAAATACACAGATATGCATGAATGTATGTGTTTGAAAGGACGCAACTAAGATGCGACATGCACAATGGCCAGTTTATAGTCTCAAAGTACTTAATAACTTGGAAATTTAAAAAAAATAAGTAAAAATAACATCAAATTGTTATCGTGTACTTAGCGATAAGTAATATCAAAACAAAACAATTAAGGAGAAACATCACAAATGGCATTCAACAACAATTTTGGGGCTTCTGCCGCGAATACGACAAACACCGCCGCCATGGGCTTAGCATCCAATGCAGATTTATGGCGCGAGTGCGTAGCTTGGCTGACGCGCTTACAAATAATTGCACCAGATCACAAGGCAGCATTACCCGATGCTGAAATCAGAATCTTGGCCATGGCCTTGCGTGACGGCGTGCTGCTGTGTAATTTGGTCATCCATTTGGATCCCAGCTGCATGGATATGCGCGAGTTTAATCGCAAACCACAGATGGCACAGGTAAAGTTCAGTTTTGTGCAATTTTCATAACTAAGTGTTAGTCAATTTACGCACATGTCTTTCCCTAGTTCCTTTGCTGCAAGAATATCAAGCTATTTCTTGAAGTGTGTCGCAATCATTTTGGCATTCGCGATGCGGATTTGTTTGAACCCACTATGCTGTATGATTTGACTAACTTTCATCGTGTTTTGATAACATTGTCTAAGCTATCAATGTGCCGTAAGGTTCAGCAGATGTATCCCGAGATACTGTATGTAGCCGTTACTTAATTTCATTTCTTTGCTCGCTTATTGATAACTCAACAATGCTATTTGCAGCGGCTTTAATTTGCAGCTGTCTCACAGTGAGCGTTCCCGTTCGGATGAGGCGATCTACAAGGACTTGCATTCGAGGTAAGTCTGAAAATCACTCATCAATGGCTTGCACTCAACCCTCGTATAGACTTCATTTTGTGCATTCGGCGTAATGTGACTTTTTGTAATTGCTTCTAAGTCAAGGCAGTGATTATATCCACGATGCAGTTCCGCTTCCGTCCATTACGGAGGCCTCCCACCCTCTACATGTATACTCCCTTATTAATTAATGCAATATCATATGTATTCTTATGCTCAATGCAAATCTTACAATATTGCTGTTCTTCTATTCTGTCTAACCGTTACCCTTTCTATCTTTCTATTTTTGCCTTTCTCTTCCCTAACTTTCTTTACAAAACACTTCTTAATCCGTACCATCTCTGTGTGTGTGTGTGTGTGTGTGGGTGGGTGTATGCATGTGTGGATTTGCGTGAGTGGCGCGTACAGCGATATGAAAAAGACTAGTAGCTTGGATGTTTCCGGAACCTACTCTGTTGAGTACTACGATCGTTCCTCACAAAGCGGCTCATTATCTGTTGAGGATGAAAACAGTGACATAACTATTGAAAATGGTACTGAAGATATTGATGACTACATTGAAGATCCATTATCCCAAATGTGTGATACAACAATCGATAATGACAGCAGTGATCATGCTCACTTTGATACCAAGCGAACCTTCTTTAAGCAACCAACGGGCAAAGATTTGCACGCACCCTTCTTCAGTATATCCATCGATGGTAATTTGGATGCTAATGATGGGGCCTCTGATGCTGCCACGCCCACTCATGAAACAGCAACGTTCCATTGTAAAGAAAGATCTATGCAGGCTACGTCAAGCACGTCTTCTTTTGTTGACGAAGTTTCCAAAATGCAAAATGCCACCACGACTTCCACCTCGATTTCTTCAATTTTCGTGAGCGAAAACCAGCGTTTGCAACGAGCTGCAGCCGCAGTCTACAATTATCGCTCTTCCAGCACCAACGAGCATGAGTATGCATATATTAATGACATTTACAGCGAAGATGATGAGAAGGTCTATGAGGACTTATGCTATGTAACGTTCCAGTCCAAAGTAAAACCAGAGGTGTGCTGCCCTTATCATACTAACTGTGATATGTGTGTGTAGAACCTAACACTTATGTAAATGTCAGCACCAAAGTTCTATGTAGTACATATCTATCGTACACATACCCAAAGTCACCAATTTAATTAACTTTCGAAATGCAGTTTTAGTTTCTTTTGTTTTTGGCTTTTTGTTTAATTTTATGCATTTTTTTCGTATTCTTTAGCGCTCTTAGTCGATTAATACCTCCTCTCTATAAATATCTACATACCATACTGTGAACGTAGCAATTATTGAAACACATTGTAGCCCAGTAATCATTGCCTCAAGTCCATTATTGTTCATGGAGCTGTCATCTGACGAACGCTATTCTTTTATTTAACTCTACGACGAACACAGCATTCTGGCTGAAATTTTGATTAAAATAAATAAATCAAACCTCTCCTGTTTTCGATTACGAATTTTCTATATCTCGCCTCTCTAGGGAGCATCGCTAACTTTGGACCACAGTGCATTCAAAAGATTTTTCCTCAATTTCTCTAAACGATTGGCGTTCTATACTAAGATTGAGCATTGCTTTGAATTAAGTGATGCAATTTTGTTTTGACATTGCGCTTCTTGCGCAAACATGTCAAGGCATAAAAGTGATTCTTAACTAAAGGAACCATTAATTCTTAGGTAGCTTTCAACGTCTACTAGTTCACAAATATGGAAAACAGCATATGCTGTTTGTTTAATTCCTCCTGTCATCTCTTATGCCTTGTAAATACATATGTTTCGTTATGGTCCCAGTAGTTCTATGAGATATTGGGCCAGATGACTTCAGTAAACCCAATTCCGCTATGAAATACGCGTTAAACTCATCTTTCTGCTTTGCGATCTTATTCAATCTTCTTTGAACTATTAAATTAATGAATGTTTGGGGTTTGTCGGCTGTGAGTCGTGTTCATGATATTTCGCGAAAGCTAACAGTCTCTGGGGTGTCCCTTGAGCTGCCTCTACGAGCAAGTCAAGCATTGTTCTCCCTAGGAAGTTAGTTCTCGAGTTGCAGAATGCAGGGCAGTTGCATAAAAGGGTGTTTCAGGGTTTCTTTGACTATTGGTTCCCTGCACTTCCTGCACTCGTCGCGCTGGGTGATGCCCAGCCTTGTGGCATGGGCTGCGTTCAAGCAGTGGCCCGTATCCAAGCCCAGCATAAGCCTGCAGTCTTTCCTGGGAAGCTGCATGATGTGCTTCACTAATTTCAAGTTGGTTCTCCCTCACATGATGCGTGCGGTTTTGCAGTCCGTCGTGTTGTGCCACCTTCTGTTCAGCGCTTTCTTCCCATTTGTAGCTAAGAGCCCTTAGAAGTGTCCCTAATACTTCAGCCCTTGTTCGTTTCGATTCGGCATGCTCCTTAGCTAGCCTGTCTACCATTTCGTCGGCCATAATGCTCTGGTGGCTAGGAACCCTTTTACACATTTGGAGCTAATGGCATAGGCTTGCATGGATTTGATTGCCGCCTGACTGTCGACGAAGCTGTTGACTTGGGGTTGGTGTGGTGTGAACGCAAGCCGTGCGGCTTTCTTTATAGCGCTAAATTCCGCTTGAAATATGCTGCAGTGGTACGGTAACTTAAATAACACCTCCGTGGGTGGGTCTATGCAATATACCGATGCTCCCACTTCTGCATCGATTTTGGATGCGTCTGTAAAAATTTTAGCTGCGTTTTGGTGCATGCCGATTTTCCAATTATCTAGTCCCATTATATATGCTGAGTAACGCCTCCGATTTTATCGTGCCCGTAGTTGCTCAGTACCAGGTTTCCTGCTGCACAAAGACGTTGTGCTGTCTTCTGCGCTAGCTCAGGGGCTGAACATCGAGTATTGCCTCCAAGGCCTTAGTAGGAGTGGTTTTCAGTGCTCCTTTTATACACAACAGTGCGCGCCAGTGTGTCTTCTCCATAATTCGTACGTATGTGGATTTTTTCTTGGCCCTCACCATACCAAGAGGCCATAGAGTTGTAAAAGAATATATATGTATTTCTAATCTTATTTCATTGAGATTCAGAGATTCGTCAATATTTATTTGGTTCATGGTTTTTCTATTATCGCAAATGCCACCCAATGTGCAACTGGCAAAAGACTCGGAACGCATTGTTTCTAAGGATACGGCACTTAAAAATTTTGCCAGTAGTAAATTTGTATTTACGGATATCACCTTCGGTCTGCGGCAGTCCGAGCGCAGGATAATGGATGGCACATTAACTAACTCCTCGCTTAAGACAAGAAAACGCATGAACCAATTGTATTTCCCATAGGAAGGACGCAAATTTTTCAGACAGCGAATGTTCACCTATGAGCAGTATTTTCGCGGTTGCCTAGAAATGAGTTTGTGCCGGATTTCCTAATTGTGCAATTCGACCCAAAGTTTTCAGGCATTTAAATGAATCCCAGCAGTTTGATTTGTTGCGTTCCACTGGTCATTTGGTTAACTCTGCCAGAGCATTCTTAATGCAAACGCATGTTGGGAAGAAGGAATTTTTTCTTTGCTGCCCAATATATGTTTTTTATTTTATTGTTTTCTGTTTTCGCACCAGGAATCGTAACTAATGACCATCCTGCTAGTTTAGCTAGTCTTTCTAATCATCTACAAAATTTCAAATTTTTTTAATAATGCAGCAGTCACTGCTGAACGTTTCTAGTATTTTCCAAATTTAGTTTGGTTAGAAAATAATGACTTTCAATTATTTATCACTTAATATGAACATGAAGTTGATATAGATATCAACGAAACTAGAGATAGCGCCTTTTTATCTCACTTTGGCGATTTGGCTTAATTTTATTATATTATCATATATAAATATATATGGAAATTAAACTACAACAGAAGAAACAACATTTTGATTTTAACCTTTTTTCGTATAAAACATGTGATTTCCGAAATTGATACTTTGAAATTGACTTTTTTTTAATTACATTAAATTGACTCAATGCCCGGGCGATATTGGGCTCTTCCGAGTCACTACTTTGAAATGATTTTGAATGAAATAAGAAATAATCTTATTAAATCCGCAAAATCTTTAAGCAAAACTGTTGTTTTTTGAGCGATAAGTTTTGTAAGAGGCAAATCATTTTAATCAAAAGCTGTGCTACCTAATATAGAAGCTATAGCAAAGGATCAGCCAAAGTTGACCAAATCCGGCATACCATCTTGATTTACAATTGTTTAATTATTGTTAAATGATTTTAATAAGTGCAAGTTTGTCCGAATGGATATAAATTTTTTTCAATTATATTATAGTTATATCTAGTTAAATTTTTTTAGTTTATTATTTATTATTTGGTTTCTTTTCTTTTTTTATTTATTTATTTAATTAGCACCACCGACACTATTGCATGCAATGGAACTGTATACGATCATACCAATACAAAAGAAGAAGAGGTGTATCAAGATTTATGTGCATTGCACAGAACAAATAGAAGTCAGGTATTTTTCGCACATTAAATTATTAAATTTATTCATAACAAATTACATAATTTCTTTGTTTAATTGTGCTTAAGTGTGTTTAACTCCAAATCCTTCATTTAATTGCGTATTTTTCGCTATTAATCCGAAATCTTTCTTTAGACAACATCAGCCACTAGTTTTGAACAGCGCGACTATGTTATACGCGAACTAATCGATACGGAGTCCAATTATTTGGATGTTCTTAACGCTTTGAAGTGCAAGTTTATGGAACCGCTGGAAAGGCATCTCAACCAGGACGAGTTAAAGCAAATATTTCCGCGCATTCGCGTAAGTATACTTTGCGCTGATAATTAAATTAAAATTATTTATAATTTGTATGAATTGTAGGAGCTGGCCGATATACACACAAGATTTCTGGATAAGCTGCGCGAGTCTCTGCTTCCGAATAATAAGCTCAAAATGGGTCAAGTATTTTTAGATTTTCGTGAACCATTTCTGGTCTACGGTGAATATTGCTCCTGTCTATTAAATGCAATTGATTATTTGGCTGATGTATGCAAAAAGAATCAAATAATCGATCAATTGGTGCAGGTATATTGTAGCATTTTGCAAATTGTATAAAATATATTAATTAATTAATGAACTTTTATAGAAATGCGAGCGAGACTACAATGTTGGAAAGCTGCAGTTACGAGACATTCTATCTGTACCTATGCAGCGCATACTTAAGTATCATCTGCTGCTGGATAAATTAGTCAAAGAAACATCTCAGGTAAATTGATCACAAGGGGCTATAGGATTATTTGTAATTACACACTCGTATGCACACACTCGATGGCAAGTAGGTGGCATGTTACACCTTCAGTTCTGTATGACAAATGCTTACCAAAATGTCGGGTTGCGTTTGAGTCATAAGTGTCTGTCCGTTCGTCTGTATGAACAACTAAATTACGGAGTCTACTAGTTACAGTCATTAAAACAAACCCGTTTTACATTTTTGTGTCAACCAAGATCAGGCAAGTTGAAGTCAAATTTGTTAAAAAATTTCATCATAGAAAATCTGCTTCAGTTCGTTCGCAAGCAAGACGTGTTGGCAATTCTTCTTCGTCGTTCATGCTCAGTCAAAGAGTAGCAATGGGAAGTTTCTGCTTCTTCGTTATAGTCACGAATGGTTTATTTTTTTTAATAAAAAAATTGCATGATTTGATTCAGTTTTTATATAAATGCTTATTTTTTTGTAAAGCTTTTGTTGAACATATTTTTATTTAATATTAATACAAAAAATCATATTTCGGCTTAAAGTTACATCTAAAAAAATCCAGGCGCACAGAAGCTATCTTCTGAAAAAGCAGATTTTACTTCATTGATACATTCTGTGAAAAAAGTATCAGGAATGGTTCATTTAAAAAGACCTCGCTGGACAAATTTCGATTGTTTTTTGGTTCCCTACGTTTTAAATAACCTATCTAATCTATATAAAGCAAAGGTACAATGTCTTGCTGGCAGCAAAGCACAATGCAAACAAAGTTAATTATAAATTTACAGATGATAGTAAACAAATAATATAAAAAACCTTAGAATTTTTGTTGTCAGCAACATTCAAACCAATTATTGAAATTAGCCTAAGAGTTATAGAATTCCTTACAGTGTACCAAGGTTGACGCATTGCATCTCTTGTTTTGACTTAGCGTGTTGAAAAAATTATACCTTTCAAAAATATAATATATATATTAATATCATGTGATGTGTGGTAGTCTATTGGGGTAGCGTACGTATCTCAAAAGCCCAATGCGGGATTATTCGATTATCCGCAGCAGGCTTGACCTTCTCGGTCTATAAGTGATAACATTGATTCGTGGTATGGCTAGCTTGGCCATTGTGGACTCTCCTCACCATGCGTCAGTGTGCTTCCTGACTTCGCAACCAACATAGCTGTTGAGTTAGCTGCAAGTATGCTATCATCATTATTAATTGCGAATTAATATTACAAACACGCAAGGATCCGCAAGGCTAGTTTTCAAACATGTGTTTCGTGTATCATATCTGGTTGCTTGCTTTGATCCATAGCAACTTTTGTTAGTCTTACAAATAATTTCAGTTTCGTCTTTATAGCCAACTGGTGGATGGATGCATATAAATTTCTTACTCAATTTCTTACTGTACTGAATGTCGCCTCATAATTGGTGCTTGGTTTTTGTGAAAAACCCCGAGCTACTTGGCGCGCTTTGAATCCTCCAGCTTAAACATTTTCATTTCGTTTAAACTTAAAAACTCATTTATTTGGCAAAAGCTTGCAGCAGTAGCAATTCTCAAGTTTTTGTTGCTCTTGCTTCCACTGCGCGCTACATAATGTGGCAGGCGTTGTTCTTATCTCTGCTTTTTTATAGTGTATGCTCTTGACGCTACATTATTTGTAGCATCCATACTATTTAGTTTAGCATCCTCAAAATAATCTCTGTTGTTATCTTGTGTAGACTGTGCGCCTTCTTAAATTACGAACTTTGGTTTTATTTTCTCAGATATTAAACCCGCTGTATCTGTGTTTATCATATTTGCAGTATCGCATACCTCTTTCATAATAACATCTCATGAAATATGCAATTTTTGTTCTTGTAGTATCTAAATCATATATCCTTGACAGCATTTTTCATATCCCATGAATACACCTTTTTTGGATTAACTCAACTTTTAACTTTTTACAATTCTCTTGTGATGCAAAATCTTGTAGATTCGAAATTGAAAACTTTTGCTCACTCCATATCCCAAATGGTGTCAACTTATTTTACTTGCTCTTGCCTCTTCGGTAAAGCGTATTAACAACATTTCGAAAAGTTTTGCCCCAATGTTTCATGCTTAGATCATTGGCATGTATTATGGGATGGGAAGAGTTCCCATGACTCTTTCAGTTGTAGCGTATTGTCTTCATGCGTGTAACTCTGCGCTTCTGAAAAAATAATAATAATTTCTTTATTAAAATCTCCACAGCCACTCGTTCCACCACTCTATCTAAAAAACCTTGTGAAATAAGTACTGACCTCTGTTTTGCTTTTAATAGTTGAAATAGTATCAGATATAGAGCGCCTCCATATGATGTATCCTGCATGGGAATAAGCTTGAATTTTGAATTGCTGTTGCTCTGTTTTGACATTAATTAAAAGTTTAACGATGCTGCTTGTATTTTGTTCTCGTAGTAACTTTTTAATAAGCAACAATTATTTAGTAATAGTTTAAAATGTTTTGAATTGCCTTTATCGCCTTGCAGCCAGACCTTTCCTTACTTTTCAAAACTGCATTGACTGCCGTATGCCGTTAAATGATAACTATTATCTAAGCATGCATTGGGTAAAAAGCAGATTTTCAGCCATATAGTGTTTATATTCCAAACATTACCATCAGTTCACCTTTACCGTATGCCAATTCCTTGTAGTTCTTGAACAAACAATCCCCTGAATCCATATATACCAGTAACTGTGTGACGTTTGGTTGACTGCGCGAATATATGCATATCAACGTGGTCTCTCAGAATTACTTCCCTTTAGAAAATCACGTTTTCAATGCTCAGACTGCTTGAATTTCCGTGTTTCTCTCCGAAGAGAGTTGCTATTTAAATTTGTTGACTCCTAATGGACCGGTTATATAGAAAATCGCTTTATATGTTCTCGATCATAATTACTACTAGTAACTGTGGGCTTTCATCTATTTCAGTATAACTACTTAAGCTAAACACTTTTCTTATTTGCAGCACCATGAAGATTATCGTTCCCTGGAACGCGCCAAGGACGCAATGATTGACGTATCGCAGTATATCAATGAAGTGAAACGTGATTCAGATCATTTGGTTATCATACAAAAAGTTAAGGTTAGTTAAAATTCGTGATCCAACAAATCAAAATGCACTCATTTGAGCTTATTTTTTTTTTTACCAGGATAGCATTTTCGACCTAAACTTACTGCATAATGGCAATGATCTCTTGCAGTATGGACGCCTGCTTTTAGATGGTGATTTACACATCAAGGCACATGAGGATCAAAAAACCAAGCTTCGTTATGCCTTTGTATTTGATAAAATACTCATTTTGGTGAAACAACTTCATATAAAAACCGGCGACATGCAATATACATATAGAGATTCGCATAGCTTGAGTGATTATCGTGTGGAGCAGCATCATTCGAGGCGAACTCTAGGCCGTGATACACGTTTTAAGTATCAATTACTGCTGGCACGGAAATCCAACAAAACGGCATTTACATTATACCTGAAGTCGGAACACGAACGTGACAAATGGCGCAAAGCACTCACAGAGGCCATGTAAAAACAACATCCAACAGTTCAAGTGGCAATATAAAATAAATGTCTTGTTTAATTTAAACAGGGAAAATCTAGATCCACCTGGTTGTCGTAACACAGATCATAAAATGGAGATCTATACTTTTGCAGTACCTACCACTTGTCGACACTGTTCTAAGTTCCTCAAGGGTCGCATTCACCAGGGCTACCGCTGCAAAGAATGCCAAATAAGTGTGCACAAAGGCTGCATATCGTCCACGGGGCGTTGCAAACAAAATCCCATAAGCATTCCACCTCCTGTATGCGATCGTCAGTTGTCTGAATTTAATTGGTTTGTGGGCAATATGGATCGCGAAACAGCGGCTAGTCGTTTGGAAAACCGTCGGATTGGCACGTACTTACTACGCGTACGTCCAATGGGCGCTTCCACGCCCCATGAGACCATGTATGCGCTCAGTTTGAAGTAAGGCTTGTGTTTTTTGCCATAAGAAACTGTGAATAATTTTGTTTTTTTTTGTAGAACCGATGATCATGTCATCAAGCATATGAAAATCAACCAGGAAAACGACGGAGAGTCAATGTTATATTGCCTATCATCGCGTCGGCATTTTAAAACAATCGTCGAACTGGTTTCCTATTACGAACGTAACGATCTTGGTGAGAATTTCGCAGGGTAAGTCGGCGGTTTTACTAAAATTGGTGCCGAACGTGACCAAATGTTACATTTCAGACTCACCCAGTCGCTGCAGTGGCCCTATCGTGAGGTATACGCTTTAGCTCTGTATGATTATGAGCCTAAGGCTGGTAGCAATCAATTGCAATTGCGGGCCGATTGTCCGGTACTAGTCATAGGAAAGGATGGCGATAGCAAGGGCTGGTGGCGTGGCAAAATCGGAGACACGGTACGTAACTTTTACAGCAATTTTAAAATAATTTGTTTTTGAGAACAAACTCTTTTCACTTACCAACAAACTTTTAATTAACGCGCTGTCACTTTGCACCTATTGTAGTTGTGGGAGGCAAAATATATTTTGGGCTATTGAATTTGGAGAAATTGTTAATCGTTTCGATGATAAATATGATAAGGATATAAGAAATGCATTTATCAGAAGCAAGTAAAATGTCACTACAAATGTTTTCCAACTGAATTGCGTAGCGAATCCAGTACTTATAGGGGATATATACAGTAAAATCTCTTTTTACACGGTAGCTGTGTTCCTAAGCAAATCGTGTAAATCAGAATCGTGTAAAAAATAATACGCAATTCATATGTAGATTTGGGAATGTGTTCCACAACCTGAATACATTGTGTAAAATAAAAAAAAAGCATATATATTTTTTTTATTAAAACGTGAAATCATTAATTAATAATGAAAAAAAGCATTTCATACTTATTTCAAGAAAGCTAATTTAGCTTACAATTTAAAATAAACTCCGACCTACAAAAAAATTAAAAACCAGGGCACGATAGACTTAGGGGGGTTCTCATCATCTTTCCTGCATTATATTACAAAGTAAATAACCAAAAAAATGAGAAAATAAGAGTAGTTCAGCTATTCATCGTTAGTTGATAACAATTGTGTGCGTTTGTTATGGATTGGCTTAAAAATAGCACTGTCGTCAGAAGATATGTCTAATACAACTATACTTCATTGTATATAAAAGAAAATTTCGTAAAAGTACTTATAATTACGATGCATTCCTATTTTTAAGCAAATTAAATCCTGATAGCGTCCAACGAATGCCCTTTTTTTAACGAAATTGTATATCTGACTCTTCACTGAATAAAATCATCTTCCTTATAATGCTTATTAGACCATTAAGATCTCTTTGAAATTTAAGACCACGATCTAAAATAACATCTCCAACTCGAAAATGGTTTCCCACATTTCTTCCTAGTACAAGTCTCACTTGAAGAAACTTAGCCTGTGATTACATTGATTTAATATTAATTGGATAGACCGTTGAAAAGAGAGGAGGTCATGATAATTTACGCATAAGACACGAAAAGGCTCCTGTAACGCACACCTAGATCTACAAAATGGTAATGCTAGAGATGGAAAATTACGAGTTACTCTGGAAGGAATGATGAAAGAAATTTTCTTAGGGAGTGTTTTAGAGTCAATGAGACCGGCTAAAAGCTTATGCAAAAATAGCAAGCCGTGGCATGTTCTACGATTACTTAGAGAAGGTAATTTTTTCAGGCGAAGTCTGCATGTATAGGATGGCAAACGAATGTTGGGATACCAGTTGGATACCCGAAGAGCAAATATTAAAAATTGTTTTTGAACGGACTCAATCAACTCTTGATAGTGTTGGTATTGAGGGTTCCAAATGCATGAGTAGTATTTCAAAATTGGGCGGATAAGCGAGACGTACAGCAATTCGGTAGTATACGGGCCCTTAAATTCTTTGACCATTTATCTTCATTAGCGGCCTCTATAGTTTTTTTTGTTATATGGTACAATGTGTTGATTTTTTCGGCTTCTCCAGTTGTTTCTATAATTCGTGATACCCAGCAACACAAGATTTAAGTTTACGTTGAAATTGTTACAGACGCATAATTTCAGAATTATGAGCAAGAAAATGTTGTTCCAATCTTCAAGCCGTCACGAATTGAATTAAACGCTAAAACCTAACCTTCAGTCCGTGGATGTCGATATGCTCATTGATTGTGATAGCTTTAATTAGGTCGTCATCATCAATAGCATCTTCTTGCAGTTATTCATCGTTGTCAGCCGTATGGATGTTGTCAAAAATTTCTTCTCGACGAACCGTATTATTTTTAAATCGTGTATGAAAAGATTTTTAAATTTATTTGTATTTAAATGATAATAAAACACCAAAACATTGAAAGTAAATAGTTAATGGGTGCAACTTTTGGTTGCGAGTGGATACTCTACAAATTTTTTATAGTGTGCGCTCAACCTCACACACTTTGAGTTTTAATGTAATCCAGACAACAAGCAAATTGCACTGAACTTCTGCGTGACAACAAGACTTGATCGTTTAATTCTCGTACAGGATATATATTATTATTCTTTGTACATTGCAGTTGAGTAATGTTACTTTTGCAATTCGGATTCCGATCAATTCGTAGTCGAATGCTAATGCATCTTTGCATAAGAATTGTGGTTCATAAGACATCGGGAACCGTCTTGGAACCAACTGTATTTAATTTCCTAAATTCCTAACTAACTTTATTGTGCCCTTCTTTGATTTGACATAGTTTATTGGCAGCTAGTGTGTATTTGTTAATTTTACCTCTGATGATCAGTGAGTGATATGATCTAATTTTGAGAATAGTCTTCAACCATGCTGTGTAGGTGTTGCTCTCATAGCCACAGTGGAACATGTGTGAATGGTGTTAAGTTTCAGTTATTCATTTTGCGGAACTATCTTTTTTCAACATATCACTGAGCCGAAAGATGTTGGTATTATAGTTAATATACAAGTCCTTGAAGACATTAGGTTTTTTACCAGCTCATGGATAACCGTCGTCGCACATTTATTTTTTTTTTTGGTATGCAAATTGGTTTATTTGAAGCGTCAACGGCACTAAAAATTTATTGCCAGAAATATCAACTATTGGTCAAAAATACTATGTTATTTATCATACTTATTTTTGCGAGAAGAATATCGAATATTCAAATTACGAATTATGTTTTTCCCATTGAAGTCGATACTACCCTCTTACTACTATTGTTTTCGGTGCCTTTCATGGACGCCATGGACGATAAGTAATAAGGAAGCAGATTTAAATGACATATTTGACTGCAGGTAATCGATTCATATTTGCAGGAGATTGGAATACGAAACACTGGCTCAGGGAAAAGACATGGTATGATATAAGAGGAACATCTCTTGTCAACAGCTAGAATTTCGGAATTTGGCAATCGCACGTAACCTACGAGATATCCCGAAGGCATAAATTTGCCTGACTCGTCTAGGATACGCAATCTACCACGCTGTCTTACTTCAGTTTTCAGCATCTCAGATACCGACCATCTTGACCGTCCTGTAGCATTTAGATTAGGTAACATAGGTAATCAACTAATTCCAGAAGTAGTTGGGCCTAATACTCCATAGAAAATTCCGTAAAGAGGACCGACACGTCTTGTATAATATCGAATTGGGAATATATATATATATATATGACCTATCCGTAACGGTATGCCTCATTATGTGCAGTCTTTTTTTTGAAAGGGCATATCGATGGAACCATCTGATGCTCTGATGAATTCAAAAATTGAGTGCAAATTTTGTTTCTTCATCAAGAACATTGATTAAATAGCTCACAAAATTGAATGGGTCGTGGAGCTTACATCCGACGTCACAGATATCAGTAAGATGCCTGAGCGTAAGTTTAGTGAATTTCTTTGCAACTTGATTTGATGGCAGGTTACGATTGCGGAGGGTGTAGGCCTATCTTGTCATAACCATCTCATATCCTAGGAGCCTTTCGGCCATTTATCCGCCAATTTGATGAAGGCAGCATCCCTCAATTTGTGTTGGTCGATAGGGCGATCAGTAGCTTTACTCTATTCAAATGGAAGTCATGTCCTTATCTATATAAATTTATGTGTATACCGAATTGGGCAAATACAGCAGGACTTCTAGTCAAAATAATGAAAAAGAGAATAGATTTCCCGCTACGTAAGATTGCCAGTGGCTCCAGCAAAAATTTTTATTATGTTTTTTTGTCAATCAACATCAATGAAATCAACATCTAATTAAGTAAAGTTTTTTTCTTCTTAGGTCGGCTATTTTCCAAAGGAATACGTGCAAGAGCATCCACCCACCAGTGACGAGCTTTAATATTACAACTTGGAAATATTTTTTGCGCCAAAGAGAATCTTCACCGGCTTACCAACGAACGTTCATCAAGATATTGAGGAGCAACCAGAGGCATCGGAAGTGATGTGACAATTATTGGGCCGTCCTAAGCAACAGTAAATTGAAACACATAAAATGTAACCAGCCAAAATCAACATCATCGGCAAGCATTTTAAATTTAGGAATGCAAATTATAGTTCAACTTATTAATAAGATAAATATTTATATTTCTTTGTTTTACTTCGGGATCGCTCGAAAAATTCTTTCCAATATTTGGCTATTACGAACTGCGTATTTATTAGTAGATAATATCAATAATAATGGTTTTCTTATTATAAAGCGTTTTATTGAAATAATAAAGGGTGCACCCAATTTGTGCAATGTACATAAATTGATTCAAAAAAGTATACCAATTTTTTCATATGAACACACTTGGCATATTCTCGTGTTGCGTGAATTTACTTTTTACAACGGATAGGCTCCCTTAGTATATATATTTATAGTGAAGTAAAAAATAATATTCTTTATTAGAATTAAACGAGTTACAATTATGAGTTCTATTATAAATCAATTAAATCAACTTAAATTATTGATGCAGATTGTTAGAATGCAACCTTTTATTAAAGAAATAAAAGCTACAGAGGTTCAAACTTGAACTAGCGATTTACATTAAGAACTGCCGAACCACGCGGGCTCATAAACGAAACATCGGTTAAGCCACTTGCGTGGATGGTGTTGGTGATATTCCAAAGTGCTCGTATCAGACAGCTAATATTACATCGTTACCTGGAAGAGTACCGACTACTGTCTTCATAGCAGGTAATCCAGCCCCAAAACTGGATAAGACTCAAGCCAAGACATTGTCCGGGGTCGTCGGCGCTAAATTAGCGAAAATGGTTAATCCGGGCAAGGAAAGCATCAGAAACGAGAGAGTTGTAAGGACCTCTGGAAGCTTAGAGCAGTTTGCCGAGCTGCTACATACTTCGTGATATGGGTTGTGTCGCGAACAGATGCCGCCGCGCTTGGAGTGTTCGAGAGAAAAATTCTTTGCAAAATTTTCGGTCCCTAGCGGATTGGCGACGGCTATCGTATCCTAATGAACCATGAGCTGTATGGTCTCTACAAGGACATAGATGTCGTCCAGCGTATTACGACACAACGAATGCGTTGGCTCGGCCGTGTCGTTCGTATGGACGGAGACGCTCCAGCGAGAAGGTTTTCGATGCGTAAGTCGATGAAGGAAGTCGGAGAGCTTGACCTAAGCTCAGATGGAAAGAACAAGTGGAGGAGGACCTATTTGCACTTGGAGTGACCAACTGGAGTAGGCGCAGCCCGATAACAGGTTGTTCTGCCCGAATAAAGTAAAGTAATAAAAGTATTAAAAATATTATAAAATAAAGTAATAAGCAAATAGATTGAATTGAAAATCACAATTAAATAAAATAATAATATAAAAATAATAGAAAAAATACATGATTATTTAAGAAATGAAATAAACAAATAAATTAAATAAAATTATATAAAAAAATGTATAAAAGAACTAATAGCTATTTCTGAATAAAGAATTATAAATTGCATTAAACTCAAAAATAAAATATATATTTAATATAAATTTAAAATCGTACAATTATGCTTATTATACAATTCATCATCATCATTAGTGCCGCGACGATCCTAGTTGAATCTACGCCTCACTTTGAATACAATTAATATTATTTAATTTAGCTATTGAGTCCCGCACCCATTTACAACATCTTAGTCAGCTTGTGCGTGAATCAATGTTACGTCGCGTAAGGGTAGTCTTAAGGAGGAATTTCCTAGACAGCATGCAGCAGTCTTTTACGTGTAGAAGGCCCACTTCTTGGTGGAGATGGTTCCCATGCGTGATTGTGTGGCAGCCCGTGGCAATACGCAGAGCTGCGTTTTGCACTGCCTGGAGATTCCGCCAATGCGTTTCGCTAATGTACGCGGTCCAGACCATCGCGGCGTAGTCCAGAAGTGGGCGTCCTATCGATTTGTATGTTGTGGTGAGGGTCTCTTTGTTCGTGCCACATGTACTGCCGGCTAAGGCTTTTAGGATTCTCGTTCTGCCTTGCTGAAAATGACATGGTAGCCCGTGGTGCCGTTGATAAGACGTTGATCGTCAGTTCCACTACTGCCGAGAAAGGTTCCATCCCAAAATTGCTTCGCTAGATCAATAGACTGCATTTTGTTGCTGTCTGTCTTCTTGCCTTCTGCAGCTGTAGCTACCAGCAGTACATGCTCGTACTTGACATCTTACCACTGGCAGCCTCGAAGATCGCTACATATGCCGTGTCCGTTGTGCTGTGTCCTCTCTCACTCTGCTGGTTATCACCGGTCGTCTCTTTCGCCCCTATACTCAAGTCTACACGTTGCATGACGTAACACTTTGAGGTTATGTTCTAACTTTCCAGGCACTTGCTTATTTGTCACAGTTGAATTTATCCGCTCAACTTGGCAAGGGCGATCCAAATGACATGTTTCCAAATAAGCCGCACTCTGAACGGACTATCTTGTAACTTTCCGCATTGGATCGATACTAGTGCTGGACTAGGCAGAAGTACGCCAAACCCCTTCGCTAACTCAGCGAAGATTCCTAGAATAGACTCGCTCACGTGGCGGAGTATTACCGGATGCCAAATACTTTTCGTATTTGAGAATTTCAGAAAGTTTGCACTTGTCGCGTAGGGTGTATTAAGCTCACTATTTTCGAGCCTATTCTTGCTGCTGTCCGAATGAAAAACGCGTTCCGTTTCACTTGTATGTACATGCGACAATAGTAATGCAAAAAAACCCTTGTAGAAATATAGAGCGAAATCGAAACATGGGCACACGGCTATCTATTTTAGTTAGTTTCGCAACAGATGTGATAGATTGGGTACTGGAGATTTTTGATTCTGGGAATCATGGCATCACGTGGAGAATGGATTCCAAGCTCGAGGATCTTAAGTGTACTGACGACCCTTGCATTCCAAACAACAAATGCAGTCAAAGTAAGCTCTCTATAGAATCTTCAAAAGCGGGCTTAAATCGTTACGTGTCAAATCTGCGAACAATGTACCTGTTCGAGTCAGAGGCCAAGAAATTGTTAATGTCAATAATTTCACCTATCTAGGTAGTGTCTTATCTACGGACGGTGGAGCAAAAAAAGACATGATTAGGGTATGACATAATAAAGGGTATGCAAAAAGCTAGATGCTCCTTTGCTAAGCTGCGCAATTTATGGCGAGCAGGGAACAGTTTCAATTTTCTTTTCACTCAAAAATAGCGGTCCGAAATTTTAAATTTATTTTTCATAAGTGATTCGTAATTTCTTGTATGGATCGGCAATTATAAATCACGGATTCACTTTTCGCACGATCCTACCTATTTATTTAATTGTTTGCACCAATAATTGTGTACATTTTTTATTTAATTGAATAGACCGATGGACACCCAACTTTTATCTGTTTCTTTGCAGTTTGACACACGATTTTGAACTACTCACAATAATTGATGCGATCATGAAAGAAACCTCGGCGGCTTATTTATAACTTTATCAGCCGATATTATAGCTATTATCGCGGTTTATAATTTACCGATTTTCTTAGTTAACAGTGACTTGTTTACCATAAGTGGGATCGATCCGTTGGAAGAACTTAATAAAGTCCTTTGTTTCGACACTTATTGTGCTTCGTGTTGGAGGTTGTGATAATGTCACTAAATGTGACGCGTATCGACCTCTTACATCCCAAATACTTTGAAATCGAAATAATTTCGATATTATCAATATGCTAAATATTTCGTTGTCATAAGGGGCCTTAGGCTTCAGCGGATGATTTGGACTGGGTCTTTGATATAACTTTACTGTTGAGATAATTAACTGCGAGTGATGACTACGCTTAACATAATTCCCTTGTTGTTGTTAAGAAGGACTCTTCGCTGTATAAACTGGGAATGATGCACATGAATCTGTGCCTCAATTAACTTTATATTTCATATCGAACACAATTGTACAGGCAACAACACAATCGGTATCGTCTAAGCAAGCTGTTTGTTTTCTTTTCATCTTGACAAAACTATATATATATTTTTTTTGTTTATTTTCGTATAACTTGTTAATTTGTAGCCAAGTAAACATTAAAGATTTCGCTTATTTAACGAACTTAGTGTTGCTGTAAGCGTGGCCAAATTACATCTTGTAAAGCCGGAACAACCATGTCTCTATTACCCTACTGTAGCGGCAGTGTAGCTTCCGAAGATGTCGAATCGGATTTTCATGCCATGCTTATGCAGCGACGGGGCCAATATCTGGAGCAGTACGTATTTGGCGTGCTGGATTTTAGCTCGCAATTAAGCACTGACTATGATAGTTCATATAGTGCGGCAAATGTCATAGGCCATCCCACACAGTTTCCTACTTATGGGCATTGCTCTAGAACCTTTGCCATGCGTACCTATGGAAACTGGTCGCTGGATTTGTCTTCATCAATGCGAGAAATACAATCGCAAAATCTGCCTGCCATTGTCACGCACGATTTTATTGTTGTATATTTCAAGGAATTTGTGATACCCTCAGAAGTGGCAATCTTTGAAACATTAAATCCTGGTGCAGTGGTACGCATTTGGGCGTACAGCATTCACAAGCGTTGGGTGTGTCTTTGGGAGGTATCTAGCAGTGAGCAGCACAAGCTAAATGCAAAGCAGGATGGACAAAGACTTGTGGCGCGTCGATTTGCGCCCATACTTAAGAACAAATCGATCATAACCAAAATTCTGCGCATTGAATTCAACCATAGCCATCTGCATTATCATACCCAAATCGACGCCATAATGCTTAGTGGTCGTTTAATGCCGAATCTTACCAAGCTGCCACAGCCATGGCAAGCTGGATGGAGAACTTGTAGATTGCGCAATTTAAAATTCCGTGCCATCTGTGGTGAACTACACGAATTCATCAAGAAGGATTTGCATAAGTGTTTCTTGAAAAACAGCATCGAACGCACTCAAATACCGCAAATAGCACAGAGCGCATTTCGCGAAGAGCAGTCTCAAACAAACGAAACGTGCATTGGTCTAACAGATCTACCAAATGAAATTTTGTTAAAAATTTTGAGTTTTCTAGACCTCAAGTCTCTATTTCGTGTGGGTCAAGTGTCGAGCAAATTCTACGTGCTTTCAAGCGATCAGCAGCTGTATGGCGAGTTAAACCTAAAACCTTATTGGCAGCATGCCAATGCTGAGTTGCTGCGCACTTTGGCACGTCGTGCTACAAAGTTGCGAAAACTAGATTTATCATGGTACGGCGGATATGGCGTTATCTTACCAACCGAGTTCAACAGGCTTTTAGCCCAACGTGGCGCTAATCTCACACACTTACGCCTTAATTCATGCCATTTTCTTACCGCCTGCTGCATCGAGACAGTTGGTAGAGTCTGTAACAATCTTACAGAGCTTACTTTGCAAAATTGCATTATGGACACACCCATACTAAACTCTTGCTGCTTGACTTATTTGAAGAACTTGGAATATCTTGATCTGTTTCGAACACCAATGGAGTTGCAGCTGCTCTTAAGCATGCTGAAAGCTAATCGAAAGTTGAAATATTTGAATTTGGGACTTTGCGACTTTCGTGTAAATATGGACACAATAGCTGCTCACTTGCCTATTTACAATACCCAGCTGGTCGCACTGGACATGTGGAAAGCGCATTCTTTAACTGAACGTGGTCTGTTATCCCTATCGAAATGCCAACAACTGCAGGAGCTCGATTTGGGCTGGTGTCTGCTGGGCAATTCAGTAGGCAATGGACTATACGAGTTACTGAAAAATTGTTCCCAACTAAAGAAACTTGTTCTATCAGCAATAGACGCCGTCACTGATCGTGATCTCGTGCATCTTGCGCAATTTGGCAAAAATCTGGAGCAATTAAACTTGCTGGGTATATCAAGTATAACCCATGAGCGTGTCTTTGATATATTGCTCAATTGTAATAATCTAAAACTTCTGGATCTGAGCTTTTGTGGCAATATCTTGGATCTACATTGCGATGTACTGATTGAGTGGTCGCGTCTGTTTGGTGTCGATATCAAAAGCAGCCATGCGCGTCAAGAACCAATGTAGAAATATGGGGATCCGCAATAATCCATAAATGGTGACAGCGATTATTTTGCCAATTACGCACAGATGGCCTAATTTATCGTTAGATGTTTCTATTATTCGGTACCTTTATACTAATTTTTGTTAAATGATTAAAATAAATTATTTATCAATGCACATTCTGGGATACGTAAAATCTTATGAAGTGTGTGTATCTGACATATAATCATCGTGTATTATTTATGTAAATAAAATGAATTGAATTATAATTATATAATTTTGCCTACCTGAGCATTGAAGTCACCAATCATAATTTTAATGTCGTTCAATGGCAACTGATGGCTTGCGCAAATCCTCTGAATCGCTGCAAATGGTCAAGCGCACCGACAGCCGCATCATTTTACCGGGCAGCTTGGGGCTTCACACATTGCTGGACACAATTGGAAACATTTACTTCTGAAAAGCAGCCGAACTTCCATTATACAACTGTAGAAATGGCAAAAATAACGTATATGATGTAATGATTTCTAAAAAATATATTTTCGTTATAAATGAATTGAAAATTTTTACTCAATTTCTGATAAGAAATTCACGAAAACTTTTTTACTTCCAATCAAGTGTGACCTGATGTAAAGGGTCATTTTTTAGAAACTAATTTATTGGCAACACTGTTTTTTACCTCAAACTAGAAAACTATTAAGGGCAAAAGGGTTTAAGGGCAACTGAAGTAATACTCGAAACTACAAATTCTTAAGCTGATGCAATTATTTTTTTATTATTTCCATTATAATAATCTTAAGCTTACATTTGACCAGTAAGTAAAACAAAGGATATAATACAAGTATTGTTAAGGATTTTTATAAGCGTGAAACTGCGTTTTGTGTTTGTATAAAATTCGATTTGCTCAGCTCGAGTATCAAATTAGAGCATGTCAAAGGATATATGTCAGCTATTTCATATAGATATCGGATAGGGCCTCGCACTATTGTGCCAATTGTGAATTCTGTAGAGTGAATTACTGGTTAGCTTAATAGCCGTCTGCATGATGACATTTGTGCCAATACAGACACTTTGTTCTTTTATGTACATTTTCCGTTAATTATTAGCATATCAACAGTTAGAGAGAAAATAAATAATATTCTCTCAAAGCTCGCTTAATGGGTCCTTAAGTGCCTTCATTGAAGAACTGTTACAGCTGAATCCGCCAATACCTAGTCCTGTCTGTGTTCTAGTACGTTTAAGGTCAAGCGATGTGGTTTCAGTTCTGTTTTTTTTCCTTTTCTTCATAGAGATAATTTTTTCATTCTTAATAACAATATTAAACTTATCGATTTTTTGTAACCACTATGCAGTTGAATTCAAATCATTATTATTATATAAAATGTTAAAATGTTACAATTTCAAAAGTTTAAAAATAAGAAATTTAACTAATGCAAAATAAATTTTCCCCTTGGAAACTTCTTCCAACACATCTCCATTGACTTCATTTATAGGCAGGGAATATTCCGTTTAAAGTAACCTGATTTACTCCTTACTGTTACTATTTGCACAGCTCCGTCGGTACCAGGATGTATTTCAGCTACGCGACCTAAAGCCCAATGGCCTCGTGGAATATTGTCTTCTATTGTCTTGGTAAGGCCTCTTGCTCGCAGGTACATCCGCCTTCTCCTGGTCGTCGGAGCGCTGCCTTTTGGTCAGCAGCAACTTCTCGACCTTGTTAGCAAACTGGCTGCTACTAGCCTTCATTGCTGGTTTCTCTGCATAATATTTCCGGCCCTCATTGATCGGCCCACTCCAGCTTTTTCCTCTCCTCGGAGTTGAATTTTTCACTGTTGCCGAGCCGAGCTTTGATTTTCAGGGCGGCTTTGTACTGGAGTTTAGCTCTCATGCCCTCCTTGGTCTTTCTGGGCCCTTCCCTACGATTGGAACTGGAACCCTTGACCAGGGTGCGCAAGAGAATAGCCTCTTCCTCGGCACTTATTGAGATGCCGTCTTCATAGACGGCGGTACCTACTCCCACCAGTTCAGAGGGTTGCTTGCGACCGCAAAGGGGTATTCACCCTTCCTTGCCCGCCGGCAATAGCAGTCGCGCCTTACACTGACGATTAAGCTGAAGTCCCAGCCCCGACAGCTTTATAGGCTCCAGTTTTTTGGTAAAATTTTTTGTCTTGGAAACCACCCCATAGCATTTTATGCCTACCTGCCAGGCACGTCTGACCATGATTTCGACACTACAGCATCAGACTTGGGGGGGTCTGAATGTTGAAACGTCATTGCCTTACCCAGGCAGCGCACAGGCCCAAGCACCGAGAGACTGGCAATGCTTGACTCTGTTGCTTGAGTCAATACACGGCCCAATGCGATCCACGATGACTAGCAGATGCTCTTATTTTAATTAACAATATTTAATACAATTGGTTGCTCCTTTTTTATTTACAATATGAAAATAATTTAGCTCTAAGTTTATTAGAGAAAAAGATTAAAAGACTACAGAATCTTGATCTCTCAGTTAGGTAATTAAAGCAAACATGAAATATAAAAAAAATTAAAAGTTACAAGAGTCCAATGGAAATCTACTATAGCTGTTAATTTTATAGATATTACCAACTTACCTATTGTCTAAAGACAGATTGTAAATAAAATATTGAGTAAAAAAAAAGAATCTGCTCTGCGCAAAATCTTATAGAATTCTCGAATTAACGATTGAATGCGATGACGTGTTTTTTCAAATTGGCCTTCTTCTAGACTGACAAGCCCGAGCGAATTTGTAAAAATCCAACATTATAGACGCATCAACCAACTGTCCTTCCAACTAGATAGCTGCAATATGTGGACTGCATTATATGGTGTTGCGTGATTAAACAAGTTTTGAATTATAAGACCCATTGCGAAAAATTCAAAGCAAAGAGAAGCAAACCACATAAAAGGGGCGAATTTTCTCTTAGCAGCTATCATGACGGTTGAGGTTGTTTCACTTTACTTGTGTTTATTTAAGAAATTATGAAATACAATATTATGCAAATAAATTGAATAAAATTATAAATAAATAAAATAATAAAGTGCAAATACAAATGTAAAAGAAAATTATAAGTTTAAGAATTAATGCAATAGCAATAGTAAGCATATAAATTGAATAAAATTATATGAAATAATATTAAACAATGATTTTTAAATTACTGCATATTAAATATATTAAAATTGTAAATAATGTGTGCAAGTTCATTTGTATGAGTCGCAAGCTGTGACGTCAATTGACTTTGCTGCAAGTAAGCCCAAGTCGCACGCGAACTCAAAATTCGTATCAAACTGTATTGTATATATGTTATACAATTTTCATTGCAGTAATTCAAAATAAATATAAATAATTATATTTTCAATCATTATTAATATTTTTATCAAAATAATGCGCATAAACTCAAAATTTCAACGTTTAAAATCCACCAATTCTAATTTCGCAACCATTGCCAGCAAGCCCAAGTCGAAACATTGCCAGAAAATTCAAAACAAAATGAATTCGAATTAATTTAAAATGTTTATGATCTTGTTTTGAATAGATATATGCCTGCATACAACTATTGGAATTTTCGTGGCATTGTTTAATTTATTTAATTATATATTAATTATGCAATAGCATTTGGACGGATACAGGGTCTGGGCTCGGGAAATGTCTCATAAAGCCTTACTTGAGCTACCGTCAACCTGTCTTTCCGCGGCGTTCCATGTTACCACTAAAGAGTAAATGGCGACCGAGTTTCTGGCTAAATAATCCAGGCTGTCTTGGATACATTCATTAACAGCAATTGCTTAAACTCATCATAAGTGCACAGACGTCCGTTGTCGCTAATTACGACTTTTGGCAAACCATATCTAGAAAATAATTCTCGTAATTTGGAAACTGTGAAAAGAGAAGTTATGCTTTTTGTAATAAAAAATTGTGGCCATTTGAAAAGCGAGTCTACAACGACGAACCTATACTGGTTTTGAATGGGTCCAGCAAAGTCAATGTGTATCCTTTTCCAAACTGTAGACGCCGCTTCTCACGGAATAAGACTAGTATTTTCTTGACTGAACTTCAACTCTTGACATGAATTGCAACCTTGAACTAAGTTCTCAATGTGCTCATCCAGTGCTGGTCACCATACGTATGAACTGGTCAATGCTTCAGTCTTAACAATTCCGAAGTGAGAAGCATGTAAACATTCCAGAACTTCGCATTATCAACTTCTCGATACAATCGTTCTATAATCCCACCAGATACATCCATAGTCTACAGATAGTTCATTCTGCTTATTAATAAAGGGTTTAAATTCCTCTCCTTTTAATTTTCCTAAAGCGCCCATTTTAAAAGCATCTAGTATTTTCGACCAAACTGTATCAAGCCTAGTTTGTACGGCTATAGTTTTAAAATCTAGACCGATTTTGTTGTTTTCGCTAACGAAATTTATGTAATTGCATTCTTCCATATGGACATCGTCATTATGGATATTGTTATCGACATTCCTTTGTGACATTCTTGAACTCGTGCAAATGTGCATTCTTCGTCGACCTCCAAAAACATGTCGCTAGAAGATTCGCTAGAAGAGTTATGCCGAACTGGAAATTCACGATGCAGCACTGGATCAATTTGTCAATCTATCTGCAGAAAGGCGACAGGCAGTACATTTACTATAGCATCGCCAACGAGCTTCACTAAGTGATCCTTTTACGTACTCGAACTTGTAATCGAACCCGTATAATGTTAATGCCCATCTTTGTGTTCGCCAAATAGGCAGAGCAAATTGCAAAGTTCTCCGAACGTCTTTGATGCTGGCAAGCTTGAGCTACAGATGTTGGGAAGCACTTTGCGCGCTACATGTCCAATGGTAAGGTCCAGAATGGACCAAGAGATCCAAAATGGTTTTGCACATCCGCAAATCTGTGCAGCACATTTCGCGCTCTCGCCAAAGCAGCCAGGTAATGTCGCTTGGCACAAATTCTGGAACGCATGTGTTGTCCCGCTTCACTTGTGATTGCACTCTTAATTTCGTCTTTTGCCTTTTATATTTTTATAAACTTTAGTCGCTGATTTTTTGCACTATTTCTAATGCTATATATTTATAGAAATATTATTTCTTATTTTTTTAAATTCTTTGTTCTGATTGAACCACAACTCCTGGACATCATGGTTGTTCAATTCAGGAATAGCAATTGCCATTGGCTGTAACGTTCTAGCCATCATCGTTTTTGAAGAAGTACGGATCAATAAGTACGCACCAAACAGACAGTTTTTCTGGATGTCACAGTGAGGATTAGCTTCACTGCAAATGCGGTAGTTTTGTATATTGACGTAGCTTTCAATCAGAAGTGCACTTTATCGCTAAAAATAATTCGTTTATGAAAATGGACGTAGTGTGCGATGCGTATTTCCCACAGTCCCATTATTTTCGAAATAAAATTGCATTATTTGCAAGCCTTGTTGAGGCAAGAACGTCTATTCATGAAGAATTGCCAAACCAAACTGAGCAGAAATCACTCGACAGTTGTTGAGTCGGTCACCACCTTGAACAGTACTGCCAACTTTAAGTTCTATACCTCAAAAAAAAAAAACACCCTTTACCAGCTGATATTGAAGTTATATGAAATGAGCTGGTACATTTAGAGAATTGCTGCCAAAACCTATAGTATTTGCCCATTACCAATTCAAAGTTGAAGCGTTCAACAAGCGGACATAATAATAATGATAGAGATTAATAAATTATTAAACAAAATGAGCCCACTTTGGGCTGGCTTCTTAGCAAATTCGGAAATGGGAGTACGGTTGAGCGACTACTGAAAAACTAAAGTAACTCAACTAAGTGTTGGGAGAAAAAGGAGAACGGCTGAATAACGCCCAAAAAATTGATAGTAACTTTAATTTTAAGAAGTGTTACGACAGTTTTGTGCAGCCGTGCTTCCATTACCAAAACCATATATTTTACGCGGAATCCGAATGTTTTTCAATTTACGTATGTCTACCGCAGGCTTGCTGCTTTTCACAGAGGGAAATTTTTAACAAAAAAAGCAAAATTGTATTTATTTGCAATAAATTTGTTGCTAAAGTAAGAATTTTTTATAAAAAAGTACAAAATTTCTTACAAAAACAGCGTTTTAACGAAATTTAAATATAATTAATATAAAGCCAAAAAACGTGCAAACTGCGATTTATACGACTATGACGATTCCGTATAAATCTTTTAAGATCTAAGCAATGTTTACATTTTTACAAGCACAAAATATTTATGAAAACATTTATTTTATATTGTTGCAATTAGTACATATCTTTTATATATATATTTTTGGTAACTGCAAATCGTAACCAAATGCTCTTTTCATTTAAATTCATTATCGAAGCAACATTATTTCATCTATTATCACTTCACTTAATTATGGATTAATAAAAGAGAAATTGAACGAGACCACAAACAATTAAAAATGTGCGAATTAGTAGAAAGTTGTACCACACACACAGCTCATCATAGTTTTGCATTCTTTGTTGCATAAAGTGGTTGTGAACCATAATACTTTTTTGTTTTGTTTGGTGTCTGAACTTAAGCGTTTAGCTTGCGGAAGGCGCGTTTGCACGTTTTAGTTTTCTATTTAGTGAATGTTACCCAGCTGATGTCGTGAGGATGCTGCGTGTCAACATGTTATTATTTGAGATAGAGGTAGCCTCTGCTTGTCACCCGAATGATAGCAATTAGTAGCTTTGCTCTGTTCAAACGCAAGCCTGTCGCACCCAAGCAGAAGTTAAAAATAAACAAAATTCAACGAATTTCGAAGCAAAATCAAATTCTCTCACACAATTAATTTCTGCCAATATAATTTACCGATTTTACATAGTACTTGGCAACAACAATAAACAATTGGATGCCAAGTTTGGAACACCAAGTACTAGGAAAAAAGTTGTTTTTTTTTGAGGTGGTGTTCAACATTTCTATTGAAGCTTTATCCTATATCTGCGATGTAGAAAAACTAACATAAACTTGCATACCCTTTCAGCATATCTTGCCATTTCTAAAATCTAGGCATTCATACAGACGCGTATATTAACTTTGGTAGTAGAGCTGATCTTACTCTAGGTTATTTTTCTGGATTTCCGTTTTGGCCTTCTAGATGTTTCATACTTTATCATAAAATTATATGCCTATGAATGAAATTCAATATTTTTTGGCTGATTGAGTTCCGCTTAGAAGGGGATTCGTAGAATTACAAGAACTTACCTGAAAACAAAATATAAAAAATAGCAGAGTTAGACTTTTGTACTAACAAGCATTGGTGTGTCCATTTGTTAAACATTTATCTCTCCATATCCTTAATAATAGGTCATATATGTGTTGTTTTCCTACCACGTCGAGATTTTTAGAGTGTTCAGAAGTGTTTTTATCGTCACCAGGTGATTTATCGTTTTTCATTTTGTCCACTATTTCTAGCATGTCTCCAAAAGTGGGATCAGGTGCAGCTTCATTTTCATCGTTAACATTCAAAAAAGTAACTTCAGACGCTTGACTCGTCGTACACTCTTCGAAATTTTCTTGCCATCTGTCAAGAATTTTAGGTTTTTCAGTTATAATTTGCCCACTTTTAGCTTTGTAGGCGTCTATATGTGATTGGAAACCGTTGACTTGACTTTTGAGCCCTCCGTAAAATTATCTACTCTGCTTTTTTTTATTAAAATTATTGTTTATGCTTAGATGAGGGAAAACTACATATGTCTAATTTATAAAACAATAAGGAATAGACGTGGAAGACTGTACTTGTTGTAACACATCAGAATCTCGACTGGCAAATGCAGCATGCTCGTCTGTATAAATATTTAGAGCTCAAAAACCTAAAGCTGGAGGCAGACTTAGTCGACTGATGCTTACTTTCCCAATCATGTCATTATCCGTTCCGCTAAAAATTTTCTTGTGATATTCGCCTAAATGCATTTTGTGATCCCCACAGAAGTTCTGATGTTATGTCGTTATTCGAAAAATAAATATTGTTTTATTTATAGCGAGAAATCGCCTCCAAAATTGTTGGTTTTATGAAGAAAATGCAGTTTTTAAAAAAGGATATTTGCATATTTTTGGAAAGCATAATTTTCAAAGAAATATGCAAATTATATCTATTGTAGCATGGCTGCATTGATAGCTTCGTCATTATTGATAGCTCAAGTGGTTTACTTTCCAACTTTTAAATTATTTAATTTTTTTTAGTTATGTATATCAATGAATTGCATTCCATCTCTGAAACAATTCTGATAGAAACTTATTGATCTATTTCGTAACTTATTATCCCTAACCAAGTGGAATTAATTATAATATAAATCGTATAAATGAGAGTAATTTCCAGTTACCTGTCTGAGTTTCTGTTCGCCTGTTAACTTAACTGCCAGCAGTAAGTTGAAGTTTGCAAAAAGGAAAATGCAGTTTTTATATTCAAAGCAGCTGTGGACAGCCCTTGAGCTGGCGAGCGAAATGTATTTTGTTTCCCAATCCTACATTTTCGAAACTTTGTCCCTACGATTGGTTGTTGGTCAATATTCACATTCTTTTGTTATGTGCCCACAAATATTGGACTTTTTAAGCCTTTTTCTCTTCTTTTGTTACATGATAATATACCCTTCGTTTGTGTGACTTGTTATTCTCATAATTTTCCAAAGCTTTTCGTATTATCTTCGCATTATTTGATTCATTCGATTTATTGTTTGAATATAATATGCGCCTCTTATTTAATTCGTATTTCTTTTTATTCGATTTCAAGCCTTTTTCTCTTCTTTTACCACATGATAATATACCCTTCGTTTGTATGACTGTTATTCTCATAATTTTCCAAAGCTTTTCGTACTATCTTCGCTTTATTTGATTCATTTGATTTTTTTTTTTTTTTGAATATAATATGCGCCTTTCATTTAATTCGTATTTTTTTTTATTCGATTTCAAAACCTGCAAACAACGGCGTTCTTTGCTTTTTTCGTCTGTCAAATTCAACCTTTTTGACGTTCCCATGTTTGACTCTCTTACATAAAATCCGTGTGAACTGAAAAAACAAACTTAAAATGTCCTGACAAAAAAAAACTTTTTTATATAATAGATAAGAGATCTCTAATCTCTCTAATATTTTGTACACCTAACTGAATAACATTTATCTACTTAAAAAGAAATTTGAGTAAATAAATAAAAAGTTATTTTTTCTTTTTTCAAAGTTTGCTTCAAGGTAGTAAATGATTCATAATTTTCTGCCATAAAAATATTATTAAGTAAATAACGTAAAATAAATATTTAACTGATAGTTGTCCTATTATAAACAAAGGTTGCGAAGTTGATATACAGGTATCCCTTGTATAACGCGGTATTATACAACGCGTTTTCGATATAACGCGATTTGGAAAAAAATTAGGTTTCAGTACAACGCGAAATTTTGGCTTATATAACGCGAAGATGAAAATACATACATAATTATAAAATCTGGTAACACTAATTTGTCACTTCGGTAGAAAATATCTGTGAATCAATTCCCAGTTTCACTCTGAAGCGCATACGAGAGGGTTTAAGTTTGGTTGAGAAAATGAAATCTTTCTTTACAACTAATGATCCTTCACTGGAGAGATACAGCAAAATAATAAGGGAAATAGATATTAATCTAGCACCATATTACGAAATGGAAAAGGAGCTTAAAAAACTACACACCAAAAACTGATAACAGATTTTGTAATTATAAAACCAGTAGAACCACCACAAGGTCCCACAACTAGTTTCTTAACCAATAGCGAAAACTATGTTGAAGAAATATCTTCTGATGAAGCTATTGCTCCTCCAAAACGCCCACGCGCAAAGATCTTTGAAGACAGTGAAACAGATTAATTACCATATGAAGTTTGAAGAATAACAATAAAGATTTTAATAAACCTTAATTTTACTTTTGTTTTTTGAATTTTGAAATATGTATATGTATTATTATTCAAATCTTGTGTTTTTATGTGTATAAGAAAGTCTGAATTTTAGTATTGAGTGGAAATATATGTGCATCTCTTATTTAGTATGTATTTTATTAAAAAAAAAAACCTATTGGAACATAACCCCCAAATTTATATGAAAACTATGCTTTAGATAACGCGGAATTGCATAACGCGCAAATCTTCTGGAACGTAACTATCGCGTTATACAAGGGATACCTGTACATTGCTTCCATTATTGCAATTCTTCTAAAATTTGTAGAATTACCGAAGTAAAACCCAATCCTCTTTGTAGTTGTCTAACTCTATCTGAATACACTGTGCTACAAAAATTGTTGACTGGCAAGCTTTATTTTTTTGTTCGTTACAGCGAGTAGTGTTACTTTTGAGACATACTGTCGCAGCTTTTCCCCGAAATCGCACAAATTAAAACATTGACATTGCCCATAAATGAGCTTACGACCAAAAAAATGCAGCTTGAAGCTTTCATAAAACTTGAAGAGCTTTTTACAGCTTACGGTTCAATACTCGAATATTAACAACTTTTTTCATAGGATTCAAAGTTCTGTTAAAAAAGCTTGCTTACTGGAGCTTAATAATGACATGTAGATGGCGCCACAAGTATCCTTTTTGAGTTGGCCAATTCAAATAATAATATAAAATCAAATAAACAAAAGGATTCTTTAGCAACGTGTTCACGTATAATTGAAATAAAATTTTCTATTCTTTTGCAAAATAAATTAAGTATTAAAAATGTCAATAATATTTTATTTTTAAGGTGCTCATAAACATAAGTAATATTTGTCTAAATTTTTGTCTAACTGAAGTCCGCAAAATATTGCCAATTTGAACCAATTGTTGCCAATTTGCTTTTGAAAAAGAGAGTACATATTAATTTAACAACTTTGCATTAAATATTTTTTAAGATTCTGCGATACAAACAGCAAGGTGTTTGATTTTGGCGCGGGAAATTCTTTCATAATACCATCTCGTTTTGGATAAAACAAATCTGCAACTTTTAAAATAGTTAACAAATTTTTGAAATAATTTTAATATATAATACTTCGTTTGAGAATGTTAGTTCATAGTTGAAGCAGCTTATAAGTGCGTCATAAATATATTTACGATTAAGAAATACAATTTGAGTAAACTAAGTACGATGGCTGCTTTTTATTTTTGGGATTAAAGAATAAACCGAAATATTAATCCTTCAAAATCGCTTTATTGTTTTTAAAAGTATTTATTAAAATCCATACACTTTTGCATGCGTTTGAAGCACTTTTGTCACTCTGATTGAGGTATCTCCAAAAAATGCATTCTGCACGCATCAAACGCTTCTTTGGGTGTCGAAAAACGTTGATCTCTCATAAAAAGAAATAATTGCGATGCGAAGTCAGAACTATGTGGGGGATGACTCATCAAATGGGTGTTTTGAGTGCACAAAAATGCAGTTGCTAGAGTCTATGTATGAGAGCTCGCATTGTCGTAGAGACGAGTGTGATTCGTCTTCGGCAGTTGGGTTTACGGATTTCTTGGAAGAAAACTGGTAAACTAATGCTTGTGTACCACTCACAATTGGCTATTCTGCGATGTTCTAGTGCGACGTTGCAACGTGTACAGTTTTTCCAAAAAAACAGGCGACCAATTGTTTGGAAATGCTTCGTGCGCGAACAACTTTTGTTGGAATTGGCTCTTCTTGAATCACCCAAACAGTTGACTGCAGTTTAATTACGGGCTCATCCATGATGTACGCCCATGATCTGTCACAATGTCATCGACATGTTTCGAAGCAGCGCGATCGTATTTTTTGAGCTTTTCCTTCGACCAGTCGACACGAGCCGATCTCTGAATGATTGACTGATATATTATGTGGGATCCAACGAGAACAATTTTTGTAAACAGTTGAATGTTTGCTGGTCCCAGTAATACCTAAGGTTGTCTCAATCTCACGATAAGTCACATGACGATCTTGCAATTTTAGTCTGCGCACAACATCAATGGTTTCGGGAACAACAACTGATTTTGGAAGATCTCCACGAAGTTTGTCTTGGAGTGAACTACGGTTCGGTTGAATTCATCGATAGACACTGGCCTTTGATGGAACTTCATCGCCAAAAATTGAATTAAGTTCATTCATAGAACCGTTTGTTGAGAAAGTTGTCAAAATATAATCGCACGACAATATTTACAATTTAATTCCACATTTTGGCCGAGATAAATCTTTTAAGTTTATGTAAACAACACAAATAGCGCTCATATGTCAGATTGCAGCCCAATTACGAAATAAAAAAAGCAACCCTCGTATTTCAATTTAAGTAAATTAAATATAAATAAAACGAAATATTAGTAAATATTTAAAAGAAAACAGTTTTTCTAAGTTTTAGACTTAAGGTAAACAATTCCAAAATATATTATTTTAGATCTTTCTATAAATATACAAATAAATATTAATTATAATTTTCATATCTGATTCAATAGGTATTGCTATTTATTGTATGCGAAACGTTCCAGTACAAGGGCAATTTGTCAGATTTATATAAAATAAATATTATAAGAATTTTTATAATTTCAAAAACGAGTTACAAATCAATTAAATTCTACCAATTTAAGGTGCTCTTTATCAAAAGTCCATCAAACTAGTAGAAATCCTCTGAGTACAGACACAGTTAAGACGGAACTCCATTTCTTCAATGGGCGGAAAATCTGCAGGCTTTCAGCAACAAATGCCTCAGAATTATATGCGGAATAATCTGGCCAAACAGAATATCAAATGCAAAGCTGTGGAACGCCACAGATGACTACTCTATTCATCTCCAAATCGAGAAGAGAAAGTGGATTTCTATAGGGCATGCTCCCAGAAAGAACCCAAGCAGCATTGTCCGAATGGCACTAGACTGGAATCCCTAAGGAAGCAGACGTGCAGAGCAGGACGATCAAAAGAAACTTGATGATAAACCGTTCTTCAAGAACTAGCCCAGGTTAGCAGATGGCACAAAACAGAGTCCGATGGCAAGCTTTTGGCCCTAAGTTCCCAAGTAGAAAAGTGAAGGTATAATAAAATCCAAGTAAAAGAAAAAAATAGGACATACATTGTGAAAAGCCTCTGATGAGATCCTACACGCAGCGCTGGAGTGGAATCAGCAGGGCACGAGACGACGAGCTTTAACGAGCTTCGAGCTATTGCTAGAGATAGGGACAGATGGAAGTCCCATGTTGCAATCTTAAGCTCCTAGAAGCAGTATAGAAATTTTACTCAAAAGAGAAAAAAAATAAATTTAAAAATTTATAAGAGCATTTTGCTTTTAATATTAAATATTGAAATATTGTCATTTATAACAAATAATAACATTGTTAACGTCAATGCAAGTACTTTTTAAAATTTTTAATTGAACAAATAAATCGCGGATTGAATGTCTGGTACGCAGTCAGGCTTTTGCCCAAAAAATAAAATATCTATAATTGAATTGAAAGAAAGCTGGAGTTTTTCAGATTCATTTCAAATTACTTATATTATAATATAATATTTTATATATTTAAGAATAATTTTGATTTCTTTTTGTTTGAAAAGCAAAGTGTATGCCAGCAAGTCACAGACCATTGAAGAGCTCAAGGAAAATATTCGTGCCGAAATCTTTGCTCTACCAAGCGAAATGCTCGAAATGGTAATGAAAAACGCCTCAAAAAGAGCATATTTTGCTGTGACCAATAAATGCGGCCACTTGATTGATTTGGTGTTCAAAAACTAGTCTGGATCAATTGCAAAGGATCAAATTGAACAAAAATTCACATTCAGAAATTGGTTGTTCTGTTGTCTTGTGATTCATTGTTTACATGCTGACATAAGAAATGGTGCACCCTGTATTTTGCCAAAAATATAAGTATCAAAAATTAAAGTATCAAAATAATTTTCAGGTGTTTTGCAAGCGTAATAGCTTAAAAATATCTGTGCTTAAAATTAATCGATTATAAATTTTTTATACTATTCGATAAATCGAACAGGAAATATTTTAAATAAATCTATTTTCCCATAATTTCAAACTTTATGAAATTAAATAATAGACTTGGTTTTATCGTTGTACACCTTATTTTGAAACTTAATATTTTGAGTGTTACATTTTGGAACGATTCCGATTTTTGTTTGTATTTCGCCTTATAAAGTTGGCTTTCCTAAGCGATCTTAGAATATGCCACGTCATGTTGTTTCTACAGAAGCTACTACTCGGGCTCATTACACTTCTTAAAAAGTTTCCTTTCTCATGCCAACCAGAGTAACTCGTAATTTTCGACATCTAGCACTATCATTTTGTAGATCCGATAATGCTTTGTCTGATCCATTTCGCGTCTTATGTTTCTCAATGAATTTTTTATTTAAAAAACGATTTTTTTACATAATATAATAAATATTTGAAGATATTGCTTGAACACATTTCTGAAATTGGGAAGAGCATTACTTTTTGTTTTGGAATTTTTTAAATCACAAAAAATGAAAAACTGTCTGGGAATCGAGCATTTAACGATATAATAAAAATAAAAGCAAGTGTTTGTAATAATGTTAAATTTTAAAGAATTAAATTTGATTTTAAAAAGTACAGAATCCATACACAAGTTCCCAAAAAAATACACAAAAACATATAAAGATTTATATATTTTTTAGGAAAAGTACATACCAAATCTTTCTAAAAAATGTTCAAAATTTTAAATTTAAATGATTTTTGTTTGACTACAGGGGCGACCAAAGTTAAGTTGAAATGACTAAGTGAAGAATTTTTTTTACCTTAAAAGGGACGCTTTGCGAGCTAGTAGTGTTCTCAGCTGTAACCCGATTAGAGATTCGATAATAAAATAAGGAAAATGAGAAAAAAAAAGGAAATTTTTTCAAAGCTTAGCTCACAGTGCATCTTCATGACACTTTACAGCAAATGCCCTAAAAAACTTTTTTTTAAATATTTTGAAATCTTTTTTCCAATTTGAGTACCCAGTCTTTTTTTGTCAAAGTTAATGCGACAGTTAAAAAACAATTATTTTTTTTAAATAACGTTCAAAAAAAATTATTAAAAATTCAAAATCACAATTCTACTGAACCCATTTTAAGCCTTCATGAATTTGATTTGACGTCTTTGAAGCGTCGGAGTGAGTTATAAACTTCAACGTATGAGCGTTACTTGTATATAAATTTATTGTACTTTGGACTTTCTTATAACACGAACGACGATCTTAGAGGTATCTCTTATAATAGAAGAAAGGCACACAATATACCTATGGGACGCGGTAGAATCGGTAGTGGCTCTTATTTTTCAAATTTGGGAAAAGTATTTTTTCGAAAATATATTCTCAAAAAGTTATTCATTTTCGGTTTAAGAGTGTTGTTTTACTTCGGCATTGATTATTGAGCATATATTTCTCTGTAAACTGTATATTTATTATTGTTTTAACTAATTGTAAAATATAAAACATAATTTTCAGTTCAATTACGTTTTGCTTACTCATATTTCAATGATATATTTATTTTCTTCATTTCAATTTAAGCAATCTCAAAATTTCGACGCACAATTTTATTATACAAAAGATTTATAGAGTCTTGCTTATGGTCTAAAGAGTCCAAATTATTTCAAAAAGAAATGTAGATCGCTTAGATCGCACATTTGTCAATGGCTTGAGTAATCAAATAAGATTATAATTCTATGCTTCCTATAAGACCTAATTTAAGCTGTTGTTATTAGAAAAGCAAATCTTTGTTTCATAACAAATTCTACAAGTCTTACAGGTCGCGGCACAACTCTGCCCCATGAAAAGTAATACTCCAGATTCTCAAAGACCTGCTGGCTCAACGCTGTCTTAGGATTCTACGCGCCATTCTACGTGTTTAAAAATTTGGGAATATAAAGTTTTTTAATTCTTAGTTGGACAAAGTTTTTTGAAGTAAAGCTTCGCAGACAACGAGATATACATATATATACTAAAATAAAATATGACATATCTTTGGAATACATTAATAATTTTTACGATTTTTCGGAACTTAAAATCAAATTTTTTAGACTCTTCAAAATATGCAAGATTTCAATGTTTTGTTTGCTTTGAGTGACAACACTTTATGTGGTATGATCATAGATTCAAGTAGCAAAAGCAAAGTCCCCGAATCCCAGCAAAATATTTGTCAACTTCAATAACCTTTAACATTTATTTATTTATTATTAATTTAGTGATACTACTAAGTTCTGTTGTTCTTTTAATAAAGCAATATTAAAATAAGGACAAATCTAAAACGAAATAAGTCCGTGTTTTTATTCTGATGGGATGGCTAGGAACTTGGATTTACAATGTAAATGTTGGACACAGAAAATAACAGAAAATTTGAGACATTTCTTATATAAGAATAATATGTCTAAAAGATCACAGTTCGTGTTTGGTCAAAGATGCTCGATTTGCTAAATGCAAATGAGCTAAAATAGAAAAAAAGATGGATTGAACATACCTTTCCAAAGAAAAAAATGATGAAAAGTATTAGATTTGGTACAGATGCCGCGAAAAAGATCTACAAAAGCGTAGTGCTCAAAAATTACAAGTTACTCTCGATAGCATGATAAAGGAAACTTTTTAAAAAGTGCGTTTTAGTCAATGAGCCTGAGTCAGAACTTATAGGGGACATAACATGCCGTGAGATGTTCTACGATAATATGGGAAAGCAAATTTAATGATGATATTTTAGTCTACAAGAATACTAGGGTAGGATCTCAATTTTAAGCTACGAAGAGTAACACTTAAAAAATTGTTTTTGAATAGATTCAATCAATTGCTGACAGAGGTGGTATTAAGGGCAAATTCAGGAGCAATATTCCAGAATCTGACGTATGAGTAAAGCAGCTTGTTTGTTTAAGTATAAAAAAATCTTGTACCTCTCGAAGCTTATTCCCTATGTGATAATATAACTTAAGTTTGTGATCAAACATTATAAAGGGTAGTGGGTTTTGTAAATTTTTTCCCCTTCAACCAAATCTAGAAACTTCTTAGTTCGCATTTTGTGTATGTTGTATAATCTATAATTTTTAAGTAGCAGAGGTAAGAACCTGAACTCTTAACAGTTTTTTAATATATATAATAGTCACACAAAAAAATGGTTATATTATTAATAGTGAAATAAAGAATTGAATTGAATTGAATTGAATTATAAAGGGTGTTTTTTTTTTGTGAGATATAGATATCTAAGTTGGCATTACTGTTTAAGATGCCGAACGATTTAACAGCTATCAAGTGATTTATTCTCAGTTTGGTTTGGCAATTGAAGAATTGAAGCCAAACGATCATCAGGCAAGGCGTAGATTCGTCGAACGAGCCCAAGACGAGACTGTTGTTGTTCCCAATTTTCATAAGCGAATTTTGTTTAGCGATGAAGCGCACTTCTAGTTCAATGGCTACGTCAACAAACAAAACTGCCGCATTTGAAGTGAAGCTAATCCTCAAGTGTATGTCGAAACACCATTACATCCAGAAAATCTGACTATTTGGTACGCTCTTTGGGATGATGGAATCATTGGTCCGTACTTTTTCAAAAACGATGATGGCAGAAAGTTACAGTCAATGGTGATCGGTATAGAGCCAAGATTAACAACAAGCATGATGTGCAGGAGCTGTGGTTCCAACAAGACAGCGCAATATGTCACACACAGCTCGTGCCACAATCGTTTCAATAAATCGACAAGTTGGATGCCCGCCTAATTGCATGTTTTAAACCTGTGAACAGGCCTCCAAGATCTTGTGGAAGACAACATTCGCCGTGTTATAGCCGATATACGGCCAAAAAATATTGGAAAAAGTCATTGAGAATTGGACGTCCACATTGAACGGATCCACATTCGAGCCAGCCGTAGCGGTCATATGCCAGAAATCATTTTTAAAATGTAATGCCACAAGATTATCTTTCGGCTAAATAAAATTCATGTCAATCGAATAATCCATCGTCGTTTCATTGCAATTTAAAGTTCTAAACCTCTAAAAAAAAATCACATCATACATGGTAACCGCATTCTTCCACTCATTGATCTTTGTAGATTTGTCTTATTTGTTGTCAGAAAGGGAGTAATTTTCATTTAAAATACAACGTCTTACCCATTTTTTTACCTCAGAAATACCTTGGGTTAGTTACAGTAACTATCAAAATACTATTGAAAATAGTTTTCTTTTCTATATTGAATTCCTTGTGGCAACTCTGTAAACTCTTTCCATTTTTCAGCATGGAACAGAGAGATAATAATATAAAAAAGATACTGTCGTATCTATTACACATTTTACAAGTTTTATAATATTTCTTCTCTTTAAAGTTTTTATGTTTTCTAATAAATTTTTTTCGGGTGTTTATCCCAGTATGTGCAGCACACGGCTCTCCAGAAAAAATTTATATTTATTAATTATTTATAATTTAATGAATATCTTTAATATATACAATTTACTTTTTGTGTTTGCTGCATACAATTTATATTGGAAAAAGTCATCGAGTATTGGACGTCCACATTGGACGGATCCACATCCGAGCCAGCCGTGGCGGTCATTTGTCAGAAATCATATTTAAAATGTATTTTTAAAATGTGTAATCTTGTGGCAGATTATCTTTCGGAAAAATAAAATTTATGTCAATCGAAAAATCCAACGTCGTTTCATTGCAATTTAAAATTCTATACCTCTAAAAAAAACACCCTTTATAAGGATCATTAAATTCCATGGAGCAATGATTTAAAAAATCAAGTACCCCTCGATCCTTATTCACAATGTGATAATTTAACTTAAGTTTGTGATCAAACATTACAAAAATGTTGGGCACTTTTTGATTGCGTTCCAAAGTTTATCTAATGTTAGGATGCCAAATGCTTAAAATTAGAACATATAATCGTACTGAATGTTTTAGCAAAATGTATGTTAAATTAGTTTAAAATCGCTTATAATTTAGTGTGAATATGTGAAAAAGAAATGCAATTGGTTATTCAATAAGCAGTAATCGAAAATATGTTTCCTTTGTTCTAAAAACAAAGATGCAGGGTATTCTATATAGTTACAAAAATTCTCTTCTACGTTTTGCGTATTACTCAAACATTAAACAAGTTTTAAGCGTTATATGCGTTATAAAACAAAGGTTTTTATTACGAGAAATCATAAATTTTTTTTTGCCCAAATATTTACCAATTTCGACCACTGTATTTTGGCTGCATTGCTTAGACGCAGCAACTGTATTACAAACAACCAACATCATAAGAAATCTATTGGTTTCGAAATTATTGACGCTGCTCCACATATGTGCACCCTCTATTTGTTGGCCAATTAAATGAGGCACCCTATATACAAAAAAAAAACAAATTTTTTCCATACGCTTGCATACTTTTAACAGTTGCATTCTGAACGAGAATCAAAACACTGACAAGAACATGCAACGCTTTAGTTTCAGTTGCATGCGTCACGCTGCCTGCACCCCGCTGCGCAAGCAAGCTGCTTGCAACCCATGAGTTGAGGTGAGCGTCAAAACGCTTCGACAGCGAGCGCTTGGACATAACGCTTTGTTTGGGCCATGTTATGTTGGTCGTGTTGCCTGTTTTGTAGCTTTTGTTAGGGTTTATTTGTTGGTGTTGTTGTTTGTATAGTCAAAAAATTGTGCCATATGCCGCTGCTGGGGCAGTGAATAAAACTGCCAACGACGGCATTGGCATTGCGATGCTCAAAAACGGATACACACACGCACACACGCACAAACACACAGGCAGAGGCACACACTGCGCCTGCGCTGCACCTGTCATTGTCGCTGTCGCTGCCGCTGTCGCTGCCGCTGTCGCTGTCGCCGTCGACTTCGCTTTCGTCAAGTGCCATACATACACACACACACAACGCAGACGCAGTGTTTCACTCTTCCAGCTGAACGAAATTGCTGCCAGCAGCGATGCCAACGTCGCTGCCTACCGCTATGCGCTGCAGCAGCAACCAATCAGCGCACAGCGCATTGTCTTACATAAAGCAGCTGGCTGCCATTTTGTAGGGGTGGCTACGCCCGGCATGCGAAAGGACACGCCCACGCTGATAAATAATGTAAACTTGTCCTCCCCATTGAAAATAAACTCTGAAGTTAGCGAAACTCATCATAGAATTCTTTATCACAACACCACGCGCGCTTGTCTAGTTGTGAAATCTGTTCGGTTGCATTTAGTTTCGACAATAGTTTGAAAACGGGCACACACACAAGAGCCAAAACAATAAACTAATACAAACGAATATACACACAGAAACCATAGACATATAGCGATATACACACACACACACACATACACACACACACACACAGTGATAGAGAGACAGAGAGACAAACAGACAGACAACCAGCCAGCCAGACCAAACAGTAGCCAAAGACAGCAAGTTAGACAACACGCTGGCAACCACAAAAATATCACACATACGCATAGTGTACACATGGCACGCACACGTTCAGCTAAGCACAATACGCATACACTGTGAGAAAAAAAGTAAACTTAGCGTAGTTCGTTTCAAAGCGTGGCTTGAGCTACAAGCTTAAGCTGTTTGCGTTCTACTCGGCAAGCATACACAAGTACGAGCACAGCTCGCTTTTTTACCAGCTAAACTTGCTTTGACCTGTTTAGAGTTTGTTTGTTTTTTTTTTTGGAATTATTTGTTTTTTTTTGCTCATAACATAACGTGTGCCGCAACGGTAAATGCTTAGGCTGTGTAACGGTAAACGTGCTTAGCGCATCCGTCGTCATTAGCCAGTCTAAGCCATGGTTTTATTTTTTTTCTGGTTCGCCAACAAAACAGTCAGCAGCGTCTATGCCGTGCCGTGTTCTAATTAACTAAAAGTGCGCGCCTTAATTTGGAATTTTTCAAATTACAAAGTATTTTTGTAAACAAAAACAACGCAAAAACTATAAGCATTTGGCAATAAATACTATAACTATTTTTTTTTGTGTTTTTTTGTATTGCCACGGCTATTTGGCGACGGCTGTGCATACCGTCGCAAACTACGCAACAATAGCATATCGTCAGCATTTTTTTTACTGTGATTTCTAATATACAAATATATAAATATATATTATTTTTTTTGGGATTCCCCGCTGCTAGTTCAATTGCGCGTACACAACTCACAAGTGCTAAAGTTCCAAACCAAAGAGCTGCAGCAGTGTAAAATATAAAAAGAAAAATAAGAAAAAATTTGCCAAAAAAGCTGCAAGCAAAGCTAAGAAAAATATTTTATCTACAATTAATTATAGAGCGTTAGCTGGATAGTTTGTTATATCTGCATATATAGCATATATCCAGTCGCCGCTCCGCTCTCAAAATCAATTGTGGCATCCTGCTGCATGCAGGATTGTCGTTTAAAGTTGTCAAAGTAAGTGCTTCAAAATTTACTCGCCAACCACATTTGACGCCTCTAGGGCGTTCAAACTGGAGGAGGATTTCGTCGGCGGCTGCATGACAATGTCGATGTATTCGACAACGGATAAAATGAAAATGTCAGCGCCAAGTTGTTTTCCAGGACGCTATAGTCCATCGTATCGCAGTTCAGAGCAAATGCGCCGCTGTATGCCAAATCCATCTGTAAGTATTAAGAAAAATTTTCAAAATCTTGTAGCAAAATTGTTTAAATGTTGCCAAATGCACAGAAGTTCAACAAATACTTTTCATATACAAAGAATTCAGTCACTCCCTAAGGAGTAGCTTAGCGTCAATGTTTCTGTATAATGTTGAAAAAACTTATAGGCTTTGTGTACTTGAGTAAGGTCTGTAATTTAAAAAAAACCTTGAACATAAACAAAAAATATCTCCTAATTATGCAAAACTTAGGGTTTTTAAGTGTATCGTCAGACAAATAAAGTATTACAAAACTAGCTGCACACAAGTTCTCATCTTAAAAGCACAACCCAGCACAATTGTCCTTTGTTAATAGTAAAGCATATATTTTTGTTAATAATATAACTTTTAAGAAAGCAAAAAAATGAATTAAAACATAAGCTGCATTGTTTAGCTTACTTAAAATTGACTTTGGTACACTGCTGCACGCTGAAATTTGAAGTTGATTCAAGTGTTTGATTTTTCTGAAGATCTTTTCACGTTGCTTAAAAATTATTAAAATCTTACGACAAATTGTTTGGAACATGACTTTTTTAACACTTCAAATTATGCGGAATCATTAGTAAACACATTTTTGTTTGGATTAATTCTCGTGTACTAAATGCAGCTCTAGTATTCAACGTTTCGATTTGAAATTGATTTAAGCGAGACTTTTTTTGAGCTTTGTTTTTCATTGCTCTATTGTGAATGATATAAGCAGAAAGTAAACTCGATGACAGTAGCTAAAACTAAAAACTTCAAATCTGAAGTCAGAATTGGGTCATAATGTCAAGATTTTAGGACATTTAAGTTTATGCATTAAGGTTCTACAAAGAACATTTCCACAATGTATTGTATGTACACAATCTAAACTAGCCGACCGAATATTTTTATTTCACATTAAACAAACTAAAATTCTCGATTTGATGGTCGAATTCCGAACTCCAAAAGTAAATGCAAGTAATTTCGCAAATAATTTTTTACTAAACTTTACTGCAACCAGCAATCCAAGAAATTAATGTGAATTGAAAATTATTTTAAAAGATGTTGAATTATTAATCATTTTCATTATATAAACTAACGAACTATTCCTAAATACCAAAAACTAAGCGAAGTGTGTCGTTTTTTGTGATTACTTTGAAGTCTCAAATCAATTAGTTGAAATTTTTTCGTTTAGTCAAAGTTGCGCATTTTTTATTCTGCTATAATTCAAGTTGAATTTTTTAAATTTATAATTTTTTGATATAATATTTCTTCTATGCTTGAACTGTTTACTTGTTGAATCATGTCGATATCTTTCGGGTTTCCCTACAAGTTTTGAAATAATTTAAACTGCATTTTCAGAAATATATTCTTTTTTGAGATAAATTCTTTTTTGTGAGTAAACTCAGCAGTATTCAACACATTTAGTGTGTTGACACGATTAAATCGGTCGAAACAGTCTATTCTCGAATATGAAAAATTCAACTCTGTCTCTGTGAAGACTTATCTTATATCTTATGAGACAGTAATCCTAATAGTCGAAACAGTCTATTCTCGAATATGGAAAATTCAATTCCATCTCTATGAACACTTACCTCATATCTTATGAGACAGTAATCCTAATAGTCGAAACAGTCTATTCTCGAATATAGAAAATTCAACTCTGCCTCTATGAAGACTTATCTTATATAATATCTTATGAGACAGTAATCCTAATAGTCGAAACAGTCTATTCTCGAATATAGAAAATTCAATTCCGTCTTTATGAACACCTAAAGAAACATTATCTTTTGGGACAATACTCCTAAAAGTCTTTCGCGTTTCCCTGCAAGTTCTGAAATAATTCAAACTGAATTCTCTGAAATATATTATTTTTTGCCATTACCTTTATTTTGTATTTAAAACTGCCAGCGTCCGTCGCTTATAGTACGTTTACACGATTAAATCGGTCAAAACAAGCGCTATTCGAGTTTCGTTCCTATGAACACCTACAAAAATATCATACTTCCATCTACAATAAATGATATTTTATTTCTTAAAAGATAAAGCTTGCCGAATCACGCCAAAGTTTTTCTCATTTCCCGGTAAATTCTGAAAAAAATTTACGTTGAATTTTTGAAAATATATATTCCTTGACATACATTTCCTGTTGTGTCTGCTTCCAGCGCTTATAGTGCGATTATACGATTGCATTCAACGAAGCAAGCGATTCTCGACAATTGAACATCGATTTTCGTCTCTATGAACAACTAAAGATACATTATCTTTTAGTACATATACTTAACTTAATTACTCTAATATCGGTCTTGATTTTGATTTTTGGGCTCGCTCGAATCAAAGAATTTATATAAATTTTAGCATAACAATAGACTTGTGATGCTTTCTCTCCCCGTATACTTTTTAGAATTCCAATTCGAATACTATTTCGAATTTCATCAACAAATTCACAATTAAAACTTATATTAAACTTAAAACTACGACTTGCAGAAACTCTTCGGAATAAAGTACAAAACTTCCAAAATAATCTGCTCAAATATGTAAATTTCGAGAAAAACAAACAATCTCAAAAAATTTTTGAATTGTTATAAAAATAATTTTTTCATTTTGGTAAACTTAAGTGTCAGCTCTCTTTATTCTACAATAAATCAAATATTTTTAAAATTTGTTATGCCGAAATGATACTTCTATTATTTACTATTGTTTTTTGACTTACAAAAAGTTAAAAGTTCGTAATACTCAGTAAACTCAAACTATTAAAATCTTATAGGCAATAATAGGTATTAAGATTAGTAACCTAATCAGCTGGTTGACAGAAAGTTTTAAAAGACATTAACTTAATACGATTATCAAATACTAGTCAGATTCTACATACAATAATTCTTCTACTTTATATCTATCTATATTAATAATTATTCAAGAGGAATTAATTATAAACTATACTTTGTAGCCTAATCCTAAGATCGATCTTTCATTATTAGAGATTACTTATAAATATCGGAACTCTTTGCAATAAGAACTTACATGATTGGGTGGATCGTGATAAAGCTTCCTCGTCCATTCTCGCCATGGTTTCATTTACAATAAAAGGTCCTAAACCAAGTGATTGAAATAAGATTATGTTGGGTAGAAGTTAGTAGTAGTTTCCGAAAAACCAAAGTATATTAAAAATTTGCAATAAAGAGAATAAATAATATAAGTAAATTCCTTTACAGGAATATTTCTTTTTGACTTTTCAGTCATTTACACATTTATGTTTGTGCCATTATCTTCAATTCCTGAAGTCCCAAAATATGCTACAGCTCATATCTATAGAGTATGCCAAAACTGCTATTTTTTATTTTTTTTTTCGCAAGTTTCGACGCTTTTTTCCATGTGAATAGAGTGCTATGTCGTAAATGTCAAAGTTTTTACAAAATATCTATCGTTATTCCAAAATGAAAAAAAGAGTACAAATTTTAAAAAGTGCGTGGGATATCTATTAACTTATTCAAAATCCTGTGATCAAATTAAAATTTGAATGTGATAATTATTTTAAGCTGTGTTTATATATAGTGTATTTCAATAGTTCTGGGAGATTTGTGTTACGCTCTGTTTTCTATTGCAAGTATCTACGTTCTATTTTCGAAATTGTAAGTACTTCATAACTTGAATTAAATTTAATTTATTGTCCTTGATTGTACTGTCAACGCTCAAATGCGAAATTTGAAGATATTTCTATTAAAAACAATTTGAAGAGAATACGAACCTATACACTTTACTATATTGTAGAACTTGAATTATGAACAAGTAGCAACAAAAGTACATATAGTAAAATGTATTTGATTTATCGCAACAATTTGTGAGCTCTGCAAAGTGCTCTTTAGCAAACACTGAATCTTAACTGCTTTCTTGATACTACCATTTGTGTAAGACAACCATGGCAAATTGTCTAGGCCCATAAAACTGTGCTTTCAAGTTCCATAATTTCAGTCAACCAAAGTTCCTGTCCATTTTGAATATATACATAATTGTGTTAAAAAATTTATTTATTTTGAAAATTACAATTTTGACACGATTACAAAACCTAGGCCAACCAGATTTTTACATTAGAGCTGTTATGATTTCAGAAATTTATTTTATTTCTTAATATCGTACAGTTCCCAAAGAATACTTGCCATTAATTTTAGACCATATATACCTCTACCAATATTTAATATCTATTTATATTTATTTTATTTATTTTTTATTTTTACAAACAGCAGATATGTAAGTAAATTGTTTATTTTAATTTAAAGAATAAAAACAATAGCGTAATAGATTGCCTAATAGATCGCTACACGATCCCTTTCGTGTCTTATGCGTCAATTATAATAACCTCTATGATTTTCTCTCTTTTGAACAGTCTATCCAATCAATCTGTTTAATTATCTTATCTCGTTCCCCAAATCGGACTATAAAAACCCAACTTGCTAAACGTTTTTCCTTGGCTTTTCTCTTTGTTAAGAAATGTTAAAATTTTTAAGTTAGTTTTAAGTTTTTTTTTAGTTCCTATCCAGCCCCAGACGTGGAACTTTTTTTTTTTTTATCTTTAAAAAATTCACCCATCAGACTCGGGTTACGGTGTAGTCTTATTTTGTATTTATTCGTTATTATTTAATATTTTATAACTTTAAAATTTTTAACTTGTTTAATCTTAAGATCAACTGGACTTAATGGTACCCATATTTATAATAATAAATTAATAAATAAGCGCTCCATATGAACATATGCACCTCGAAAACTATATAAGATGGATAGATGAAGTTTATGACAACTCCCTATAAACTTACCCCGTTCTCTCGCAGATGTTTTTGGCTACTTGGTTCAACGATTTAATTTGAAATTTGTCCCGCACACAACAAAAACATCAATCTGTCCCAAAATGAACAAAATCGCAAAATTATCGCGAAATTTTTTAGTAAAAATCTAAAAATTTCAACGTTTTTAGGCAAATAAGAAAATAAATTTATACAGAAGCAGAAACTTAAGGTTTTAACATAGCACTTCCACCTGTCCCTATCTCTAGCAAATATTTGAAGCTCGTTAAGCGATTTGCCAGTTTCGTTCTGAACCGTTCTTCTCCAAGTTGTTTGGGGTCGACCGTGTCGTCTCGTGCTCTGCGATTTCCACTCCAGCGCTGCGTGCAGAATCTCATCGTAGGCTTTTGGCAACGTATGTCCTAGCCAGCCATATTTTCTTTTGCCAAATACAACTTCAAATTTTGATTCTGATAGCAAGTGACCCAACATCCCCAAATTTGTTCAAATTCATAGTATTTCAATAACAAATTTATATAAAAGTTTCCCATCATAGAGCCTGCTTGCTCTTAACTAGATACTTTCTTCTGACTTATTTGCAATTTCTTATAAAACTGTAAAAATTAATAGATCTTACCGAATCATAAAGTTTAATTACAACAAATTGAAAATTTCTTAAAAATTTCAAATTTTCAAAATTCCCTAATTATGCTGTTATCATTCCAAAGACGTAACATGGAGATATCTCTATAAATAGCTCTTCGAAGAGAACAGGTACAGTTGTGTCTTAAATTAACAAAGATTTATTTAGTAAAATATTGTCAATCTATTAGCTATGCCAGTGATAGGCAAATTCACAAGTGCTGCAGGGTGGAATCGAACCGGGTTCGATATAAGAAGCGATTACGCCAGCGAATCCCACTACGTAGAAATTTACTTTTCGATTAACGATTATAATGATTTTCCATTAAATCTCGATTGTGTTATAATTTGGATTGACAGCTGGAAGTTTTGCTTGGTAGAAAGTTGTTAAATATTTGGGAACCATGAGAACTTCTATCGCAAACTTTTCAAAAACCCATACTGTTTTTATCATTCAGATCTATATTTTTCTTAAAAGAGCATTCATTGTCTGCAATACTTCTTCTGTGGCGATATCGGCGAAAGCAGACTTCTGCAAGCTATACGTTTTGTTATGTGAGATTAGATAAATTAGATAAATATATTGGTAGATTAATGAGTGTTTGTTTTCAACTCGCCGACAATAAGACTTGCTTTCGTTACTCTTTTTGCAAGTTTTACGAAATCGACATTGCCCCGATGTTCTCTCTTATTTCGGTATAAATTTATTGATTTGACTTAAGTTATCTTATGTGGATAATGTGGCTGGCGAACTGTAACCAAGTAAATCTTCGAATATTTAAAAATCATCTTTGTCTGATTCGTGTTTTTCGGGTATTGGTTTGTGGTTTTTCAAAACTTGAAATCTAATTTCTTTAGTTTGTAACTTAATATTTTCAATTTCTTTAATGAATACAATTTTGTTGTTGTTGAAGTAGCTGCTTCGGTGCATCACGTATGTGGATTGTTTGGGCATCCGAGATAGATCCCAAAGACGAAAAGCACGAACTACTTAAAAATATGACTTCAAAATAATTAACAAAGATCGCCTAATGTTTCTATTAATAGTATTAAATTTAATAGTAGGTTGACTTAAAAAATCAACGCCTACTTCAATTTGTCAGTAATTGATTTTGCAAATCGACTCATTCTGCATGAAAAGGTCTCTTTCCGTTTGTGGAACGACCTGCTGCTTAATTCTATGTATCAAATTTTTCTAAAAGCATTCCTCTCGAAAAATTGTACATTTCTTCGCACGCAGAAAGATAATGTCGATGGCTGTTCATGCAATGGTTTCTGTTTACATGAGTAAAATTTGAACTTTGGATGGATTTGTTAGGAGTACTGAATCTCTCATCCAGCTGACATTCTCAGCACCAAAACGACCTGATAGTTGAACAAAAAATGCTCATTAAATACGAAACATCGCATCATTTCGTGCATGGTACAATCATAAAGGTATCCCATATTTGCTGTTAATGAATAAATGTTTAAGGGTAACAAGGCTAACCCGTAGTTATAATGCTAGTATGATAATAATTTGAAATACAAAATGAGACAAATAAAAATCTCTCTAATAACCAAGTTTAGTTCAGTTTTTATTTCGAACTGATCTGCGATGTAGCGTTCCTAAAACTGCATTCGCAGGGTTGGTAAGTCCTTTCGGCGAAGAAGGGATCGACTGCTGAGCTGCGTTAGAGCTCTCGCTAGGTGGTTAGGATGCGAGGAAAGCCTGCTGGGGCATTTTTCCCTGAGTTCCGAAATTGTATTTATGAATGGTGCAATGTTCAAGTCTCTTTGGATGTTTTCATTCCGAACGTACCACAGTGCCACAGTGATGGTTCTCAGAATCTATGCTTGTGCTCGCTGTATAATAACAATATTGCTCTTGCTGGTATTTCCCCATAGTTGAGAGCCATAGATCCACATTGGTTTCAGTATCAAGTTGTAGAGTAGGACCTTGTGGTCCAGGGCAGCAGGCAAGCATATTTAAAAAATTCTAAAACGACGTGATGATGCATGCATGATTTTTATTTGATTGAATTATGATTTTTGTAACCCAACTTCCTAAGTGGGAAAGAGTCGCTGTGGTTTCTGTTAAGACACCTACAAAATTTTATAGATCCTGTATACCTGCTCCTCCTATATACCCTGTACCGTGCGACAAATAAATATAGATTGTAACAACCAATTTCGTTTTATTTTCAAATGATAAATAAATAAAAGTTCTCTTAGGGGTTTTACGACAGAGTGGTTCACTGACCTCATACTGCTATCTCTTACTTTTGGGTATTTGAAAGAATATCGCAAATAGCTTCAATATTCTCAAAATAATTTCAACTTACATTGTTACTTGAGCACTTCTTACGTTAATTAACATGAATTTATATTATATATTTTAGAAGAAATTATATTTTTTTAAATGCAGCAAGCTATTGAAGTCTTGGGATGTGAAGAAAAGTACGAAATTCTGCGACCTCGACACAGTTTTCAAGATTTTGCACTTTTTTTTTTTATAAATTTTGAAAGATTTCTTTTTTTTAAGGAATTTCTAGAGACCAAAACAAATAGGCTGGCGTAAATATGTTCTTGACAGAAAACCACATGTAGTTGAAGCTTACCTTTTTGGTTAGACTTTTTGTTTGATCCTTCAGTTATTGAGTCACATAAATTTCCTTAAAATTCAATTCCGTTTTTTCCATACTGCCACGCCATAGCTTTAAGGTGTGTCCTCCAACATCCTTAGATATTAATAACGCTAAATTATAATTCTGTTCTTTTAGAAACTACTAGAACATAATTTAATTCTACTAAATTTTTAACAAGTCTTGTTTTGGCAGATTTTTCTATAACTTTTTAGAGTGCGAAATGAATTGGCTGTGGCAATTTCTTCTAAACCAGAAACTCCGTGTGGCAATAGCGTACGTTATTGGCTTTGAATTTTGGGATGGTCTTCTTATAATTGACAAACAGAAATTTCTTGACTGTTTTGAGCACAAATTGTGAAGGTACCGAAATTCCTTGACTAATTATGATATGGCGGCATTTGCACTAGGAAATATTTATTTCGAAATTTGTTTTTCAATTTGGCTTTGGGTCCTTTCACATTCTAGGGCATATGCGCTGGGAAATAGCCTTGTATTTTATTTTGACAACTTATGGTGCAAATCGAAATCCTTTTTTCCTACACTGAGAATTCATGGGTCTCCAAGTTTTCTATTCCTCCCATATCCCACGGCATATGCGCTGGGAAATTACCTCGTATTCCCTTAGTTACCTCGAAATGTTTCGTTTTTCATTTCAGTATCGGTTGAGATTTACTGATAACTCATATCGTGTTGCGACGAAACAAAGAGTCCTTCAATTGAATTATTCCTTTTTTAACGAGTTTGCAAGCTATTTATTTTCAATCAGCAACTCGTCTAGCAAAAATTTTTATATCATATAACATTTCCTTGAGGCCATGAAAACCCGCCGTAATCTTGACCCTGTGGCTTGCGCGGCTTCATCCGCCAGCTCACCTCACGTTCAACAGTCAAAACAATTTAAACTTTTCCTATTATTAGCCAACAGTTTAAAAAACTTGGCCATAAGATAAAAACCTGCCAACATAGTTATGGCCACATACACACATATACAGAGCCACTATGTACTACACACACACACACACACACGCACGCACACACACACATTACAACAATAATAAAAGCAATTCATTCGGTTTTTTTTTCTCCCGGTTGTCTGTCTGCTGCATTTTTAATGCACTTTCTATATCTAAATATAAAAATGTACAGAAAAAAAAAAATAAAAATAAAAAGTGAAAATAAATATTAAAACAAGTGCAAATATTTATCTTCATTATTTGCATAAATGTCACAAATTATGATGACGTCATTGTTGATGGCTGTTTCGAGTTAATTTGTTTATTTGTGTTAGTTTTATTGCCTTAAAAGTTTTAGAAGAATTGTAAGCCAAACGGGTATATGGAGTTCTCATGCAGTTTTGTACAATAGAAAAATGGTTATGTCTGATTGATGAAATCTAAATCAACCTAGGCATGAGCTGGGCGGGAGCAAGTCCAACATAGTAATCGGGTTTGTTTATGATTACATAATCTACCAAAATCGCCAAATTTTCCACAACTATACAGATACATTTTAAATACTTTTAGTATTTGGAAGAAAACTTTAAAAAATATTAAGTTACAAAATTTATTCTGTTATGGAAAGAAAGAAACAGAGTCTGGTGTGCAAGGAACAACCATTTCAGTGTTTCCACAAAAACTCTTATGAGGTCGAGCACTGATTGTTTTCTTATATTAAAATCATTTTGCAATGTCTTAATAATCTTTGCCTTAATTTATTATGATAATTTATAAGGTTTCAGGTATTTAGTTTGTAAGGACGCAACAATGATGTCGCGTAAATTTATTAAAAAAATAATTCTCAATAAAGAATGGCAAACCGGTTGCAAATAATGCGTTTTAGCTGGTATACGGGTAGCTGGAAAGCTGAAGCAAAAGATAGTGCAGCTTATGCCCATTAGACATTCGGGAAACTGTTTCCCCATAAATTTTCATGGTAGCCCTGAGCGTCCTGAAAGTCCTGAGCGTCTTGAAAAACTGAAAATAAATAAGAACGTTGTTCGTATTTGGCTAGTAACTGCAGCTGAATGTTCGCATCGATCAACAATTAATATTTCTTACCATGTCGATAAATAATAAAAAGGCCAAACATTATGCATAAGATCATCTAAGCAGACTCTGTCGAAGGCTTAGGAGACGTCCAGAACTGTGGTAGTGCAGAGTACTCTCGCTTTTCGAAAAAAAAATTCGCATGTAAGATGTCATTCAATTGATTTGTTCGATTGTGACATGTTTCTCTCGAAAGCTGAATCGGAAATTTTATTATAAGTTCGCAGATAAAGGATAACAAGGGTCGGGAGACATTTTTCGTAGAGTTTTGATATACATGTTAGTAAGCTTATAGGTCTGACTGCTAATTGGACTGTATAGCCAAGCTTAATTATCATAATAATCTCTATTTCGATGGGAAGTAGCCAATTCTAGTTAGTGCATTGAAAAGACTGGCAAATAGTTTGAACAGCACAGTTTGATGATCAACTTATTAGATTGCAGCCGGGGCTCAAATAATGTTTTAGTTCCTTAACAATTTATCGATTTTGGTTTTCACCTGTTTTGCTCTGGTAATACAAAATCATGCGTTGCTATGTTGGTTGCATCGCGAAAGGTTCTTCTACCTCTATGTTTGTCGCTGCGGACCCATTCTCCTGTAGAATTTCGTATTTGCATAAAAGACCCTACCGGTGGGCTTAGAGATGGGTGTACTCTCTCCATGTAGCGTTGTTTAGTGCATTCCTGTTGATCGTAAAGCTTCTTTCTTAATCCATGAGTAGCGTTTTTAGTCTTTGATTTGAAATTGGCGATCTATTAGGATATTCGTCTTTCGTTGCATATAATGCACAATTGCTTTTATGAGGCTGAGGCATTGGGTCTGCTGCAATAAGGACAAACTCCAAAACTTTTGTATTGATTTCTTTCTATGTCAGCGTTAATTCTGATTTTGGGATTCTTGAATGTTGCTTTTTTGGTGAGGGTAATTTTATGTGAAAACATTATTTTGTTTACGAGTGCGCTGGAACCTCGTCTGAATCATCAGGAATCTTGCGGGCTTAGTTTTCGTCAGACGATCTGCCGAATGTTGTTGGTAGGTCGTGTGGTTTTTGATTGGGTCGGGGGTGGTTGGCCTTACGGTTAGGTATACATTTCGTTGCAAAGACAGGCGATGTTTGTGTTGCTCCAGCTGGCACTAGGCACAAATATCTGACAGACTCTTGGTTTTTTTTTGTTTGTTTTTGTGCGATCGATCTTATGTGCACTGTGTGTCTTTTTCGATTTTTTATGTTTTTGATTTTTTAAAATATTATTTCGAGTACATCTGCACACGCCGATGTTCGGAATGTCTTGGAAATAATATATTTAATAACCTTTTTTCTGAAAACTTTGAACTAAAAGCCATTAAAATGGCAATTGAATTAAAATAACTTGGTACAGAAATGATTAATTTGCGTATTGGGGCATTTTATTATAATGGTATGACAAAAGCACTGCAGAAACGCACTATACCTTTTTATATTATTATATTTTTTGATAATAATTTATGGTAATTTATGAAGCTTTAGGTATTTTGTTCATAACTATTACAACAATGTCGCGTAAACTTATTACGAATTACAAGTTGTGTGTACATAAAACCAAAGATCGATAATAATGTGTTTCAGTTGTAAAATAATAAAAAATCTTCGCTTTACAATTCATTCAACAAATACTGGAGAATAATCTAATTTCAGTTTCTCGTAAATCGATAAAGTATATGAAATCGTTGAGTGTATGCAAAATAATCAGAGTGCATCAGCATCGGTTTCTGGCAATAAAATTAATGTTTGGCTCTTCCAAAATATAAGAATTTTTGTGAAATGCACGGTACTTACAGGAAGTTTTTTCTGTCTATATAAGTGGGAACAACATTGATTTCTTGTAGAAGTTTATACTGAATTTTTTTAGACCTGAACGACATGCAGATAGTTTAGCTAAAGCCCATTAAATATTCATGACAGTTCATGGACGATCTCTTTATTCCCAAAGACAAAGAGCCTCCTGGCAAACCGAAGAGGTTTGAATTTGAGGTTTTACTGGATCAAGTTCTGTGTCAAACCCAAACTGAACTCACAAAATTATTGCGTTGGGGTTTTCTCAAATTTAAGGAAATTGGCTGCCGTTATTTCGATAACCGCAGGAAGAAAAAATACTATACCAGGGCGGGTAAAATCGTTGCATTATCTCTTCATCGACTCCAAAGCAACACATCTAGGGTATAAAGCTCATGCTCTGCAAAATGTGCAACCAGATAGAGAGATAGAGAAGATCAACTATATCATCAACTATAAATTATGCGTTTGAGCCATGCACAGCGTGAAAAATGGCAACAAACCGCAAAAAGGTTTGGTAAGGACGTCGTACTAGATGACAAAACTTGCTACCATATGGCTGTATGGTTTGAATCTCAGCTGGAATCACTGTCATTCTTCAAGCTCTGTTTTCTTCAGAATGCAAATGAGTTTAAGCTATCGCGGGTCGAAGTCTTTTGAAGAAATAGAAAAATTAAGTTAAGTAATTGGCTCGTGGCCAAAGGGAATTTATTTTTATATAAAATCCCTGTATAATTGGGAAAGCTCTCACTTCCGACGGGTAATTGTTTGAATCATTTATCTGCTAATTTTGTTCAAAGAAGCTCCAATTTGAATACAGAAAAGTTACCGAACTTTTACTCACAATAATTGCAAGAAATTTGTATCCAAATTTTGTTAAAAATGCCCAAGAGTGTTAAGTGAAAAGATTTGTATTTTTCAGAATGTGCTCGTTTCGCCAACTCGTCTCGACGAAGTCAAATGAGTTTAAGGTTAAGAAATCAAAAAATGTATTAAGGCCAAAAGGGAACTCATTTTTAAGATAAATCCCTGTGTGATGTACAAGTGCTCGATACCGACGGTCAATACTTTGAATGATGAATGTGCTGATTTTGTAAATTAAAACAATCTCATTGTTGGACACAAAATGTTGCGAATTAGTACTCACAATAATTATAAGAAAATTTTATACCTCTTGCGCTAAATCTGCCCAAGAATGCTAAGTGAAAATTTGTTCGTCAAAACGAAAGAATTATGTTCCTTAAACTTTTAGACGCCAAAGTAGGAGGAAAGATCAATCTAATCTAAAGGGTGTTTTTTTTACAACTTTATATTGCAATAAAACAACGATGGCATAAATTGTATTTATCCGAACGATTATCTTGTGGCTTTACATTTTAAATATGATTTCTGGCATATGAGCGCCACGGCTGGCTCGAATGTTGTCCAATTTTCGATGACGGCTTCCAACATTTGTGGCCGTATAGTGGCAATAACACGGCGAATGTTGTCTTCCAAATGGTTAAGCGTTTGTGGCTTATCCGCATAGACCAATGACTTTACATAGCCCCACAGACTGTAGTCTAGCGGTGTTGAATCACCAGATATTGGAGGAGAATTCACAGATCCAAAACGTGAATTTTAGCGGTCACCAAACGTGTCTTTCAATAAATCGATTGTGGCACCACGAGCTGTGTGACATGTGGCACCGTCTTGTTGGAACCACAGCTACTGGACATCATGGTTGTCCAATTCAGGAATGAAAAAGTTAGTAATTAAGGCACTATACCGATCACCATTGACTATAACGTTCTGGCCATCATCGTTTTTGTAGATTATTCGGACCAATGATTCCACCTGCCCATAGAGCGCTTCAAAGAGTCAGATTTTCTGGGTCTAGCGATGTTTCGATATACACTTGAGAATTAGCTTCACTCCAAATGCGGCAGTTTTGTTTGTTGACGTAGCTTATGAAAATCGGGAACAACGACAGGCTCGTTTTGGGACCATTCGATGAATCTACGCCTTGCTTGATGAACGTTTGGTTTCAATTCTTGCGATTTTGTCAGCACGCAAACCAAGCTGCTTCCGCAAAATCTTCCATAAAGTGATTGGATACAGAACCAATTCCTGTGCTCGATGGCCGATGGACTCATACGGGTCTTCCGCAAGCAATAGCTTCTTCTGGGGATGCGAGTTATCAATAAGAGAAAACGTGGTGGGAAAACGGTTGATCGATGAACGACTTTGCGACGATAAAATGCACGTAGTGCGCGTTACGTATTCCACACGGAACCATTATTTACGGAATAAAATTGCACTTTTTGCAAGCGTTGTTCAGGCGTGAGTCTATTGATGAGGAATTGCCAAACCGAACTGAAAGCAAATCACTTGACAGCTGTTCTATACCTCGAAAAAAAAAACATCACGTTTACTGTGAGCCTCTAAAACAAAGCGAAAAAATGTATTGGGAGCGTTATGAACTACAAGTGCAAGTGCCACCAATGACTGGATGGTGGCCAAAGTAAAATCTATGGTTGTTGAGTAGTTGTGCTTGCTGCCGACGGGTATTACATTGAATAATGTACTTCCAACATTTGTTCATTAAATCAATGATTGTATTTATGTATAGCGGTGACTTTTTACGTCTTCCGACTTTATTTTTATATCACTGCAAGTGTATTTTTATTCCAAAAGTTCAATGTAACTTAATGCGGCTGTTTTTTATACGAATGTAGTCCAATTATAACAAAACCCCGCTTGGTTTGGTTTTTTTTTGGGCGGCTGTTCAGCGCCAGTAATAAATTATTCCAAATAATAGAGTCGCGCTGCACTACTAATGATGTCAAAAACGCAAATAGACATAACCTTGAAAAACGTTTTTTAATTTGTTGACATTAATTATTTATTAGTTAAATAAACTGCTTGTTGTTGCTGCTGTTGTTGTTGTCAAAATAGACAACAACCAAAAAAATTGTAGCATATTTAAGTGGGCAAAGGGAAAAAATGAAAAATGACCAAAAAAAAAAAAGTTTTTGCGACTGCTACTGCAGTGGCACAAATGAAGTCAAAGTTGATTGCGCTGCCAGCACAGGTGCAGTAGTACCTCCCCAGACGAAAACAAAGACCAAAAAAAGTACCCACAATTGCTGTACCGCCGTCAGCCCGCTGCGCACTTTTGGCCAACCCTCGACTCATTTTAATCCTGCAGAAGGCACTTTAAAAACACTTAATGTAAATAAAAACAACGAGCTGTCTTTTTTTGTTTTGAAGCTTCTTTTTTTCTCCCGGTTTTTGCTGTTTAAAGACGACTACAACTACATTTGCTTATCGGATTTATATGGTCGCCAGCGCTGCTCCCTCCCCCAGAGCTGACTGCCACTTTTCGGCTTTTCCAGCAGCAGCAGCAGCAAAAAGAGCAAAAGGCGAAAAGCAAGGCAAATGATCAAAGCGGCGGATTTATAGGATTTATGTGCTACCCTTGGCTGAGCGCATTAACTGCGGCCGTGGATGGGTTCTGGACAGATACAACTACAGACACATACTGACTGATATACACACACAGATACAGAGAGCGCACGAGTTCACAATTTGGCTGGTAACAAACCCACTTAACGCCTTGCAGTCCATTAAATGGAAATTTTCTGCTGTCCTTTGTCGCTGACAATGGGCCACACAGCAGGGGCTGGGCGCTGACTAGGTTTAGGTTTCGGCAGCTGGTGGCTGCTATCAGGTAGTTGATACCCTTGCTGTACGCCCACATGAATTGTACGCATGAGGCGCTAAATGGACAACGAAGCTGTTAATTCGATTTAAATATTCATAAACTGCATTTAAATGGCCGCGACAAATGTGTCAATTAAAAAATGACTAAAAAATGTAAAGAAACAAATCGGAACGCAAAATATATAAAACATCGAAAACTAAAAATAAAACAAATAAATGCAACAAAGCTGTAAATAACAAGAAAAATTATAATTCTGCCCAAATACTTGACGTAACCTTTGTAATCTTTCAATTATTATTATTGTATGACATTAATGATTTTAACAAATAAAAAATACATTGTCTAATCACAGATAAGTCTTCCAATTATCCCTTATTCTTATTAATGCACGAAGTTCTCTCATTGATTTGTGGATTTCTGCTGCCACTGTCCTGCCAAAGTCATTTTTGGAGCCTTGAGCATTCCACTGCAGTACTGCGTGGAGGATTTCTTAGGAATTTTTGCGTAACGAATGACCAAGCATTCGCTATCTATTTTCCCACAGTCGTTGGTTTGATATAGTTCTGGGACGGTAGTTGCGTAATATGTCACGCGAGCAACGATTAATAAATGTTTGGAGTTTTTTAGTTGTTACATTTTAGATAATTACTGAAAACTAAGAAGACAGCCTGCTACTTGCATTACTCAACATATTAACCCTCCCAATGACACATCTTCCGTATAGCTTTCAAACGACACATGTTGTCTGACTGGACCCCTATATATTTTAATACCTCCATAATAGAAACATTCTGTCTGTTAAATAAAAAATGCATTTCAAAAACAATTCCTTAATCTTTGCAATTTTTGTCTCATTCTGTTCATATTTTCCGTAAATCTTGCAAACGACACATGGTGCCTGGCTGGACCCCTCAGCATTTCAATGCTTTTGTATCAAAATATTAGTGACATTTGAGCTCATCTATGTACCCATTAGATATGTAATTTTTAGCACAACTTTCTGAAATGCTTGCAGAAAATAGTCAAAAATGTATTTAAAAATCAATTTTTTGAACCAAAAAAAATATATATGAAATTAGGAATGATAAGCTAAATTTAATGATGAAAGAAAACTTATTAAAAAGGAAGACTTGCAATGCGACCTGTAGAACTACTGTGTCCCCTTCGTTTATCGAAGAGAATATATCTTAGTTCTGTGCATTCTGTCAAGTTTAGTATTATGCCTTTATATGTCGTTCTCTATCCTGTATTATGTGACGGTTTATAATTCAATACCGGACAAGTATCAGTTTCGTTATTCTTTTTTCAGAATCTGCCACTTTTGTTTGAGAATATTCCCAGCTTAGTGAGATGATAGTTTAATCTACAGTGACCTATTTTGAGTGTATAAATCCGGGTGGGCTAGCCCAGTAACTCTCTACTTGTTCGTTTTTTCTTTCTTAAACAATTCATAGATTAGGAATTAATTAGTCCTAGAGCCTTATTCGCGAAAAAAAATTTAAGTTGAATAAATGGTTTATTCCTTTTTGAGTTACATGATAAACTCGATTTACATGAATTGAGACGATATATAATCGGTATATAATCGATCTCTTTAGTCTCAACACAGCAGATATTTATAAAGAAAAATAACTTTGATTTTAAGAAATCGAAGAATTCTATGAAATATCTCTAATACAATTTCTTAGATTTAACTTAACTTTGCATGAAATTGAATATAAAAACAAATTACTGGTGGATTTCTTTTTACTATTTACTTTTTCGATATCCACACTTTGCTTTGTTTTTAGGACAATTGGTTACAGTTTATGGCTTTATAATTATACGAATTTTAAAACTATATCTTTCAGAATAAACCTACCAGTCGTGGTGCAAAATTTGCGCAGTAATTACACGAATTTTTATCTGAACCTAAAATTCTATAAATATAATTTAAGGAATTAAAGATCAAAAATGTTTACATTGTGTAATCGGTAAAACTGCTGAAAAAATAAGATAGGTCCAGAAGGATTATTTCGAGGTGTTATACAAAGCAGAATAGCAAAAAAAGATGTTGATTTGACCATTTCGAATGCAATATTTAAAGTACATTTTGTTTTCGATATATTATTTTCATAAGAAAGCCAACGGGTTTATGGTCTCTCATATTGCGTCCAATGGTTCCCATGCTATGGTTTTCATTTTATTCTGTTTTGCTGCATTTCCAATTGAAGGAGCTTTAAATTTGGTTGTAAAATTAAAATAATAAACATTCGTTTTAATGATTCTGTTAGCATTGCTTAAAAATAAATTGCGATTTTTGACTTTTTTAAGGATTGCAATATCTTACTTCATTAAACTAATGAACGATCAAAATCTTTGCAGAAACAGTTGATTATGATATTATGATGATAATGATACTATGACGTTAGTATGATAATAAATACACAGTTTGTCAAGAAATTGTATTTACACTGAAGTTGTATTTATTGACTTTTTAATTTCACAAAACTAATTTGAGCTCAATTCTAAGCCCAATTTGCCAAATTTTACAACCAAATCGTCCACTCAAAGAACACATAAAGTATACATGCCGATTATGATTCATTTGTTTGTCGAAAGTTATCGGAAGAGAAACAAAATGGAATACATAAGGCAATTGTGAAAACACTTTCTTGACAGTGGCAAATCTATGCAAACTTGGACTTAGTTGTTTTTCACGTTAAGTGCAAATATTTTTGCTATTATTTTTTACGCATTAATAAAAAATCATATCAAGAAACCAATATAAATAAACACAATCCCATGAATTTAAACAAAAGGCATTTACATACAGATTGAAAAAAAAATACAATTTATTCGAAGTGTGACAACAGTTTCTTGACAAACTCTGGTTTGTATTTATTCCTTTAATTCTGATTTGCTTGAGGGTTCCTTAGTATTTGTATGTTCTCAAAATGTATGCCCGCCTAAACGCCTTTAATTAATCAATTAAATTAATAAATGTCAAAGGTTTTGAAATATAACAAAAAACGCAATAAATTGACACAAATATAAATTTTGTAGCTATTAATTTAGTTTTAATAAATACAAAAATTGTTACAACTTCTTTTATTTTGTATTTTTAAAATACACAGGCTTTTACTTTTAAATAAACTTCATTTATTAATAATTTAATTAATAAGAAATTTTAATATATGTGTGCGCAAAAAGTGAATACTCTTGAAGGTGACTAGGCAGAAATATTTTAATGAAAGAATATAAAATTATAATCTAAATATCAGTAGTTTTTCGATTAATAATTATTAAAATAAGTTTAAAAAAGCTTGAAATTATTTTGCTTAACTTAAATTTTTCATAAGTAACAAATTTTATTTTTTGGCTATTCTAAAATATAGCTAGATCAATGCAAAGCCTTTAAAAATTTTGTTATAAACTTAAGAAAATAATATTTGTATACATATTTTTCAATTACAAGTCGCACATGAGCCTACGTTTCTGCTTAAATGACTCCTACATAATCTGTTCTACTTATAGAAACCAACTCTAATTAAATTTTTAAATATTTTTTCGATATATTTATTCGATATAATTAAAACGATGAACAAGATCTCTTGTATTACGTCAGATTATCTATATTATAATATATCAACAATTAAGTTAACGTAAAGCCTGATATTGCTCAATTTCAAAGTTGTTCTACAATTCAATATAAAATATAATTCTGCAATTATCGGTGTCACGTCAGCCAAGTGCCATTTCCATAGTAGAATTCCAATTTGGGTACCAAATTAGCCATTATTTCCGAGTGTTCCACTATTTGATGTTATGTAGTTCGTAATTGTGGCAAAAACTGGAAATAATGATACTCCACGCTCATAAGCTTAATAGGTAATAAAGACTCCACTTTTCGGCAATATTACTTAAAAATCGTTGGAATATGTTTAGGTAAAAATTATAAATTTAATTAAAATGTCACGTATTCAATTTTAATACCTTATATTACAATACCTTATTATTTCCTAAATAAAACAGTCAGAGTCCTTATTTTTTTTGAAACGATAAGAAACATCTTAATTGTGTCGAAATCTGTATAGCTTAATTTTTAAAATATTATTCCCCCACGTCTTCAAAAGATATAGAAAATAAAGCTTCTTTTATATTTTTTCTCTTTAAATGTCAAAAGTTCCTTCAAAATGCAGCGCAAATAAATACCTACTGTCGCATTTCTTGCTATTTTGCTTAAAAATTGAAAAAAAAAATTATTTTTGAAAAATTCACCTTTAACGCCAACTAGCTGTGGTCTTTATTCCTAAAAATACTAAGAGTAACTGATAGTGGAATTTATTTAATATTTATTTACTAGGGGTTTCGCCCACTGCTCGCTTCACTCTTCAACCCCCAACAATCCTACGATTGAATATGGTTCTGAACCATTTAAATCTACATTTTGTGCATTACAAGAGGCAAGTCATGACCAGAAAAAATTTTTCTATATAATAGATTATCAATTTAGGGGGGTCTAACTAAGAAAATGTTACAATTAAGAAACATTAAATGATAACAAAGAAAATATAATATTAAACTAATCTATATCCCTAGCCTGATGGGTGAATTTGATATATTGTAGATATGCACCGTCTCACATCTGGGGCTGGCTAGAAACTTGTATTTATAGTGTGAAATATAAAAACAGGAAGCAACATAAAAAGTAAGACAATTCTTAACAATGAAAACGAAAGATCAGCGTTGACCAAGTTGGATATTCATATTTCGAGATAAGTTAAGATAGAGAAATATATTGAAAAGAGCGTTTATAGCATAGAAAATCGTAGAGGTTATTATAATTTGCGCATTAGATACGAAAGGCATCGTGTAATGCAGCATTTGATCCGCGAAATGGTAATATCTAGTATTCGAAAATTACGAGCTACTCTGGTAAAAAAAAATTGTATTAAAAAGTGTATTAGAGTCAATAAAACCGACTAAAACCTTATGCCAAAAAAATACAAGCGTTGGCGTGTTCTACGATCCATTACGGAAGGTGATTTTATATGGCGTAGCCTACAAGAATAGGACGGCAATCAAATGTTGGGATTCCAACTTAAAACCCGAAGAATAAAACTTGATTTTGAACAGACTCAATGAACTCATCAAACGCAAGAGTTATATTTCAGAATTAGACTGACAAGCGAAACGTAGAGCAGGTTGGCTGCATTAGGCTCATTAAATGCTTATGACCAACGCTTAATAAATGCAAGAACCCCCCTAGCTTTATTTACAATGTTGTAGATGTGATTATTTAAGTTAAGTTAAGGTCGGACACGCTATGGATACGTTCCAATATAAAAGTGCCTAAGGATTAGGTTACAACGTAATCGTCAAAACATTGCATTTTGATACGTTAAGAGTTAAGAGCTGCATGCTTTCGAAATTATTTTGAAGTAGTAAGATTTTACAATTCTCGTTTAACGTTATCGGCATATATAAGTATGCGAGAATAGGAGATGACTAAAATAAGATAATTTGGAAATAAGTTAAAAAGCAGAGAATCTAGATTTCTTTGTGGTACACCTGACGTGACTTTAATATCTTTACATTCACAGCCCTTGAAAATTACCTTCTGAACTCGATTTGATAGATAAGATGATATCCAGTCTTAAAGGCCAGAAAGAAAAACCAAACGTGACAGTTGAAAACGGAGAAGTCTATGGTTTACTGAAGTCAGAACATATATAACATTAATTTGCATTTGTTCTGTAAAAGAGAAGTTATTAAAGATTAGTAGAAGTAGTCCTACATTCCATAAAACCATGTTGGGTGCATGATATCAGTGAACTACAGTAGTGTTGCAATTCTGAGGTAAAAATCTTCTCAAAGATGTTAGGAATCGAAGAGAGAATAGCAATACCATGATAGTTCTCGATGTTGGTTTTGGAACCAAGGATTGCAGAATTCGCGACAAAGTTTGAATGTAGAAGATTATAGGGATAGTTGAGGTAAATATTTTTGGGTTAATAGAATAGGTTATTTAAAAAAAGTTGCAAACAGGTCAGCTATTTCAGTATTGTTAGTGGAAGAAATTTTTTTATAATATAGCGATGCAGGAAATAGGGAAGGTTTTCGTTTCGAATTAACGAAAGACTAAAATTGCTTTGGATTTCTACTGAGTTTAAGGTGACAGCGGGAGAGGTAATTTGTATAACAAGTTCTGTTAAGAGCAAAAAATTTGCTGCTTAAGTTAGAATACTTATAGAAGTCTATGGAAGAACCAAATTTTTAAGGACAGAGTAACTGTAAACTAAGGTGGATTTAAGATAGTTTTGGAGTAAAATGAGGGACAAAAAGATGAAATGCGCTGTATACGATGGGATAGAAAATTGAAATGAACCGTTCTAGGTCATCTATCTGTTGGCAACAAAGCGGAGCAGTTAACTTCGGACAAAAAATTTTATTAGTATTTGGCTGAGTATGGATATTACAATAATGTGATAGAATTATTTGTAATATCGGGTGGTATGGATTCGAGCGCGTAAAGAGCGAACAGACTCGGCAAATTTCAAACTCAGAAGTATCATTGAAGAAAACTAGGTCAAACAATCTGTTTGAGCAATTTCAATTTCCTGAGACAAAACTCATGATGGCTTGAAGGAAAAAGAAAGTTAGAATTGACAAAACTAAGCCAAGAAACAGTTGGAAGATTAATGTCAACAAAGACAGCAACTAGGTCCCCAGCATCGACAAGGTCCAGCCACTATACGAATGGCATCGAGATGCTTCAGGGTGGTGAACTATGGAGTTTTTAAAATTTATTTCTACAGCGATAAACTCAATGTCTGTAGGAAAATGAAGAGAGAGCAAATGAGACTCTATGGATATTATTACAGCAATGAAAACACCATCACCACGCCGTTAAGAGCGGTCGAGCCGAGAGGTTTTAAGGGAGCTAGTAAAGATCAGGGAATTATAAACTGATATATTTAGCCAGAAATCGGAAAAGGCAATAACATCAGAATCAAAATCTACGCAACAAGTATAAAGTCTACTCACTTTAGAAAGAAATCCAAGAGCATTTTGATAGGTGATAGAAATTATTGAATTTTTGATCATATTTTTGCCGAAGATTTAGACGTAATATTAGAGGAAGGCACAGCATTATTAGATCTTTTTATAAATTCATGCACTACTGTGGGAATAGGCCAGAACGGAGGACTAATGTGGTGAAAATAGAATTAGGGACGCTTATCTTAACCGATGAGATATCGTACTTATATTTAAAATTTAATTCTATTTCGATATCGTTTGGAGTAGAGAAATTAAGCTTCTCACAAACGTATTGCCAATGAGGTGTTTTCAGTGGCTGATGAGTCGGCATACAACCAATGATCCTGAAGGTTCCATTGTTACGGGAACCGTAGGTAACGCCACAACAGTCAGTGTAGCTACAAACGGTGGTTGCGGTAGTCATCTGATTAGGCACAACAGCGACCGCAAAAGCAGAAGATGTACCAGACACATTGTCCTCCGAGTTGTTATTAGTAATGCCTGCGGGACCACCTGTGCCAACATATTTCATATGATTCCATTTTAGGTTTATGATCACGATATCCATACTGTCCGTCAGATTTCACTAACCCTTCGTTCCCTCGTACCTAATTTTCACTGAATGGAAAATATAAAAGTCTAGAAAACATTTTTTAAATACAATTTTCTGTATAATTTGCAAATCCAACAATTTTAGTTTAAAACCATTTATAATCAAACAATCTGCAGTCTAAGCTTTGTATGAAAGGAAAAATTATTAGATTCGAGCTATTTAGCTTTAGCCTTAGCTTTGTCAGCCGGCTTGAGAACTTGGAATGAACACATGAGCGTATCATCGACGGACATCATTGCACCCGCATTATCAAACTCGCCACAATAGTTGGGCGCTGAAAACAGTGTGACCAGCTGGCGTTTCGCGAAAAACTCATACCCGTCCTCCACCACTTGATGGGCGCGACAAATTAAATCCAGGTCGAATTTTTGCAAAAACTTGCTAACAATTTCTGGGCCAAAGGTATAGCTGACGCCACGATCATTCTCGCCCCAGCCAATTGTATCCTTATCCGGATCAGACCATAATAAATCACAAAGTAAACCACGCTCGGGCACATCAGTGGGTCTCATTATGCGTCGTATTTGATCCATGGACGAAAGATCGGGGCTTAAGCCACCATGGCAGCAAAATATTTTCTCATCAATAATGGCCACCACTGGCAAGCAGTTGAAGCAATCGGTAAAAGCTTTCCATAATCTAATCGAGTAACGTCTCTTACATTCGTCATAGAAACCATAGATACGATTAATGCTGGCGCATTCATGATTTCCACGCAAAAGAAAAAAGTTTTCCGAATACTTAATCTTGTAGGCCAGCAATAAACAGATGGTTTCTAGCGATTGCCTGCCGCGATCCACATAGTCACCCAGAAATAAATAGTTGGAATCTGGTGGAAAACCACCATATTCGAAAAGACGCAGCAAATCATAGTACTGTCCATGTATATCACCGCAAATCTTTAAGGGTGCCTCCAGCTCCAATAGCACGGGCTGTGAGAGAAATATTTCCCTCGACTTCAGGCATAGCGTACGTATATCCGATTCGTTCAACTGCACATTCCGCCCAGGCTGGCCACCGCGCACCTGGAGAAGCCGCGCTATTATGTGATCCACATTAAGCACATCCGTCATGGAAAAGGATCTTTCGCTACCCAGATCGTCAACCTTGCGCAAAATACTTGATGACTTCATTTATGTTACCCTTTTAGATAACGCTTCTTTAGTAGACTTGTCGATGTTTCTTAGTTTTTCTTTTTCGCTTTAATCACAAGTTTTGCTCATTTTATGCAGAGAAAGAATTCAGTATACAAGTTTTTACAGAAAATTTAGACTTCGAAATGTTTGCCCTATCTGATTTGAAAAAATTATACTACTTGGTTAAAACGAGTACATAAATTTTTCACAGATTTCCGAATGATTTAATTTTTACGAAGAAAAAATTCCAAGGCCTGTTGGGATTGTCATTTTTGTTCTGTTTTGAAATTACATCAGGAGTAGAGACATCTCTTAATAGTTGTAGCGATAAATAGTTAGGTGTTCCTTTAGATTTATGGTTGCCATTGTACACCTTCGCCTGACTTTAAAGGTTTTTGCTTCGAACACCTGCTGGAGCTATAGGCACACATGGTAGACCTAGCTGGATGTTATATTATTAAGCGCTGAACGACTTTTATGTTATCATAGAGACCATAATGATCATGATTCATCGGAAAGCGATAGTTGTTCCCCATTATTTAACGAAGAATGTTTATTTCAAAATATTTATTTTTTCTTAAGCAAATTACAGTTTGTTTCGTAAAATACAGTTCACCGATGAATCATCTAATTTGCAGTTTTTTATGGTAATATTGTAAGTAGGAACGTATAGTTTGATTTTGAAGCGAAGCCCCTGCTTCGTGAGCACCTTACCCAGTTTGTTATTTGAAGAAAAAATTGCTTTTGTTCCACTTTGTTTTTCCTTTTGAGTTTAGGTCATCACCTTGGCGTTTCTTTATCGGTTTTCACATAGAACAGCTTCTTCGCTGGAGCTTCATCAATAGTAATCACGGCACGGCCAAACCAGCACAGACGTCGTTCCGGTTCATTTTGATGCGATAGTCGTCCATACTCGAAAGTGAACAAAGATTTCCGAACACAACCCATGCTTCTACGCCGTATGAGATCATGGACTGGATGAGCCTCTTGAAGAATGTTAATTTTGTCGACCGAGACAGGTCTCTGCGAAACTCTGCTTACCAAGACCATAGCGACACCTATTGGCCTTCGTCTTATCTTCAGGTTATTATTATTGTTGCTGTTAACGGCATTGCCGAGGTATGTGAATTCCTTGACAATTCCAAGAATATAGCCGTCCGCTGTAATATGGGAGAAAGCCCATCTTTTCGATTGCGGAAAATGCAGCGATAACATCTCACTAATAACAAATAATCATATCAATGTTATCGTTGTATGCAAGGAGCCAGAAAATTTGGGGAAAATAGTGTCAGTACGATATACACTGTGCCCTTTGCAGTACTTCTTCCTATATTACATTTTATAGGTTGCACGATATAAAATCATCTGATGAAGAATGAAACCCCAAACGGTACTGAAGTGCCCGCAGAGCTTCGTTTCTAACTTAATATCGATATAACTTCGCAGGAATAAGGAACTCAGATAGTATTCAAATATTTATTAATTTAATGCCTTTTTCAACACCCAGATATCAATATCAAGCTGCCGTTCACTTTTGTAAAAAAAAGTAGATTTTACACCAGCCTTCCGCAGTGCATTCTGAAAGCAAAGAGACTGCACGATAAAGCGTGTTCTCTGAGACCTCGATCTGTATTGAAGGGTTCGGAGATAGTTTCTTTTCTTTCCCTCACACAGCTAATTGTTTTGCTCAATGTCTTTCTGCGAGGTCAAATCAGCTTCGCAGAGATACCGAACTCAGTCTATGTGGCATACAGGTGTTCCCTTGTAATGCTATCAAAGTAGCTTTATAATCGACGAAGAGATGATGTGTGTCGATCCGTTTTCCGTAATTTTTTTAAAGGATTTGGCGTAGATTGTAGACCAGATTATTACATAAATTAAATTCCGATCAGTTTGTTGGCATACGACTTCACTGTAGTAAGCGTGATAGCAACTTGTATAAGATGTTGAATTTATCTCTTGCAGAAATCTCAGTTTCTAAAAGAGTTCTAAGTGCAAATTGCTAAACGTGAAGGAACTTTATAATATTTAAGTTGCATTTATTGTTATATAAAGTCAATGTGGCAATCACTTAAGTAAGAAACTATATTTTCGAAAGCAACAAGAGAACGGTTGAAAAAATGTCTCCGCTAAATTCTCCAAGTGGAAGATGCGACCAAGTCTTAAAGTCTCTATTATCCCAGCCAAATGCACAAGCGAAAAATCATTACTTAAATTGCGACCTTTTTTTTTTCGAACTCAGTCTGGTGAATGTTTTAAATTCGCTAGATGGTCATAGTTCTGTTGCTGTGAATTTAACAAAGAAAATAAACGTAGCGCACAGTGGTCTGACATCCCAATTATATAGATAATTTAGTCACTATAGCCACTGATTTTGACCACGTAATATAAAAGAACTATATTTATTTGCTCGACTACTTCAATTTGTTGGAGAAGTCCTTTGCCCTTTCTTATTTATTTTGCAACTATCTTAAGTGCTTTAGGTCCTCTTCCCTGATTTCTAGTGACATTAACTAAATTGCATTTCCATGCACATGTCATGGAACCTGTCTAAATGACAAAAGCAATAATGCAACATGGCACTCCACTCCCTGTCCCACAATCTTGAATTCTGAAAAAAAGAATAACTTGAAGGAACATGTAAAAAAAATAAATCGCAAGGAAAAGAAAGCAAATAAACTTGCTTTTAAAGCAAGAAAGGAAGTAATCTGGCTTGATATTTACTTAAGCAAATCTCTATTAATTAAAGATATCGCATTTTGTATTCGGCAATAAACTGTAGCTCCCTGTGGTCTTTGAACAGTTGTTACTTGAGATTTTCGAACCTATGCTCTAATGGAAGATACAGAAAATAATGATAGGGATAGTAAAAGATTTTCTATGGCAAATTTTTAAGAGATTATTATCAAGAATAATTTGAGTTACTCGAAGGTATTGTATATTGAAGTACCTAGGCTTATGAAAGACAAACTTTCTGGACCTGTACAAATTTTGGGCTTTCTAACAAATAATCTTTAATTTCAGTTTGAAGTTCCCGAATGAAGATCTTAAAAAGCTAACAATAATTTTTCACATATAATAATTTCAAAATTTAACTTTCCCATAGACCAAAAATCTATAATATTATAATATATAAATATACAATATATTCCCAGATATATGTATAAATTATTTATTTATTATTATAAGAAACTTCTGCTTAATGGAAAATTCCCCTTATGGAATTAACGAAGTATCATGTTTATTTTACGATTTGGAAGCAAAATACGTAAAGTCTTGTTATTTTTTAGCCAGTAGAGTAATTTGCCAATTTAAGTAAGGGATCCATTCAAGATTCTACGTCTCCGGCTATGCCAACTATGAAGTCTTTGCTATGTGTTTGAAGGCACAGCTTGCAGCTGTATAAAAAAGATATCCAACATCTTGAAAGCTTCACATATCTTCGTCGTCCACCAAAAAGGGCAATTGTACAAGAAACATCCTAAAACTGGACAGCACTAGTCCCGCCAACGCCAAAATCTTTAAAACCTATATATCTAGAGAAGTGTCCCCAGGCCCCCAGAGAAGTGGACGTAATATAGAACAGAGTGATACTTAATGCAACCGGAATCTATCGGCTGTGAGTTGAAATCGTGGACGAGTTAATCAGCCACTATGAGCGTACGTTACGCGAAAACTAACAGTCTCTGGGTTGGCCTTTGAGCTGCCTCTGAGAGATGGGTCTACCTAGAAAGTTAGTTCTCAAGGTGCAGAAGTTAGAGCAAAAACAGCGCACAACCAAAGATATGATAAAAAGTGGAAGATTATTATCGATCATCAGAAGCTGCAAATTAGCGTAACCAAGTTCAGAGATCTTTATCGCTGGCAATCTGTTGGCGGCAACTCTGGTGTTTTCGAAAAGCTTAAAAATCAAGATTTTTCGTTTGTAATTCAAATGTAAAATGAATTAATAAATTATGCTTCATATTTTTTTATTGGTAACATTTTTGAAATCTTTGGTTAATTGCAAATATTGGTGCCTATACTTCGAAATATTTTAAAACAAAAAAAAAAAAAAAAAAATATAAAAACTAAAACTCTATTGGAAGATTTACTATTTTTGAGCTGATAATACGTAGTTTAAACAGCATTTGAAATATGTTAATGAACTAATGATTACATTTTCATAAATTATGCTAGATTTGGTTTTTTCAGCTTTATTTTTCCAGCTACCCGCATATCCATCTATTGACCGCCAAACAATCCTTTGATTTTATGTACGCAAAGCATGTAATTCTTAATAAGTTTACGCGGCATCATTGTGGTATTTATGAACTACATTGTAGGTACGAAGATTCAAGCGACATCAATGTGATATTTATGAACTCAAGACCTACAGTTGCATAAATTTCCAAAAATTTTCATTTATTATGAGAATACGATAAGGTGTTCTACGTTTCTGCAGTGTTTTGGTCGAAGCATTATTATGTAGCGCCTTTTAGTTTAACGTTTTTGTTAGGGAAAATGTCATGTAACTTGGCGATATTACCGAAATAATAACACAAATAGTCATTGAAATCGTTGAACAAACATGTACACCAACAAAAGTAGAAAATTTGACAGAAGTTTTCGGATATAACAGGCAAAATCTGTCACGGAATACATTTTCATAAACAACTAATGCGTCTGAGACGTGTGTATCTGGGAAAACAATTGCCAAAGTCTTGATAAGATGATTTTACGCAATGACAATGCTTGGCCCCAAGTCGCTGTAATAAAGGGTGTTTTTTTTCGAGGTATAGATCTGTAAGTTGGCATTACTCATCAAGATGGCGACCGATTTAACAGCTGTCAAGCGATTTATTCGCAATTTGGAATGAAAATTCATCAGCCCCATGTCACTGTAATAAAGGGTGTTTTTTTCGAGGTATAGATCTTTAAGTTGGCATTACTGTTCAAGATAGCGACCGATTTAACAGCTGTCAGGAGATTTATTCTCAGTTTGGATTGACAATTCATTATTAATAGAGCAACGGGAGGTGCTACCCGGTCGGAATAGAACTTTTTTTGAACATAAATTTTTTGAAAGTTTTCTTGTCAATTGTTTGAACACGCAACAACCAGTTTATAAAAGCAACAGAATGCTTTGATCGATACCAGTTCCGAAGGGCGTTGTTCTTAATTGCGCCAGTAGTAGTTCCCCTATAAAATTCCACAAAGGCTAAATGCACTTTAGCTGCACAATCTTTATGTCATTTCGGTCCAAATAGATTCAGCATAAATACCTGTATTGTTCTTTCCACTTAAATAGGAAATTTATTGTAGTAGATATTCAAAACTTTAGACAAATTCGACAAATTCGGATATTTTCAAAAAGACAAAACCCAAATATCTTATCAAAATTAGACGCTGATGCACTCCAACTATATGCGACAAGTGTAGAGACGTGTGCATGAGGCCCACCATGAAAAAAATCTACTAAAAACCATAAACTAATTAAAAGCAAACTATTTAAAATAAGATTCACATTTTATTTGGTCTATGGTAAAAAGAGATATATATGCCTTCGAAAATAATCTAAAAAAATTTCGATAATCCTCAAATGAATATTGTGCATTCGATTGTGAAAGAATCAGTTATTTCTCAAAATGGGAATATAGATAGTTTTTTTTTTTTTGTATCAAGACAACTTCTAACAATTTTTTCTCAATCCTTTGAACATACCATAACATGATATAGGACTACTACGCTTAATAATATTTATAATACTCAGCAATGAAAGTGTTTTGAAGCCCGTAAAAAATGTGCTCTACAATAAACTAGTTTAAAAATTGTTGTTTTTTTCCCATTCTTCCTTTTTTTTAGTTCAACTTTATTATTTACATGTGAGTTACATAAATCGATAAAATTCAACATTGCGCGTATCCTTTTTACACTCATAAATATTAAATGCCTAAAGAGCGGCAAAAAAAAAAGAATCAAACTGTAAATGCGAAAGATAGGACGAAGGAAAACATGCGTGTATGTGTGTGTGTGTGTGGAGAGAGCGCAAGCACAAAAGAGAGCACAAAGGGTATGGGTAAAATTACAGTTAACTTGATTAATTTTTCACACTTATAAAGAATTTATATCCTTGTCCAGGCGCGCAAGTGTCAAACTGCGTCCCTGTCTGACAACGCTCTTCGGGGCAGGTCAAGACACAAAACCACAACAGAAACAACAACAAACACACAAAACCCGATAAATGACTGCGCATAATAATTCATAAATTAATTTGTTTGCTTGCATTTGGAGCTTGGGAATCGCCTTCCAAAAAAAAATACAATAAAATAAAAAAATAGCGTATGACATGTGGAACGTGAAACAGGACTACTTCTTTGCAGTTTCTATTGAAGACTCAAAACAAACGCAGCACTACATTGGAATTTAACCTTTTTTTCACGCCCCTCAATCCATAAAGCGGTTATTCTAGAAAATAAAAGGAAAACTTTATAGAAATTGTTATGTCCTTATGCAAACAAAATGTCACGTCATTTGCCTGACACACACGCCCAGTACGCCCATGCTGGAATACCGTCTACCAATCCAACAGAGCAACGACACTCCAAAACGACGCAGCAAAAGGCTCATCAATAATTTACAACATTTGATTTGTACAATGCCTATATGGTTTGCATCAGGGACAGGAACGCCAATGCCTGCCTATACGGCTTGCATCAGGAACAGGAACGCCAACTTCAGCCTTTTGTATGACAAAGAACTACGCACATGACAACAGCAATACACTATCTTTGTTTATCGGGAGTGCTACGGCTAGCTGTTTCTGCGTATTTTCGTCATAAAGTTTTTTATTTCTTAATAACTAACCTTGAGAAGTTTGTTCTCGAAGGACTAACAGCTGTAAGCCACACAATTTATTTTTTCCAAGTTCAAAAGTTTCTAAGAACTTGGCAACTTAGGTAAAAAAGTTTAGTTTCTTCTTGTTCATAGAATAAACTTTTTTCAACAAGTATTCCCTTTGTTTAAACAGTTTTTAGCGATTTTAAGAAACAATTACTCTTTGTTTTTCTTTCAATTAAATTTAATTTTTTTATTATAAAAGAAAGATTGCAAACATTTGTTTTATTTTTTATACAATTATTAACTTTTATTGAGAATTGGTTTCGACTTTCGAGCGATTTCAGTTTATCCATTTAAATTTTTAATTTTTATAATTGTTTAATTTATATTTTTTGCTTATTTCTTAGAACAATATCAGTTGATGAAGAACTCCGTAGGAGACGTTACTCGATTAGATTATGGAAAGCTTTTACCGATTGCTTCAACTGCTTGCCAGTGGTGGCCATTATTGATGAGAAAATATTTTGCTGCCAAGGTGGCTTAAGCCCCCATCTTTCGTCCATGGATCAAATACGACGCATAATGAGACCCACTGATGTGCCCGAGCGTGGTTTACTTTGTGATTTATTATGGTCTGATCCGGATAAGGATACAATTGGCTGGGGCGAGAATGATCGTGGCGTCAGCTATACCTTTGGCCCAGAAATTGTTAGCAAGTTTTTGCAAAAATTCGACCTGGATTTAATTTGTCGCGCCCATCAAGTGGTGGAGGACGGGTATGAGTTTTTCGCGAAACGCCAGCTGGTCACACTGTTTTCAGCGCCCAACTATTGTGGCGAGTTCGATAATGCGGGTGCAGAGATGTTCGTCGATGAGACGCTCATGTGTTCATTCCAAGCTCTCAAGCCAACTGATAAAGCTGAGGCAATTTTTTCAAATTTTTCGTATATTTTACGAATCATTAAAAGTTTTTTAGCGGAAAGATATTTTTGAGTAGATATGTATGGTGCCATGTTAGATCTTAAACATATACCCGTAGGCGTGCCGTGCTCCAAGGTTCTGTTTTACGACCAATACTTTATTATTTTACTTATGACATTCCAATACATAGATTATGTAAGACGCTAATCTTTGCTGATGATAATGTCTTATATTCCTGTGGAAATGAGTTTTGCACTATCAAATAGAAACTCCTAGAAACTATAGATTCCCTTTTTAGATATTTTCACAACTGAAAAAATAAATTAAATATTAATAAAACAAATGCAATTTAATTTAAACATAAACGAAAGCCTTGTCATCTTCCAAACACGGACTTCTTGATAGGCAATAAATCAGTTCGATGGGCCATATCTGGGTATCCATTTGCATAACAAATTACTATTTAATGTACACATATGTGATAACATAGACAAAATTAATAATAGTAATCGTTTGAAAACAAATTAATAATATTTAAAACAATATTTTGAACAGCTATGTTATGTGGACCGTAAGATTGGGGTGATTGTGCTGCATGTCATGGGAACAAGTTACAAAGAGTGCAGAATAAAATATGAAAAATTATTTATCTTTCATTTTTCAAATATTCATCTTCACGAAAAGGCAGTCAGGCTACCTTTAAATTTCACACAAAAAACATAAACAATACGCTATCTTAGTTTTAAGTAGTTTTGTTTTTTTTTTGCTTTAGGGTTTTTTTCATTTTTAATCTCTAATCTCTATAAATTGTATGCACCAAACACAAAAAGTAAATGGTATATATTGAAGATATTCATTAAATTATAAATAAATAATAAATATGTGTTTTGGACATACTGGGATAAACACCAGAAAAAAATTTATAAGAAAACATCGAAACTTTAAAGAGAAGAAATATTATAAAACTTATAAAATGTTCAATAGATACGACTGTATCTTTTCTATATTATTATCTCTCTGTTCCATGCTGAAAAAAGGAAAGAATTTATAGAGTTGCCAAAAGGAATTCAATATAAAAAGGAAAATTATTTGCAATAGTATTTTGATAGTTTCTGTAACTAACCCAAGGCATTTCTGAGGTAAAAAAATGGGTAAGACGTTGTATTTTAATTGAAAATTTCTCCCTTTCTGACAATAAATAAGACAAATCTACAAAGATCTATAAGTAAAATTTAAGAAATCAAAAAATTTATCAAGGCCAAAGGAGAACTCATTTTTAAGATAAATCCCTGTGTGATGTATAAGTGCTCTATACCGATGGTCAATACTTTGAATGATGAATGTGCTGATTTTGTAAATTAAAACAATCTCGTTTTTGGACACAAAATTTTGCGAATTAGTACTCACAATAATTATAAGAAAATTTTAATCTAAAATTTTCCCAAGAATGCTAAGTGAAAATTTGTTTGTCAAAACGAAAGAATTGTGTTTCGTAAACTTTTAGACGCCAAAGAAAAACATGCTACTTCCAGACGGAGGTAATCTAAAGGGTGTTTTTTTTACAACTTTATATTGCAATAAAACAACGATGGCATAAATTGTATTTATCCGAACGATTATCTTGAGGCTTTACATTTTAAAAATGATTTCTGGCATATGACCGCCACGGCTGACTGAAATGTAGTTCAATCTGGGACGTACAATTTTCGATGACTTTTTCCAACACTTGTGGCCGTATATCGGCAATAACACGGCGAATGTTGTCTTCCAAATGGTTAAGCGTTTGTGGCTTATCCGCATAGATCAATGACTTCTCATAGCCCCACAGAAAGTAGTCTAGCGGTGTTGAATCACAAGATATTGGAGGGGAATTCACAGATCCAAAACGTGAATTTTAGCGGTCACCAAACGTGTCTTTCAATAAATCGATTGTGGCACGAGTTGTGTGATATGTCATATCGGAACCCAAGCTGCTGAATATCCCGATTGTTCAATTCAGGAACGACAAAGTTAGTAATCCTGGCTCTATACCGATCACCATTGACTGTATCGTTCTGGCCAGCATAGTTTTTGAAGAAGTACGAACCAATGATTCCACCAGCCCATAAAGCGCACCAAAAAGTCAGTTTTTCTGGATGCATTTGGTGTTTCGACATACACTTGAGGATTAGCTTCACTCCAAATGCCGTAGTTTTGTTTCTTGACGTGGCCATTCTACCATCGCTTCTAAAAAAAATTCGCTTATGTAAAACGGGCACAACGGCAATCTATTTTGTGCCCTATTGGCACTATTTGCAAGCGTTGTTCAGGCGTGAGTCTATTCACGATGAATTGCCAAACAAAACTGAGAATAAATCACTTGACAGCTGTTAAATCGGTTGCCATCTTGGAAGAGTAATGCCAACTTCAAGTTCCATAGCTCGAAAAAAACACCCTTTATAAATTTTATATGTAGTTTTCGTTTCAATATTGACAACATAATTATTACAATGTTAAAATGTATTATATGTTCTGCAATGAACAATTTAATAATTTTCATAGTTATGACTGCTGATACAACAAACTGTGTTCCGGAAGCCTTAGCTTTCATTAAATTGGAATTATTAATAAAATAGATACTTGGGTCTTGGTAAAGTAGCGTTTGGCGTGCTCACCTCCAATCCGAATTGTCGGTGGTTCGTTTGCACCCTGCAGCACTGGTTCATTTATTTGCCTAACAGCCACGAGGTTTACCTAGGAGTATCTTTTATAATCAAAGTCATCGCCACTTGTACTTCGCTTCCAACTGTCGGTTCCTGTTTGCTTCAAAGAGTTTTTACTAGAAATATATCTACATGTTCCGCTTTTGAGCGCAAAGTCAAGGAAAGTACATGTGTTTTTGAATTTTTAACCTACAAAGAGAAGACATTTTATTTTCGTCCCACTGTCATGACAGTTTTTAAAGAAATATAGTAGTAGCTTTCGATTTTAATTATGCTTTAACTTATTAAACTTTTCAAGCGACGAATGAATATTCTTTAAAAAAAAAAAAAAAATCAAACTCCCACAATATTAGTTTTTGAAGAGTTTATAAATTATACAAAAATCGTGATGTTTATTGTTGTTGCTGGCGTGGTGCGTTTTTCAAAATTTGTGCGCATCTAAATAATTTATTAACTAAAGAATTCATGCGAGTTTAACACACACACACAGACACATATAAATATATATATATATACATATATATATATATAGGTATATATATGTATTTAAAATCGATAAGACTGAAAGCATAAAAACCACGAGGACGACGACGATGATGATGATGATGATGACGCCGACGACGAGGACAACAAAGTTTAGATATTATTTATTTAAATGGCAATGTGCCTCAAGTGTAAGCAAGTAGCAAGTGTACATTAAGTCAAGATGTAGCAGGCAGCGCATGAGAGCAGCGAAAGAGCATTTTCTGCAGCGAAAATCAATATAAAAGGCGGAATTTAATAAAAAAAAAAAAAAATGTTTCTAAAATGTTTGATTTAAAGAGACGCTGGGCATAAATTACGTGCAAGTTGTTTGTTTAAGCAAATAAAAACAAATACAAAGATTTAAAATAATACATATTTTTATAAACAAATTAAAATTAACTTATCCAAGGAGCGCTAATAAACGCTCCTTTGTCACACTGTATATGTTTGTATATGTACTATCCTTGTCTCATCTTTTCAGAGTCGTTTATTAGAAGATGCTTCCCTATTATGCAATTCGTGGTCAGCACGTCAGAATGTAAGTTTAAAAAAGCATAAAAAAAATTACAATAAAAAACAAAAACTTTATAATTAAACTATTTTTGCTTAGCCCTTGCTAAAAAAATACTTACATTATCTACTCTTTTTTCGACTACAACTTATACTATGATTTATGCCTATGCCTCTACAAAGTTTTCGCAAATTAAATTTTTAGCGCATAATTTTGTAATAAAAATTTAAAAATTTTAAGCATTTTGTATGTATGTGTGTGCATATATATAATATATTTAAGCTATATATTGACACAAAAGAAAAAAACACCATATAAACGCAACTATTTTTACTGTTTTGCTGTCTAGTGTTGTAGACTGTACTTTCGCATACGGTTTTTTTTTATAATTATTTCTTTGTTTAATAATTCTTTTCGCCAACAGGGTGATATATTTGCGGGTATCAACGATGGCATACTTAGTAGAGCAGAAGCTCTGGCAGCCGTCGATATACAGAAACATCAAGCCCAGCATGTACATAGCCAAATGCCCTCCCAAATCAAACACGATGTGATGTATCATCATCATACAATGAGTGGCCCCCCGCAACGTCCATTACAGGTAAGATTATCGTTTTTTTTTTTTTTCAATTTAAAATTTAAAAAGCTTATAACTTTAGAAAATGCATGTTTTTACAATGTAAAATAATTAGTTATCTAAAAATCGTTATAAGCTTAAGTACTTGACTTAAGTTGACATTTTTTTATGGATTACCGGCTATATTAGCTGACGGCAAGCTCTACAGATTTGCGCGGGGTTTCTCCTTTGAGTTAGGTGCTCCTTCTTTCGGTTGTTTCCTCTGAGTCTAGATAAAATATACAAGCTGTTAACTCTTCGCTAGAGCATTGTTTCGATTTCAAAGCGATTTTTTTTAATTTGAAAAAGAAAAATCGATTTTATGTCTCTAAAAAACGATTTTTTGTTCTTGTAGCTTGCTTAGTTATGTAAATATAGTTATGATATATATGCTCAGTCAAACTTCTTATTATAGGTCGCCTCATTAAAGGATCCGCACAAAAAATGCATAAAAAACTTACACTAAAGGATGTATATGTAGTTTGGCCAACGTAATGGCCAAATTCCGCCATAATTCCAATTCTCTAGCTCTAAAGTATTTCTCTAGCATTAAAATACTTCTAAAAAGATCAAGTGTTTCATATCTGAAATACAATTTAATCCAGTCAGCATCCATGGGGCGGACATAAATTCGCTGACGCTTTCATAATTACTTTAAGAACCTAATTAAATCAAAGGATACTTATTTTTGTATTTCCTTTACATTTTAAAATATCAAATCAACAAGCTTTTAATTTTTAATTACTTAAGCTGTTTCAATTTTTCCTCTTTTTAAGCATAAAAATGAATTTAAGTACCTTTTTTCCTTTTATGGGACTTTACTTACCTTTTCATAATGCTAAAACGTTAAAATGTTCAATTTCTTGAAATAGAAATTTGAGCTCAGCTCTATTCCGCACTTCAGCTTAACATTATAGTGTTTTCAAGCTTTTTAACTAAGAAGACACTTAAATACCATTAATTAGAGGAACTGCTTCCTTAAAATTGAAATTTATTTCCCTTGACTATATTCAACACTCCAAAGGTGGAGCATGGAGATATCTCTGCTAATAGCGGTTCGAAAAAACAGGAACAGCTTACAGCTAAATTCGAATCTAATGTAATAAAGACTTAGGCACATAGCTTTTAATTGCTAGCTATGTTAGTGCTAGACAAATGCACTAGTGCTGGATCGAAACGAACTACCTACCTTCGGAGGTGATTGCGCTAGCACTCAGCCCACGGCTTCCGTAGTTAAGTTATATTACGACAATTTAAAACTGCAGCAATACATCAAGCAAATACTTTTATTTAATTGGCTTTACCTTTCCGAGGTGGATTTGGGCTTTCTCAACAATTCTTCCCCATGCGTCTCTGTTCTTAGCAAGTGCGCGCCAGTTCCTTACTTCCAGCTTCAGCATGTCATCGTCCATATTGTCAATTAGGCGCTTTCTTGGTCGACCTCTGTTTCTTGTGGAGAGTTGGATGTATGCCAAGCACAAGCTTCTGTGCGCTGTTCTGCTGCATCCGTAGCACATGTCGCATCCATCTTAGCCTCTGGGACTTCAACAATTTGACTACATCTTCGCCATGACTGCAGCTCAACCATGCATCATTGTTGCTTGGAATGTAGTCATCGCGTTCATTTATCTTTGGCCCAAACGTTTTTCGCAGAATTCTTCGTTCAAAGATTCTTAGGGATTCTACGTCTGCTGCCGTCATGGTTCAAACTTCTGCTTCATATGTAACTATTGGCATTATGAAGGAATTATAAATTCTTAGTTTACATTCTCTCAATAGCAGTTTCGAACCGGATTTTTTTGTTGTGCGCGTAATAGGTTTTATTAGCAGATACCATCCGATCTTGTATGCAGTCCCTTGCGCTGTTGTCATTCCTCATCAACACATCCAAGTACTTCAAGTTGTCAACTGCTTCGAAGGAGATTCCATGGTCTTCTCTCGACGTATCTTGACAATGTCATTTATTTGGTCTTAGTTTGGTTGATCATTAGAACAAATAAAATACAATTAATTTACTGAAAAGTTTGAATTGAAATATATTTGATTTTTTATCAATTTGATTTCTAGTTCAGTTCGAAAGCTTTATGATCAAGTCAACCAATTTTGAACAAGTTTCATGCATGGACAATCAAAAAACTACTGGATGCCCAATTTGTCTTTATAAGCAAACGAATTATTTATTCAAAAGTTTTTATTTTGTTGAAGAAGATATAAAAACAGCCCAAAGGAAACTATATCCTATATCTCCCATATCAAAACCAAAAAAAAAATGCATCTCGTAAGATAAAAATATTTTTGAAAAAGTTGGTTACCCTTACCATCTCTGATATTAAGAATGGACGTACATACGTATATGGGTATATTAGCTTTTAGCTTGTCTCTCTAATCATACTTTGAGAAAATTTGAAAGGAACTCCGATTCTTCCTGCTGCGTATTACATTCCATTTCGGCCTGCCCAAAACAAATATACCCCATGTACCATGTGGTACAAAAGTTCGGTGGTTCAATCTTCATCACGTTCTGAGTTCAGTTCTGAGTTCAGTTGCTCAGCGATTTTAAATACTCATAATGTTTGGGCTTTGATTCCATGGGCGTGAAGAAGTTCTATCAGTTACTAGGCGTGATATATTTTTGTTTAAAATTTTCGAAAAGTGAAGAAACTCTGCTAAGTCATATCATATCATATTATTATGATGTTCTTTCATGTTATAGTTAGCATTGCTACGAGACTTAAGCCCAAGTTTAGCTGCACTATAATATAGGAAATTTCCCATAGACAAGTGGAATAAATTTAGTTTTTATTATATTTTAAATTTAGTGCACTGAAAAAAGTTACAGCAGATATTGGATTGCATTGACTTTCAAATTATGAGTAATATCCACGAGTGTTAAGTTTATTGCATTTTTAGGTTGCGCAGACAATGATAATGGGTTACCTTCGCGGTAATTTCCAAATCGTCAGTTTTTTCCATGATTGTGCAGATAATTGCATTATTGCGTGTGATTTGCAAAAAGCTTCATAAAAGAATACTTTCACATGGACTACCTGTCCGAACTCTCAATGGAACACGTTTGCATTACCTTTCGGAATACATTTCTCTAGAAAAGTAGACGTAATTAATCATTTACATACAGTTTGGTTTCAAAATTTATACCAATACAAACTTGCGCATTTCTTCCATCTTTAAGTAAGTCACAAAGAGTGTGACCGAAGATGATTTGAACCCCCAAGACGTAGTTGCGTCAAGAAAAGCGTCTTAAGTCTATATAAAAAGTTACTGCTATGAAAAACTTATAAAGCTATGCTCGTTTCCCGGTTGACAACTTACGTATCCTTTATAGTAAACAGTACAAACTTGATCACATAGTTCCCGAAATTTATTCAGAAAAGGAAAAATACATGACAATATTACATAAATATCGATATTGTTCCCTCCAAAGTCATCATCATCATTCAGCTCTACAACCCGGGGTGGGTTTTGGCTTTCTCAACAATTCTCCTCCATTCGTCTCTATTGATAGCAAGGCCGCGCCAGTTCGCTTCAAAGTGCCCCCCATTAATTGCAACACAATTATGTCGACGTTTGTTCCAATCTTGGAAACAATTTTCATAAAAAATAACTCAAATCGAGTGACTCAGAGCAGCACACGTTGATGATTCCGGAAACTTTTTGATCAAGATGGTATTTCAAAAATTTGCTAACTGAGCACAAAATCTCGAATTTAGCAAAGTTTTTATTCGACATTGCTTGCGTTATCAGAAATAAAATACGGTTAATAAGAGCACTACTTCAAAAGCCATCCGAACCGATTTCCAATACTCAATTTTTGTAAACATTTTCGAAACAACAAACATTTTCTAGAATAGATACCTTCAGCTTGCTAGCCTCATAGTTGAGCAATCATTTTGATTGCAACAAAAACTAATTTAATTTTTGGTGATCCAATGACTTGGCTTTATTTTTATGCTCTCCGGCACTACGTCTATATAACGTACAATGCATGTGTGTGTGTGTGTGTGTGTGCGAGTGGTTAATTTGAAATGTTCCTTTAATAAAATTAAAATTGTGACGTGTAAGCCTTCTGGGAACAAGCCACGTGACGGTCGTTTGCCAGGTAAGCACATAATGATTCGTGTCGTTAATTGTATTGTACGATATATACAATACTTCACTTCAAATTCTATTGTAGGGAGAGGAGGGGAGGGGGGGACGGACAGAAACTCCGGCGTGGACGTGAGGACGAGCTCATACCATACCGCCAATAAGTGGTTTGGGGCAACAAATTCGCGTGGCGCACAAGTGGCATTATGTTGTACGTCGCTTGTTCTACGTATATATTTTATAGGTGTAGTTCCGACTGATTGGTGGTGGTGATGGCGGCGGTGGTAGTTGTGGCGGCGGCGGCGGCGGTGGTGGTGGTGGTTTCGAACTCTATTAGAAGTTGATTGTAATCAAATTACGCAACCTGTTTCACTGTCAGCTGCAATGCAATTGTGTGTAGCCAGTTCTAGTTGGTAGTGCCACTTGTTTGTCCCGTTTACAATCGAGCATGACGAAAGTGTGCAAGTGTCCACGCGTGCCACCACCACATCAATACCAACGTGCGCCTGGCCGTGTTGCATCAGCCCCGGCCGGCACATAACCACATAACCAATGTCGCTGATGTGGTTCATGGCGTCGCAACTGCGGCCCGTTGTCTCGTGTAGACACTTCGACGAGCCACAGTTTTATCCCTGCTCTAGTGGGTCTCAGGTGCAACAACCTCTTTCACTTAGCGCTACAATGACATACGGTTACCCAACAACACTGACAACACTGACAACACTGACAGCCGGCAACTAGCAAGTGGCAACCCTTGTAACTGCTCCGTGTGCGAGTGAGTGCCTGTGGGTGTGCACATCATTAGACGAAACCGTCACAATTTCCTGCAGTTATTGCCGCGTCCGTTTCCTTATTGCCGTCAAGCAATAAGAACTTTTGTTGTTATCAAATTAGCTGCGGCCCAAAGTTTCGAGTTGGCCAAGTTAAGCGGGTTGGCTAGTTAATTTTAATGCCAATTGCAGACATTGATTGATGAATTACCAATCTCTGGCTGTTGCCCAGCAAAGTGGGTCAAAAGCGAAAGTAAACGCATGCATAGCAAATTGAGCAAATTATGGGATAAAGAATTTATCCTTTAAGATTTCAATAAATTTCGAAAAGAAATATCGAATCAGATTTTTATATAAAAAAATTCCCACGTATCTCTTATTTGCTTTTCTGTCCGTTTGAGCTAAGGACTCTTAAAGCAAAGTACATGGAAAAATAAAACTGACACCTGATAAATGTTTCAACTTTGAATTAATTCAATAGTTATGCCTACAAAACGCATAATCTATTTTAAAGATTTGCTTAACTCATACAAGCAATTAATTTTTTATTTGAGCAAGCATTGCAGTCAGCAAGAGCGCAAATGAGCGTGGGAGCGTTAATCAAGCAAATGCGGAGAGCGAGTTCTCAGTCTAACACTGTGCATGTGCTTGCTGCGCAGCGGCAGCATTTTGTGCGCTTTCAACGCATGCTAGAGTACCATAACTTGAGAGTTCTGCCAGCTCTGATGGGATTCTACTTAGAATTATAAATTATATCTATTAAATCTCTAAACGGTATAATAACTCATAGGCCAAGCCAAGTGCGTGAGTACTTTCTAGGGTCAGTGTCGTTACAATTAATGACAAATTCAGTACGAGGACTCTACGAAATGTTTGAAAATTCAAGATTTTAAAACAAATATTTCGAAAACAGCTGCTATGCAGAATATAGATTCGATTTGCAATTCGCATATGAACGCCCCAATAATAACCTTGGTCATCAATAAAAATTAAGACACGTGTACACCGAAAAAACTACCAACACTGGGAATCGCCTGACAATTAACAGCTGCGACTATGGGTCTTAAATAGTTAGCTAAGAGTTTGGATTTAATTATAGTTTAACCAAAACAAAAGGTTTTTTAGTGCGCTTTTCGTGGACTTTATATAGAATGTTACTATTCCTAACAAGAAAACAAGTGCGCCGTCCTGAAATTAGTTTTTCCTTTCTGCTGCCTTTAAATGTGAGTTCATTATATTATAACGCTTTAGGGATTCGCTAGTTACTGATAGAGCCTATAAATACATACTACTGAGTTACTGTTATTTCTAAGATCTGGGTATCTGATATTGTAGTGATTTTAGAAATAATTCATCTTTATAATTTGTACCTGCCACAACTTCACTTCAGTAAATGAGACCATTATTTTAAATATGACAAGTTGGTCTCTCTGGCAACTATCTAAAATATTATGGCTATGGGTCTATACATTTAAGCTTTTCTAAAAGGTCCATGAAATGGCTGAAAAATGGAAAATGTTTCAAAAATACCAATTGTGTCATAATATTTATTTACAAGCGCGAACGTTACCAGCAAGCTGCTCTATATGATCTATTTGAAAGAGTATTTGCGAATTTTACTTGTAATTTCTTTTAATTTTAATAAATATATCTCACATAAATTAAGTCTAACGTTTTGTTTAAGTTAAGCCTCAAACTCAAGTAATCGAAGTGGTATAAGTAGGACCTAGAGTATATATATGGACCAACAGACCCCTGTTATGTTTAATAGAGAATTTCTGGGTTTCAATCGTAATAACAAGTCACATATTTTTAGTATTTTGCTATCTTCAACTTTTTGAAATAGAAACAATATAATAGACGCTTAATGTGTTTAAAATTGAATTCTTGGGTCTTTTAATTTATTCTTTTGACTTCAAATAGGACATTTGTATTCTTTTATAGTTTTGTTTACATTTTCTATATCCACACGTAGTCACGTTTAAAGTATAACCTCGAAAGTTTTGCTGTGTTTTCCCCATTTTTCACGTAAGTATAAGGCAAAGATTTTCAAGTTGTTTTTTGATCTGTAAAAATATTGTAGAACTGAGCCGCTAAACATAATAAAGATTTTACAACAGATTTTTTATATATAATTTTAACGAAGAACGACGCTGAGAAGTGGTTTTTTCTTACGATCTCGATTTCGATAAATACGGTCGAAAACGCTATAGACGGCGAATGTCGGTTACGCGTGATTTTCTTGGATAACGTCATGAACGCTGCAGTTCGGCTTTGAATTTTCTTGTCGAAATCAAACAGTACGGTTTTAAATGAGCCTCCAGCATGAGATCATATCAGCCAATCGATGCTGTCACAGTTCCATATCTGATGGCATTATCTACGATTTCGTATTTAATAGAATGAAGTTGACCTTAGAGATATTGATTTCTTGCAGAGAAAACGAGAACAAACGCATCAACTGTGTTTTTATGGGATGAAGCCGATGGGGGTTGCACTTAAGAAGAAGTGAAATATTAAAGATTTTTTAAATTTCTATTAGATTACTGTGACAAATCATTATAACAGAAACTTCAAATAGAAATGCCACTCTGTATCTTGGGATTTTCGGTTTCGCTTGATTACATTTCAATATAATTTTTATTGATATTTTTCACAGTTTACAAGCGCTGTCGCTTTTATTAATTAAGTATTCGACTAAAAACTATAGGCCACAGTTCTCTTGAATCAGCTATTCATGGAGATAACCCCATGAACCGCCTTTGGATCTATAAGAGCATAGTCAAGAGGAAAAAAATTATTTATTTATTATAAGTGGTTTTTCGACAAAATGACCCAATTGCAGAATTTCGCCATGAGAATAGAGCAGCGAACTTCTTATTAGATTCTTGTAAATAGCAAAGCTTTAAGAAAACCCAATACAGTTGTATTTCTTCAAAAAATTTGAACTTAACTTATATTCTTGTGCTTGGGTTGAGACCAAAAGAATCTAATACAATCTGTTTTGTTGTTTTCATGTATACCTTCCTTAGTTAGACACTACTCAGTGACTCCGCTTACATGCTAGGCTACTTGGGCAGTCCCTGTCTACTCTATTAGCTACATTTTACATCTTCAGCTTCATTATATCTAAAGTTAGTCTCTCAGAGTTTCAGTTGTAAATCGATCCCTTATGCAACTGCTTCCAAATAAAATAATCTAAAATCTAACCATTTTTGTAGACCAGTAGTAACGTCTTCGCAACGCTTGCTCTCTGCAAGATTTGCAATATATTAACGCGTTGAAATTAAAGACATAACTCAAGCTTTTAGAGTCGAGTTGGAATCGCTTTGTTTGTCCAAAAAGATCGAGAACAAGTAGGGACCGCACTTGGTAATTACTATCGAAGTTCGTCTGTGCCTAGAAGCATCGTAATATTTGGTAGCTGATAATAGCTGATAATATTACGATCAAGTTGAATCGGTCGGTTTGTATGCCCACAGCGGTCGCCTCCAAATGGGTTAGAAAAATGATAATATATAGAATTTTTGAAGTTTATCATGACAGGACTTTATTTTTTTTAAATAATTACGTTAAAATAAAAGACAAAGCTACTGCTTAAGGGGTCAAGTTGGAATCGGTTTGTGTGCTCCCAGAGATAGAGAGCAAGTGGCGAAGGCATAGAAGTACGCCTGTTCCTAGAGATCGTAGCCCCGAACTACTAACATGTAAAGTGCTGATCAAGCTTCAGCTTCACCGTATCAATTTTTTTGCCATATGACTTGCCGTTGTTGCTGAGCAAGATTTTTTAATTTTTTGGAAACAATGGTATTTCCCTTTCTGATATGCTCTATAGATTCGCAAATATAAGAAGAATACTTCAGACAAGCCAGCTTCAAGGGAACAAATTGGCGTGGCGCTGCCAGCAAGTTACCTTGGCTGGGTACTGAGTAATAACTGGCAATGCCAATCAAGTTTTTATATTGTTCTTCTGATATCCAATGATAAGCATTCACATCCAGCAGTAATACTGCTATATGGTAGTGAGACATGGCTTACCACCAAATAGATGACACAGAGACTGCAAGTCTTCAGTAACAAATGCTTGAGGATTATATGCGGGATATTCTGGCCAAACAGTATATCCCATGCAGAGCTGTCTCGTGTCACAGTTGGGCCCCGATATTTCCAAATAAGGAAGAAAAAATGGACGTCATGCTCTCAGAAGGTACCTGGACTGGAATCCCCACGGCAGCAAACTGTTCGGAGTACCCAAGGCAGCCTGAAGAAGAACCATCCTCTGGGTAGCTTCTTCACGCAATCGCAAACCGGAAAGGGAATTTATTTAATGTTTTGAGTTAAATTATTTTGTTTTTGTGTTTATGTCACATTTAAAAGTTTTGTGACAAATGTCAAACTGCTAAACAACATGTGTCACATTTGTTATGTGTTGCCCCAAAAAAACACTTGTGCCACCAGCGAATACGCTCCGTGCCCCTTCTGCCCGCTGCCCACTCTTACCAACTTGTAAACTTAACAAAACTCATTAAATTAAACTAATATACAGGCGCGCCACCAAAACCCTTTTTGTTTCTGTGCTGCATGCCACATTTTGCGAGCATATGAAAAGCCAATTATGAGGCAGTGGTAATAAAAAGCAAAAGGGGTAAACAAGAGCAAATATAATGCTAATTAAAATAATCATATCCATCATAAAACACAATGTTGCAAGTGGTACTGGTATGTTGATGGTGGTGCTGGTGCTGGTGGTTGCTGGTTGCTGGTTGCTGGTTGGTGCATGCCGCACATTTGTAACAATAACAAGCAGACAACAAGATGAACAACAACAAAATATATAAATATCGCATTATCAATTTTTCCAACTGTGGAAAATGTTTGCCGTGAAAGGCGTGGCAGGGGCAAGCAATATTTAATGAGGCAGCAAGCGGCATAATGCGGCTAGAGAAGTTTATTCAAAACCGAGGGTTGGATGTGTGGCAAGAAAGTAAGTATTTGGCAGGCATTTATCACACAGATTTTCAAGCAAGTACCAGGAAAAACCAACAACACAGGCAGACAATAAGCAGAAACTTATTCAAAATTGGCGAATGTTTAATACTCTTAGATATAGCACTTAAAGTTCGCGTTTAAGAGATTTATCAGATATTATTAAGAGCTGCACTCTTAGAGGTATTCTTTTGATTCTAATAAGTTACATTTTATTTTAAAATTAAAAACGGTTCCAAGTGAATTTTAAGTATTATTAGAGTTTTACAATTTTCTATAAAAATGCAGAGCAAATTTTTATAGAGTTGCAACAAATATATTTTGGAATAATTTAAAAGCTTTAATATGTAAACAATTTCTTAAAGTTTAGGTTATGCGAAATTATGGCCTAGAAACATAGCCTCAAATATCTTAAAATCCAGACGAAATACCTTTTAGTTACTATATGAGTATTCGTAGAGATACCTTACAAAACTGAAAGCTTAAAGGAGGTAGCAACAAAGGAAACTTGTTCTTTTTTTGAGAAATTATAAGATAATCAACCGGTGCGAGCCTCGGTAAGTTGGTGGAAACGTACTCGATTCCGAAGGTCGGATATTTAATTCTATCCTGCAGCACTGGTAAATTTGCCTAGCATAGCTAGCAATGCCGAATTTTGATACGGCTATAAGCTGTAGGTACCTAATCTCTTCGAACAGCTATTAATAAAGATATCTTCATTTTCCGCCGTTGGAGCGATGATCGAATTTTCAAGGGGAATAAGTTGATTTATTCTATAACAACCGATTTTCATAAAAATTCACTTTTTAATACCAAATCTTATACAATACCTGAAAAATAGTGCAGGTAGGAAACATAGAAAAATCCATATGTTGTAATTTTATGGGATCGTCAGCAAACGCAGAAGAAAAGCATTATAGTTAATCGAAATATGCTCTGAATAGATAAAAAAAAGGGCAAAAAGAAAACTTATCGGTAGTCCCATTCTCAAGTAACAGTAAATACCGACATCGATGACATGGTCTTAAGAGAAAAAACAAGGTAAAGCAAATTGGAATGTAAAGTATTCGGTTATAATATTTTATTTCCATTCAATAGTAATATTCGTGGAACTCAGTAGCGTAGTGTTAGCATATTGGACTCCAAGCTCGAAGATCAGTAGTTTGATTCCACTTATATAGATAACAAATGGACATTATCACATCTAGGAATATCTCTATTAATTCAAGACTTTGCTGTTCGCATTCGACTTGATATTCTCGACCACCTATTTTAAACCAACTTTCAATCCAGCTGGATTGCGCTCTAAGGGTCTTTGTTCCTACAATAAATAGTATTTAGGAGTAAGCATTTCATATAGATCTCTGGCACTGACAAAACCAATTTTTTTGGGGCCTAAGTATATGTCTATTAATTTAAGACCCCGGCGTTCGGATTCGACTTTAAACTGTAGGTGCCTATTCTCTTCGAACAGTTATTAATAGAAATATGCGTTGTCCTTGTAGCTATGACCGCATAGTCAAGGGGAATACATTTATTTTAAGTTTTTAATAATAATTTCTTTTTATCATTTTTATAATCAAAAAAGGAATATTGTGCACAACATTAGTTGTATAAATATATTATTTTAGAACATAATTGCTCTCTTTGTGAATTGTTTGCTTAAATACTCTTTTATTTTTAGAAATATATTTAATTCCTTATATTTTTAAGAAAAAAATCAGGGCTTTGGGATCTATGCAGACTAGCATTGAAGAAAATTATGAAAATTATTTTTATTTAAAACTTTTAGAGAAATTGTCGATTGCATGGATTTTGTAAAAAGTTTTTATTTTTGTAAATAAGTTTATGCTATATTGTTTATCGTTTGCTCAAGCCAGCAGTGCAATTTTGCTAGATAAGCTAGCGCTAGGCAAATGCACCAGCGCGGCCGCTGTGAATCGATCGAATCATTAATTTTTGGCTTTAGCGGCAAGTACGCTAACACTATTCTACCGATGGTGCCTCTATTATATAAAATAAAATGTTCCTAGATATTTAGGTCAATCGTTAACTCTGTAAATTCCGACCATAGATAGTATTTGCGATTACAGTCAGTTCGTGGCTCATCCACATTGTAGAAACAGCAAAGCAATGGAAAAGGGAAAGAAGTACACACAGCATACTTTTGGAATAGAAATATAAAGCACAGAAATAATTTTTTTTTCGCTTCGACAGAATATCAATAGAATCACGAAGAATTTGTTTGGGGGCCCAGAGTTTAGCAAGCCGTAACCCTGAAATAAATTAATTTTATTTTATGCTATCATTACTCTCAAGGCATAGCATGGATAAATCTCTAATAGAAAAATTAACAACCGTTAAAAGAAAACAGGGACCTACAATTTAAAATTGACTTCGAACAGCGCTAGCATACCTAGCAAAATTGCGCTGCTGGCTTGAGCAAACGATAAACAGTATAGACAAAGAGCACAAACTTATTAAAAAAAAAAAAAAACGTTTTACAAAATCCATGCAAACGACAATTTCTCGGAAAGTTTTAAATAACAAGTTTCTAAAATTTCATTCAAACGACGTGTATTTGCTAGCAATACCAGTGCTAGGCAAATGCACCAATGCTCATTGATGGAATGGAACCGCCGACCTTTGCATTTAGTAGCGAGTATGCTACCGAGGCCCACGCTAAACCTCAGAAAAAAGTTTTCACACTACGTTTACGAATATGTCGATAATATGAAGAAAAGGCTAATGGAAGTCTAGAAGTGCCGAAACAGCTCAAACTACTACGCTTCTTCAAAATCTTTTGACTGTATTATAAATTCTTGACGGTCTTGGAAAACGTTTTGCATTATATCATTGGTTTGCATAGTCAGATATTCAAACTATATATGACTATATCATAAAGCTCTAATCAGCCAAACAGTATCCTAATTTTTCAAACAGCCTTATCCCTAACAACAAGCTGCAATGCTGTCTTAAAGTTGGCTCAGTTTGAACTGCTCGAGGGCTGCAGGGTGCGCCTGAGCGCAAACCAACTTGCACTGCAGCGGCAAACAGCAGCACAAAGTTAATATGGACGCCGCAATGTGCTAACAATAGCAACAATGTTTTGCCGCAGTTCATTTGTTTGTATTCCACAGGGCGGATATATCAATATGCTCAACTCCCATGCACGGAGCAGGCAGCCAGGCAGGCAGGCAGGCAGGCAATCCTGGCAGTCCTCGGCAACGGGTAACCAGAAAATACAGTACACTTAATTCAATTTAAATTACACTTTTATATTTCCGGTGCAATGTTGTAGCGGTCGTCGGTCCGGTGGCACGACCTGCGCCAGCATATCCATTAGTATTTGCAACATATGGTTCAATTTCCCTTAAATCATTTTCCACACACACACACACACAGACACACATGCATGCAGACATGCACACAGAGGCGGCAGCAACTCATTTCCTAGGCATTTGGTGGCCACCACAAGTGGTTTCTCATATTGAAATTCATTTAGTGCACCTGTTTGATTTTTCCTGTCATGCTGCGGCCAACGCCTCGAGACTCAATCCTGACAGTCAACATGCGGCACTTTTTGTTTGCCTTATCTGCGTTACTTTGCCCAAATTCACTACCACCACCACCACCACCAGCAGCAGCAACACTAACACCACCACCACCACCACCCCCTCACAGCCCAGGCTGGCTACGGACTACGCCCACGAGCATAAGTCGAGCGACATATTATTTGGCAAATATCGTTAACTTTCCATTCGTACTCACTGCACGCAATCAAATTCTACTTAGTCACTTAGCCGACGACGCAGGACATACTCCAAAAACTTGTTTCAAGGGTTATGGACTAGTTGGTACTGGGGGACTACTGTCTTTTCGACAAATATTTGCGATTGTGCATTAGAAGTGCCCAATAGCGGTTATGGGCATATTTACACACGGACAAAGGAAACTGCTAAATTACGTTTAAGTGTTGTACAACGCTTGCAGTTGGCTTTGAGTGTTGTGCACACTGATTCCAAACACAAGTGATTTGGCTGCGGGAACGCTAATGCATAATTACGTAAAGATAACGCTCTCCCATAATCTTCCATGCTTCTTCTATGCAAACTGAGCTGCAAGAATTTGGAAAATTCTTGTGCCGTAACTTAAGAAAACTTCACTAAAATGTATTATTTCATTTTTATACTTTTGTTTCATTTTATATATTGTAAAGAATGGAGCTTGAGTTAAGCTACAAATATTGACAATAAAGCGACTTTGACATACTCTGTCTTCGGCGCTAGGAACTTTTGTAGAGCATCTAAAATTCTACAGAAAGCAGCGGATACTTACGTTAAAACAACATTTAAACCTTTTGCAAGCCTATGTCATTTCTACGGTTTTAGACTTTTGCAATGGGCCTTCAAACATAGAACAAATTTGTTTTCCGTATTCAATTTTTCTATTCGATTTATTCTAATATCCGTATGTTATCGCTTCAAATGGAAATGGATAGGATAATAGTGATTTAGGCAATTAGCGCTTATATGATAGCGATACCAGTGCTGCAGGATGAAATCGAACCATAGACCTGCGGACTTGAAGTCGAGCTAACAGAAAGGTACTGCACAGTTAATTATATATACTGGAGCCTTTTTAAAGCAATACGCAGCATCTACCACAACTATTGACTAATAGTTGGCTTTCTGACAGACCACAACAAATTATAAAAATATTGAAATTTATTCCCCTTGACTTTTGTGGAAATATGAAGATATCTCTACCAAAAGCTATTCGAAGAGAACAGGGACCTTAATCTTAAAGCATAATGCGATTGGTAGTGGCTTTAATCTATAGACTTTATTTACTTTGGAAAAAAGCATCTATATCTAAGCTTTGCCAGTGCCAAACAAATGCAGCTGTGCTGCAGGGTAGAATCAAAGCTCAGGCGAGTTCGCTACTATTAAGCCACCAAATCCACTTGTCTAAAGATGCTACAGGCCCTACTTATTACTTAGAAATCAATTTATTCCCACTTATTGGACATTTTGAGATCTATTGCATATAAAAACTATTAGTAATACTATCAGTACTTTGTATAACCAGCTTTTGCGGCCAATAGAACTTTAACTCGACGCGGCATACGGCTAAAACAATTTTGAAACTTCCTCTTGATCGCAGTGTTGTGTTTCCAAGTATCTGAATCAACTCTACTTGGTTGTAGAGACTTACTTTCTAATTTAAGATTTTAAAAACTGCCAGATCTTCTCGATGTGGTTCATGTCGGCAGAATTTCCTGGCCAGTTGAGAATTTTTACTCTATTTTTACTTAAAAATGTTGAAATACTTGTTGCTCGATGGTTTTTCTCGTTTCTTGAACCATTTCTGCATTTCAGTTAGCAACTGGGTATCCAAAACGCCCTGGTACTTTTCGGCACTCAACTATCTAAAATAGAGATTTTGGGCGTGAGTCTAATATTGTGGCAAGGGGCTGTAGGTTACAATAATTCAATAGTTGAAGTTTTAGTTCTGGTCGAAACTAGGTAGAATGCCTAGTTATCGTCTAAGAACTTGATGCATGAGATAAAAACGAACACTGGCGGAGAATGTTCTTTTACAATAGAAGGATACATATTAGAAACCTTAAAGTGCTACTATTGTAGAAGAAAATACTGATATATCTGATACGTGGGTTGTCTTTTATATGTCGAATACAAAAATATATATAAAACCATCGAAAGTAGCTTTCTTGTTTTGCAAAATACGTTTGAATCAATTGCCGCAGCACTTCTACCACTCTGATTGAGGTATCTTCAAAACTTGCGTTTTGCACACATCAACCGCTTCTTTAGATGTCGAAATCGTAGATATCTCATTTTATTTTTGACGTACAGGAATAAAAATAAATAATTCGGTGGTAAGTCAGGACTATATGGGAGATGACTCATCAAATTTTGAGTGCTCAAAAATGGTTTGTTGTTTGAGCCGATGTGTGAGAGCTCGCAATGTCGTGGTTAAGAGTGTGGTTGGGTTTTCTGATTCCTTGGACCATTCCTTGTGTACCATTCAGAATTGACTGTTCTGTGCTGCCCTAGCGGTAAGGTTGCGACATATACAGTTTTTCCGAAAAAAACAGGCGACCATTTGCTTGGAAGTGCCTTCAAGTATTGTTGGATTTGGCTCTTCTTGAAACAACCATACAGTCGACTGCTGTTAACTTTCGTGCTCATACGCGTAAATCCATGATTCGTTAGCTGTCACGTTTTCATAGACGTATTTCGAAGCACAGGGAGTGTATTTTTTGTGCATTTCTTTGCACCAAACGAGCGATTGAAAAATTGTGTGAAATCCAAAGCGAAGAAGTTTTTTTGACAATCAAATGTTTATCTAACATTGAATGTATGCTGGTCCCATTAATGCCTAAGGATGTCTCGATCTCACGATAGGTCACATGATAATCTTGCAGTATTAGTTTGGCCAAAGCAACCATGATTTCCGAAACAACAACTGATTTTGGACGATCTCCACGAAATTCGTCTTGCAGTGAAGTACGAACTCGGTTGAATGCACTATACCATCGGTCAATACTGGTACTTGATGGAGCTTCATCGCCAAAAATTGAATTAAATTCATCCATGCACTATTATTGAGCTAATCCACGTCGAAAGTTGTAAAAAATAATTGCACGAAAATGTCTGCGATTTAATTCCACATTTTGGCCGAGATAAATCTTTTTAGATGGTGTAAACAATACAAATAGCGCCCAAAACGTTCTGAGTACGTATAAACTCAAAAATGACAAACACTACGATGCAGCTGTCAGCCGGCTTGCTCAATCCCGAAATATAAAGGCAACCCTCATATGTAATTATATCAAATGACCAATGCATATGAATATGGGGTTAAAAATACATCTATTTGCAGTCTGGAAAACGTTTAGGTAAAGCTGTTTCATTTTATTCAATTCCGGTTTATTGCAGCAGTTTTTGGGTGGCGCCACCTACCCTTACTCTCACAACTCCCACTGCAATTTTGCTACGACTATGTTGTTCCTTTTTGAAAAGAATCCATTTTACGCAAGTCATTGGATCACAAACGTAAGACATGCATATAAAAATCAAACCTTTAATCGTCTTCTATAAAAATAGTTTGCAATCGATTAAAAAACTTTGCGCGTCGAAAAACTTTTTATGCAGTAAATGGCAGCAATTTAATCCACTCGCCTTACAACGTCTCAACCAAAACAAAATTGTCGTAAAACTACAAAAGTCTGTTTATTGTTTTATTTTCAATTTGTTTCAATCAAAGTTGGACTTAAGCTTGTGCAACCAGCACCCTGGCTGCCTGGCTCCTCCGGCTTGTATGCATTTTAAAAATGCATGAATTTTTCTAAACAGTTGGCGAAAGTGCAATTTACGATTACAGTCCGGTAATTGTAAGGCCATTTAGTTGCGGTCACAGTGAAAATCGCGCAATCACGGGACGTATGAGTGATGACCGAACCGATTGGCAGCTGTAGCTGGGCGCCGCCATTTTCGTTTTGTATATTGATGTGTCATACGCCCCGTTGTCCTGCTTGTCAGAGTACTGCCATTTTGGACTCCCGCTGCGCAGACGTCAGATATTCATTTCGAGTGGGACGACAGCTCGATGTGGTTGTCGTCGTTGTCTGTGCAGTTGATTGTCGCAATAAAAAGACAAACGCCCCGCACACAGACAACCTAAATAATTGATGAAGAAAAGGAAACTAAATAAATAAATGAATGAACGTATGGGGGCTGGCAGAGAGCTAGAGAGAAAATGGTAGAAAATTGTCACTGAATGACACAAAGCTTTCTGCACAGAAAATGTACTCAGAACTTTTGCCGGACCACAACAATAACAAGCATAAAAACAACAATCGCCAACATACCAATAAATAAAACAAATCCATTAATATATAATCATAATTTGTTGTTTTTCGTTTCATTTCTTTTCTCTTCTCTCGCAGTCGTAATCTTTTCTTTTTTTGCGTTAACGTAATATTTAATTTTGTTACACATATCATCAGGTTGATATTGAGCGTTATGGGAAAACATTTTGTTTTTTGTTGACTGAAGGTAGGCTTTAAGAAGTTCTACAATAAGAAACGACGAATTATATATTGACTTTTTCATATGTGGTCAGTGTTTACGCTTTTCTTATCCCAAATTTCGCTTAGTTTACTATGTGTAGCGTATATTGTATAATATCTTGGGTTATATTATTGTATCTATGATTTTATTTAAAGTGTGAATAAAAATTTAAAAAGAAATTTATGTTATAAAAGCACCATTTATGATTTAAAGAAAAAATTATAAAATTTCTCTGCCCAGCCCCGTTTAATCATTTAAGGATTCATTTCTGGGTTGTGGGACTCAGTGTTTTGGATCATGTCACCGCTAATTGAATCTAATTGAAAAAAATTAATTTTTTGAATACGCAGACTCGCTAACTATCTTTTTAAGCTTTAGATTGTGACTCAAGCAAATTATATGATTCCTTTTGCCATCATTTTCGAATTTGTTTATGCTTCTGTGTGGATCTCAGCGTTCTCAGATGGATCCTTAAAGATCTTTAAGAGTTAAGTTTGTGGCTCACGTCCGCGCTCAGATCCATTTGAAAAAAAATTAATTTTTAGGATACGCAGACTCGATAACTATTCGCATGTAATGATCTTTATAAAAGATAAAGATTAAGGTTTAGATTGTCACTAGCAAATTATATGATTTTTTTCACATCATTTTTGGGTTTTTTCTCTGTGGGTCTGAGCGTTCTCTGATTGGTTTTTGAAGCATCTTTATGGGTTTAAGTTTGAGGCTCAGGTCAGCGCTAAGATCCATTTGAAAAAAATGAATTTTTTTTTGGATACACAGACTCGATAACTATTCGCATGTAATGATCTTTATAAAATCTTTAAGAGTTTAAGATTGTCACTAGCAAATTATATGATTTTTTTCACATCATTTTTGGGTTTTTTCTCTGTGGGTCTGAGCGTTCTCTGATTGGTTCTTGAAGCATCTTTAAGGGCTTAAGTTGGTGTCTCAGGTGCAACATCATGGTTATAGCCGATACTCTTTTGTGTAGATTTCATGAAAAGAGTCATCATAGTCAGAAATATTAACAAGATTTTAAACTTTAGCAATTCCCGGAGTGCAAAGCAATAAAACTTGTCTTGTGCAAAATTAACACAAGGATACTCTTTCGGGAATCTCGGTAGCGTAGTGCTAGCGTACTCGCCTCCAAGCTGGAGAGTCAGTGATTCAATTCCACCTCGCAATGAACGTTAATAATACGCTCATGTAGATTCAAACGCTCTTTGATATATTATTTTTTGCTCTAGTAGTTTTATTGGGTCCAGATTAATGCTTCCAAACACTAAATAATAATGCCGCTGCGTCCATAGAATAATCAGAGTTCACAATATGCAGCTTGAAATCGGTTCAACCGTGAAGCACACTTTTCATCTCTCCTGCTAGCAACTATTTGTATCTATTTTACCGAGTGAATGATGTTCATGTTACGGAATTTATAATAGTTGAACACAATAGTGAGCTATTGAAAGTTTCTGCAAAAACGAGTGCCGTTTTCTGGGAAACTCAATTTACTTCTGGAATAGGGTAATCCATTAAAAAGTGTGGTTACTTCGAAATGAATTTGATTGTTTTTAACTTAGTCTTTTTCATTCTCCTACATTTACATCTGTGGCATCTTTTGTATTTTTATTAAAACGTTTAAAAGACCCTTAGAAGGCACAGTCACAATTTGAACTTAGATTTCCGAGTATGCCGAAAATTGTGCTTCATGGCATGGACACTTATGTCATCCCGTGCGCGCTTGTCTCTTCACAATTAAGGCGCTAAATTTGCCCTACGAATACAAAGACATAAATTTCTTTAGTGAGGAATTCACCAAATATAATCCACAGCATACACTCATCTGGGATTCGCATGCCATTTGCTGTTGCTTGGTGGATAAATTTGCTAAAACCGATGGGTTGTATGCCAAAGATTTGGCCAAGCGGGTTGCATTGCAGCAGCGTTTGTACTTCGATGGAGGCCTATGATCTGGTGGAAACATTTCTGGCTGATCGTGCCTATTTAGTGGGGTGATACTTTGACTATTGCGGATTTTTGCTGTGGCGCTACGGTTTCCTCGCTGCCTGCTTTGCTCGACATAGATGAGACCGAGTATCCCAAGACTACGGCCTGGTTGTAACGTCTTGCACAGCTGCCGTACCATGGGGAGGCAAATGTTGTGCGCGCAAAGAATTATATTAATTTGCTCAAATATGCCTTGACACATGAAAGAAATAAGTATTTTTGAAGTCTTACAAGCATCATCAATGGCATATCCATATCCACTTTGAAATAAATATATATTGTTTTTAAGGAAATTGTTTTGTAAGTCTTCAAGTGAAGTCTTAAAGCCAAAATTTTTAGAAGTTAATTATTATTAATTAACTTATTAATTAACTCGTAATTAATATTGAATTGGCATTATTACTATACAACGAAATTAACCTAAAAATCCATCGAAGACGTTGGATTAAGCAGCAGCTGCTCATTGGAGCTTACTTTGCAAATGAGTGGAGAATATTATTATGTCAGCCCCAACTGAGCTTTTATGCGATAATCATAATTATTATAATCTCTTTTAAATTAAGTAATTAAACACATATCTATTTCCACGTAAACATTAACCACAGTTTTCAATATGGCAACCATGAACATTCGCAACATTCTTCATCGCAGCCCTGCTTTCAATTCTTTAAAAAAAAATGCTAAAAAAAATCTTGCCAAAATCTTCGGCCACGTTTCGACTACTTAAAAACAATTAATTTAATTATCTTGTTCGGAACAAGGAGCAATGCTTAATCAAAGCTCTTATTTACGCCTTTCTGGTAGATAAAAAACTTATACACTTCTTTAGTTCTTTTAAGGAATGTTTTTAATACCTTTCTTCCAAGTCTTTGCTTGCCCCTTTCTGTATACCCACAGGCTGCAGTTGAGGTATGGGTATGTAATCACAGCGTTCTGCGGCAGTCCTTGCGGTCCTATACCGAGTCATCGGTAAGATCAGTTTGTTTTGGGTTTATTTTTGATGGAAGCGTATTAAGCATTCTGAAACTAACCAGTGGGATCATTAAGTTCGAAAACTCTAGTGACGAAGATCCCGACAATGCTGTTGACGGTGTGCAAAGACGGAAAATCTGCAGCACTGCAGGACCAAAACTGCAGGTTAAAACTCTATCAGAACTCTATCAGCAAAGACCTATAAGCAGGGCTTTATCCTTATCCCTAGGAATGAACTATAAAGTATGCAAATTGATTTTAAGTCTCTTTTTATTAAAATAAAAGGTTTTCTACTCGCTACCCAAGTGTACTGGAGTTAAGGATTTAATAGCTAAGCGAACTAAAGATTGTAATGGGTGTTGATCAACGAAGTAAAGTCTCTTTGGCAATAGAAATATCAAAGCTAAAGAACTAATAGAACAAAAATACTAATTTCCTGCAAAAATTGAAACCTATATGTTTTTATATCGAATAAAAACGTGTAAATATTTTCTGGTATATTTCGCTACTTGAAATTGATGCCATGGTTTGACTTGCCCTTAAGCATGGTTCAGTGAATTTAAAGTTAGGCTTTTATCGCAATTTTGGAAAATTCAAATTTTTTTAAGAAATCTAACAAATAACGCCAGATTTCGATTTACTATACTGAGCATTCCAAAACCAACCCTGTTCTTTAAAAAGATTTATAAAACTTAGGTCAGGGAACAGCGCATGCCTTATGATATTTTATCTTTAACAGTTGTGAAAAATTGTTCTTCCTGTAAACTAGTAGTATTACGTCAAAGAGGTTCTTAATAATAATTATTTTATAGAACTAATTTTACAGAACTAAACATACCAGGATCAAAAGTTTTGTTGAGAGAACTTGAGTGTATTGGTTTTAAGCATCAAAGTACAGTAAAACTTGTTGCTGTGCGAACTTTTTGTTTTGCGTTTTCCACATTTTGTGATATTCCCTGCACAAAGACAAGTTTTACTGTATATCAAAAGTCTTTCCAATCCTCTAAGAAGAGGTTTTCCAACACTGCAGCTTATCCACTATAGGTTTCTTAACAAACCTTGGGGATGATTGCTTTACATTTTAAAGTGCATGGAGCGCAAAACAGCAAGGGACCTACAATTTTTTTTCAAAAGAAACCATTTTAGAAATTCACGAAAAATATACAGTTGGACGGAATTCTCAGATCTTGAAAGTAAAATTTTCCCAAAACTAGGACGCTTTTTTTATCAAAGTGCATCAGGTGTTACATACGTCTACTCAACCCCGCAGTTGCAACAGAATTCTCTGACGGGAATCATGAGCACAAGATGCAGTATCGATTCTTAAGCCCCATTTTAGCGACTCTGTAAACCTTGAAGTGGGTAAAAGTTAAAGCAACTAGCACTACTTAGAAAGACTGCTGTATCTTAGTAAAAAGAGTTTTTTAACAAGTTAATCTACAAAGTGTATAACTTTGCTTCCGCCATCTTTCAAAAGGTGTACTTCTGATTAAGTATTGTTCGATATTAATTCGATTAAAAATAATAATCGTAGACATGCGTCCACATTATGACATCAGAACATTCTGGGATATCTGTTTGCATCATAAATTCAAGCTTGTTTGAAAATGTCAATTTTTGAGCCAAATACGCGTAATTTGCTGGAAGTGTTGTTTTTCTTTTAAAATTGTACGAAAAGTGCGGCTGAAGCTCATCGATTGAATGTGTCGTGAGTAGTTTCTATTCTTAGAGTATGGTAAGTTTGACGTCGAAGACCAGCAAACTGATGGAAGGAAAAATGTTTTCGAAGATGCAGAACTGAAAGCGTTAAAGACCAAGTCACGTTCCAAACTTAAGAAGGATTGTCAGATCAATTGCAAGTGATTCAGCAATGCCTAAAAACTTAGCGAATGATTCAGAAGCAAGGACACTGGGTTGCGTATGCAATGAAACCGAGAGATGTCGAGTCGATGTCTTTACTTGTGAACAGCTTCTCTAAAAGCAAAATCGTAAAGATTATCTTCATAATATAGTAACGACTAAAAATGGGACATGATGCTAAATCTAAAGCGCAGAAAGTGTTTAAGATAGCCTGGACATACCTTCACGTTCACAGAGCCCCGCTGGGTGTGACAAATTAATGAGCTGCAGAGCCCAATTGTAACTATCACAGGGGATTGACGCCGAAAGCCCAAAACTTAAAGAAAATCAACGACAAGCAAGCACATGTCAAAGCCATACTCCTGCATGACAATTTTCGATCAAAAAAAATACCCAAAAACTCTGAAAAGTGAGATGTTACCACACCCGACCTACTTTCTAGTCGTTGCGCCACATGACTGCCAACTGTTCCCATCGAAGGCACATGATCTAGCTAACGATCACCTGCTTACATGTAAAGAAAACAAAAATTGGAATGATACCTGGATTAGCTCCAATGATGAGCAGTTTTATTGTCCCAGAATCCGCAAGCCAGAAAGATAAGCAGTGGCTAACAACTGCGAGTATTTTGAATAGATTGAAGTCCAAAATTAAAGAAAACAAAAGGCGGAAGCAATGTATATATATTTTTGTACAACGTCACTTACTGCTCCCACCCCCAACTTAATGGTAGCAAGCATAGTGTTATACACTGCCCCGCAGTAAAACTTTTCGTCCAGATAAACCTTAATGCAAATGATGAACCCTTTCTGCCATATCACTTAGCAGGTTAAACTGCTTAAAATGCACATCAACGGAGCGCTTGACCCAACCCCCCATTAGAGAGCACGTAGAGCCCTTGAAAAAGGCTACCATATGTAAAATCTAATGCATGAAGGACCAGCAGCAGCAGCAACAACACCAACAACAACTCCAAAATCTGACAACAACTTTGCAATTATCAGTTACAAATACGAAATGTTGTGTCTAGCTGGGAGTAGGGGTTGAACGTAGATAGCGGGCATTAGAGCTGGCCGTCAAAACAACCCAACTTAGCTTGTCATTGTTTCAAATCGTACAGCTCAAATATGTTTTTCCTGTTTCATTTTTTTTTTTTTTTTTTTGGGAAACATTTTTTCAATAAGATTGTTATTTACTTACACCGAAGTGAGCATCAAATTGATCGTATTAATGGCCATAACTAGTTTATCCCGCCCATCTGATCAATTCAGTGGGATTATACGCAGATTTCTATTATGCTGGCAAGTAGCAACAGGAGGGGTTGGCATTTGTCAGCAGCGGCAGGGTAAAGACCTTCCTGCGTACATAACATTAATGCAATTTCAATAGAGTCACGGACCGAACCAGAAGTAAAACACACTTTTTCGATTTACACATGGTTGTTGTTGATGTTTGATCCGCTTCCGTATTATTTTTTTTTTTTTACGTAGAGTCCGTACAATTTGTTTTAACTTTAGCTGCGAGGGGTTGGGCACGGTACACGGTACGGCTTGATTTGGTCTGGGTACGCTGAGTTGAGCTGAGCTGGTGCACAACTCCCACAGGAACTGCCAGGCAATATAACTGAAAGCAAAAATGAAGATAACAGTCAGCACGGCAAGTGCAAATCCACCCGTCCATTTAACAACTTGCCGCTGCCGCTGCCGCTGCCGCCGCCACTACCACTGGCATTACCTCTTACCACTTGCCACCTGTCCCTGCTACTTGTGCTAACCAACTAACTGTCTTTATGCCCCGCTTTTGTGGGTCGTTGGAAAGCCCATACCTCGAGGTTATATGCCCATGCCCTCGACCGAAACTTGCTAGTAGTCCTCACTGTTGTAGCCGCTGAGCCCTCAGCCCTTGCATAGCTTTTGTCTCCACTGCTTGATGCTTGTAAAGACCACTTTACCCGCTATAATAAAAATAAATCATAATATTTTGCGTCCCTTGCCACATGCCATTGATGCACAGTGGTGCAGACACTATTTGAACCGTATGAAAACTAGTTCTACGTGTGTATTGTTGTTTCGTTCATTTACGTATTTTTTTTGAGGTATCCAAGTTGGTTGGTTGTGTATCTAATTTCATTTTTAGAGCGCAAAATCCCTCATCCTCATAATGCCATATCGAAAGAAATATGCATTTGCCAACTTTGAGAAATATATAATCCAAATATGTGCAATATGTTTAAAAACAAGCATACAGATGAAAATACAATTTGTGTATTTGTTTATAAAAAAAAATAAGTCAGTAGTTATAAAGATAAGCTCAAAAATTTCAAATTTTGTAGCCAAGAGATCTTCCTTGTAAAGGGTGATTTTTTAAAGGTATAGAACTGTTAATTGCAATAGTTCAACGATGGATTATTCTATTGACATGAATTTTATTTATCCGAAAGAAAAACTTGTGGTTTTCATTTTAAATATAATTGGCTATCTCGGTTGTAGTCCAATCTGCATGTCCAATTGTCGTTGCGTTTTTCCAACATTTGTGGCCGTATATTGGCTATAATACGGCGAATATTATCTTTCAAAAGATTAAGCATTTATGGCTTATCCGCATAGACCAATGACTTGACATAGGCCCACAGAAAGTAGTCTAGCTGTGTTAAATTACAAGATCTTGGAGGCCAATTCACAGGTCCAAAACGGTCACCAAACGTGTCTTTCAATAAATTGATTGTGGCACGAGCTGTGTGACATGCTGCGCCGTCTTGTTAGAACCACAGCTCTTGGACATCATGCTTGTTCAATTCAAAAATAAAAAAATTCGTAATCCTGGTTCCATACCGATCACCATTGACTGTAACGTGCTGGCCATCACCGTTTTTGAAGAAGTACGGACCAATGATTCCACCAGCCCATAGAGCGCTCCAAAGAGTCAGATTTTCTGGATATTACGGTGTTTCGATATACTCTTTAGGATAAGCTTCACTCCAAATGCGGTAGTTATATTTGTTGACGAAGCCAAACCAAAAGTGCGCTTCATCGCTAAACAAAATTCGCTTATGAAAATCGCGAACAGCGGAAATCTCATTTTGCGCCCATTCGACGAATCTACGCCTTGCTTGATGATCGTTTGGCTTCAATTCTTTGCCAAACCAAACTGAGAATAAATCACGTGACAGTTGTTAAATCGGTTGCCATCTTGAACAGTAATGCCAACTTTAAATTCTATACCTCGAAAAAAAAACACCCTTTATCTCTTGCTAACCTTTAAGATTTGTTCTTATTTCAACTTTTTGTATTAAAATGGAAATTCTAACTACTTAACCCATATATGCCCAATGTGCTGTATAAAATGAAAAAATTTAAAATTATTAAAAATAAAAATAAACGGGAGTTTCTAAAATAAGCTTAAAACATTTTTAATTTTTAATTAACAATTTTTAACAAAGAAAGGCTACTTTGTAAAAGTTATTAGCTATAAGAGGCTTATCTTGAATACATTTACATCTTAAGCTCTATATTCAGCACATATTATTATTTCAAACTTAAAAGTTTTTTGTGCAGTTCAGTAGCATACTCACCTCAAATCCCGATAGTCGTGTATGTTTCACTTTTTGCCAAGCACTCGCTTAACTAGCAAATAGTCGCTATTTGCCTATGTAAATCTGTATTATTTAAAGACACTGACAGATTCGGATTCGGCTATAAACTGTAAGTCCCTGTTCTTTTCGAACAGCTGCTCCACATTGAGAGCGATGACATCACCCTGTCATGCCTTTAAATAGAGGTGTTGATACCTAAAACATTAAAAACGATGATAATGTATTTAGCTGCAAAAGCCCTAAGTTTATAGGCGATAATGCCGCCACTTTGTTATCGAGGTCCACGAAATGGAAAATAAATATAAAAAGAAAGAAACCAAATGGTATACTAAGCCTTCAGAGAGAATTTCGGTCATTAATGGATATTTTTCCTTTTTTTGTATAAATATGCCTCAAATTCTCATGAAGACATGGCATTCCAACGAAGTTTCCTAAGCTAATAGATTTAAAAACTGTGTTACGTATCCCGAGATGGTTTTGTGTGATTCACTTGAAATTTGCAGTAAGATAAGATTGAATCATAAATTACTTTCATTTTTGTTTAAGATTATTTTACAACTTTGCAATAAATCTATAAATACTTGAGAAAAGCGTATTGTTGCAAAAATAATGCGCCCTTTATTCAAAATTAAAAGATAATGTTGAACTTTGTAAAAACCAATTATCGGCCATTAACTTTTAAACATACAATGAAAAACAGTTCTTAATAATAAGAAAACTATTCAATATGGCATGAAAATAAGTTGAGATATTTTATAAAACAGAAAATATTCGGGATATGTGATATCATGATTTGAATTGTGCTAGTGCTTGAAACTTTAATTCATTGTAAAAGAATTTAAATTGTACGGGAAATAAGAACTTGCAAAATTTTAGAGTTTGGTTTCGATTCCATATTATAAAAATCAAAACTATTAATCAAACGTTCAAGCTTTAAAATAATAGAAGAGCTGGTCTCAACTAATATAGTTTGTTAATTGTGTCATCTTTCTTTGTCCTCAGAAGACTAAGAACTGCAGGAATAATGGGACCGTCTACAAAAAAAAAAAAAAAACCTATCCACAGTGTATTTTTTTTTCTGCCAAATCATATTCTTGCACTTTGCATGCACAAAAACAATACGAAATATAATGAAATTATTTTTATTATTTTTGAAAAATATAAAATTTCGAATATTTTCTGGTACAACGATTTTATTCATTTATTTTATATTATTAATTAAAGCGTATAACTAAGTTCAGACGACCTTATAATTAAACAATATTAAAATTAGCAAATGGTAAACTTTTGAACGCTACCCTGATGGTTCACATATCTGGTGTTATTTGGCAACTTGGACTTACAATGTAAAAGTGGAAAACCGGAAGTAGCATTAAAAGTTTTGACATTTCATAAAAAAAAGATAAACGTTGAGTAAGTTGGGTGTTCATAGTTGGTGATTGGTCAAAGGTACTATATTAGGTAAAACAAGATGAGTTAAGATAGGGCAAAAGTAGGACTGAGTAGACCGTCGGTAAAGACGAAATCGTAAAAAGCATAATTGGATCTCAAAAAATTAGTACTAAAAATCAGAAATGACAAGATAGTCTGGTTGGCATTTCAAGCGAAACATCGCTTAGAAGTTTGTTAGAATCAATCAGCCCTAATAAGAGATTATGCACAAATAACACACCATTGCATAATATACGATAATTTAAGCAGGAAACTGTAAGCACCGAAGAGTGAAAATTGAAAATATTTTTTTGATTTTTTATGTAAAATCGTTTAGACAAAGTTATCAGCTTCAATTTATTTGATAACACTTGTTGCATAAAGATCAGTGGTGTATCTTGGTTTGAGCTTTGAGGGGATGGAGAGTTAGAATTGCAGATTTATATTCTATTTATTTTCGATTTATCGATGCTTATTATTATTTATCGTTTTACATAAACAATATTTTATTTACATAACAAAACATAAACGATGGTACATGTACTTTGCAGCCGCCATAGACACCCACTGGATCCGCCACCGATGAAGTTCATTAAGTTTATTTACAGTTTGAACAATTTTTCCATTTATTTGCAATGTCATAACAGCTACACAGCAATTCTTGAAGAAACTAAGTTTAACAAAAGAAAACTGATTGAAATCTATTCAACCAAACTTGAGTTATGAAGAGAACACAACTGATAGCATTATGTAAGGATCGTTCAATATAGTTAAAACTAGTCAAATTCTTTACTACTTCAATACTAAAAACTTAGATTTATTTTTTGGTAACAAGTTTTGCCATCAGTTGGTACCACTGTGCGCACACGTCAACGTTTACCTTGTTTGCCGGTACTCAAAGCTGTTGCTGCTTTAGTTGTCGTCGTCTATGTTGTGAGGTTGTAACCCCGGATAATGTACTTAATGCATCTACATATTAATGTCGCCCGGCTACAAAAGCCTGTGCAACCCCCGCAGCCGCGTACATGTCGCTTACGGCGGCAGCACGCCGCCCATGATTGTTGCCATTGCGCCACGTACGGCAAACGAAAACCGTATTCGGGAAGATTTTTTCTATTACTTGCGTGTAGAGTCCGTTCATTGTAGTGTTTCTTTCCATTACGTTTGTCCTTGATGCAGCAGCAGCAGCTTGTTGTGCTTTTTTTGGCATTCGCTACTTGGTTTTTTTTTGTTGCTTTTATTGCACAGACTTTTGCCGTAATGTGAGCGAACGTACGCCACGCAAGGACGACGAACGATGAGGGTCGTCGAGAGCCGTGTGATTGCCGTAATACGCGTATGCACGTCTGTGCGTTGTGCCCTGCCCCTTTCTATGGTCGCTACACTTGTTTCACGCCGCATGTATTGCGTTTCCGTGTGTTTTTAAAGCGTCGTCCCGTTGCCCGGTATCCCGGTTTCCCGGCTATATATTGATATGTCTCCCAGTAGAGCAAGAAAAACAGCCGGTAGCTCAGTTAAGCTGGGACCGCAATGTGTAAAAAATTACGAGCTACATTGAATAAGCGACGGGTGAAGGGGCACGCGTTAAGGCAGGTGGTTGGATTGCTGCGTGTCCTGGCGGCAGTTGGGGTTTCGGGTTAGGGTTAGTGGGTGGCGAGGTGTTGCTACTAGTTGTGTTTTTTTTTTTTTTGTTTTTCTGTTGTTTTTACTTCTTATTTTCGAAAAAGTTTTCTTTCCTTCTTGCCGGAAGGACGCATGATGAGCCAGCAACAATATGTTAACCCTGAAAACTTATTAGTCTTGGTCTCGCTCTCTCTCTCTCTCTCTCTCTCGCTCACTCTCTGTTGCTTGCCAAGTGAGAGTCTGCGTGTGTGCGGGTGTGTCGGTGTGTGCGTGAGCACTTAAATATTGTTGTTGCTTTCGTTGTTTTATGGATTGCGTGCCGTTGCATACACAGAGAGATTTTGGGTACACTCTTGGTACATTCTTAAATAATAATTTAGAATAAATTAACTAATTCATCTTGCATATGAAAAACTTCCTTTTTTTTGTTGAAAGTTTAACAAAAAATTAATTTTTGCAATACAGATTAATACATTATTATTATTATAATAACACAGCAATATTTTGAGAACATAGCCTATCTACTATCATTTTTCAATTTTGTCCATCCTGCGCTAAATATCTTAATTCATTCTTCGACTTCTTGGTTTCGTTCATGAGGGTACGTCTCCGCATAGTCCTAGGGCGCCACCCAATGGGATTCCAAGTAAGAGCGGAATGTATAAGAATTTCCTGGTCTCTGCGAAGCGTTTGTCCTAGCCATCTGTATTTTCATCTATTGTTGTCACTTAGTAAACCTTTTTGTCCAGTTAACTGCCATAATCGCACATTAGAGATTCGCCTAGGTCAGAACATCGGTTGACGAAGCATGGTAGCTGTAGTTTGATAGCATTCATCATATGCCAGGTTTTGATACCAAACAGTAGTAAAAATTTTCAGCTTTGTTGATTTTCCAATGACAGCGGTTCTACAAACTTGAGAAAGCCCAGCAAAAGTACGCTTAGCTTTCTGTACCCGATTCTGCACAACACGCACGGTACCACATTTCGGAGTCTGCATACTACCTAGGTATTCTCAAACTCGTCTCTTAACTCAAAGTTGAGTTTGTTAACAAAGCGTGGAGTTTGCTTAGATTAATACCTTAATTAACCATTATTTTGAGCTGCTGGCCATGTTCCAAGGATAATGTAATCTTTGCTAACATAAAATCTGTAAAACAGAAATTTGAAAAAATTCAAATGTTTTTATCCGTACGAATACAGTGTTGCGTGTTATGTCACTCCGACTGATTCTGCAAGATCGGTTTGCATTTGGCACGAATCTATACCCAGTATTTTCTTCCAATTTTATATCTGTAAACATTGCAATTTTTATAGACTTCTTTAAGTATTCGATTTACAGAATATGTTACAATAATAAACTCTTCTGTTGTCGCCTTAACTTCAGCAAAAATCCTAAGTAATTTTATGCATAACAAAAATATAAAAAAAAAATTTTTTTGTATTGCCCAGAACGCTCTTTGACATCGCCACAGAATTCAATACCTTGGATTCATCGAAAGCGGTATCAGGCTCACTTATCGTTCGCAGCAGAGTCACCCCATAAGCACAGGCATTCGATCATTTTCAGTTTTTTATCAATTTATTTATAGCTCGTGATTGGTCAAAGAAGCGCGATTTGAGAAATCAAGATAAGATAAGATAGATAAAGAGATGAATTGGATAGACCACGAAAAGCATCGTGTAAAGCATAATTAGATCTACAAAATAACGATTTACTCTAGAAGGCACGACGAGAGAAATTTTGTTAAAATAACACGCCCTGGCATGATCAACGATCATTTAGAGAACATAATTTTATAAGGCGAAGTCTGCATATATTTTCTTCCATTTAAAAACAGAAAATTAAATCTTGCCGCAAATTTCTAACAATTTAATAATCGATTCCAATATCGAAAAACTTATTCAAAAAGCCAATAAAAAAAATAACCATTTTCTCATAGTTTGTGGTTTCTCAAAGATAGAGAAAAAAAATGAATTGAATAGACTGTTCGTAAGAGAGAAAATCGTAACAGTTATGATATTTAGAGCATAATACACGAAACCGGATCGGGTAAAGCCTAATTGGATCTATAAATTTGTAGAGGTAGAAAATTATGAGTTAGACTGAACGAAATGACAAAAGAAACATTGTTCAGAAGTGCGTTAGAGTCAATGAGCCCAAATTAGACGTTAAGAAAAAATAACACAAATATTAGACATCAAACTCGATTAGAATAGAATTCCATTCAGATGTATGCCAGTATACCAACTTTAAAATTGTTTTGGAACTGACTGAATCAATTGGTGACATTTGTAGTATTAAGGGCTTCAAACGCAGAAGCAATATTCTAGAATTATTTGGATGATTGAACACATTTTAATGAATAATCCCTAAAGACATTATGTTAATAATTTCTTAAGTTATTATTATTGAGCTCCCTAACACTTCATTTATAGTGTTTCATATACCACATATATAACCTCTGATGCTTTCAGACTCAATAGTAATCGATTTTATATAAGCTTTTCTAAATAAATGATAAATTTTTGTTGTGGCGACTCTGTTCTGTAGTAAAAGATCTTTTAAATATAAAAGGATTGAGGGAGTACAAATCTACTTTTGAGTGCAAACTTAATTTGCATAATAAAGTCCATTTATTATATAATTATTGTTATTATTATTTGTAACTTTGCATTTAAAACTTTTTTAATAAAATTTATTGTAAGATGTATTAAAATAAATGATCAATTTTAATATTTTCAGTATTATAGTTTCCTGTTGAAGGAAAACGTTGTACACTTGTACTGAGTAGTTCTTCCGTAGCGAAATATATATATTAAGACAATTTCTTTCAAACACTCGAATTCTTTACGTATAGCAAGCAGAAATTTTTAACCATATTTGGCAACCATATGGCAAAATCCAGCCCATAAGTGCTTTGTACAAACTTAATCCTTTTTTTATAAAAAAAAAACATTTCTGCCTTGGCAATGAGAAATATTCGTTAGAAATATAAACAAACGGCAAAAATAATATATGGTAACATAAAATAAATCTATTCCCTTGGCGGTCATCGTTTCAAAGGTGGTTTCAGGTAGCTCCAGTACGAAATGCGGTGTCTTTGATTAATAGAGACTTACCTAGGCAAGTAGCGTCTATATGCCGAAATCGCAACATCAACATTGAGTCAATAAAAGATGCTACTACTTCAAATTTTTGTTAGGTTGGCATAATTACTCAACAATTTCTCGCAGTGTATTACTTGGGAATTCCCTTGAAAGTAAGGAAACTGCTGCTGCGTCGCGTTCGACATCGCAAGGTAAAAAGTAAAAGTAAGTAAAGTTACGTACCCCGTCCACGTGCCAAGCTACCTACGTGTGTGTGTGTGTCCCACCAGGTTGCTCCCACAACGTATGCTCGAGCAGCACGAGGCACACACACAAGCACACACACACACACACACATGCATACAGTATAAAAATAAAATAAAATCTATTACGTGGCAAACCACCCCCCATTTATCTGGCAATTTGTTGTTTTTTGATTGTCTGCAGCAGGCAAGGCAGCCAGCCGCAGCCGCATTGGCAACCGCGTCGCAAAATAAAGTGTATCATTTTCCCATTTGCAACTGGGCTGATGGCAGCAGCAGCAGTGCAACAAGCCACGGGATACGGGGAAGGGGCTACAACGAACGAACGACCCCTTTTTGACGCCCGTGTATGCAGTCCGCACTTTGTCTCAATTCCCAATTGTCATGTGCCGCCGCTGCCATCGCCCTAGTCGTCATCGTCGTTACCGCCCCTCAACTTTTCTCAACAATTTATGAAGATTTAGTGTGTTGCTGTCCGTGTTCGCCCTTGCGGCAGGAAGGTAGAAGAGGCAGAAGTTCATACATACGACTGGCTGACGGTGTCGCTGGCCCGCTGCAGCGCACTTGTTTTGATTTGTTTGGAATAATAACAGATGCTTACCGTTCATATTATTCATTGTTAAAATTATTAACGCTTGACAATAAAAATTGTATTTGTACAGCACTCGAACGCGCACAAGAACGGAACCAATACAAAAGGCACAAAACGGCGTAAACCGTAAACCGTAAACCAAAAACCAAAAACCGGAGTAAACCAACAACGACGACGCAAGGCACACAGCATGGCCCACGGCTGTGGTCGGGTTTGGTACTCTTATAAGCGGTTGTTGTTTTTGGTTCGCACAAATTGCAATTTGTGCAAATATTTATGTACATTGAAAATTACTCATTTGTGTAACACCAATTAATTTTCAACAAACAACAACAACAAGTACGAGGACGACGACGACGACAGCAACACGCATACAACAAGGACACCCAACAATGCCCAACAATATTGCCATTTATAAAACTGTAGCAACATGTACATGACCATATCCATTATGGTTCTTGTCCTTCTGGTTATACAAACGCAAAATGAGATCTTTTGTTTCCTAAAATAAACTAATTTTGTTTGATGGCTTTGCCTGACTGCATTCTCTCCTTCCTCTCTTGCTGTTGCTGTTGTTTGTTTATAGCCAAAGTTTTTCCCCAATTTTCGCAAGCCACAAATTGAACCTGCACCTGGCGCTCGCTCCTCATTCACTGGCATACAACAAAACGCATTTATATTTCCCAGCTTGTTTGGATTGCAATTTTTCATCGTGCAACTAACAAATTGCAACTAATTAGACAAACTGAGGGGCACTATCAAACACTTGAAACAACCCTCGTAACAGCTGGCAAGCTGATTTCCTAATAATTGCTGCAACTTAAAGTTTTTCTTCCTTAAAATTTGGTTGCAACTTATTTTGCTGCATGGACGGTTTAAGGCAACCAATTAGTTGGAGACCTTTATTCGCGGTAAAAAGTGTTTATGGAAAGTTTTTGAGGGTACGAAATTTCGTCACTTTTTGTGCGCAAAAACTAAAGTAAATCATTCAAAGTAGTTTCCGCGAAAATGTACATAAGATCTCGAACCAGTCGTTGAGCTATTATGCGTTTACTTCAAAATAGCCGAGGAGTCTCAAATCAGTTTGTATCTTAAGGACCTTAAAAAGTCCTTAGAGAGAGTTATTACAAAATTCCCTAGTTTTTGCAAAGTAATCTCAGTCGAAATAAACGTCTCTGACCTCAAACCACTCATTGAGCCATTTTTTCGCTTGCTACGAAATACGCAAAAAGGTCACCGGATAGGGGGTCCTCATTTACCGAGAAAGATAGTTTCAAACTGATTTTCGAAATACATACTGAGTCGGCGGCAGCAACAAGGTCTTGGAAAAATCACGGGAATAGATAAGACCAGATATTTTTTCTTAACCTTACTGCCACATGTGGCAAAATCCACTTGTCATGCCTCTTTCGGCCGTTACTGTCTGTGCTTTAGCTTTACTTTAGTTTCCCATTGCAATCCTTTATCGGGTTACAGCCGAGCTTATCAGCTCTAACCCCCTATTTGCGCACGCCTTTGCCAGTTGGTCACACCAAGTGAAGATAGATCCTACTTCATTTTGAATTTCCATCTGCACTTTAAAACCTTTTTCGCTGAGGCGTCTTCATCCATACGAGCAACAAACGTCGTGCCCTCATACGCTGGACGACATCTATATCGTTGTAGAGCTCATACTGTTTATGGTTCATTCGGATGCGATAGTCGTCCCCATTCCGAAAGAGGCAGGATTTTACGAAAATATTTTTCTCAGGAATACAGCAGCATCGGCAGCATCTATCCGAGAGACAACATATGCTTTCACGCCGTATCAGAGCACAGCAGGATGAGCGATTTGTAGAGCGTTAGTTTTATAGGACGAGAGAAGTTTCTGATTCACATCAGCCTACTAAGACCAAATTGGCAGACACTTTTTGTTTTTTAATCGCTAACATTTCCCATTAATGGTTTCAGTTGATTTTGACAGTTCGTGGTAGATCCTGGTACCACTAAAAACTCAGCAAGTTAATACATATATATTTTTTTCCCTAGTGTTTGCGTAGTACAGCTATACACTTTCCAGCTTCAGTAACGAACCAGTGCCGAAATTTATTTTGGCAGTATCGAAGTACTATATGGCCTCTTAACATCTCTCGGCTTCAAAATTCACCCAATTTTGTTGTTCTACTGCAAGTTCAGTTTGGGTTTCTCGTCTTTAATCATTTTAGGTTTGCCAAATCTGCATGACTTACTGCTCGGAGCAAAGTCATATAAAACCATACACAAGTATTCGGTGGTCTTCAGCTGCGAACACGAATCCCAATACTTTCGAACAAACAAAACAAAAGTTTGTTGTCAGAAACAGACATTCCAATTACTTGAGTAATCGCTTTTAATATTGACCATAACTTAAAGGTGGAAATATCTTTTAAAAACTAATCGGAATATTTTGTACTCAGTTCTGTGATTAACAACAAATTAAGTTTATTTTATTTTCTAATCATATTAAAATCGAATTCGTGCTCGGAAATATTGCATCACAGAAGAATCTTTCTATTCTTACTTTTTTTCAGCTTTCAAAGCTAAGTTAGAGTTTTCAAAATATTGCACTAAATCAATTCATTCCTGAAGGCATTGATAAGAAACCTTTTCAATTGAGGTTTTGTCTAAAAATTTGCTCAAAATGAAATAAGCGATTGCGCGGGGTAACACTTAGCCGAACGAATAAATGTTTTGATTTGGTAGAAATTTTTTTTAAAAATAAACTGTTTCTTTTGTATGCCGACCTTATAGGATAAACCGTTTAAGAACTACATGCAGGTCTGCCCTTTAGTTTAAAATTATACAAGTTCAATAACAATATGTTTTCGCAAAGTTAAGATGTAATATATTATTATAATTTCATCGAAGATTTACCAGCAGTGTAAGTTGAAATTTGCCGGTTTTGTCGATAAATAAAATACTGAATTTTCAGGGTAGACATGCAAACTTTTTTATTCAAAGTATTGACCATTCGATTCAACACATTTAGCCCAACTTTTGGGCAAATTATGTATACGATTCCTATAATACTTTTTTGTTTGAGGCGAAGAGTCCGAAAAGTCATTTTTTGACTTCTTCAAAGTTCAAAGCGTTGCAAATGAGTGTCCCAGATCATAATCGAACGGGGGAGAGGTCTGAAAAGTACGGCGGGTGGAACCATATTTCACAAATAAATCTTTTCACCGTGTCTTCCACCAATGAGCTAGCGTGTTTTTTATCAACGCATTATTTAAATTGATGATTTGTTTTCGGTAGCGATCCTTAATAACCCTTTCACCAGATTTTAATAACACCAAACCGGTCCCACCAAACACAGAGCGTTGTCTTGCGGCCAAAGCGATTTGGCTTTGTAGTGGATGGGCCAGCCTTACCAGGCCGAAAGCCATGCTATTTTTCATTTCGGATTCTCAAAATACTTTTTCATTTCGGATTCTCAAAATACTATATTTTTATCAATTTTTGGTCCCCCGCTAGAATTTGATGCAGGAAAGACTTTCTCTCGAACCGTTGATGCAGAATTTCACAAAGAGTTGTTCGATTTTCCACTTGCCTATCATGTTGTTGGTGTGACACCCCAATTCCCATACTTATAGATCTTACCCATGGCGTTGAGAAATTGCTACCCGGATCACATTGAGTATGTGCTCCCATTGTTGTTGTTGTAGCTATTTCGGTGCACCAGGTATAGTTTAGGCTTCCTTAGCAGAGGGGGTTTGCCAGTGCTTGGGCAGGCCGGGTCCTGCGTCGATTCCGGTGTGAAGGACCGCCTGCAATTCCTACTCCTTGAACTTTTTTCCTGCACCAGGTTGTTCGTTGTCCCTCAAATCAAAGTCTCCATTATTGAATTGACAAAATCATGTCCCACAAGTTCTCATGTTCCCCAAAACTTTCTAACAGCAACCGATGAGCTTTAGCTGCTTTTTTTTAGTTGGTGAAATAGGAAAAACAACGAATTCGACAAATGCAATTCACTTGGAACAAAATTCGACATATTTTCTGTGGTAAACAACAACGACGTTATTATTTTAATCAAATATCCATTTATACTTTTAAAGTTTGGGGTCAACTCAAAGAAATGTGTACATATTGCTAGCGACATCTATCATTCAAATCGGCAAATTTCAACTTACACCCCTGGCATGGTAGTTTTAAGCAATTATTACTTCCTGAGAAGTTCTTTCTAAATTCGTTTTTTTTTCGAACTAAAACTATGCGTGTCAATATTGAACAGAATTATTAGTTGCTGAAAAGCTCTCTCAAAAATAGTTTTTTTTTTTTCAAATGAATGACTTTGCGTTAGTTGAGGCAGATTTCACAAATTCAAATTCTTTTAAAAATTATCTATTTGTATAGTACTAGATAGTTTTGCCGTGGAAAGCGTCTAAGACGCGTCTCTAAGCAGTTGTCCTGTTTTTCTTATTAATAATTTTATAGTTGTCCTCAATTCTATGAAAATAAAGTAAATAGATGGCGTGGACTTAAATATAATTAAATTAAATTAGCATTTTAAATTAAACGCTGTCATGTCCTTCTTCGCTAATTTGCTATAAGCTGTCAGCCAGAAAGTATGCTACAATTTTCTCAAGCTGCCATCATTATTATTGTCGTCGCCGACGCCTCTCATAACATATTAACAATGTTTAAAAATTAATGAACGAACAATAAAAGCACACACACACACACACGCTCACATGCACAGAAGAGGAAAAGACGAAAGCTAAAAGGACAACACGATAAAAAAAATGGAAATATGACAAAAAAAAGAAAAATAACAAAACTGCCGACTAGCGGGCAAAAACAAAAAATTGCTTCAAAAACGCTTTACTATGCCAAAGCTCACAACAAATACAAATAAACAAGTTGACGCTTTGCAGGCAAAATGTACCGACTAGGATATGCACTATTTAAGAAAAAATTATCTTAACAATTTGGGGATAATATAGGTGAAGCAGCAAAAACAGCAACAATTTTACGAGGATCCGATTTTACTTGTACCAACAATTGAATTTTTACTGGCGCCACCTACTCTGTAAAAGTTCTCTCTCTCTCTCTCTCTCTCGCTACATATCGATTTGTTTTCAGACGACTTAAGTCAAAATATCAAGTAGAGTAAGTTACAATAATCATTAGTTGGACATAATTAGTCGTGTTTCGGAAAACTAATCAAAACATTGTTTTTCAAATGGATTTTTTAAAAATATGCTTTTTGTTTCAAAAAAAATCAAGAGTATTTACAACAAATTGTCAAATAGTTTTAGAAAAGCGCCAAATTTATAAAAAAGCAACAATTTTAGAAACACTTTTTAATATTATATTGCAATGATAGACTAAAAATAAGAATACTCAATGGAACTGACAAATATTGTTTATTAGTTTAAAAAAAAAAATAATAAAATATATACAAATAGCCCAAATGGAAAAATTATATAGTTCATATCTGGCACAAAAGTTTGTTTTTGGCTAAACAAACTACAGACTTAGGTTAGTTTCTCTCAAAAATCTTCAAGCTGAGATGATACAATGACAGTAGCAGAGTAGGTGGCGCCAGCAAAAATTCTGTTGTTGGTACAAGTAAAACGGATCCTCATAAATTTTTGCTATTTAAGCTGAGATACAATTTCAAATGAAAGTAGCTGAGTAGGTAGCGCCAGTAAAAAATCAGTTGTTGGTACAAGTAAAACCGGATCCTCATAAAATTTTTGCTGTTTAAGCTGAGATACTATTTCAAATGAAAGTAGCTGAGTAGACGGCGCCAGCAAAAATTCAGTTGTTGGTACAAGTAAAACGGATCCTCATAAATTTTTGCTGTTTAAGCTGAGATACTATTTCAAATGAAAGTAGCTGAGTAGGTGGCGCCAGTAAAAAATCAGTTGTTGGTACAAGTAAAACCGGATCCTCATAAATTTTTGCTGTTTAAGCTGAGATACTATTTCAAATGAAAGTAGCTGAGTAGGTGGCGCCAGTAAAAATTAAGTTGTTGGTACAAGTAAAAATGAATGCTCATAAATTTGTTACAAAAAAAAACAACAGCAACGCTGTCTAAGCTGAGATACTATTTCAAATGAAAGTAGCTAAGTAGGTGGCGCCAGTAAAAAATCAGTTGTAGCAAGCAGCGACCTAAATTGTAATGAACAATTATGAAACGACAGGTTTTGCAAACAGAATTCTGACCACATAAAAAATGTAATATATAATTTTTTATTTAGGCATATATTTTATATAAAATTAATCACACGAAAAAAAATTAAGTATTCTACGACTTGGGAAAAAATTTAACAATTTAGTTTTGACTTATTAATTAATTTAAATATTTAAGTCACAAAATTTTTGTTGTTAACTAAAGACAGAGAATATTTAATAAAAATCAAAAAGTCTAAACTTCTGTGAAGAATATAAATTAAATGGCAGACAAGGTAAGCATATTATGTACGAAACTGATCTCTAAACAAATACTCGACAACTACGAAAGGCATCCTGTCAGCAGCAATTTTTCCAATTTTAAAGCAATTGAAAAAGCATTCTTTAGAAATAATACCTGGTTTCCTGGTTATCAACTGAAAAATATGATTTCAATGGATTGCACAATCCTACCGATTAGTTGGCGAGCTGATTGCCTGACATAATCGTATTGTTTAAGCTTTCATTAAAAAGTTTTATTCTTATTTAAAAAAAAAACATATTTTGAGATTAAAACAGATTTGTTGGACGTCTTTGAATATTAAATAAGTTTGGGAATATTTAATATACTTTTAATTATAAAAATATAGCTTTATTATTAATTATTGAGATTTACACAAAAATATATAAAAATATATATATAGAATAACCTATTTCCCATGTACCAACTTTATTTAAAAATCACAATTTATAAGCGCATATGCCTTAAAATATGTTAATATTTTCGATAAGCTCTTTTTATAATATTTTATAAAAAATAATCAAATATTTAAGGAAGAGTCTAACCTATATGGGAGCTTATTGTAACAATTTATGATTATTATTCACATTTTCTTATTATAATACAACGTATTATGATAACTTAGCCTAACTACTATAATTTTCAATTTTTGTCTATCCTAAGCTAAATATCTTAATTCAATTATCGACTTCTTGGATTCGTTCATAAGTCCAAAAGAATATGTCTCCGCGTAGTCCCAGCTCCCTGCGTCTAGTACCAATGGGGTTCAAGGTAAGGGCAGAGTGTGCAAAATTTTCCTGGTCTCTGCTGAGCGTGTGTCCTAGCCATCTGTATTTTCATCTATTGTTGTCACTTAGTAAACCATTTTGTCCAGTTAACTCCCATAATCGCACATTAGAGATTCGCCTAGGTCAGAACATCGGTTGACGAAGCATGGTTGCTGTAGTTTGATAGCATTCATCATATGCCAGGTTTTGATACCAAGTAGTAGTAAAAATTTTCAGCTTTGTTGATTTTCCAATGACGGCGGTTCTACAAACTCGAGAAAGTGCAGGAAAAGTACCTACTTTCTGTAGGCTCCATACGGAGTCAGCATACTACCTAGGTATTCTCAAACTCGTCTCTTAACTCCAAGTTCAGATTGTTAAGAGAGTGTGAAGTTTGATTGCGAGAGTTTACGTGCGTGGATTTCAATTTACCACAATTTTTCTGAAAAGCCAGTTTTTTAAGAAAAACATCAGATAGAGAATTGATCATACTTTGCATCTCACTGTGGTTCTGTGAAAGCAAAACTATAGAATTCATTTTTTTGCAATCACTGAAAAGTTAGAGTTAATCATTAGAAGCAATTTATATTAACATAAACCACGCCGTCTTCTCTACGAACTGCTAGAAATAAGCAAAGAAATTCACTTAATTCTTTTTTTTATCGTGGTTAGTATCACATAAATTGTAATACCAAAGACCCTTTTTGTCTTACAGACTTGAGCTGATTGGGTTGTCGAAAAAATGTCTCTCCTTTCCCTGTGATGCAATATAGCTTAATATTTAAGATACTGTCATGAAAAAAAAAACCTTTAAAGTTTAAGCGGAGGAAATAAATATCTTTATAACTTCGAAACTCAAGGTAGTATTCTTCAAAGGTCACATTCTAGATATAACAGGGTACCAATGCATTTATCAAAAAACAAAAGCCCAAAACTATTACAGATAAAAAAATTTGCTCTCTGTAATAGACCTGAAGAAATATCTCTTAAGTAATAATGGGAAATATAAACGACTATATAACTACAGCGTTTGAGAATGCATAGCACAACAGCGGCCAGAAACGGCTGAAATAGTTAGAAGTTCAAAAAATAACTGAAAACACCAAAATGGTTTTGCACCTCCAGCTGCATTCTCCACATTTTGCTACTTCCAAATATTTTCTGCTTCAACGCATGCCATGGTCAAATGATTGGACATGACCAGAAACAACCTTTTTTTTGGAAATAGTATTCGATAATTACCAAAAAAAATTTATAGTAATAATAAACTATGCAATTTTACTTCTAGCTTACCTCAAATTGTTTCCCAAAAAGGGGGAAATTTGACTTGAGCTTTGACGTAGTACTTATTGCAGTGGGTAAAATCGATAAGACTCTCTGTAGCATTATATTGAGGACTCCAAATCATATTGAGCTTAAAATAAGGTTCTCATCCATAGTGTAGCACTAATGCATTTGCCTAGCACTGCCATTGATAGCAAATAGGCGCGATGTGCCTAAGTAAATCCCTATTAATTTAGGACACCGGCGTTCGGATTCTGCTATCAACTGTAGGTCACTATACTCTTAATAGAGACTTATTCATGCACCACCTTTGTAGAGTTGACAGCAAAGTCACGAGGAACCAAAACAGTCGTTACCAGACGGTACATATTACCAAACAAGCAGTAATTCCAACTGACGGGTCATACAACTTTAGCGAAGATTCATTATATAAATAAACCGACCACGTGTGGACGGATCTTTCACATAAAATGGCAACAAACTAAGAGCTGCAGGTCCAAAAATGTTGAATATCCTTGAGAGTATGCAGCATATTTAAGATGAAAGTCAGGTGTGCAAACATTAATGTATACAATAATTGCGGTGACTAGTTTTGAAACAAATTCGAATATATTTAGTACACGGGGAACCCGATTTGTTTAGATGAGCCACAGGTTACAACTTTTCTGAAAATAAAATAGTCGAAAGTCTGGCATTGGCAGACACACCACAACACAGCTACCAAAAGAAGAGTAGTGACGCGTATTGTGTCAGTCACACAACTCCTTTGCAGCTATAGTAGCTCTGTAAACCATAGTCTTCTCCTTTTTAAACTGTCACGTTTGGGTTTTCCGACTGGCGTTTCAAATTACATATCAGCTTATCTATCAAACCGAGTTCAGAATGTAATTATAAAAGGCTGTGAATCTAAAGAAATTAAAGTCACATCAGGGGTATCACACAAGGTAGCCAATTAGGTCCTCTGTTTTTTAACTTATTTCGAAACGATCTTCCTCAGGTTATCTACCATTCTTGAATCCTTATATATGCCGATGACGTTAAACGAGAATTTTAAAATCTTACTATTTCAAAATGATTTCGAAAGCATGCAGCTATGATGCTTTAGAAACTCTTAGCGTATCAAAATGCAATGTTTTGACGATTACGTTGGGACCTAATCCTTAGGCACTTTTATATTGAAACGCATCCATAGCGTGTCCGACCTTGGTGTTCTGTTTGATCATAAACTTAACTTAAAGAAACACATTTCCAACATTGTAAATAAAGCTAGGGGGGTTCTTGCATTTATTAGGCGTTGGTCATAAGCATTTAATGAGCCTAGTGCAGTCAACCTGCTGTACGTTTCGCTCATCCGTCTAATTCTGAAATATTGCTCTTTTGTTTGGAGCTCTCAATACTATAATATATCAAGAATTGATTGAGTCAGTTCAAAAACAATTTTTCTTATTTGCTCTTTAGGATTTAAATTAGGATCCCAACATTCGATTGCCGTCCTATTCTTGTAGACTTTGCCTTAAAAATTACCTTCTATAAATGATCGTACATCGTATTATATTTCCAAAAGCTTTTACTCGGTTTCATTGACTCTAACGCACTTCTTATCAAAATTTCTTTTACCATTTCGTGCAGAGTAATTCGTATATTTTGACATCTAGCATTTTGTAGATCAAGTTATGCATTACACTATCCTTTTGGCTTCTTATGCACAAATTATAATAACCTTCACGTTTTGCTATCCTATCTCTTTGTCTATCGCAACTCATTTTAATTCGCCAAATCAAGCACGAACTTGGTCAACGCTGTTCTTTGGCTTCTCTCTTTATTAAGAAATGTTTAAATTTTTATATTACTTTCTATTTTCAACTTTTACATTGTAAATCCAAGTTTCAGCCAGCCCCACATGTAAGAAGTTGCATATCTATAAAAAAAAAATTCGCCCCTCAGGCTAGGAATACGGATTAGTTTTATTTTATATTTTCCTCGTTATCATTTATTACTTCATCATTTTAAAATTTTTAACTTGTTTAATCTTAAGGTCAACTGGACTTAGTTGTACCCATATATTAATAATTAATAATTGATGAATTGATGCAAGATGTGGAATTTAATGTAGAAGACTCAATTGAAATGCTTACAAATTGGGATGAAAATATTGCTTTTTCTTACATCGAATCTGATATAGAAATCAATGTATTCACAGGCTAAGTTTCTTCAAGTGAGACTTATGCTAGGAAGAAATGTGGAAACACTTCAGACTAAAAATACGCATTAGTTTCATATTATATTTTCCTCGTTATTATTTAATATTTCTTAATCTTAACATTTTTTACTTGTTTAATCTTAAGGTCAACTGGACTTAGTTGTACCCATATATTAATAATTAAAATTTATTAATTTTTGCAAGATGTGGAATTTAATGTAGAAGACTTATTTGAAATGCTTACCAATTGTGATGAAAATATTGTTTTCTATTGCATCGAATTTGATATAGAAATCAATGTATTCACAGGCTAAGTTTCTTCAAGTAAGACTTATGCTAGGAAGAAATGTGGAAACACATCAGACTAAGAATACGCATTAGTTTCGTATTATATTTTCCTCGTTATTATTTAATATTTCTTAATCTTCACATTTCTTACTTGTTTAATCTTAAGGTCAACTGAACTTAGTTGTAACTTTATTAATAATAAATAATTCAGAGATCTTCGCTGCATATACTCAAAGCATGCGTTGCAGAAGATTCTATCAACCTTAGTTGGGCAACATTTCACTCAGTATACGCACAGAACACAGAACACAGAACACTCAAGAAACACCTGAACCAAATGGGCATATCAGTCTCTTAAGATTGCAGCTTTTGTTAGTTGATGTAAGAGTCTCAACCTCACAGACTTACAAAGTGCGGTGCAGCGAAGTTAATCATCGCGGCGATCGCATGTCGTTAAATGTCTGACATTAATTTTCTTGCAAGAATTCAACATTTTCGCAAAACTTAAGTTAAAAAGACAAAGGCATAATTTTTATATACTAACTAAATATACCCTTTTGGGTAAAGTGTATTAAAAACAAAAAAAAACGTGGAAAATTACATTACATATTGGATAATGAGGTCATTTGCGCGTAAACAATCACACGCGCATACACACACATACACACACACACACAGACATAGTCACATGTTTATCAACAACAACAACAGCAACAACAAGAAATAGCAGCAAATACATTATGTTGGAAATTTGTTAATAAATAATGTACAAAAAAAAAGGAACGAAAAAAACGTTGAAGAAACACAAAAACAGGAAGCAGCCGGAAACTAAAAACAAAAATAAAATGGCGGCAGACAATGCGCTTGCTGTGTGCGTGTGTGTGTGTGAGCGCGCTCTCGTTTTCAGCTGCACACACACACACACACTGCGAGCTTTTGCTAAGCTTTTAAATGAGCGCTCATTTTTGTTGTTTTGTTGTTTTTTTTGACGCCGTCTTTATTTCATATGCTTTATTGTTGTCTTCGTTTTTGGACCATGTGTTGTGTGTGTGTGTGTATTGCATTTGTATTGGTGTTTGATTTATTTAGTTGTTTGTGCCTGCAATGGCAATACATAGGCGCAATGCCACACCCACACACGCCTGCCGTCTCGCTCTTATGCATGCCCATTGTTATTTGTTGGCTTTGTATTGATTTATTGTTGTTGTTTCTGTCACGCCTACACAGCAGCTTCGCACTGCTGGCGCCATCTAGCTGTGAAGTTTGTTGCTTAAAAACAAGCAACATTTTAACAAGTTTTTTAAACTTGATTTAAATATTTATTAATTAAATAATGCGCCTAATGAAATGGACAGCAAATGCTTCAGCTCATGCGCTGCTTGCTATACGTTGTCTACGAGATGTAGCAGCAGCAGCAGCAGGCAGCAGGCAGCAGCATGGGGCATTACCCAAATGAATTTTGCATAAGCCTCAGCCAACCACATTGCAGCTCATAGTTGGTAACGTCTGTGCCGGATGAAACCCCCAAAAAAACAGCCTGCTAGCAAACCTCAATAGAGCCGTGTCATATTTTCGAGCATTTTGAGAGCGTAACGCTCTCAGCCAGACGCAGGGGATGGTAACTACTGCGACGGCGTCGTACGGCTGGACTGAAATTTTTGGCAAAAACAAAAACAAAGCCAACAAAAAAAAAAAAAAAACAAAACAAAAAATACAACAGCAAAAACAATAACAATAATAACAACAAAAAGAAAACAAACAAAGCTCTCAAGCCTGACAGAGATAGAGACGCAGGCAGCGACAAAGCGCGTGAGAAATTTTAGAGATACAGCGAGAGCGAGCTGGCAAGCAAGCAAAGCGCCCCTTGTGCCAAGGGTGCAAACCAATAACAGTCTGACTAATTTTGGGATTGGTTTATAATTGAAGAGTTTGCCATTGTGTGTTGTGTGCTGTTGTCCGTTGTATGTCGTCGTCCAGCCGTTGGCACCACCCGTACCCGTATGGCAGGGAATCTAGTTTTTATTGCGCCGTCTCCACTGCGCCAATGCGCTCTTTATTGTTGTATGTACATACATGTAGTAGCTATATATATGTATATAGCGAGCTATATATATATGTCTATATGTGTATATATGGCCATAGAGCTAAAGGCATTATATACTGCTAGCCAGTCACTAACACATGCATGCGCATAGCCTAGTGCCCGCTTGGAGTCGCCTCAAACAACAACAACAACAACAGCAGCAGCAGCAGCAGCAGCAACAACAATAACACTCATACTCGCTCTCGCTCGCACCGCTTTATGCGCTGCTACGGCTGTCCAAGTCTTATTGTTTTACGTAGGCAGTATTTCTAGCATGCACCCCGCCATTTTGCCACAGCGTCCTGCTTATCATTTTACAATTTTACATAATTGCCACAGCATTGGCAGCAGCCATGCCCATTGTACGTTTGTTCTAAACTTGCCACTGCTGCTGCTGCTGTTGCTGCTGTTGCTGCTGTCTGGCATTGGGGCGTATACACAATTTTTGTTGTACATAGTTTTGGCTGGGGTGACCCGCACATTTAAAAAGGATAAATAAATATGAGTGTGTCTCTATGTGTATCCTCGGAGCGCAGCACATGGACAGCCCCGAAAAAAAAACTAGACTAGCAATATGCGGCAGTTGGAGACAGGCGTGGGAAGTGCTGCAAGGGTAAAGCAATTGGTGTTTCAGTTTCTAGCATACTTTTCAGCTGTAATCTGTTTAAATGCTTAACAAAGCAAGGCGCACACACAGCTACACACACACACACACACACACACACACACACACACACACACACACAGTACATGACGCATTTTATGTTGCCTCTCATGCTTTTTAGTTGCTATTCATATTTGTTTTAATAATTGAACATTTCTATACATTTTTGATACATAGACAAAAGAGTTGTGCGCTGTGTGTGTGTGTGTATGTCTCATTCATTTAAGACCCTTCAAAAGTTTGCGTCTGTGTATGTGTATCGGTGTGTTCTCGTTCAATTAAAGCAACACGACACACAAAAGACGCAAACAAGTGCAGGCGGCCAAGTTACAACAGATTTTCAACTTCAGTTTTTTGAATTGTTAAAAAGTTTTTCCTAAAGGGTTGTCGTTTGTCAGCTTTGATTGCAACAAAAGTGGACTGAGTTTTTTTCTCTATTTTTACCCCCATTTCTATGCGTCTTAAATTGGCTTTAATTAGTTGCAAGCTCTTAAAGGTTTATATGTACGCACGTACTTATGCTCATTGCAGTGGGAATAGTTTTAAAGCTAAAACCCATAGGCAATCTTAAGTTCTAACAATAAGTTAACTCGCAACTGCAAAATGCTGGCATTAAATGCATTTTTAAGAACTCTAGCATAATTTCCCAGGAGAGAGTAGTACTTAGTTCAATCGAAATGGCATCTGCATTGAGTATGCTTTTGTTTTGAATTTTTGCGCAATTTTAAAATCAAAGGCGATAATATTTATGTTGCTTCTTGCACACTTCTATTTTTGTTTCATTTTTGCATAAAATTCAGATTTCATCGTGACTAATGAGAAGAGGTTATCATTCACTTGTAGAGAATATTAGCGCTCTAAATCTCGAATTTATGGTCACTAAAAATTTTAAATATAAATTCACATATTGGTTGCATTTGTAAGATTTTGTTCTGCTTGTTCTGTGAATTTAGAAGCTTTTGAAATAAAGCATTTAAGTTAGCTTAGGTTAGGTTAAACCGGCAGGCCCCCCCAAGAAGTGGTGGACCTCACATAGATCCTTCGCGGAACCGAAGTATGTCGGCCTATAGAGGTTTTTCTTGCTGTATTTTAAATTTTAACGCCTTAAAGTTTTGAAAATTAATTTACTTCTAAAGTATAGGGAAGATTTCTGAAAATCATAAATTAAAATATTTTCTTTTTATTTGATTTTTGATAAACATTTATTTCAGTGCAAGGAAATATCTTAAAGAAACATTTTTAGCGCAAAATGTGCTCTTTTTTTGGCCAACGTTTCGCTTGATATGCATCCAATTTTGCATCGCATATTGTCTTTAAGTTAAGCCATGGTCATTGGCTTATTAGAATATACCTTGGATCTCAAATATCTGCACAAAAAAACGCTGGCGGGGAACAGTGGCGGCAATCCATTGTTTGACGTGCAATATGGCATGTGGCGCCACGAACAAACTGTTGTCGTTGCTCGATGACGCTCGCCATTGATGGTTGGCGTTGCTTCATCATTGTCTTGGGCAAAAATAGCGACCGATGTTCATATCCGCTTAAACACCACAACAAATAAGTTATTTTTTGATCGTATAAAGGGTGTTCTTTATTTCATTGAGGGTTGTCCGCGGCATAGAAGCGACAAGTGTAATTTTTTAACACTTTTTTTCCAAAAGTCGAGTTTGCCCTCAACAACATTAATGTTCCATTTGGCATAATTGACACGATTTGGACAGTCATGTGGGTTTAGTTTACCTGTCATTTGTATCTTGCGTGGAAACATCGATGCGAACTATACGACGAAGATCGGTCCAAGCGATGGACAACTTTGGAGGACGCGATGTTAGCTGCTCCTACTCAACACTGGCACGTACAGCTGCAATATTTGGTTGAAACATCTTGTTATTTCTCTGGATGCATGGCCTGGCATTAAAAAAATTGCCAGATTTCACTAATTTTACAATTTTAACTTTTTTTTTGTTCATTTGATTATAAATCTGAACAGATTCGGCGCATTCGTTTGGTGTGAACTGTTTCATGGTACAAAATGTCCTCAAATGACGCTTTCAAAGCGGTATTAGTCGATCTGTTGTATTATCAAAGAGAGAATTAGAAATCATTTAACTAATATTCAAAATTGAAATAAAAGTGAGCACATATGAAGACTTCGTACGCTGTTCCGTTTCCGATTTATATTCTTTATATATATCACTTATCGATACTACCTATTCTATACTAGGTAAATAATATCTAACAATTTATTATGCTCGCCAAGGAATGTGTTTAAAGACTCTGCCGCAACCAGATATAGCAGCAACTTAACCTTTGTTTGGTGTATGAGGCGGTAGACAATGATAGATCTACAGCTAGTAGCCCAGATGTACAATATATAGGAGTCAAAAAGTAGAGGTACCACCAAGTCCATAGATAGCAATGATTTGATTTTTCTGCATTTGTTTACAAGTCTTTTTACTTTAAAACTTTGCACACATCGCAAATGTTTTTATTACCGAAAAGAAGTAGTTGAAAACCCATCCAAAAACAGCCATATCTTCGTATAAACGCTTTGAACTCGATAATTATAGAATTTTTCCCTAGACTGCTGTTCCCTTGAACTCAATTCGTAGATATGAAGATTTCCGTATTAAAAGCTGTTTGAAGAGAACAGAAATCTACAATTTATAGCCGTTTCCGAACAACTGTGTCTTTACTAAATAGAGAGTAAGCAGAAAGCGCATGTTTGCTAGCTATACCAGTGCTAGGCAAATGCACACCAGTGCTGCAGGGGTGAATCGAACCACTGATCTTTAGCATCGAGTACGCTAACTAGGCCCACAATCCTATATGTCGAAAAAAATGCATAAAGCGGAAAAAATTTTTGAAAAATAATATTCTTCCGATAACATCCAATTAGATTATTTTCACTAAGGTAGATTTGCCCCCTTCATTTATTTTAGAAATTATGCATGATGGCCAAAGATTGAGTAACCAAATTATCAGATTAATTGCATTAAGATGCAAAGAAAATAAGCTTTATTTTATTGTCTCTTGCTAAGCGGCCTAAATGGTATATGTTGTAGAACTTCAAAGCAAAAAAATATACAATAAGTTAAAGATCGATAATGGCGAGAGTCGGGCGCGAGTGACTTTGTGATATCTTGTAACTCTTTTCTGCAAAAGCATCACTTGATTTGCTTAAACACTCCCAAACCATTAAAAATCTGCATTCTCGGTCGTCTTGCCAAATTTCAACCGACTTAAATTAAACTTGCTACAGTACCAAGTATTTGGTCAGCATTTATTTCCAATATCAAAAAATAAAAATTAATTTGCATTTATTTGGATAAGAAGTTTTTTCGAAAAGTTGGTGGCTCCAGCTCTTACCTGTTTTGAGAACTAGGCGGGCAGACGTATATAGTTATATAAACTAAAACCTTCTGACCCTTGCTGTCTTTAAGAAAATACGGCCCAATAATATCGCCGGGCCATAATGTACAATTGACAGTGATTTTTTTGGCTTGGAAGTTCTCGAAATCAGGATAAGTCTACGGTATAAATTCGACAATTATGCTTATTTACGATTCCACCATTTCCATCGAATTAAATAAATTTTGTTAATAAAATTTGAATAATATGTAAGCGATTGTAAGCTGATTGGCTTAATTACAAAGGGTGCTTTTTTTAGAGGTGTAGAACTTTAAGTTGCAATAAAACAACGAGTGATTATTTCATTGACATGAATTTTAATTATCTGAAATATAATCTTGTGGCATTATATTTTAAATTGATTTCTAGCATATAACTGCCACGGCTGCCTTGGATGTAGTCCAATCTGCACGAAATTTCATTGACTTTTTCCAATATTTGTGGCTGTATATCGGTCATAATACGGCGAATATTATTTTTCAAACGATTAAGCATTTATGGCTTATCCGCATAGACAAATGACTTTACATAGGCCCACAGAAGGTAGTCTAGCGGTGTCAAATCACAAGATCTTGGAGGCCAATTCACAGGCCCAAAACGTGAAATTAGGCGGTCACCAAACGTGTCTTTCAATAAATCGATTGTGGCACGAGCTGTGTGACATGTTGCGCTGCCTTATTAGAATCACAGCTTCTGGATATAATGGTTGTTCAATTGAGGAATGAAAAAGTTAGTAACCATGGCTCTATGATGATCACCATTGACTATAACCTTCTGGCCATCATCGTTTTTAAAGAAGTACGAACCAATGATTCCACCAGTCCATAAAACTCATCAAAAAGTCAGTTTTTCTGGGTGTAACGGTGTTTCGACAGACACTTGAGAACTAGCTTCACTCCAAGTGCGTCAGTTTAGTTTGTTAAGAAAGAAAAAAAGATTAACAAAAATCGCCCATGAAAATCGGGGTCCATTCGACTTATCTACGCCTTGCTTGATGATCGTTTGCCTTCAATTCTTCAATTGAAAAACCAAACTGATAATATATCACTTGACAGCTGTTAAATCGGTCGCCATCTTGAACAGTAATGCTAACTTAAAGTTCTATACCTCGAAAGAACACCCTTTAGATAAAACTGAACGTGGTTGACCCACGTAACCCGCGTCACAAGTTTTGCCAGAAAACAAATTGCTAAAAAATAACCCTTTATAATAAAAAGTTTACATTTTTAGGCATCACTTATAGGACTATAACATAAAATATCATTAAATAATTTTCAAATATGACCAAGTTTTATTTATAGGCCAAACTGAACTTGTTTGACAGTAAGTCAAACCATTTAAACCGCGTCACCAGTTTCGCCAATACAGAAATTACTAAAAAAAAAAAAACCACCCTTTAGTATAATTTTATCAATAAAATAATTTAGCATATGCAACTATTAAAGTCGCACATTTCATATTTATTTACCAAAGACACAATTGATTTAGTTGTAGCCAAAAATGAACAAGAAAATTCGCAATCTTATCCTTCCGACAACGGGAGCTTCTTGATCTAAGCGATTATATAGAGGCATCAGCTAATTTAAAATTTGCAATTCATATGTTAAATCAAATTTAATTTTTATTATTTTCGGTAGCCGTTTCTATGCCTATGAGTTCCAGAGCGTCATAAGTATTTTCCTGAAAAACAATAAGTTTGTTTTTCATTGGAAACACTTTTTCCACTTGTTTATTGAAAATAAACCAGAAGATCAGAATTGACGCTATTTGCCCAAGTAAATCTGTATTAATTAAAGACACTGCCATTCGTATTCGGCTATAAACTGTAAGTCTTTATTCTTATCGAATAATAGAAACTTCTCCAGCTTTTTTTAGTTTAGACTTGAGCTATCTATAGGAGACAAATCCAGCATTTCACAGGATTATGAAAATCTTGAATTTTGTCAGATATTTTTAGTATTTTACTGCTTACTATTCTAAGTAAGCTAATTTTTTCATGCTTTATATAATTTATATATTTATTTAAAACAAAAATAATAATCTGCCTGCTTAATAGAGAAACACGGTCATTAATTTAGAAAAAAACCACTCCCCAAGCCACACGATGCTGATCAGGCCAACCCTCTAACTACCCGATGGTTGTATAAGAAATCCACCATTTTTCAATAATTATGTAAATGCATTGATTTTTTCAATGCCTCTTTCTCAACAAATAGGATATAGGATTGCAAAGACATTCTTGACAATACTTGGTAAAACCGGTTTCTTGAAACCTCGATTTAATTTAAGTTACTAGTTATTTTTTGTTACAATAATTCACTTATCACTAAGTTAGTCTTACAACTAAATCCGACTGACATTATAATTGGGAAATATTGAAATTAGGAAATAGTTAATTAAAGCTAGAAAAATATTATATAAAACTAATTGTGTTCCTAGCCTAATCGATGAATTTTTAACGTCTCTGGGGTTGTTCAGAAACTTGAAAAAGTGGGAGACAGAAAGTAGCATGACGATTTAAGATTTCTAAAGAAAATGGGGGTTTTGGGGGTTCATAGTTGGTGATTGGTCAACGATTCTCGATTTTGTAAAGTAAGTAAAGTAAGAAATCGTTAGGGTTATAGTAGTTATAGCATAAGACGAGAAAAAGGATGCATAAGTTGATCTATACTAGAATCCGAATTTTTGTAGAGAAGTGCGTTTAAAGTCAATGAAGATTTCATCATTTTCTAAAAATTATAAATTGTTTTTGTACACGCATTTACGCATTTTACAAAAACTAAAAAAAAAGACTTTCACATAATCATCATAACTTTTTAACTTCATAGTTCCCATTTTACATTTTTTTTGGCATGTACATAGAACTTTTTACTGATAAAGAAAAGCATCTGGAAGAAGCTAACAACCGTAACTACTAGTCCAACTTGTAATATATAATTTATGTAATTATTTCAATAATAAAGTAGACGATTCCAATATTTCTCTCACTATTAAATGCCAATGTTCTTTTATATAATAGTTACCTACCCCCTAAGTGCTCACCTACTTAAGCACCAAATTTTTCGCTTCCTGCATTTCCACCAATTGAGTGTCATATACGAGGAAAAAACTTGTTACACTTTGGGGATATAACAATTTTATCTTCCTAAGCTTAAAGTCGAACACGCGTAAGATTATTTATCTACTCAGAAGGTAGTACTGAGCATTCCTTTAATTTGTTGTTTTTATTTTGTAATAAAATAAGAAATTTGTTTTTTTGTAATTTTTTAATAAACAAGACAAAAGTTTTGAAAGATAGTGTTCCTAAACTAAATCGAAATGGATTAATGCTTTGCTAAATAAAGGATTTGCAGTTTTCGCTGTGAAAGCTCCATCTCTTTCGAGTACCACATTCTTGACAACTTTTAGTACCAAAGTTTTACAATGTCAATCCGAAATCTGGTTCTGTTATTCGCGGCGTTTGCTATAAAATCGGTACACACATATTGTGACTATTTTATAAGTCTATATTTTAATAGATTGTCTCGTATCTTGATTTGGCAGTCACAATTTTGATAGAGTCTTACTAGAAAATATATATCCTAAAAGTTAAGAAATCATTTTGGGCAGGAAAGGCTCAATATTAAAAAAAAAAATTAGTTTTGCAGCTAAAGTAAACCCACTAGGTAAAGAGCGTCATAAGTGCTGCATATAAAAGATGATTATTGTAATAAAAATTTATACAGCCCTTAAAAAATCACCCTCTACCAGCTTTTGGCTTCTTTAACTTTGGAAATAAAAGCTACTACTGCTCAGCTTCGAGCACCTTGTAGCGAAGCTTATTTTTACGAAAAAATTCTAGAACTACTTAGGGATGATTATTGGCCTATATATAAATTAAAATTTCTTCAAAAAATAAATTATATCAATTGAGTGATATACTCAAATAAGTATTTCATATTTATTGCCTATTTTTATTTGGTTTTTGTCATCAAATTATGTAATAAAAATTATCCAGCATTTACCAGCTTTTGGCTTCTTTAACTTTCGAAATAAAAGCTGCTACTACTCAGCTTCGAGCACCTTGTAGCGAAGATTTCCGATTACGTGGAGCAAACTTTTTATATTATAGAGAGATGTATAGTTAAAGTTAATCCTCATTTATGAAGTTTTTGTACACAGAAATATTCTTCCGAATGCCGACTTTAGAAGTTTCAATAAAAATATATTTTTTCAAATAGACAATAAAAATTATAGAAGCTGCACTGATTATGCGCGTTACTTACTACTTTTGAATAAATGAAAATCTTATAATTTAAATAAACTTTTTTTATATTAAATATTTATGCCGAAATTATTTATTATTACTAGAAGAACTCTGATTTAAAATTGCTCATTAATTTTTAACAATTTTCTTATATAGGATGTAGTAAAAAGAAATCCATTGTTGGCGACAGCACAGTTCCGACTTAAAAGCTTTTCCGTATAAGAGCAGATAATTCCCTGTCAATTCTTCCAAATACACAGCAAAGCCTTGCTGGCAGTCAATTCTGGCTTGGCCACCGTTTTCGCCGGCTCACCATGTTTTGGCCTCGACCGTTTCCGCTTGACGTTGTGGTAAGTGATCCACTTACCACCGTCAATGACCAACCACTTCATCCGAAAGTCGGTCCATGAGGTTTTTTGCGTTAACTCGTGTCGCACCCATATATCTAGCCTTATTCAAATGGTTCAAAACTGTTTTTTTTTTGTGCTTTCCTTAGACTTCTGGAGCAATCGAGACAGTGATCCATGATTTCATCAATATTTTCGACAATTGGCCTTCCAAGTGGTGCATCTTTGACAACGAAATTACCAGAATGATCAATTCCGTTCCGAAACCAAAATTGCGTACGATATTTGCATCAGAATCTTCTAAAATTAAATTCACATTTTCGGCCGCCTGGCTTGCCTTTTCGCCCTTATCGCAGAAACAACTGTCCGAAAAGCTTTTTTAGTACGAAATGTCTTTCTAACGCCATCGCTCGGAACCCGATATTACTTATACAGCGCTAGACACAGATAAATAACGTCATCTATTGGAAAAATAATGCAGTTCTTTTTACTACATCAAATATTAATATTTAACTAAATTATGCATAAATGCACATACCTACTTCTTTAATATATCGATATTATAATAATAATATAATCTTTAATATTCCCAGTAAGCGACTGTAGGGCTAACATTCTAGAGTGTTTTATTCCATTTTAGTATATGGATACCACTTCTGTTTGTTCTCAGATGCACCATTCAATGGATCAACTGGATATGCTGGATCCGACGGGCTCAATGACAACGCTAGCCCCCATATCAGAATCACCCTTAACGCCAACGCATCAACACCTGCACGGTTCCTATCATAGTATGAATCACATGATGAGTCATCACCATCCGGGCACGTTAAGTGGCCATACGGGGGGTAAGTAAGCCTTACTCAATGTACATCACATATATACATGGAATGAGAGAGAGAGCTGTTTGTAGTAACATGAAATATTTGCCACTGTAGGACATCATGGACACTCAGCGGTACATCATCCTGTCATAACAGCGGCTGTTGCCGCAGCTGGCCTGCATCCGGACACCGATACAGATCCACGCGAACTGGAAGCGTTTGCGGAGCGCTTTAAGCAGCGGCGCATTAAACTAGGTAAAATAGAGTCCCTGAATCTCCATATCCAACAAAAAAAAAAAAAAAAAAAAAAAAGAACACCAGCAAATTGGTTAGCCCCCCACACATCCAAAACGAAATTGTTGCCTGCCATGTTAGGCCATGCCTGTTCGTAATGTCGTGGGCTGCCATCGAATGTCGAATGTTTTTTGCAAATATTTCTTTCAGGTGTAACACAAGCCGATGTGGGCAAGGCACTGGCCAATCTCAAGTTACCTGGCGTGGGAGCGCTGTCGCAAAGCACAATCTGCCGCTTTGAGAGTCTAACGCTGTCGCACAATAATATGATCGCATTGAAGCCCATTTTGCAAGCGTGGCTGGAGGAGGCTGAGGCGCAAGCGAAGAACAAACGTAGGGATCCCGATGCGCCCAGCGTGCTGCCGGCAGGCGAAAAGAAAAGGTAGAAAATGTTTCAATTACATTTAGTTTTACGCAGCATAGGAGCTTATGAGTCGATAGACATTAGGACAACAGCATAGGGTCTGGTGTTTTTTAAAGTAATCTATATCGAGTCTTTTTTCAAGAAAAAGGACTTCCATTGCGGCTCCTGAAAAGCGCTCCCTGGAAGCCTACTTTGCCGTCCAGCCAAGACCATCGGGAGAGAAAATCGCTGCCATTGCCGAAAAGCTGGATTTGAAGAAAAACGTGGTACGCGTCTGGTTCTGCAATCAACGGCAAAAACAAAAACGTATGAAATTTGCTGCACAACAACACTGACAATCAAATAATACAGCCACACAATTAGGTATAGTTAGTAGTGTTACACCAATGACTGGACACGGGTCAACAGGATTCGGATACTGATAGTCGTTTATGACGGCAGCAGCAGCGGCGGCGGCGACGGCAGCAGCGGCAGCGGCGGTGGCAGCAACAGCAACAAATACAACAGCAGCAACAACACAACAAGCGACAATGGCTACAATGGCAACCAGCTCCGCATCCGCATCCGGTCCAGGCGCAGCAGCAGCAGCAGCAGCAGCAATGACACTACCACTAATGGGCGACTATTATCTATAGTGATATAATCTCTGTGGGTTGTTCGACTTCAATTTATGCCACTTACCGGATTTGGACAAGGACAACAGCAGCCACCAACAACAACAACAACAGCAACAACAAAAGACATTTCCTTTACAGCAACTTAACCGCTCTAACTCGCTCACCCACTCACTCCCACACACACCTATACTGACATAACGACTCACACACTCACACACTCACACACACACACACACACACACACACACTTGCCAAATCATGCAAAATGAGCTAAACTAATTTAATTGTACTAACTAAAGTATAAAAACTAAAACCCAATAACATTACAAATATAAAAAAAAAAAATAAAAATAAAAACACAAAAAGGATATAAACAAAAGAGAAAACCTTAAAACAAATAAGAGATACTTCAAGAATTTTTTTAGGAAAGATTTAATGAAACCATGGACCAACATATCAAATGCAATAATTTATTCAATATAAGAAAAACAAGGTGCGTATAACTTAGCTTAAACTTAATATTCAATAACGACTTTGGCATACCCTCTAATGTCATTCTATATGTATTTCTCTATTGCAACAACAATGCGCCGTTGATCCTAACTAACAAGCGAAAAAATTCTTAAATAGTATGCGAGTGAACTTTTTTACCCGATTTCCACAAATTTAAAAGTTTAAAGGGAAAGAGTATAGAAAGTTTGCAAATTTCAAACGTTGTATTAGTACAGGAGCACAACGATAGGCTGACTTAAAACTGTAGAAGTGATAGATAGAAATAAATTATTGTATTTATATTATTGTTAATTTTGTTTTTATATTTTTAATTATTTAGTGGAACAACAATGCGTACTTGAGCTTAATTTACTATAAAATAATTTAAAAAATAAAAGAACAAGCAAAAATATAGTTTATCGTCGGTACTGGCTGGGTGAACCGCTTTGCGCCAACTCCCATCAAAGCTTGCCCAAAGGTAAAGATTTTCAAAGCCAAAATAAAAAAGTTTGCAAAATTTAAAAATTTTTTTAGAAAAAGAGCCAAAATATAACCATTGAACCAAAGAAAGATTATGAAAGCAGAATTGGTCAATGATGCTCTTAGGGGCTGGTCAAGATGGCTTAGAATTGAAGAAGTGGTAGTTTGATTTATTGAAGCGTTTGGAGAACAGCAACTTACAATGGTTATTGTCTAGCAATGATATAACTAACAAATAAAAATATGCTCTTATATAATAATTATAACTTAATCCGGATCCGGGTAAAAACTGTAGGTCGCTGTTCTCTTCGAAACATCTTCGTCTTTCGAGCGGTGACCGCATAGTTAAGGAGAATACATTTTTTAATTTATTTTTAAGCAGCTATAATCCTCCCAACGATACATGTAACGTATATCTTACAAATGACATATGGTGCCTGGCTGGACCCCTAAGCACTTCAACGTATTTGTAGGAAAATTAATTTAAAAAAATAAGGGTACCCATTTCCTTTAATTTTTCATTTTTTCTGAATAATCTGCACAATGTTATCTCGCATCCTTTTGTATATTAAAGCTATAACGATTCTAATAAAAACTTCTTCAACATAATTTAGAAATCACGCAACTATAGCGCAATGGAAAGCAATTCTCTTTTAAAAAATCCTTATGAAACATTTTGGCATTTTATTGTTTTGCATCTTGTTTTAGGATTCCTTACTCTTTAGAGACTTTCACCTTGGAACGCATCCAGAATGCGTTTGACAAACTTAACTTCAAGTTTCACTGCTTCATACAATTCTGGAATATTGCTGCTGTGTTTGGAGCCCTCAGGAGCAACACTATCAGCAATTGAGTCAGTACAAAAACCATTTTTAATTTATTCTCTAGGAGGTTGAAGTTGGGCTGCCAGCATCTGACAGGCGTTCTATTCTTGTAGACTTCGTCTTGTATATTTAATTACTTGACTTGATAAAGCCGACCTAAGTAACTCTCGCCAGGCGCCCCAGCTTTGCATGCGCCTTCTCCAATAGGTCACTCCAAGTAGAGATAGTTCATCTAGGAATTTTATAAAATTATCTTTCGTAAATGATCGTATTTCTGCACAAGTTTTTACAAATTTTCTTTGTCATTCCATCTAGAGTAACTTATAATTTTCGAACATAAGATCACCATTGAACTAAAATAGGATTATAATGTGAAATTGGTCAATGTTGTTCATAAAGGCTGGTCAAGATGACTTAAAATTCAAAAAGAGATAGATTGAATGGATGCTGCAAAAGAGAGAAAATTAAGAACGCTATTTAAACATCCTACCGACACATGTTCCTTATATCATACATGCAACACATGGTGCCTGGCCAGACCCCTATGTACTTCAATGCAATTCTATGAAAGTTTTCATACCTGTTACCTTGCTGAAATGTTTTCTTAATTATTAACTATTTTTGATTAAAAAAAAATGACAAAAATGCATAATTTTAATAACAGATCTAAATTTTCTTACCGATAAGCATGCCCCAATTGCTAACTAAGATTATCGTGTATTTTGGTATAAGGAGCTCTACGTCGTGTGTACAAATTGGACACATCTAGAAATCCCACATTAAGCATTTCCAAGTCACTTCTTGGTGAGAGAGCATCAATTGCATAAATTATTTTGTTCTACGAGTTATTGTACGCCTTGACGAAGTTGCTTACTCTAAAACTTTTACCATATACTTATACTTTCAAAACAAACTAGAATAGATAGTACTTTCTATGGATATTTGCTGAATATAATTATTCTTTCCGCTTATAAATTTTTACACATACACCCCCAATCATCAACATTTTGAATACACTGTAGATGAACCTGCTACTGGTATTGGACTGATCAACAGTCGTAAAGCAATATCAAAAGTAGAATTCGCATGATTGCTTTCTGGCTTGGAACGAGCTTTCGCGTATGTGTGAAAGCACAAAGCTCTCTATATGTGCAAGCACAAAAGAAAATTTCGCTCGCTCAAGGGCTGCCCATAGCTCCTTCAAATATTAAAAATGATTTTCTCAAACTTATACTAAAATTTCACCTGTTGGGAGTTGAGTTAGCGCACAGAAACGCTGACAGATAATTGGAATAAATTAGTTTGCAAAAAATCTTTACTAAAAGTAGCTTAACGTTTTTGCAAACATTTTTCAGAAATATTTCATTTTCTCAAAAAAAATACAGAAAAATTTTAGTTACTAATTTTAAGCTTTCTGTACACCTCTTACTTCAAATCTTTGGACAACAAGTGAGTTCTTTGACAAAGTTCATCGAATAGTAGAACAGAAGTTTCGTTTTTCAAAGCAGCATCAATCAGATATGGGCATTATCAATGTATGAAAATTATGCGTTGTGTTTCGTTCGAGTTAAAGCTATTTTATTGATAGTTCGTCATACAGTATATTTCAAAAGCAAGACTACATCTATTATTTCCTCTGATTTTTAAGCGTTAACATATTTAAGACAAATAATAATCATTTTATTGCATTTTATAATACATTTATTTCATTTTTACTTTTAATAAAAAAAAGTATAATTTTAAGATTTACGATGCACACACACAACATGCATGTATCCAAATTTTTAGGCCAGCAGCACATTTCAGAAATATTTGGCGATTGATTTTCTTTGGGTGCCATTGTGGTCTCCATTAGTGGATATTTCAACAATACAACTCTTGTCCACAGTAAGCTGTGCAGCCTTGCAGGAGTAAACATGTATTGAAGTCAATATAATTTGGCTCAGCCACATGTATGTAAAATGACTAACTTTGATCAATAAAGACGCCTCGATCGGCAGCTACTTTTTTTTTTTTGGTAGACTTGACAGAAATTTCCTAAATAAATTTATATAAATTACGCACTTATTGTGCAACAACTTAAATACTTCTGAGAGAGCCACGCTTTGATATAATTTTGTTTTTCATATCATCAACCCGCAAATCCAGTTCTGTCAAATCATACAATAGTTGATGATTCATCAGATAATACATTACATTCTTTGTGAAGTAAGATATATATGCACTAAATTGTTCTAAGGTTAATACCATCACTAGAGTTATTTTCACAAAAATTTTCAACTTATATTCTTACTTTCAAGGCAATTTAGAACAACATCAACAAAAAGCCCACAGCGCTTAGACAGCGCACGCGAAACTATAAAAGAAAAATATTCTATAGACATCTGCTCAACGCTATTATTTAGCATATTTCTTACGTTTCATTCAATAAGTTTTATGTTCAACTTTGCAATTAATATTGTTCTTTCTACATTTATAATATGCAAATATGTATTATGACAAGATCTATAATGCCTTTTGATATTTCTGCGAAGATATTCCAACCAACTTCGGCACTTAAAAACATTTTAAACATTTTCGAATTTGAAGTTGACAATACTTTGTTCGACCTTCTTTAAGTATTATACTTTTACATTTCTTTTTTTTTCACGCGCTTACAATTCGTATGCAATTATGGTTCATTCTAAGACGAATCTTTTTAGTTTGTTCATTCTTATAAGAATATCTGTCATCAGATTTGCGAGTACCCCTAATATTCCGTTCATAAACCAAACATAAAGCATGCAACCCCAGCATGAAGTCCGAATAACGCCTGATCAATTGTCGTTATACAAAGCCAAGAGCTTACTGGCTGGAAACGAGCTTTATCGTAGCTGTAAAAACGCAAAAGCTCTCTATATGTGTAGTTGCGAAAGCACAAAAGCCTTTTTCACACGCGAGCCCAAGGGCTGCACATAGCTTTCGATTCCGAGTTTTGGGAAAATGCAAGTGCTGACAACGAACAACGATGGCTTAACACTTTCAAGCATTGTTTTTGCAATATTCTTGAAATCTGTAAATTAAACTATAACAATTACGCCTTAAAAATTTATAAACGTAATCGTAATGTTTTCTTATATTTTGCAGATTTAAAATGAAAACAAAAAAAAAATTGAAAAAATTAAAATACTTCAACAGGGCTACCGCTCTGACACTGTAAATATGAGTTAATGTGTAAACTGTGGATGGAGGCGCACAGCAAATTGTTGGACGAATCAACAGATCGCACCACAGATACACCCAGCCCATACACAAGCGACCAAAGATTTCGAAAAAAAAAACATAAGCAAAATCGAAAATTTTTGCTTCAAGTGATCCGATAATAAGAATTGCGCTCTAAAAACTAAAACTAAGCTTAACTGGGTAACTTATTTTCAAACTAAAGCAACACACACCCACTCACACACACACACACACACCCACACACACACTCAGACACACTCATAGACAGCATATGCATTAGCTTAACTATGTATATAGAGCTCCAATTGTATATAAGCAAAGCATACATAATGTCATACATAATGCAATGCTGCAGTTTTAGTTCAAAAAAAAAAAAAGAACCGACACTAATAGATGCCCTAACAAGCGGTTTATAGGCAAACCTACCAGATTAAAACCGTCAAAGCAACCCAAACCGTACAGTTCCAGCGGTCTTGATGCTTCCTTCAAATACGAATTTGGTTTTGATGAGCTCCAAACACCCGTGACACACGACAGCCTACCCTCTCCAAAATCTGAAGTACCGCACACACACACACACATACACAGAGAGCAGTGTTTAACTACAAAAAAAAGCAAAAGTTAAATAACACTAAAAAAAAAACTTAAGCAAATAATCCCTTTTTTTTGTGTAATTTTAAGTAAATTAATGCAAAAAATTTAATGTTAGCAACAACTGGAGATATTGCAACGAATTTAAACTGTTGCCAAACTAAACTAAAACAAAATAAATATAAATTGATTACAAATAAAAACTATAAAATTATATATATATATATATAAAGAATTTTAAAACTATAGTCATTTTTTTTGTTTTTTTTTTTATAATTTAGCACATTTACTAGATTTAACTAGAGTTGTACATATAAATGATAGTAAGAAAGCTAATTATATACATATATATATATGTATGTGCATGTATATAAATTGAATTGAATGCGCAAAAAAAAATTTATAATTAAAATGCAAAAAAAAAACATAAAATTAAAAATAATTTAGTTTTGTATTGAATGAGGCCGAAAATTTTAAAACAAGCGAACAAATATTAGCAGTGTTAAATTTAAAACAAAACCAAATAAGCAAGATAATAAACAAAAACCCCAACATTTTTTCTAGCGCAGCATAACAATAAATATTTATAAAAATAAAAAATAAAACATTAAACTACATTTAAATTTAATTTTAGTAGTTACTAGTAACATGATATTGTAGCAAGAAAATCAATTGATAAGCGCAGCGGGCGACAAGTAAATAAAATGCGGCAAAATATAAAAACAAACTTAAAACTTAAATATTTAAATATTAAAATATATATATATAAATATGCATATTTGTGTATATATATATTTTAAATTTATGCAGCATACGTGAAAGATGTATGAGAGTATGAAAATGCTAAAGTTAAGGCTCTGCAGGCTCTCGCCTTGACGACCCTACTAACCAAAATGGTTTCAACCGGCGGCTTTTCTCTTAACATTTAGCAATTTATTGAATTTATATTTTCTTTCTGAACTTATTTGTTTACTCTTAAATTCAATTTAAAATTGTTAGACCACCTTGTAGCGCCCCTTGTTAAATACATGATGCGCAGAGCTCAGCTTGAGCAGCTCCTCCTTGATGAGACGCGTTATTTCACGTTTCGCCTTTTGCACGGCCAACTCACTGCAGCTCTCAATGGCCAAGTACAGTTTACGCTCACCCTCAGGTGGATTTTTGCCTTGCGGCACATATGTGCCACGCACGGTTAGGCCCGCCTCCGAGTACTCGGAGATTTGTGCCAGCGCCTCCTTGGAGGTAACCTTCCAGCGTGCTTGCTGTGGAAAATCATTGATTTCCAGCTCCTCTTCGTATTTTGTAAACGAATTGTTAGTATTGCCAATCAGTGTGCCCAAACCATCCTCATCCTCTTTGGGCTGATAGTTGAGCTTATTATTCAGCTTGGCCGCCAGCTGCTCGACCACGGTACGTGCTGTCAGCATGGGTTGTGTGCTGCTCGCATTATGTGTACTCTTTATTATGGTCTCTGCACCCATCTGCGCCACTTTAGCATCCAAATTTTTAGTACTGTTTATTTTCAAAGCCAGCCGCTTGGCCAGCTCCAGTTTGTCCGATCCCATGGCAGCTGCAGACTGTTGCACCTGCACGCTTTGTGTGGCTGCTGTAGGTGCTGTGGTTGTAGCAGCAGCCACCAATAAATTGACTGCAGTAGCTGCAGCGGCTGTATGTGCAGCAGCTGTTATTCCAGCAGCAGCAGCGCTGGCTGCCAACGAGGTGTCCTTTACCGTGCGTTTGGCGGCAAACAGTTGCTCTATTTGCTGATCTATATCCTGCTCAATGTCTTCATCATCATCGGAATCGGCCAAACCCAAGGCGGCCTTTTGCAGTTTTTTGCTTTCCTTCACGGCATTAAACTCCTGCTCATCAAACTTGTAACCACGTCCACTAAAACCACCACCGGTATGCACTGTCTTGCCCTCGGTCTCTTGGGCTGTTTTGTAGTCCGTCCACAAGGTTTGAAGCTCAGTAGGCACTGCTGTGCCGGAAAGTTCCATGGCGCGTATAATATCACCCGCATAACGCGCCTGTTCATGCGTAATAAAAGTGTAGGCGCTACCCTTATTGCCAGCTCGTCCTGTGCGCCCGCATCTGCAAGACAGTTGTATGTAGTACATATTAAATCTTTAAAGCTAAATCAGAATAAATACAATTTAAAAGAATACAGTCAATGCGCCAAGGTATTCCGTAAAAACTTGCATCAAGCCTTCTTGAAAATGCTTGCAACATTCCAACAACAATCCTTGCAGGCATTTGTGCCTGTGACCACTAATAGCTATAATACAATCACACAATCTAGCCTGACTTAACGAATTTTACCTGTGCACATAGTCCTCATAGTGATTGGGTACATCGTAGTTGACAACCAGTATTAGATCTTTTACGTCCAAACCACGCGCTGCAACCGATGTGGCAATAAGCAGACGCACCTTGCCCGACTTAAAATCTATTATTGTTGAATCACGATCAAACTGATCAATGCCACCGTGCAGGCTCATGCAGGGATAAGAGGCTTTCATCAGGTCCCGCAACAGTATATCCGCATTCTCTTGTTTGTCCACAAATACAATTATGCTACCCTTCTCCTGATACACGCCCAACAGTTCCAGCAACTTAAAGAATTTGGCCTCATCCGTAAGTATAATCGCGTGCTGTTCCACATCTTTGCAAACAACAGAGCGGCCGCCAACAATAACTTCAATGGGTTTTTTTAATATTCGACGAGCCAGTGCCTCCATTTGTCGCGGAAAAGTGGCACTAAACATAACAGTCTGGCGATCAGGACGCACATTATCAATAATGCGCATAACCTGCGGCTCGAAGCCCATGTCAAACATACGATCGGCCTCGTCCAGCACAATATAAGTGACACGGCGCAGATTTGTAACCCGTCCGGAGTTGGCAGCCAGCATATCAATCATGCGACCCGGTGTGCAGACAATGATCTCGGAGCCACGCTTCAGTTCGGCAATTTGCTCAGAAATTCCAGTGCCACCATAAACGCAGACAGGACGTAGACCAAGAGACTTGCTAAACTTGCGTATATCCTTGCCAATTTGCATGCAAAGCTCACGCGTTGGTGCCATGATAACAGCTATCGCGCCGTCGCCGTCCTCAAGTGGTGGCTGGTCCAGAATGTGCCTAAACATTGGTAAAATAAATGCCAAGGTCTTGCCACTGCCAGTTTTAGCAATACCTATCAGATCTCGACCAGACATGATGGCTGGTATGGCCTGACACTGTATGGGCGTGGGTTTCTCGAAACCCAGTTTGCGCAGCACGTCCATTTCCTTTTTACTAACGCCGCACTGCGCCCAGGTCTGTGAAAAAAGCAAGTAATCGCGTTAAAGCTGTAAGCTGGATTAAATGATATTTGCAATATTTGCACCACTACAGAAAAATATAAATAGACTATGAACCACACAGGATTGTTGTGTTGTTAGCCTGTGCAGTACAACATACCTTTATGGGCTTAGGACAACCCTTTCCTTTGACATGCACACCCTCTAATTCACTGCGATAGCGTTCCACCTCAGCCGCTGTCATGCGCGCCAACTCGGGAACTTCAACATAAAAGTTTTTACGATAGGGCGCATAACTGACGGACGAGTGATCTATTTTAGCCAACTCCTTGCGATGCTTCATTGCTAGATTAACGGCTGTATCGCGTATATCCTCGAGCTCATCCTCACTAGAGTACTCAAGGCTATCCATGTTCTGTTCAATAAGCTCACCCTTTTTAATTGTATTGGTTTTCTTTTTGGCAATGCCTGTGAGTATGACAACGCCTTGGTTCTTCTTGGGCGGGTTAACAAAATGATTAACACGTCGCATCTCCTTATTCACCTCTTGCATATAAGCATCCAATGGGTCAATATCATCGGCTGGCTCTTCTGCTGGTACCTCTATCGGCGCTGCTGCTGCTGCTTCTGCTGGCTCTTTAACTACTTCTGCTACTGCTGGCGGCGATGGCGTTTCCTCTACTTTTATTACCTCCGGTTTAGGCGACGTTTCAGTTTTACTTTCAGGCAAAGCAACTGCACGTGCTGTCGTTGTCTGACTGCTCTCCGTAGTAGTGTCCGTCAACATATTAACCGGCTTGACGCTAAACACTTTGCTAAATGTAGCACGTTTTATGGGCGTATAATTGCTCTCAACCAAATCGACATCGTCGAAGCGTTTCTTTATGGTATGAAATTTGGAAGGCGGTGAATCGGGTTCCTTTTTAGACTCAGCGGGTGACAGATTACTTTCATTATCTTCAGACTCATCTTCCAGACTCCATTTTTTCGCTGTTTTTACTACCGCCGGTGCTGCTGGCTTGGCATCCCGCTTAACAGCCTCTTGCTCTTTAAGCTTGCGTTCGGCACGCCAACGCTCAATGCGCTCACGACGCTTTATCATTTCCTGCTCCAAACGACGCTGCTGCTCTTCTTTATCCAGTTCTTCCTCATCCGAGGAACTGGAACTAGCATCGGGCACGACAATGGGTGCAATTGCAGTCCGTCTTGCTTCAATTTCATGTTTGCGTTCTCGTTCACGCTCACGCACACGCTCCATTTCACGCTCACGTTCACGCTCCCGTTCGCGATCGCGCTCACGCTCCTTTTCACGCTCACGCTCGCGTTCACGCTGTCGCTCGCGTTCTCTATCAACTTGGCGTTCTCTATCACGATCGCGCTCCTTTTCCTTAACGCGTTCACGCTCCAAATAGCGCCTAAGGGAATAAAAGGTTTATAACAATTTGCTGTGTTTACCAAGTCAACTTACTTTTCTTTATCGTAGTCCTTGGAGTGCGAACGTTTGTGACGTTTTTCATCGCGTCTACGTTCTTTATCTTTGCTCGACTCCTTATTACGCTTGCGATCCTCACGTGTACCACCACCACCACCACCATTACCACGCGCACTCAATCCACTAGATCCATTACGTGAGGATTTACTTGGCTCGTAATCATTGTGACGCTTATCACGCACTCTGTCCCTATCACGATCACGTTCCCGTTCACGTTCACGCCTACTCCATATTATAATTGTTAACAAATAGTACAAATTCAAACAAAAACTTGGACTTACCCAGAACCCTTAGACATTGCGGCAGTCAACCCAACAATGTTTTGCTGGAAATGCCGGTACTTTGCACAAGCGTTAGTTTCAGCAGCGTCTTCTAAACGCTAAATATTTGTTTTTGTAATTAAGTCGATAATAAACAGTATGTTTTACTTTGCTTTATTGTAATTAAACGTTTTTATTGCAATTAATTCAGTTTTCCTGTGAAAATCTATTAAAATCGTTTAATCGTTTGGCAGCCCAAGGCAGTTATCGATACATCCGGCACAGTGTTGTTAGGTACGCAAGCAATCGCTGCTATCGATTAAAGCAGCTGTTTTGACAAGATGTCAACTACTCAAGGCATTTCTCGATAGGTTTGGCACAGAGTTGTAAGTTGATCAAGCAATCGTTGCTATCGTTTGAAGCAGCTGTTCTGACAAGCGTGCGTTTGGGGAAATATTGTTGCACGTGCGGCACGTTTAGCTGCTTTTGAAGCAACAAATAATCGAATAAAAACTCGAAATAAGCCGCAAGCATGTGGCCCGACATAGAAATAATTGTGGGCACCTATGAGCATTACATTTTGGGTTACCATCTGATACAGCAAGGCGAAGATGATGGAATACTTAAGCAAACATTTGCCGACAAATCTCATGATGGGCCCATTAAATGTCTAGCTGTTGCCGGCAAATTGGTAGCCAGCGGTGGCAATGATGATCGCATCTATATTTATAATATGAATCTGCGTAAAATGGACAATATATTGATGGTGCATTCAAGCACAATTAATGCTTTGACATTTTCGCCGGATCAAACACATATGCTGTCCGGTAGCAGCGACGGGCATCTTGTTGCTGTAAAGCTTCAAAACTGGACCCCTGAGGGCGACTGGATTAAATCGCATAACGGCGCTGCTATAACACATATTGCTTGTCATCCCAGCGCCAAACTGGCATTTACCTTGGGCGCTGATAATTGCTTGAATACCTGGAATTTGGTAACCGGACGCGTGGTGCATAGAAATAAATTGCAAACTTGTGATTTGCGCGCGCCTTTTGATAATCTAAGCATTTCTCCAACTGGTGAATATTTTAGCGTGTCTGGTCAGTGTTCTTTAGGTTTTTGGAAGGTAAATGGCGCCAAACCCCATAGTTTTAGCAAGCCCAAATCAAAGCCTGTTTGCTTGGTCTGGTTGGACGATCATACTTGTCTCGTTGGCCTTGAAAGTGGCTCCATCCTGTGGTTCAACATGGATGACGATCCAGCAATTATTGTAAGTCTGCTTGCAGTTTCTTAAAACAGCAGCTGCGTTAATTTGCATTTGTCTAATTTTCTTTTTTCCTCCCAAATAGCCCGAGCCAATTGAGGCGCATGGGGCACGCGTCAAATCCTTGGTTGTCTTTAAAGAATTTCTAGTCTCCATCTGCAGGTAAGTTAAATGCTTTACTAAGCTGTAATATTTATGAAACTTGGTTAAATTCCCGTACAGCTCCGGCGAAATGCGCGTTTGGCGCTGCAATATCGAAGAGAAAAAACTTGGTCTGCTTACTTCCACTAACATAGGTTGTCGCCCTACCTGCATGGGCGTCTTAGATTTGTCACATCCCGGCATCCTGCGTCCAACTCAAGTTGACAACAGCGAGTTTCAGATAAAAGTGCCTATTGCTAGGCCAATATTAACAACAGCACCTAAACCACGCGGCTATGTGAGTGTTGAAGTCGATAATTCTAAATCGGAAGGTGAATCAGATTCAGGATCAGCATCTGATGATAATGGTAACGATTCAGCTTCATCAAAATCCAGCAGCTCGGAAGATGAAGATGAGCCTGCTAACGGAGAGCAAACAGCTTTAAAGGAATCTTCAGATAGCGATCAGAGTAGCGAAGACGAATTAAATAGTGGCAACGAACTCAGCGTCGATAGCGTTGCCGATTTTACTGGGTCCAATAGCAGTGACGATGATGATACCGCAAGCGATTCCGAAACGGAAAATCAGTGCCCCAAGCGTAAACCAACTAATAACGAGCCGTCACCGACTCCGCTCAAACGTAAAAAGAAATGAATGTTGCCAATACTTTGATTAATATTCAAGAATTCACAAAATTGTTATAATTTCCCGCAACTATTAAGATTGTTTAGACGTAATACTATTTATAAATGATTGCAACTATATTACCATTTGTACTAAGTTGAGTTTTGTAATAACTAAATTGCATATATTGTTTAGCTCCCAGAAACGGAACCCGTTATGCTTGAGCTTAAATTGGGATAACGTAGGGAAGGATTTTGTCAATCTTTGCTGTTGTAGACAAGTGAATTCTAAAGCTGCGCAACAAAATGTTTATATTCTCCTCATAATCCATGTGCCTATTCTAATTGAATGTCCAGGGTGAATTGTAATTATCATCATTTGTGAGTGTTACAATTATATGTAAGATGTTTGGCAAAGTTGGAACTAACGATTAACAAGATTCAACTTTCCATCCTGCACACGGAATCAGAAATACGCAAGTGTAAATTGTAGTAAGTGTCCGAGCTACACGAATCAGATTCACAAATAATGAATCAGGGCATCCAACACGTGCAAGTGTTGTAAAGAAATTGCTGGACTCTTGCACAGTAGCAATCATCGATCCATAAACATGAATCAACATTCCAACTTTCATTGTCGAAATTGTTGTGTGCTTGTGTCGCGGGCATAGGATGCAAATGAGTGCAGCCAACACAAGTGTCATCAAAAAAATGCTGGACGCTGCGCTTAAATCGTAGCGAGTTATTCGTCGTCACGTTGCATACACCTATGTGTCCAGGGCTTGGGTGCATTCAGTTTGTCCAAATGTGCCCTATTTTGGAATTCATAAAGGCGCGGATGATGTATATAGCTGGCACAGGAGTAGCACCAAACAGCAAAATCTCGTAGGCTTATAGCAAGCGAATGATTGTGGTTACGATAATGCTGCTCCATATGATTATTAATATAGCGACTACAAGCTACGACCGGACAGCTCAGACAACGCCAGTTCTCCGCCGCGGAAACACAAGTCTTGCAAGCTTGGTTGGTACTTATTGCTGTTGATGGGGAATACAAAAAATAGATTCGAATTAGGCACCTGGGTATCGTTAGAAAAGAAACGAGAACCAGAAGTAACTAGCTTTTAGCAAAGATGCCAATAAGCATAAGTAAGCAGCAAGTCGAAAAGTAGTAATAAAAGGCCTAAGACGAGCGCACAAGGAGCACATTTTTGCTTACAATATTGCCTCAACAGTTCCGGTTGCAAATGCAAATGGCAAAGATTTATTGTTGCTCGAGCGTCAGCTCACAAAACAGAAAAGGACGCATGGGGGAGAGAGATAGACACACATATATATAATAAAATAATAATTGGTATGGCATGATCTATGCTTTGCATAGATATGAACTATAACTGGGACTGGACTTGCATTGTCAGCGCTTTAACCTTGGCTTTGGACTTGCTGCCGTTGCGTAGGTCTGCTCCACAATTGGCCTGATCACCGCTGGGACTGCCCGCCACGACCTGAGCATCGTCAGTGGATATATTCAACTGCTGCACGTTAGCAGCAGTAAAATCCTCGTTCGCAAACTGCGGCAATTTACGGCAGAATGCCAAGGATTCCCAATAGGCAACACTGTGGCGTCTTCAAGCAGCTTGTGTCGGCTTCAGTCGGTGCACGGTTTACGGTAACATGTACCCACACCACAGGGTACAGGATCGCCAAGCAGCGTCTTGGTGCACATGGTCATGGCATAGGATATGGAGTTGAGATTTGATGTAAATTTCATTGATTTTATATGAGCAATTGCTCGACAAGCTCTATTGTTGATCCGCTGGCCAATAGTGACAGCTCAAATGTGGACTGAAATATGCAAAATTAAAAAAGATTAGTTGAAGCAGAATTTATGAATTGTACACACTCGTACTCACCGGATGTATATAAATGGAGTCATAACAGGAGCTTAGTGCTTCCACGGCAGCCTCATTGTACTCTTCCAAAATATGATTGCCCATTTGGTATGCGAGCACGACGATTTGCCTCTAAAAGAGCCTGATACGATTGGCGACCATTGTCACCACAACCATTGTTATTGTTCATCATGGTACGAGGTTGAATTGAATGCCCTATGCAGCGACTGATCCAATAAACGTAAAAAGTAGTTCAATTATTTGGCCGCATCATACAATACACAATATATTCATATGCTTGTTGTCATACTTGGCCATAGATTAGGTTTAGGATAGAATGGACTGTGAAATATCCTCGTTGAAAGTGAGATATTCAAAGGCACATTCGAGCTAATTTATGGTATATATCCGAAAATCAGCGAATTGCAACTTATGCGCTTACATACTGAATGCAAATATTTGTTGATTTTGATAAATTGAAGAACTGCCAACCTCGCATTTAAAGGCTTTTCTTAATACATATTGGTGCCCTGCTCTACCAACCTACGAAAGATTGACATGAAGTAGGCTATGAATTTCCCGTCAAATCTAAACTGTTCAGTTTTAAAAATCATTCGACTCGATAAAGTCAGATTCCGGCCTTCAAACATATAATTGTCATGTAAGTAGTTTTATCATTATAATTGTTTTGTTGCTTGCGTTTCTGTGTATTTGGAATAATTTTTAAAAGCTTTGAAATCTTTATATTTTTTATAACAATTATTATGTGTTATATTTGTTTGATATGGTGCAGACGCTAGGTAAATTGAGAAACTGCCCTACTCTACCTTAAAGGCTTTTCTCAATTTATATTGGTCTCTTGCTCGACCAACTGACGAAAGTTAATATCTTGTAATATTGTAGATATTCAGAGATACAGAGGTAGGCTATGCATATCTTGTTAAATTTTCAATTCTAAACTGTTCAGTTTTAAAAATCATTCGACTCGATAAAGTCACATTCCGGCCATCAAACTTATATTTGTCATGTAAGTAATTTTATAATTTTAATTAACTTGTTACTTGCGTTTCTGTGTATTTTGGGTAATTTTTAAAAGAAGCTTTGAAATCTACCTATTTCTTATAGGAACTATGCAGTTTTATATATATATTTTTGATATGGTGCAGACGACAGATAAATTGAGAAACTGCCCTCCTCTCCTTTAAATGCTTTTCTCAATTTATATTGGTCTCCTGCTCGACCAACTGACGAAAAATTATATCTTGTAATATTGTAGATATTCAGGGAACCAGAAATTAACATAAAGCAGGCTATGAATTTCCTGTACAAGTTTACAAATCTAAAATGTTCAGTTTTAAAAATCGTTCGATTCTATAAAGTCGCATTCCGGCCATCAAACATATAATTGTCATGTAAGTAATTTTAAAATTATAGTTGATTTGTTTCTTGCGTTTTGGGGTAATTTTAAAAAGAACCTTGAATATTGTTACTACAATAACTATCCAAATTAATATTTTTTTTATTTGGTGCAGAGGATTAGATAAATTGAGCAGCTTCGCACAGGCTTTTCTTAATTTAAACTGGTCCCCTCGACCAACCGACGAAAGATTATATTTTGTAATTTTCATGCATGTAGTTTTAATTGATTTCTACTTGCTATCTTTGACATCTAATCGTTTGTACGAGAGAGCTTGAGTATATTGACTTCTCCAGTCTTAATTTTTCATCTATCCAGCAAAACGATGATTTCTTGAGGCCTTTTATGGTACAACAATTTTGTGCATTCAGTATATTACAGCAAAAGTTGCAATCCGCTGGTTTTCGTATATATAACCTAAATTATCTCGAATTTCCTTCGCATTTTCCACTTTCATCGAGTATATTTTATAGTCAGGTTATGCTTCCCTTACTACACCCATTCTGTTACCCTATTCTACACCCTCTCTATGGTATATTGAATGCTGTGGCGGAAATTAGTTTGAATAATTGTGCAATACTTTTTACGTTTATTGTAACAGTTGCTGCAAAGGGCAGTAAATTCAAGCCCGTACCACGATGAACAACAACAACGGTTGCGTAGGCCAAAGGATTCAGCTTATAGAGGCAAAACGCCGTGCTCGCATGCTAAAAATGCAATCAAATTTTGGAAGTGTACAGGAATCCGTCACGGATATTTTTCAGACAGTAAGAAAACTCCTATATACGTTAAATTGGTAGAGACTAATTTGAAAATCCTTTGCAGGCAATGAATGCCAAGAGCATGTTGCGCAAACCCACGGGATTAATATATGATGAATCGATGAGCCAGCATTGCTGTCTATGGGATCAACTGCATCCGGAGTGTCCGGAACGTTTTTCGTGCGTGCTAGAACGGTGAGTTCTTTTGGCAGTCAATAGTTAAGTGGAGAGTTTCAACCTTTTGTGCTTTTACAGCTGCCATGAACTTCAGCTAATCGAGCGCTGTGAAATTCTATCACCACGTTATGCTACAAAAACCGAGATTCTGACACTGCACACGCCGGAGCAATATGACCGCTTGCAGCGAACAGATGGCGAGCAAGATGAGGCTGCTATGGAAGAACTAAGCTCGCATTACGATTCCATTTACTTGCATTCGGTTAGTACGACATTATGCCAAAAGACAAGAGACATCCGTGTTTCCGTACGGTTATTCATAAATTCTGCTTCCACTAATCTTTTATAATTTTCCGTTTTTCAGTCCACATTTGAGCTGTCACTATTGGCCAGCGGATCAACAATAGAGCTTGTCGAGCAATTGCTTACATCAAATATACAAAATGGCATGGCCATCATACGACCGCCGGGTCATCATGCCATGAAGGCGGAATTTAATGGTTACTGCTTTTTCAACAATGTGGCACTGGCAGCACAGCATGCACTCGATGCCCACAATCTACAACGTATTTTAATAATTGACTTCGACATACACCATGGCCAGGGCACACAGCAGTTCTTCTACAATAATTCCAGGTGAACCAAATGAGCACTCTTTTTCTTCGATCTGATTTAAGCCAATGTTTGAATTACAGGGTGCTCTACTTTTCCATACATCGTTTTGAGTATGGCAGTTTCTGGCCCAATTTACCAGAGTCGGATTTTCATGCTATTGGTAGTGGTCGAGGAACTGGTTACAATTTCAATGTGCCGCTCAATGCCAAGGGCATGGGTAATGGCGATTATCTGTCCATTTTTCAACAGCTGCTTTTGCCTGTGGCGCTGGAGTATCAACCAGAGTTGATTATTGTTTCGGCCGGCTATGATGCTGCACTTGGCTGTCCCGAGGGTGAAATGCAGGTAACACCAGCCTGTTATCCACATTTATTGAATCCACTTCTGCGTTTGGCCGAATCACGTGTGGCTGTTGTGCTGGAGGGTGGCTACTGTTTGGACTCTTTGGCTGAGGGTGCTGCATTAACGCTGCGCGCGTTGTTGGGCGATCCGTGTCCACCTTTGGTTGAGCGACTACAGCCACCTTGTCCCGAAGTGCGCGAAGCTATACTGAACTGCATCTTTGCGCATCGGCCCTATTGGCGCTGCTTGCAGCTGCAACAAACCTATACCATGGAGGAGCTTAACAATGTGCAGCCAGAGCCCGGTGCAACGCCACTGCATCGTGTGCAACGTTGTTGGATTGGTGGTCCGCCGCTGCCTGATCGTTTTCCCACTCGCGATACTGCACCCAAAATACCCGCCGAGGTGACTGCGCAAAATCTGGAGCATTTGCGCATACTGCGTGCCGAAACAAAGCTTTCCGTGCCAACAATTAGGCTTTGTTATGCTTATGAGACACAAATGTTGGAGCACTGCAATTTACACAATCCGAATCATCCGGAGCAGCCACTACGAATACGCCGCATCTATGAAATGCACGATGAGTACCAGCTGTTGTCGCGCATGAAATATGTGGCAAGCAGAGCGGCTACCACGGATGAGATTTGTTTGGCACATACACGTGCACATGTAAACTTTGTGCGTGATTTGGCAGGCCGTGAGAATGGGGAACTGCAGCAGCTGGGCTCCAAATACAACTCGGTATACTTTCATCCGAGCACATTCGACTGTGCCACAATAGCCGCGGGTGCAGTGCTGCAAGTAGTTGACACAGTACTGAAAGGAGATGCACGTAGTGGCGTGTGCATTGTGCGACCGCCAGGACACCATGCGGAATCCGATCAGCCACATGGCTTTTGTATATTTAATAATATAGCTATAGCAGCACAATATGCTATAAGAGATTATGGTTTGCAGCGTGTGCTTATTGTAGACTGGGATGTACATCATGGCAATGGAACACAACACATATTTGAATCCAATCCAAAGGTTTTATACATCAGCGTACATCGCTATGACAATGGAACATTCTTCCCCAAAGGACCAGATGGCAATCATGATGTCGTGGGAAAAAGAGCGGGACGAGGCTTCAATGTGAACATACCCTGGAACACGGTAAAATAAGTGTGGGGTCATTTTCTAGCCAACTCTTATACGTGTTGCTTTCATTTGCAGAAGGGTATGGGTGACTTTGAATATGCTTTAGCTTTCCAAACATTGATTATGCCCATTGCCTATGAGTATGATCCACAGCTGGTGCTCGTGTCGGCAGGTTTTGATGCAGCCATAGGAGATCCACTGGGCGGCTGCAAGATTACACCCGAGGGTTACGGTCTGTTCACACATTGGCTAAGCGCTTTGGCTGGCGGGCGCGTAATTGTCTGCCTTGAAGGCGGCTACAACGTCAATTCCATATCTTATGCCATGACCATGTGCACCAAGACGCTGCTTGGCGATCCTGTACCCACACCACAAGTTAATGTTACCGTAAACCGTGCACCGACTGAAGCCTACACAAGCTGCTTGGAGACGCTACAGTGTTGCCTAGAGTCGCAGCGCTTGTATTGGGAATCCTTGGCATTCTGCCGTAAATTGCCGCAGTTTGCGAACGAGGATTCTTCTGCTGCTAACGTGCAGCAGTTGAATATATCCACTGACGATGCTCAGGTCGTGGCTGGCGGTCCCAGCGGCGATCATGCCAACCTACGTAACGGCAGCAAGTCCAAAGCCAAGGTAAAAGCGCTGACAAATGCAAAGCATAGATCATATCATACTAATCCTTATTATAAATATGTATGTTTATCTCTTCCCCTTCCCGTCCTTTTCTGTTGCGTGAGCAGACGCTCGAGCAGCAAGAAATCTATGCCGTTTGTCTGCTTAAGACTTGCCCGCATTTGACGCTATTGCAACCGGAACTCTTGAGGCAATATTGTAAGCAAAAATGTTCTCGTTTCTTTTCTAACGACACCCAGGTGCCTAATTCTAATCTATTTTTTGTATTCCCCATCGACAGCAATAAGTACCAACCAAGCTTGCAAGACTTGTGTTTCCGCGGCGGAGAACTGGCGTTGTCTGAGCTGTCCGGTCGTAGCTTGTAGTCGCTATATTAATAATCATATGGAACAGCATTATCGTAACCACAATCATCCGCTTGCTATAAGCCTACGAGATTTTGCTGTCTGGTGCTACTCCTGTGCCAGCTATATACATCATCCGCGCCTTTATGAATTCCAAAATATGGCACATTTGGACAAACTGAATGCACCCATGCCCTGGACACATAGATGTATGCAACGTGACGACGGATGTTATAGCATTGCAGCGGATGGTGGCGAACTAAGTCGCTACGAATTTAGCGCTGCGTCCAGCAATTTCTTCGTACACCTGGAGGACTAACTCACTTGAGTTGACTGACCTCAATTATTTGTTAATCCTAGTTACCACTCATTATTTGTACATTCTATACCACACACTGACAACAATTTAAACTTTCTAGTTCTTTCTGATCCCACGTTTGATATTGAAATTGAAAGTAGGAACGTCGATTCATATTTTTGTTTAGTTTATGGATCGATGATTCCCACTTTGCCAGCGTCCAGCTATATCTTTATACACATGATATACAATGCACTAGTAGTATTCCTTGATCATCTATTTGTGCATCTGATTCGTACAATTCGGAACGTCCGATCTTGTTTCTTGATCGATGGTCCCAGCTTTGCCAAACATCTTACATATAATTGTAACACTCATAAATGACGCTGATATATATCAAATAAAATTATTAATGTTAACTAATTACCTTGATCATTCAATTGGAATGGGCACATGGATTATGATGAAGCACATAACGCTCTTCCCAAGAATCGCGAAGAGAGCACTATCTAATTATACCGAAAAACATAGGATTGTTGGATAGGTGAGAGTGTAGAGTAGGTGAAAGGGACAATTTAGGGGATGGTTGATACTGTCTGTTCGCCCAGGGGGGGATTGGCAAATAAGTAGAGTATCAGTTTACCAAAGTATGTGTTAGGGCGGGAGTTCTTTTTGTTTCAATTATCCGTTTGGAAGGATGAGTAGGATACCGCAAGCGCAGCAGCTGCATGAGAAAGCTCTACTTGAGAGAGTGACTGTTGACGCTAGAATGAAATCTGGCGCAGTAGCAGATAGCGACAGGATATACGTAGGATTTGTAAAAGTGGGCGCATTATGCCAAATCATCCCTTTGGTTAAGCTCTAGATCGGAGCATTGCTGTTGGATACATTAAGCTTTGAATGCGCTTTAGGACAACAATGATAAATGGTATTTTTCCGGAAATGTTGCGAATTTGGTTTATCATGCAGATGTGTTGCAGCTAACTCCATTTTGGGTATTGGAGACTTGTCAAAGGAAACTCTTTCCATGTCGCGTTGGACAGCAGGATCGAACAAATTCGAGGGCGTGAACTAATGAGATCTGCAATATAAGATTCGTTCGCATTAAATGCGGTGCCTGAAGCAAGCAGTCTTACCAAATAAATTCAGCTTCTCCAATATAATACAGCTGGTTGCTTGGAGCATCACTTTCGGATTGAGAAATAACCTATTTGCAGCTGTCACACACTGTCATATCATTCTGAGATTTGTATCGCTAAAGAATACACTGCTTATCAGGGTCAGTCATACGGACAAAAGGTGGATTAGTGAGGATCCTGATGTGGGTTGATGCGGCAAGAAATATTTTGGAGAATCAAGTTTTATCTCAAGAGTGTTTAGGCGATGTAGGCGATCATATGAGTTGCTTAGGGAATCGAAAGTGGTTTATGCTACTCGCATAAGGCGTCCACGTGCTAGATAAATGGCTACAAAGACGATTCCTTAGCGCCTGCGACCAATGTCAAGTTGTTACGTTTTGAGCCTGGCACGCTACCACTAACGATCCAGACGAGCTTAGTTTCTCAAGTAATGGCAGTGGTTAAGAATATTTTTTACTAGGTTGAACTGTGTGCGACCAGCTTGAGTCAAAGTGGTGGGCGTCATACGGTTCACTTCAACATCGACTGCATGCAGAGAAAGTGCTGAGTCCGGCTCAAGAAGCTCGAAGATCAGACTTAAACAACTCTGCATGCTTTGTTCTTTTCAAGTCACATTATTGCAACTCTGATTTTATTATAAGTAGGTGGAGGCAGATCCACCTTGTCGCCGATTTGTAGTACTGCAAATTATTCCTACATAATCTCAGTGCATCTGTAACCAGATTTCGTCAGACAGTCAACTGTCTGTTGTAACGGATGCCAAAATAGCAACCCATTTGAGTGGAAGTTTGTTCAAGGAATATCAAAAGCATTACTCTCTGTTCAAATGAATATATAGTTCGATAAAATTTGTGTTCATGGAATATCTAAAAGTCTTAAGTTTTAATCTTGAATCCTTCGTTTTGTATTCGTTTTTATATCTTAAGCATACAATTAGTTGATAACATTAATAACAATTTTTTTTATTTGTAATTAATTATAACTTATTTGATTTATACAATAAACGGCGTTTGTGAGTGTTGACAACTATTTAATATGTGTGGCAACGATCCATAACGATCCATCAACTAAACATCAGACTGATTATCTAGTATAAACAACGAAGATCCTACGATCTTTCCAATCCTTTTAATTGTCCAAAAAATAATGTAAAAACTTAAGGTAAATGCGTTCCATCAGTGGCCAGAGATGCTCAAGTAGGAACTGTAGTATGTGTCTGAGTGGCGGGCATAGGATGCACAAATAGTTCGTGAGGGCATCTAGCACGCGCAACAGCAAATGTCACTTATTGTGTTCCAGATGTACGAAGAAATTGCTGGACGCTGTGCTAAATTCGTTGCAAGTGACTTCGCCACCATCCGCTGCAATGCTATAACATCCGTCGTCACGTTGCAGACATCTATGTGTCCAGGGCATGGGTGCATTCAGTTTGTCCAAATGTGCCATATTTTGGAATTCATAAAGGCGCGGATGATGTATATAGCTGGCACAGGAGTAGCACCAGACAGCAAAATCTCGTAGGCTTATAGCAAGCGGATGATTGTGGTTACGATAATGCTGTTCCATATGATTATTAATATAGCGACTACAAGCTACGACCGGACAGCTCAGACAACGCCAGTTCTCCGCCATGGATACACAAGTCATGCAAGCTTGGTTGGTACTTATTGCTGTTGGTGGGAAATACAAAAAAAATTGTATTAGTTTTTTGAAGAGTCGAAGCAGTACTTAGGAATAGTAAGCAAACAAATAAGAACCCAAAGTAACTAGCTTCTAGCAAGGATGCATGTATATAACAAGGATGAGTATGAACATGACAACAAATTAAATACACACACACACACATATATAAAGCACCAATAAAACAAAGCAAGAAGCATACGAAGAAAGCAAATAAGCGGCAGGACAAAAAAAAAAAAGATGCTCAAAAAGGAGCGCACATGGAGCACATTTTTGCTTACAATATTGCCTCAACAGTTCCGGTTGCAATAGCGTCAAATGCGGGCAAGTCTTAAGCAGACAAATGGTAAACATTTCTTGCTGCTCGAGCGCCTGCACACGAAACAAAAAGGGACGCATGGGGGAGAGAGATACACATATATATTCAATAAGGATTAGTATGGTATGATCTAAGCTTTGCACTGCACTCGCATTACCTCCTTCTGTACGGCCAGCGGCCACTCTGTCAGCGTTTTTACCTTGACTTTGGGCTTGCTGCCGTTGGGCCGATCCGTGCCACAGTCGGGTTGATCGCCGCTGGGACCGCCCGCCGCGCCCTGCGCATCGTCATTTGAAATATTCAACTGCTGCAAGGTAGCAGCAAGAAAATCCTCGTTGTTATTTTCGCTCACAAATTGCGGCAATTTGCGGCAGAATGCCAAGGACTCCCAATACAAGCGCTGCGTCTCTAGGCAACACTGTAGCGTCTCCAAGCAGCTTGTGTAGGCTACAGTTGGTGCACGTTGTACGGTAACATTGAATTGTGGCGTGGGTATAGGATCGCCAAGCAGCGTCTTGGTGCACATGGTCATGGCATAAGATATGGAATTGACATTGTAGCCGCCTTCAAGGCAGACAATTATGCGCCCGCCAGCCAAAGCGCTTAGCCAATGTGTGAACAGACCGTAACCCTCGGGTGTAACCTTGCAGCCGCCCAGTGGATCTCCTATGGCTGCATCAAAACCTGCCGACACGAGCACCAGCTGTGGATCATACTCATAGGCAATGGGCATAATCAATTGTTGGAAAGCTAAAGCGTATTCCAAGTCACCCATACCCTTCTGCAAATGAAAGCAACACGTATAAGAGTTGGCTAGAAAATGACCCCACACTTATTTGACCGTGTTCCAGGGTATGTTCACATTGAAGCCTCGTCCCGCTCTTTTTCCCACGACATCATGATTGCCATCTGGTCCTTTGGGGAAGAATGTTCCATTGTCATAGCGATGTACGCTGATGTATAAAACCTTTGGATTGGATTCAAATATGTGTTGTGTTCCATTGCCATGATGTACATCCCAGTCTACAATAAGCACACGCTGCAAACCATAATCTCTTATAGCATATTGTGCCGCTATAGCTATATTATTAAATATACAAAAGCCATGTGGCTGATCGGATTCCGCATGGTGTCCTGGCGGTCGCACAATGCACACGCCACTACGTGCATCTCCTTTCAGTACTGTGTCAACTACTTGCAGCACTGCACCCGCGGCTAATGTGGCACAGTCAAACGTGCTCGGATGAAAGTATACCGAGTTGTATTTGGAGCCCAGCTGTTGCAGTTCCCCATTCTCACGGCCTGCCAAACGACGCACAAAGTTTAAATGTGCACGCGTATGTGCCAAGCAAATCTCATCCGTGGTGGCCGCTCTGCTTGCCACATGCTTCATGCGCGACAGCAGCTGGTACTCATCGTGCATTTGATAAATGCGGCGTATTCGCTGTGGTTGCTCTGGATGATCGGCATCGTGTAAATTGCAGTGCTCCAACATTTGTGTCTCATAGGCATAACAAAGCCTAATTGTTGGCACGGAAAGCTTTGTTTCGGCACGCAGTATGCGCAAATGCTCCAGATTTTGCGCAGTCACTTCGGCGGGTATTTTGGGTGCAGTATCGCGAGTGGGAAAACGATCAGGCAGCGGCGGACCACCAATCCAACAACGTTGCACACGATGCAGTGGCGTTGCACCGGGCTCTGGCTGCACATTGTTAAGCTCCTCCATGGTGTACGTTTGTTGCAGCTGCAAGCAGCGCCAATAGGGCCGATGCGCAAAGATGCAGTTCAGTATAGCTTCGCGCACTTCGGGACAAGGTGGCTGTAGTCGCTCAACCAAAGGTGGACATGGATCACCCAACAACGCGCGCAGCGTTAATGCAGCACCCTCAGCCAAAGAGTCCAAACAGTAGCCACCCTCCAGCACAACGGCCACACGTGATTCGGCCAAACGCAGAAGTGGATTCAATAAATGTGGATAACAGGCTGGTGTTACCTGCATTTCACCCTCGGGACAGCCAAGTGCAGCATCATAGCCAGCCGAAACAATAATCAACTCTGGTTGATACTCCAGCGCCACAGGCAAAAGCAGCTGTTGAAAAATGGACAGATAATCGCCATTACCCATGCCCTTGGCATTGAGCGGCACATTGAAATTGTAACCAGTTCCTCGACCACTACCAATAGCATGAAAATCCGACTCTGGTAAATTGGGCCAGAAACTGCCATACTCAAAACGATGTATGGAAAAGTAGAGCACCCTGTAATTAAAACATTTACGTCAACAATATTATAAATCAACAAAGTCTTATCACCACTCAGCCAAGACGATAAGAGTGCTCATTTGGTTCACCTGGGATTATTGTAGAAGAACCGCTGTGTGCCCTGGCCATGGTGTATGTCGAAGTCAATTATTAAAATACGTTGTAGATTGTGGGCATCGAGTGCATGCTGTGCTGCCAGTGCCACATTGTTGAAAAAGCAGTAACCATTAAATTCCGCCTTCATGGCATGATGACCCGGCGGTCGTATGATGGCCATGCCATTTTGTATATTTGATGTAAGCAATTGCTCGACAAGCTCTATTGTTGATCCGCTGGCCAATAGTGACAGCTCAAATGTGGACTGAAATATGCAAAATTGTTATAGATTAGTTGAAGCAGAATTTATGAATTGTACACACTCGTACTCACCGGATGTATATAAATGGAGTCGTAACAGGAGCTTAGTTCTTCCATGGCAGCCTCATTTTGAACACCAGCTGTTCGCTGCAAGCGTTCATAGTGCTCTGCCGTGTGCAGTGTCAGAATTTCAGATTGGGTCGCCGTGCGTGGTGATATCACTTGACAGCGCTCGGTTAGCTGCAGTTCACGGCAACTGTAACAGCACAAATGATTCGAACTTTCCACTTAACTATTAACTGTGCCATCCACTCACCGTTCCAGCACGCGCGTAAAACGTTCCGGACACTCCGGATGCAGTTGATCCCATAGACAGCAGTGCTGGCTCATCGATTCATCATATATTAATCCCGTGGGTTTGCGCTTCATGCTCTTGGCATTCATTGCCTGCAACGAATTTCAAATTAGATTTTCCCAACTTCACATTGAAATGCATTTATTTACGTTCTGAAAAATATCCGTAACAGATTCCTGCATTGTTCCAAAGTTTGATTGCATTTTTAGCATGCGAGCACGACGTTTTGCCTCTAGCAGAGCTGGACTCGGTTTGCGCAAATCGCCGCTGCAACCGCTGCTATTATTGCTGTACGGGCCGCCGTTGCCGCTACCGCCACCGTTGCCGGCACCACCGCTGCTGCCACCGTTTGTCGCTGCCGCGCCGGATGACGACTTTGATTTGAGCATTGCGCGAGTTTGAATTTTAGCGTTCTGTGCGCCTCGCCGTGTTACAATGGGGGAGCTCTACAAGTGTTTTTTTTTTTAAGAGATACAATAAATATGGAGAAGTCAATAAAATCTTGATAATTTAATTTATTGCAACTGTTTCAATAATTACGGCCGTATAGTATATATGTTTGCGAACTATCATTATTGCGCTGCTTGGCTATAGATAGGGCATATTTGTACAAAGAGAATGCGTCTACTTAGAGTAGAACAAGCCGGCTATAGAATACTGCCAAAGAAGAGTGTACATTGCCAAAAATCAGCGATTTTTAGCATATTTAATTTATTATAATCCCTAGATGGTGGGCAGGGGGCTGGTCCTCCAAGGTAATATAAATTTTAGAAAAAGCAAGTACAATTTATATGTCACGTGTGCTTAGGGTACAAAGTTCTGACGCAATGCCAGGCACAATGCTCAATTCTCTCACAGGTATTTGATTAATTGCCGCTCTTGCGCTCATTTGTGCACTTGCTGACTGCATTTCTTACTCATGCAATGAAATGTTTCATTTTATACGTCTTACCCATCAGTGTTTTTTAGTTTTAAAATAATTATATGAATTAAAGTGCAATTTTATATAATTTTTATTGATTATTCCTAAACAATATAGTGAGAATCACACAACTTTCATAAGTTTTGGCGTTTACGAGAGCCCAAGATACGAACTTCAGTATCTAAAATCGTTAAGAACAATTGAAAATGAATACAGTACTCAATATTTTATACTTAAAGGTTTGGTTCAAGGTAGTCTGCCAGATAAAATTCTATACGCATTTTTGGATTCCACAAGACAAATTCCGTTCCCAGGTGGCGCCTATTGCTTCTGTACTATAGAGCTATGAGTGAGGTTTTGTGCTATACTCTATTAACATATTAAAGCTTTACTCTAAAAATGTTTAAATCTACCAATTTAATTTTGGTATACCTTTCGAGGTATAGGTGGTTCTACACAACTAATTTTGCATAATAATGATATTCTCCAAGCGCAATGTAAAAATTCGGCTGCCGTGGTTCCATATACAAAAATTATAGATCTATGAGTTTTTAATTTTTTTTTTTTTTGACGAAAGAGGTTTTCTAAAATAAAATAAGTCTGATTTCTTTGGCATCAGAAGAAATCATATCTGCAAGCTAGATATTGCAGATCTAAACGTTCGTATGACACAGCTGAAGAAATAACGATTTACCTAATTTTTTATCCAAACACTCTCAACGAAGGTAATCTAGATCTTTTTAACTATGCTAACTTGCAATATTATGAATCGATTATTTTCAAGGTCTATCATATGGTATAGGTGGACTAGGCTTTTCCCCAGATAAGCTGACAATATTTATAAGAACTATATGATGTCTTCTTTTAGTTGTTACATTGCTCTGAAAGTTTATTGTTGAACCGATTCTTCTATCAACCTGTCCTACATTTGTCGTCATTATACCTTGAAAGTGATTTGAACGGAATATTATAAAATAATGGCATTTTTTGAATATATGTTACAGTCATTTTCATGAAATTTGACAAAGCACTTAAAAGCGCCAAAATACGTTCAAAGTATATCTTCGAAAAAAAAAAAAATCGAAATACAAGCAATTTAGTTTTTGCAAAAATCAGCAGATTTGATTTTTTTTTTTTGCTCTATTTTTACCTGCCCATAATTCGACGAAATGGTAAAGAAATATACATAAGTTCGTTAAATATTTGACAAATTTATCATTTTGTAATTTTAGAAAACACATCAACGAAAAAAAAAAAACACTAAAAATCGCTCTCTGAAGGCGAGAAAGCGCTCTCGTGCAGTGGTCAAAAGTAACATTACATATGGAATTTTGGAAAAAATATGAATAATCTGGTGCCTATGTAAATATTAGTCACTTTTATATCTGAACTTATTTCTTTATTTTTAATATATATGAATACAACTAAGTTCAGCTGACCTAAAGATTAAACAAGTTAAACATTCTAAAATTATGAAGTAATAAATGATAACGAGTGATGGGTGAATTTTTTATTGATATGCACCTTCTCACATCTGGGGCAAGCTAGGAACTTGGATTTACAATGTAAAAGATGAAAACAGAAAGTAGCATATAAATTAAAAAATTGTTCCCAAATAGGGCATCCAGAGAACAACGTTGAACAAGTTGGGTATTTATAGTTCATTATCGGTCAAAGAAGCTCGATTTGGGGAATCAAGATGAGATAAGCTAGATAAAGATATTAATTGGATAGACCATTCAAAAGAGACGAAAAGGTTTGTGTAACGCATAATTAGATCTACAAAAAGTTAATGTTAGAGGTCGAAAATTACGAGTTACTCTCGAAAGAATGATGAAAGAAATTTAGTTAAGGAGTGTTTAGAGTCAATGAGACCGAGTAAAAGCCTATGTAAAAATAGCAAGCCTTGGCATGTTCTACGATCACTTAGAGAAAAAAATTTTATAAGGCGAAGTCTGCATGTATGCAGATGGCAAACGAATGTTGTGATCCCAGTTTGATCCCCGAATAGCAAATATTAAAAATTGTTTTTGAACGGACTCAATCAACTCTTGATAGTGTTGGTATTGAGGGTTCCAAATGCAAATCAAACTATTATGAAAAAGTGGCTGAACCGAAATTTATTTCAGTTCAGAAATGTAATACACTAAATCACATAAATCAAACGTTAGAGATAAGCGAAAACATTTTTCAACATTATAATATTAATATTACCTAAAAAAATGGACTTTGCCTTAAAAAATTTATTTAAACTGTAATTATCATGAACAATTAAATAAATAAGATTTCATATTAAGTGGCTTAAGATGATAGAGAGAACTTTTCAAAAGGCACAGGCACATTTGAGGTTTTCTTAATATCGAAAAATTTTACGTCTGGTTTTAGATACTATATTTTCCCATAGATTGCTAGGAAATTTACATAAAAAAAAGAATATTTAAGGTATTGTGGTTAAATGCTGTTCACTCTGATTGCAAGCTCAAAAGTATGCCATTTAATTCACAATGATATCGGCAGTAACTTGTGGGTTCCTGTGTTCCTGTGTTCTATTGAAGCCAAGTCGCTTTATACGTCTTCGAATACTCTACGATATGTTACAAAGAGCATATGTAATTCGTCGAAGAGCCCCAAAGTTACCTAAAGTAAAGTAATGTCTATGTAGACATACCTATGACCTATGAACGATTAGAATTCAAAGACAACAAGAGCTTGCTGTCTGATGGGATGCAAATGCGTTTGATATAGGGAATATATTAGATATAGCTGCCCTGTATCAAAAAGTTTTGGATGAATAATTCGTCTGTTTATAAAGTTATTATAAACAAATTCGGCACCCAAGAGTCTTTTGTTTTTGTATTTTCAAGTACTATGCACAAATATGATCGAAAACGCTTAAGAACACATATGCTCCCTCCCATAGGGTAAATCGGTAAATAATGCTACTTTGACACTTATTGCAATGCATTTTGTTTGTTTTTTAAATTTTGCCTGGAAAATTCGGCTTATAAAAGTATTGAGTCTACACTATGCCTGCTTTCATTGGATAAATCAAGAAAGATATCTCATGTTTTTGTTATATTTCAATAATTTTTGAATAAATTCTGATAAAATTTCCTACGCTATTGGTTTTTAATATTTTCTGATACTGTACCAAGCTTGATTAAGATCGGTAGACTTTATTGTATTGGAAAAATCGTAACAAATACGGTATTTGTTGGTTATAAGTGCTTAAACAATAACTGATTTTTTCGCAAAAAAGTGGTTCAAGGTATACCAACATCGCGCGCCCAATTTGTAAAAAAGGCAATTTTGGATAAGAAAGAAAAGATAAGAAAAAAATGCTAAAGTTAGAACAGGTTGACTAGAGAAGTCGGATGAATGTCTGAATATAAGAAATAATATATCTCATAATAAAAAAATAATAAGCTAATTTTATAAAAATAATGCCAAAAAAAAACGAATGCTCCACATCGTGAAGAATGGAGAAGATTTCGAGAGGAGGTTAAGATTCAACTAGGATCGTCGCGATACTAATAATGATGATGATTATTAAAAAAATAATATAATAGAGAAGAAGTTGGACAAGCAAATATTGCATTGAGCAGTGCAGTCAGCAAAAGCGCAAATGAGAGAGAGAGAGAGAGAGAGAGTAGACTCAGCTGACTGGATTTTGTGCCGTAAGCGAGCTGATAAATAGTGCATCTGCCCACCACTGATTTGAAGGATCATCTAGTAAGTCCTAAACAATAAAGGCGATGGCTTCTCTACTTAAGTTTGCAAACTTTTGGATATTTATCTTCTGGGGCAAAAGAAAGGGTTTCAGGTTATTGACTCAGAAAGATATACCCTGACGTTCAGAACTTGGGTTTTGCACAATCTTAAATTCAAAAAATATTGTAGTTTCCGGTGCTTTTCACCAATCTCTACATTTTTTTCGTTATGCGGTTTTTGCATCCGATTGAAAAGTAGCTTTTAAGATACGACGTCTGAGCTAAATTTGACGCTTTTTAATTTTTGATAGTCTCCATGCACTGCTACAAGTTAAATCAACTTGATCATATATAATGGGTCTCCCAATAGGTTATGGGTTAGTTGGTGATCCTCGGTAGCATAGTGGCTACCACTGCTCGCCTCTAAACCCGAAACTCCGACGCCATTTACCTAGTACTGCTGAAGTAACTCTGTAATAATTAAAAACATCGCCGTTCGGATTCGGTTAAAAAATGCATATCCCTGTTCTCTTCGAAAAGCTATTAAAAGAGATATATCCATGCTCCGCCTTTAAAGTTATGCAGAATAAATTTATTTATTTTAATAGGCTGTCCCAATCTATTTAGGAGCATATATTAGAGATCTAAAAAAAAAAACACATAGAATTATCATAAAACTTAGTTTCTATTAAATAGCAAATCAATTGAAAATATCACGAGAAAAAAAGTTGTTTCTAGTTATATCATCATCACTGCCTGACCGCAGCTCATGCTAAAAAGCTAGGCATCATTGCTAGTGATGCAGGAAATGCATGGAACCAGATGTTAAGGAAACTCTGGAACATCTTATATGTCACTGTCCTGCACTCTACTCCCTCAGAATCAAATACCTGGAAAAGCCCTGGATTGCCTCTCTGCAAGAGGCAGCTGATAGGGCACCTCATAGGCTGCTTGCATTCGCCAAGCATACTCGCTTAACGGACGACCAAAGTGCCTAGGGCACCAGTGGAGCCCCACCCGGTAACGCTAAGGATCATTCTGATCTATGTGAGGCCACTTCGGGGGCCAGCCGGAATAACCTAATCTAACCTATATCATTAAGAACCTACATATTTTTATGAGAATCGAAACCTGAACCAAAATGGTAATCGACCATAACTGTGGTCGCTATTGATTACTTGTTGCAATTATTTTGAATATCTTAAATTTTTCTATGCGGAAATATGGTAGCTTTACGTTTCCATGCAAATTTGTATGCCATTGCAAAGAATCTTTTATTGATCTCCCAACTATTAATTTATTTCGTAATTCAACTTATTAGTTTGAATTGGGTCCTCGAATTTGAACTATTGATAAGACTTTTAAAATGTCGGATGTTATTTGGGAAGTAACAATAATTTGATATAATCCTTGACATTCACATATTATGGCGAGTCGTATAAAAAATCGAAATCGGAAAAAGAGCTCAAACTGATAACCAAAGCATAATCTGGATCGATTTTCGAATACAAAAAAAATGTTCAAGAAACAAATTTATTCTCCCCTCATTCATCCAAAGCCGAAGCATGGATATATCTCTATTAATAGCTTTTCGGAGAGAACAAAGGCCTACAGTTTGTAGCCGAGTGCCATGAATAGATTTTCCCAGGTATATAGTGCTCAACTGCACCAGTGCTGCAGAGTGCCGTCGAACTACCGACCTCTAGATTTAGACGCGCAACCGAATCCCACATTTATCGGTCAGGATAAATGTTCTATTCGTGGAAGATGAACTATAGTAAAGTCGGGCACAAATGACTTGGAATAAGTAATAATGCTAAAATAAATAAATAACTTTGTTCAAAGAATTTTTTGCAACGATTTTCCCTATAGAAATATGTTTATATTAACGATTTAACGATTTTGACACAATTTTTGAAAACCTAAAAACTTTTAAGTACCGAATTTGGTGACAATTGTTGGAAAATCAAACAAAAACGCTCAAAAATGCATTTTTGTTTGTTATTAAAGATTTGCTTTATGTTCAAACAATGTTGATTGAATTCAGAGCAGTAATTGGGAATATTTAAACATTTTTTATTAAACGAATTTAGTCAACTATGAAAACAAACGAATTACTACGAAAATTGGGGTTTTCGAATGAATTGCGCCATGATAGCCGATTATAATGAAATTCAACATTTTAATATGAATTTGTTTTGGAATGAGTTTAGCGCAAAAATCAAAATTTTTCGACGGATTTTCTCTGCATTATAATCAAATGATTTTGATCAAATTCAAAGAATTTATTAAAAACAATAAAAACATATACAATATTTCATTTTATCATACAAACTTAATGAAATACTACGAACGAATTTTTTGAACGATATGGCTTGGGAAGTCTACCACATATATAGTAAGCCGATTGAGATTAAATTCAACACAATTTTTCGATATAAGAAAAGGCTTTTATTACTGCGATCTGGTTATGATAATTTAAAAAACTAACGAAATACAACATTTCGACGATTTACTCTATGGAAGCTATGCAATGAAGTCAGCCGACGACTGGAATCAGATGACTTAAATTCTTTCCTGTATTGAAATTGGTAACGCTATCTTCAAGTAAATACAATACATTTTGTAGAACAAAGCCTTTTTGACCGATTTGTCCTAAGTCAGTCTTGATATCGTAATTGGGGGTGTCGAATATCTATATGATCAACTGGATTATTGCTCTAGGTACAGAATTGGCGCAAAGCATTCCAATTGGAGATACGCCCGATATAAAAAAAAAAAACTATATGAAATCCGGACAGTTGGCTTGAGTCAACATTCGTACACTCTCCGATAGTCAAGCAGCACCAAATAGCTATAGCTATAACTCTAAATTAATATATAAATGCCACTGTGAACTCAATGAACTGGCAACCAACAACAGGGGCTCTCTGGTACTGGTGCCAGGGCATGAAGGTCACTCAGGTAATGAGGCTGCGGACGTAAAGGCTTAGTCAGGGAGGTAAGTCCCGTTTGTAGGCCCAAGTGCGATGTTTGGTTACTCCAACAACAGACTCAACACTGACATCAAGAAATGGACAGAAAGCAGGAAGGCACTGCATTGGAATAATCTAGAGGGCCTCAGACATAACAAAAATTTATGTGCATGGATGTGGCCAAGGAAGCTCTATCCTTCAATTAACAGGCCACTTTCCCTGCAACGATCACTTACACAGAATTTGCCTTGTCAGCAACAGGACTTGTAGATTCTGTGAGCAGGATGCCAAACGAATGGAACATCTAATCACTAACTGCCCAGCCCTGGCAAAGCTGCTAGGCAACTACATTCTCAGGTAGAAGTAGCTAATGTACATCCCACAGACTGATCTAGCTCAATTTTTGAGAACATTAAAAGTGAACTAAGAGAAAGAGCGCACAATAGACCCATGGGGGTCGTAGTGCCGAAGGACGGAGGCCCCATACATTACAAAATAAACTCGTCGGACAAACCTGTCTTTTGTTTTGAATCTACAAGTTTAACTTGCACCCCCACCTCCACTTCGTGTTTGATTTTACACGCTTTCCGACTGCTTCAACGACTGATATGCGTATATCAACTTCTCCATGAACTGATTGGTCACACTTTAGCTTACTTTTGGGGGTATACGACTTTTCCTGCTGAATGTTTCATATTCCTCTAGCATAAGCCTATTACACGTGTATAAAAATAAAGTGCAGTCTTTCAAGTTTAAAGGCTCCACATATGGAAAAACGAAACTTTACTTTTTCAAGATTTTGGTATCGTTTCACTTACCAAAAACCTTAAAAACTGAACTAGTTCATTTCAGTTGATTTAATTTCTCACAAAACACAAGTTCATGCATTATCGATAAATGTGCAGCAGTTTATCGAACGCAGCAAGACAGCAAACGATTATTTATGGCTAATGCAGACAGTACGAAATTGTTTTCATATACAATTTCACATAAATACAATATGTATTATTTATGATATATGCCAGCATTTAATTGATAAAACCGACATTCACTTTGGACTTGATTGTGATGAGTAATTAAACAGTTGCCTACGTTTTCGTTGCGGATGATGATGATGATGATGACGATGTTCGTGTTGATGTTGTTGCTGTGTTGTGATTCTAATTGCGGCTTATACGGTACAAAATTAACGTAATTGCAATTAAAGCCACAAATTGAAATAGTTTAAGCCAGTTTGAATAGAAAATTGTTGCCGTTGTGCACAGATTGGCAACGGGAACTATACTGATCTAAGCCAAACTGCAAGATATATTTCATACATTCATTTTCAAGAGGTAGCAGGTGGGCTGCTTACTTATTAAGTACGTGTGGGTGGGCATTAATGGTCTTGCCATGGTTACTTTGCCGCATTTGGCCAGATCCAGCCTAAGCTGTAGTTGTTTTGGTAACAACAACATGGGTCAATAACAACAAGAGACATGAGCGGAGCTAACAAAAATAACAGCAATGGTAAGGGGGGTTCAGTTGTAGTTTAATGTAGTTTTTTTTTTTTTATTCCTTATTATTCCGCTTGGGAACTTAGGGCCTCTACAAGAGCCTTCCATCGAACCCTATTTTGGCGCCGTCTGTTTAGCTCTGTCCCATGTTGTGTTCGCCTGGGTCAGTTCTTGGAGGATGGATCTTCTCCAGGTCGCCTTGGGTCTGCCAATCCGTCTACTGCTTTGTGGATGTCAGCTATCGCTATCTGCAGTTTCTCCATTTCTTCCTCGAGCTGTGCTAATCTTGATGGTTCCTTAAGGGTTCTAACGTTCCATTGTCCTATTCGTGACCGTTTTGAAAATGACTATTGTCGTCATCGAATTTGGAGAGCCGTTTATGTTTAATTCTCTTATGTTGGTTTCTGTAATCTGTTGAGTTTTTTTTTTTTTAAGTTTAATGTAGTACGTTGAAAGAAAATTTAGATGAAATATATCATATAGCTGCTGCATGCATATGTACCGGTTAAAAAAGGCTCAGTTGTTGAAAATTAATTGTAGTTATCTTTATTTTTCAAGATAACGTAATCAATATTGAAACATACATTAAATCAAGTTCACAAACGGCTTGCTGTGTTACATAGCTCCCTATAATGCACATACATCGAAAATTAGATTTCTGCACTAAATTTATTGTATTTCGTTTGTTTTTCAAGCAATTCTAAACAAATTCTGTAGAATTTCGTTCAAAATTATAATGTACCTCTAATAGTCGTAGTTGACTAAATTCGATTTTGCACCAAGTTCTTAGTACACTCAATCCTTTTTCAATCGCGTAAAAATAGTTAGTTTTCCAATATTAACTGACAAATTGGTTCCGAATATCGCGTATAACAAAATGATATTCAAAAACAATTTCAGACTTATGATTCATTCATTCATAACAAAATAAAAAATACAAAACACAATACTTTTATTTATTTAGTCTTTTAAAAGAGAAGAAAATAGAAAATAGGTAAATTTATTGAAAAATCCGTTGAATGCTGTTTAATTACTCTCATTATCAGTAGTGGAAATTACTCTTAGCCGTTTATTTTGAAGACCTGCACTGATATCACTAGAATTTCTATCAGAATCAATGGCAAGAACTATGGATTGTTGCTCTGATTGACTTAGCATCTCCGACTGAGTTTCCACCATAAATTCTAACTAGATTTGCAATAATTGATACACATAGAGTAAAATTGTTTTATTGCGACTTCCCCGTATTATATTCGAAAATTATTACCCTTAAAAGTATGTAAACAATCGAAAAACGGAGAAAAGCATTCGCGTTAAAGTGAAATCGCGTAAAAAAGGACTGAGCGTATTTCTTTTATTTTTTTAGTTAACTTAATTCGTTTAATAAAAGTATTTTAGTATTTCCAATTGCTGCTTTGAATTTCATGCAGCTCCCATTGAGTAAATACGTCACGAAATTCGATTTTAGCACTATTTCGTTGGAATTACATCAAAATCGTACATTTGTTTTCAGAGTTATATCAAATTATTTGGATTTTCAATCAATACGTGGAATTTCTTTGAATTCGAATGTCTAAATCATGCACATCGTACACAATTTCATGATATATAAAGGGTGTTTTTTTAGAGGTGTAGAACTTTAAATTGCAATAAAACAACGATGGATTTTTCGATTAACAAAAATTTATTAATTTTAACAAATAATTTATTATCGAATCTGGACTTTAAATTTTCGTCGATTTTATCCAACATTTGTTGCCGTATAACGGCTATAATACGGCGAATGCTGTCTTCCAAATGGTTAAGTGTTTATGGTTTATCCGCATAGCCCCACAGAAAGAAGTCTAGCTGTGTTAAATTACAAGATCTTAGCGACCAATTCACAGATCCAAAATGTCATTAAAAATTAGGTGGTCACCAAACGTGTCGACTGTCAGATTTTTCTGGATGTAACGGTGTTTCGACATATACTTGAGGATTAGCTTCACTCCGGAAGCGGAAGTTTTTTTTGTTGACGTAGACATGCAACCGGAAGTGGGCTGCATTGCTAAACAAGATTTGAAAATCGGGAACAATGGCAATCTCGTTTTTCAATTCTTCTATTTCCAAACCAAACAGAATAAATCACTTGACAGTTGTTAAATCGGTTGCCATATTGAACACTAATGCCAACTTAAAGTTCCATACCTCGAAAAAAAACACCCTTTAGTATAGCAAGAGTAGTTCATTTATAATCAAAATCGGCTGGCTATATCATATAGTTCCCATAGGAAAACCATTTTTTTTTTACATTTATTTTTAATTATAATAAATCAAAATTTCCTACTTTTCCAACACTGTATCCGATTTGATTAAAATCGATTGACTATATCAATAAAATAAAGTAATTTTTTGCTGGTTTTGTAGTGTTTAAGCGTAAATCTTTGGCAAAAATTGATCTAGGATATCCGAAATAATTTTATTATTATTTATTTTAATATATACATTTACTATTTTAATATAACGACTTTTAAGATAGTTTTGGAAAACACTTTTGATCGATTTTGGTGTATAACTTTGCTTAAAAATTTCTACTTTTCAACAGGTATCTTTAGGCGTAGGTGCTGATCGATATTCATCGATTGAAAACGATATAAAATAATCATAGACATGCGTCTATATTATTGCATCAGAATATTTTCGAATATCTGTTTGCATCAGAAATTCATTGTAAATTGAAAATGTCAATTTTTGAGCCGAATTCGCGTAATTTAGGAAAAGCGGGTGCATTTTCTTTCGAATTCAAAGAAGAGTGCGTCTGAAGCTCATTGATTGCACATGAAAACGTTCGAGGAGAACGCTTCAAAAATGCTGATTTTGACGTCTTGGTGGTGATTCAGAAGCAAGAACATTGGGGTCCGTATGATTTCAAAGCGTGAGATGTCGAACGCCGTTTCCTTGCGAGCATCCTAAGGCAACACTGTAAGGGCTTTCTACATAGCATCCAATCTCGCGATAGTCCGATGCGTAATAAGTTCCGGATATGCCTGCAAGTTCATGCTTTGCATCATTGCCGAAGGTAAAATCATAAGCGGTTTCAGTTTAAAAAAAAAACATAAACTAAAAAGAGCGGCGCGTAGGGAACTCAATTAAGAGTTCTGCCAAGAGAAGAACACCTACTGTTTATAAATGATAAACTGTCGATGAAACTAAACTATTGATACTTTTTAAATAAAAAAATTCCTCTTATTCGAAGAGAACAGGGACCTACAGTACGCAGCCAAATCCCAACGGCAATGCCTATAATTTATTGAAATGTACTTGGGCAAATCGCGTCTTTTTGCTAGGAAAATACACCAGTGGTACTGCGAAGAATCGATCTACAATGAACCGTAGCCCCACTTATATGCAAAATTAAAATTATTCACAAGCCCTCTTCAAAAGCATCCAAGTACAATTCCAATGAAGTCAGTCGAAAGATCGAAGAACCTCAAATGGAAAAGACATTATAAGATGACTATTATACTATACTAAGATTTTTTTAGCGTATCGCTTACGGATCAAAATCGTAACCCTATACTTATAAGTTTTGAGTTCTTAGGTATACTTTTTATTAAAAATTTTTGAGTTAACTTATGCGAACTCAAAAAGAAGTATTCAGAAATTAAGCGAATTGGGCAATTTATTATTATTATTTTAAGTATACGAACACGTTAAGTCAAAGCGGGCTTTTCATGTCGATTTTTCTAAGGCGTATATTTTCTACATAAATTTTTCATTTCATTTTGATCAAATATATTTTAGAAAAATGGATTTACAGCAATTGCAATAAGCAAAACAGATTTGAGCTGTTTTCGAGTGCAGCGGAAAAAGCTCTATCGTTACAACTATCCTAAGAACCTTTATTATGCAATAACTTGCAGCAAAGAATGTTATCATCTTCGTATGCAGATATTACGCATTACATTTGGACCAAAATGTACCAAATCCTTAAAAGAACTCATAAGCATTTTTAGATCTGCGTTATTACAACTTTGTATGACACTTCAAGACTATTTATGGCATTTTTTCATTAAGTGATTGCTTATAGTTCACAACTTGCGGTAGCGCGCCAACGTATTTTGTTTCTTTTTTTTTAATTTATTTCCCTTGACTATGCTGTCAACGCTCCAAAGGAAAAACATGGAGTTATTTCTTTTGATACCTCTTTTTTTAAAAATAACAGGAATCAGCAGTTTGTAGCCGAATCCAAACAGAGGCATCTTCAATTAATAGAGATTTACTTGAACAGCGTTTTTTGCGACTATACGAGTGCTAGGCAAATGCACCAGTGACGCAATCGAAGCTTCATTCCACCATTTTATCAACTTATTTTTCCTATAAAAAAAAAAGACATAAAAACATTTTTGTCAATGCCGCTTGCAACGCAACTGTACGTAGGCCTGCACACAACTATACCCAGATGCGTGGGGAGCCACTTTTATCAATTTATTTATTTTCAGCTCAATAAATTTTTACTTCTGGTTTCATGAATTATACATAATATTATAAACTAATTAATAACTTTACATGTTAATATAAGTTGTGGAAAAATAACACGTTATTGTGTTCCAATAATCTATTTGATAGGATTTGGAAAAATTGTAGAATATTTTGCATACAATAGTTTTCGTTAGAGACGAATGGAGAAGAATCGTTGAGAAAGCCAAAACCCCACCACGGGTTGTAGAGCTGAATGATGATGATGATTATGCTTTTGCATACAATGATATAGATTTGATATTCGCAACATTATAAACGCTAAAAGTCGTTAATATTTTGTAAAAAAATCAGTTCAACAGTACTAGACTGTATACAATAGATAGGAGAGAAGCTAAAATCCCACTGACTGCTTTCCCAATAAGTTGCAACAGATTGGAAATTTTTATAATAGCCAATTCATTTTCTATCAAACATATGTCTGAAATAAAAATAAATTTCCCTAAGTAAGCCCGCTTTTTGCATAAATTTCAGCATTATCTATTTTACTCAGACAACAAAAATAATTGGACAGCGGTAGCGTAGAACCGAAGGTCGGTGGTTCGATTCCACCCTGCAGCATTGTTGCTTTTGTCTAGCACTGACAAAGCTAGCAAATTGACGTTAATTGCAAAAGTAACCACAGACCTTCTTGGTACACACATGAGGAGGGAAAGTGGTACGGCGGTAGTAGGACAAGGCACCACAGACTTTTACTCGGTAGACACATGGGTGACACACTGAGAAGGGAACTGGGCTGATGGTAGGAGACCAAGCACCATAGACAATTACGTGGCTGGCGGAAGGATGACTCACTGGGAAAGCAAAGTGGTCAGGCGTAGGTAGGGTTTAGGGCAAACCATAAATTGCTAGATTGTGGAGCTCGGTAGCGTCATTGTTGTGTACCCGGAAGGGCAGTGATTCGATGCCACCCTAGTGCAGTTGCCTAGCACTGTCATAGTTTGGATATAGACGCATTTGCCTAGGAATATCTCTACTAGTTAAAGATACTGCCGTTCAGATTCGGCTTTTATTGGTTAGCCGCTGTTCCCCTCGAACAGCTATTAATAGAGAGTCAGCTCCATGTTCCGCCTGTGGATCGATGGCACCATAGTTAAGGGGAATAAATTTTTGAAATTTATAATAAAAATAAATTTTTTAAGTGAGCCTCCTGTAGTGGCTTTCTCAAGGGTGTTTTTTTTTCGAGGTATAGAGCTTTGGCATTACTGTTCAAGATGGCGACCGATTTAATAGCTGTCAAGTGATATATTCTCAGTTTGGTTTGGCAATTCATCATGAATAGACTCAACGCTTGCAAATAGTGCCCAAAACGAGATTGCCGTTGTTCCCGATTTTCATAAGCGAATTTTGTTTAGAGATGAAGCACACTTCTGGAATGGCTACGTCAACAAACAGAGCAGCCGCATTTGGAGTGAAATTAATCCTCAAGTGTATTTCGAAACACCATTACATCCAGAAAAACTGACTCTTTGGTGCGCTGTATAGCTCATACTGGAATCATTGGTCCGTACGATGATGGCCAACACGTTACAGCCAATGGTGATCGGTAGGGAGCCATGATTACAAACTTTTTCATTCCTGAATTGAACAACCATGATGTCCAGGAGCTGTAGTTCCCACAAGACGGCGCAATATGTCACACGCACTCGTGCCACAATCCATTTATTGAAAGACACGTTTGGTGAACGCCTTATTTCACGTTTTGGACCTGAGAATTGGTCTCCAAGATCTTGTGATTTAACACCGCTAGACTACTATCGGTGGTGCTATGTGAAGTCATTGGTCTATGCGGTTAAGCCATAAACGCTTAACCCTTTGGAAGACGACATTCGCCGTGTTATTGCCTATATATTACCACAAATGTTGGAAAAAATCAACGAAAATTTAAAGTCCAGATTCGACTATTTCCAAGCCAGCCGTGGCCATATGCCAGAAAACATATTTAAAATGAAATGCCACAAGATTATCTTTCGGATAAATAAAATTCATGTCTATCGAATAATCCATCGTTATTTTATTGCAATATAAAGTTCTCTACCTATAAAAAAACACCCTTTATTTTACTCAAATAATAAAAATAATTGTATACACTCCAGATTTTTTCTGCTTATAAAATAAACTTTATTAACTAGAAATTTAACAATTTTCAAATGTTTCATCTTAAAGATTTAATTAACTCAGATAGAAGCTTTAGTTTGAATCATGGCAAAATTATAAGTTCTTCTCTATAGACTTCTATAGAGTTTCATCTAAAATAAAAACAATTTTAAAAATAACAAACAAATAAATTAAATATTTATAATGCAACTTTGTAAAATACAAACAATGAAATATGCATAAAAAATACATTAAATTAACAGAAGAAAAATCTATATAAATATATATATATATATATATTGTGAATTAGCAACTTCAGTTGTGCTTCGCTAAGCAAAAAGTTTAAAATGAATACGTTACGTTTTACGAAAAACTTACGTTTACAAACGAAAGTTTCCTACTCGCAATTTCACCAATTCGCATGTTTTATGTGATTTAATTCCGACAACTACTTGCATGTGAAATGAAACCGTATCGCCAAAGTCACTACATTTATTTTAAAATTATTTTTTTAATAACTTTATGTATTTCTAGACTATATAGGGGTGAACTTTATATTGCATAGCTAGTGTTTAAAACTTTTGATTTATTTTAATTAAATTGATTAGATTTTAATTTTATTGCGAATTTTAAATTCTTAAGTATAACTGCAGTGCAGTTGAAGGCGCAAAAACTTGTAGCTGGATTGCGAAAAATCTTGTGGCATTGATAAGCCATTCAGCAGACAATTCCTACAGCAAGAAAAGATAACACACTAGCGTCACCTGTCATTATTAAACCATTTGCGTAATATTACAGAAATTATGAGAAATATTAGAATTGTAAAGAGGATAATCGTAACTCATTAAACTTGAAGTACAAATTTTTATAAAAGAAACCTAACTATAAATTATAAAGCAATTGTTTTTTTTTTTTTGCAGTGAGCTGATTCAACGATGTGAGATCTTATTGGATGAAAAACAAAGCAAATCATGGCAATGACAGCGAAAGTGTCTAAATCAGCAGTTTTCGATACGTCAGTGTGGAACCATGTTTTGTTGCAGAGCTTTATTTTTTCCAATAAAAAAACGGAATTGGAATTTGTCGTATGGCCAAATTACGTAAATTTGTTTGGAAATTATATCGAGGCGCAGTTTTGGTTGTAGTAGGAAGCGACAAACTGGGAAGTATAATTGAAGCATCACCCAAAAATTGATGACACTTTCCGTTGCTGTTTGAAGATGTTGCTGTAGCACGCTGACTGTATTATTTGGGCTCGAAAAATTCGATATTTACACCGAATTCGCTGTATTTCGTTTGTTTTTCAAGTTATTCTAAGCAAAATTTGACTTTTAGATATACAAAAAAAAAAAACTATTGCATTTCGTTCGAAGCGGTTTTAGAATTTTCATTTTTGCACCAAGTTTGTTGTAGTACATTTATTATGCTAACCAAATGCGGTTTATCAATTGTTTGAAATCGGTTAACTAAATTAAACACCTTGTAACCAATTTCAATACTAAGAGTATTTCAGTCTTCTCAAGCAGCAGCCACATCGGCTGAACAAATCATATCAGCTTCCCAAGGTAAAATTTCAAACAAATACATTGAACGGGAGATTCCAAGAGTTCAATAAATAGAAATTATTTCGGAAAGATACAATATTTTATAGGGCAGCATGTATCGATTGAAAGCTATACAAAACACTTGCCGGTAGGCTGGTTAAGACTGCACAAACGAGAAGGACCTTCTTTTGAAAGTTCAATATATGAGAAATCCTTTTAAAAAAATGAGAGGTAATATAATATATATAGAGATCTACTTATAAGACCTCAAATGCAAGCAAAACACAAAACGCTATAACGCAAAAGGCGCGCAGAAGCAGATACAAATTGCACAGGATGAGGGCAGGCAGGCTGTCTCCTTCAAAATCGTGTCAAATATGAGGTCAGCCATGAACCTGGGGCATACAGGTCTTAACTACTACAACAATTCCAAATGATTTAGTGACATAATTATTTTGGCCAAAAAACACGCAAAAAATATTGATCTTTGGCCAAGTCCTGTGTGTGTGTGTATGGGGTTTACGTAGCCTCCGCCAGAGACGACCCCTTGGGCTATACACGACGCCTCTCAAATCGAAGAGAGCAAAAAAGAGAGCAAGACAGCTGCAACGATTAAGTATGGCGCGCAACGGCACTGCGCTTAACCGGCTTTAGCTTTATTATTATGCTCTTTTTCTTTGCTTTTCTTTTTATTTTTATTGTTATTATTACTATTATTTTTATTTTTATTAGGCTTACCATATCTGATAGATGAAGTGATGAAGGCAGCTCGAGCAAGGCAGAGAGCGTGTTGAGAACGAGAGAGAGAGAGAGAAACTCTGTGGGCGTCTTTTTGTTGTTGGTGTTGGCTACTTTTCAATGGTACCGCGCAACGAGGTGACGTTCCAGTTGTAGCTCAAGCTCTGGTTATCTATGAGTAAGTGAATGTGCGTGTGTGCGTGTGGGTGTTTGTGTGTGAGTGTATGCGCGCGTTTGTTTTTGCTTGAAAATATTCTTAATTGTTGTTATTGTTGTTGCTGCTGTCGTGTGATAAGCCTTGGCAATTGCTTTACAACACTAACGATTCGATCTACTCGATTTCTTTTGCTGTTTTCTAATTATTTTTATTTATTTTACACAATTTTTTTAGCTTTTTATTAATAATTAACTTGGCTTTCCCAACAACACACGAACACATGCAAACAAGCCTTCACACTGCACACACACTACACACAGTTGAGACACACAGACAAGCATGCATATGTTTATTTCTTTTGGTATTTTGTTGCCGTTGTTGCTGCTGTTGTGCTTCACTCAAAAGGCTTAAATATAATTTATTTCATGCACAGCAGCTTTATTAGCCAAGTTTTATTTTTATAAACAAAAAAAAAATTTCTAAAAATTTGATTAGCGCTCTTTTGGCCGAGTTACACGCACGTGAAAAATAAAATATGTACGAAGCGTTCTTTAGCCAACTTCAGAATGTTTTTCTTTTTCTTTATATTTTTTTTTTTTTGCTTTACAAACACACACACACACACACACACAGGCACAGCGACAGAGAGTACGCAAAAACAACAACATGAAACAAATGAGACAAATGAGAGCGAGCGACCCACCGACGGAACCTACGACAGATGGATGAGCTACAGCTGCATTGGCAATGGTAAGTCGCAACAAGAGAGTGAGTGAGTGAGAGTGTGTGAGAGAACGGCAGAGAAGCATAAACGTTGAGTAAATCAATGCGCGAATTTTTAGGGGCTGTCGGGCGGTCGGATGACGCTTGCTGCACGAATTGAGTGTGCGAGTGTGTGTGTGGTAGGGAGAGTGCATGGTATAATTAGACAGGTAACGTCGTGCCAGAAATTGCGCTCAAAAATTGGCTGTCAACAAAACAACAATTTCGAAACTGCTGCTTATCTGCTTCACCAAATACGACAAACAGCTATAAATTGGGCACCCTGGACAGCTGATTGGTGTTGGCAGTCCTTGGATGCCGATGTGTAGGATCGATTGCCGTGGGAATCTGCTTCCTCGAACTGGATAGGTCTGCTCTCTAGTGTACTTAGCTGCTCATACTTCCTGACAGTGCGGCATTGAAATAAGTAAAGACAAAGTAAACATATGCACCAAGAGAAATTACAAAAAACAGCCAATACAAATTAATTAATGCAAAAGCATATATTACCAATAATATGAAAAGGTTGAAACTGAACAGAGAACGCAAATAACGTTCATAAAATATATGTATATTACTAATTACGACCATGGCGCTTCTATCTCCAAAGTAGTTGAAGCCGCCTACGAAGACGTCAGTTTGCTGAAAAGTTGAGCGCGCCTTTTAGATCGCTAAATACTTTCCGCTTTATTATTTTTCCCATACAATTTCGTAATAGCTCAAAATGTTGCTTTGAACTGTTGTGAAAGTAAATCTTACCAAACACAAGACCAACTCGCAAGGTTTAAACGATAATGAGCACCACGCTGTCTCAACTGATTTGGCATTTTTGCCGTTTCCCATGAATCTGATAGAACACGTCAGCCAAAAGCTGCAAATAACCGAAGCGCATTGCTTTTATGGTTTTCAAATATTTATGGAGTATGTACAATCATTCTGAGATGTATAGTGTGCACGACAATATCTGTATATGCAATCCACAACAGCGTGATTACTTGTTAAATGCCATTGATATGCCGGCTCTTACACACAAGGCTGACTTAGCACTTGAATAAATTTTCTCGAAAACGGCCAATTGTGTGGAACGTATTATAGCTTCTGCTGCTGCCTTTTTCGCTTTAATTTTTATGACTTAAGAATCTAGATCTTATAAGTTGATTTGAGCAATATCTTACCGATGCAATGCCTGTCAAATCTAATCAGCATGAATTGTAAGCTCAAGTCAGAGTAAATTGAATTCGTAGCTGATCGTTTGCTGCTGAAACTGGGCATCGGCAAGAATGACAATACCAAGAATCCTTTTTCTTACATGGTACTGATTTCGTTGGACAGCAAAACAAAAAAACGTTTGAGAATGTCGGCATATGGATGTACTAGTAACCGCTTGGTTGATATGTTCACGCTCAATACGCATTTCTAAGTAGGTAATCAATTGCCTATACGATGGTGCTGGCGTAATATTTATTATATTTTCACTATTTATGAGAATTTTCTAGCATTTTAGAATTAAAATTTTAGATCATATTCGTAACTACATATTTAAGTTTAAAATTGACATCGACTAAATCTCTAAATTCGTTCTCTTGATTGCAAAACAACAACAAAAAATGGGCTATGCTTTACTTGACTTTCAAAACATTTTGCCCTATTGCATTTCGAAAATTATTGCATATAACCTGAGCATACTTTTATTCTTACCATAAATAAATCATTAAAACAAAATAAAATTAATAAATAAAATAAAGTAAATATTGTCAAGAAGGGACTTGGAAATTACAAATATTACTTAGATATTAATAATATATGCACACTTATGTCTCAAATATGTTGACGACAAATTAATAACATCAGAGAAAATATTAATTATAGTTGCTGTTTGGCCACACATAAAACTATTGGAGTTCGCTTTCTAAAAGCAGCCGACTACACGTTTCGGCAATTTATTTATTTTTAATATAAGTTTTAGTGTACAATTTTGATTTAATACACAGCAGCTTTATTAAGTTAACTCAAATTATCTTTCCAAACATGGACATTTTCGAAGTGAAAAAATATTGAAGACATTAGTAGTATTATTTATGCAAATATTAATTTTTTGCTGCTTTTGTAAATAGGCAAATGCATGCAACAACAGCTTAAGCAGCAAATAAACAAACGTTGTTATAATTAATAATTTTTATATTTTATAGAAGACAATTATTGGAGAGTAACTTCTGGGCTGAAGCTACCTGTAAATTTATGCAATGGTGAGAGTGTGAGAGCAAGTGAGAGTGTAGCATGCGAGAGAGTCATTACAATAGCAACAACACATATGTACAGCTGTCATCAGATGCTTACAGCTGTGCTCATTCACAATGGAGCACTTGTTGAATAATCGCCAATCGCAACGTCTGTTATCGATAATTACAAAGCAGTTTTGTTTCAAGTTGTTTTTTTTTGTGGCAAATGAAATTATTTAACATTTTTAAAAATCACGACACCGAACGCTGTTTAAAAAAAAAAGAGAAATATATTTTACTGGACTCTTATGTCAACAAGTTGATATCTCTATTAAAAGCTGTTCGAGCCGAACAGGGACCTTACACTTTATAGTCGATTCCAAACGGCGGTACCTTTAATTAAAAGAGAATTTGGCCAAGTCTTCGGGGCAAGTTTGCTAGCATCGCATTTAGTTGCGCTTATGTTGTGAGAAACTCTTTTTAAAATAGAATTAAAAGCGATTTACTTACTTATAATGCTACTCTTAAATTTTAGCAACGATTGCCGCCCTAACGTGCTCCCACAGCCTTGAATTTGCATTCATTGAAACTTATCCTGAATATTTTTTGTAACTTTTTGAATATGTGTTTTGAATTTTTTCAAAATCGTTTGTAGTTTACTAGTATCTTGGGAATACTCATCCTTAAGCGGTTAAACCAAAAGCCTACACCTCCTCGGTTTACGCGATTTTTTTTTCAAAATTTTAAGAACCGCGTAAAATTGAATCTGTAAAAACTGTGTACCGCGTAAATCGAGTTGCTTAATTTTTTTTCTTACAAGAACGGCAATCGGCCGACTGCTTCAACTGCTGGACTCGGGGTATATTACATTTTTCAATATGATTTATAAAATGCTGTTTGGACATTAAAACATTGTATGATATGGAATTGGCTGAAGCACCCATCCCATGATTCACGCAAAGAGGCGGAAGGTTTCCGATTATTGATGGGAAGACGCTATCATATCAAAGGGCAGACAATCTCTAGATTAGCCCGAATCGAGGCTCTGTTTACGTCCATGTGGCTACTAGGAATAGTTGCTACATGAGTCTACTTTAAAATGGGAAATACTTTGAGCGGTATTTAAAAATTGAAAAACTTTAATGCTCTGAAGGATTACCTCGGTCCTAACATTCCAGAGCTACGAAGTTGATCGATTGGTAAAAACCATTATATTTCTATCAAATTTGACGTTGTTCAACAATATCCATAGCAAACATAATCTTGAGAGCGAGATGCTATCACGATAAAGACAATAAGAGGAGGCCAGAACTCAGTATGCTCCGCTCCTGGGATCTTTTGGTGGATAAAACTAGCCAGCAGATGTTATTTTCGCATGAGAAGCGCAGATGGCATCATAGCAAATGATATGAAACACTTTTGTTAAACAGCAACGGAGTATCCTTGGAAGGATGCCGTGGATAACCTTCAAAGGCAGCAGCACAGCTGCTAGTAATGAAGTGAAATATCTTGAAGTGACATTTGGGTTGAACTTTAAGACCTATTACCTGCTTAAGGGTTGAGAGACTTTGCTGGAGGCCATGAATTTTACGATGGCTCTACCTTATAGATGTCAGACGCATAGGATAGTGTTATGCGGCAATATCCTTGGGTACCAAGGTGTGCCTTATCATGACCAAAGTCAAGCTGCAAATGTTGCCAAATGAGCTGACGCGAACAATGTGAAATTGTGTTAGTACGGCTCTAGAAGCACAAGGTATACCAGACTCTTGCTTGGTAGGCAGATGAATGACGCACTGTGAAAGGATGTGGGTGCCCTGACGATAATAGGATAAGGCACCATAGACTATTACATGGCAGGCAGATGGATGACTTACTGAAGTGGAAAGTGACCTGGCTGCGGTTGGACTAGGCAACAAACCTTCTTGGTAGACAGATGGATGGACTCACTGAGAGAGAAATTGGTACGGCGGTAGTAGGACAAGGCGCCACAGACTTACTTGGTACACACATGGGTGAGAAGGGAAGTAGGCAGGTGGTAGGAGACCAAGCACCATAGACAATTATGTGGCAGGCGGAAGGATGGCTCACTGGGAAAGCAAAGTGTTCGGGTGTAGGTAGGGTTTAGGACGAACCATAAATTCCTAGATTGTGGAGCTCGGTAGCGTCGTTGTATTGTACCCGCCTCTACATCGGAAGGCCAGTGGTTCGTTTCCACCCTGGTGCAGTTGCCTAGCATTGAGATAGCTAGGAAATTCACGCTATTAACTTAGGAATACTATCTCTACTAGTTGGAATTCGGCTATAAATTGTAGATCCCTGCTCTCTTCGAATAGCTATTAATAGATACATCTTCATGCTGCGCTTTTGGAGCAATGACCATAAACAAAGTAATTTTTTTTAAGCTGAAGTTTCTGTTGAAGTTATGTAGGCGTGCCAAGGAAATCTCCAGCTTGTCGAAAAGCGCTTATAGGATAAGAAGGCAGCATCAGATAAGGTAAATTAGAAGCCGACAACAAGCTCTCTATGGAATGCATGCCAGATGGATGCCGCATGCAAATGGCTGCCATAAAATTGCAACCTTATTGGAAAGGACTTAGTAACAAGGATGGGGGCAACAACATTACTAACTGGGCCTGAACTATGTCGTGGGATTGGTAGAAATGAGATTAAGAAGAAAGTACGAAAAGAAATGCGTTGCGTTGCTAAAAGTGAACAACAGGAGTTTAGGAATTAAAAGTACTTTTCTGCAACAACAACCGCAAGATATTTCAACTCCTGCAGGCAAGTTGTAATGTTTTGTATATAATGTATGAACGAGGGTGGACCTACGCCCTTCGGCACTGCGATCTCCATGGGTTTATTGTGCCCCTATTCTCTTAGTTCAGTTTGAATGTTTGTAGAAATTGAGTTAAACCAGTTTGTGGGATGTATATTTTGCCCTTCTCCCTGAGAATGTAGTTGCCTAGCAACTTTGCTCTTCTACATGCCAGCACTAGGCAGTTAGTGATTAGATGCTCCATTGATTCGGCAACCTCCTCACAGAATCTATGCAGGTATATTAACTGAACTGGTAACAACCTTAACAAGATTGGTATAGCAGAGAGAGCTCTATGTCGCTGTTGCTCGAAAGCTAGGGATAGGGATACTCATTCAATTTCTAACAAGTCTCTAAACACGATCACTCTAGCCATCCGCCATGAGAAGAAACAAGCAAGACTTGAGATAGCGCCCAAATTAGATGAGCTGTCTACTAAAGATACATTTAGGTCTAGTATGTACCCATTGTTACTATAATTACTATTAATCGTTGAAGCATTGGTGAAGGTACGAACTAATGTACTCTATGGGATCTTTGCCGTCCCTAGTCTCTTTACTGCCTGACTGCTACGAAAGTATCAACGGGGGCTTACCATTTTATTGGCCTGCGTGCATATTTTTTCGGAAATGTTAAAAAATATGACATCTGCGTTTAACTATATGACTGCCTGGAACACTCTATGACTTCTTGGAAACGCGGCTATCGTGTGCTATGGCATACAGACATAATTGTATTTATATTTAAGACTAAAACAGCTTTGTTATCACAATAAAGTAAAAAAAGCATTAGGCTAAATTCAATTAAAGCTAGATAAAACTAATTTGAAGGAAACTACAAAGGCATCAGCTCGGCCAGCGATTCGGCAATTGTGCTATCTCGGAAACGACCAATTCGCAGTGCATACGATATAACATGGGCAACATAGCTCTGCTCATGCACGCCATGGAACAGGTAGGACATGGCACCTGCAAGTGTTTGCACATTGAATGAATAAAGTTTAGAGACAAGTGATCGACTGTTGCTTACCACGCGCATGTATGGTTACATCGGAACCACCATGTAGATTCTCATTCGTATTAATGGCTGCTTGCTGTTGATACTCCCAAGCTGTGGTATCGCTTTGCTCGGGATTGGCACGTTTGCCAGTTTCGGCATTCACCTGAAAGCCCTCATGGCTAGTGCCATATGTAAGCGTTGTATAGGGAGTTTGTTCCGTTTTAGATTTGCCTGCCAAACCCAAAATATTCGCACCACGTTCGGCATGTCCATTTATGGTCAAACTATGCGAATGATCCGCTGTAACAATAATCAGTGTCTCATCCAGTTGATCTCTGAGAAATTCTTAGGCGCATTAAGTTCAGTTTTGCACTTTAAATATTTGTTCAACTTACTTTAATTGCTTGAGCGTTGCGTCCACGGCCTCATTTAGCGCCAGCACCTCGCTGAGCGCTTTACGCGCATGACCACGATGATGCGCCTGATCTATCATGCCCGCCTCCACAACCAGCAGAAAGCCCTTGTCACTGTTGCCCAGCACTTCCAAGGCTTTAACGGTCATATTACTAAGTGAAGGCATGCCCGCATCGCTGTCATCCCGCTCGTAATCATATTTCAGATGTCCATTGGCAAATATGCCCAGCACATAGTCTGTATCCGGCTTGAGATTTCTAAGTTGCCCATTGTTCTGCACAACAGCATGGGATACGCCCGCTGCTGACTTTTGTTGCTCCCAGTCTGCAATTAAATTGCGTCCATCTGTCGAATGTCCCGCCCAAGTATCAAGCGGATCTGCTGCTGAGCTGCTGACATTTGAGACCAGCATTTGGCGGCCACCGCCCATGATAACCTGCAGACAAATTTTGTATAAGCGCCAGCACAAAACTATTTGCTTTTTTGGTCTTGCAACTTACATTAATGCTGCGTCCTGTGGGCAGCTCTATCAGCTGACGTGCTATATCCTTACAGCCTTCCTGCAGCGCCGTTGCAGGCATGCTGGACTCACACTCCCAGCGTCTATCCGGCACGTGCGCATAAAGCGCTGCGGGTGTAGCGTGCGTTACTCTGGTGGTCGTAACGAAACCCGTACGCTTGCCATCCAACTGCGCCCATTTCAATATGGTCTGCACATGATGCGTCTCATTCAACGAGGCGCTACAATTGGCCAGCGCTACGCTAGAATCCACGCCGCCAGTTTCATAGTTGGCCTTGACACCACCAAAAAGCGCCGTCGCTGTGGAAAACGAGTCCGGCACTTGCTTATCCGCACAATAAGTCTTTAACAGACCCATATGCGGAAAATGCTCCCAGCTGAGCAGTCCCTCCTCCTTGTAGCCATAGAGACGCGCTGCAGTCACCGTATTTGGACCCATGCCATCGCCCACAAATAAGACCACATTCTTGGCACGTCGACGATTTAGTTCACGATTCAAAGCCGTCTTTAGCTCGGCTATGCCACGATCATACCAAATCTGCTGCTCAGTGGGCAGCGAAACATGCCAATAGGCCACCGTTTCCACATCACGCACATCGCTGGCAAACTCATAGTGTATCAGAAAGCCAATGCACATGGCTGTGATCAGGACGGACGAGAAGGTAACGGCTATGATAAATATCTTCGATTTAAAGACGTTCTTTTGCTTGGGCATTGCCGTGGCTGTGCCAGCAGCGCCGCCATTGCCATTGTTGACAAAATTATGACTCGATTCCAGGCTATCCAATTGCACCTCAATTAATGCCACATCGCCCAGTTTGGTGCTCTCCGTGCCCGTCGATGACATCTTTTCGCAGCCCTGCAGCAACTGTCTTTGGCTCCGATTGCTGGCCTAATCTTTATGTTACCTGCAATTGAGAGGTATATGAGTATTCTGACAAATTATGACAATATTCCGTGCCAGATTCTTTGTTCTGGCGCAGATAACATCGCAGTAAAGTGATAAAAATATGGCTGCTTACGCGAGAAACACTTACTGCCAGAGAATACTGTCGATCAAATAATGGTTACCTCGATCCAAAGGCAACCCAAACAACTATAAGATAGCGTGAATATATATATAAATTTCCTCTATAAGCACGTCGCGCTGACGCTGTGCCCCCTTTGAAGTCCCCAAAACTACTGATTGTGAGAACGTGCACGGACAGACTCGTATGCCGCACATAAAGATTACGTTACGTGCGTACCAACGTTTTATTGGCTGGGTTTTCTTCCCCCTCTTTTGGGCAAGCAAAAGCCGCTCTGTGATTTGTTGCTTTAAGCCAGGATTAAGCCTAATCAGCTGTGGCCCTTAACAACCAACTGATTTTTATTGCTTATCTTTGTTCAATTAATAACGTAATACCTATATTTGTCAATTGAGTGCTCTTCTATGTACACAGACCCATTTGGACGTCCATAGCGTCCAATTTTTGTTGTTTGTTTGCTTTCCGAAACTTGTTTTCCATTGTGGAAGTGGGGGGGCGGCCACAGCTTGGAGATTCTAAACAAAAGACAGGTTTGTTGGTTGATTCTGTTTGAATTTGACGCAAAATGATTTATGGAGACGGAACATAGTGTTTGGTAGAGCCGTCTGGAAATACAAGCTTGGGTTATACTCTTTAATTTGGGTTGTATCTGGTTCAATGGCTTTCACCTTTAATGTAGATGGGGCAGTGGAAAAGGTGCTCAAAGTTACCAAAAGTAGGACCAGTGTAACTAGAGAAGTCATTGTACTCAAGTGCCACTGTATGAACGCCTAGACCTCAGAGATTGTTTGAGCCAAAAAAGCGACACAAGTCGGAGAGCTTCTTAAAGTATATCTTCGGTTACTAGAGCATTTGATCGTCTGTATGAACGCCTAGATCTCGGAGATTGTAAGAGGTAAATAAACAACAGAAGGCGGGGAGCTTCCTGCAGTATATTTTCGGTGGCTAGAGAATTTTAAATCTAAGAGATGGTATGAGCTAAAGTATGTCTTCGGTACTAGAATTAAATCGGAAACAGCTAAAAAACGACAAAAGTCGCCAAACCTTTTTAAAAATGACTTCGGTGACCAGAAAATTAGATCGTCTGCATGAACGCCTAGATCTCAGAAAGTGTACGAGCTAAAGAAACTAAAGAAATCGGGAATACATTTCAGAGATGAAACAGCTAAAAAACGACTAAAGTCGCCAAAACTTTCTTAAATTTGACCTCGGTGACCAGAAAATTAAATCGGTTGTATGAACACCTAGATCTCGGAGATTTTAAGGGGTAAATAAACAACAGAAGGCGGAGAGCTTCCTATAGTATATTTTCGGTAGCTAGAGAATTTGATCGGCTGCTGAACACCTAGATCTAAGCGATGGTATGATCTAAGGTACTAGAATTAAGTCGGAAACAGCTAAAAAACGACTAAAGTCGTCAAAACTTTCTTAAATTTGACCTCGGTGACTAGAAAATTAAATTGTCTGTATGAACGCCTAGATCTCAGATGTTGTAAAAGCTAAAGACGATATATTTTCAGAAGTTATGAGTCAGGAAATGTAAGCGTATTCAAAAATATTTAAATTGAGGGAAATATGCCGACAATAAGAAAACCTCAAAAAAATAAAAATAACCTGAAAATTAAATCGTCTGTATGAACGCCTAGATCTCAGATGTTGTAAAAGCTAAAGAAGCGATATTTTCAGAAGTTGTGAGTCAGGAAATGTAAGCGTATTCAAAGAAACCGTCAAAAAACATAAAAAGTTTAAAGTTAATAATTGTTTGTTTTTGTAGGATTTGTTTGTAGGTTTAGTTAAATTTTGTTTGATGATTTTTTGATATTGTAACCGAATATGGCAATAGGAAGTTTTTTTGGTTTGATAATCACTGCATCAAACTTGATCGCATCGAGTGATCATATAGCGCTTGTAGAAAAAATTGGCGATGTTGTACAAGGTATCCTAAAAATAATAATAATGATAATAATACGGTTTGCAACTGAAAGTGCTTCGGCAAACTAAAGCTTTTTGGGTTTTTAGAAACATTCGAAATTTTTATGGAGTAAAATTTATTTCAGAGTTCAGAACTGAATCATCTCGTTTGGATATTGAGATTGGTGGCCTGGATTTTGTTTAAACAGAGTAAATCTTTCGATTGTTGTCAACCTGGCAACATCCAGAGCGATATCTGTGAAATGATTGCCACTTGAAGGGCATTCGCTAAAAATAGTAAGCAAATGTGTACCGAACACTAAACCGTCGAGTTTAAGGTTTGGCACCTGCTTCGCAAAACAAGAAATCCGATTAATACCAAAAAAAATTTCTAGAAAAGAGAATTGTTACAGGAATACGAACAGCTCACACACCTAACTATGTCAAATCGAGAATATTCTCAAACAAAATTTGTAGATTCTGCAAACAAGATGACGAATCCGCCCAGCGCTGATGCACGAAAGCAAGAATATTACGAACTTTAATATAAAACAAAATAAATTGCTATATCATGTAAGCCTACTTATAATTATAGATAGCATTGAACCTCGATAGCGAAGTACTCGCTTCTAAGCCCGGAAGTCGATGGTTCAATTCCATAGGGCAGTTTTGGTGCAGTATTTCTCCGCTGACTAGAGATTTCGATCGCCTACGTTTATGTCTATATCTGAGAGATGGTAAGACATAAAGTATGATTTGGGTACTAGAATTAGATCGCTAACATCTCAAAGATTGTAACAGTTAAAACCACCACTACCAGCCTGTCATTGGTACAGCTAGCAAATGGACACTATTTGGCTAAGGGAAACTCTATTAATTAGGAACACCGGCATTTGGAATCGTCTATATGCTATTCTGTTCTCTTCGAACAGCTATGAATAGAGGTATTCCCATGCCTTTGGAGCGATGACAGCATAGTCAAAGGGTACTTCACTGTTTAGTGGACTAAGAAATAATCTCTAAGATAAAAAGAACAAGGCACAATAGAGTTACATGTGTAATTCTCTATCAACAATTTTAATAATTAGAATCTAAAATTTATTTAAAAAAGGCTATTGGTATTAGTGATCATAGAAAGGAAAGGTCTAAAATGTTTTCTCTCATTTGTCCAAAATCGAAGAGGAATATAGAAAACTTTTAAAAGATTTTAAAAGCGCGGTTAATTTGAGGGAATGTCTGTGTGAAAATGAAAGACATAAATTTCGTGACTGGACAGCGGTACTATTTAGTTTGGAGACCCAAATGACAAATATTTATGTAATTTTTATCACAAAAATAGAAAAGTTCGGCTCGATTTAAGAATAACGAAACAAGGAGATATTTAATCTTCATGGCACAAAAAGTGGAGCTAAAACGTCTCGAATGCTTGTGGAAATTACTTCGGCCGAGTGGTTTTGACGCTTCCAATATAGTGAGTGATTTATGTGTCGAAGCCAAAGAGCGTCTTGTACAACCCATAGTTTTTTGAAAATGTGCATTGAAAGGCTTTATTGAATCAAAATCTGTCTCAAACACAAGCTGAACTCGTAGAATCGTCGGTTAAGCCAATTTGAATTCAAGAAAATCGAGTGTTGAAGCCCATAGTTGTCAAAAATTTCTGCGCTAGATCGGTTTTTAAGATCTAAAGTGAATATACAACGATAGTACCGAGAGCTACATCGACGTTAAAGCAACATATTCACGATTCAAAAGTTATGCTGGGTGTGTTCTACATTGAGCAGGTAAAACCAGACGGTATCATTTATAGGAAATGTTAAAACGTTCGAGCTTTTCATTGCCAGAAGCGAACGAAAAGTTCGAGTAGTAGATTCTACAAAATGACAGCGATCAGTGCCAAGATCAAGAAGTGCTTGAAACAATAAAATTTTAGATACATTCCAGACTGCTCCAGACTTTGCTGCTACAGCCATTACGATGGTAAACGATTTTTTGGGAATCACCCGCTGTTGGGTTTTTTGAAGAAATCTGAAAATGGCTTGATAATTGAAAAGTCTGCCAAAAAATCATGTTTTTTTATAGTTCGTTTAAGAAATTTACCAGAGTAATGAGGCAAAGTACGGGCAATACCTTGAATAATGTTTAGTTTAGTTTTGTTCAATAAAACAATTACTTTTTCTATACAAAAAGCCGAATTCATTTGTACACTTATAAAATATTTAAGTATTAAAATATTGTCTATCAGCAAAAATTAAACTAAACTTAATGAGAGTAACGGGTAATATTTTGAAAGCAGCAGTTTTTACTTTTTGAAAAATAAACTTTTTTCCATTACAAAAAACATCTTAAATAAATTGAGGTCTTCCAAAGAAACTGATGATGAGCGCATAAATTTATTTATTTTTACAAATATTTTAAGCTCAAAAACTAAGATTCTAAAACTAGCATTCAAAAATTGTTTTCTTGCCATCAACTTTCGAAAATAGTTTTAAAAAAGCGTATTTCAGCTTCGTTCTGCTCGTATTCCCTCGCCTTCTATTTATTATTTCGATTTTCTTTATTTTTATTCCCACAAGTGTTCTCTCGAGGCGATAATACTGATTAGACCAACACAGCCGCCATATTGACTCTATAATTTGATATGTATTTACGATCACTTCAGCTAGAGTAGCGATATGCATGAATAAATCTAACATTTGTTATTGTTTATTTTTTATTGTCTGATTTTAATAAATAAAAACAAAGAACCAAATCAGACACGTGAGCTCAACTGGAAATAGCCAGCTGACGTAGATGCGTCCGAAAACCTCAAAAAAAAATTCAATTGAAAAGTTTTGATCTGTCAGATAGCATAGATTGGAACTAAAGTGTGCGCACTTAATTAGCCAAAAAATAAAACCAACTTAATTACCAGCGAAAAAAAAATAATAATCAAAAATTTAATGCCAGATAAGCGGACATACCATACAATTATTTATAGTAAGTAGGTACTGTGTACATATAATATTACGGCAGCCGTATAGCTTCCATATTGCTTGGGATTAGTCATATGTATATATATATATATATGTAACTCTTTCAAATTGTTGGCTTTATGACCCTGCATTTGGCAAGCGATAACGATTTTTGTGCAAATATTAAATCAAAATTTGTAAAACTAAATTTATAAAAGTTTCTAGTCTATAATGTATTGGGTCTACTCTTTAACTCTATTGAATATCCTTGGCGAAAAAATTATCACAAATTGGGTTTATTGAACTCCATGTATATGCCTTGCTTGCTGTTCGCTTGCATTCGATGCGGAATAAGCCCAAACCAAATAGTAGATTGCATTTTTGACCCATTTTATCATTTAGTTCCTGTTGTAATCTCCCATTGTAATCTGCCACGAGCTTAGCGCAACCTACTTTTCGGAAAAAACTTATCTTAACTTTATCGTGAATTCTGCATTCAATAACTCCTATAATCCCCGGTCGTTCTGAATGTTATAACTCGTTTTATCTCCCGTAATTTTAGAGGTTATAACTCTAATTGTCCCGCGTGGATTTCACTCCAAAATGTGACTGTGGACTCTGCGAAGCGTTTGAACGTTTTCTTCTTTCACTAACGTTTTCTATGCTTTATCATCTGGATTTCACCCAGATGCTTACCGTGTGAGGTTTCCAACAAGGCGACCCACTATCGTGCAACCTCTTCAATTTTACAATGGAAGGAATCCGGCGGAAGGCTGGTGTACATCGTACCTGCACTACGTTCAGCTCCTTGCTTACGCCGATAATATTGATATCTTTGGGCATTGTAAGCGAAATGTTACCGCTGCGTTTTCCGCAATCGAAAAGGTGTAAGCGGAAGTGGTTCTTGTGGTCAACGAGAGCATAAAAAGGGATACATGGCGCCTAGGCTCCTAAGGTTTAGCGGACGGCCGTACTTCTGAATTTGTCACGAAATTCCAGTACCTTGGTACCGCTGTGAACTTCAACAACACAGCAGCCTGGAGATTAAGCAAAGATTCACACTTGCCCATAGCTATTTCTATGGTCTTAAAAAGCAAATGTGCAGCAGACACCTCTCCCGATTGACAAAATTAATGCCCCACAAGACGCTTATCCTGCCCTTGTTCTTATATCGCGCAGAAGCAAGGGTTGTCTCGCGGACGGATGCAGCTGTGCTTGGAGTGTTTGAGAGAAAAATTATTCGCCAAATCTGCGATCCCGGTCTAGGATTGAAACATGTGCTCTACAACGACAGAGAGGTTGTCCAGCGTATTACGGGCACAAGGCCTGCGTTGGCTTGGCCATGGCGTTCGTAAGGTCAAAGAAGCCACAGTGAATGAAAGGCGCACCTGGCGAGAGCTAATGAGGTCGGCTGTAACCCTATAACGGGTTGCGTTGGCCAACTAAAGTAAAATAAAGATGCCTATATATGACGAAGTTCGTTGTTTTGTTCATTTTCATTCATAAAATTATAATGTTCTAGAGGCAAAATTCAGCAATCCCACACGTACATGTGTAAGCCAGAACTAAGCATTCATCTTTGCAAGAATATGAATTATTTGATGAAACTTGGATAAAAAAGTTCTATTATTAATTTTTTGTAGATTTATGAACTGCTACAACGTATCAAAATCGAATTTCAGTTGAAAAAAGTAAAACACATACAACAATAATATGGAAAAATGAACTGAGATAAAAACTTAAACTTTTATATTAGCGAATGACCTATATGATATATTCAAAATTAAATAAAATAAAATATATGATACTTATCCAAGTTTGATCGAATTGCACATATTGCTTGGATACAAAATAGAAACCATCGAGCGCGGAATTTGGATAAAATATCCTTGTAAGGATTGGAATTATCAACCAAAACTTAAAAAATTGTTGTGGGTGGTTCAAAACAGCCCATGGGAGGTTTATCAGATATGATCGATATTAAAAAACTAAAATAATATAATAGCTCTGACGAATAATAATAATAATCTTTGGTTCTCCGGATTATATTTTAGGTACAAACAAGCAAACAAACAAACAAACAAACAAACAAACAAACAAACAAACAAACAAACAAACAAACAAACAAACAAACAATCAAACATTACAAGACATGTGATATTTCCATTCTTTGCAAACTATTGTTTCATTCAAAATTTATTCTTATAATCATTTAGTTTGGATGGAATTGAGGAAGAAAATAGTGCAATATAGAGGTATAATGATTGTGAAGACACTGGGGCAGTGTAAGCGATACCCCGGAGCTGGGCAGTAAATTGTAGTAAAAAGATCTATTGACACACACTAGGGTCGGCCCAGAACAGTAGCAGGAGTGAGAGATAAAGAACACTACGTGGGTGGATGTAAGGCAGAACGCGAATCTGGCCAGTGAGTGCGTCAGGACTTACCGAGAAGAGTCTCCAAGCAGGAAAATACAGTATAATTTATTAGGAGCACCCAAAGAAGAAATGGCAATATTTAGAATTGAAACAAAATTTGTTGCCGTACCTTGCAATCATGTGGAGTTTACTTTGAGATACTCTGTTGCTTTATTAATTTGTTTTTTGCCATTATATTATAGAGAAGAGTTAGACCATTGCTACTGATTGCAAAAGGAGTTCGGTTCTCGGCTAAAATTCTACTCCTTGCTATTGGCTCCTTATGCTTTGATAATAGCTTCAACTCATGAGCAAAGTTGGGCGAAGGGTACCTAGGGTCTAGGATACCTGGGTCTCGAGGACATATACAGGTTCTTGGTTCAAATCGAACAGGATTGGGCATAAGGGCTGATAGAACTGACGAATTACCCGCTCTGGAGCCGTAAGTATTGCTGGAAATCTATCAAAACAAAGCTTGGATAGCAGCATCAACAGAACGGTACTAGGCCCTAGGCTACCTTAGTGCCATGAACATAGTTTAGTACTTAGCTAAGTAGGAAATATCATCAACATCTCTCGATTCGTCTCGATCAATACAACACTTAGATAGATGAACGAATGAAGATGCAAGTACCCCAAAGGAAACGACAAGTTAGGAAAGATGAGTTTTATGACCACTCTGCATTCGTATTAAGGGAAACGCCACAACAAGATTTCCAGCTGCTTATAGGTAATTTTAGATAAGCTTATTCAAATCTGCGACCTTCATAAATTATTCGGGATAAAAATTGTACTTGGTAGGCGCACTTTACTCTGTCGAGAAACAGCCACGAATTGACCTTCTTGATCTAGATGACAACATATGGGTCTCCGGTAGTGTCGAAATTGCAAAGGCTAACGTGACCACAGCTATACTTGGAATTACAAGAGGAAGCTGCAATACAAGCACTCTCAATACGAACCAGAGAGTATTTCAGACCAGCTAAGATTACGGGACATCTAGAATTGGCACAAAAGTTTAGAACATATCATGCACATGACCCAGACTAGCAGACCAAGTACTCAACTTTACAAATAGGAACAAAGTCATTCTCCCAAGGCATCGAAGCTTGCTGAAAAAGTTAATACAATTCACAAAGATCGATGCCTGTCCAACAAAAAGAGAGATGTTTGACCGATTTCCTCAATTCGCCTTGATCAAAGGCAGCTAGGAAAAATTAAGAGATTTAAGAGTAGGCCATGTGGACATAATATATTTAAAATGAATTGAAAAACAATAAATATTGTAAAAAAAATTTTTGTTTTTGAATTCGCTCTACGAGCTTTGCCATATAGGCAAGGGAGTAGTGTCAAAATTCACCACAGTTTGCCTTCTGGAACTTTCATACATTTGCTACTTAAATTTAATGCATTCCTTGTAACATTATGGAATTAATATTTTTTAGATGATAAAGTTGCGATTAGACTAGGCGTCAAAGAAATATCTCAAGGAAATAACCCAAAAAAAAAAAAAAAAATAGTACAGATTATTCATCTGACAAGCATGCGTCTCTTCATTTTTTATTTATCTTCTTCCTGCGAGTGTGCAATATTTACTTAAGTTACGAAAGATTTCAAATATTTGTTGTCGTTCAGAAAGATTTTTGAAGAAACCAACTGCTGATAGTCTGCAACGACAGCGACCGAGGATCTTTATGATGTCTGTATTTTGAAATATTTGTATATTATAACTTTCGTATGTCAATTAACCGACTTAATTCGTAAAGTTATGGGTAAGAATAGTACTAGACAATACAGTGTTTCTCCAAGAACGACCAAAGATTTTGTACGGAGCTGTAGTATGGTGGGAAAAAGCCACACAAAAAGCATTGCTATCAACATACTCAACAAGGTACAGAGGCTAGCTTGCCTTAGTATCGCAGCTGCAATAAGAACGATCCCGACGTCAGTTTTGAAGACGCTTCTTAACCCGACTACCTTACACCTAGTATAGAGGAAGAGCGAATAAAACAGGCTCTGGGGCTCTACGTAGGTAACAAATACCAAAAGGGTAAGCTTAGGGAACACTTAGGTATGCTGAATAGGGTAGAGGACATCCTCGACAAAACCAAACCCACGCACGCACAGAAATGGTTCGCAGATGGATACACAACAGAATCACGGGTAGGAGCAGGCATAGTGGGTCCTCGCACACACACACACACACCTCTCCCTCTCACTTGATGCTTAATGCACCGTTTTGCAGGCAGAGCTTTTTGGTATTCTACAGGCGGTAGACATCCTATCCTACAGGCGGTACTCTCCGACAGTCAGGCAGCTCTGAAAGGTCTTAAAAGCTATAGCTACAATTCTAACTTCATAAATGCATGCCAGGGCATGAACGTTACTCAGGAAATCAGGCTGCGGATGTAAATCAAGGGGTTGGTAAGCCCACATCCGATGTTTGGCTATTCCAATAACAGACTCAACACTGACATCATAAAATGGCTTGAAGACAAGCAAGCTAGGCACTGGAGCAATCTAGAGAGTCTCAGACACTTCTGCAAGCAGCCTATGAGGTGCCCTATCAGCTGCCTCTTGCAGAGAGGCAATCCAGGGCTTTTCGAGGTATTTGTTTCTAAGGGTGTAGAGTGCAGAACATTGACATATAAGATGTTCCAGAGTTTCCTTTACATCTGGTTCCATGCATTTCCTGCATGCATCACTAGCAATGATGCCTAGCTTTTTAGCATGAACTGCGGTCAGGCAGTGGCCCGTGAGTATGCCCATCATCAATCTGTAGTCTCTCCTTGGGAGACTTATGATGTACTGGGCTAGTACTAGCCAACTATATTCTCAGTAAAAAGGACCTGATGTATAACTCGCCGACTGGTCTGACTCAGTTTCTGAGAACATTGGGAACACATGGCAGTCGCAGTGCCGAAGTGCGTGAGCCCACTCTCATTTATAAATTAACGCACTCTACATAACCTCAATCAAGTTAGTAATTCGCCAAGTCAATTACCCAAAATAACCCGAAATAACTCCACAAACTCACAACTCGAGCTGACTTTGAAAATGGCACTCACTCGCTTTTCCAACTAAACCCTATTTACTTTCAACATATAATTAGATTATTTTAAAATTTTCCCACTGAGTATACGTTTAGTTTTCTACAAAAATCATACCGAACAAGTAGGCACTTACGCACAAATCACTTTGCTTCAATAATTGGAACTAAAATTATCGTAAGACAGAATTTATAAAGAAAAACAAATTTTTGATTTAAATAAAAAAAAATATATAAAAATGAGCGTTACTTTGGAACAAATAATATCCATGGGGCTTGCCTTGGCATTTCTTTGCTATTTATTAATCACGTTGCACGAGTTCTCCCTCAAATTGCGCCGCTTCAATGACGCTTTCGAAGATCACATGGTAAGCGCAACAAACTAATCTTAAAGTAACAATTGTAGGGTATCAGTTATTTTATAAACTTTTAGCGCGCATTTCCATGGAAGCTGTTGTCGAATGATTTGCCTTTTAATCAAACTGGCCACTGCTAGGCTAGGCTGCGCTTGGACGACGAGGGAACTCTTTGCCAACATCGTGGGGTGTGCGATATTTGCGCCTAAGCTGCCACCCACGCAAAAGTTAATCAATTCAATGTTTTAACTTTATTGAGTAAAAAATTTGAACATTAAGTGTGCTGTTTCTGTGGGCTTGTTTCTATTGCAGGTAAAGTTGCAGGTTTTTTAATTAGAAAAGTGTATGTGAAATTCTGCGCAAAGTCTTGGGTCGGAATGAACCGCATATGCTGTCACAAATGGGGTTGCACACGCTTAGGCTGCCATTTTTGTGCGGTCGGCTGTACTTTTGAAATTGTTGGGCTAGACGTGTACCTGGTACCGCCGACTATAATACCTGCCAGGAGATTAAGCAAAGATTCACACTTGCCCATAGGTGTTGCTATGGTCTTGGTAGGTTAGGTTAGGTTAGAGCGGTTGCCAAAGGAGTATCCCCTTGGCACACTTAGGCCGAGCACGGCCCATTGTGATGCCGCAAGGCTTCTCTCCCAATCACTGCTGGTCTGCAATCGCATCATGAGCCCATCCAGTGACTCGTACGAACCGCACTATGTCCCTGGGCATTTTGCTGGCAAGATCTGATAGATCCGCGAAAAAGTAAGCGCCGAGGATTTGTTTCCTAGCCTTACAAAGGGCTGGGCATGGTCTTGGTAAGAAAATGTGTAGCAGAGACCCCTCACGATGCGCGAATTCTTCGCAAAATCTTTGGTGCCTTTTGGATTGGGGACGACTATCGCATCCGAACAAGCCAAGAGCTGTATGAGCTCTATAAGGACATAGATGTCGTAGAGCGTATTAAGGAACAACGTCTGTGTTGACTCGGCCATGGCGTGGGTATGGTCGAAGGAATGAGAAAGAAGATATTCGAAGAGCTACGAGGCGGATGAGCAAAGCTCAGCTGGAGTATACAAGGGCAGGCGCATCTACAAAGAAGGGGTGTCTGGCGAGAGCGGGTGGGGTGGGCTTAAAATTAGTCATATCTGGCAAATGCTTTGCATGTTACAACGAAACAAAACGCCAGCTGCCAATCACTATTAAATCGCAAAATCCAAGCAATACGGCAAAAAATGGAAAACCATATTTCTGATATATAATATAATTTTAATTGAAAAGTGCTTAGTATTTATTTGTCTAAAAGCAGTTAATAATTAGCTGTTACTTTGAACCCAAAACGCGTGATTTTCAAATAATTAAAGTAAAAATGTTTTTATTTTAAAGCAAATAAATATTTTGAAAATCGCCTGCACTTGTCGTATGCCAGTAATCGATTTATAACAGTTTTATAACAGAAGGCTTTGTTGTGAAGCAAAGCAAGAAGAGGAAGTTGGCAAAGAAATAAATAAAAACAAAAAGCAGTAAGCAGCGCACAAGTCAAATTATTTAAATATTTTAGCTAAATATATAAAATTGTTTTTTTTTTTCGACAACTTACTTGTCATTCAATTGTAAGGCACTTTTTGTTTTTTGCACAAAACAAAGCAACTGCTGTTACGTATTCTGCACGTTTTTTGCAAAAACAAAACAAAAGTAAGAAAAAAAAATAAATGAATTAATTAATTTCGCTTTAAACGCGCTTAAAATGTTGGCCGGTAGACAAGAGTTATTTCACAAAGTTGCCGCACAACAAACGAGAAACAACAAACAATTTTTGGCTCGAGCAAAAAAGTTAAAAGAGCCGCCGGCCACAGGGCGCAACAGAAACAGCTGTTGGTCGCTGTTGCTTAACAGACGGCATGCAGCCTGTAACTGAAAGTTGTTGACAAGTGTCGCTGTTAACTAGTGTCAATGTTATGCTGCTTAACATATGTGCGCCAACAGCTGTTTGTTCACTGCGAGCAGCTGTTGCGTGAATTTTTGTGCAATAGATGGCGCTTAATTACGGTTAAAATCAAATAATTTGTTGTGCGCTGCTGCTTGAAACAGAATGTTGTTGGCAGCACAGTTGCTGTTAGCTCAATGTTAACCATTAGCTGTTTATTAGCTGACAGCATATTTTTGTGCAATAGATGGCGCTTTTTGGCCATTAGTTCTGTGATATCGTGCAACCAATATGGGTTTTGTGAAACGTCGCTCCACTTCTACTAACCATTGAGAGCTTTCTTCTCTTATTGATGAAGTTTTACGCAACAGCAAACTGTTGTTGTATATACTGTTTTTAGTCAAGCCTTTGACTCTGTAAACCACAGATTTCGCCTCTACAAACTGCCACGCTATGTTTTTTTGCCATATCAAAACTTACTTCCTCTCGCGTCAAACTTTAAGCAGCTTGCATTCGACAGCCTTTGGAGCACCTTATCAAAGGGAATTAAATTATAATTTTTTTCTTTCTCTTTGCCCTCACACTCTGCAACTTACGAAATCCTAAAACGTTCGTTAGTTTAGTTTTTTTGTACATTTTTGTGCAATAGATGGCGCTTTTTGCAGTTGTTGAGTGTAAATTATTTGTTGTTGGCTCGCTGTTGTTGAACAGACGACTTACAGCTTGAAAATAAATGTTAGCAACATACTCGCTGTTAGGTAGCGTCAATGTTAAGTTGCTAAACATATGTTAACCAACAGCTGTTGCCTGCATTTTTGTGCAATAGATGGCGCTTTTTGGCTGTTAAATTCAAATTGTTTGTGCTGAGATCTCCTCAAGGGCCGTCAGCTTTCATCGAGTTAACGCTGCGAAAACCAATTGCACCCAATGGATGCGGGGCTTGAAACTACCAAACCACTGCAGCATTGCGGTATATGCTGCTAATTTCTCTTAGTTCAAAATTCAATTGTAATTCCATAACTAATTTTCATGAACATCTAAAATCAATTAAGTGAGCTGTGCTTTTATTTACGATCAGCATGTTGCATACGATTTGCATTTGAAATCGCAAGTAAATATATTTTTTATTAAAAAATTCTGTTTTACACCAAAATAATCGACTTCGAAACGAAAATGAAAGATACAATCAAAAAGTCTACATAAGCAACAAGGTGAGACTCCGCTTCCTCTATCGTGCGATCTGTAAAATTTCATATTGCAAGTATGGAAGCAAGGTGTGCAGCACAAGTTTTAATCGCGGGGAATATCTTTCTTTTGGGGGTAAAATTTAGTAAAATTTGTTTTTATTTTTATAATTGTCGCACACGAATGAAACATGAGCTGTGTGACCACGCAGCCGACTCGATTTCGATCCCTGACGCGACCTTGTCGTGCGTTTGGAAAAAGAAGCTTCAGCAAAGAAGGAGATCGATGCGAAAGCCATCTACAGAAGTTAAGACGACAACGGTAGAGGTAATTTTTTCAATATGAACATCAAACTTGCTGCGTAAGATCGAATATTTATAGAAGTCTATGGTAGAGCCGACAGAAAGCGTAGCTCCAATCCAATGAGGATTGAATGGGATAAGAAAAAGCATTTTGACGATTTTGTGCAAGAAGCTGAGAATGCGGCATTTAAGAATGATCTACACACTGCACGAAAGACTAAGTAGCATCGCCTATGCCGACGACATCATTCTGCTATCCCATAACCACAGCAAAATGCAAGACATGCTGAACTCCCTTGCTGCTGTCTTCGCAGCAGCCGGCTTAAAGCTAAATCTTGACGTATCTAGAATCTGCATCTGATAAACGACTCTACTCTGCTTCAAAACGTAGAGGAATTTGAATACCTGGGCAGCGTACTCAACACTCCAGATGCTGGTGGCAGCACGAACTGCGTTAATAATCGCTCTGCAGAAACTCAAAAGTGCGTAAGCCACACTATCCCGCTTGGGGAGAGCTGTATTTATAAGCAAGTCAACCAAACCGTTCTTTTAAATTGAAGCGAAACCCGGCATATGACTAATAATATCCTAAGAAAACTACAGAGTTTCGTCAACCGTTGCCTGAGCCGCATTGTTGGAGTGTTCTGGCCTAGAACTATATCCAATGCGAGGTTATGGAAGACTACCAAACAACGGGGCATCAAAAGCGACATATCGAGCAGAACATATAGATGGATCGCACACACACTTTTAGGAGGAACAACAGAAATATAGCACGTGCAGCTCTCGTATAGAAACCCATTGGCAATCGACGCATGGGGCGTGCGAAGACAACTTGGAGGCGTACAGTGCACAATGAAACATCCAAATCGTTTAACGAGTTAGGGAAAACTGGAAACTATTTGCAAATAGGCCAAGTTCTAATAATAATAGTTATAATAATAATATTGTTAGCCCGTTGACAAAATCCGAAAAAACATGAAAAAGCCCGTTTTTGTTTTTACTTGTTTTAAATTTCAAGTTAAATGTTCTTGGGAAACTTAGGTGTAGCTTGGGGTAAACCATTTTAAGTTGCGCTCGCCCCAATTATTCTCATAATGTAATCATAGAGCTTACTGTTGAACCATTTTATTTCCGATGAACGTCTTTGGATCAGCATCAGCAACTTGTTGCAGAACTTAGCAATCGATTTGTTTAGCAAAGCCAGCCGGCGAACTTATTTATCAGGAATTAGAAATGCACTACTTACTAATTAACTAATTTAATTTTGTTGCTAACAAATTATGTTACGGTTTTTTCTCCATTTTTCAAACTCTCTGGGCATTTCCAAATGTGCGTCCCATAAAAAGTGACCACGTTGCGCAATCAAGTGTGAATGTGGGAGGGCCCTGTTTGGAAGTTGTATGTCAGGTTTGACGTTGACTCATTTAAGAAAGAAAAAAAAGAAGCGTTCCAATCGCGACGCAATTAAACCGCTGAATGTGTTGCACAAGCGCATAAAGTCAAGAGCAGCTACTTGACTCTCGCTGAGATTAGTTGGCTACTGAATGTGTAACACTGCAGCCGTATTGTGCGCGGCTCGAAGTTAAAAAAGAAAAAAAAAAATAAAAAACAAAAAATGTTTTGCCATAAACTTGCACAGAAAGTAGGCATCATTTGCATATCTTTGTGGTTGGCATTGGTAGCATGTAAGTTATGCCAACAGTTTGAGCTACTTTTAATGCAATTCTGGCTTTTGCAGTGGCCACCACAGCTGCTAAGCAGCCCTTAACCTCTCGTGATATTACCTATCCCAAGGAAATCTACGATGAGTGCTTTATGGATGAGGGCCAACAACGGCCTGGTGTTTGCAAAAAGCTACAAGATTGTCCCACTGGACTGCAACGTTGGCGAAACCGAAATCTATCGCCCAAGACCTGCTATTTTATAAAATTTGATCATTATGTTTGCTGTCAGCCGGATAAGTCGAATCTTCGGGCAACAGCGCGACCAACGTCGACAGTACCAACTAAGCGAAATGTAAACTTCAAATCGGACGATCAAAGGCGACCAAGTGAAATAGGTAGGTCCAACTCTTTATCTGCTTCTTTCTAAGTTCTATGGAATTCTATGAACAAGCAGTGTTTAATTTCTCGTTGCATGTTGGCAAAAATGCAAGTACCATGCTTACAATTGAACGCATTTTGAAGATATTAAAACTATATAAGCTCTATCTTTTGAAACAATTAAGCTTAAATTTTGGGTTTTGTGAAAGCAGCAAAAGCCATATTATCACGATACTGCTTGGTTCTTAGGTTCTCAGATTCACTGCTTTAAGCAGTTTCAATGTTTTACATGTTTTGAATTTGATTTAAGCAATTTGCTGTGCATTTTAAGAACCTTTGCACGCGGTTTGTTTTTATAGACTCATAATCCAATCCAATTCATATTTTTGCTGCTCGACTCATTTTTTCCCCCAAGTTTCTGTACTGCTTAAGGTTTTATTGCAATTCACTTGTCCACTTGCAGCTTGCAATCCTAACAATATAGCATATGCTGTGCAGGGCAAGCCAACGCTTCCCAATGAGTTTCCCTATATGGCAGCCTTAGGTTGGCGCTCAAATTACGATAAGAGTATTGTATATCGCTGTGGTGGCGTACTAATATCCCCTCGCTTTGTGCTCACTGCCGCGCACTGCTTGGACTTAGGCGGGTAAGCACTTCAAGTAAGCAGTTCAACAGTTATACACTGCATTATCGATTATTTTTATAGTGATTTGCCCAGCACCGTATTGTTGGGCGGGAGTAATCTTACGCTGATTACCAACGAAAAGTATAAGATACGACGCGCCATTGTGCATCCCAGCTATAAGCTTAACACGCAGTATAATGATATAGCGCTGCTTGAATTGGACACTACGAAGGAGCCAAAGCAGACACCTGCTTGCCTCTGGACTGTTGATGTGGATTCGTTAAGCTTAGATCTGGTCGCTGTTGGCTATGGTCAAACACAATTTGGTAAGTCTGCGGAATTGTTGCCATAATCTAGAATGTCTGTCTCACTTAATGCGATCACTGCAGCTGGCAAATCCTCAGCGCAGCTATTGAAGGTTGCACTTAACTGGATCAGTAATAAGCAGTGCCAGCCGTATTATCCAAGAGATGTACTGCCCTTGGGTGTGGCTGATGGACAACTATGCGCTAATGATCCAAAGGGATTGCAAGATACTTGCCAAGGTGACTCGGGCGGACCGCTCGTTTATTCGCTGACATTTAGTTACGTTGTGGGCATAACATCGTTGGGACAAGGTTGTGCACAGGGACCGCCCAGTATCTATACACGCGTCTCCCATTATATTGATTGGATTGAAGCTATTGTTTGGCCCAATGGTGCAGAAAGCAAGCGAGACTTTGAATGAACTTTTTTTTGATTCTGTTCCAAGTGAGAATCCCAAAATGTTTTTACATTACACTCATCTTCAAGAAAAATAATATTTTTTTAACGTTATTTCAACAACAACAATTATATCAACAGTCTTTGAGGTTAGGCATGTGAGAATTTAACATTTCTGACCTACATGGCTCAGTTATCTTTGTACATTTCAAAATCAACGCAAAGTCAGTTCGTTGGTGAGTAGCCTTAAAATGAAATTCTAAAAATTGTCTATTTATTTCAAGCTTCGACGAACGACGTCTGCACGAAATTTGCAATGGCCGCTTTCGGCGTCGCGACATTGCTTAGCCGCATTGAAAATTTGCCAATTTTCAGTTTCAAGCATTTGTAGCCGTTCCCTTATATTTTTCTGCTATGACACTTTGCGAACGTTTTTGCCTGAACACTAAGAAATTATATAGAAAAAAAGGCAAAAACAAAAGAGAATGCTTGAAGACATCACTTCATTCGTAAAGAAACAGGCAAAGTTGCCAGTTTTCAGTTTCAGGCAAGTGGAACATTGCTGCTTTCTGCGCAGCCAATTCACAAGCACAATGAAAGAGACAGTCGGCTATTGTTAGCCCGTTTCGACCAAAATATGATGCCAGTTTTGAGAAGGAGACTCAAATATTGAGCTATCGTCTTTCTCATAACTCGTGACGATTGAAAGCTGATGCGTTACAAAATCCTAATGGCACAGTAACTTAAGCCATGTTGCATGTCAAACAATGGTTTGAATGCTCGTATCACAACGCAAACTGGTCATTTTGACCGAGCCGCCCAGGTTCCGAGATATAACGCCACCAGACTTTTTTTTTTGTGGGAATATTTAAAATCCAAGCAAAACGCTGATAAGACATAAAGACACATCTCACATGCATCTAAATCGAAATCCCTAAGTTTAAAGCTTCTCAAATATTAATATTCCTTAAAAAAAAAATCGGTTTCATATAAATTATAACATTTTTTAACTTTCATGTTCTCGTTGCATTGATAGTAAATTTATCAAAATCACTACGAGTATTTTTGGCCTGGATGACAAAACTATGAAATTTAAATTCATGCTTGCTGTATTATGATCTGTGAATTATAAGCGCCACAATTTGGAAATAAGAAGATTAGCAAACTTCAGTTTCAGCCAAATAGGAATTTCCGTTTTTGGAGTACTTGTAGTGAGAAGTAAATTTGCTTCAACAGTTTAGAACTTCTATGATAGATCAGAATCAACTTTATCTATATAAAATTTATATTTTTATTTCTACTTATTTACTATCTACTAAAATGTTTCTCAATCTTTAATTGTAAACTTTATCGACTATAGCCATTAGCTAATTCCTTGAAAGTACTTTCCAGAAACATGCAATTGCTTTCAAGCAATCTGTAAAATATTGAAACAAGAAGCAAATTAGGCCATTGGCGGATCTGCCAAGCATGAGTCTTCATAAAGTAGTTGCATCATCCTTTCTTTCTTAGAAAACCCGTTCACAATCGTAGAATTCTTTTTTCCAATCAATCTTTAAAAGCTGTTTTAATACTAAAATGCAAATTTATTGAAACAGGAGACACCAAAAATGAGTAGTAGGTATGAATTAAATAGTGCAATTGGCGGCACTACCATGTGTTCACTGTACTGGAACTGATACTTATGGCATCCCGTTTTGTCGCTTTTTTGTGCCTTTTTCCGGTCTTACCTCACTATATCCTTTTTTTTCCTTTTTATTCCTAGCGTGTAGCCATAAAAAGCCGCTGCGAACCGGCTGACTGCGCAGCAAATGTCTTGGCCACAAAGTGTGCGTATGTGAGAGAGCTTTGAAAGCTTTCATGCTGGCATTTTAGAGCTTTCACTTTGTAACTGTTTCACGTTGCGTCCTCTCAGAGCCTTCCAATGCACACTTCCAGTTAGCCACACTTGCTTCCCTTTACGCTGGAAAGCACTGCCATTCCATGCGTATAACCAAAAACAAAACATATGGTTCGAAAAGCTTTTCTGGCAAAAGCCCTAAATGGCGTCTAATAAGCCAGAACAAAAAATAAATAGGAAAAAAATAGAAAAAAAAAAACAAATGAAAAACAGCTGAGGGCGGTGGCAGTGCCAATGGGGTGCATGAATTTGCCATATGAATGCGGCCAGACTGGTATTCCAACTAAATTGTAATGATTGTCGTCGTATAACCAAAAAAGAAAAACCCACAAAATTTTGCCGGCTAATCAAATTTGTGCGCACATCCCCTTGTGTGGGATGTGGTTTCAAGTGGTTCCTGATTAAATTACTGGACTTTGTTGGGTCTAACAACCTTGCCAATTGTCAACTGATTATATTTGCCGCAACTTAATGACAGCAAACGGCAGCATGTGCCATAAATTGTATCCATTAATTTAGAAATTAGAAGAGAAACAATTGCTGCATATATTGTAAAATTAGCTTAGTTTGTTCAAACATGCGATGAATTCTATTACAGTTTAAATCAATTCGCGCTGCAGGCATTAGTTGCACAGAAATTTAATTCTATAAACTACAATTAACACTTTTTTTTGGCAAATCTTTTAGCAGTTGATAATTTCAATTCTTCAATTCAATTGTAAAACTTTAAACGCTTGCCTCTACCTCTAGCGGTTTTAGTGGCAGGAATTCGAATTCTAATCCGGAATTCTGTTATTGCTGAGACCCATTTTAAAATTGAATTAAATAGCTATAAAAAATGTTTTCTAAAAACATAAAATAATATAAAAAAAATGTTTTCTAAAAATATCTTTTTCTACATACAAAACTTTAGGCACTACAAATTTTTTTTTCAATTTTGGAAATTCTACATTCCAATATTTTCGTATTCAAGCCATTCAAAAAAAATTAAAATATATATATATTCATACAACTCGACTAAGTGCTAACATAAAAATGTCTACTGAAATATCAAAGATAGCACATTCTGCTGCCCAATATGATCGCTCACTACTTTATCCAAAAAAGAAAACCCTCAAAAAATAAAAATAGTCTTCAGTCTAAAGCTGAATACCAGAAATAAAAGGCTATAAGCTAGAAGTCTCTCGAAGTATCCTATAAGGAATATTTCGGTTGCACCTTTGATTTTTCCAGCGTTGCGTAAAGTTTTTATGTGGGTCATTTAACGGATACAAAAAATTAATAATGAAATATCTGACTATATTTTTAATATTAATTTATATTTAAAAAAGTTTGTTTTTAATTGTTCGTTAGGTTAGATTAGGTTAGGCCGCCAGGCACCCAGGGAAGGGGATCTCACATAGAACAGAGTGATCCTTACGGGAACCGGAGTTTGTCGGCTGTAAGACGTGGCCATGGATGAGTTAGTCATCCACCATGCGTGTGTGATTCGCAAAAGCTAACACTTTGAACTAACTCTGCGAGCGATTCCAGCAAAGCCTCAGGCAGTGGCCCGTTAGGCTAAAGGGGGGTCTTTCCTGGAAAGCTGCATGATGTGCTTGCCTAATTTCAAGTTGGTTTTCCCACTCCCCAAACGCTTCGAAACTTACCTGGCGAAGTTCCATCCTTCAAGTACTAGCCCAGGCGAACACAACATGGTACAGAGCTAAAATGGCGCTGCAAAACAGGGTTCGATGGAAGTTTCTGGTAGAGGCACTAAGTTCCCAATAGGAATGATAAGAATAAAAAACTAAATATAATACGATGCAATTATGATGAACACATTAGAAGCAGTGAGAAGTTCTGCCAAAGGAGGGCGGAATCTAGGTTTACGAACAGGTTTAAGTTCATTTATTTATTTATTAATATGTAAGGGTACAACTAAGTTCAGTTGACCTTAAGATTAGACAAGTTAAACATTCTAAAAATTATGAAATAATAAATGATAACCAGAAAAAAATATAATAAAACTAATCCGTATTCCTAGCCTGATCATCAATAAGCATCCATTAAAATCTAGCATTGGATAAGCTAACAAATAATAATTAATTTATTTATTTAATTAAGGAATAATATAATTACAAAAATTATTGTTATTCCCCAAAGTATTACTAAAAACCAATTTATCAAACGCCACAAAATATTTGCCTATAAAAAATCTATTAAATTTAAAGATTTCTGTATATTTTCTATAATTTTCTGTTGCTCAAATTTAAAAATTTTGCATAGTTTTTTTTGGTATTGTTAGGGGGCTGACTTAATGTTCATGCTTATCGATGATATGTTTGTTTACTCAAGACTCAAGGTAAATTTTTTGTAGATAAAGGACAATTTATCAATTGACAGCTTGAAAAATTGCTAAAATTAAATAAATCATTGTAACTTGTGGTATTATTCTCAGATTAAGCTGTTCATAAAAATAAAAGCGTATCCTATAGTAAACAGGAACTACAAATACGCTGCTATCATAAAAGGATACGTGCAATTGATTATGCCAAAATCTGTGCGCGCATAATACACATAAATCGAGAGAATATTATAGCCAATATATAAAGCCTCAAATGCTGCAATGAATATCTTTTTTATGTAAAAATTTGTAGAAAATACACATGTATTTATACACTGCAGCCGGAATGATAAGGAGTCGCAAGAAATGTCTACGAAATATGCACTTAAACTTATATCACTAAAGTTCTGTACTTAGAAACAGTCAAAAAAGTCAAAAAAAGTTTGCAAAATTAATGATATAGGCAATAATACACTTTGGCATAATTACGCTTTATAAAATTGAGATGATATCCTTTCAACAATTATTGTAAGTTTACGATGCTTTTAAAAGAGCTGGGACGTCCTTTGCTGTTGAAGTAAAAGTCAAATCAATCAGTGAGCAAATGAGCATCTTTAGCATTTCTTACTTTTTTAAAGGTTTCGTTGGATTTTTAAAAGCCTATTCTAAATATAGTTCAACTTCGAAAGGCCCTTCATAAAGATGTGGTTTGTGCCAGATAATTTAAAAGATTCGTATTAGGAGCACAAAATGCTGCGTAATATTTATTTCTATTTATTTTAGAACATAAGTATTCTGTGTTCGTCCTATGAATAGTTGAAGGTTTACGATTTAGTAATAAACACCTAAAAACTTCAAAAACACTAGAAAAATAGTAATTTTTTAAATTTCCAATTTACTTAAGCGACGAAGCATATTTCATTTTTGCTGGCTATGGAAATATAGAAAATTCCGGTATTTGGAGAAGTTAAAATTCACTATGATTGCTGCGTCATATGCGGGCTTTAAGTGAGTGGTGCGTATTGCTTTACTTATCTTTATTATTCTAAATATCATCGGAATCACAAGGATCTTGTATGAAATAATAAGCTGATATTCATATCATCAAGAATTTCATATACAATGGCATTGACCGGAAAATTCGTCGTAATTCTAATTAAAAGTGTGTTTTACTATCGTAGTCCTAAAGTTGATAACTCATCAAAAATTGCAAAATGTTTTTTTTTTTTTAATTCTACAAGAAATAACTCTGATAACAGTTATTATCTTAAATTATGTCAATATTATTGAAGTATAATTAAGATCTACCAGAGTTGTTTAGATCTATGGTAAGAGAAGAATAGGACTGTTGATTTTTATTACTCTATATATAACTTTTGTGGGCCTTTAAGCCCGTTGTTGGGTGGTTCCATTCCTCTCTATATATAACTTTTGTGGGTCTCTAAACCCGATGTTGGGTGGTTCCATTCCTCCCCATATATAACTTTTGTGGGCCTCTAAACCCAATGTAGTGTGGTTCCTTTCCTCCCTGTTGCAATGGTGCATTTGCCTACCACTGACGTAGTTAGCAAATAAATTGACTTTGATTTACTTAAGTTATTCTCAAGTAGTTAAGGATTCTATCGTTCGAATTCGGCTATAAAGTGTCTTTTCGAATAGCTATTATTACGAACATATTCATAAACTGCCTTTGGACTATGACCATAGTCAAGGGAAATAAACTTACTTATTTTTATATAAAACTTTTGATGCTCTACGATGGCAATCGATACGGACTACAATGTTTCCTGGACTTTTCTTCAAGGTGCAAACTACTAGTTTGGCAAACGAAAAGAAAGTTTCTTTGAAATATTTTTGGAGAAAATCCCAGCAGCTGTGATTCTATCTGTCTGTGACAATAATCTGTTAGATCTTGCTATTGGTATGGCAGATTTATTGTTTGATTCGAGCGAAGTTAAGAGAAAAAAATTGTGGAACAAATTGAAAATTTAACGCCAAGATCTTGTTCTAGAAGAATGTTAGGATTATGTGGTAGTTTTGCTGAATGCCGTCGTCATTAATTCAGATATGATATGATTTCCATATTATGGAATATAATATGTAATATCTAACTTAGCAGGGCGCAGAATTTCTGTGATACGTGCCTTCTACCTTTCTTTTAAAATAAACAAGTCATTGATATGTTCTAAAACTGGAAAACATAGTGGTTTTGAAATATTTTTAATTTTTATTCATTGAAGTTACATATGTATTTGCATTTCCCTAAGAACAAAAAATTCAGGGCTATAGAATTATATACCACAGGAAAGGAATATGGAAGATTTAAACGTAGTATAGACAAGAGTTAGATTTGAGCTTTGGCTCCATGTTTGTCTTTCTTATTATCGTATTTTCAACTCGTTACATCCATATATAATGCCAGCTGAAATTTATGCGGTAGAGCTGGAAAATATAGATATAATATATCGAATTATAAATTAGAATAATTAAATTTAAAATAAATTTATTCCCTTTAACTATATTGTCATCGCTCCAAAATAGCATGGAAATATATCTTATAATAGCTGTTCCAAGCGAACAGGAAGCTACAGCGTATAGCTGAATCCGAACGACGACATCCTAATAAATGCAGAAATACTTAGCGTCTACTTGCCAGATATGTCATATTTTAAGATGTTATTCCTTTCAAGCTTTAAACTGGATATATCGATATTTTTGGAGTCGCGTCATTACTAAAATAAGCAACAAAAATATCGCGCAAAAGTGTGGATTAATTAGTAATGTCAGAACGTTATTGTGAATGGCGAGCGCAGACGTAGGATGCTTAAAATCATCCAAAATGGTGCCACAAGTAATAGGATTGCTCGATAAAAAGGCGAGTTCGATAAGTAACATATTTGGAATTGGCCTCCTCTGATCTATTTATTTATTATTAATTTAGGGGAACGACTAAGCGTAGTTTATCTTATAATTAATCTAATCGGATGCCGGCTAGAAACTTAGATTTACAACGTAAAAATATGGTAACAGCAAGTAATACAGGGTGCGCCATTTTTTATGTCGGTATTTCAATATTGAACAACTTAAGCATTTGACAACCGATTGAATTTGACTTCAAATGTTTTGGAAACGTCAATTCAGTACACAGAACGCGCCGAAATAGTTACTTTATACATTGAAATCAATCGTTCAGTTATCTTAACTCAACGTGCATACCGTCGAAAATATCATGGAAGCGAATTTCAATGATCGACGAAGCCCATTTCGACCCCCCGACTTCGTTTTGTTGGGTTATCTGAAAAAACGAAGTGTACCCCAACAAGTCACCGACCATGGTAGAGCTCAAGGAAGATAATCGTGCCGAAATCATTGCTATACCAAGCGAGATGTTCGAGAAGTTAGTAGAAAACGCCGCTTGATTGATGTTGTGTTCAAAAACTAGTCTGGATCAATTGCAAAGGATCGAATTGAACAAAAATTCACATTCAGAAATTAGTTGTTACTTGTTACTCATTGTTTATATGCCGACATGGCGCACCCTGTATAAGTTTAAATATTTCTTAACAAAAAGTGCTTCACCATTGACAAAGTTGGAAGCTCATTGGTCAAAGATGCGCATTTTTCGAATCGAGATGAATTAAGATTGAGTTTCCTCCAACACTGCGTATTACAACTTTGATAATTTTTGGGATTGTTTTGAATTTTCTAAAATACAGTCAAAATTTAACGATCTTTCAAAAATTTCAATCATTTTGCACCAAAATGATAAATGAAAGGCCATGCAAGACAATGCCAGGAATCGGACTCCGCATCTGATAAACGACTCTACTCTGCTTCAAAACGTAGAAGAATTTCAATATCTGGGCAGCGTACTCATCACTCCAGATGGTGGTGGCATCACGAACTGCGTTAATAATCGCTCTGCAGAAACACAAAAGTGCGTAAGCCACACTATCCCGCTTGGGGAGAGCTGTATTTATAAGCAAGTCAACCAAACCGTTCTTTTTGAAATGGAAGCGAAACCCGACATATGACTAATAATATCCTAAGAAAACTACAGAGTTTCGTCAAGCGTTGCCTGAGCCGCATTGTTGGAGTGTTCTGACCTAGAACTATATCCAATGCTAGGTTATGGAAGACTACCAAACAACGGGGCATCAAAAGCGACATATCGAGCAGAACATATAGATGGATCGCACACACACCTTTAGGAGGAACAATAGAAATACAGCACGTGCAGCTCTCGAATGGAACCCTATTGGAAATCGTCGCATGGGGTGTCCGAAGACTACTTGGAGGCGTACAGTGCACAATGAAACATCCAAATCGTTTAACGAGTTAGGGTTTTTAGCAAACAATAGGGAAAGCTGGAAACTATTTGCAAATAGGCCAAGTTCTTAATAGTTTATTATAAGAGAGCATGCCAATAATAATGTGCACCAAAAACAAAAATAAAACTAAATATATCGGCATTCGGAAGAATGTACAGGAACAGGCTATTCAATTGTCGCATATATTTATATCAAGACTTAAAAGCGAGAAAAATATAATGAAAAACTAATTCGTTACACTATCCAGCTTGAATTATTTGATAGATGTGGGAAAGAGTGTGGCATGGTTGAAACTTGCGCATGGACTATTTGCACATGAAATTATCTTTTCAGTATTAACAATATCGATTCTATCGATTTGCTATGTTATCGATAGTCTACGCAACTTACAATCAGTTATCCCATATTCTCCAGCCAAGTGCAGTGTATTCCAAAGCCAACAACTCCACCATCAACTGAACCAAAATGTATATATTTGCCTCGTGTTTGTTTTCATTTTGGCAGCTTTTCGAGTGCACTTGGCAAGTTTGTGAGGCGTATGCCGGCTGCTTGGATCCAAGTAAAATCGTATAAATGAAAATATTTTTAATGGTCGTGCAGCGCGCTTAACACTCGAACATACAGTTAACACCTACCTACCTAAACAGCGCGCATTTTAAAGTATATTTTACATTACTTTGATTTTTGTATTTTACGTTTATTTTTTATATACATTTTTTAAGTGTGCCTGATGTGGTTAAGGGCGCCAGGACTGCCGCTTCAGGACTCGCAAGCACACACACACACACACACACACAGAAAGGCGTATAAGTTTGTTTCAACTATTATGCCACGTTCCATAATATTTTTAATTTTTTGCTTTTTTCAGTGTTTTTCTGTCGTCTGCCTTTTGCAGTTCCCGGACTCTGGACGACGTAAAGTGGCCAACAAGCCGTTAAGCGCGTACTTGTTCTATGCCGTGCGTTCACTGCATACATATGCCTATAGAGGGTGCTTTGTTTGGTGGTTCAGCTGTACGACAAGTTCGACCAAATGCTAACAAATTAGCCAGAGCCGAGAATGACTTTTTTTGCAATGATTGCTCAAAGTGTGGGATTATGTTGAGAATGCTATTTTTAAAGCTGCCATCTTGTACATTTGATCAGCATCTATTGTGCCTGCATCGATCTCTATGCCACATTTCGGCCCATAAAGATAGTACTTGTCTTAAACAGATAATACCTAAAACTTTTTAACTTGAAATATAAAACAAATGTGTGACAGCTTATTTATTTGTAATACTTTTTTAAAAAATTATTCCCTGTACACAAGTTAAGGAACATTAATGTCAAGAAGGGATAATTTTTTATGTCAACTACATACGATTCTTCGATTCCACCCTGCAGAATCATACTGGCTATTTGCTTAAGAAAATCTCTATTTACGAAGTGCACCACCGTTCGGATTCGGCTATAAACTGTCGTGCCTTGTTCTCTTCGAACAGCTGCTAATAGAGATATTTACAGGCTCCGACTTTGGAGCGTTGACCATAGTGAAGAGTAATAAATTTTATTTTATTTTTTATTTATCGTATAAGTGAAATTCTTACAATGATAAAAAAATAATTAATTCCTCTTGAATATCGATGTCAGCATACGCTTCAAGGACGAGGCATAGAGATATCTCTATCAAAAGCTCTTTGTAGAGAACAGAATTAAAATGGATACTCCTAGGTAAAAAAGCACTTGTGGAATCTAACCTCCTTAATAAACTCGAGCACGCTCTAGAGACTCACAAATCTTAGTATATGTCCTTTCATATAAAATAATTAATAGGTCCCCCTCAACTTGGTCTTTCGAATCCAGTTAAGGTCGTCAGCTTCGTCTTGCGTCTCGAACACCATATGTGCTGGAGTTTCTTCCTCCATACAAATGACATAGCCGAGCCATCGCAGACGTAATACGCTGGATGATATCTAAAGCTAATACAGCGCTTGGTTTCTACGCCTCAAACTCGTTCTTAAACCAAAAAGAACCGAAGAGGCGACGGAGAATAGTACAGCTATATCCGTCAGCGACACAACCCTTCAAATAAGAGCACGTGCAGGATGAGCGTTATTTTTGTCGGTCGAAATAGATATCTGCTGCTAAAGCAATAAAAATACTTATTGTTCAGTGTGAATTATATTTTGGTAAACATGAAATCTACAGATGTCTTTCTTTTTTTTTAATTCACAATATTTAATTAATTTTAAATGTAATTGAAAGATTTTAGCTCAGTTCTATTTTGGTCAGACACATATTTATTAATTTATTTATATAATTTGGAAATACAACACAGTCCAGTTGATCTTAAGATTAAACAATTTGAAAAATATTCATAATTATAAAAAAATAAATTATAACAAGAAAAATATAATATACGTATTCCTAGCCTGTTGGGTGAATTTTTTACAGATATGCAGCGTCTCACATCTGGGACTAGCTAGGAATTGGGATTTACAGTGTTAAAGATGAAAAGAGGAAGTAATTTCTTAAAAAAGAAACCAAAAAAAAAGCTTTGACCAAGTTGGGTTTTCATAGTTAGTGATTGTTTAAAGATGCTCGATTTGGCGAATCAAGATAAAGGTTAATATAATTTGCGCGTAAAACACGAAAAGGATTGGGTAATGCATAATTAGATATTTAGAAATACTTACATAAATCCCTTAAAAGCTATTTATTTCAAACTGTTAAGATTTGCGTTAGAAACAAAGAATTATAATTTCTTCGTTAGTATAACTTCGATGAGTTTATATGTAGGGAACTATATATTTAAATTTTAGCGAGAAATTTGAACCCCTTCGCTATAGATTTACAGTGTTTGCTTCAACACCTCTGAACATAGGGTTTTAAAACTTGTAGTAACTTGAGGCGTGATTTAAATTCGTTGTCGTTATGAGGCTCAAACGTAATATATTTCTATTCTATTATTCTTGTTCTTACAAAATGGCAATACGAAAAATTTGGCTTTTACAAAAAGAAAGGTACGGTATTGTCTGACAAGTCCTTAACATGTATTCATTTTTTTATAAATAAAACTTAAAATTTACTTAATTCGAGCGTTACATTTTAGCAATGCGGTGTTTGAGCTTAAATCCGCTGTTTACTCATAGGTGACATTAGTGAGCGTATTACCAGCTACCATGGAAATATCTTAAGCTTTTTGTATGAGTTCGACATCTGTTCCCACCAATCAGTGCACATCACAAGCGATTTCATACAAGAACATACATTTTTCTTTGAGTAAACATGTCTTTTTTGCCAAAAAAAAGAGCATATGCGGGAAGCTTTGGGTTTCTGCTGCAATTTCAAGAAATCAGCTGCTGAATCGCATCGATTGCTTGTGGAAGGAAGCCTATGGTGACAGTGCTTTATCGAAAACAAGTTGCAGTGACTGGTTCCGTCGGTTCCAAGATGGCCATTTTGAGTTGAGTAACAAGGAGCGGGAAAATCGGCTCAGAAAGGTCAAATTACAGGCTCTTTTGGAGGAAGACGATAGCCAATCGCAATAAATGCTTGTCAAGCAGTTAGGAGTCACTTAAGCAGCCATTTCCATGCATCTACGTGCCATGGGAAAAAAGACACCTGGTAATTCTGCAGACATATATCGTTTTAAAATTTTTAAACAATTTGTAGTCAGTATACATGTAAATGCTATGAATCTTTCAAATCGCTTTGACTTTATTAAAAAACAAATTATTTCATTTAAATCACAGTAGTGGAATATTTTCCAGATGCTTTCGAAAAACTTTTTATTGTTATGCGAAATACTATCTACCTAACTGTCATTTGCGTTAGAAATATAGAATAATAATTTCTTGCCTAGAAGCGTTTAGCTTAAAATTAAATTTAAGTAAATATCATACAATTTTATGTGCACTTAAAAAATCACCCTTTAAGCAAGCACAAACACATGCATGCACACATCCGTGCCGGGGCGTGTGTGTGTGTGCGCGCTTTATTTTGTTGCTTTGTATAGGGGTTACAAAAGCTTTAAAAATTATATATATATATATATATATTCATATACATAAGAAAAAGTACAAAATAATAATATAAGGAAAAAAAAATATAGAACCAAACCAAACCCAACGTAAGCCACATGAAAACACAAGCACTCAAGGCATGCATCCAGAAGAGCGCCGAGCACCTGCTCTTCAGCAACAGCGGTAGCCGCCCCTAGAGCAATCCGTAAAATAAAATTCACTACGTAAATGCCAAATTCAAAGTCCTTACCATAGTAAATAGATATCGCCAAGCGAAACATATGAAGCACTTCCTCCGTCTGCCATACCAACTGCTGCTGCTCCTTGGGAAACATATCGGTGCGTGTACGCATATTACATGATAAATTGGCAAGAGGCCCAGCAAAAGTTTGCCAAAGTTGGCGACTGTGCGTATGCTTGATATATATAGAGAGAGAGAGAGAGAGTGTGTAAGAACTTCAAGTTGGCCAACAAACATGGCACTTTTTCATATTCTTCCTGCTTCTTGCTTTTAACATCTTTAAGACTTTGTTTGAGCTGTTCCTTTGCTTTCTGGGGTTACGCCAGAAAAACAACGCAAAGTTTTAAACAATTGCAAGGAATTTTATTTTTGGCTGGCTTTATTTTTAAAAGTATTACTTTTTATGTAAAGTAATTATGTAAATTTACATGAGCTCTATGGGGAAAAAATCAACCAATAAGTTGTACGAGTAGTGTTAGTTGTTGTAATGTTTGGCAATATGCAAAAGTTTTGCACCAGTGTGTCCCGCACACAAAACCAGAGTTTTCGTACATTCCATTGTTTTGAATGGTTTGACAACATGTACAAGGTACATGTTGCAAGTTGCAAACTTTTTGGCAGCACAAAAATCAAGCTTATTTTGAATTTTAAACTTCTCCGTACTTGGAACACTTTTCCAACAAAAGAAAGTATTGATTTTGCCAGAAATTAAGAATTAAAGCTGCATGTAAAGGGTGTTTTTTTTTGCGAGGTATAGAACTTTAAGTTTAACAGCTATCAAATGATTCATTCTCACTTTGGTTTGGAAAATTATTCTGAATAGACTTACGCCTGCACAACGCTTGTAAATAGTGCAATTTTATTTCGAAAATAATGAATCCATGCAGAATACGTATAGCGCACTACGTCCCCTTCAACGTCGACAAAATATTGTATCAGTGCAATTAATTCGCTTATGGATAACTCACATTCCCAGAGACGCCGCACGGTGCGTACAGAAGAAGCTAATGCTGCTGTAGAGCGTAGCATCGAGGAAGACCCAAATGCATCCCCAATCGAGCTTAGGAATTGATTCTGTGTCCATCCACTTTATGGAAGAAGTTGCGGAAGGATCTTGATTTGCGCGCTGACAATATCCAGCAAGTATTGAAGTCATCACGCCACACGTAGATTCTTGGAATAGGCCTAAAACGAGATTGCCATTGTTTCCGATTTTCATAAGCGAATTTTGTTTAGCGATGAAGCGAACTTCTGGTTGAATGGCTACGTCACCTAACAAAACTGCCGCATTTGCAGTGAAGTTTGTCGAATCACCACATACATCCTTCATCGGTCTGTACTTCTTCAAAAACGATGATGGTCAGAACCTTACAGCCAATGATGATCGGTATAGAGCCATGATTACCAACTTTTTCATTCCTGAATTGAACAGCCAAGATGTTCAGGAGCTGTGGTATCAACAAGACTGCGCAACATGTCACACAGCTCGTGCCACAATTGATTTATTGAAAGTCACGTTTGATGACCGCCTAATTTCACGTTTCGGAGCTGTGAATTGGCTGGCCCCAAAGATCTTGTGATTTAACACCGCTAGACTACTTTCTGTGGGGCTATGCGGATAAGTCACAAACGCTTAACCATTTGGAAGACAACATTCGCCGTATTAATGCCGATATGCGGCCACAAATGTCAACGAAAATTGCAGCATCCAGATTGGACTTCATTCGTGCCAGCCGTGGCGATCATACGCCAAAAATGTAATGCCACAAGATTATCTTTCGGATAAATAAAATTCATGTCAATCGAATAATTCATCGTTGTTTTATTGCCATTTAAAAAATTGCACGGATGTGTGCATGTGCATAAAGGGTGATTTTTTAAGTGCGCATGAAATTATATCTGCTCAAAATTAATTTGGAGCTAAACGCTTAAAATGCCCTTTGCATCAAAAACGCACGCTTCTTGCAGCAAAACAGTGTGGCCATATTAATATTTTTACTCTCGCTGTTAATCGCAAGACAGTGTGGCCACACATTAGTAATTTTTGAAAAATTAAGCGATGTTCTTTTTACTGTTCTTTTTTTAAATTATGGTTACGATTCTTAAATTAAATAAAAAGTTCTTACTCATTAATAGTTATTCAAAAAACTTTGATTCAAAGCATAAACTTGTGAGTCTTATTTATTCTTTTTTTTTGGAAATTGTTGATGCTCTGTACGCAGCAGCCAAGATTCTTATTATCGAAAGTCCTTCTGTGTAAATCTGTTGAACTTATAATGCCGAACAATGGGGCAATGCGTCCAGAAGCAATCTGGACATTTGCCGGCGAGCACATTCTAAGATCCTGAAAACAATGATCGGTGTATCGTGGTAGCTACAGAACGAGAACATTCACAGAAACCTACGTACGTAATCTATATCATAGCGGAGAAACGGAGCTTGCCCCGCATCCGAATCATTTTGCAAGAAAACTAAGTAGAGTGAGCAGCCAAAGATGACTGCACTCCACAACTCTTAGGGCAATCATGCGAATTCTAAATACAATTATTTAGTAATTGCTTAGTAACTAATTCTAAGATTTGACTAATTATTGTTAGTTATTTAAGAAAAAGAGAAGCAATGCAGCAAATTAGTGTGACCACATTTCTTTGCAAAAAATATGAATGTCCATTTTTGTTTTGTATCACACGTACTGGTATTTGGAAATAGGATGGTCCCATATTATTATTATATTATTTATGTTTAAGATATAACGCGGTCCTAAGAAATAAGTGTGGCCCAGTATTATTTTCTTTTTAAAAAATACAGGCGCTTAGCGCTACTTTTGTATTTATAATTTATGTTAAGATCTTCCGAGTCTAAGCCGTTCTTAGTTATTCGTAAAAACATCATAAATTCCACAGCCGCAGCCATACAAGAACAAAAGTTCCTAATGCCGCTACTTTGAAAAAATATCCTTACAAGTTTGGTACACTACTTACTGCATTGGAAACAATAGTTGCTCTTCTTGATGCCTTCAAATGCCATTTAATTAAATGAATTATGATGCACTGTGTCGTAAATTAGTAACCAAAAAACTTTAATCGATTATTCTTTTGCGTATTTGAAAAAGTGAATGGTTTGGAATCGATATCTATAAATTTCTCTTCTACACTGTGTCCATAGCTCTATTTGAAATAAACGGCTGCACTTGAAGCATAAGATACTGCACAGTCATTGAAACGATAAGATTTCATAGGTTGACGTCTACAAATGATGAATTTTTGATTTCCCTGCATTCCCAATTCCAAATACGCAATCATGGGGCGTTAGTTCTCCTTTTTGAGCACTCTTGGTTCTATCGGTGGAACGCTTTGAACCGAGATGCTAACCCTCATGGTATTATTACGTGTCTTTTTGTAGTGGAGCCAAATGCTCAATCCCAGAATAAACACCACCGCAACGAATAGGATTTTCAAAGCCGGCATCATGTCCAAATAGCCGGTCGGTTTATTTGCTTCCCGGCGAATTGGTAAACATTTTTGTACCAAACTACCAAAATATTCCATGATTTTTAAAATTTTATAAAATGTAAAAATAATATAAAGATCTTTCAATGCCGAATAGAATTTTATAATGATTGTTGTGGCTTTGTAGTCAAAGGCAACTGGGTTTTTTTTTTTTCTGGAATACTATGTGGTTCTGAGAATTCAGGAATTTAGGAAATTAAATGTTGTCAACAAATCAACTGGCGAAGTTGGAAGTTCCATTAAACCATTCAAATTTATAATCTTTGATATAAGCGATGCATGCACCAAATATTTCGCGTATTGCTCAATTATAACAATGAAATTGACTTAAAGCATTTATTAACTTACATTTTTATTGAAAATTTAATTTAGAATTCTTTGATTTGTTTTTCTGGCTTTTTTTTGGGTGAGCTTTATTTTCATTTGAACTTTAACTGCTTAAAAATAACCCTTCATTTGATCAAACTCTAAAGTAAGAACTTTTTAAAAATAATTTATAAAATTTCGCATTTTTGGTTAATTATTTTTGAACAAATTGGAAAAATAAGAGTAATGTATCATCAAATAACAGGAGCAAAGAATTTATAGAAATTAAGCAAATTATTGGATGTTAAGCTTAAGTTAATTTTTAAAATTATTAATAAAAAATCATGGAATAACAGAATCACACTATTTATAGGAATTCAGATGAATTTTTATTTTCGCAAAGCTTTCAAATGTTTGACTTAATATTTTCGCCAAATTACCAATTGTTGTGATAATCAAAAAAAAAAAAGAATAGGGAAACGCTGTTTTCAGCAAATTATGATATACTTCTTATTTCAAGCATTTTTTGGTGAGTAAAATAATAAATGGTGTGCCGTTTTATTGCAACAATTTGACTATTGTTTACTTTTATTTTCAAATTTTTGTAGATAATATTTGCGTTTTTTTTTCTGACAACGCAAACAATTTTTTGTAGTTAATTTCTAGTTTTTCCCTGTTTCGAGTCAAAAATCGCGAGAATTTTAAATCTAAACATTTTCTTGTCAGCAATGTTTTTGACGCATTTTCGAGCAATAATATAATTTATTTTTTAAATAAACTCTTCTATTATAAGAATCCTGTGAATAATTTCGGTCTAGCTTAATTTAGTATTTAATCTAAATACGAATTAATTAAAAAATTAAGTTTTCTCAATTTTATTTTATTGCGGTTAAGCTATTATATATTTTAGAACTAGTTCTTTCCAGATTAGTTTCCTAAATGTGTTAACTTTTTAAAAATAAATATGTGTTTTTTTATATGATGTTCAGTTGGTCCAAATATAAGGGAAATTCGATTTACTGGAACATAAATTTAAAACTTTTTTTTATTAACAATTCACTAAAATTTTTTTAATCCAAAATGTAACATATTATAAAAATAATTAAACATAAAAAGGCAAACACATTTTTAAGTCTAAAAATAAATTATTTTTTTTTAAATGCTTAAATGTTTTTTGTTAACATTTTTAAGCATAAACATTGAATATGTATATAATTACTAATATTTTATTAAGTGCTATTTTATTAAACAATAATACAATTTCGTCTAGATAAACTAATTTTTAAGAATAATGAATTAAAAAATATTTATTTATTTATTGCTTTAAATTTTATTTATCTATTATATGCAATTTCGTTAATGATTTAAGTGTAAAAAATATTTTAGAAATGAGCTCTTTTGCAAATATTATACTATAATTATGTCGCGAAGTGTTTGTCTTTATAAAGATTTTAATTAAGTCAAAAAAAAGTTAATAAAAAAAAACCCTAAGGAAATTTTTTAAATTCTCTTTTTAGTATTAAATTTAATGGTAGATTGACTTATTTTGTCTTTAATCATACAATCTGTGGCTCTAAGTGGAGAGAAAAACAAAACGTTAGATTAAAAATCCTTTTCTAATATTTTGTTCTGCGATCTTCGTAACTTTTCTCAAGCTGCCGACCCATATAAAATATCTGGTAAAAATATTATTTTAAATATTATTAATTTCTTGTCAATTGATAAATTAGACTTTCGGTTCATCAAAGCATATTCATTCAGGTTCATGTCTTTTTTTTTCATCAATTATTTCAATAGGTTAGCTTATGTGGAAACTTAATAGTATTTATTAGCACTAGGAATACCTTGATAATTTATATCTCTTGCCCATCGAATTGATTCGTTATCAGAAAATCTGTGTTTGAACAAAGAGCACTAGTTTTTTTAATATTTCATTTTATTTTCCACATGTAAAAATATCTGATAAAGGGATTCTGTAGCTTAAGGTTATTTTGTATAATGATGAACTAATTTCCATATTTCCACGGTATAGAAAATGTCATCAATAAAGATTAGAGTTTTACATAAACTATGCATTCTAATATCAGAAGTATCTTTACTTATAAGGAATAGCTCCTAAAACGGAACCCTGGGGGACACCTGCGCCTAGACTTGACTTGACATCATTCATAGTTACCTAAAAATATATTGCCATTAAAAAAACTGGTTATGGAACATTTTCAAAGCTAAGAAAACCATCGTTCTCAGATAAAGAGGAAAGACTAAATGGCGATCTCCATATATAAAAATTGTTTCGCCAAATTAACAGGGCTCTCTATATACTTTTGTTAACCGAAGTCTCATTGAAAACAATATTATAATATTTAAAACAATATTTTTGCCAGTATTGTTATAATACTCCGGAAGTTTGGGATGGTTGCATAGCTGATGTTATGGGTTAGTGTTTAAAGTGATTTTTAATTTATCTTTTGACTGATGTACTTTCCAACTCCATCAGTAGGCGATATTTTCATGATTATAAATTATGTCGGTGCAAAGTTGTTGTAATTATAATAATTATAATTCACAATTACTTCAGACGACTGAGCGCTTTTATATCTGCATTTGCCAGCAATTTTTATATAATATTCATAACTCTTTAAAATTATTTAATAAATGGAAAGTTTTGTAATCGCATATTTCAACATTCCATTCTTAAGTGATTGTTGCAGTTACGTGAAAAGCTAAAAGCAACGTCAGCATAATATTTGTACACCATTTGTTTGGGGCGACTATATTCAGTTATTTTAATGCAAAGAAATTTTAATTAAATTTAATTAGATTGTAGCAAAACTTGATATGTATTGTAATCTCATATAAGGGCATAAGCCGCATTTGGAGTGAAGCTAATCCTCAAGTGTATGTCGAAACAACCTTACATTCAGAAAAATTGAATGTTTTGTGCGCTTTATGGGCTGGTGGAATAATTTAGTCCATACTTTTTCGAAAACCATAATGGCCAGAATGTTACAGTCAATGGTGATCGGTATAGAGCAACAAAGGTTACAAACTTGAATTGAACAGCCTTGATGTCCAGGAGCTGTGGTTCCAACAAGACGGCGCAACATGTCACATAGCTCGTGAAACAATTGATTAATTGAAAGACACATTGGGTGACCACCTAGTCTTTAATCACGTTTTGGACCTGTGAATTGGCCTCCAAGATCTTGTGATTTAACATCGCTAGATTATATTCTGTGGGGATAAGCCATAAACGCTTTACCTTTTGGAAGACAACATTCGGCCCAAATACGGCCACAAATGTTGGAAAAGTCATTGAGCTAGCCGAGACGGTCATATGCCACAAATCTTATTTAAAATATACTGCCACAAGATTATCTTTCGAATAAATAAAATTCATGTCAATCGAATAATTCATCGTTGTTTTATTGCAATTTATTGCAAGTTCTGTAGCTCTAAAAAAAACACCCTCTTGTAACCTACATCTGATGTTGTCATTAAATTTTACTGTATGAAAAATTCCAACATTTTGCAACTATAATTTTCCTTTGATTCTGTCGCAGTAATTCTGTATCATTATCCAAAATTGAAGAGAAACTACACTAGTGGCCAGATTAGTATTGGTAAGGTTAGGCTTGGCCTCTGTCACCCTGACCGTTTTCAAATTGTTGGGCTGTCAACGCTGTGAGCCTTTAAAACTTTGCCAAATTGAATAAATACATGATGATGCATTATGCAAGGCAGTGCATCCAATAATCAATCAATCAATCTTTCCATCCATCATTCAAGTTTACAGTTTGCAATTCACTTGACTTTTCCGTAGTTTTCTCAAGCACTTTTTGCCTTGAAGACTGTGGGCTTTGAAGTGTGCAAAACACAAGCTGCTGTTAAAATAAGAGCAAGGGTGGATTGAAAAGTAATTGAATCCTAACTGCAACTACAACTTAGAAAGCATGTAGCCCTTTAGGCAGGTTGTACCAGTTCTAGCGGCTTCCAATAAACTGCTTCAACAATTTGGCAAGTCGATATATGTTTCTCCCCATGCGATGCAAGATTCTCAACAGCAAGAGATTAACAATGTTTCAATCAAAACAACAATAAAATCCATTGTATTACTTAACTTGGCCCTGACAACCCATTATTGGGTTACAGGCGACCTAACTAACTCTCGCGCTTTCTTCAGTTGATCACACCAAGTGAAGATAGGTTCTCCTCCAGTTGGTCTTTCCATCTGAGCTTAGGTTGTCCCCTCCGTCTGCCTTCATTGACTTTCGCATCGAAATCCATCTCGTTGGAGCGTCTTCGCCCATACGCTGGACATCTATGTCGCTGCAGAACTCATACAGCTCATGGTTGGATCGGATGCGATAGTGTGATTCATCGCCTCATCTCCACGCTGATGCTGTTTCCCGTGTTAACGGCGGTGCCAAGTTACGTAAACTCCTTTACAACTTCAATAGTATCGTCGTCCGCTGTGGACAGCATATATCACAAGACCCACTTTCGCTGACACCTTTTCGGTTGCGGAAATCGCGGCGGCGGTAACATCTCGCTGAGGACGCCCAATGATATCAATATCATCGACGTATGCAAGGAGCTGGAAACTTTTGTAGAAAATGGTGCCAGTACGATGTGCACCAGTCTTTCACAACACCGCTTTCGTTATGGAACTGAAGAGGTGGCCTTGTCTGAAACTTAAGTAGTAGGTCTGGCATAAGGCTTCTGTTTTTCAGAGAGACTGCGCGATAGGACATTGTAGGAGATGGCAAAATGTTTTGGTTTATTTTCTACAATGGCAGGTCCCAGAGTCTAACCTTTGCATTGAAGTCCCCGCTCATAAGTGTCTCGCATAGAATGCATCTTCAATAGCGTCATCATTTTCTTCTGTCGGGGCGTGCACGCAAATTAGGCTTAGATTAAAGAATCTTGCCTTGATTCGGATTGAAGCCAGCCGTTTACTCACAGCAGTAAATATGGAGACGTGTACTGTTCCTTTCGTTTCTTGGATGGCGGTTATATCAACCTTTACTTTTTCGAGGGCATCCGCCAGGGGCAACATCGCTATGAAGTGTCCGGCCATTCAAGGTGCATATCTTCATCGTCAACAATGGGGATGATCATATCCGAGGCTTTAGCTTTGTGGTTCGTTGGTACACTTTTTATAAGGTGGGATCCAATCCCTGGGCACAACCGATTATAGTCTGGAAGACTTGCTGCACACATTAGCTTACTATTTTGGGGCTGCTAAGATAACTACCTAAGGGGAGCCGAGTGGAGCCTGTGTGTCATCTTTCAAACATTTGAGACAGAGATCGCTCCGGCTGCCTTCTGGTTGACAGCAATCAGAAGCTTTACTCTGTTGAAATGAAAGCCAGGCCCTTCACAAGTAAATTGTATTATTCTTAAATAAAAAGATAAGTGTATTCTCCTTGACTACATTATCACTTCATAAGCGAATACATCCATGGATGTATCTTTATTCTCTATAAAGATACCAGAGGTAGCTTATATTTTCGGCAATATTTTATGTAGTTACAATAATAGTTTCAGTAGTAATAACCGGAAAAGCAGAATTAGCTTGTGTTATCGGAAATATTTCCTGTATCTCCCATTGTGGTATATCAAAAGAGTCGTAGATGGATGATCACTAAATTTTGAAGAGTAGTTTTTAGTACTGTGTCAAATTAGACCAAACTTGGTTGAATATATTACACAGCTGACAGTTATAGGTGCTACAAAGGTAAGTATTTGTTACAGATTATTATAAAATCCAACTGACTTTGGCACTCGATTCAGATGGGACTACGATTTTGTTTAATTTCAAAATATAAATTTGTCAGGAAATCTAATAGATTAGACTCAGACTAAGCCAGAGCATTTGTACAATTCTAGTTTTGAGCTGGTTTCATATAAGACTACGATCCAACTGTACTCCAAGACTTTGTCATTTGGTTTTAAAAACATTATTACTTCGAGAAATAAAACACAAATCAAAATTGTATTTTGGACTTGACTGTTTTAATTCGTTTTAAAATTTTGATTTATGTCCTTGGATTTACTTTGGTAGAATAGACCTACGAGTTTTGCTTATTCTAATTGTTTCCCTACATTTCCAATTCCATAAGCGCAGCCTTCATGGGGAGTTTTCTTGGTTTTAATGCTATAACAATTTGAGTCGTTTTATATTTTTTGTAAGCCAAATATAATTTGATTGTGATTGATTTGGCATTGTAGTCAAAGAGAACTACAATTTTTGTTTGAATTCTATGTGGTTCTGAGAATTCAGGAGTAATTTATGGTTAGATTTTGGCTTGAGGTGAAATTAAAGAATGTCCACAAATCAACTGAATAAGTAAACTATGATGAATATTGTATCATATATAATTGGCAGAAATTATCAAAAATTGTAATTTCTTTGCAAACTGCTTATATGAGAGCTATATCTGGGCATGTTGTATATTTTCTGACAGGAATTCTCTGGTTGACGTTTTAGAGTTTGCTACTCAGGGCTTAAAAGTTAAGAACAATCGTCGATGAATACAAAATCTTGTATTTGCAACTGATATCTTTTGTGTATAATATATTTGCATAATTAAATTATAATTCTACTTTCTATTTTTAATATATATATTAATTTTTTTTCTTAAAGGATCTGCAGAAATGTACTTTTTTTCTCAAAAGTTACTCTTTATTCTGAGTCACATTGATGTATCTGGATTTAGTAGTTTTTAGCAATGCTCCCACCAATTATTTCGCGTATTCTTTAATTATAAAAATAAAATTGATTTAAAATATTTAATAAAGTTGCATTAAAATGTAATTTTAATTTGGAAAACATTTGACTTTATTTTGCATGATTTTTATTGTTTAACTTTAACAACTTTAACTTTAATCTATTGATGGATAGAAAAGATATTACTACGCTAGAAGAAAATGGTACATAACAATTTAACTTTTAGATTGATCAAACTTTAAGGTAAGAACTTATTTAATATAAGAAATATTATTTAAAAAATTTCGCAATTTTGGTTAATTATTTTTGAACAAATTGGGAAAAACAGAGTAATATATCATAATGGGGCCTCGTAGCTTAGTGGGTAATACACTTGCCTTCTAAACGCGGGGTTGTGGGTTCGAATCCCACTCATGGCAAGAGGCATGACCACTCCAACGTCCCTCTTAAAAATTGCTTCTCTACTTAATAGAACGCTTTTCTCCATTTGCACAATGCCTTTCAACAATTTCCGGCAACCCCCCTTGTCCCACTCTTCACCCCCCACGCTAAATGGAGGGTACACCATAGAACCAAGCGCCAGTCATAGCTTTTCGGCGTACAGCAACAACACCAGCTAGAATGATGCCAACAATAAAAAGACTGTATCGCCCAGCCTCTCCGCGCAGCCAAGCGCAGACGCTACTCCCAGAAGGCGTCAGGTGGCAGCCCCACCACTGGGATAAGTCGCATCTGGCCAATCACCAGTTCGATCGAAAAACTCAACAGATTACAGAAACCAACACAAGAGAATTAAACATAAACGGCTCCCCAAATTCGATGACGTCCAAAGGCATTTTCAAAAACGGACACGAATAGGACAAAGGAACGTTAGAACCCTAAAGGAACCATCAAGATTAGCACAGTTCGAGGAAGAAATGGAGAAAACTGCAGATAGCGATAGCTGGCATCCATCCACAAGGCAGTAGACGGATCGGAAGACCCAAGGCGACCTGGAGGAGATCCATCCTCCAAGAACTGACCCAGGCGAACACAACATGGGACAGAGCTAAACAGACGGCGCAAATTAGGGTTCGATGGATGGCTATTGTAGAGGCCCTAAGTTCCCAAGCGGAATAATAAGGAAAAAAAAAATATATATAAAAACGCAGGGGCAAACAGTTTATAGAAATTAAGCAAATTATCGGATGTGAAGCTTTTGTTAATTTTTTAAATTATCGAAAATATAATATAATAAAATATCATCTTTTAACAGAACCATAATATTTATAGAAATTCCGATGAATTTTTATTTTCGCAAAGCTTTCAAATGTTTTTTTTTTTAATATTTTCGCCAAATTACCAATTGTTGTGACAATAAAAAATCGTTGAAGAATGGGGATACATTTTGTCCAGGAATTTAAAATTAGAATGCATTTAACAAAAAATCATTTATTAATAAGCAACTTACCTACTTTTACCGAATTATTTTTAATGATACCAAAACTATGTGTCAATTCCTAAAGCAACACACATCATATGAGAATAATGCAAAGCTAGGGAAGTTCTTGCATTTATTAAACGGAGATCCAAAGAATTAAATGATCCTTACAAAACATGAACATCAGCAGCGGTGTTCGACAGGGATTCATGCTATCTTCACTTTTACTTGAGATCTATTCAGAAGTAATATTCAAAGAGTCCATAAACGATCTCGACAAAGGCATAAAAGGTAAATGGAATACAATACCCATAGCTGATAGTATAGATGATCTTCGTTTTCTTCTTGAAAAAGTTAATTAGAAGAATAGCGATTTTGGCTTGCCAAATATACACCAAAAAACTAAATTCAGGATCATCAGTAAAAAGCGATTACCCTGCATCGATGCTACCATCAAAATTGGAACTGAAGCTATTGAACGAGTATCTAATTTAAAATATATTGGTTTGTGGCTAAATGAAGAGTGAACATCAGATCAAGAAATTAAATGCAGGATAGAGATGACTAGTAGCTTCTTCTTCAAATTCAAGAAAGTTAAGTGCTATGGGTGGCCCATTCTACTCTATGTGCTGGAATCTTGGACTTTAAAGTCATAGAATCTGTGGCTCTAAGTGGAGATGAAAATAAAATGGTAGATAAAAAATCCTTTTCTAATATATTGTTCTGCGATCTTCGTAACTTTTCTCAAGCCGCCATATAAAATAGTTTTAATATAAACGCGCACTTGTTTTTTTTAATATTTTATTTAAATTTTTCAACTGTAAAAATATCTCAGAAGGAATTGTGTTCTGTCAAGTAAGGTTATTTTGTATAATGATGCACTAATTTTCAGAATGGTATAGAAAGTGTCATCAACAAAGATTAGAGTTTTACATAAACTATGCATTGGAATATCATAAGTAAAGATATTATAAGGAAAAGATCCTAAAACGGAACCCTGGGGGACACGTGCGGTTATAAGTTTTCGACTTGACTTGACACCATACATATCTACCTAAAAATATCTAGACATTAAAAAAACTGGTTATGAAACATTTTCAAAGCTAAGAAAACCATCGTCCTCAGCTAAAGAGGAAAGACTAAGTGGCAATCTTCATATATAAAGATTGTTCCGTAGATGTCAAATTAACAGGACTCTCTATATACTTTTATTAACCGAAAGTCTCATTGAAAACAATATTATAATATTTAAAACAATATTTTTGCAAGTATTGTTATAATACTTCGGAAGTTTGTGATGGTTGTATTGCTGATGTTATAGGTTAGTGGTAAAAATGATTTTTAATTTATCCCTTAACTGTTCTACTTTCCAACTCCATCAGTTGGCGATATTTCCATGATTATGAATTATGTCGCTGTAAAGTTGTTGTAATTATAATAATTATAATTCACAATTACTTCAGACGACTGAGCGCTTTTATATCTGCATTTGCCAGCAATTTTTATATAATATTCATAACTCTTTAAATTTATTTAATAAATGGAAAGTTTTGTAATCGCATATTTCAACATTGCATTCTTAAGTGATTGTTGCAGTTACGTGAAAAGCTAAAAGCAACGTCGGCATAATATTTGTACACCATTTGTTTGGGGCGACTATATTCAGTTATTTTAATGCAAAGAAATTTTAATTATTGGTAGATTGTAACAAAACTCGATAGGCATTGCAATCGCACATAAAGGGCATAAGGCGCATTTGCAGTGAGGCTTATCTTCAAGTGTATGTCGAAACAACCTTACATTCAGAAAAATTGTCTGTTTTGTGCGCTTTGTGGGCTGGTGGAATAATTTAGTCCATACTTTTTCGAAAACCATAATGGCCAGAATGTTACAGTCAATGGTGATCGGTATAGAGCAACAAAGGTTACAAACTTGAATTGAACAGCCTTGATGTCCAGGAGCTGTGGTTCCAACAAGACGGCGCAACATGTCAAACACACTCGTGCCACAATCGATTTATTGCAATTCACGTTTCGTGACCGTCTAATTTCACGTTTTGGACCCGAGAATTGGCCTCCAAGATCTTGTGATTTAACAACGCTAGACTACTTTCTGTGGGGCTGTGCAGATAAGTCACAAACGCTTAAGCATTTGAAAGACAATATTCGCCGTCTTATTGCCGATATGCGGCCTCAAGTGTTGGGAAAAAGTCATTGAAAATTGGACGTCCAGATTGTACTACATCCGGACCAGCTGTGGTGGTCATATGCCACAAATCACATTTAAAATGTAATGCCACAAGATTATCTTTCGTAAAAATAGAATTCATGTCAATCGAATAATTCATTGTTGTTTTATTGCAATTTAAAGTTCTATACTTCTAAAAAAAAAACACCCCTACAACCAAACCACTGTATGTTTCACTCATTCGTCTAATTTTGGAATATTGGTTGCTGCTCCTCTCCAAAATTGATTGAGTCAGTTCAAAACAATTTTAAAGTTTTGCTCTTCGGGGCTTATGTTGGGTTGCCATCCCTTTCTTGTAGACTTCGCCTTATAAAAGTAACTTTCCTAAATGGTCGTAGCATATACCATAAAATGTTATTACTTTAAGGTAAGAAAGGTTTAACTTTTATGTTATTTGCTGTTACCAATTTTTATATTGCGAATGCTAGTTCCTAGCCAAGTCTAGATGTGAAACCGTGCATAACTCATTAAACTAGTTTTAATATTGTTTGCTTAATTATAAGATCAACTGAAGTTAGCTGTACCACTTAGTTGATAAATACACAAAATAATTTTTTATGCTTTCGGCGAACTGCTGAAGCCACCCTCGCACAACAGCTGTCGCTGGTCTGCATAATTCAATGCAGAAAATTATTGAAGTGTCTTTGAGGTATTGATAAAAGCTACACGATTTGTTGTTTGACTTGAGATTAAATTGGATTTGAAGAATTCGCTGGCGCTAAGTATCCCCCCCTCCCCCACACCCCCCCTTTCCATCATACAACAACTATCTATTGCATAGGTCTGGGTCTAGCGCTCTAGCTCTAACATTTGGCTTACTTATTTAAGTATTTATAGTTTTAGCTTATAAATATGGAGGTCACACACTATTACACACGCACACACACCACACACACCACACACACATACGAGTTTTGAGTTGTTTGCCAAGCCAAACGGGCAGAGTGTGTGTGTGCCGCAACACATAAATCCTTTTGCTTTGGCTTTAATGTGCGTCCTCGTTTGGCTAGCAGCCTTTGGGGGGCTGTTTAATTGGCCAACTAACTAACTGACTGAATGACTGCCAGACAGCCAGACTGCCGGACTGCCTGTTGGCATGACAGACAGACGAAACAACGGACAAACTGCCAAACTGTCACAAATGGAGACGGGCAAACTGGCAAACTGCATTGGCAACACTTGGCAACTATTTGAAATTGTTTTACTGAGCTTAGTTGTTGTTGCTGTTGTTGCCCGTTGTGCCAATTGCTGGTCATTGGCTAAAAAACACTTTACTTGCAACACTGTTATTTACCATCAGCAAATCCCTTTACCCCGCCATATGCCAGTCAGTCAACCAGCCAGCCAGCCAGCCAGCTAGCCAGCCAGCCCACCCGCCCAGTACTTAGCCACATAGCGCAGCCCATAACTTGACTTTTATTGAATTTACAACTGCAATATGCCTCCAGTCTTTATGCCACATGCCACAAACACATATGACAAAGTCACCCACAAAATTGACATGCCTGCTGCAGTGTGCACATCAATTTGAATCTCTCGGTATGCCCGTTATCCGTCCAGTCCATGAAGAATAACAAATAAACCCAACCAAATGATGCGTAAACATACAAAGTCAATTCCTAAATGCTTTTCCGTCAAGGCTTTCCGTGCTCATCATCTAAAAAGTGTGTTCCACTGGCGACTATGTGTAACTTATGATGTATAAATTACTTAGCTTATGTAGTGCTTTGGAAACATCGATATATCGATTGTTTCATAAAATATATGCAGTTCGAAAATGGAGGGGGTAAAACAAGCTGCCTTGAATTTATACAATATTTTATGATGGAGCCAGTTTTAAATCTTAATGACTTGACTTAAGAAGTTATAAATGGTTTGGCATTTTATTATTATTGTGCACGAAAATTTGCAAGATAGATCTGAAGATCTGAAGATCTATTGTGTGTCCTACTTTTAGTTTAACAAATACCTCTAAGTCCAATGCTATCTAGAATGTTTGGTAGTGTAAACTGAGGCATGATATAGCTATTTTTTCTGTATTATATGACAATTTCTAACCTGACTTCCGCTTCACGTTGGTTTATATCTGTAGTTCTCCATATTTCATTCTTTATAGACGTTCACTGCTACCGCCTGTGCATTTTGAAGTATTTCACATCCAAGCATGAGCACTCTTTTGAGTAAAAATTGCACCAATTCGTGTAGAACTTGTACCTTACGTGGAATTTTTTTTTTTTTTTTTTTTCCTTATTATTCCACTTGGGAACTTAGGGCCTCTACAAGAGCCATCCATCGAATCCTAATTTTTCGCCTGGGTCAGTTGTTGGAGGATGGATCTTCACCAGGTCGCCTTGGGTCTGCCGATCCGTCTATTGCCTTATGGATGGATGCCAGCTATCTGCAGTTTTCTCCATTTCCTCCTCGAACTGTGCTAATCTTGATGGATCTTTTTTTTTTTTTTAGGGTTCTAACGGTCCATTATCCTATTCGTGTCCGTTTTTTTGAAAATGCCTTTGGACGTCATCGAACTTGGGGATCCGTTTTATGTATTCTCTTGTGTAGGTTTCTGTAATCTGTTGAGTTTTTCGGTCGAACTGGTGATTGGCCAGATGCGACTTATCCCAGTGGTGGGCTGCCACCTGACGCCTTCTGGGAGTAGCGTCTGCGCTTGGCTGCGCGGAGAGGCTGGGCGATACAGTCTTTTTATTGTTGGCATCATTCTAGCTGGTGTTGTTGCTGTACGCCGAAAAGCTATGAATGGCGCTTGGTTCTATGGTATACCCATTTAGCGTGGGGGGTGAGGAGTGGGGCAAGGGGGGGATGCCAGAAATTGTTGAATTTTTGTGCAAATGGAGAAAAGCTTTCTATTAGGTAGAGAAGCAATTTTTAAGAGGGACGTTGGAGTGGTCATGCCTCTTGCCATGAGTGGGATTCGAACCCACGACCCCGCGTTTAGAAGGCAAGTGTATTACCCACTAAGCTACGAGGCCCCACCCGTTCTCGAATACGTTCTATAAATTCAACTAGTAATAAGTTTTATAAAATATTTACTGAACAAAATATATGGCTTTATACTATAAACCCTGCGTTGTGGGTCTGGCCAGACCCCTATAACATACCCTTACATGCATTTGTATGGGAATACAACAAACGTTTCCAAATATGTTCAACTACCTATTCGAGAAAAAAAAATACCCAAACAACATTTGGTTCGAAAATAAAACGCATTTTTTGTCGTATATTTTTGTACTGTATTTTGTATAATTATGTCTGATCAGACCCGGGTGCCACAACGTAGGGTTAATAAGCTATGATACTTTTATCATCGAAGTAATAAAAAAAAATACTAATAAGTAAAACCAAAAATTTATTATTATTATTATAAAAAATTATACGTACTTTATTATATATTCAGCCAAATATCTGCAAAAAGTGCCTATTGGGTTGACCGAAAAGAATCCCGGTGATTTTTTTTTAAGAAAGTAAAAGCATTCTTTTTTTAAATTTTAGAATGAAGTTTTACCAATTACATATTTTTTTTTGTCGGGTTGTACTTTCGCTATATTTTCTGCAAATTCCTTATTCCACGCTCAAAGAACTTCCAGCCTTTAGCTGCAAAAAAAAAAACTGAAGCAAGTGCGATCGAAGTTATAATCCTCGTCCTTTTCAAAAGTTTTATCATTTAAGGAGTTTTGCAAAGATGGATTTAAAGGTTAGGCTGAGGGTGCAAGGTCAGCGCTATATGGTGGATGCAACAAAAGTTCCCAGCCAAGCTTACTCAGTTGTTGGCGATCCTGATTTAATATTGACACTTTATGAGTGACCAATTGACCAATTCTGGTTGCGGCTCCTTCAATGCTGTCTTCAATTTATCCAGCTGTTCACAGTAGACATCCGAATTAAGCGTTTTGTTTTTTGAAAGCAACTCAAAATGTACCATACTCTTCCAATCCCACCAAATTGACAGCATAATCTTCTTTCAGTGAATATCAGCCTTTGAAGTGCTTGAACCATGATCGTTTTCGATTGACGTATTCAATCGAAATTTCTCATCTCTAGTTATGATTGGCTTCAAAAACGTAGCATATTGCGTTTAAGATTAATTTCTTTCAAATCATGTGGTACCCAAATATCAAGTTTTTTTTCACCAGTCCAAGAAGTGATATATGAGTATGCATCGTTGATTGTGTTATATATTTAATATTTCTCCAAAATCCTGCTCAGTTATATGACGATTCGATTAAAGCCTTGATATGGTCATCATAAAATTCACTTGGCCGACCTGAACGTGGTTTATCTTTGAGTGAAAAATCTGCCGAACGGAATTTGATAAATCTGCTTTGATAGCCTTTTTCTTTAAGGGCTTTATCACCATACAGATTACGCAACTTTGTAGCAACCTGAGCTGCATTTTATACGTTAAATCAAGCCAAAAGTGATAGCCAATAACTGACAAAATAGAGAACACAATTCAAGAGTCACAAGCCGTTTTAAAAATAATGTCTACGCCGTTTGTATGCAAAATTAGAGCTCATTGCTGTTTTTAAGCAAACTTAATCGCTATCAGTTTTATCGAATCGTCTTTTTTTTTACGAAATTGTATAATATCTGACTCATCAATCAACAGAGTCTTCTCATTATTAATTGCTGCATTCATTTTAGTCATAGTTTGAAGAGATGTTTCTTTAGCAAAATTTTGTGAAATAAACTTTTGTTGCTTATTTTTATTAGTCGTATCTAAGTAGACTTCTTTATGTTGTTTTGATAGATCAATAAGATCTCGCTGAAATTTAAGAACACGCTCTACATTAACGGCTCTTTTCTTTCTTAGTTTTCTTCCTAGTAAAGGGTGTTTTTTTTCGAGGTACATAACTTTAAGTTGGCATTACTGTTCAAGTTGGCGACCGATTTAAAAGCTGTAAAGTGATTTATTCTCAGTTTGGTTTTGCGTGCCTACAAAATGAAGCCAAACAATCATCAAGCAAGGCGTAGATTCGTGGAATGGGTCCAAAATGAGATAGCCGTTGTTGCCGATTTTCACAAGCGAATTTTGTTTAGCGATAAAGCGAACTTCTGGTTGAATGGCAACGTCAATAAACAAAACTACCGCATTTGGAGTGAAGCTAATCCTCATCCTTATATCGAGCCACCGTTACATCCAGAAAAACTGACTGTTTGGTGGAATCATTGGTCCGTACTGCGTCAAAAACAGTGATGACATTACAGTCAAAGGTGATCTGTATAGAGCGATCATTACTACCTTTTTCATTCCTGAATTGAACAGCCAAGATGTCCAGGAGTTGTGGTTCCAAATGACGGCTCAACATGTCACACAGCTCGTGTCACAATTGATTTAGTGAAAGACACGTTTGGTGACCGCCTAATTTCACGTTTTGGTCCTGTCAATGCCTACAATATCTTGTGATTTAACACCGCTAGACTACTTTCTGTGGGGCTATGCGGATAAGCTACAAATGCTTAGCATTTGGAAAACAACATTCGTCGTGTTATTACCGATATGCGGCCACAAATGTCATCGAAAATTGGACGTGCAGTTTAAATTACATCCGAGCCATCCTTGGCAGTTATTTGCCAGAAATCATATTTATAATATAATGCCATAAGTTTATCTTTTGGATAAATAAAATTCATTCGAGTAATCAATCCATCGTTGTTTTATAGCAATTTAAAGTTGTATAACTCTAAAAAAATACCATTTATTATAATTGTACAATAATTCATTATCATGTGAACATAAAGTTATCTCCACAAATATATAAATCTTAACATTCGAATTTCACATTAAAAATGCGTTACCTATTTACAAATGCCATCTTATGCAGAATCATGCTGCTATAGGTTGCATGGAGTCACTTTGGGATTACTATTGCTCCATTGCTGCCCAGCTAAGCATATTTAGATAGCTATACCCCCCTACTTCCTTCACTCACTTTATATTAGAGAACAAAGCTCTTGAATGGCGCTCTTCAAGTATTTGTATTATGTGATGATAGCCAAAGGTAGGCTTCACTTAAGAGCTGCTGGTCATTAAAATAGATCCGACTAAAGCAGATGACAATTTTGTGACACAAGTGAAAAAGACCAAACACACACACACACACACACACACATACACGCACGCACACAGGACTAAGTGCCACTTGGGGCAGAGTATACGCTTCAGTACTAATGGGTACAAATGTTAGTTTGAGAGCAACATTTCGAACGATTTCAATTGAAGTTGTCAGGCATCAAAGGCGCTTGAATGGAGCAAGACAAATCCAATGTGAAACCCCTCTAAGCTGAATGCCCCTGGCAGGGTACTACAGAAGTTAAATGTGAATATTTTTGAAAGAACTGCAAAATCCAAGCTGAGGACGACAGCTGAGGATGTGAATTGGGGCTGCCGCATCGATTTGCAATACAATGAGGTTTGCTTTTAGTTGCCGCAAAGGAATTCGCAAAACACATACAAATACGTTTTCTTGAAGTATAACATATATATACATATGTATCTGTATGTGTCTGTATGTATCTGTGTGCGTTTGTGTGTCTTTGTGTGTATGTGTGTGACTTAGTATAAACAAAATAAAAGCAAAAAACGAACGAAAATCAACGAAAAATATATAAAATGTATAGCAACCGGCCTAACAACCAGCAGGTGTTGCTGCCTCTGGGACCTTAATGTGGCGCAGAAACCTCGACGGGCAGCAACAACAAAAACAAGAACGACAACAACACGTGTGGCAACATCAGCAAGGCCAGTGGAACGTGGCGGGCGCACAGCAGCAGCATTTTTGGTCTTCTGGCGTTGCCAGAGTTTTTTAGGGTCTTAACGCTCGCTGACGTGGCTGGAAAACTTAATTAAAAGCGTTTAACATTTTGTTCCGCCATGTCTCGAAATGTTACTAATGAATATGGGCAACAGCTCCCTGTTCTTGTTGCTCCTCGCGTTGCGCGTATCCGACGTTGTAACATACTTTTAGCGCTTATAGAAATCTTAAAGTAGGACTTGCCGTCAGCACAAAGCTGCAACTGACCTTTGCGAAGTACCGATATTTGTACACTCTTGCGGAGCTCTCTCAGAATATTCAGGATTTCGAAAATAACGCTACAAACATAAAAGACACTGGAGGGATTTGTGATAAAAGAAAAATATTTTAATTTGGGAGCTTTCTTGGCAAGAAATCGTCACTAAATCGTAATAAATCAAAGCGGGCTTACGATAATATCTGTCGAAAATAGACGTCGAATGGTTATCAGCCAGCGCAAAATTTGTGCAAGCAAAGATTGACTGCGAACAATATGCTGATCTGTATTTGGCGGGATTATCAGGAAATCGTCTACTAAGAGCCACCCCATTATGGACAATATAAGAGGAGTTGCATTTTATTACGATAAAATCTGGCAACAAATATCAATATTTACTAGTCGTAGAAGCATCACGGAGCAGAGGTCTGTTGGATTATGTGTTTATCATAAATAAAAAAAATAAAATAAACTTGTTTCTCTTGACTATGGTCTTAGCTCCAAAGACGGAGCATGGAGATATCTCCATTGATAGTTGTTCGAAGGCTACAGGGATCTAATATATATATAAAATAGTCGAACCCGCACGAAGGTAGGAGGTGACATCGAACTAGCGATCCTGCTGGCTTAGAGGCGAATATGGTATCAATACGCTACCGAGGCCCATATGTCTATATCATTTAGTCATATAATCTTTATTCATTAAAGACATCTATTGGATTTGGCAATAAACTGTTGGAACCTTTTATATTCAAAAAGCTGCAAAGAGAGAGTTGTTCCCATGCTTTGAATTTGTACCGACGGTAGAATAGGGAACAATATTTTTTTTGTTTAAATAAGCAAGTTATAACTACCTATACCTTCATTTGAAGCACGATTTTGTTGGGGAAAAATAATTAGATTTAAAAAGATGATAGAAAGGAAATCAATAGGCTGGACCAAGTTATTGCAAACTGAACCTTTTACCTGAAATACCTGAAGTCTACTAAAGCAATATTGGCAATTTTAATTAATGGGTGATTAGTTCCTTGATATGCTCTACATATTATATTTTAGTAATTTTTAAAATAATAACAATAGTAATTATTAAATTCTGGTATGACAGAATGGGCTACTAAGTCTGCCTGAGGCGGTGCTTTTGTCGCCTCTGCCGCCCTCACAGCTATCTAATTATTATATAATTTAATAATAAAATTCGTTGTAAAAAAGCCTTCAACGCTGAAAGATGTTCCAGGAAAATTATTATAAATTATTATTATCAAAAAGAAAATGGGCTGCTCCAGTTTTTGGATCAGAGAATCCAAAGTTTGATATGAAATTAGCCTCAAAATTACAGAAAGGTATTGAAAAAATGGCACACATGCGGTTTGGATTGCTTTATTTTATATTTATTATATATATATTCTTACTAAGTGAACGAAAAATATTCCTAATAACCGCAAGTCTGCCAGCATCTCGCTTAAGGAAATAATGTAATTTACTTATGATCAAAAAATCTTTATATATTGTATTGTATAAGTCATAATCTTTAATACTTATTTTCAAATCAAAGGCAATCAACATAGTTCAAAGTTCGTAAATAGCCAAAAATAGGGTTATCCCATGCAGCAAAATCGGAAAATATAGTCTTTTCAAGTTATATATTCTTGTTTGCATCGAGCAATACTAACGATACGCTCTCTCTCTTTATCATTACCATCATTCAGTTCAACAACCCGGGTTGGGTTTTGGTTTTTCGCAACAATTCTCCTCCATTCCTCTTGGATTTTAGCAGGGTCGCGCCAGTTACTTACTTCCATCTGCAACCTCTCTTAATAACAGATAATATAGTATGCTCTCTGAAAAACTCTTTTTATTAGAAGATTTCGAACAAAGTTTTTAGTGATTTTTACCTGTTTTTACTTTGTGCTTTAAAATTTGGCTTACTTTGGTTAGCTTCGTCCTAGTAATCATTAAGTCACAGGCAATACCTACAAGCACGTATCCATATCTAAATGGAATAAAATCCAGGTAAAAATTTTCCTAAAAAACATCAATTTCGTTCTGAGCGAAATACACTGAACATTAACTTAAATAAGTTTCGTTCATTGTTTTTTATTGATCTGCGATTTGTTTTTTAAGACACTTTGAAAATGACAACCCATTTTTTAAACTTCTGATATAATTTTTACCATTGTTTCAATAACCCCACATTTGTTTCCTTATTTGCTTGTTACTGAACAAAGTAGCGTTGATCTTTTCTGATATTGTTGCCAAATTCGGACCTTAAAAGTTTTCAGGATTTCAAGTATTATTTTAAATACGGTTGGTTGACTGTATCATGCATTGGGTGTACAGATTAGTTTCGTTCGCTTTTTTTGTCGATTCGCAAGTTTGAGGATTTACGCTAAATCGGCAGTTTTTGTAGGAAGTTTTAATATCTGATTTATGGGAATAAAATGGCAGCTGAAGCAGATCGAACTTTTAGAACATCGACATCGACGTATAAACTTCGATCGATGTAGCGAATTCACATCTTCCAGCTTCCACTATCACAAAATAGTTGTTCGGCTCAGCAAACCAAATTCCTTAAGTTAAAAAACTTGAGATCTATTCAAAAGCAGCGAAATCGGGTGGCATTTATCTTAAAGCCGGCAGATAAGTTTTCACTTCGCAGCTGCTTCTTGATAGAAATATAGATAGGAAAGGGGTTTTTACCTTATAGCGTTACTGAATATGATAAGTAATTATACCAAGAAAAAAACTATGACAACCCTGGTGAACTCATCATCGAAGACATTGGTAGTTGACGTATAAGCAAACTACCGAAGTTCCGCAGTGCATACTGTATGTGTAGTGGTATCTGTTGTGCGTGAGCAGGTATGCGGCCCCTAAACCAGGTCAAACCATTAATGGGAAATACTATCAAATAGAACTTATGTGTTTAAATCGTGCAAACATCGTTTAACAAATGACCAGAAATACTCGAAAGCCGTACAAATAGATTTTATTAGATGACAACATTCCAAGTGGCTGAGGGGTTATTAATTACCATGAGATACTAAAATGGAAGGTCTTATACCAACCGCCGTATTTTACAGATTTTCTACTTACAACTTATAGATCAGCAGATATCAAAAACAATACATTAGATTTTTTTTTGTTTAGACTTAACGTAGAAAATTTTCAAAAATAAAAAAAGAAGATATCTTTTTAACTTCCTAATATTACTCAGTATCCGTTCTATAGACGCGTGCTACAGCGATGTTACAGTTTCCTCATCATCCATAGTCTCAAAAAATTATATACTCTATAATTTGTAAAGATTTTAATTTTCCAGCCCTTGAGCACTTTAATATACGGCGTACTTTAAAACTAAATCTAAAATGCAGCAAATGAAACTTTCATAATATTAGACATGATTTTCATTATGTATACTATATACGATTCACTTGAATATTCTCGTTTTAAGGTCACACATATACCCCTCGCAGACAGATGTTTGAGTATAATTGTGGCTAAGGTGTTAAGGGTGTTACGGGATTAGTTGCTTAGTTGGTTGGTTGGTTGGTTGGTTGTATTGGGTGGAATAGCATTCTGGCTAGGCCGTTTGTGGTGTGCAGGTGGCAAACGTGGCACGCAAATGTCATTTCTCAAAGCAATTAGTTGATATTAACGAGTAGGAGACTGAGCAGCCACATCAAGAGACTTGCGAAAAAAAAAAACATTTTAATCAGTTTGGGAATGCCCGACTGTGAAATACCCTGCAAACCGAGATATTTCGCTAGCAATTTCTACCTTGAAGTAAATACTATTTTTTTTAAACAAAAGTCACTTTTAGGTTGTAGCAAGCATAAAGCTTATAAACATTTTTTTTTTCTAAATTTAATAAATTATACATACATAAATATACTCAGTCCTGTCACTGCTTCAAATATAAACATCGACAGGAAATGCCAACTAAATTTTTATATTATTTAATTTAGCTAATTCTACCACCTCGTTTTTTCAATTTAGTTAAAATATTTAGTTGCACTTTTAAAGAAAGCAAAAAAAAAGTATATTAAGTTCCTATTGTCATCATTGCGCCAAAGGCAGAGTATGGGGATGTCGCTATTCATAGCTGTTCCAAGAGATTCTAGGACCTAGAGTGTATAGGCGAATCAGACTCCGAGGGTATATAATTATAAAATCGGCTGTAAGTAAATGACGGTACATTTTAATTAATTAAATTATTTAAGCCTTGACTATGGATATTGCACCAAAGGCGGATCATGAAGCTGTTCTAAGAGAACAGGGATCTATAGTTTATAGGCGAATCTGAATGGCTTATGGAGGATTACCAGTGCTAGGCAAATGCGGTAGTGCTGCAGGCTGGAATTGGAATCCTCGACCGTCGGTCCACTGCAAGAGACTTGAATTGATTTTTATCAGCATTTTTCTATTTCCTTTTTATTTCGTTTGGCAACTTAGGGCCGCTTCTAGAACCTTCCAACGAACCCTGTTTTGCGCCGTGTTGTGTTCGCCTGGGTCAGTTCTTGAAGGATAGATCTTCTATAGGTTGCCTTAGGTCTTCCCATCCGTCAGCAGACTTGGGGATTGCAGTCCAGCGCCATCCTGACAATACTGTTTAGGGACTTTCTGAGAGCATTTGTTCTTCCTTATTTGAAGGTGTATAAGGAGCTCATGTGTAACACGAGACAGCGAATGCATTGAATATACTGTTTGGCCAGAATGACCCTACATATAATCCTCAAGCATTTGTTGCCGTAAACTTGCAGTATCTGTGTCATATTTTTGGAGAGGAGCCATGTCTCTGTATGGACTTTACATCCTTATTTTGTTCGTCGGCTTACACACATGCAGTGGAGTCTCCCAAATACTGATCGGGTTTTTAACAAGTCGGTTTGTGACGTCATCATCCACGGAGATGATGGTGCCAAGGCTTGGAAAACTGGTGTTCCCATAGATGGTGATGTTCCCTTGGCTGGAGTGGTTGAGGCGCCTTGCGTGGTCTTGGCTATATTTATCTCAAGTGCGACTTTGCTTGCAAGCCTGGCGAGGTCATCAGTTGTGCTCTGGATGTCGCAGAGCCTGTGAGAGGTCAGACAGATGTTGTCTGCGTAATCGAAGTCCTCAAGGTGTCTGGTGAGGCTTCACGTGATTTCACGCTTATGGTTGCACACTTCTTTCATTAGCTCGTCAACCACTATGTTGAAGTGATGCGGCGACAATGGACATCCTTGCCGAATGCCAGTATTCGTCTGCGTCTACCGTCAAATCGCTGTAAATCGGTGTTTGTTGGTACTCGTTTCCTTGCAAGTGCTCTCCATATTGCCGCTGTGTCTACTGAGTCGAGCGCCTTCTTGAAACCTATGAATAGGAAGTATAGCGTGGCTCTCCATGCCACAGCTTGCTCCTGCTGGGACTGCTCATCTCTAATTTTCATCAGCATTAGGTCATATTAATATTTTTCCATTATAGAGCTAAAGTTGGTTTGGTTGCTGAAAAACGAAGCGTTCTTGCCGTTTTAATGTATTGTCAATTCATCAATTCTTAAGCCAAACTGGACTGTAGATGAAATTAACTTTGGGAATAGTTGTTCTACCAAGAACCTATGCTTAAATAGCACAACTTAATGTTGGTTATCACGAAAATGTTTATTAAACGAGCTTGAAATCAATCTTATTCCAAAAACATCAAGCAAATTTGTGCCATATTTTGTTATATTTTTTTAATAATCAATTAATTAAGACAAAATTTGTTATCTCCGGCTGTAAACATACCCATGTAGATGGCTGTATCAAATAAGGTAAAGAAATGGGCTATGCCATAACCATTTACCATATAGTCTCTTGTAAAGGAATTATGTAGGGATGTCTGTGGCTTCAAAGCTGGCGGCACTGCCATGAAGCAATGTAATTCAGTAAGCACTCAGACAGAACGGACGACATTGTGAATGAAGTACGCTCAAGTAACTCAATGAGCGCTGGTTATTGTTTACGAACTGACTGCCATATGGTATATGTCTGGCGACCTTGAAACTCATAACCTCATAATGGCCAAAATAAATAACCGAGCCAAGTAATCCCAAAAAATGTGCTGCCCTAAGGTATGTAGCGTTTAATTGAACGACGCCATTTTTGGCGCTTAGCTTATAAAAATAAAGCACGAATATGTAAATTAATAAATAATTAATTAATAAATATAAATATAAACACGAAAAAAACCAAAATCTAAAGGCAAAGTAAAAGCGACTAGGTCAAAGTTTTTGTATATTAAAAGTTTTGTTTGGCATTGGCATTGACATTCGAGTGTCCTGATAACGCTGGTGTATCGAAAGGCATTGTTATTTTCTTCATTTTTTGTTATTCGTTTTTTTTTTCGAATCTAAAAATAAATGTTAATGAATATTTGTTATGCTGCTGCTGCTGCTGCCTCATCGGCTGCCAGCGCACTTGGTAGGTTATGCTCAGGAACGTATACGCCCAGTCAGCCGGGCTGACAGTCTACTTTGTACTTAAGTTTAGGTTTATTGTTTAGCAATTTCATGGCCAGTTTGTACTGCGATAATAAGCAGGCTAACACATACACACACACACCCACACAAACGTCTAAAATATGGCCTTGTATTTGTAACGGACTTATAAGTAGCCTCATAAATATTATAGCAAAAAGCGAAAGATGACGCACAGGCCAACTATAAGTTCTATAAGGATATCTGCTGCTGAGTATCTGCTGCATATCTTTCTGTCTGTCTTCTGCGTATAATTAGCCAGTTGGCATGTTTCAAGATAAATGGCGCTGTGCTGCCACCTAAACACCAGCTACCCCATCCCCCCTCACACACACACACATCTCTGCTCGGCTCATTTAAATTGTTTTGGCCAGACTGGTGAGCCAACGTACTAATCAATATTGATTAAACTCGGCGAATATTGTGCATCGCATTGGGAATTATTCATATTTGTTGTTGCATTAACATTTTGTTTATAATTTAAGTGCAAAAGTTTGTAAAATTTGTGCAAATTTTTAAGATCTTTTAGCGATTTTTGCGGCTAAAAATAGTTGTATGAAATGCATATATTCATATATTTGTACATGAAAATCGCATATGCAGTGTCAGGAATGTACATGGCACTATATATGGCGTGACAGGATTAGCAGCCAGAACCAGGTTAGTACTAAAGCGGAGTCCATTACAAATTGGGTTTGGAGGTTTTATGGCTGACAACTGAATGCGTGGGCGCATTTTTCGAGCTTTTGCCTGTTACATACGAAAGGCTTACCACACGTAACTTGACGGTGTTTCCCCACACCATTACAATGAATTGTTGACGAGTTAAGAAAAATATATGCTTATTTTAGTTATGTATTTTATTAAGTTATTTTTTTGTTTAAATATAAATTTTATTTACGGTCTGTCTAAAAATATGACAATAAGTAAATTGGTTGATTAATATTACAATAACAGAAGTAGTAGTTTTCCAGTGATTCGCATAACAAAAATTATGTAAGCTTTTACTTTCCAGGGAGATCGAGAACGTGAATTCTTTTCAGTCTTCTTAATCTTCTTGTTAATATATTTATTACTGTATTTTATGATTTCCTCTTTAAGGGATTAAGGGACTCCTCAGTCTTTATGTATGTTTGCATAAGAAACCCAAATTGTTAATTCTTGCAATATTTTTGATTGGTAGCGATTTATTACTTCAATATAAGAGCTACCAGCAGTTCCCCACAGCTGTATAGCATAAGTCCACAGCGGTTTTAATATAGTTGTACAGCCGGAACTTTGTTCTCAAGCGCAGTTCCAGATTTTCAGGGATTTTAGGTTACGCTGCTGTAGCTTTGTCTTGATATGGTTCTTCCACGTTAGTCTGCAAGCCAAGATATTACCACCAATTACTTTGTGGTATTGGTGAGCCATTAAATAAGACCTCTGGGCAGTCACCTCTTCTTAGTAATTTGAGCAGATTTTAAGGAGCAGATGCCCTTTTATTTTCCAGCGAAGAGACCAGTCTTCAGTAAAGCTAAGCTCTGCCCGCAGCAGTTGGAAAGCTACTATTTTATTTATTATTTTGCGTCTAAAATCATTTATTATTGTTATTCCAAATGCATTTGCTTAATTTTTTTAATCATCTCTACGCAAAAGCTTTTTTGTTTTTAAGCTACATTCAGCTTTTTTGTAATTAATTTATAAAAAGTTTCAAGATCATAATTTTTTAGCAGCTGTCTGATAATAAATTATAGTAAATAAATTTAAAAAATCGTATGTAATCTTTATTTAATATGTGCTGTCTACAAACACACAAGTATTGCAGGGTGGCATTGAACCAGCGATCTTTGCGCCTTCAGGTTAGAGGTCCAAAACTTCTTGTAACTGTTCTGAATTTAATAAAAAATATATTTTAAAAAAGCTATTTGTTATATGATATATTTTGAGAAATCATAGCTTCTGTTGCTCTTCTCAAAAAGGTGGTCTTTTTGGCCCATTTGCTAGTAAAAGGTGAGCATGAAGTAGTGATTTCAATTTCACAAAATAGTCCTGGAAAGCAACAAGCATTGCAATTATATCTGCCTGACGTAAGAGGCGCCGTATTAAATACAGGAAACTATACAATTTTAAGCTTGACGTATGAGCTTACACTTTGAAGATCTTCCACAGATAAACTTATGCAATTGGTCATCGTATCTGCAGAGCATCGCAGATGCATTCATAATTAAAGTCATTCACACAAAAGTGCCAAAAGCATTATACTTTCACATGGGTCTCGGCGACCATAAATCGATCCAGGATAAGAACAAACAAACGCATACTTTTTATTTTCATTTAGTTTTTTTTTTGAGTCGATTTTTTTTTAAGTTCAAAAAAACTGTTTTTTTTAGAAGTTTAATAGAAGATATGTTAACCGAACAGCAATTCCTTATGTTTTACTATTTGATAAATGTTTTAGAATTTAATTTGTTTAAATTTTACAATCCCACTGCTTAAAAAAACTAAGACAAAACAAACTCAACTAAATAATTGATTGATTATCTAGTGTCATTTTCATGTTGTACTCTTTGGTTTTATAAGGCAATCATCAATAATTAAAATATTTCTTTGTCTGAAACATTATTTGCACTCATTTTATTTTACGCTCTCCCACTGAGAGTGTGCTGTGTATGGCAGTGTGCACGCCCATAAAGAGGCATGCCATGGCGTGACGTCACAGTTATGACACAGTTAAGCCGCAACAAACAAATGGCGCCAGCCAATTTCCAGACAAATCGTCTAAATCACCAAAGTTTTTGAGCCAACACACCAACACACATTTAAAGCTATTATTTGACACAATTTGAATTGGATTTGCTTGCTGAATATGTTTTACATACACAATATATATATATATATGTGTTTGTATATATAAGACATTTTGTATATAGTTTGCAGCACTGCACAAAGCTGTGTGCGCGCGCAATATTTGCAGCAATTGTTGTTGTTGTTGCCATTGCGCTGGCCCATGTGTCTATAGAAACAACTAAAGTTTGTATCGCTATGCGACTGACTTGTTAAATGACAAGTTTTTAATTAATGTGCCAAATAGCAACAACTGAAACAACAACTACAATAATAAGTACAACGAATAGCGTGCATTGAAACTTTACCAACGTTTCGTTGGCCATGTTGACAAATGCATGCAGGCTAAGACTTCCGTTTCCGCCAACACCAAGCAAACAGTTAGCCAGTCAGCCAGTCGGCCAGTCAGACAGCTCAACATTAGCTCCTTTGAAAAGGACAGCTCTAGCTTGACAAACAAAAATTGTGTAGCAACAGCAGAAGCAAAAAAAAAAGAAAAAGAATCAAACTTATACGAGCTGAAACTGCGACGCATGCCAGGCTAACACTTCCGGCCGCCATGTTGGCAAAGCTGAGCGCCATTTTGCACGAACAAAGTTCAAGAGCTAAAGGCAAAATCAATATGAAAATGATCAAAAGTCAAGCTATCGGCTTTAGATGTTCGTCTACTGCTGCTGCTGCTGCTCCTGCTGCTTCTTCTTGCCACTGTTCATTGTTATGTCAAAATGGCGGTGTGTCTGACATTTTGTAGCGCAGCGCTGTTTGAAATTTATTAGGATTGCCGGCAAAAGGACGACACTCACACACAAATAAAAAAAAAACACAAAACAAAAAAAGGCCAGCCATTAAATTGAAGCCAAAACAGCTGGTGGCAAGGGAAATGCGCGAAATTAATCTAATACATTACGTAGTTGTTGCTATTGCTGTTGCCATTGTTTGCTGTTGCTGCGTACTGTGTTTTATGGCCATAACATTGCTTTTCTTGCAATACTCGTTTCGCTATGATCGTAATTTTGTGCCAGAAGAAATGTTTTCTAATAAGTTTAATTAAAATACTTTTATTTTTATTACAGCTACCAACCTTGTCGTGCTATATTGAGAATTTCGTTTAGATTTGGTGTTTTGAGATTTTGAGTTTATAATTTTTCGTACATAAAGACCATATATTTTTTTTTAATTTATTTCAATTTAATTTTAATAATGAAGACTGCATAGATAAAAATGTTTTTTTTTGTTTCAAAATATTTCTCTGTTTCGTTTGTGTGCCAACTGTGTTGGACAACCCATTTAACATCTTTGTATGACAGCGATCTCAAATAAAAATTGACCTTTTTTTTTAAGTATTTTTTATTATATTTTATTATTTATTTCCAATATGAATTACAATCTGTTGAGATTAAAAATAAGTAATTGGTGTAGAGGGCCCCTTCTTTGCGCAAGAGGACTATAATCAGATTGTTTAATATATTTTTCGAATATTTTAAAATATGCTTTAATTTAAAGCGAATCATATTATTTTCTTGGTAATGTTTGACCTTTTTGTTTCTTTTTTTGTTGTATTAATTTCCGTAGCTTCTAAATCGATTATTATAATTTGATAAATGATAGAAAAATAATAATATCTGAAAAGAACTCCAGAGTTTCGTCAACCGATGCCTAGGGCGCATTGTTGGAGTGTTCTGGCCTAGAACTAAATCCAATGAGGACTTTGGGATCGCACACAGCCTGAGCAGAGACAACAGAAATATAGCACGTTCAGCTCTCGAATGGAACCCCATTGGCTATCGTCGCAGAGGGCGTCCGAAGACTACTCGTAGGCGGACAGTGCTCAACGAGACGTTCAAATATCTAACAATAGTTCCCTATGGAAACTATTTGTAAATAATAATAAATTTTAAATTTTGTTAAAATAAATTTAAACTTTCGCAGTGATAACGAAAAACAATATAAAGATTCTAAGCGTTAAAGATATTGAAAAGATTGTTTTGATTGGAACTGCGGTCAGCATTGCATAAGATAAAATGTTTGATAAAGGAAATATAATAAAACTTGAGAGACAGAGAAGCGCAATATAATATAAAAACAAGAAGGAAATATAAAAAAGTTGTAAGATAGAAAGTTAATATAAAATTGGTGTCCAAATTGATGTCTAAGTCTATACAAACATCTATAATGCAGAAAACAAGAACTTTTGTGAGATTTAGATAAAGAAAAACATTGGATTAACAATAATGCAAATAGACAACAGTGTCAACTAAGAGCATCGATGCATCAAGAGGTACGTACCATCGTCAATTCGGCTGGAACTGATTTTGAAATCATAAAAGCGTTAGCAAGCAATTTACTGATTATTATTTTTAAAAAGCTGGAGTCAAATTTATCATCAATTTGGTTGAAGATTGTATTGATTGGAAGCGTTTTCTACAAATATCGCTTTCTCAAATTAAAAGAGTTTTCCACTTGAGCCAATAGTTCGCTGCTTAAAAAATGCTCCCTTAAATGAGAATATTCAATTGAAACTAAATGAAAAAATACTCATATAAAGTAAGAAATATTTATTTATAAAAATGTACTGAAAAAAATTATAACTTTAAAACAAAAATGCTCAATTTCAGTTTTTGTAGTTTCAAGTAAGAAATACTGGAAAAACGTTTTCTCAACCTAAGAAACAGCATGCACAACCAAATATTATTTTGAATAATGTTCGTGTCTAGCTTGGGAAATGTTCCTGTTTGTTAGAGATGCTAGTCTCATGTGACTAATTCTTAGAATTATTTTCATATATTTCCATAGTAAAATTAATGCAGTATATGCTGTGCGAAGTTTAAATCGAAATTAAGTACTTACTTTTAGCACGAAACTTCAAATTCATATTTTTTAAAACTTTATTTTATAATTTGCTTATAATTGCTTAATGTTTCACGTATTAAATTCAGAGAAATAAATTGTTTTTTTCCGAGTTTTTCGAAAACGTCAGTAGTTAAAAGCAGCAAGTTCTGGAGATCTACCATTTCACTGTTTCCAAAAAATATTTGACACTTACAGTCCCATAGGGCTGGGTGCTATGCAACACATGGTTCAACTTTTGTAGTAGATAATTTTTCACTTGGATGGTTTTCCCGGTTTTAGCAATTCGAAATATATTATATCCTCCTGTTCTCACCATAAATATAGCGTGACTTTCGCACACATGTTTGGCTTTGACGTTGATGTAGAAGCTGATGGAATGGATTTACTAAGATCGACACAGCATTTTTGCTTCTTCGTTGTAACAGAATTCATTTCTTTCAAGATGCAGTTCCGAAGTCACGAGTCCTATTTCGACATCATACTGTTTCAACATGCACGACACTCAATTTTCTTGCATTTGAGATAATCTCTATGTAGTTTGAACTGAAATGAAATTATTTGTTTTGGACTACCAATAATTGTGCGAATCTTTTTTTCGCTTGTTATATATCTTCATCCAGTGAGCTTTAAATTTTCAACTTTTTGGTATATTCCGAGGGCCCTTCGACGCTGAAATGACCATTATTGAAGTGACGAGACCACACTGGGCATGAGGTAATAGTATATTCTTCATATATTTTCATAATCATTCGGTGCGCCTCACTTGCTGTTCTCCTCACATTAAAATACCAAATACGGAATTTTTAAACAGATAAAAAACCCATTTTGTTGTCAAAAATGGGCACAACTTTTCGGTGGAGCCACTTTTTTTAAACGCACTGAAGTTTTTTGTATACTAGAACTAATACGAATTATTTATTATAAAAGCTAGTGTTAACTGCGAAGGGTATACGAAAATAAATATTAATAATATAAAAAATGTCCTAAAAAATATCGTTTATAAGTACGCATGGGAGTTCCCACTGCATAAAAATTTCCCAGAGTATGGGTAAAAATAGCAGAGTCGTATATTACCTCAGATAGTGATGTTGCTAGCGACAAATTTAAATTTGGAAGCACGAAAAATCGAATGTGGCTAAAATGGCTCGTAATGTGAAAAAAAATGTATCAAATATCAGAAGATATATATGACCTATTATTAGGGATACAGAGAGCTGAATGTTTACCAAGACTATCGGAATTATAATCCCAATACACAAAAAAGGTGATAATAGAGACTGTGATAACAACCGCGGAATAACATAACTAATTTTTCAAAAATGTTTGCAAACAGGCTGAGCAGTATAGCAGAAAGTGTACTTGGAGAATACCAATGCGGATTTAGACCTGGTAGATCCGTAATTGATCATATGTTTCTGCTAAAGTAAAATCTAGAGAAGAATCGAGCTTTTGGCAGCATAAGGCGTCCCTTGATTCTAAAGATTTTAGCTCAGTTCGACATTAACAGGAAATTGACCCGCTTGGCAATGGCAATGGCAATGGCACGAGATCCTCATAAATATAGCTGTAGAAGCAATGGAAGTTGGTTTGGCGATCATCCAAACTAAGTCGAAATATATGACATTGCCCTAGATACGTCGAGAGAAGAAGACCACGGAATCTTAGAATAGGTGATTAACACTTCGAAGGAGTTGACATACTTAAATACTTGGGTGTGTTGATGAGCAATGAAAACAGCGCAAGGGACTGCATACAAGATCGGATATTATCCGATGTAAAAAAATATTTAGGTCAAAACTGCTATCGAGGTCAGGCAAGCTAAGAATGTATAATGCCATCATAAGGCCAATAGTCACATATGGAGCGGAAGTTTGGACCAAGACGGCAGCAGACGAAGTATCTCTAAGAATCTTTGAAAGAAGAACATTGCGAAAAATGTTTGGGCCAAAGATAAATGAGCGCGGTGACTATATTTCAAGGAACAATGACGAATTGTTGAGCCTTAACCATGGCGAAGATTTGGGGGAATTCATTAAATCCTTGATGTTAGAATGGCTAGGACATGTTCTACAGATGCAACAGAATTGAGCACAAAAGCTTGAGCTGGCATACACACCACACTCCACAAGAAACAGAGGTCGACCAAGATAACGCCGAATTGACAATAGTGACGATGAGATGCTAAGGATGGAAGTACGGAACTGGCGCGCCCTTGCTAAAATCAGAGACGAAAGAGAAGAATTGTTGGGAAAGCCAAAACACACCCCTTGCTGTAGAGCTGGTAGATCTCCAGAACTTGCTCCTTTTAATTACTGACATTGTCGAAAATGATGATGATATATCAGAACTTTTTGAAAAAAATGTAATTGAGCGGCCTTCACCAGGTCTGACAAATAAAAGTTGCAACGCATTAGAAAAGAATATAATTACTGATTTTTTTTCTTTCGTAAATTAATAGAGAATAGTCAAGGCTTAACTTAAAAAAAAACTACAAAGTATACAAAATTTGTCGCAACTTGCGCAAGTTTCGCAGTGATGCCTTTCTTTCTTTCTTTTTTTGTTGTTAATGGTCATTAGCTTACCTGTCTGTGTCTTACCTTTTCTTAGCAGCTTCCCGCACTCTTTTTAATTAATAAAACGTAATTAGTTTTTGTGTTGCCTACATTTGCGGGCATGGTAAGCATCCGCCTTGAGATTCATTGGCACAAGGAAAATTCGGAAAACGCAAAAAGGCGCACACGCTGAGACCCCAAAAAGGGAATGAGCGGATATAAAGGAAGAGAGAGTCACTAGCCGGCAGCGCTTTGATGACGTTTGCATAAATCTGTCATGAAAAAGAAATGCTTATAATTATAATAAACGTAATTATAACGCAAAGATGAAACAATGCGATTTTGGCCAAAAAAGCAGAAGCAACAAATTCTCCAAAAAAAAAACGCTTCAAAAAATCAATTGCATAAGTCAAGGAGCTGCTGCTATTTATAGCATGGAACCCCCTGGGGGTCTTATGAGCAACTCCAACATGGCAGTGCAGACGCACTCATACCAGCAATGGCGCTAAGCTGCTGCGCACACTACCGGCTACTTGGAGCTTTCTGCCGCGCTTCGTTCATAAATTATCCATAGTAGTGTGGCCGTTGTTAGTTTTTCTCAACATTTCTTATGACTTCCATAAAAAGCATAAAAATATAAATAAATAAACACGGCATTATGTTGGCCAGCAGCAGATCCAAGTTAGTTGGTTGCGCACGCGATGCAGGTGCTGCTCAAGCACTGCAGCAGTCCATGTATGAGTGCTGTGTGCGGTAACCTCATGTGCATGAGACGTTATGTATTTTATTACATTTCAATACTAGGAGAATTTGGTATGCCCCACGGATCTCGCAGCTCGTGTGCCGCACAATAATTCGAAATTAGCGGCAGCAAGAGGAGTAAAGGCATTTTTTTTATGGCGGTGGCGCCGCAATGTATTCAACGCCGCCATTTCGTGTTAAGTCATAATTAAATGAAATTCAACCCATACAAATACTGTACGACGAGTGTACTACAACCGTACTGCAGAGCATTTGGGCTATACAGGGGCGTACACAGACAAGGTTGTCCAAAAATAAGGGGCTACAGCTAAATATAACCCAAGCAGCTAGGGAATCTGCCCTACTCCATATCCTTACGAGGGTTCAAATTTTCTCATCTTTTTTTTTTTATTTTGTCAATTGAATCTCCTAAAAGACCAAAACAATTATTCTGTGATTCCTTTAATTTTTTGGCGTGCGTGTAGACAGTGATGTAGCATTTTTTAGCTAAAAATACTTCGTTTTTATTATAACTTATTGAAACGATAAAAAGATAGATTTGAAAATAAAACAATTTGAGTTCGAATTCTAAAAGCAGCTGCTTTTGCAATTCGACACTTTATTTGCGATTAATCTTAATATATATTTCGGGTTGCTTCACCACTTCAGTATAGATCTCTCTATTATATAGAGGGAAACAATCTGTGCATAAAGACAACCAGCAGATGAGATTGTAGGGTATAAAGAGTTCACCTATAGTCGAAGTGTATGGTTTGATTATATTAAAAAACTTAAAGTCATCTTCCCAAACAGATATATATTTTTTTTAATTTCTTATCAAATTATGGTAAAACTAATGAAGTTAAATTTGGCGCTCTCATGTGGAGCATAGGGCGGACACAAACTGCTTCCAGCACTTACTATCATTGGCGATATTACGCAGCTCATGCCATGATACTCTCTCCTGACTTTCTGCAAGCGCCGTTCTCACCCAGGTCTGTCGAGGGCGTTCTCATCAGCAGATACTCTGCGGTTTCCATTCGAAAGATCTCTTGGCGATATCTTCATCTGACTTCCTGAGGGTAAGGCCCATCCAGTCCCATTTTCTACTTATGATTTCGGTGTTGATCGGAGCACTTCTAGAGGGTATTAGCAAGTTTTCTTTTGTTATAGTGTTTGGCCTAAAAATGCGGCAAACTATCCGTAGACATTTGATTGCAAAAATGAGTAAAAAGTAGCACTGGTTTGACGTTGCTCTTGAAGATGCGTAGTCTTGTTTATAGAGTGAGTTCACTTGGTTGCCACACATTGGCCAATTTTTAAAAACCTACTCTTGCTTTGGTAATTCGTGAATCCATATCTGTTGAAGGGCCTCCATTCTTGCTTTTTTGGCAGCCAAAATTTCATCAACGCATCCATACCTTCACCGTTAGTAAGAGGTACTTGATTCGACGCATCCTTGGAGGACTCCTCTTGAAATAGAAAATTTGCTACTGTTATTACCCTTCAAACACACTCTATTATCGGAGTCTGTATAGGGCAGCAGGTGTACTGGTAAGTACAAAATACTTCTCTCTTTAATTGGGTGTACAGGATTAGCGATAACTAAACGGGATGATTCGATTTTTGGTTTTAATTGGGAAGAAAATTGCAGCTGAAGGTATATTTTCGCCGAACGTTACATCATCGGAGATTTTAGCTCCTAAGACAAAGAGACGAACGATACGCTTGACTGAGTCATGGATTTATTTTAGAATTGTTGCGAAAAATCCTTCGTTTAAAATATTTTTTATTTTGTTGATTGCAAGTCAATTGTATGTCGATCATATTGCAAACCAGAGAGTTGATTCTTCACTCCGGAACTACATTTTCAAAGGCATCAAAGAAAAGGATTTTTTTTTTAATCGGATACGATAGCTTGAAGAACCAAAAATACTCTAATTCTCACTTCGCTTAAGTTGCTTCTGCACTTTTTGAATCATCTCAAGTGACTTTGCAGTCTTTTGATAATCACCTACATGACGTTTGGCAATGATTTCAGGAACACTGTAACAATTTATGGTTTACTAATTTCTTTCGGCAAAATTTTGTGCGCTTGTAAATAATACTGTGAACTGTAGTTTTAATTGGATTGGTTTCAAGGACTTTGCGTTTTTTTTATTATATTACACGTGCCAAATAAAAATATATTTTATTCCCTTGACTGTGATCATCGCTTCAAAACCTGAACATGGATATATTTCTATTAGAAACTGAGAACAGGGACTTGCAGTTTATAGCCGAATCCAAACGACGATGTCTTTAATTAACACAGATTAAGTTATTTTATTAATTAGCTAATTACTCCAGGCAAATCTTTGATAATATTATTTCTGTACAAACGTATTTGCCCAAAAAAATTAATGGAGCTTTGTTCGTTTCTTAATTCACGTGCGAAATAATGCAAATTTAATTTCAATATTTCTTTTAAAAAAGTAACGTTCAAATTAAACTCTCTCTGTTCTATTCAATCAGCACAATATTAGAGGATATCCCTATGTTATGGCTTATGACGATTTCGGTTTAATTTTTAACTATTCACGCACTTCTTGTATATCCGTATCGATCACCACCGCCTGGCCACATTGTTGCAGACATTTTTAATTGTTTAAAACTGAAATATTGCTGTGGCTTTTAATTGTTCATTTTTTTTAAATTTTAATTTAAAAGATGTCAGCGTAGCACCCTTCTATCGCGTCAAACATCCTTCTTTCCACGAAAGAAACTAATTAAAAAAAAGCAAGGTGAAGAAAATGGTTCAATATGTATAGATTTTTGCGGACAATTGGTTCCCTGCACTAACGATTTAAAAGTACCAATACTAAGATGATTCACCTTCTTTATGACCTTTTGAAAAATATATTCGAACTCAAAATAATTTTATTTCCATCGACTGTGCTGTTATTCACCCAAAGGCAGAGCATGGGAATATCTTCATTAACAGCTGTTCGAAGATCACAGGGTGCTCCCTGTGTTTATAGGTATATATATGCCAGCGATTATAGTCGAACCACCGAGCTTCGGTTTTAGTGATGAAAAAGCTTCCGGGGGCCACTATTTCGATATTTCATTTTTAAAGGAAAATTGCCTCTATTAACAGTGGTTCCAAGAGCTTAAAAAGTTAAAAAAAAAATCGAAAAATCTATTATTTATTTTTATGATTTGTTTGGGCTCAAAAACAAAAAGGGACAAAAGTCTCTCGCGTATACGAATATGGAAACGATAGGTGGCTGCCCACCTTCCACGAGAACGCAAAGTCGAAGTTTGTTGTAAAACTCTGTTTTCCGATTTTTCGAGTGTCAGTTTCAAATATTGCTACAAAACACAATCGCAAAAAGTGATTGCGAGTGAACACAGGGGCCATACACTATAGCAGCGGACCCACCAGCTAAGTTTAGAATGCTTCTTGGTACTTTTAGAACATATTTTCACGTATATTGTGTCATTGTAATTACCCACATAACCTTAAAAATTCACGTAACTCTTGATCTGAAAAAAAACTACCACTTCCTACTGCTTACAACCTATTATATAATCAATTTTTAGTGTATCTACTAAGTTTATGCTAAAAATAATCTTCCTATAGATGCCCCTTGTGTTTTTATCCATGTTTGTCTCATATATCATGCGTACGCCAAGTATAGAAATCGAATTCTTCTGCTTGTAGATTTTTTTGAAAATGTTTCACGACAGCCAAAATTCTACGTCTCGACGAAGGTTTGATTTAAAATCGCAAAGTTGTGTTGCAGACAATGTCGTGACATGGCGAGATAATACGTACAGCTGTATGAATGGTACCCTATGCCAACCTCTGTCTTAATTTATGGACATGCTGTCCGAAAATGCCCAGCAAAGCCCGAAATGAAGATATTTGAAAATCGCGCAAAATTTTTGCAAGAAAATCTTCCTGTACGCAAACAAGAGAAGTAATTTTTAAGAGGCTACTGGCATTTTCGGATTCAGTTATATCGAGTTTTTAAAAAATGCGGCCCAAAAAAAGCGACCCTCTTTTTGCAAAACGTTTGGGCCTGCTGTATGAATGTTAATTTTTCGTCAAAATAACCGCCATTTTGTTTTAATTAATTTTGATGTCAGAACTGCATTGCTTGACCCAAAAAAAAAGTGATTTTGGAGCATTTCTACACACAAAACGATTTTTGGCCAGCTTTTTTGGCTCTTGAAAGCACTGGGGTGCGGCTCATGTATTTCGATATAAAGGCTTATGGAGATTTCGATTCTGGGCGGTATTCTAACCAATGGATTATTTCAAAAATGTTTAATGATTTGTACACCAAACTAAATAACAAATTGGATAATTAAGTAAATAAATATTGCAGATGAAAGTTTATGTTTTCGTTCACCACAATTGTGTTCAGGGATTTTTGGGTTCGGGGAAAGTACTAGGGCCTATCCTAAGACGCTGTCGTTTTGTCTTTTTATTTTGATGTAATATTTTTTTCTCAAAATTCACAAGTCGTTTGAAACTTGGGTATGGGCTGATAAAACAAGAAATGGGTAAATATTAAAATGTTACAAACTATTTGTTAGCGAAAATTCTTTTTCTTTTGAGGATTTTGAGATTTTTGAGTAAAAAATTACAAATAGGAATATTATTAATATTAAATTGCAAAACTGCAGCCAACTTTTTGTAGAGTATCTACAGTTTGAGGAGCTCAAAGCGATAGATAATTTGAAGAAGCGTAGCAGAATTAAAAAAATAAACGTTGATACTTTCTTTCTTGTGGTTTTTAAGAATATTGGAATATATTTCAATAGTTAAGACTGTTTTTAAGAAAAAAAGGCGGTATAATATATACCACACAAATTCAAATTAAAAAAATTGAATTTAAAGCCAAAATAGAAAAAAGTTGGCAAAAGGATGAACCCCTGTGACGCCCCTGCGCGTATATGGAACGTTCATACAAACATGAAACCGACGGGCACGGCAGCTGCCTTGTGTCTCTGTGTGTGCGTGCTGTTGCATATGTAAGTGAGTCCGTTAGCTCCATTTTCGTAGTCCTTCCCTTGCCAGTACCCCGCTTGACTTCAAAACAGGCGTGGCTCATTGGCTCATTAAGGCTTGTCGATTATTATGGAGCACTGCGTTCTAGTGCTCGATGGGGACGACCACTCACTCCATGGTGGATGGGTTCAACAAATTTTTGTTCAAAATTTGTGGTGGTTCTATTAAGTACAAATAACCGTTTGTAAAAGTACTCAAATGGGTTTCTTAAGTTTTAGTTTAAGTTGGTTAAAGTTTCCAAATGGTTTTTATATTGATTGTTGATGGGTGGTGGCTGGGGTTTGGTAAGTTGCAGCAACTGTTAGGAGGCGTGGGAATTTCATGAATATTGACATAAAAAGCCATGAATAGTCGTTGTGGTTGGTATAGTACTTTTGGAGGAGTTGTTAGTCTACGTTGAAGTGGATTGAAATAACATTTCTATTTCTGTTCGGTACTATGCATAAGAGTCCTCCCTTTTGTGGGCAGGTTTTGATAAAAATAGTAATAAATTTACCAAAAATGTTGAGTTTTTTAAAAAAGCATTAAAAAAAATCATTTGAAGCGACTAGTTTTTCCCATCTATATGGTAGTATCCGAATACCAACTCTAAGAATTGAGTCTTTTTTAGCGTTGATCTATTCATAAAGGCATTTTTCGATTTCTTTAGAACAGCCAAACAGAGGACATACAAGAATCCTTTACATTCGCCGAATTAATCCATTAGTTGATGGCAGCAAGGTCTGCAGCATACGGCGGGTAGGATAAGACTGTTCTTTTTAGTGCTTCAAGATATTCATTAACCTCTACAGCCACTGTGGATGTTGCAAAATATTGTTAAATCTCTTTGTCATGGCTTTCGATCATTTTTGATAACGTTTCCCATTAATGGTTTCGCCTGATAATACATTACACCCTTCGGATCGCACTATAGACACAGCATGATCGTTTAATCGTAGACAGTTTACTTTTATGTCCTTGCCGCCGAAATGTGATTGGCGTGGTTTTGTCTCTTCTTTCTTCATATTTTCATCTCCAGTGTAAAAGTCCCTTACCTTTCTTTAAATAAATAGATCCGCAATGCAAATTTTTAGACCATAAGCCACTGGAGCCAAGCGTTTTTATCTGAATAAATCACCTTATCACGCAATGAACATTGTTTGCAGTCCATAGAATTCCAAATTAATCGCTTCACCTGAGTTTAGCAGTTCCCGTCTGATCCTAGAGCATGACATATAAGTCGTGGATGTTTTACTTTAAAGTCGATGTAGACGATGAAGAAATGTGTTCACCAGCCTTATTGTCTTCTTGAGCTTATAACTTAACTTATCACTTCCAATGGAAATCTTACTACTGGTATCTTTCAAGTAACTGTTCCGAAGAAAAATATATATGTCTTAATTGGCTTAAATTTGAGAAAATTCTAATTGTTTTAAGCGAAAGGATCTTACATACTACAGAATCATTTACTATCAATGATTCTGCCCATCCAGTTTGCGTTTGAACGGATATTGAGCCAGTGAAGCCCAGCAGCATTCCTCATCTCCAAATTGTTTAGCTTGCTCAGGGCGAACAAGAAGGTATTAAAATTAAAGTCCTATAGTAAATATGATTACTGTCTTTTTTAAAAGATCATCTTAGGAATCAAACATTATTTAACGAGTTTTTGTTCCCATCAAATTTTATATGTGTTTTCGGGAATATTTTATGTAGCTTTCATGGACACTACATTTTTTAGAGTTCTTTGAAGTACTGTATCGAGTTTGATTAAAGTCGGTCATCTAAGTAAAAAGGCTTGGTACATTTTGTAGAAGTGACAAGAGTGCCATTTAGTCCAATCAATTTGACTCTAATTCTCTCAATTTGCTATCTGCAGATTTATAGTTTTAACTGGTTTTAGCAGTGTCTACGATCGAACTGTGCTTGCTGAAATCGGGGCTGGTAATCTTTTTATTTGGTGTGAAAAGCATTATTACTTCTTATACTTCGTTATAGAAGACAAATGAGTACAAGCATGTTAAATTGTGTCCCCAGCGTTCCCAATCCTATATGCGCCGTGCTCATTGGTAGCTTTTCGCTGCTTTTTGGGTTTTTTGTTCAACTCATTTGTTGGTGAAACGTTTTGAGGCGAGTTGCTAAACTTCTTCATATTGTAACATGTCTTTTTGTTGTAGATCCAAAGCCCCAGTCCCAGAATAAACATAGCAGCAATGATAATGTATCCAAAAGTCGGCAGCGCATCCATATGCCTGATTGGTTCGTTACTCTTCCATCGCTTTGGCAAATAGTCTTGTACCAAATGTTTTATGAACTCCATAATATGTAATAATTTAAAAAATTTTAAATATTTTTATAAAAAGATGTTACCGGAAAGCAACCCAAAAAATATCGGGAATTTCAAATTTAAACAGGATCGGGTTTCCAATAGGGGATAAATCCTTTTATTTTTAGGTTGGCAGAACTGTCTTTGACATCTATATCAAATTTCATATCAACATCTCAATTCCTTAGTTGGTCTTGTGTTTTGTAAACAAGCAAAAGTGCATTTTTTGATTTTTACGAAGTCTACAATTATTCAACAACGAAGTTCCATCAAAGTTTGAATGAAATTTTTGGAGCAGAGTTGTTGAGAATGTTACAGAAGGCCGTGGTCCAATAGGCCGTATCAAAAGATGGTTATTTGAATGGTATAAAGTATTCACAGAGTCGCGAAAGTATTGAAGACGCACAGCGGCCTGGTCGACCATTCACGTCAACTGATGAGCAAGATGTCAACGAAATCAAGGACTCAGCGCGCGAAATGCTTCGATGGAGTGTTGCCATTGCCGGTTTTGGAATATCTGAAGGATCAGTTAAAACCATTTTAATCAACCATTTGGGCCTCCGAAAAGTCAAGTCTCGTTTGGTGACAAAAATATTCAATTTCTTGAGAATATCGTGCTAAAGACGAATCAAGACCAAAAAAATCAAGCCAAGGTCGTACTAAAATCAAGGTTACATTATTTGTTTTCTTCGATTAACGTGGAGAAGTGCACTTTGAATTCCTTCCAATCGGTCAAACTATTCATAATGAATATTATTTGAGTGTTATGTGTCGTGGGCGTGTAGCTATTCGATTCTTACGCGACCATAATTGTGGCATGACAAGAGTTGGTTTTTGCATCATGGTCACACAACGTACTTCTATTTCGTGATCATTTTGCCAAAAATTCAACTCATATTGTTTCAAAACTGCTTTATTCGCCTGATTTGGGTCCGTGTGACTTCTGGCTATTCGCTAAACTCAAAAAACCACTTCGTGGTCATCTTTTTGGGTCGATTGAGGATATATAAATGGAATCGAAGAAGGGACTGAAGGCGATCCCGAAAAAGGACTGTTCGAAAACTGGAAAAAGCGCTGGCATTGCATGGGACGGGGACTATTTTAAAGGAAAAAATCTATTTTACGAAATAGATTAGGAAGAACAAATAAATATTTTTTTAAATAAAAACCAATTCCAGCTATTTTTTGCACCCAGTATAGGTGCTCTGCAGTTCAATTAGATAGGCTAGAAAAATGGTTGGTATGGATTTAGCTACTGAAAAAATACTTAATTCAACTGGAACCACCAAATATGAAATATTCGCAAATTTTTAAAACCATCCGCTACTAGACACTAAGAATATTAGATTTTTTTGAAATGAATTCTGTGCCACTTAAGTTCGCAACCCGTATTTACAACTGATTTGATTAATTGATTAAGTTTAAGGACCACTTTTTATATCAGACATATATTTTTTTCTAAATCTTAACATTAAACTTAAAAATTAAACATTAAAATCTTAACATGTTAAATCTTAACATTTCCAGAAAAACTTCTTTAAAAAACAAATAATAACCTCTCCCAATTTGGTGCTTATCATAGAGTTCAACCTTACAAACCAAGGACTAAATTTTTTTTCAACAAATTCTCGATATGATGTCGAGAAAGCAGGTTTAGTTTATATTTGCGGCAATACTTTGTTCAGCTTCATTAGGGAGAAGAGAATGCAGAAGAGTTTTAGGTGGATGATTACTATATTTATTACAGTTTGATCAAATCGAGTTGACTATATAGCACAGTTCTTTGGCATCGAAGTAATAAGCGTTCATGGTATTTGTTAGAAAAACAACAGGAATGAATATAATTATAATACAGAAAGAAATCCAATAAGTTAGACTCAGAAGAAGACAATGTGTACGCCAATCTCCGGATTTTAGCTGAAGTTTCCTGAATCTTCGTTCCAGTTGCTCATTTGGACATCGGGGCTGGTAAACTTTGTCATTTGATTTTAAAAATATTCATTCAACAGAATAAAGCACAAAACCAAATTTAGAACTGGCCATTTTAATTTTTATTTTATAGTTTGAGGACTTCTTTCTCTTCCTGTATTCCCAATGCCATATTCGTTTCACTCAGGTAGGTAGTTGTTCTATATGAGTTTTTCTGGCATTTTTGGTGACACGTTTTGAGCCGAGTTGCTAACCTCCCTGATAGTGTTACGTGTCTTTTTATAGTAGAGCCAAAGTGCCAGACCCAGTATATAGGGAAGCGTATTCACATAGCCGTCTGGTTTATCTCTCATCCGTCGAATAGGTGGATACTTTTGTACCGAGCCATTAATGGCGTCCATAACGTTTAATGATTTTAAAAATTTAAAAAATTGTATAAAAATCATTTCTGTACCAAAAATTTTAAAATTGTGATTGTTTTGGCTTTGTAGTCACAGAAACCTTGATTGTATTTTTTGACTCCGGAATTAGAAAATTTACTTTAGTTTATGCTAAGCTTACAGTCCTATTCAAGAAGTTTAGGTGATTCTAAGAATTAATTTAAATTGTGAGCAGACTTCACACTTAGGATAGTATAGGTGCTCCGCAGTTCCCATTGGTCAAGCTTGAAAAATAAGCAGCAGTCATGTCTTCTGGTATGGTTATATATCAGTTTAGGCCAGAGACGAATTAGACGTTGTCTACAAAACTATTGGAAAATTTAAGTATGCGATAATATTGGAACTAAAAACAGGAACAGAAAAATTTCTCTGACAAAATGGGAAGAGAAAACGAACGATAGTGAAAAAGGCAGCAGGATAGTTTACAAGCACTTATACTTATAGTAACTTAGAATCTCTACCGGTTTAGAGAATGTATGAAAGTAATGAAGAATAGTTTAAGCATTAATAACATTTTTATTAGACGAACTGACGAATCTCGAGATTAAAGCCAAAAGGAATGAGAGTAATTCCGCGAGAAAGATTTTGTATTTTTTGGATGGATGACTTAACATTGTAAGGAGGTTACCTTATGACGCTGTTTCCAAGGATTTCTATTGGATATATGGCGGGTGCAGGCGCGGAGATAGCGTGGCTTTTGGCACTTCCTACAATACATGCACATAGTAACTGTCTAATATAAGGTAGGTGTGAGTTTAAACGAGGTGGAAGGGACAGCGTAGGGGATGACGGATTTTGTCTGTTTGCCTAGGAAAGGATTGATCAAGTACTGTTCTGATTACATATGTGTTTGGGCGGGAATTACAGAATTTGAAATGTGAATCAACCAGTGAACGAACTAGTTAAACATTTGAATCAATGAGCTTGCGGTTGCGTTATAAATCTGAATTAATCAGGAAACGAATGAGTCATTTATTCTGAACCGATCAGTGAACGGATGCTCTAAGAATCTGAGTCCAATCACTAATCAAACGTTATAAACTTGAACGAATCAATCATTATAAAACTGAGTCAATCAGTGAACATATCAATCGTTATAAATCAAATATAAACAGGGAACGAATCGGTTTTAAATCTGACTCGATCTGAATCGATCAGAAAGGATCAACTGCTATAAATCTAAGTCAATTAGTGAACTGATAAAACGTTTTAAATCTGAGTTAATCAGTGAAAGGATCCAACAGTTTAAATCTGAGTCAATTTGTGAACGAATCAACCGATATAAATCTTTGTTAATCAGTGAATGGATCTAACGTTTTGAGTCTGAGTCAATCGATGAACGCATCGGATGAATGATCAGTGGACAATGCAGTCGACTGAGTGGGCTAATACGGGATTACGACGGCTGACTCAACTGGTGGCAAGGAACACGTCCGCAGAGTTCAATCTGTGACGTTAGTGTGTGTGATGGATTTCGGGCAGTAGCGACAATGTGGGCAATGGGCTGTAGCGGGAGTGGGCCTTAATGAACACTCTGTGGGCGAATGTCCAGCAGGACGAAGCTTACCAGGAATTGGACACCAGGTGGCCGACGAGTCAGGTAGGTCTTAGAGTTACAAATAAGTTACAATTTGAATAAAAAACATAGAGGGTGAATAATGTGAAGCGTTATTAGATGAAACAATTACTAAAAATTAAATATAATAGAAATTACTGAGTTATCCCAGCCGTTGTTCTGGACAAACCCGAGGTACGTTACAACATTATGAAAAAGCAAGTCCCGTGTACAATTTTTGATAGTTGACAAAATTTTACAATACTTTAAATCGAGAAAGCATTCTCTATAACGAAGTTTGAGAAGCAATTCAAAGCCGTAAGTTTTGAGAACTTTTCTAGACATAGATGTGGGGAAATTCGAAAATTTTAACCAATTTCCGGTCGAGTGGAGAATGGCCACATAAAATGCAATTGTTAAAAATCTGACTTCGCATAGCACTGCAATTTTTGGCAATAATAGGTAACTTAACTTTGTTGACTTATTGCAAAAAGTATTAAATAATATATAAGTTATAAATGTTTAAATTCTCTATAAGTAAAGACTTAAAGATCTATACCTACTTAAGAGTTAGCTGACGGTTGACCAATCATACCCAAATACTTCTCTAATTAATATTTCTTTTAGATGCTGGATATACCGGATCACAAGGCGCTATTGCAGTAGGAAATGGTAGATTTAATTTCCATATTATTACTGGACATGTAATATTACATACAAATCCTGTTGATAGGGGTATTCGGTATTTTTTATTATAAAAATACTAACATAGTGTGCACAAACGAGAAACAATATGTCAAAAAATATAGAACTTTTCGGTTTTTAACACTGGTTGCATATGCTGCGTCAAGCAACAAAAAGTTTTAGTTAAACTAATTGGGAATTGCTATTGTTTTAAATAAACTTAAATTCTACGAAATCTTAAGCTGAAAATCATGTCTGGAGCCGCTGTAACAAATCGGATGAATGATTTCGTGGTGGTACAACCACCGGAAGACTCGGTTTCGGCACTCGAATTTAGCCCTAGTATTTTGCAACAAAATTTCTTGATTGCCGGCGGCTGGGATAATAGCGTGCGTTGTTGGGAAGTTCAGCAAAATGGGGCAACAGTTCCAAAATCGATGAAAACCATGGGCGCACCAGTTCTGGATGTTTGCTGGTCGGACGATGGCACGAAAGTTTGTATTGCTTCTAGTGACAATAAGGTTAACCTATGGGATCTCATGTCCGATCAAGTTGTGCAAGTCGCTGCTCACGATGCACCTGTAAAAACGTGTCATATGGTAAAGGGCGAAAACTACAAGTGCCTTATGACTGGATCGTGGGACAAAACACTGAAGGTAAAAATGTGGGTTTTTTAGACTTTTTATATTAATAATAATAATTCCACTATAGTTCTGGGACGCGCGCACACCAAATCCACTTATGGTTATGAATTTGCCAGAACGCTGCTACTGTGCAGACGTGGAATTTCCGATGGCCGTGGTAGGAACTGCGAGTCGGTGCGTTATTATTTACTCATTGCTGAACGGTCCAACTGAATATATGCGTCAAGAAAATCAGCTTCAGCATCAATTCCGCACCGTATCCATTTTTAGAGATAAAAATAATACACCGACAGGATATGCACTTGGCACCATTGAAGGACGCGTAGCTGTACAGTATCTCAATCCAGAAAATTCCAAAAATAGCTACAAGTTTAAGTGTCATCGCTCAACGGGATTCGCCGGCTCACAGGATATACACGTAGTGAATGATATTGATTTTCATCCAACTCACGGAACTCTTGCAACAGTAGGATCGGATGGCATGTTTAATTTCTGGGATATAGACGCACGAATTCTACTCAAGTCGAGTGAGCCGATGGGTCAGTCTATCACGAAATGCGCATTCAATGCAACTGGTCATATATTCGCCTATGCTGTCGGTTATGATTGGTCCAAAGGCCATGAACAGTTTAACCCAGCGGAAAAACCACAAATATTTTTGCGTTCCTGCTACGATGAGCTGAAGCCTGTTTTAAGTTGAAGATGATTTCACTTTATGTAATATAATTGCCTTTGAGAAATAAATGTTTTAATCCCGAAAACTAGAATAAATTATAAGAGTTTTATGTGAATTTTTTCAATTAATAAAATGATCAAATTATGTTCTTCGTCACCATGAGCAGAGGGAATTTAACATTCTCGAATAGAGTGGATGCGAAGGGAATTATTTTAGTCTAGTCCAGTGATGGATTTTCACAGCCAAGACATTTGTTTTATACCAATGCCCACGTTTGCCTTCGATTCTGCCACTCACAATTAATTCTAGTAATTCACAGTTGGGGCCTAGGATGATGTGACCAAAACACATAGTTTTTCTCGTTTTAAAGGATTCGAGGAGTTCTTTATCTTCACCAATTCTTCTTAGAACATCTTTATTTGACATTTTCTCAGTAGAAAGAACCTTCAAAGTACGTCTGTAGCACCACATTTCAAAAGCTTCAATTCTATTCATTGTAAGGATTCTTAAAGCCCAAGATTCCAGCACATAGAGCAGAATAGACCACCCATAGCACTGAACCTTTTTTGAATTCGAAGAAGGAGCTTCTACCCATGTCTATCTGGCATTTAATTTCTTAATCTGATGTCCACTCTTCATTTAGCAAGCAACCAAGATATTTAAACTTAGATACTGCTTCAATAGCTTCAGTTCCATTTTTGATGGTAGCATTGACATAGGGTAATCGCTTTTTACTGATGATCCTGAATTTCGTTTTTTTGATGTTCAAGGATAAGCGTCTTCTGATTAACTTTTCAACAAGTAATTGAATGGTGACTAAAAATTAAAAAATTAAAAAGTTTAGCATATTATGCTGATTATAACTAAAGCTAAGATGAAATCCAATAAGTTTGACACAGAAGAAGACAATGTGTACGCCTGTCTCTGGTTTTTAGCTGAAGTTTACTGAGTCTTCGATCCAGTTGCTCACATGGACATCGGGGCTGGTAAACTTTGTCATTTGATTTTAAAAATATTCCTTCAAAAGAATAAAGCACAAAACCAAATTTAGAACTGGCCATTTTTAATTTTATTTTATAGTTTGAGGACTACATATTTCTAGTTTTTCTCTTCCTGCATTCCCAATGCCATATTCGTTTCACTCAGGTAGGTAGTTGTTCTATATGAGCTTTTCTGGCATTTTTGGTGACACCTTTTGAGCCGAGTTGCTAACCTCCCTGATAGTGTTACGTGTCTTTTTATAGTAGAGCCAAAGTGCCAGACCCAGTATATAGGGAAGCGTATTTATATAGCCGTCTGGTTCATCTCTCATCCGTCGAATAGGTGGATACTTTTGTATTGAACCGTTAATGGCGTTCATAACGTTTAATGATTTTAAAAATTTAAAAAATTGTATAAAAATCATTTCTGTACCAAAAATTTTAAAATTGTGATTGTTTTGGCTTTGTAGTCAAGGAAGCCTTGATTGCATTTTTTGACCCAAGAATTAGAAATGTATTTTAGTTTATGTATTACCTGGGAAATTGATCCTCTTGAAAATGGAAAATTTGCACTGCATCAAGAATAAGACAAGGTGACAAGGTGTTTTTTCGTCAACAGATCTGGGATGTTAATAGCGTTTGCAGATTAAACTGCCAGCCTAGCGAGAAACCTGCGGTATTTGTAAGAGATGCTCATAAATATAGCTGCAAAGGCAAAGGAAGTTGGTTTTTATGATCAACCAATCTAAGTCCAAATATATGACATTGCCCTAGATACGTCGAGAGAAGAAGACCACGGAATCTTAGAATAGATGATTATCACATCGAAGCAGTTGACATATTTAAATACTTGGGTGTGTTGATGAGCAATGACAACAGCACAAGGGACTGCATACAATATCGGATATTATCCGATATAACAAAATATTCAGATCAAAACTGCTATTGAGGTCAGGCAAGCTAAGAATGTATAATGCCATCATAAGGCCAATAGTCACATATGGAGCATAAGTTTGGACCATGACGGCAGCAGACGAAGAATCCCTTAGAATCTTTGAAAGAAGAGCATGACGAAAAACGTTTGGGCCATGGCGAAGATGTAGTCAAATTGATGAAATCCTAGAGGCTAAGATGGAAAGGACATGTCCTACGAATGCAGTAGAACTGAGCACAAATGCTTGTGCTGGCATATACACCACTCTTCACAAGAAACAGAGGTCGACCAAGATAACGCCGAATTGACAATAGTGACGATGACATGCTGAAGATGAAAGTACGGAACTGGCGCTCCCTTGCTAAAATCAGAGACGAAAGAGAAGAATTGTTGAGAAAGCCAAAATCCACTACGGGTTGTAGAGCTGAATGATGATGGTGATATATGACCCAAACTAAACTCGGTTTCCTTAATCTCAAAAAACCTGCAGGCTATACCAAAAATTGAGTCTATAGGAAATGTTTCGATTTTAAAATCATTTAACTCAATGTTTTGCTGCATCAGTGGCAGCAATAGCTCTACTGGCACCAAGTGGCATGCCCCATATGTCTGCATGTGTGTGTGTGTGTGTGCGTGCGTGTGTTGTATGTGCAACATTTGGTACTTGCCTTGGCAACCAAGAGACGGCCAAGGCAATCAGCTGTTTTGCCGTCGGCCAACATTAGCCGCATAACGGAGCCGCACCAGCTGTGGCAGCGTTTGAACAATTGCTGCTGCTGCGGCTGTCGCCGCAGTCGCTGCCACAGCCAGCGTCGCTGCTGCTATGACTACAGTGGGCACTCGTCTGCGCGTGCGCCAATGGAAAACGTGCAGCAGCGTCAGTAGCAACGGCGGCAGTGGTGTCAGTGGATTGTCACATGTTTTGCACGAATTTGGCTTCGTTTGCGAGTGATTTTTTTTTTTTTTTTTGCATTTCGCCGCAAAGTTGCAAAGTCACAGAAAAATCGCATGCAGGCTTACTACCTTCCACTGTGCCAATTGAAAAACAAGAAAAACCGAAAATATATAGAAAACGAAACATCGCAAGCGATTGCTGTTTGGCATGGAGTCATAGACTTAGTTGTTGCTTTTGTGCGCTGGCCGAGAAAAAATCTGAGAAAAACGCTGGGAAATGGAAAATTGTATGTACTATATTTGAACAAAAACTGCGACGTGCGTTTGAGTTTAGTGTAAAAAGCAAAAAAACAAGAAAACAAAAAAAATGATATAATAAAAAAACGAAAACACCGACAGACAGAAGTAATCAGCCAGCCAGCCAACAGCTGTGTGATTTTTCACTGTGCCGTGTGTAGCCTAGCAACTCGTTGAAAATTCAGACAAAATTTAGAGAAAATTCAAAGAAAATGCCAAGCAAATTCTGAACAATCATAGTGCAAAAACCAAACAAACAAGCCAGTGAAGTGCATCAATCATTCAATCAATCAATCAACTGCTATACACTTTACTTGGAGTAGTGTGCCTAATGTGCATTGTCATGCAACAGCAACAACAATAACTACAGTAGAGCCCAAACGTAACAGCCGCAAAAAATCAATATCCGTCTAAGGTTTATTTCGGTTTCGCACACACACACCAGCAACTTTAATCTGTGTGCGTTAGCAACAACAACATCGAGCCAACAAACTAATTAGGCCAAAAAAAATTAAATAAAACAAAACTTTGCCATAAACAATTAACCAAAGACAGTTCTCTAAAGCAAAAAAAGAGCACACCGCTTCACTTTATTCCAATTAATGCGCAAAAAGAAAAGAAAAAAAATACACCCAACAACAAATTTAAATAAATTCCATTTAACATTTAAAAAATGAACTTAAAAAATAATTAAACAGTAAACTCGTGTGCAATAAATATTTCCGTCTGTAACAAATTCTAAATAAATTTAGTGAATTTGTAGTTACTCTAAAAAATATATCCTAATATTTAGTAAACGCGGCTTAGTTCAATTAAAAATAAAACTAAAAAATAAAACAATAATAAAATATTTTGCGCTTGTTGCAAAACTGCCGCTTTGCTTGTATTAAACTTTAAAGTTAAAACTTAAAAAAAAATAAAGTCGACAAAAATTGCACTTTAAAAGTCCATTTTATGCTTACAAAAAAAAAAACAAACAAAACTTAAACTTTAAACTAAAACAATGCCAAAAAGTTTAGACTCAAGCTTGAACTTAATTATACAAATTATTTAAATTTTTAACAAATATTTAGCATATAATTACAACTTGCTCCATCCATTGTGCAATATAAAGTTTGAAAGCAAACTAATTAAAAGTTAAACAGGTAAATATTAAAATATTAAAAAATAAATTATATGTTTTAGTTATTGACAAGTTTTAAACAGAAAATGAAAACTTTTGAAAATTAATAAATTTTAATCTTTTTTTACCCTTTAATTAGAAACTTGCACTTATTTCTGGACTTAATTAAAAAATGCATACGAATATGTTACATATTAAATTAAATTAAAAAATTCGTAAGGCCTTTTTTTAAATTCTTAAAATTAAAAGCAAAAAAAAAAATTTAAAGCATATATTTTATTTAGAGTAATAAAAACTATAGTATTATTTTTTTTTTTAAGATTAGTTCAAAAATATATGTCTTTATATATTATATATATATATTATAATATAAAGATTATTATATACAATTTATTTATAAGTTTTTATTTTTTGATAAATATTTTACCGTTTTCATTAAATTTAAAAAATAAAGGTATAAATTTTTTTTTATTATAAGAATATGACATTAAATTTACTTTTATTATTTATTTTACAATTTTTATTAAATAATAAATAGAAAAATAGAAAAAAAAACAAATACATAAATAAATACATATTGTGTTTATTTTTAGTATTTAATAAAAATTGTTAAATATTTATTTACAAAAAGGTAAACAAATATTATATATTCTTTAATTTTTCAATTAATTGGTCAATTTTTTTTTATTTATAGTTCCAAAAAAAATTATTACAAAAAAGCCAAAATAAATATTAATCATAAGTAATTATTAAAACAAAAAAATAATATTAATCATAATTAATTATTATTAATATTAATTTAGTGCCTTAACAATAAAAACTTATCATTATTTAGACTAAATAATAAAAATTATAAAATAATAATTAAATATTAATGTTAAAGATTAATGTTAATCGTTATAAAGTAATAAATTTTACTTTAGTGCATTTAAAACAAGAACTTGCTCCTATTTTTTAACTAATTAATAAAATATTATTTAATACTAAATATTAGAATTTATATCCGACTTCTTTGGAAGATATGAAATTTTGTCCTACAAAGAGTATATAAGGTAATTTAGTTTAGTTTTTCGATATCGATAAAGTATCATGTCATTATGGGCATTTGTACTCAAAAAAAAGACAAAAACTTTTGGATTAATAATTTTGAGACCAATAGTTGGCTATGCCAAATTTGCTTAAAATCGTTAAACTATATTACATGGCTCCCATTGGGAAGATTGGTTAAAAACTGAGTTTTTCGTACAATATTCGTTATATTTTATCTGTCTCTAAAGATATCTCAGACAACTTCGACACATTTTAGTGCTCTCAAGAAGTTTTTGGAATAATCGGTTGACTCCTTAATATTGTTACGTGTCTTTTTGTAGTATAACCAGAGTCCCAGAAAGAATATATACATAACAGCTCGGAAAACTTATTTGAAAGTCGCTGTCGTATTAATGCAGCTATTTATGTTCTATAGATGTAAAGTTCAAAGCAAACACTATATTTCTGCAATGGAAAAAAGTAGGCGTCTTAGACCCCATGTCTTTCATCCCAATTTGATTATCAAAATCTCGGATAGCGATTAGGCCACGTCCATCTGTCTGTGTTTCCGTCCATTTGATCTAGCAGATCTCGGAAACCAAAAGACCCAGGACTAATACCATTTGATGGGTATTTTTTCGTAGAAGATAAAGGTTTTCGAATCGTTGTCGACATCTTTACTAGGAACTTGAAACTAGGATGACCCATAAATCTGATCAAAAATAATCGCAATTAGGCAGGTACATTGTAAATTTTAGTCAGGAAGGAAGAAATTACATTAACACTTGCAGAACATATGGTGGCCCAAAATCCAACGGTGTAAAAATAATTTATTTGACTCCAATTAAAAAATCTACATTTAAGATTTTGCAATGCGAGAGGAGCTCATATCTTCAGCAATAGCCCTGCAGTGTTTACTTCCAAGTTCCTTGGCTTAGACAAGTAAACAAAATACGTTTTGTAACTTACATGATTTGCGTTCCGAATTTCCTTCCAATCTGTTCAAATGTAATGATAATTTTGGGTATATTTAAAGTTTTACGAATAAACAAAATAATTTTAAGTGTACAATTCTTGTTGGCAATCGGCTGCAAAGTTTCTTTCCAAAAAAATAGGGCCGCAGGCTCTACTTTTTTCATAAATAAACGGAAACTAAGGACTTTGAAATTTTTTTTAGATTTCATCAGGAGTTTTAGATTTTTGTAATCTTTACATTTCCAAAAATTCAACAGTTTTCAGCACTATGTCAATTTTGATAAAAATCGATTGACTGTATGAACCAACTATTAAACATCGATGTTACATGTGTTGGAACTTATTGTAAAAAAGACAAGAAACTAAATGTTAAAGTCCAATAAGCCAGATTCAGACCAAGTTAAAGTATCCGCCTATTTTTAGCTTTGAAGGTTATTTGATTTTGGCTGATTTACGATCCAAATGCATTCCCAAACATGGCAACCGTAGTTTTTGTCATTTGGATTCAAAACAGTATTTCTTCAAAAGAATAAAGCACAAAACCATAATTAGAACTGGCCATTTTTAATTTTATTTTATAGTTTTAGGACTACATATTTTTATTTTTTCTCTTCCTGCAGTCCCAATGCCATATTCGTTTCACTCAGGTAGGTAGTTGTTTTATATGAGTTTTTCTGGCATTATCGGTGACACCTTTTGAGCCGAGTTGCTAACCTCCCTGATAGTGTTAAGTGTCTTCTTATAGTAGAGCCAAAGTGCCAGACCCAGTATATAGGGAAGCGTATTCATATAGCCGTCTGGTTTATCTCTCATCCGTCGAATAGGTGGATACTTTTGTATCGAGCCATTAATGGCGTCCATAACATTTAATGATTTAATAAATTTTAAAAATTGTATAAAGATCATTTCTGTACCCAAAATTTGAAAATTGTGATTGTTTTGGCTTTGTAGTCACAGAAACCTTGATTGTATTTTTTGACTCCGGAATTAGAAATTTAGTTTAGTTTATGCTAAGCTCACTGTCTTAGATATACTATATTTTTCATTGTTCCTCTGCATTGCCAATACAATATGGGCTTTTATCAACCAAATTTTATTGGTGAAATCTTGTGAGCCGAGTTGCTAAACTCCTTAATATTGTTACGGCTTACGTCTTTTTGTAGTAGGGCCAAAGTCCCTTGAAGTATATCAACATAACAGTTACGAAAACGTATTCGAAAGTCGGCAGCGTATTCATATAGCTAATTGATTCATTTCTCTGCTATGGAATTGGTAAATATTTTTGTACTAGATTTGTTAAAATAAAATATTTTGATTGTGATAGATATGTGTTTTCAATTAAAGAAAAACTGGATGCTGTTTTTGAACTCATAGGAAATTAATAGTTTGGGTATATTATGCTAAGTTTACTCTCTTACGCGTTAATTTTGTTTAAGGATTTGTTTTAATTTGTTTTAATTAGTTAAGTTGCCCGGCAGCTCAGTGGGATAGGTTTAAAAAATTGAGTCTTGAATTCCGTATCCATCAAACATGCAATATGCGTAAATGTTTTTTTAAAAACCATCCGTATTTTTTCACTAAGAATATTAGATTTTTTTGAGAAGGTTGCTGTGGTTGGCTCTTTACAGCTTCGCTGCTCAGGGCCTTAAAACGATAAAATGTTGCCACAACTGATTTTCTTAATATTATGAATTATGAATTTCCAAATGCGCTTTGGTAGCGTAATGGTCGCGAATTCGCCTATAAACCGGTTCGATTTCAACCTGTACTGGCATAGCCAGAAAAAAATCGACGCTATTTACTTGGGGAAATTATTAATATTATTTAATGAATAATATTATATTAAGATATCTCTCCATACTCTGTCGTTGGAGCACTTACCATATTCAACGGGAATAAATTTGTTTTATTTCCGGAAAGCGAACTGTTAAAACAAAAAAAGCACAGATGAGCAACGTACCCAATAAGGATTATTTGGTAATTTGTTGATCATCTTAATATGATTTTTCATTTTATAATCTGGCTACCTGAATTCGTTGGAATTTTATAGCGTAGTGTTAGCGTAGTCGCTTCTTAACCCGCGCTTCTTAATCCACCATTTGCCTAGCACTGGCACAGCTAGCAAAACTAGTCTATTTGCCTAAGTAAATGGCTATTAATGAAAGACATCGCTGTTTGGATTTGACTATAAACTGTAGGTGTCTGTTCTCTTCAAGCAGCTATTAATGGAGGAAACACTATGTTCCGCCTTTGCGGCGATGACAGCATGCTCAGCAACTTCAAAATTATGCTGATTAGCTACAAAATGGAAGTCATATATATCTTACAATAATTGCCCAAAAGAATCCACCAACAGTTTGTACCACATTTTATTTTTATTTGCTTGACAATTATCAATTCTTAACTAATATTTCGACAAAATGCGGCATTTTGGCTACACTGTTCTACGTAGTTCTAGGAAATCCTCCCCAAGTCGAGACAATTTTCATATGTAGGCCAAATGGTTTTCCATTGATGTTTTACGATTTCGAAATGTAATGTCTAAGCTGGACGTCAGCTTCAGCTGCGTCTCTCACGGCGCACAGCTGTTTTATAATAGTTCTCAAGCACGCGCTCTCTCTCTCTTTCTCTCTCAATGTCGCTCTCTCTGTCGCTCTCTTTCACTGTTTCTCTGTGAGCTGCAAAGCCGGCAAAATCAATAATTTCTGCTCTTTGGGCTGGCAGCTGTTTTGTTGTTGCGCTTGTGGATGTGTTTGCAAAATCAGATGTTTGAGTGCGATGTTTTTTGAGGCCCTTCCAGTGCTGCTAAAACTGTACGTTGCGGCATTGCGATGTTTTTAGCAACGACTCACGCGTGAGCATGCGCCAAGCCATATATTCTGTCTCGTGAGTACGTACTCGGCCGGCACAATGCCAGATCTTCAAAGTTTGACATAGTTTCGCTACAATAATTATAATAATTATTTTAAATCTTATTATTATTTTCAACTATACACGAAATTAAGCTCTGCTTGAATTAAGAACCAGTAATCAGTTCAAAGAACGTCGCTCTAGAACTGACCCCCAAGGTACACCAATAAAGACATTACGTAGCCGCCTGTTAGTCTGCGCCGATCTTTCAGCTGTTTGCCGTCTAACATTCGCCAATGGCGTGTAACTATTACGCTTCCAGGGCTGCAAATTTCGACTGGAATTCGCGTAATTTCATTAGCATTGCCCAATCGCATATCATTTGAAGGTGTTTTCGGTTTTCCAGTCGTGCACTTGGCGGCATCCAAACGAACCATTACCGGCGCTGTCAACGTTGCTTTGCCATGCCGGCCGCGCTGCCGCTCTCTTCAGTTGTTCAGAGTATCTTGTGCTGTTCAATCGAAGCCAACAGGCCTTGGTCACAAAACGCAAACAATCAAGGTCTAAAAACCGGTGAAATTTTTTTAAATTTAAATTTGTTTCAATATTTTTTTTAAGTGTAATAATTAGTTTTTGGTTTTTTTTTTGAAGAGTGTGTACATTTAAGTGACTGCTAATTTTTTTGCATAGAATTTCAGTTTTTAGCCCTACTTTAGAGATATTTTTGCAGCTAAGTCGACAAAGTTTACTGCAAATTAATGATTTGTGTTAATAATATATATAAATTAAAAATTTGTGTTATGAAACATAATTAAATTTTATCTGTGCTTTCGGCTGAACTAACAGCAAACTGCTGTTGTTTCTCAGCATTGCGCTGACGACTGCTATAGAAAAATTTTGCAAAAATAGTTACGCGACTTTGGGCCTACGGTTGTAACAATTAATAATAAAAATATTTTATTGCTAATTGAATGAAGTTTGTGAAAAGTTTGTAAACAATTTTTTTTTAGCCGCCTGTTCATGATTTAATACTTAAGCTAAGAATCCTGAAATAAAAAATGCAATTAGTGATTAGAAATTGAATCAATCTAAAAAATTTTTTACAATTTACTTTTAAACTAATACAGGTGTTATCTGCATTGAAGAGTGTAATTATCTGTTGAACCTATTAGCTGAAAAAATAACTTCAAAATTGACTCTACTGCAAGTCTTGATTGAAGCGGAATACTCTGCTCTTCAACTTATTTAAGCAACAAGAGAAATTCTTTAATTACTACAAATTAATTACTACAAAAAAAAGTTAATATTGATGGGTCGCTCTAGAGCAAAGTTGTAGCATAATCGCCTGTACAGCCGCAGGTCGGTTGTTCGATTTCACCCTGCTGCGCTGGTGCATATGCCTAGCACTGACATAGCTAGCAAATAGACGCTGTTTGCCTAAGTAAATCTCACCAGCAATCGGATTCGACTATTAACTGTAGGTCTCTGTTCTGTTCGAACAGCTAATAATGGAGATATTTCCATGGTCCGCCTTAAACTTAAATGAAATTTTAGTCCTCTGACTGGATCCCCAAGAAAATGACTTTAATTTTTTTGCTACGCTTACTGAAGACATTCCTTCTTATTTTCTGAAGTTTTTCTCCTAATTCTTTTGTGCAGAAGAACTCAATGATAACATTTTGGAACTGAATACTCGTTAAACTAATATTAAATAAGTATGAAATACTAGGCCTAATTTGATCAAATAAAAAAAATTCGAGACAAACTAAATAAATTGATCAATAAACCTATTCGAAAATAAGAACTATATGCGAGGTTTGCCTCTTATATTTTGGGATTGGGCAACCCTTGTGCTGCAATCTGGCAACTGACAGCTCTATCGTAAGGTTTGGCATTTTTGAGGTTATATATACTCAGAACGTTTTGACATAAATGTTGAAGACACCGTCATTCAGATTCGACTATAAGCTATTCCTGTTCGGCTATTAATAGAGCAGCGATGACCGTGTAGTCAAGGGAAGTAAATGTATAATATAATAATATATTATCATTGAAATCTGAAAATTAAAATAAATATTTTCGGTATTGTATTCACGAACTATTTTAACAAATAGTAGAAGTAGTAGAAATAGATGAAGAACACTTGGATTAATTTTCATTAACAAATTGGGGCTTGCTTATTTTCTATCGTTCTCTCAATTGTTTGCCAATCGTTTCGCTGGCATTTATATGCTAGTTCAACGTTGTATCACAGAGTGAAACAGGAATTTTACTGTTTGGATTCATACACTTTTATTTTCAATTATAAATTGCAATAAAATTAAATCGGAAATCTATAACTTTGCCATCCTTTTTTAGAGCAAAGAGAAAAAAAAATTACAATACAAAATTATGCTTCAAAAATCATTTAAAGATTTTCCATATGTATTGTGGTAAATATCTATAAAGATACCACCGTTTGGATAAGGCTAGGTTCCTATTCTATTTCAAAGCCACTCCAATTATTGAATCAAACTATCTCTGTTGTAGTTTTATTTCTATTCTCGACATGTTTATTCTAAATATAATTCGTTTTGCAAAAACCCTAAACTAAGATAATGCGTACGCAAACCGCACTTCCTATGAGCTACACTGTTCATTAAAACTTTTTTTTTTTGCAATATTTCAAGTGTATTGAATTTATTAAAAATGATTTGTTTCATTTCCGTAATTTTTTGTCCCAAACAATTAAAAAAAAATGGTTCAATCAACATACTGGCCGTTATTATCTATTACTAGCGACAATCTCTCTGGTAATCCAGTCTGGCTATAGTGACGAAAAAACTGCTCATCTTTCGAGTTACCAAAAATCAAAATATGTGGCAATTAAATAGGCCAACTTCTGGAGCAGCTGGCATCATATCTCACTTTACAATGTTGCTCTCTGGAGAAGCAAAAAAAGCCCTTCGATATCTCTTGGTTTCAAGTCATACAGTACACAGTCTTCTTGTTACTGAATCATTCCCGTGACTTCGAGGCATTGTGACACATCTGCCAATTTCTTCTACGTTTGGACCGCGTGTTAGTCAAAAAATGCTTTCAATTCCGCATCTTCGAAAGTTTTTCCCTCTTACCATCATCTTCGACGTCAAAGTCAGCACTCGCGATACATTCTTTCTTTCACTTTCATTAAGAGCAGGCTGGTCGTGAGAATTCATGAGTAAGCGATGAGTTTGAGCCATATTTTGCTTTGAATTGTAAAAGAAAGTTAACAGTTGCCGCAAGTTACACTAATTTGGGCGAAAAACTGATGTTTTCCATCTATAATCAAGAGATGATGCAAACAGATATCCACAAATGTTTTGATATAATATTTTAGACGATTATTGTTTATTGTTTTCAATTAGTCAAGACTGATCAGCACTTGCCCCTAAGGAAAATTCTTAGAAATAGGATCTCTACAACTTAATACACAAAATATTCTTAACAGAATAGTGTTTGCTTTAATATGCTCAATAAAAATTACTGTGCGAAAACTACTGTTGGAGGGTATTTTTTTTTTACTTTTTATTCCGCTTAGGAACTTAGAGCCTTCCAACGAACCCTGTTTTGTGCCGTTTTAGTTCTGTCCCATGTTGTGTTCGACTGGGCCAATTCTTGGAGGATGAATCTTCTCCAGGTCCCCTTAGGTCTTCCGATCCGTCTGCTGCCTTGGGGACTTCAGTTCAGTGCCATCCTGACAATGCTACTTGGATTCTTCTGAGTGCATGCCCTATCCACGTCCATTTTGGAGGGTTGTCTAATTTAAACGGCACAAAATTCAGCTGAGTCGAACACTTTTTACAGTTTTCGAGAAAATCAAACATTTATTTCTCTTAATACCATTTACCTCGAGATAAAAGTAAAAAGTTTTAATGAGAAAGTTGATTGTTTAGAATCGTTTCGTGGAAAGTATTGGGTTCCAGTGATTTTGGCATGTAATGTCACTGTATGTGGCGCCTGTGGCTTACTTTGTGCTTAAAAATCAGCGACTTCGTCTTATTTCGCTTGAATCGAGAAACCACTTTGGCAGTAAGTAACATGCAAAAGAGTTTCAGAAAAACTCACCCGAAATGGAACTACAAAAATCGGCTCTATTCTGAACATTTTTGTTTTGTTTTTTTTTACACTTTAAAAGTCTTAACCTAACTCTCATAAATTGTAACGAAACTAATAATTAAAGAAATTCCAATATATTTTTATTTGAATGGTACTTGCCTTACGATATTTGTAGATACGATATTTTTCGTCATTTTTTAATAAAGAAATAACTTTAAAAATGTCGCTTGAAATCTTCACCGAAAATTCAAAGCTATTGTTCGAAATCTGTTGATCTGATGCTATATATAGATATTTATTCAGTGTAGTGCCAATGTTCTTTGCAGTTTTTTTCACATCTGATATCAACTAATAATTATTCGGTGTACCCTACTAAATTCGATCTCATTTGGGAATTATTTTCTATCAGGGCCTTTACTTTCTTCACGACTTGGTCCACAGTTTCCGCATCTGCAGTTTCGCTGTTACTCAGAAACTGCATTTTGAGTTTTATATTTTCTACTCATACGAGCTGGAATTTGTCGATTAGTTTAGATAGACGCGAGGTTGGAAGAGTCGACAAAAGCACCGCCACATTGTGCCGATTAGCTTAGACAACTGCTGCACCACAAGATGAACATTCTGTGAAACCCTCGAGGCAACTGTATTCCCTCATCGTCTACGAAACTAGGAATTTTTTTATCAGCTATTTCCATCAAATAATCTACTGCATAATTTTGAGAATTTCTGCTTGATTTGTTGGTCATTCTCCATTGAAGTTCCAACTATGGGATCTGCCCATGCACCATATGGATATGGCATGGAATGGTACTAGAAAAAATAGAAACCCAATGAGTGAGGTCAGTTGCATTGTGTTTTGATGGTATCCTTCGTGCTCAACGCCTTAATTGCCTATTATCATAGATTCCTATGTATAAATTAAGCGGTATTCCGAACATATAAGTTTCCTCAAACCTTAAGGCGTTTTCGCCCAACTGCTTTTATGTGCCATCAACTTGGAGTAGAGCAATGGGCGAAAATAAAGCATTTAAGTCGTCGTCCATGTGTTGTTCGGCATGTTTGAAGGTTTGCGCAACCGGCGGCTGTTGTGTAAACTCCATTTAAGAGCTTGATAGTTAGGTTAGGTGGCCATATCTGTCCTTAAATTTCGTTTGCCAACAATATCTGAAAATGTTTGTCAAACGCAATGCATTAAAGGATCCTAAGTACTTCTATAGAGAAGTACTTAATTATCCGCCATCCGGATTGATTACAGAAAGACATATTTGAACTCAGGCGCTCTCAATTTCCAACAATTTCCAGTGCAACATAATTTTTCCCTTCAAAAGTACAGTGGACCCACATAAAATGCATCGCAAGATTCTAGGCACTTGGAATATGTCGGACTTGGAACGATCACGCATGTTATTCCAGTTCCTACTTAGTATTTATCCTAACAGTTTATCTTTAAAAATTTTTGAACGCACTTTCTCAGTTTTTGAAAGTTTTCTAAAGTTTTTACTTCTTTACTCAATGCTGACTGACTGACTGACTGACTGACTGACCTATGGCAAGCCCAAAAAACTGTAGAAGGTAACGCGCTGGCTAACGATTTAGTGGACTATACAAGACGACCGACCTACTCTATGACTCCAACTTTGAAATGTCAAAGTACTAAATAAACAAACCGAAACAGCGACGCGAAGGATGATAATGATGTTGGGGCAACTTGGAGATTGGCGCTGTACGCGCTCTCGTGCCGTTAGTCAGGCGCTAACTTTCTCTCTCTCTCGCGCGCGCTCTCTCTCTCTCTATCTCTTGCAACAAACGATGACTGGCAAAATTGCAGTGGCCGGCAACCGGCAGTTCTAAAAGAGAACGTGCGGCGGGGTTATGGTTGCCATGGCGCCAGGCCTACCAAGCGATGAGGCAGGCAAACTTACAACGACTACGGCCGAATGTTGAGCTGGAAATATAAGTTTGGAGAGGCGAAAACTTGGCTAAGATACCGAGGGCGGGCGAGCCTTTTTCGGCCAGCTGTTCGTTGATAGCCCGGTTAGCTAGATGGCCAGCAGGCGGCTAGTTGCTGCAGAGGCGAACGGGGTAGCGCTAACTGGCCGCTTGCCAGCAAGAAATCAGCCGTTAGAAAGCTCTGCGCCTGGAAACGCGACTATGCCATGGAAAAGTTCCAATAACAAAAACAGACAACAGCAGCAACGCTGTGGAGTTGCCGTGCAGCCGAGCGACAACTTCGTGCTGCTGTCGTCGTCGTCGTCGCTGCTGCTGCCGCAGTTTGGGGCATGCCGCCGCTTCGTGTTGCAAGTTGTTCCGGCCAGAAAATCAGTCGTCGTCGAGCTTTCAAAACGTTTGCAGCAAACGAAAAAAAAGTTAAAAGAAATACAAAACGAAGAAGTCAAGAAAGACACACACACATACACACCAGTACACAATTACACACACAGAGCAGAGTCAGCGCCAAGCGAGGTAGAGAGCGGTGCCGAAGTAGCAGCCAAAAGTAAAAAAAGGAGTTTCTATTTTTTTTTTTTTAGCAACTTCGATTTTTTTTAAAGTTTTTTTTTTATGGTGCAACAAAATAAGTACAAAATTTTTTTAAAAATAAAAAAAAATGCACAAGTGTTGGAAAATCTTAAGAAATAATATTAAGTTTTCAATAATGCGAAATCAATGTAGCTTCCTTTGGTTTTTGTGGCTTCTGGCTGGTATCCTGATGCCTGGCGTTGTGGCACTTGAGTGATATCATATATCAAAAAAAAATTTCGTAATATTGTTGGTGTTGTCGTTGTTGTGGTGTCGCCCTTATGGCGTCGCCGTCGTCATCGTCTGCAGCAACTTTAATGGTCCTTAACATACAACTACAACACGTGATTTTGTTTTTTTTTTTTTTGCATTTTAGTGTCCTTTTCAAGTTGTGCAAATGTGTGTGTGCGTGTGAGTGAGTAAGTGAGCAATGGGTTGTGTGAGTATGAAGCACATGCGATCTATTGATTCCTTCAAAAACACTTTTGAACGTTGCGTTCTTGAGGTTTCTTTGCAGACATGCGATGATTGATTTTGTCATTTGTACGCTTTTCGATTTGAAATCGACAAGAAGTTATTGAGTGTAATTGCGAGATACTCTCGGGGTTGTCATCAATGCGTTTTTCGATTGCATATCTAAGATTATTGGGAACCTGCAACTGACGGTTTTCTAATTTAATTTATTTTTCTTACGAGTGTTAGAACTATTTTGGGCGTAAGATTCATTAGTGACTTATTTTTAAATCACTAATTAGAATATTTTTTTAATTGATCTCTTTTTTTTGGAAGTTTTAGAGGTTTTTTTTTCTTTTAAAAATACAAACTGCATTAAAATTAAAGTTTTTCAAAATATACTTTTTAATTTTGTTAGTGAGTCTTCCTTGCTGATACTTGATGATTGGTTTGTCATTTGTCGATTTGAAATCGCAAAAAGTAATTGAGTGTGTTTGCTGCTCTTTATCGCTTTTGTGTCATTTGTATTTCTAAGTTTAAGAGGTTTTAAATTAATTTATTCCCAAATGTTTCTTAGAGAAATCAATTAAGAAAGCAAAATGTTCAGAAAATTACATTTTTCATTCATCAACATTTAATATAAGAATACAATCACAACAAAAAGTAATACAGTTAATAATTAATAGTTCAGACTAAGTTTAAAATTAATATTTCAGACTAAGTTTAGAAGTCTCAGAAATAATAATAATAGAACATAGCGTTTACCAAGCAAATTGGCTTAAAATTCGATCAACAATGACGATTTCCGAAATACTTCAAATCAAATTTAGTTCGAAAATTAAGCAAATCTTATTTGAATACTAAAACAACTTAATTAAAGTACGAAATTAAATCACTCAAATTAAATATTTATTACATACTAAAAGTATAAAAGTGAATTAATAGTTTTCAGGCTTAAAAAAAAATCGGTAATTTCACTAAATTTCTTTTAATAATTTGTTGCTTAGATCAACAAACTACGAAATGTTCATTCGATTTCTTCAGAAATTCTATTTTTATTTTTAAATTGCATGAAAAACATAATTTTTTTTATCTAATTTACAATATATAGAATATTCAAGCTAATCGTGACTATCTTCTACGCGAGATAAATTGCAAAGAACGCTCCTAAGAAATTTTTAAATTTAATCAAAAAATGCGAGTTCTTCCGGATGTATATAATTTTCAGAAAACGCAACAAAATTTATCTTTTTCAAAATTCCAAGTCGGTTTGCACCACCAAGTGCACAATTTTCAACAAAATTTATAATAATTGGGTTGAAGACAAGAGATGTGGGCTCGAATTGATGAATATGAACGGCAATGGTGCGTACCCGTCAATTCTGCATGTTGGTTGCTTACATTTTCTAATAAATCCAGATTTTTTCAAAGATATTCCGAAAATATAACACATCCCCATTGTTGTAATATAATATTATTTGTAAAAAAATATCACAGTCATAGCCCGTCTTGTGATTTCGGTGTGTCTCATAATATAGTGTTTTTTTTTTTTCTATAATCTGATGTACTCGTCGTCTTTTTACTGAAAAATATCATGAGTTATCTTCAAGATTCAAATTTCAATGTAAATTTTGTTTTTTGTGAATCTTGATATTCGCTTTTAAAACCGAATAAATAAATCTTTATTAAAGACACCTCTCTACGTTTGCGGCTATGAACTGTAGGCACCTGTTCTCCTCGAACAGCTACGAATAGAGATATCTCGATGATGCGCCTTTAAAACAATGATAGCTTATTCAAGGAATAAAAATTTGATTACTTTAAAATCAGAATATCCAAATATAATTTATAGATTCATTCAAAAAATCGAAACACAATTTAATACTGACTTTACTTTGTTTGGCCATTACAACCAGGTATCGGGTTACAGCTGACCTTACTAGCTTCCATGCTTATACCATGTAAAATTCAAGATTCGAAATAACAATTCGACAACTAACGCGTTTTTTTTGTTACTTACCCAGCATATTGTCATATTTGTTCAACTTTCTCGAAAAAATCTAAGCCAGTTTATAAATTGTATGGTTTGTGTTTGTAGGTTGGGAAGTTTTTTGTGGCGTTTGCTTTTTTGCTACAATATGTCTAGTTTACGGCTATATTCTATGGAAACATAAAAAAAAACTACCCCAAAGATATTCATGCGTTAGTGTGGCCAGACTTTTTGTTGCGTGAAGCCAACGCGACAATTTCTGACCATAACCTTAAATCATTGCAACTTTACTATGTCTTTGCATATAAAAGTTTTCAACGCAAAATATTGCACTTGACTTTTACGATTTCAACAGCTGCATTGAAAACTCGGAAAAAATAGATGAAAAACCATTTCATTGTATGAGGGTGTATGTGTGTGTGGCATACGCACTTGCAATTAATTATGATTTTTTTTTCTTTTTGTTTTTTGCGCAGAGACAGTGTCATCTGTGTTGTTGCCACCAAAAATAGCAAAACTCATTAATCAAAATATCACATAGACTTTCGGACAGTTGGACTGTGAGACAGACAAAACGACAAAGAGGTGAAAAAGTGGGTGTGGATGGGGCGGCATGGAAAACTGCATTTCAAAGGCAATGCCAGCTGCTGTTTGAAAATCTGATTATTTTATGCACTTGCCGCAATGTTGCAACTAAGCGACGGCGGCGCCGCCGACAAGTATCTGTCAGATAATGCTTTGGTCACACTGCAGGCTAAGTTTTTTTTCTATATATTCCAGCTCTATCTATATATAAGTTATGGTGATTCATGCGGCAAGCCAGCCAAGCGCAACGGCAATGGCAACCCCCAGGCATGGCACAAGGCACGCGACAACGACTATAATAATACCGACAACATCGAAGAAAACCAGCGAAGTTATATGTGAAGTCTGTACGACAATTGTATACACTTTAAGGCGAAGTACATGTTTATGCGAGGATAATCAGTAAACAGGCGCAGGTGTTTCCAAATTACGCTACGAAGCCGTGCACTTAGTTCTGAGGGGTTTTTCAATTGGCAGCTTGCAAATAACATAAGGGGCACTTTTTCTGTATAGTGTTTTTTTTTTTAAGAAGAAGAAAGTCGAAGAATCTCTCCCACCTTGCAGCACTGGTGAACTTTGCTTAGCACTAGCATAGCTAGCAAATTGGTCTCTTTTAATTCAAGACGTCGCCGTACAGATTCAGCTATAAACTGTAGATACGTGTTCTCTTCGGAGAGCCTTGGGAGCCTGCTGACATCATGTCTAAAAGTCTAGAAGTGAGAGAAGCACAGAAATACGACAAGTAAATACTACGCGAATCGCTCATGTTTTTAAATAACTGGGTGCTTGTAACTGCTTTTATCGGGCTACAATCTACGGAAACCCATATGGACTCGGTTCTATAAGAAACTATACTGCATACAAACAGCTTTTCCCAATCTTTGTCAAGCAATACCGATTGCTTTTAGAACTCTGCTGCATGCGCTCCGTTAGTTCATTTGTGTCCACAAAACCAGAATACTCTTTGTGTACACGCGGACGCAAGTATAGGGAAACGCTCGCATTGAAGGATTACAATGGGGCGGCTGCAAAAAATATCAAAGGAGTTGTTTTTGGAGTTTTTTTCTCCCTCCCCCCACATATGCATTCAGTTTTGACGACGTCATCGTCGCCGGCCGTAAATGTTGGCTGTGCCCCGTTGCCATGGCGTACGCCCTGCCACGATGACGACATCTTTTTTGGAGCGTTCAAAGCTCCGGCTGTGAGTTCTTTTCTTGATTTTGTTATTTTTTTTTTCTGCATACGTGCAATTTGTTGTTTGGTCTATTTCGGAACAGCAGCGTACAAAGTTCAATGCATTTATATGCACGACCAGCTGCTAGCTCCAGCAACTATTTTCGTTTTACCCCTTTTTAGTTTTTGCTGCAAATGATTTGGTTTTTACACAGCAAAAAAAAGAGACGGGCTACAACGAAGGGTTTTTGCTGAAAGGTGAGAAGTGTGTGTGTTCCGGAAACACCGCAAAGTGTAGCTTCTGCTTGATTGTCAGTAGTGTTATGGGGTATACTACGCATAATACACCACGAAAGGTTTTTAAACTGCTTGAAAACAGCAGGGAATTATTTAGAGCGCTGCAACTAAATACGTTAGACATTTTCTTAAATAAAGACGAACTTTCAGTGTCGGTTCAGGCTAGGCTTTAAAATACCTGGTCAAAAATTATATATAATTTGTGCGAATTTCGAACGTATTTTCAATCCCCCCTTGAACGCACAGTATTCCTTTTGCAGTGCAATATTATCATGGATGCTCTGGTAGCTTGAACCGGCATATTCTGGAAGACACCCTCTTTGTATTATTCATTTTGGAAACCTATAGACTTTAGAATGCTGCATGAAAGAGCGCAACAGGCAACTCATTCATAGACTGAGATCACGTAGCTACCTTAAAGTTGCCAAATTAGGAACTAAGTATGAAATATGGCAAGGGCACATTGGCACGAACAGGATTAATCCGAAGTTCAAAACGAGTAGTAGGCATTTCTAGTCGTCTAAGCAGGAATTCAATTCCTTTCATAACCTATTCCTTTTTCAGCAATAAGTGTTTTGAAAAATTGGGAAAATCTAGTTTCGCTTTAGGAAAAGCTATCTGACTGAAAATCATATGGTAGATATTAATGTAATATATTAAAAAAACTAGATAATAAACTTAAAATAAGTTATTTTAAAAATGGGGTTCGCCAAATATTTGGGAGTTTTATGTTTATTTATATTAAAATGTTTTCGGAAAGAAATTCTTAGTTGTTCAAATCAATAAAACTGGCTTAGAAAATCACGCGTTTCACATGAAAATAATTTTTAGTTACTATTTACTATTTCAAGATTCCAATTGCATCAATTTCAATTTAACAAATTATTATTAAATGTTTTAAGTTTGCATTTTTATAGGTTCACTTATCTCAATATTAGACTCTCGCCTAAGAAGTTTGTGTCTTGCCAAAGAGACATTTTTTCCAAATAGAACCATTAAAGTCGGTCATATCATTATAGAACGAAACATACAATTTTATCAAAAACAGTTCATTTGTGCTTATGAAGAATAAAAGAACTCTATACAGATGGATGGCTATAGAAACTATTTTGTATGCAAAAATATCAAAAATGATTCTGCCAAAAATCGATTTTAGGGCAACATTTTTTTAAATAATTCGAGGTGTTATTAATATTTTACATAAATGACAGTGAAGTTTCAGTACACTTGAGTAGCTTTCGACTTGTTAGTATAAGAATTGTACTTTCGACGCTATACTGCACTTAAGAAGTCAAGAATGGCCAAAGAGCAATAACAAATATAAACCGCAAACTTAAAATTATATGCAAGATATTCAAAATAATTTTATTATTACATTTTAAAAATATCCGCGCGAATGCATATAGTTTTTATTATTTGCCACAAAAATAATGAAATTTCGAATTTAATTTTAATATAAATTAATGTATAAATAAGCTTAAATTATTATATTAAGAAACTTTTAACTTTATATTTCTTTAATATAAATTCTCCTACTTACAGATTTTACGATTTAAAAACTGGCATTAAAAGTTACCAAAAAATAAAAAAAAAACAAAAAACTAAAAAAACATTAGAACAAATCACAGATACATTTATAAAAAAAATATATAAAAAAAACATTACATTAAAAAAAAAACGCAACTCATACGCAAAACAAAAAAAAAAACAACAAAAAAAAAACAAATTTTGAAGTTTAACCAAAGAATAATAATAAAAAAAATTATAAGTATATTAAATTAATAATTGCTAATTTAAAACCAAAAACGTTGCTAAAGATAAAAGCTAGTCCAAATCTACTGTAATAAAAAAAAAAAACAAAACACAAAAAATAAAATACAATTGATAATAATTCAAACAATAATAATAATAATAATAAAAAAAAAGAATAATAAATATAAACACGCCAATTGCCTCAAAGATTTACTCCTTAAAAAAAAAAAACAAAATCACACAAATAACACAACGCATAAAATATTTCAGCAAAAAATAATTGCATTAAATATTATTTAAACAAAAAAACAAAAAGACAGCAAAACAACACAGCTTCAAAAGTGTGCACAATATAAAACAATTATTAAAAAAAAATATATATAAATATTATAAAAGCAAAAAATTAAAAAAAAACGCAAAAAACAAACATTTTAAAACAAAAAGTACAACAATAAAAGCTTACAAGCTGCTGCAACCCAAAAATAAGTTGCACAGCACAACAAGCCCAAATCAACTAGTTACAAACCAGACCAGAACAGACCAGTTCGGCAACTGAACCAGTTGGTTCAGCGTAGAACTGCAGCCAGGCACCAGAAAAGACTGAGAAGACTGAGTTAACGTTTTACCGCAAATTTCCAAGAAATTTGCGTGCTTAAAGCGTCCAGCAGAGAGAGACAGAGACAGATAGAGAGAAGAGGGTGTGTTGCGAGCGAAGACAACGAGAGTTGGCGAAAGTGTGTGTTGAATTCGAGAAAAGTGTGTAGAGTTTTAAAAACTCTACAAAGAAAGTCATATAAATAGCGCGAAGAAATCAATCTCAGCTACTTTTTTTTGCAAGTGTATTCGAAAATAACCATAATTTTTTTGATTTTGCCCCTTTTGTGATTGTGACATAAAAGTTAAACAAAACCAAAAACCGAAAACCGAAAACCAAAACTAAAAAATCAAGCAAAAAGCAACAGCAACAACTGTGATGGGAGATCAGCCAAAAGCTACAACTACTACTACTACTGCAACAATACCAGCAACAACTACGACAACAGCAACAACGAGCGGCGAAGCCCATTCCATGGAGCAGCCCATACCAGAATCAGTTGGCGGCAACGGCCCAGCCACCACCACAACCATGTCCAATAGCGCAGCTGTTACTCAGCTGAATGCTGGTGACGCAACTGCATCCAATGCAGGTGCCGAAACACCAGCTGCCGCCAATGGCAATGCCAATGGCGATGCTGGGGATGATGCGGCCACCGATGGTGGTGCCAGCTCTTTGCCACCTTCGGAGATTGGCGGACGTGCACCATTGGATACGGCCTGCTCAGATGGCGGTGGTCCTTCAAGTTTGGCCGGCGGCATGGTGGGACCGCCAAGTCCATTAACTGGCTGCTATTTGCTAATTGTGCTGGGTGAACCGCATTCCGAGAAGCATAAGGACAACATCTTGCAGCATCTATTGAAGGGTAAGTGCAGGATTTGAAAAAAATTATTTAAATCATATTATTGTATGACTTTTTAAAGAACAAAACTAAACCGTTGCTAAAATAAAAATTTGTTAAGTATTTTATCTCTTTGGGGACCTCGATAGCGTCACATCTGCTTCTAAACCCGAAAATCGTTGGTTTGATTTAAGCCCTGCAGCACTGGTGCATTTGCCTAGCACTGGCAAAGCTAGCAAATTGATGATATTTTCCTAAGTAAATTTCACCAACAATCGGATCCGACTATTAATTGTCGGTCTCTGTTCTCTTCGAACAGCTAATGATAGAGATAATTCCCTGGGGCGCCTTAAACTTAAATGAAAATTATAGTCCTCTGACTGGGTCCCCAAAGAAATGACTTTAAAGATCTTTTTGCTACGCGTACTGAAGACATTTCTTCTTCTCTGAAATTTTATTCCAAATTCTTTTGAGGGGAAGAACTCAGTGATAACATTTTGGAACTGAATACTGAATAGATTAGTATTAAATACTAGACATATTAAATTAAAATAAAAAAATTCGAAATAACAAAAAATAAGAACTGCCGATTGTATATATGAGTGTTGCCTTTTAATATTTCGGGATTTGGTAACCCAAGTATTGTTATTTGACAACTGACAGCTGCATCGTAAGGTTTGTCATTTTTGAGGTTAAACGTACTCAGAACGTTTTGAGCGCTATTTGTATTGTTTAAACTATCTAAAAAGATTTATCTCGGCCAAAATATGGAATTAAATCGCAAACATTTCCGTGAGATTTTTTCTTGACAACTTTCGACGTGGATTAGCTCAACAATAGTGCATGGACGAATTTAATTCAATTTTTGGCGATCAAGCTCCATCAAGTACCAGTGTTGATCGATGGTATGGTAAATTCAACTAATATAGCAAGATCGTCATTTGATCTATAGTGAGATTGAGACAACCTTAGGCATTAGTGGGACCAGCATACATTCAATATTGAATGAAAATTTGACTGTTTAAAAAAATTGTTCTCATTGAATCCCACATAATATGCCAATCATTTACTCAAAAATCGGCTCGTGTCGACTGGTCGAAGGAAATGCTCAAAAAATTCGATCAAGCTGCTTCGCAACACGTCTATATTGTCGTGACAGGTGATGACTGTTTGGGTGATTCAAGAAGAGCCAAATCCAACAAAAGTTGTTCGCGCACAAAGCAATTCCAAGCAAATGGTCGCCTGTTTTTTCGGAAAATTTGGACATGTCGCAACTGAACCACTACAGAAAAGTCAATTCTGAGTGGTACACAACCGTTTGTTTGCCAGTTGTCTTGCAAGAAATCTGGAAAACCTAACGCTAAAAACGGATCACTCTTCATCGGCTCAAACAACAAACGATTTTTGAGTACTCAAAACAGCGATTTGATGTGTCATCCCCCATATAGTCCTGACTTGGCACTTTTTATTCCTGTACGTAAAAAATAAAATGAGAGGCCAACGTTTTTCAATACCTGAAAAAGCGATTGATGTGTTCAGAGTGAATGTTTTGGAGATACCTCAATCAGAGTGGTAGAAGTGCTTCCTCAATTGGTTCAATCGAGAACATTTGGGAAATATTATGAAAAACAATAACGCGATTTTCAATGATTAACATTATATTTTTTCCACATAAATTAATTGGACACTGAAGCCCAGTGACTTTTTATATAGACATCATGAAACAATCCAAAGCAGAAAGTATATGTTTTGAAATAGGAAGAATTCGACAGTCAAAAAGCAATATTACCTAAAATGGTGCTCGGTAGCGTAGAGGCAGACATATGCCTAGCACTGACATAGCTAGCAAATAGACGTTATATGCCACAGATACCACTGTTCGGATTTGGCTATAAACTGTAGGTCCCCTAGTTCTCTTCGAACAGATATTAATAGAGAGGTCACCATGTTTGAAATTTAAAAACATTCACAAAATGTTATTATAAATTTTAAAACCAATCACTTGCTACTAAGTAATTTCGCTCAGTGTACGTGGTATTGGCTATGAAATATTCATGGCCATAGCCGACTTTAATGCACAGAAACCAAACGAAATTTTCCTTTTCGTGCCTTTGATGAAAGGCAATGCCGTCTCTCAATGGCAACCGCAGTGAAGCGTTGGGCCTAATCAGCATAAATTTTGTGCCACAGAAAGTTGCATGCCACAAATATTCATATGCAAATTGGAACAAAAGTAACATCCAATAGAAAACGAAATCGAAACTCAAATAGCAACGGAAACTTAAGCAGCTGAAAAAGTTGACTACAGGGCGTGGACGTGTTTATACCTTAATTCTTAATTTACTTTAATTTAGAAACCTCAAAGATTGGAGTATATGAATGTTTGTAGGTAGCTTTTAAATGAATAATGAATATTCAAAATGAGGTCTACAACAGCAAATGTGTTAGAAAGTAAGAGTTGGAGTTTTAGCCATTTCTGACATAGTTAAAAAAAAGTTCTACAAAATGTTATAAAATACTGATAAAGGTTTAAGTGAAGCATGAAATTGAGGGCTTTAATTACCATGAACCGATTTAGGGCAAATATGCATAAAGGTTACTGCTATATTACGCTTCTCTCTTAGAAGACCTCGTTCCTATTGGCAAAATATTGAGATAGTCGATTTTCACAAGCCTCTCTCCAACCAACCAGTAAATTTGTTCGTCGTGGACAGGAACAGATGATAATCACTTGGTGCCATGTCCGGACTATAAGGTGGATGCATATAAACTCCCGACCAAGTTCCCGAAGTTTCTGACGAGTTACACAAGTCCTCTTTTATTGGCCAAAGTTGGCCGCTTGCTGGCTTCAGACGGTTCAATAGGTGACAGTGCAGCTTCGAGTTAAGAGTTTTGTCGTTTGTCAGCAGCTCATGGTAGATAATTCCCTGCCAATCCCATCAAACACACAGCTAAACATTCCTGACCGTTAATCCTGGCTTGGCCACCGTTTTTACTTGACTTTGTCATACGTGATCCACTTTCCATCTACCGCTTCGGAAGTTGATCGATTTTATTGCGATTCAGCAGCGATTCGCAGATGGAAATTCGGTCCATGACACCATGGCACGTATCCCGCCTTATCCAAATGCCTACAAATGGTTTTTGGTGTAACCTTTAGCTCTTGGGCAATCGAAACAGTGCCTACATGAGGGTTGAACTCGACAATGTCCATGATTTTATTTGACAATTGGCTTTGCAATGCGTGGTGCATTTTTGACATCAAAATTAAAGGAACGGCATAGACCAAAAAAAATTTGCATTTGAACCCCATAAGCTATTATTCCAATTTTCAGCCGCTTGGTTTTCGTTTTCCAAATTAGACACTCGCTCAAACAAAACTGAATCAAGCAATGCCAAAACTGTCAGAAAAGTTTTTTTAGTATAAAATGTTGTCTTTCTTACGCCATCTCGCGGATCCCTATCGGACTTATACAACGCGAGATACAGACAAATAGCGCCATCTAAGGAAGAAATAATAATTCCAGATTAAGTTTTCGTTCTTCAATTGTTGAAATCGGATTTTAAATGGATTGCTGAAAAAACTCAAACTTAATCGATTAATCACACTATAAACCATAAATGCGCGCTAGTTCTTTAAAGATAAAACAAAAATATTTATAACCTTAAGGAAAAAAGATACAATAAAACAACGCAGTTAATTACGTTTCTTGAAGTTCTAAAAATAATAACTCAACTCAATTAAGTATGGAATAGTTTTTAAAAAATTCCGATCATTTTCGAACTAATTGGTAGCATGGTAGCACTCAGAAGATGAATGAATTGAAATGAATATACAAATTTTTCGATAGTTTAGTTTTTGATACCTTTAGGCCATTTCATCCGTGAACCGATTTGCTTTATAACTTTAAAATTTTTAGTTAGTTGTGGTACCCGAAGTATCCGATAAATGGTGTTTATTTGTTTTGTCATAGTTTTGAGGTTATGTACCGACTGCAAATGCTTGAAGCCAATCGGATTTTATGCAACAATAAATTTCAAAAAACATTTATTTATACGTTCAAGAATATCTCTTCCACTATTTGCAATTTTACACTCAAATCAAATCGTTTAGCGCAAAGTTGAGCTTAAGAGTATCTAAGCGCAAAAACTCAAAAATCTATTTCAATTTCAATAGTCTAAATTTGAATTGATTGCTTTTTCTAATTTAATTTGAAAATAATGCGTCCCTAGGTTGAAGAAAGATTCTTAGATGCTCCCGGTATACGGCTTATTTTTGAAACTAGAGCGTCTTAAATTAATGGAGATTTACTTAGGAAAATAGCGTCTATTTGCTAGCTTTACCAGTGCTAGACAAACGCACCAATTCTGCAGTGTGGAATCGAACTACCGGACTTGCAGGATTAGAGGCGAGTACGCTACCGAGTGCCCGTAGGGGTATACCCTTTTTTATATAATTCAAATTCAACTTCGAAAATTTTTTGTTTTTTTTTATGTCTGACAGAACTTGAGGTTAAAGGGCCAACTTTACGATTCTTGGTTTTAGATTTTTTGGCAATGTTTTTTTTATATCAAAATTTGGTTTTCAGGCTCGAGACGTTTATTTTACTAAAATATATTAAAAAATACGCTACCGAGGTTCACTAGTCATATTTCAATGTGAATTAAAGAAAACGTTTAAAAAGAAATAAAAATTCCAATGGGTTGTCTTTTTTTAAATGGAGAAAATGATAAATAAAGAAAATTGATAAAACGATTATAGGAATTACAAATTCCCAAGCGAATTTCATAACAATTTGTTGGAACTACATGAATTAGCACATATGCCATTTAGGCTTAGGGTATAAGCCACAGATATTTGCTCATATTTCATATTTCATATGAGGTCGGTCAGTTGGTGGTTAGTTATTGTTGTTTTCACGCTTGAGCAAATGACGTCGCGTGCCCTGACAGTGCCTCCAATCGAGCGCAGACACCAGCCAACCCAGCCTATTCCAATCCAGTCCCACCCAACTTTGGATTTACACTTTACTGTCTACCGTTCGTCCACCTGTCTGTCCATGCGTCTATATATCTCTCGCCTCGTCTGTCCGTCCCTCTGCCTGTCTGTCCATGGCCATATCTAATTAGTGGCCACTGTGGCTGTGCCGGCTTATTCATAATGCCGTCATCATCATCGCGATTGTATGGTATGTACATCGTACATCGTACAATCGCAGGCATTTTCACTTGGCATTGAGCTGGCACAGTTTGCCATGTGCATAATTATTCAAGAGACTGTATACAGCTAATAGAAAAAAAAAAGTTTTATTTTTTTGTTTCTGTTCTCCAACATGTTTCAGTTTTTTGTAGCCGACAATTAACAATTTATATAGAGATTAACACGAAAGCGCTCCAGTTATTGAGATGATTTAGCCGCCAAGTTAATTGCAGAGAATTGGTTGACTAAATGATTGTGGAAATTGCTGTAAGAATTCGCAAATTGAGTTTTTAAATTATTGGAGCCGATCGAATTGTGAAATCGAAAAAATTGCTATTATTTTTAAGCGGATTATTTAAAAAAATAAGTTAATTATGAATTTAACTAAATTAATGAGAAAAAGGCAATGGTTTGTGGTAATTTGATATTTATTATAATTAAGCAACTTTGCTTAAATTTTTTCAACTGTAGCGAATATACTTTTTTGTTATAGAGTAATTTCAATATTTAATAGAATTGTTAATCGACGTGTACCTCTTTAGCGTAGTGGTAGCGAAGTGACTTTATGGCTTGAGTTGGGTAAAAAGATCAGAGTCTCGTGCATGCCAAGTATCTCTGTTTGAAAAATGCAGCACTTAGTTCATTCGATCAGATTCATCCTTCAATTCGATTATAGAGTTAGAAGCTAAGGTTCTGATGGGAACTTTATTATGTGTGCGCCGATATAGAATAACAAAGGTCAGGAGACATTTTTCAAAGAGGTTTGATATACATGGCAGTAAGCTTATAGGTCTGTCTGATGATTGGACTGTATGATCCTTGCCAGGCTTAATGATGATCGACTTTTTGCTTTTCGTTGGGAAGTAGCCAATTCTAGTTATTGCATTGAAGAGCTGGCAAATAGTTTCGACGGCACAGTATGGCAGTTCGTTGATCATCTTCGGGGTTATTAGATTAGCTTTAGTTTCTTAATGATTTTAGCAATTTTATTTGATCGAAATTCTTTTGTATCATATCGTTTGGTTTTCAACTGTCTGCTTTGATAAATCAAAATAGATCTTCGTTTGGTTGAAACACGTTTTAAATGTGCGCCGTGTGGTAGCTCTATGTTTGTCGCTGCGGAACCATTCACCTGCAGAATAATAGATTCTACCGGTTATAATAATGTTATAATATTATAAGGCACAGATTAGAATCAGTTTTTGAAAATATTTAATATTAATGTAAAATAGTAAGCAAACGCAAATTAAATCATGTTTTGCTGCTTCTATGATTTTGGTATGGTTTCCGAGTCTTCCCAAGTTCAAGCTCTATTTTCGCTTATATTTACTGTACTAGATCTATGATTAAGTATACAAATATTTTTGATCTATGTCATTGGTTGTTAGGCGAATACATAATGTAAATGTTCAGTAGTTTGTTAGTATTCTCAATTTCCATCAGTGTTCTCTCTGCTTTCCTAATACATTGTTATTAATTAAGTTTTAATTTTTAATAATTAATAAATTTATTTTTCATATTTTTGTTGATTTTTGTTTTGAGTTTGTCACACATTCTTGGCGTGGTCAGAATAGGAGCAGAACTTGCTATTCAATGGGTTATGCAATACGTTTGGCACACAAAAAAAAGAGAAAACAAAAACGAGTAAGGCAGAAAATGCTACATCTTTTTGACTCAAAAGTTGAGAAACTTCAGAGAAAAGTTCACTATAATACTGAGTGGGTTTGCTATTAATTTTTTTCGTTTCTTAATCTTATCGAAAATAAATCCAAATGACACCAGCGCAAGAATCCTATAATGTTGCAAGAGAGGACTAAAATAAATATATACTCTAACGGCGTGAAAGAGAAATAAAGATAAATTTGTTTAGGAATGACGTAGAGCTATATGGAGAGCGCGATAGCTATCATAGAGTCAATCTGACAAGGCAGTCATCGAATATGAACGACATCGTACTACGAAATCTATTAAACTTTTTAAATAAATATATTGAAAAGCCGTTCTAAATTTGCGAAAAATGCAAGCGAACTCTTAATAATAAGTTATAGGGAAACAAAAATAAAGGGTGTTTTTTTAGAGGTATAGAATTGCAATAAACCAATAATGGATTATGCGATTGACATGAATTTTATTTATACGAAAGATAATTTTAAATTTGTTTTGTGGCATATGACCGCCACAGCTGGCTTGGATGTAGTTCAATCTGCACGTCCAATTTTCGATGATTTTTTCCAGCATTTTTGGCCGCATATCGGCAATAACACGATAAATGTTGTCTTCCAAATGGTTAAGTATTTCAGGCTTATACGCATAGACCAATGACTTTACATATAACCCCACAGAAAGTAGTCTAGCGGTGTTAAATCACAAGATCTTGAAGGCCAATTCACAGATCCAAAAAGTGAAATGAGGCGTTCACCAAACGTGTCTTTCACTTAATCAATTGTTTCACGAGCTGTGTGACATGTTGAGGCGTCACGTTGGAACCACAGCTCCTCAACATCATGGTTGTTCAATTCAGGAATGAAAAAGTTAGTAATCACGGCTCTATATCGATCATTGATTGTATCGTTCTGGCCATCATCGTTTTTGAGGAAGTACGGACCAATGATTTCACCAGCCCATAAAGCGCACCAAACAGCCGGTGTTGCTGGATGTAACTGTGTTTCGACATGCACTTGAGGATTAGCTCCGCTCCAAATGCTGCAGTTTTGTTTGTTGACATAACCATTCAACCGGAAGTGCGCTTCAACGCTAAACAAAATTTGCTTATGAAAATCGGCAACAACGGCAATCTCGATTTGGGCGCTATTTGCAAGCGTTGTGCAGGCGTGAGTCTATTGAGGATGAATTGGAGAAACCAAACCGCCATCTTGAACAGTAATGCCAATTTAAAGTTCTATACCTCGAAATAAAACACCCTTTACAAGTAGTTTGCAAAATTTTCAGCTTCAAGCTTAGAAGTTTTTGGAATTATTGATTTTTTTAATAAAAATAATTATAAATTATAATTGGTTTTTATTTTCATAGTCAAAGGCTAGCTGCATAATACCCATGTGCCTGGGTATCCATGGTGAAAATATGCAACATTTCTATACTTTGCCAATATCCAATGTAAATTTAATTAAAACTGCAATGCTTGCTTTTAATATAAATGAAATTCAATTTTTCTGTTGATTTCATTATGGTGAAACGAAAACAATTGGGCCAATTTACACGTATTCAGACCCATGCACATTGTGTACTCACCACACACACACACACACACACATTGTACTGCCTGTCGCCAACGTACGCATGCCTACATACTCTATCCTAACCAGAAAAGGCAATTATTTTGCATGTCAGAGCAGTAGCAACAAATTTATAATAACATTTGCAACATTTGTAATGCAAAAAGGCAACAGCGTTAAATGCGTCCTCTCGCTCTGACATTTGAAGTGTACGTCATCTACAAGTTTGTTTGCAACAAAATGCATGCCACATGCACAGCGGTGTGTGCCGATGTGTGTGGGTGTGTGTGTGTGTGTGTGTGTGTGTGTGTGTGTGTGTGTGTGTGTGAGCTTATTAACAAATATTTGATTTATGACAGACAGGACGAGCAGACAAAGCGAGTTCAACGAGCATACAAAACCGTAACAATTGTCGCTGCGGCAGATAGTCTCTCCCCCCAAAAAAAGGGGTTTGCATGATGGAGGTGGCTCTGACATAATTGCTACCCAAGGACCTTTGTCTATGCCGCGCCCAAAAATTCACAGGAAATGTGAAAAAAGTGCTTGCTTTTTATGAAAGTTTCAAGATATACTTTGGCGATTGGTTAGCAAAATATTCCATCCCATAATAATATCATCCTATAATAACATTTCATGCTTCAGTTTGCTTTCATTTACCAGATACGCTTTAAGCCCGAAGGATTTTTAAAGACTAACTAAACATTCTATTGGTACCAGTTAAGTTGACGTATCACCAAGAGTAGATGCGAAAGCAAAATAGTTATAAGCTGATTGAGATCAATTTGAAAGTATTTTTATGGAGGAGTCTGTGTCGCTTTGCACAATAGTGTACTTTTTTTTAAGAATAATTTGTTCAATGAATATTTCACTATCCTGTAATATGCATCAGCAAAGAAGAAGAAAGACAGCCGGCTTATGCTGGGCTTACTTACGGGCCACTGTCTGACATCAGCACATGCCCAAATGCTGGACATCTGCGACAACGACGAATGCAAGAAGTGCAGGGAACCAGGAGTCAAAGAAACCCTGGAACAGCTCTTATGGAACTGCCCTGACTTCTGCACCTCCAGAACTAACTTCCTAGGCAGACCATCTCTTGACTCGCTCGCAGAGGCAGCTCAAAGGTCAACCCAGAGATTGTTAGCTTTCGCGAAGGCTTTCAACACCGGACTCTGTTTTGTGCCGTCTGCTTAGTGGTGTTCCACGTTGAGCTGATCTGAGCTAGTTGTTGAAGAACGGTTCGCCTCCAAATTGCTTTTCATCGTACTATTCCGTCTGCTTCCTTGAGGGTTTCAGTGACATATCATTCTGACTATGCTGCTTGGGTTCTTTCTAAGAGCATGCCCTATCCAAGTCCATTTTCTTTTCCTGATTTGTAGGTGAATAGGGGACTCACCTGTTACGCACCACAGCTCTAAATTTGATATTCTGTTTGTGCTGTCTTGCTGAAAATTTTCGTTTTTCAAGCTAGTATAGTGGATGACTAACTCATCCATGACCACAACTCACAGCCGACAAACTCCGGTTCCACTGAGAATCACTCTGGTCTCTATGCGGACCCCTCGCCTTGGGAGCCTGCCGGCCTAACCTAACCTAATATCCATAAGAGTAGGTTAAGAGGCTCCTAAATTAACATATTGAGCTTAAGATATAATCAGTGCCTTTTAAAGGTTTTCCCAACATCACATTCCCATCTAAAAACGTAAAATATTTTAAAAACTTTCCTAACGATAATATGATCTAATACCGAAATAAGAAGAAGAACGCTGAGATCACAAATCCATATCTCAGGAGCAGCATAAGCGTATCAAATCAAAAAATGGTTAAGACTTGCATAACTTTCAAATAAATGAACGCTCTTTATCTTAGAAAATCTCTATTAATTTTAAGAACCCACCGTTCGGATTCTGCTATAAACTGTAGGTAGGTTTCTATTGCTATAATTTGAGATGCTCCGCTTTCGAAACCATGGCAGTATAGCCAAGGTGAATTTATTTATTTATGATTCCCGGTTGTTGGTTAAAAATTTTTGAAAAATTAATAGCATGGTTTCCGGTTTGCAAATCGGATGTTATCACATTTAGAAGACGCAAACTGAAGTCCCTTAATGTATATTGCTTTATATATTATTTTAAGATATTTAAATCGGGCATACGTCAGCGTCTTTTTCGTAACTTCTCAAAGTGCAAAGTGCTTCTTATTATTCCTTAAATTAATTTATTATAATGCGTTTTTATTGCTATTCCCACCAGCTATTCAGCAAATATTTAATAACCTACTAAACTGACATTTATAGTCAGCTAATAAAATGTTAATCGATTTTTTGAAGACCTAAAAAACTTGTTTAAAGGTGAAAACTTGCGTTATGACATAATATAATATATTTCGTGGAATGGATGGCACGAAGCTTTAAGTTCGTATAATTTTTGCCATCTGTTGGGCGAAATAACTCAACTTAAAGGTTAAATGGTGTACAATAGTATTATAATATATTATAACAATGAAAAAGAGTCACGCGAAGAAGTTTATTTGTCAGGGCACTGAAGCCTTCAACATTCTTATTGGAATTTCCTGCTGTTTATTGTTGGATAACACAATTTTTGAAATCTTCCAAACACGAGGTTACTTTAAAGTGTAGAAACTCAGCTCTTTCTAAGTATTGCCTGTTTTAAGACCAACTGCATTTTGAGTTTCTTAGAGGTCCCAAGAGGGAACTTAAAACAGCTTATTATAATACAATATGAGAAGATTTTATTTATCAATTCTCTTTTCATGTCAAAATGGATTCAATATATCTTAAGTGCTATACAGACACGCTATTTATGATGAGGGAACTTAAAAAAGCTTATTATAATATAATATGAGAAGAATGCAAAATGGCTTTTCCACCACAAGAAAAATCTTTTTCATTTCTCTTTTTTTATGTCAAAAGGGATTCCATATATCTCAAGTGCTATACAGATAAATGTATTTCTTCGCAATTTTCTTCATTCAAAAACAGAAAGTAAAGCTGAAAATTGACCAATAAAGTTGGCCTGAATACAATCTACAAATTTTAAGCTTTATTTTTAAAATCCAAGACTTTTTTTAATTCAATTGACTATCGATGCTTTTAAGATGCTTTTGAAAGTTTGCGATGGTAATCCACATGACAATTTAATTTTTGTCTCGTTATCAACATCAAACATTTGGTTTCGATTTGAATTTGAATATACTTTGGGGTAGCCTTCCATTTATTTTGAAATTGTAAGGCAAAAACTGTTTGTAAATTTTTCTTAAAACTTCTATATCTTTATAAAGTAATTGTAGTATACAGATATATTTTATCAAGTTATAAAATATTAACGATTTAGACAATGACTTCTATTTAGAATAACTGCATTATCAGGTATAATTTTTGGGCAATTAAGCAACTGATTTAATAACATTTATCTTTTTTAATTAATTCAATATTTATTACTAAGTTTGGGTTACTACTGACTCGAGTTGATCTTACATTTGAAAAATTTTGAAAAAGGGAAATGTTAAATTACACTGCGGAAATTGTAATATAAAACCAATACCTGTCTACAGCTTGTTGGGTATATTTTTTTGAAGATATGCAGCGTCCCACATCTAGAGCTGGTTAGAAACTTTTTTTTATGTAAAAGTTGGAAACAGAAAGTGACATAAAATTGTGCACATTTCTTAACAAAAGTTGCCCAAAAGAGCAACGTCGATCAAGTACGTGGTTCATTGTTTGGCGAATCAAGATGAGTTAAGATAGGGAAACAAATGGATTGAACAGATCGTTCGTGAGCGGGAATCGAAAAGTTTATTATAGTAAGAGCATGTGGACACGAAAAGTATGGTGCAAATCGTAATTGCATCTTCAAAATGGTAAAGCTAAGGGTCGAAAAATACGTGTTACTCTGGATAAAATGAAACCGAGTAAGAGCTTACTACGATCAATAAGGGAAGGTAATTTTATAAGGTGAAGTTAATATGCCCAAGATGACAGTCGGATGCTGCCATGCCCAAGAAAAATAATAATTGTTTTTGTACAGACTTAATAAATTCCTGATAATGGTGATAATACGGGCTCCAGACTTAGGAAGAAGACTCCAAAATTGAACGCAAGAGTGAAGCATGCAGGCATTTGGTCGCATAAGGGTCATACAAATCTTTGGACCAAGCTTAATAAATAGAAGACGCGCTCTAGTTTTAGTTAAAATGTTGAAAGTGGTTATGGAATTTAAGTTAATGATCAAACAAAACATCAAGGTTGGTCGTGATATGGGTGCATTCTAAGGTAAAAGATTTCGAAGAAAAAGTTGCAAAATAAGGGACAAGACTTGGCTTTTATTGCATCATAGTCGCGTACTTTCAAAATCATGTTGAAGATGTAAAGTTTACTAGAGTTTTTAGAGAAGAAGAAGTCAGTAGTTTACGGTTTTACTAAAGTCTGCGAATTGGCCACTAAGATCTTGTGATTTAAGAGCGCCGAACTACTTTCTCTGGGACTATGTAAAGTCATTGGTCTATGCGGATAAGCCACAAATGCTTAACTATTTGCAAGACAACATTTATCGTATTATTGCCAATATACGGCCACAAATGTTGCAAAAAATCATCGAAAATTTGACGTCCAGATTGAACTACATCCGAGCCAGCTGTGGCGGTCATATGCCACATATCATATTTAAAATTATCTTTCGTATAAATAAAATTCATGTCAATCGCATAATCCATTATTGATTTATTGCAATTCTATACCTCTAAAAAAACACTCTTTATTTTTATTTCCCTATAACTAATTATTAAGAGTTCGCTTGCATTCTTCGCAAATTCAGAACGGCTTTTCAATATATTTATTTAAAAAGTTTAATAGATTTCGTCATGATGTCGTTCATATTCGATGACTGCCTTGTCAGATTGACTCTATGATAGCTATCGCGCTCTCCATATAGCTTTACGTCATTCCCACATAAATTTATCTTTATTTCTATTTTACGCCGTTAGAGTATATATTTATTTTAGTCTCTTCTTGCAACATTATAAGAATCTTGCGCTGGTGTCATTTGCCTGCCACATTTATGAGCAATGCCGCTGGCGTCACTTTGGCTGCCACAATTCTGAGCTCTCTCTCTTGGCTGTTACGTTAGCGTCACTTCATTACGACAATTACGTTGCTCAATTACGTTGACGCTTTTATTAGTCTAATTTTTGGGAGCGCACACAAAAGGCACGCTCGTTTGGCTTTATGAGCGAAAGACTTTCATTTGTTACCTGCGCTTTTTTTAATTAACTTAAAAAGAAATCAATAACAAACAAAACAGTGGGTGCAAAAATTATGCACTCAAGTGTCAATGGTACGAACAATTTGAACAGAGCATAAAAATAAGCACTACTTTCGACAAACGCAGCCTTTGCTGTCTTAAAGGATTTCCTCAAATTTTTGTTACTTGAATTTAACCAAAATTCCAGACTCCGCATGATACCAAAGCTATTACGCTTTAAGCGGCAAACACTCTAAGCACACTTTTGTCTGTGCGCATAACTTTCGTAGCAACTGTCAATCTGACACTGTATAAAAGGTATTCAAGGTTAAACAGGTCTCACACTGTGCACGTGCAGCAGGGGCTTTTCTTTTGCAGGGTCGGGTCTTTTAGCCGGAGACATCACAGATTCACATAACATTATTATGACAACTGTCAAGCAGTTTGGGGTGCAACGCTTTTCTGTCGCTGGCGGCGACGGTGCCGGGGGGCCGGCATGGGCGTGGTCGAGCCGCTTGTATAATGTGTCAGAAGGCAAAAATCGATCAAATAAAATAGAATAGAAACATGCCAACGACAGGTCGCTGCATATCCGTAAATGGCGAAACAAATCGAACGGAACCTGCCTGCTGCCGGATGAAATGCGTGGCATGCTTCGATTTTTCTTCACCAATTGCTATTTATAGCTCCAACACACTGACATTGGCTTTCTAAGCTCTGCGTGACTTTTTAAATACGACAAAAGATATCGATATGATTATGATACGTTGCAGGGATAACGTAACGGCGGCCCAACTTGGCTGAACAAAACATTTTTCTGCGTTGACCTAAAAGCTTTTGAAGGATCATGGTACTGCTTGCTGCCATCTTATCGCAACGGCTACGTGACTGTTCACAAAAGGTGGTAACAATGTCAACAAATGTTTTGTGTGTGTGTGTGGGGGGGCAAGTTGGTTTAATTTCTATGCGGCAGCTGCAGTCCTTCTACGAAATATGAGCAATTCAGGACATGAACTTTAACTTGCTTAGTTATGTGAAGCAGACAACACACAAACAGTGGAACACAATGAGCGTGCGTACGTACACGTTTCCCATGTACAAATTACAGCTTTGGTGCAGTCACAGATTGTGGGAATACCAGCTGCAGCCAGTTGCAGACACACGCCTTTACTTGCAGCTTGACTTTTTGACTTGACCATTATTGGGGCCAAAACTCATCAAGGTTTTTGGTAACTTATCAAACTTTGTTGCTAGCATGCCACAAATCTGTAAAAAACATATTTCAAAACTAAAATTATGCGTCCTTATGTCAAAGTATGTTGGATCTTTAGAGACGCTGAACTATAAAGTGTGGCACTCGGTAGTTTTCAAGTGAAAACTGAAAGTATCTGCTACGATTCCACGCTGCAGAACTGCTGCATTTGCCCAGCACTGGCATGGCTAGCAGATAGAAGTTATTTGTCTAAGTAATGCTCTATGACTAAATTCGAATTAAAGTTATAGATGCTTCTTTTATGGCAGCAGCACCGTTTGGACTCAGCTTTAAACTGTGGGTTCCTATACTTAACGAACAGCTATTAATGAAAAAATCTCCATGCTTGGGCTTTGGAACGATAACCGCATAATCAAATGAAAAATATATATTAATTATAATAATATTCTCAAAATAAAACACCCTATAATTTTCGATTTTTAGTTCATGACAAAATTTAGAGGGCATTGAAAATATTGTATGTTACTTGCTGAAATACTCATTTTAGAGCTACATATCGTAAAATACAAACTTCAAAAATATTGGCAATCCGCCGACCACTCTGCAGCCCTAATGCATTGGCCTAGCACTGGCAAAGCTAGCAAACATACGCTATTTGCCCAAGTAAGGTTTCCTGTTCTTCTCGAACAGAGATATCTCCATGTTCCGCGTTTTGCTGCATGGTCAAGTAGAAAAACTTATTTATTATAGCAATATTTTTAAAAAATAATAATTACTTTATAATTACCATTTTTTAGTTCATAATGCCACAACTGTGGAAAAACATGTAATATTTTAATTTTGTCGCCCTAAAAATATATAAAGCGGAAAACACAGCTGGATCGTTTCCGTATCGGTGTGCACATAAACTAAACATGAAAATCGATTATCGATTTTTGGCCAGCCAAAGAGCCAGAGAATCTTAGGACCACTCTGCGACATCAAAATTTAAATTTAATTTTTTCTAAAACTTAATCCTATCGATCTTTTGACACTCATATTAAACTTTAAAAAAGATTATTAGGCTATATTAGTCAAAATATGATCTAATAAAACACTGCCAGAATCTCTAGGGAGGCAAAACAGCATATTTCAGACAAAAATTGCATAATGAGCAGGTGTACAGCCCTAAATCTATGCAGGGAATACAAAAACTGGAGCCATAAATCTGCTTTTTGGGAGTCAGTCTGCTTCTATTGCTGTGACAAGTTTAAAAATTAATTCGAAGAGAGTCAGTCTAGTCCCTAATATTTTACTTCTGTGGGTTCTCGGTTCTCTTAACTTCTCATTGATAGCTTCACTACTCGGCGAAGTATGCATCAAGAGTACAAGATATCACCAAGCTAGCAATGATCGCTGGGGTAGATGCGTAGGTTGTGGAATTCGGTAGTGAACTCAATGGTTCGATTCTACCGAACTAAGCACTGGCACAGCTACGAAATTTACGCTATTTATCTATAAACTGCAGATACTTCTACTCTGGATACAGCTTTCAATACAGATAATAACTATGCTGAACTTTGCAGCCATGATAGCTTAGTCAGGAAAAAAATAATTATTAGAAAATTTTTCGAATCCAATTCTTATAGCAGATACTTAAGAACCCAACTAGAATATATAAATATCATTTCTTAAAATAACATTAATCAAAAATAAAAATTAGAATCCACAATCTGACTACTGCCTCAAGCGCATGATTGCGCGTTGTCCTGTCAATGTTGGCATACCACTTGCTCACCGAGCTTCGCATAATATACCATGCATGCCAAGTATCCATTTTAACTAAGTTATTTTTAATGATATGCGGCAACAAAAACAACAACAGAAACAAACAACATCGTGTAAAAAGCTAGAGGCAAAAATTAAAATAATTGCAAATTAAATTGCAAACTTAATGACATGAAGAAATTTTTAGTTGCCTTTGTAGGTGTAGCTAGGTTTGAAAGCCGGCACTAATTAAAGTGCTTTTTATGTGCGTGGCGGGTAACATGAGACATGACTAGTCTACAGCCGGATAGTTGTAGAACTGCCGTAGCAATGGAGCGAACAGGAGAACGAGAGAGTGTACCGGAGAACCCAAAGAAGTGATGACAAACGGCAAGCTATATGCCATGGGCGCGTCATATGATCTACATATACCGGCAAAAGTGGCCAAGTGGCGGGCGAGGTCCGTTGCTGGGTTAGTTGTTTTAGGTTCGAGGGTTACTTCCAGTATGCTCTGACCTGAACTAGTGCGAAGCAGGGACTCTGGGTGTGTGTGTGTGTGTGTGGGTGAGTTTTTTTTATGGCGACTAGTCTCTAATGCACTTCAAAGCAATTAATTTGCAATAAAAGCAGTATTAATGCCCCCCGACTGTGTGTGTGTGTGTGTGCGGTTGCGTCATCAATCAACATAAGTCTCAGGGCAGTACCAACTATAGACCGTAAGCCTATGCCATTATATAACTTGGCCAACTCGCAAATGCAAATCGATTGCGTATACGCCAATTGCCAGCTAAATGCAGTGTTGCGTCATTAACAGAGAGAGAGAGAGCCGACGATTGAATACGCTTTTTTTGAAATACCTAAAGTTATGGCAAAGAAGTGCAATGCAATCGAACTACTGTATGAAGTGCGATTTTTTAAACAGCTGAAAGAAATGTTGGGAAATAAGTTGTTGAGCAGTACGATATGATAAGAGCAAAAAGCATATATTGTTCATAAATCTAACTTACAAAATATGATATAGTAGTTGTAGCCAACTATTTACAACTATTAAAACATATATTGCGTATAAGGGCAATCTTGAGTCGTAAAACAAGTAAAAGAGAAAAAAAAATCGATGATTCTTTATGTTTAATATATTTCTTATATGATTTTTGACTTGAAATAGGGCAAAACCTTGGTTCAATATAAGAGGCTATCAATTAGCAGACTAAGCCGTAATAAACCAATCTATCTAAAATTACAGTTCTGCCCATTTGATTCTACGCTCTTTGGCTTCAAAATTGCCTTAACTCAAATATTGAAACGCGCAGCTTAGTTTTCGCAATTTAAAAGTTATTCTGTTCTCTTGTTGTGAACTATTGCTTGGTTTAAAATTTCTTGGAATTACGCTCTGAACGCGGTATGATCTTAGCCGATCTGCAAATCATGTGAAAAGTTATAGAGTTACTAATTTAAATAGTTTACCCTGTATATCATGGTCCTCCTTGAGGCTTTACAGCATTTTTGGTCTTCTTTTTTTTGGTAGCGAATCATTATTGTTGCTCTTATCTAAGATCTCTTCTTTGTGAACAATAATTAAAAGAACTGGACTTTGAATATGTTTAAACGTGGAAAGATATGGATATTTTTTTTTGTTTTGTTATTTGTTTATTTCCTTATTAGAGGCTTTTCAATAACCATAGAATGACGCTTTCCCACAAGGTGAAGTTATCTATAATTACAGTATTTGCAAATTCTGAGTATTTAATATTTCACACAGGCTAGTTCTATATTTCAAAATACTTTTACTTTAAAATATGAACGAAATACACCTAAGTCTGTTTTTACACGATAGCTTGGTTCCAGAAGAAGCCGTGTAAAAAAAGACATTGATCGTATACAAAAATGGGTGATTTGTTCCTAATCTCTAAAACCTATTAAAATTAGTGAAAAGCACGAATTTTTAAGAACAAGAATTCATTTTATTAAATCAAATATATAATGCTATTTTCACAAGCATAGTAATTAATGATAAAAAAGATATGCATTTTAATCTTAAAAGTAATATAAATAAAATGTATGGCAAGTTCAGGAACTAAAAAACTATGTTGTGAACAAAAAGAATAGGTTATTCAATTTTTAAGGTAAAAAATAAAATAAAATAGAATAAGTGATAATCATAAATACAAAAACATATATTTAATTGCTGTCGTCATCAGTTATTCGCATTCGCTAATCTAAAATTTTAATCTTGGTTTCCAAAGAAATTGAATTTATATGGAAAATTATAAAAATAAATTTAATGGAAAATCAAATTTGCCTGCAAAAAATTTCTTTACCAAACACGTCTTATTGCATTGACAGTTCACAAAATATTAACACGTTTCAATTGCTCTGACCAGTAAATTTTATTGTATGTACATAAAGGGAATTCCCCTAAATTAGTGCTATTCACATTTGCTTTGACCAGTAAAAATTGTTTGTACGCGCTAAAGGGGAATTCACTTAAATCTTTAAGCTAGTGTTCGCGAACTATCGATACTATCGATGGTTTCAGACTTTTTTCATTCATAAATACTTTTTTGTGATATGAACATAGTTTCGCAAAAATTAAATTTGACAAAAAAAATTTAAGTACATAAAATTTCAAATCGTGCTAAATGGAATAAAATCGTGTAAAAAAATTAAAAATATTCAATTTTCAAACCGTGTTATATCAAAACCTTGTAAAAAAAGACCGTGTAAAAACAGACTTGGGTGTATATGAATATTACGAGAGCGGTTCAATTAGTAACTATGTTGCAGAAGCAAATTTACTTTTCTAAAGTTCACATTCAAATGCGCACATCGAAACCAAATCGGGCTCATAATTTTTAATTTATAATTATTATAAAAAACGAATTTGGCATTTCGAATTCTTTCCTTACATTGCCAATTGCATATGCGACTGCTTCATGCATCAATTCCGCCCTTCTTTCTGCATATGATTTAAGTTAGATGATGTTTTTGAAACTTAGTTCATATAATTCCAAGTCTACGTTTTTACCCATTTAGTTTAGTTATATTTAGTATAGTCAGGCTTGATTTTTTTTCGGAAAGAGTATGGTAATTAGCTGTTTGCAGCTTGCTCTTCTGGGTTTCAGAAATCCGCGTGATTAGTTTGAATCCACCATTGGCAACTGATAGGGCACGAAACATTTTGCTTAGATACAAATTTCCAGATTTATATTGGCAAAACAAGAAGAATTTTTATTATTTATTAGCTAAATCAGTTAAATTAATTATAAGTTAATAACTTAAATAGAGGTACTTATGGAAAGGAAACAAAAATTCATTTTCTAAATAGAACAAAAAAAAATAACAAGGCATACCAAATTGCAGATGATTTATGTGGAAGAATAGAAAACATTGCACATTGAAAATAAAAACAACTAAAACTTTTGTAATTAATTCCTGTTATTGACCAGATAAACAATCCGTGCATTGTTTACCACGTTACCCACATAATGAACAACAGTTTAATTAAGGAATAGCCCGTTAATAGAAAATCACTTTTATATACACCGTTTACATAAGCTTTTATATATAATAATATATACGATATATATAAGTATTCATTGTGTATTTAGTCAGCCAGCATAAACTTGGATTGTTTCTGGGCATTGCTTTTCTTACTTTTGCTTTGTAATCTTTATTGTTTATTTGTTTGCTGAGAGCACTGTACCGAAAGTAAAAGTTTCCTGGCAATGTTTGTTCCTGCTGAAACGTGTATTTATATATAACTTTGTATATAATATATTATATGAAGTATGTGTAGTTGTATTAAGCAGCTATATGAGTTTGTAAGTGTTTGTGATTATGTAATGGTCCCCTAATTGGCAAGTGCTGCTCAAATTGAAATGTCTTAGCCCGAAGCAGTTCAAAAACAATTCAAAATAAATCTTTCAACAATTTCCACATGAGATTTTGTTTGATTTTCGACAGCTAAATCGTGTTGGGTTCGTAGAAAAGTAAGTTTTCTTTGGCCGAAAAAGGAAGGAGTTTACTTTAATTCTTTTTATGATTTAAGAGTTGAACATGTCTCTCTTAAGCTTGCAAGAAAAGCGGCAAAAAATGGTCAAAAATATATCCTTTTTCGCGAAATGATTGGGTTTGAAGTTAAAATGCCATACATGATCTAAACCCGCCAAATTAGCTACGAATCCCAGGCCATATAATTGCTTCCAATTATCTTAGAAGGCGCATTTTTAACAATTTTAATGTCACTGACTGATTCGCGGAAAGACATCGATGCTTGGCGTTTATTCGAAAAGTTTCGTCTCATTGCTGAATATGTACAGAATCGCAATATACTCTGCAATTTTCACGGCAAGCACTGGACCACCGACAAATACAGATCCAGTGATGATAAATGGCAAACTTTGATTGATGCTTTTGATGAAGCCAAGACTCTTGATGGTTATCATAGGATTCAGCAGTCACAGCAAAGTTATTACGCTCTGTAATCGCAAGTTCGAAAGATTTGCGCTCGTATGATCGATAACATAAAGAACCAAATCAATGGCGCTCACCTGAAACTATTAGTTATCAAGTTTTCTCGAAATATCATAGCTAAGGAACTTGAAAAGAGTTGTCAACGCATCTATCCCCCACATGATTTTGAAGTTTTGAAGAAACCACGCTTTGCCGTCGCAAAAGTATTGGTATGGCATAATGTCGTTGGCGAAAATCTTCCGAGAGGACATGAAACTCCCTGAGGACATGAACCTCCAGTTTTGGATCAGATTCTTTTAATTTTAGATTACGAAGGAAGTTTACCAGGGACGCTCTCATACATCTTTTTGAAGCTAAGCTGAAGAGTAAGATGTGTTCAACTGTCTCCATTATACAGAGCGCTGCTTTCTGAGAGCTTATTCTGCAACAATCCAGGGTACTCTGAATACTCCGGCAATTGCCGAGCAGTTTGAATGGTTATGTTCACTTGTCTTCCTTTTTGCGTCAATTTTCGACCATGAGACTTCATATTCGGTACCATTATTCCAGAAAAGAAAATTTTCCTCTTACTTGTACTTTTAAAGTGGCACTTGGTATAAATATTCTGCTGGATCTTATGATATACATCCATATCTGGCTAATTTATCTGCTATCGCCTGTAAAATTTTGTACACGATATCGAAAACTAAAACAAAATCTGTCTTCCCTCCGATAAAAAACAAGATTTTCTAGAGTATCTGTTCGCTCTAACATATCATCTTCTAGATCTAGTGCTATCATATTGTAAAGTAAGTAGTTTTCCAGGTACTTTTCTCTTCGACTAACTAAAGCTTCACAGCAGATAAATATGTTTTATTGTCACCACGTCTTCCTTATCGTTGTTGCTTCTTCAAAAATCATACATTCTGATCGTATACGCTCCAAGAAGTCAGTGACCTGTTATCGCTCCCGTAACTGCTGAGTATTGTGAACGTTCAGTTCCTAGAGCTTGGAGCTATGTTTGCAGTTATATTCTTGAGAAAATACAAATTTTGGCTTTCTTTTCCTTACGGCTGCTTTTTCGTTGTTCGTAACATTTTCGTAATTTGGCAACCAAAATCTTACAAACTGTTGTGCCATGGCTTGTAGTTGTTGACGGTTATCGAATTTGAAGAAAAATCACTTCAAATTCGCAGTTAAAAATACCTATATTTCAGAATTAAACATTTTTATTTCGCCCCCTGTTCACTTCACTTACAAAACTCCAGCCCTCTAACGATTCTTTTGTATAATGAAAAGATATCTTAAATACTTCACTTAAAAATTCGTTTTGCACTTAGCGCAATAGAAATGCGAAGAAAATTGTGCAATTAAATTTTTGGATTAATTTCTCTTTGCTGCGCTTCACCATGTGGATGAGATAAACCAATCCCTTGTTTATGTGCGCCACCGATGCAAGCAAACTGAGGCTGATGAAATAAACGATTACTTGTGATTGGATGGTAATGTGAAGAGAACAGGATGGAAGCATGTGGGCAGGAAGGAGTCAGTCTCATCAATAATTTTGCTGCTTAATAAATTTAATTTGTTCTAGTTACTGGTAAAGCATTGTCATTGCCATTGACGTCTTTACCACTGACTGCTCAATTATTTTCTACGGCTCAATTAATTTCATCCGTACTTTATTCACGCCGTATTCTGCCAACAGTTGCTCAAAGGTAATTAAATTAATGATATATATATAAAAGTACAACGTTGCCATTTCTACGAGCTTAAAACTTATATGCTCGATTAGTCAAATAATTGTTGAGCAACATGAAGAAGTCAACAGATGATGACTTCAACTGAACATAAATTTGATACTGCTCTGGCAAACAGAACTTGGTTATAATATTTTGAAAACAAACAAAATTAAGTAAGTTTCGTGGGAAAATTATAATATTTGAGCGATTCGATCTATGTTAGAAATATAGTATAGTTACCCGATTTTTGTTTTATTAAAAGCAGTGTTTGGGATTATCTGTGTTGGCTACTTAGAGCGTTTTTATGCAGCAAAATTTGGAACAAATACAAAAATATCTTATACAGGGTGAACCATTTCTTATGTCGGTATTTCAATAATGAACAACTTAAACATTTGACAACCGATTGACTTGACTTCACGTGTTTTCGAAACGTCACTTCAGTACAATTTCAACCATATATCGCTTCACACCTAAAGAACGCTCCGAAATAGTTACTTTAAACATTGAAAACAATCGTTCAGTTATCTTCAGTCAACGTACGTACATACCGTCGAAAATATCATGGTGACAATAAATGGCTGCCTAGATCTTCGGATTTTACCCCCTCGGACTCCGTTTCGTTGGGTTATTTGTAAAGCAAAGTGGTACGCCAGCAAGTCACAGACCATTGTTCAGCTCAAGGAAAATATTCGTGCCGAAATCATTGCTCTACCAAGCGAGATGCTCGAAAAAGTAATAGAAAAAAATTCAGAAATTGGTTGTTTTTTTCTTGTTGTTATTTAATACTTGCATGCCGACGTAAGAAATGGTGCACCCTGTACTATCTAAGTGTTAACTTTTCTCTCGACAGCAGTACCATATGACTGATGGCACTTTTACTGGACTTCTTTCTTACTTCTTAAGCATAACCTTTTTTGTAAGGACTGTAAGAACTGAGCTTTTTAGCATGCCAAGTTAACAAATAATAAAATAAACCCAATTTAGGCCAAACGATTTGAGTCCCCCAAACTGCTGGAATCCCACACTCATAATGATCACAACTATAATATAAATTTGTTAAATTGGAAAGATATCATGTTGTTGTTGAATGAACAGTTTGTAAGCAGAGTTAAGGTATCCCAACATTGGTTTGCCGTCCTATTCATGCAGACTTCGCCTTATAAAATTACCTTCCCTAAATGAACGTAGAACATGCCTCTGCGTGTAATTTTTGCATACACTCTTACTCGGTCTGGTTTACTCTAATACAAAATTTTTTTCGTCATTCTTTCTAGAGTAACTCGTAATTTGCTCCCTTCAGCATTGCACATTTTGTAGATCTAATTATGCGTTATACGATCCGTTTTGTGTCTTATAGCAATTTCTATGATTTTCTCTCTTATGAACGATCTATCCAATTCATCTCTTTATCTATCTTATCTCAGCTTGATTCCCCAAATCGACCTTCTTGAATGAATCACGAACTATGAAAACCCAACTTGGTCACTGTTGTTCTTTGGCTTCCCTCTTTGTTAAGAAATGTTTCAATTTTTTTGTAACTTCCTGTTTTCATCTTTTACATTGTAAATCCAAGTTCCTCGCCAGCCCCAGATGTAAGAATGTGCCTATCTACAAAAAATTCACCCATCAGGCTAGGGATACGGATTAGTTTAATATTATATGTCCCCGTTATTATTTAATATTTCTTAATCTTAATATTTTTAACATGTTTAATTTTAAAGTCAACTGGACTTACATGTAGCCCTATTTTAATAATAAACATAAATTTAAATAACTTAATAGATTTTATTGTTTCTTAAGTTTCTTTAAAAATACGCAGTTTCTTTAATTCAATCCAAATTTAAACAGTCTATTACTTCGTATATCTTAAGTGCTTGAGTTGGAAAGAAGTTGAGCAAAATACAGGGAAACAAATATTCATTATTGTTTATAAAAAAAAAAAAAATTATAAAGGGTGTGTCTTTTGAGGAATAAAACTTCAAGTTGCCATCGATTGACAACGATGGATATTCGATTGACATAATTTTTTTTTATCCCAAAGATAAACTTGTGGCATTACATTTTCAATATGATTTCTGTCATATGGCTTATCCGCATAAATATAGTGTAGCGTTGTTAAATCCCAACATCTTGGGGGTCAATTCACAGGTTCAAAACGTGAAATTAGGCGGTCACCAAACGTGACTTTCAATAAATTGATTGAGGCACCATGAGCTGTATGACAAGTTTCGCCATCTTGTTGGAACCGCAGTTCCTGGACATCGTGGTTGTTATAACCCCGCTACGAGTACGATGCAAGCGTAGTGCTAGCGTACTTGCTTCTAAAACTGAAGATCGCTAGTTTGATTTTATCCTGGAGCATAGGTGCCTAGCACTGGTATGGCTAGCAAATTGACGCTAAGTAAATATCTCTAATAGTTAACGATACCGCCGCTCGGAAGCTGTAGGTAACTGTGGTCCTCGAATAGTTTTTAATAGAGATATATCTATGCTTCGCCTTTGGATGTTGATGTAGCATAACTTAAGCATTAAATTTATCTTAGTATATTTTAATTGAAAATATTCAATACTTCATTTAAAACACTTTTGTCAAGAAATATGCTGGACCAACTTTATTTTTTGTTTTATAATGCAACTTGGTCAAAGAAGCTTTAACAATTTTGTGCAGCAGCAAACTGCTATAAGGTTTCTTACTTTTTGCAATTGAAAAGTTTTTACCAGCTTACAGCAGGTAGATTTTCCTTATAACTTGTTTGGTGATCTTTGAAAAAAATCCCCATCAAGTGCCTGAACATCGACAGTATTTGTTTGGTAGTTGTAAAAGTTTTGCCTTTGGCCATTAGTTGGGCATCTTACTGTCTGTTTGGCAGCCATTTTGTTTAAACGAAAAGTTTGCCATAAGTTTTTACATAATGTTCAGGCCGCAAGTATGTAGCAAAGAACTCATTTTACACACAAGTAGATACATAAATACACACAGGGACGACCCACACGTGTGTGAAGGATATACACACACGCGCTCACTGATAGCTTCTCATATGCAGCCCGTATGCGGGCGCCATTTTCCACATATTTGTACTTTACGTATACTTATTTTGCAGGCAATGCAAGTTTTTCCATTTTGCTCCATTGCTGCGCAATATAAAATGCGAAAATAATAAAAAAAACTAAAAGAGTTTCTTATCTTGTTACATTTAAAGTGAAATAAAATGTTTATAATGCAATTGGCACACGTGCTCGGCAGTCTTAAGAGCCGTGTTCAGTTGGCCAAGTAAAATGCAAGCCCAACATGTGTGCCTGTACGAGAACAGACTGCACAATGTGGCAGTTTTTGTGATAAAAAAAAGAAAGAAATTGTACTTTATCTCAATCTAATCTCTTGTGAGAGAGCAATACAGTTTATGTAGCATTGCGTTTTTATTGTATTATTTGCCTTCGATAATAAAAAATAAAAATAAAAGTGTGACCATAGTACTTCAAGATAAATTCACTGCAATCAAAAAAAGTTAAAAAGGAAATGAAACGGGAAATTAATCACGGATAAGCAAGTTCGTGGTGTGGTACATCTATGAGGCAGCAACTTATAGCTTATACTATGAGGTAGTGTAGTTTACGGAAAGTATATCTTGTATCGATCTTAAAACTTATAGTTTTGGGCAGTTTTTGTAGCATAAAGATATATTTTATGATAGTTGCTCGAAGAGAGCAGGATCCTAATTTTTATAGTCAAATCCGAAAGGCGGTATTTTTAAATATTACAAATTTACTAGTGCAAGTAGCGTTTTTTTTTGCTAGCTATACCACAGTGCTGCAGTGTGGACTCTAACCAGAGACCTTCTGCTTTAGAGGCGAGTGCACTACCATCACGCTGCCGAGGCTCAACCCCTAACTTAACGGGTCAATTGAAAAGTCCCCGGCATAACATAATAAAAAATATTTTTTTGGCCAATTTGGTTTTTTTTCTATTCAACACATCCCTTGCCCTTCAAGGGTAGCGGAGCTCTCTAAGCTTTTTGATTATTTTCAAGTCACATTTTTTTAAATAATTTTCATAGTTTATTTTTTAAGTATTAAGTTCATATATAACATTAATTCGATTGGTTATAATTTCGTTAGTTCAAAAAAGATTTCTCAATTACATGGCTAAGTTAATATTGCAGTTATATTGTCTGTTTGTTCAAACTTGAATGTCCTCATTATTTACTTACAATATCTCCAAAGAAAGCGCTTTGTGTACCCAATGTAGTCCGTAATTTCAAAAAAAATTATTAAAGGATAACTCAAAAGACAGTCTTCGCTCAATCGCATTTGCTTTTTTTATTCCAGATATTCAGTTTAAATCGTAATGACATAGTTTAATATGAAAAATGTAGGAAGAAGCGTTCTTCCTAATGAGCTAATGAGCAAGTATACCTAAATTCAGAATATCTAGCTGATTTCTGCATATAGACGATTTTCGTTTTTTTAAACGTAATTTCGATAAACTTGTATGAATTAAAATTTTTTTTTTCAAATATATAGTTTGCATCTTGAAATGTTTGATATAATATGAAATCAAACTTTAGATGAAACTAGCTGATATAATCTTAGCTGCTAAGATAGATCTTCTTATCCGCTAAACATTAAAACCAGTTTATTTTGATGAAAACGAAATGGCAGTCAGGCTAGCCGTGTGGATACGAACTAGGGCTGAAGTGTTAGGGATACCTCTAAGGGCTCTAAACCAAAAATCGGAAGAAATCGCTGCAAACGCTTCCGATAGAAGGCGGCACAACAAGACGAATTGTAAAACCTCCCACATCATATGCGGAAAAACCAATGTTAGTCAAGCACATCATGCAGCTTCCCAGGAAAGACTGCAGGTCTATGCTGGGCTTACTGACGCGCCACTGCATGAGGCCATGTCAACATCAGCGACAACGAGGAATGCAGGAAGTGCAGGGAACCAGGAGTCAAAGAAACTCTGGAAAACCTTTTCTGGCACCTTGGGAACTAACTTTTATGAGAACCCAACGCTTGACTCGCTTGCAGATGCAGCTCGAAGACCATCCCAGAGACTGCTAGCTTTCGCGAAATACACTTGCATAGTAGATGATTATCTCATCCATAACTACGTCTTATTGCCGATAAACTCCGTTTCCACCAAGTATCACTCTGATCTATGTGAGGTTCCCTGCCAGCCTAACCTAACCCAATATCTAAGCTGCAGTTATCCGTGAGGGATGGATATGTTGTAAACAGCTCAAAATATTTCAGCTGTCATGTATACTTTTGTCTACCCCCGCCTTCCCACAGACCATAACATTTTTGTTTTTTTTTTTTTTTACTTTTATGAGACTCAGAGTGCCAGCTTATACCACAAGACAATTTCCAATTAGGCTAAGCTGTCGGACAGCGTTGCCAGAGTGCCTCATAAAAATGTAGCAAGCCAACAAAATCATGAGAATTAATTGGCAATCTGCTTTGTATGTTTTTCATTTTGCTGACTTGGCCAAATGAAATTTTTTGGCCAACAATTTTTATATATCTTATAATGTATTTAGTATAAATAAAACATTTTATTAAAGTCCTTAACGCCGCCATTTTGTGTGCCCATGCTAGTAGAACTTTGAATATGCAAATATTTAAATGACCCAAACAAGTCGACTGCGCTGGCAATCAACTTTGGCAACTCCTTTCTAAGGCATTTCGTTGTTTGCGCAAGTCGGTCAAACGGAAAACTTTGAGTCGGCTGCCAATTGCCTCAACTTGCAACAATTTGCTGTTTGATTATTAAATTGAATTTACAATTTTGTTAGCTAAAAAACTTTAAATTACGAGACACATGACAGAAAATGCAGAATTGTTGTAAGTTCAGTTTCAGATTTCAATTAGACTTCAAAGGCAGTCTTAAGCGCGTGCAGAGATTTATCGATAACAATTTATAAGTTCATAAAAAAAATAAACAAGTCTATAATAAAATACTTGAAGAAATTCCATTACTGAATTCTTATTGCGCACGTTATTATGTACAAGAAATTAATTTTCAGCAATTTTCAATCAACGCCGCCAGACAATTACACAATAATTTACCGTTAGAGCCGCCATTAATGTAACATTTACCGTTTAACATTTCCCGTTCAATGGCAACCTGAAAATATCGCAACGTCACCATCGGGCTCTTCATCAACAGCGTCAACATCATCCACATCGACATCACCATCATCATCATCATCATCATCAATAAAGTCATCGGCAATGCCATCAAATGTTTTTCATCAACAATTTTTCTCACATTTGTGGACGTTACCGTTACATTTGTGCATGGCCTGGTACCGTTATATTACTGTAAAGGAGCAGCAGGTGCCGCCATTTGCTGTAATAATTCATATCACACTTCAATTATTTAAGTCAACACGGCTGGCTTATTTGATTGCTTTGGCTCTGGTTTTTGCCCGCATTTTTCGTTCGTTCGTTCGTTTTTCTCATGCGTGTTTTGTTTAGGGTTACACTGAAAAAAATTGTGTGTATAGAATGGGAATGTGTGTGACTGACAGCTTTATATTAAAATGGGAATTTTTTTGGAAAAAAATCTCATAATGTTCGATGAAATTATAGAGGTTTTAGCTGCAGAGTATGCAGCAACTCAATGCAGTTTTTCATAGAAAACTGTTTTTGTCGCTTTTCACAAAATAGCAACGAACGTGAGATGGATCTTCTGTTAAACGTTCAGCTTGACAATGAATTTCTTTACAAGAACATGAAAGTTTATAAAAACTAATTAATGCTTCTAAAAAATATCAAAACGCTATTAATATAAAAAGAACGCATAAATCTAGCTTACCTTTTCTTCCATACAAATTTTCAGTTCCTCACAAGTTGAAATATTTACTTTCGTTTTTAACATTTACAATTACTTCAATGTTTACGATTTTGAAAGAAATTGAGATCATTACTAACTAGTTACCATTGAACAAACTAAATTAAAAATTTATGTATTCTAGCTGATTATATTAAATTTTATTTTTGCATTTTTGTTATTATAACTGACTTATTAATAATTTTAGGAAATAAAAAACATGGAAGATTAGTTTGGTAAACGTCTGCCAATTGTCCCCATTTCTTGCTATTGCACGGAGTTCGCTTATTACTGCTGCGGCTGTCCTAAGCCAGCTCATTTTTTGGTCTCTATCTCGGAAGCCTTCAGCATTCCATTCCAGTACTGCGTGGGGATGGATTTCTTCGGAAGTTTTGCGTAGGCTATGACCCAACAATCCGCGATTTCTTTTTCAGCGGGTTTTTGCCTACAAATTTCCCACAATCGCTGGATCGATATAGTTCTGGGCCAGTAGATGCGTCAATATTGCGCAAGCAACGATTAAAAAATGTTTGTTGCTACAGTTGTGAGCCAAGTCTCACTCCTCAAAAATTTGAATTTTAGTCTTCTGTTGTACGTAATTCATTCTCCAGAAGTTTTTTATTTGCCCGAACGCAGCTTGGCTTGGCTTTTTGGATTCTTCTATCAATATCCACTGCAGTTCCTACATTCTTCATTAATTGAGGCTGCCGAGGTACTCGAATTCATCGACTTATTCAATAGAATTGCCCTTAATATGCAACTGCGTGTTATTGTTGCATTCTTCTAAGTACATTAAAATTATAAAACTTGGTAATATCGTTTTTTTAAAGAATTTATTTTTATTTAATAATAGCCTTCTTTTATTTGTTTTCTTTTCGTCTCTGTTCGTATGTTTCGTTACAAACAATTTGCAAATTACAGGATTTCTGCGCATATTAATTTTGAAAACAAATGATTGTTACTATTATATTATTATATTTTAATTTTACTTCTTAAGCTCAAAGGTGCTTCAATATTTTAAATAATACTTTGATTATTTTTACAACTGTTTCGTTACCAAAAACAAATATTTCCTTTTTTTTCAGTATAGCTGCCATAACTTAATTCCAGTTTATTCCCAAATCACTTTAAAAATCATAAACAACAATTTGCTGCTACTTTATTTTTTCCAGTGTAGCCAAATTCATGTTTACTTTATTGCTGCATTATATCTAATGCGTATAGGTATATATATATTTTTTTTTGGTACGTTCTTGTGTCGGGTCTTACATGAAAACCCAATTAATTGGCCATCAAATGCAGCTGACATTACTCCCATAAATTCTGTATTAAAAGTTTGGTTTATGTTTTGGTAAATACTTTGTTTGTTTTTTTCGTGCTTGTCGAATCGAACTCAAATGCGAATTGGAAGGACCCAGACCCTTTCACAATTAGTCGTATGGAACAGCTAAAACTGTAGTATTTTCTGGCAGCCTGTGGCTACTTTTGTTTTGTCCATAAATCAAATTGCTTTTCAATTTTTAAACATTCAAACACAATTTTGCATAATTTCAAAGTATATGAGATGAAAGTATACAATAAAATTTGTATTCAAATGTTTGTGCCTTTAGTACATTCAAAGAAGACTAAGTAATATATGAATTTTGGAAACAAAAAATACAAGTTTGACGAAGTATTTTGCTATCGAAAATTGCAAAATGATAAAAGTAATAACAATTCCTTGTGTGTCTCGAAAACCAAAAAATAAAAAAATTTTGGTTATTATTTTTAACAAAACAAAAAAACTGCATCAGTATTTGCTGCATAAAATCTTTGCTTAATCTTAAACATACAAATTTCTGCTTTCTCATTGAAATCCAAAAAATGACAATCATCGAAACCTTTTTTTTTTTGGAAGCCCAATGTTGCATGTTATGTATAAGGACACATAAACGTCTACATCTAGATACATAATTTGATTATCTTCAATGCCATTGACTGCCGGGAATCCCCGGCCCCAATAAAAACCACACAGTGCTGTCCAAAACCTTGATGCTTTTTTTATACGAGTCCCATTATATGCATATTATGTATTATATATAGATGTATCTTTTTGTGATTTGTGTCTGCCATTTGCGAAATTAAAAGCGGGCGTAATCATAGTGTTGACCATTTTCAGATATACATTTTTTTTTTGGTTCTCTGCCAAATTGCGTTTTAAAGCTAACATAAAGCATGAGACTTAAAAGGCTAAACCTTAATTTGGGATTAGCTTGGTTTTATAATTGAAAGTTAACTATCAAGTTGGTCTGGTAATTTGGAAATTTTATTTGTTTAGCTTATTCTGGTTAGTTTACTCGAAAATTTGTAAACAAAGAAACTCTCTAGGCTTTATTTTGTGCGAATTTAAACTTTATCATCATCATTAAGCTCTACAACCCGTGGTGGGTTTTGGCTTTCTCAAAAATTCTTCTCTTTCGTCTCTGATTCCATCATACTTCCATCTTCAGCATGTCATCGTCACTATTTTCAATTCGGCGTTATCTTGGTCGACCGCTGCTTCTTATGGAGAGTGGTGTGTATGCCAGCACAAGTTTTTGTGCTCAATTCTACTGCATCCGTAGGACATGTACTTTGCATCTTAGCCTCTAGGATTTCATCAATTTGACTATATCTTCGCCATGGCTGCAGCTCAACAGTTCCCCATTGTTCCTTGGAATATAGTCACCGTGTTCATTTCTCATTGGCCCAAACGTTTTTTCGCAGTATTTATATTTTGCTTTGAAAGATACTTAGGGATTCTTCGTCTCCTGTCGTCATGGTCCAAACTTCTGCTCCATATGGGACTAGTGACCTTATGATGGAATTATAAATTCTTAGCTTGCGTGCCCTCGATTGCAGCTTTGACCTGAATACTTTGTTGTACGCGTAGTACCTGATACAATCCGATCAAGTATGCACTCCCTAGCGTTGTTTTCATTGCTTAATTACGAGAAGCTTACTTAAAAAAATTTGTTAAAAACGTAGAATGTATTACATTACGAAATGAAAAATGTAGTAAAGATTTAGATCAATCACGACCCGACGCTTTACAAAACAATTTGTTGGAAAAGAACTTCGTGTCTGGTACGCCTTCTTCTGTTCGTTTTAGCAATTGCATGGATCTATTGTGAAACAGTGGTTTCTTCTCCATATGACTATAAAATTCGAGTTTTTAATATATCTCTTCTCGAAGTAGTATTTCTTTTGTATTTCTACAAGGATACCATATGTTGATGGATTGATTCACTGCACCATTCTCAAAAAATACTTATATCTTAACAGATTTTGATTGTTGATATATAGTTCTAAAGATTTGGTGGAAAAGGTCTTGGTATCTTATGCTGCTGCTTCGGTTTATTTCAACAATTGCATAGATATATTGGTCGGATCATATCTAACGCATAAGCCTAGGATTATGGAACTGCTCACGACTACAAGCCAGTTCTATTGCAAAGAATATGACTCATAATTCTTGCTATATCTTAGAAAAATATTGGCGATGTCGCAGTTTCTTATGCATGTGTAACGTTCGAGATTTCTCTTCTTAATACAGAAGACATAAGAGGCAAAGAGGATACTCCATGTGTCGATGAATCTCTGCACCATGCACAGAAAATACTGATATCTCAGAAGATTCGCATAATCAAGAGTTAGCTGAAGAGCTTGGCATTAATTCTCGAAAACAGTGAGAGTCACCAAATATGACGTTTGAAAGATTAGGAGAGATAAAGCAGAAATATTAAGAAAATTTTCAGCGGATGATGAGAACATCTAGCAATACGAAAATATGGTTTATGATACTTAAAAAAAACACTTTTATTCACTTATAGGGGTGGCCAAAATTCAAATAGGATCATCGCGCCACTAATGATGATGATTCACTTATATAAAATATAGTTAAAAACAGCATCATTCATACTTCTATTTTGAGTTCTTCACAAACTGTAATAAGATTTGCAATATTAAACGGTTAGGAGCATTTAGTCTAAAAATCTTTTTAGGAAATATTTGCTTTTAATCTTAAAGTATATTCGGCTGATTGTGACGAACTCTGATAAACCATAACGAATAGTTATATTCGATAATGCATAATTTCCTGCTACTACCAGTCGTTCATGTTTTAGCTATTTAAGCGAAATATTTAATGCGAATTTTTTTCAGTTAATACGAACATTTTTTGTTTTTATTAATATTATTTGTAGAGCTCGAAATCGTAGTGATGACAGCTCGTCTATATATATATCATTCCAGTTAGGCATACAATTCTTTAGATTTTCTTCAAAGAATCTAGATGTAAGAAATAAAAAATATTTGATTTCAGAGCAGCATTTGCATTAATATTGACACTTTGAATTTCCTCTTACGTTTTTACATTCCATAAAAAACATGATTAAGTTAGCACCATGTAGCTAGGCACTACTCACTTTTAATAAGAAGTCACCAAAATTTCAGAAACATCATAAATCAAGCTGCCATAAGAGAGTCCTTGCTGCATAATAAATTTGCGTGGTTCATACAATTGGATTAAAATTTATTTATTTTTCTTTTGGATTTTGCAAAATCTTAAGTCCGCGTGGGGGAATAAAAAAGTTACTTTGTGAAGTAACTTGGATGGCCACAATGTTGTAATCATAAACTACAGTGGCAACATTTAAGTAAAACTTGTTTTATGTTCGGGCTTTATGCAAATTTATTTACAAATATTTCACTTAGTTTTGGCTAAGCTTGCAAGTTGTTTTGGAATTTATGGCCACAGCTTGCCAAGTACCAACACCGGCAGCTGCAACAGCTATAAGGTGGCATATAATGGCAAGAAGATAGCAGTGCTAGACGACATTGGTATACACTGCAAAAGCAGGTGAACTGGGGTAGTTAAAAAAGTCGAAATTCGTAGAGAAGAGCAAGCAGTATCTCACTCTTTTTTTTAAATTAAAGAGGAGTCAAAAGTAGGTAAATTCAAGATGTTGAAATTGGCTTTGGTGGGACTAATTTTTTTGAGAAGAAACTGATGCACCTTGTGGACTCACATGTAATATATGAACGAGAGTGCGACCTCCATGGGTCTACTGTTCCCCATTTCTACTAGTTCACGTTTAATGTTCTTAGAAACTTAGTCAGATCAGTCTGCGAGATATCAGGTCCTTCTCACTGAGTATATAGTTGCCTAGCAGCTTTGCTCTTCTTCGTGCCAGATCTGGGCAGTTATTGATGGTGTGCTCCATTGACTCGACATCCTCCTCACAGAATCTACAAGTCCTGTTTCTGACAAGGCCCATTTTGCATTAATGGTCGTTGCAGGGAAAATGGCTTGGCAGCGCTCCACAAAGTGGAGTGTCTGAGACTCTCTAGATTGTTTTTTAGTATTTTATTGGACTAACCAAACATCCGTCTTGTGCCTACAAACCTAAATTCGCATTGTGGACTCGAATAGGTTTTTAATTTCAAAAAAAGGCAAAAACACAACGTTTTCTATAATACTTCTTACGCGTCGCAAAGAGTGGTAAAGCCAGCAAATAAGTTGGCATAAAATACGGCTAATAAATACGGTAAGCATATTTTGACTTACGATAAACGTGCGCACTGTGCACAGTGCTGGCCTGTGTTGGCGCATAAATCTCAATTTAACTAAAATGCAAATTTTTATAAGCTTTATTTTGCCATTAGCTGCGGTTTGTCAGCTTGCTTCAAGGCGTTTGGTATATAATTTTTGTATTTCCAAAATTCTAAATTAGTTTTGATGGCAGGTTCAAGGGTTTTTCTGGTAAATTGCCTAGTAAAATGTTATAAGCTTGCAATTAAAGTTTACCACAAAATGCGACCAAACGCGTGCCAAGAGCATACTTTTTGGGGCACACATGCAGCATGGTAGTGTTGCCACACGGCTGTGGCAAGTGTATGAGTGCAGCTAAATGCAAATTGAAAGCGTGGCAGTAACGCGACGTCACCAGGCGATGAGACGAGACAGCGCAAAAATTTGCAATTTCCTGTCAGCCAATGAATGATGAAATTCATGACATGATTTCAACACACACTCACAGACTCAATAAAGCTGTATCTATGTGTAAGTACCTGTAAATGTGTGTGTGTATGTGTGTGGCATGTGCTACCTGGTTTTAGATTCAATTTTCTCGCCTTATATGAAAATTGCAAAAAAAAAATTGTTGACAAATTGCATTCAACATTTTTTCATTTTCATGTGCTCATGGCAGAAAATGTTTCAATGGATATATATTAAATTTATAGCTGAACGTGACGGAGTTTTGGGTATTAAATAAGTTGTTGTTTTGTGTCCGGAAGTATAGACAGAGATATAAAGTTATCACAGTACTAATTCCAACAACAATTTGTGGTTTAAAAATTGCCAACATTTCTTAGATTGATTTATGAAAAACATTAGAAAAATAAAATAAAAATTAAATTATGCCTCTAGACGGTGACCATACCGCTACAAAGACAGAAATTATGGCGATATCTCTATTAATAGCTGTTCGAAGAAAATAGTAACCTACAGTTTATAGGCGAATCCGAATGGAGTTGTCTAACAATTAATAGAGTGGCGATTATGGCAATTCTACAATTGGTTAGACAATATCATGCATAAGACTCAGACTTCCGACTTCAAGGTACAAGTGACTCGCAAAGAAATGAAAACATAGTGCTCCGAGTGCGTATACGCACTGGAGTACAAGTTCTTATGAAAACTTATTGTTGGCTCAAATAATTTGTTCAGTAATCCAACAGCAGGACAATACTCGTATAACTTAACAGTTTGAACTTTGCTTACTGGCCTGAAAGCCTCGAAAAATCGTAGGTTCGATTCCACCCTGCAGCACTGGTGCAGCAGGCCTAGCACTGGCATAGCTAGCAAATGGGTGCTATTTGCTTGGGTTAATCTTACTTATTTAAATACAACACCGTTGGGAATCGTTTTTGAACTGTAGGTCCTTTTCTCATCGAAGATCTCTATTAATATATATATATGTCAAGCTTAAGCATACGGTTGACCAAAAAATACGCGACACACATAATGTATTCTCTTCGGGGACTAGCTGCCAATAAACTAAAACTCATTTGCCAAATCAAAGCCAAATTAAGCTATACACAGCTTGCCGTGAATGGAACTTGAGCATAAAAATATTTAAAAAAATGAAGTAACGAATAGAAAACCCAATACCTATGTTGGCATTGAAAGACAAACTAATGAACAAAAAATGACACAAAAAAAAGGAACTTACATCACGACGACTTAATCAAGAATTCTCTTCATTTATTTACTAATAGAGCTTGAAAGTAGCGATAAGTCGAGTTTTAAATTGGAAAAATAATCGCAACAATAATACTTTTTTTCCAAAACGGAATAATGCAAATGGTAGTCCCGTACTTTTGCAACTAATTTTAATCTCTTTCGATTCACAACTGCTCAACTGTACTGCCCATCTTGGACACTGATGCTGTCAACTTCTTGTTATATGTTTATATTTTTGTATTCTTTAATTGTTGTTCCTGCTTAGCTTCCTCGGTTTAGATAAAAAAGTAATAATAATCGGTGGATATTTTAAAATAAAAAAAAGATACCTTGAGAAAAATGTCAGAATTAAGCGCGGAAATGTTGGCAAATGGCTGTGCTTTGGAAAAATGTATATGAAAAACTTATATGGATTGATTTGAAAACCCAATATTTAGTGCTCCTAACGCAAAAAACATTTTATTTTTTTGATTAGAAGAATTAAGTTTACTTTATTTAGACTTCAAACTGAATACGATGAATGTAAAGCTGATAGGCAGGAGCTAATAGAATGGCAGAACAAGAAAAGTGCATAAGACCGAGAACAGTAGATGTTGAAAGGATGGTTCAGAGGTTATAATGAAGTCAAGTAATTCAGTCGCTCAGCAGCAGTCAAGAGCATGGTACAAATAGACAGGTACAGTTGTAAATTGTTATTTAACATGACATCGATTATTGCAGTCATATTTTAACTTATTTTGTTGTAGTTATTACTGATGGTGCGTGAAGTTGGGGTATCGCTGCGAGGAGAAGAATAACATCAGTAATGATATAATAATAGCGATTAATAGGAGAAATGGTTTAACTTTATATCTGTTGTGTTTAATTTTCACTGAAAGAGAAAGAGTTTTGTCTAAAAATACATATATATCGAAGTATTCTACGAAACTAGTGTGCTCTGTGAGACTTTCGTTTACAGGGATTTACCTACACTAAACTTTTTGCAGTTCGAATTGGGAGTGTGTATGGCATAATACCTTACCAAGGGTTTATCTTATTCCACATGTGTTCATATAGTACCTGAAGTGTTTCGCAGCAAAACGGTCAGGTCAATAATATTAGAAATATGTTGTATGCAGAATCTCTGTGCTAACGATTGGGTATAGCTCTTTTCTGGCAGTAGGTTTGTGGTCGTAGTTTACTGCCCAATTGCGGAAAAACCCTCTCAGCTTGGAATTGCGTCTAACCAATCAAGCTGGAATAATAGCGGTTAAAGATAGATGTTGACTCTTATCAAGATTGAAGAACATAACCAAACAGAAGTGTTTCTTAATTTGTGCAATCGTCAAGAGTTTTATTCTCATTGTGATGTATGCTACGACAGCAATTGTTTGTAAACTAAAGCTGTAGGCGAATGTTTCTTGCAATTTTAAAAACTCAATTAGAATTTAAAAAAAAGCATAGTTATGTGTATACCATAATATCACAATAAGCATAAAGCTCGCAAACAATAACCAATAAACCGAACTCGATAAAAAATTTTTGTGTTTTTTAGTTTTTATAAAATCGTAATTGGGCTTTTCATCGCATCGAAAAATTACAAAATTACCAAAGTCATACTCTGCATTAAGTGGCAACATCTGGGTATGATATACAATATTATGAGCTGCTTGAGTCAAAAGTGGTCAAAGAATGCTTGAAATTGCTGAAATGGGAAATCTTACCTCACTCATTACTCGTTGCTCCATCTGCCGACCACCTTTTCCGATCGATTGCACACGATCTAGCCAATGAGCACTACTACCATTCATATGAATAAGTCAAAAATACGATGGATACTTGGAGCAAGTCGAAAAATGCGTAGTTATTCCGCATGTTGCCAAAAAATTGATAGATAGCCAGTATTTTGTATAGATTCTTTCATTTAATTTTACAAAAAAGCCTGACAATAAACGCAATGGCAGAAGCAAAGTTGGGGAAGCGCATACTTGGCACAATAATAAAAATTTAAGCAATCGCTGCGTGATCATCCCTAGCATCAAGTAAGCCATAGTGTCACCCACAATTGAGTGCTCTCAAAAGCCTGCTGCTGCTCACTTGCTCCTCGTACTTGCTGCTTATCGAGTCTTTGTGCGAGGAGTAATGGCGCCTTGGCATATGCAACAATACCTACGTTTCTATGTATGCGAAAGGACCTTTCAATACAAATTCAATTGGTTTCGACTTTAAATCACTTCAAAAGCGACCAAGCGATTTGCTTCTAACGCCCATTTGCATGCATGTGTGTGGGTGTGTGAGCGTATTGCTTGCCTGCGTCTAGCAGATAAGGAACCGCAGACTATTGTTGTATTCCGCCCATGAATCCTTGACATTCTCACCGTTACCCATTACCAATAACCTTAACTACATTGTACTGTAGTCAGCCATGAAATTGAAATTTATATTACCAACACACTTTACCATAAGCAGAAGCAGCAGCGGGAGCAGCAGCAGGAGCAGGAGCGTATACTTAAGAAAGCAGCCAGCACACATCAGGTTAAGCCTTTTGCCAGCTATCTTAACATCAGCTATGCGGCAATGATGGGCCAGATGCCAGTCCAGATGTGAGGACACTCTTGAATTTCTATGTCTTAGGACACAGTTTGAGTTATGCACATAGTTTCCACACTAAAGTTTTACAAAAACACATAAACATGTGCAGCTCTTTTGTCTAGAATTTTACACAACACTCATGGGAGGCATAAGCAGGACTAGATAATTTAGTTGTTTGCGGCAAACAATTGAAATGAATTTAAATCTTAGCACGTATTTACAGCATATAAGTCTTTATTTGCTCAGTACCAGAGAGTTAGGCAACTCTAAGCAGTTTAGGCTCACAATATTGTCTGTGCCCAAGTGTCATATTTGCGCAGTTGAATAATGAATAGTTGGGAATTGCTTGAGTTTCTTGAAAGCCATTGTATTCAAGATAACAAGTCTGTACATACAAATATGACACAAAAAGCTTACCTTGTCCTTAAATCATCATTGGAGTAGTCTTTGTAATACGGCATGAAAGAAAGCTACTTAATATCAGCTCTTTATTTCTGGAATATAATAATAACCTTTTATTGTTTTTTTATTTTCAATGTCTTCAAACAACAATTAGTTGCGAATAAAACTAATCAAATACAAACAAGATTTCTCAATTGAACAATTTGGCCTGCATTTGAACCAACAATCAATTTGTTTTAATTCCCAAATTTTAATTAAAACAAGCATCTAATCCGTGTGGTAATTATAAAAGCACTCCAATACTATCTATAATTAAATACATTCAGTTCGTTCAAAGCCTATCTATGTGCCAGGCTTTGCACTGAATGTATTTAATTATATATTGTTGGATAGAAATTTAAATTGAAGTGCTTTTATAATATAAGTATATAAAGGGTGCTTTTTTAGAGGTATAGAAATTTAAATTGCAACAAAACAACGATGGATTATTCGATTGACATGAATTTCATTTATCCGAAAGGTAATCTTGTGGCATTAAATTTAAAATATAATTTCTGAAATATGACCGCCACGGCTGGCTAGGATGTTGTCCAAACTGGACGAACAATTTTCGATGACCTTTTGCAACATTTGTGTCCGTATATCGGCAATAACACGGCCAACGTTGTTAAATCACAAGACTTTGGAGGCCAATTCACAGATTCAAATCGAGAAATTACACGTTCAACAAACCTGTCTTTCAATAGATCGAATGTGGCACGAGCTGTGTGACATGTTGCGCCGTCTTGTTGGAACCACAGCTCCAGGACATCAAGGTTGTTCAATTCCGTATTGAAAAAGTTAGTAATCATGGCTCTATACCGATCACCATTGGCTGTAAGGTTCTGACCATTATCGTTTTTAAAGAAGTGCGTACCAATGATTCCACTAGTCCATAAACCGCACCAAAGAGTAAGTTTTTCTGGATGTAATGGATTCGCTTCACTCCAAATGCGGCAGTCTTGCTTCTTGACTTAGCCATTCAACCAGAAGTGCGCTCATCTCTGTTTGCGATAACTTCTGTCGCATTTCAGCATATACTTAAGATAAATGTTATACCAAAAAATATTTTGTATAAATCTTTGTTTATCGTTGAATGCGTCACAAAGTTTTTCTTTATTTAAAAATAAGCGTCTATTTCAAGAAAATCATAAGCTCTTATTAGCAACAAAAAGTAGTTTATTTTATAATTCCACTTTTGGAAAGCGATTTCTTTATATTTGTATTAACGAAATTTACGCCATAAACTTAAGGAAAAGTTATTGTACTTTTTTTTGGCATTTTTATGAATAAACACAAATGAAATACTTTTATTTTCGCTCAAGAAAGTTACTACTGCTGCAATTTTTTTCTTGAACATGCAAACAATTTTCATTTACATTTTGCGCTTGTAGAGACGCTGATGTCAGCACTGATGCACTTAAAAAAATAATAATCAAGGTTTTTTAATTAAAAAACTTTAGCAAGCTTTTATTTACTTATCCGAAAGCAGCTTACACTTAAATGCACGTTGAAAATAATCGATAATCGGCCTGGTGCAATTCGAGTAAGTTCCAATGAAGCATATGATAATGGAGGACTAAGTAAGGCGAAGCTTAAACTGGATTAAAAATAGAGTTTAAAAAAATAAGGATTTAAGCATACAAGCAGCGAAAACATTTTTAAAATTAGTTTTGAACAAAATCCAATCCAAAAAGCCTGCACTTGGAAGTATTTTTCAATGTTGTAACACAATACTTCTGAAATTTCAGTAATTAGCAAATAATTCTTGGCATATCCTTAATCATTATTTAATGAAATTATGACATCACCGCCTAGGACTTACTTCTTTGCGAACAGCTATTAATAGAGGTAGCCCTATGAGATACGCCAGTATAGTCGAAGAAAATAATTTTATTTGTAACTTTATCCTTTATTTTTAACTACACTTTGTAGGAGAACCTATTTTTATATTTTTGAATAAAATTTGTTTCCAGATTCCAGCTATAACTTACCGCTTTTTAAATCGCAGCCATAACGTATACGCAATGTAGCACACCACATACATAGTTAACTCCACGATATATGCTAGGATTAGACAGTTGCTCGCATTTCCTACACTTGCATTTATTTAAATCTAAATTGCTTGTAAACTACCACGCCCTTTGGTGAACTACTACTGCATGTCTGCCAAATTCCATTGAGTGCAAAATGCCAAAATCCACCTTACTTTGCACCTTGCACTTTAGTTTAGCCCCCTAGCCGTACCCGCCCCTACAGTTGCATGCAACCAAAAGTAGTTCACGTTACACGTGCACATTGCAGCTGGCAGGACATAAATCACAACACTTAACAGTACGGAAATGGACAATCGTACGAAGGCAAGCGTTCCCAGAACCCAATATACATATAAATGGTATTACATGCAAACGTTCTTACTTACAGGGCTACGGCCTGTTGTCACGTGTCTCGTGGTATATTTTGGCCAATGCCTGAACTTTGTTTATATTCTTTCGATTTTCATGCCAAAAAACTTGCAACAATTTTTAGACATTTCTGACAGACTTACTGCATGCCTGTCTCAGCCGCTATGTCACACCCCACCGCCGCCACTTCCATTGTGGCATGCAGCTGATCAAATAAATTTTAAGGTTGCCAAGCAAAGTCAAGCCACTGCAGTGTCATTGCTGCAAACAAATAAAATAAAATTTCTTACTAAAAATAAATTTACATTGCATATTGCGACGAGTTCAGTGCAGTTCAGTGCTGGGGTTTTCGTTTTTCTGCTTGCAATCCCCACGATAAGGCTGAGAGTGCCACTTGCCACACAGTTGCTTTGGTTCCCCCTGTTGAAATTGTAAAAAAATACTCTTTTATAGGGTAGTTTTGTTGTAGAACTGCAGCTGTGCATAAGTAGCAGCTTGTGGGTGGCACTACATTGGCTAATTTATTGCGTAAACCTTCTTTTTCACAAAGCAACAAAAAGTTTTAAGTTGAGCTTACCATATAAAAAAAAGTTAAAATTTATGAATTCACGAAGTCAAGGAATTGATCGAACTGTTTGTGTGTCAGATGCGTTTTTTCTTCTATTTCTTTTATTGGTGTATCATCTTTGAACCAGCAGGGATGTAAGTCTCTAATAATGGGATACTTCTTTCGCATCCGTAAGCTAGTTATGAGCTCGAAGTCAGTCGTAACGACTTTCCGAATTTTATTGTGGTTTCGCATGTTTCTCTTCGTTAGTGTAACTGTGCAAGTAGTTATATAGATTTAACTTAATGGTTATCTTACTTAGTTAGGGTATAATTAAAAAATTATTAAGTAGAAATGACAAATTTTATTAATTAATTGCATCAAAGTCAGTCGAAAATTTGAACCGCTAAGCGATACTTTGCTAAGCGCTCAAGGACTACACTTGGCTCGTCAGGTAACTTCGAAATGCATGCAAGAAGACTATGTGATATTAATGCCTGCTCCTGGCTGGCAGCTGGAGTAGCAGCATCCAAGGAGATGATAGAAGCGGTAGTGCTGTAGGTGCCGTGTGCTATGGCAGGTGAGGTGGCTGCTACAGCTGCAGTTGTTTGATGAAGCGGGAAGCAATTGGCTGTACTTTGAAATTTTGCTTTGGTTTCTACTCGTTTTGGAAAGCAAAAATTTTTCACAGTAAAAAATATTTTTCAATTTCCAATTTTATTTATAAGAAGAAAAAAAAACTATTACCATTGCGAATAATCTGTTACCTATGACTGCAACGGAAGCAGCTGCTTTTGTAATTTTTTGAGCTCCACGTGCAACAGTTCTGCCTATTGACACAAATGGTGAGATAAAAATTAGCTTAGAGCGCTACCTATTTGTTTATAATATTATCGGCTCAACTTTTCCAAACACATATCGTAGATTAAATGCAAATTTTGTATTTTCTGAAAAAACGCGTGTTTAATTTCGGAACGAGACAGCACAATTTTTTAACTGACATGACATTGTCATTGCTAGTGGTAAATTTTTAGCCCTGTTCAATTGCATTAATTAAATAAGAGATTTGCAAAATGAATTTAGTTGAAGTTTAGTAAAGAAAACTTTTGAAAAGTCTTTATACAAAAAAAGACTTTTAGCATTAATTTACACTTGTAAAATCTGCAAATTAAAATCTGTTAAAAGATTCGTCATTAGTTCTTTTAACATTTTAACCATTTTCTGTCCTTCTAGTCGGCTTCAACGTTTATCTTTTGAAGATGACAAACAAATGAAGAATTGCATCTTGCAGTTGAAGATGATTCTTCTTTTCAGTACTTCTCGAAAATTGCACTATCAGCATCGGTTGATGCCAATCTTATTCGTAGAGTAACTGCAGCTACTAGACATGAAAACATTAACTCTGCTTCGGCTATCTATTCATTTTTTGTGTAATATACATTGTGGTTGTTGGCTTTTTAGAATTTATAAGTCCATTCGCAGTTTTGAGAGCCAACTTGTCGTATTTATTCATAATTTTCACGAGTAGATCTATCGTAATTTTCGCTATTTCGACTCAGTATATATATTTTTATTCTTAATTTAGGGGCACAACTAACCCCAGTCAACCTTGTAAACAAATAATTTTATAATATAATAACGAGCAAAAAATAATATAAAACAAATTATCGTTTCCCTAGCCTAATGACTGAATTTTTATCCTAAATAAAAATGCCTACGGCGTTTCACGACACAAGCTTGAAATAGTTCAATTTCTCCACGAGGAACACTTTGATATAATGCTACACTCTGAAATACGGATGGCAAAGCACATGATGGCACTGGATTTCTAATTAAAAAGAAGAAACGGCATAAGACGTACTTTTCTAATAGAAAATAGATTGAATTTGCTTCTATCTACTTGCAAGCAATATCTTTGAATATATAGAAATGGGTTACGGCCAAATAACACTTGCTGTATACTGCCCACCTCGTTTGGCGATATCCGAAGACCAATTTATGGATTTTTGCAACACGCTAGTTGATAGTGATTAAGCACGGAGAATCTCGACTTGTAACCCCAAGGGAAATCAATTATATAAGGCAATTATAAAACTAAGCATAAAGCTTAGTTGTACTTCTCCGGACACACTTACACATTGGTCAACGGACTCCAGAACAATATCAGAATTAATTGACTTTGCTGCGTACCTATCATCTGATCTGATATCTTCAATGCCTGAATCTAGATAATTGACATCAAATAGAACTAGAAATACAAAAAATTCGTCTGATACCAAGAATCAAAAATAACGCTGACATGGAAAGCTCTGCTAAACTTTTGGAGTCTGTCCTTGTAGCAGCCCATGCCTCAACCCCGGGAAAACCAACACGAAAAATGAATATCCAAATTGAGTAGCTTGTTTTGGAAAAGCGCTCAAAAACGCTACTCGTGGATTAGGAGAGACTCAAAATACGTACAACGACGCTACATAGAGCAATTATCACCTTGTAGCACAAAATAATCACTATGAAGCACTCACCCATCTCTATGTCCACCGGTAGAATATGTTATGCCAATGAGAAAATCTGCAGGTGAATGGGTCCGCAGCAAACAAATATAGACACATCGCAATGCTACTTTAAAATGTATTTCAAGTAAACCCAGCAACGAAGGATTTTTCATTACCAGCGCAAACAGTTGAAAACTAAATAGAATTGCGACCAAATAAAATTGCTCAAATTATTTAGAAACTTAGACCTAATAAGAGCCCTGGCTGCGATCTAATAAATGTTCATCGCACTTTCATACTGTGCCATCCAGACTATTTGCCAGCTCTTCAATGAAATTACTGGTAAAAAAATGGTGGCAATATTTTATGCTGATTCTTCAGACTCACCGAAATTCAATAAGATGCTTAGATAGCTTCATATTTTTCAAGTTTTTTATCAATTTGGACACGGCAACGCTGCGTATGCGTAATATACGAAATTGTTTCTTGGTGATTTATTGAAAATTCCGCTTGTTAAAATCGATAAAGTGACATAAATTATGCGAAATAACTTGGACCATAAACACACAGTCTGCTCCTCTCCGACCTACGCAGACACCATACGTACGTACCCCTTGTTCTGGATTGTTTCGCATTTTATTTGATTTTTCTCCATGATGCCAGTTACTTATGCGTATGGGTTGGTATATAACTGGACCACACACATTTTTTGCTTTTGTCAGCCTTGTATATGAAGGTTTTTATGAATACATTTTTGGCGAGGGTAGTCTGAAATGTTAGCTGGAGTAAAGCTAAAGTTGCCCAATGCTCTGGACTTTAACAATTTGTTCTGTATTGAGTTAAATTTTTCGAAAAGAATATAATTCTAAGTTCATTGCTTTATGAAGACAAATTTCGGAAAATTATGATGCAGGAGCTACAGAGCGACTAATATCATACCACGTTGGAAGCGGCATTCTGAGATAATTTGTACCATCAAATAGCTCACACCAAAAGAATGCACTGAAATTTTTCAAAGACGATCAAAATATAGGGGTTGAGCAAGCCAGAGGTGAGGAGAAGCCGCTAACATCGAGTTTTCGTCGTTCTCAGAAGTTGGGCATTGCGCAGTCCACTCTTCATTCACTACTTGTGACGATTTGAAGATGTTTCCAAACAAAATCCAAATGGCAAACAAACTAAACCCAGCTGTCTACACGCGCCGTATCAATTATAGCAAATGGATGGTCAATTTAAGCACATTTCACGCTAAATGGTAGAGTAAATAATCAAAATTGTCGGTGCTATGCCACAGAAAGTCCTTAATTAACTGAAGAACAGCCTCTGTACGATCATAAATTGACTGTTTTGCCAAAATTTTGGGTACACAAAACGTTTTTTATGCAAAATAAAATGCGACAACTTATTCCCGAACGAAACTATCATACTGAAAATTTGATGATTTAGACTGGCCACCGAGATCACCCAATTTAGCGCTATTACAATTTTGTGGGAATATTAGAATTACAAGCTAAACGCTGAGAATCGTAGGACTCAATTTAAGATCAAAATATGATTCGAAATTACAGCCATATCGAACGATACGTTGGCCTAAACAATGCAAAACGTCGAAAAAAGTAGCTCGCGATTTTATTTTCAAAATGTAGCCGAAACGTAACTTCTTGAATCGGCATGCTATTCTGAAGCAATTCGTTTCAGTTTATATTTTCAAGATATGCGCAATCCTCAATCTATGCTGCTCTAATCGCAACACTCGTTCAATTACCCACCAGCCTGCCCTCTTATACATGCATGAAGAACTGACTCCCTACATCCTACTCCGGTGATTTTTGTCTGCGCGTGTAAGAAATTTTTGCCAGTTTTGCTTTTTATGTGTTACATTTTGTGTGTGTGTGTGTGTCTGTGTGTTTGTATCTGTGTGAAGATTTTTTTCTCTGTATCTGAGTATGTGTGCAAATTTAATAAATGCGCGCGTTTAGCATTTATATTTCATGCTTCAAATGTGGCAAGGCTGTGGCCATAATACTTGGCATTCCTTGCTCTGTGTGTACCCTTCGAACAAAATGTTACCAAAGATTTGAAGCAAAAAATTACTTAAGCGCAGGTTATATAGTTCACGGATATCACGACTATAAAAGTATTTTATACACAAATGAATTTTGTTCAATTTAAGAAGCACTTTAAGATATAACTATAGCATTGATTTCGTTAAGTAACTAAGCATTAGTTTTCTAAAAATAAATGATTACAACTTTTTACAACGACTTTCTGTTTTTTCTTACTGCTAAAAAAATTTAAAGCTAATAATTTGCCAAATTGAATTCAAATGTAACCTGATATCAAACACACTTTAGCTGTGCCCGCTAGGTGTTTTGAAAAATAAAAAAAAATACTGCTGCTCCTTGCAGCCATTACTATTGATTGGCCATTAGCATAAAGCAGAGTGTAAATAATATCACGTATACGTCATAGGATTTTGCTCAAAGCGAATGATGATATAGAGCACTACGCACACATTAATTTATCAATGTGACGCAGTGTGACCAGTGTGACTCATGCAGCAGCAGTAAAGTGACGCAATTTATCGATAAAATGTATGTGCGTCTTTGGGCAAGGGAGCCTGGAGGGAAATCATTTGTAAGTCAGTTTAAGTTTCTTAAGTTTGAAAATATAAAAAGTGCTTGCACACAAAAAAAAATATAAAAGTTACTATAAAAATAAAGCGCAACAATTATGTATAAAATTTCTGAAGCTTGTTGTTAGGGCATCGATAGAGAAGATAAGAAGTCCCTACATATTTGAATTCTCTGATACATAAAATTAATACTCAAGGATTGTGGGTCGAAAGAGCTCTGCTTTAGCTAATAATAATATCCAAAATCACCGACCATAGCAACTCGACAAAATGTCGGCCAAACTAAATATTTTGCTTTACAATATATGTGAGCTCATAATAAGATCCAAATTCAGTCAAATCCGAATAAAAGCAGCTAAAGTTTCTTTAATATTTACAATCACTTTATCTCACATGTTTTGGCCTTTTTTGCCGTTTCCGTTGGCGTAGTAAATGAGAATCTGCTTGAACGCTTCAGCCGGAAGCTGCAAATAACCAAGGCGGTTTGCTTATATGGTTTTCAAATAGCCACGGAGAATGTACACTCTGAGATGTATAGTGTGTTCATCGATACCTATATACGTGATACACAACAGCGTGATTATTTGTCTTATGCCATTGAAACTATGCAAGGGCACTTGCGTGGATTTCCTCAAAATCGGCCAATTTTTGTGAACGCATTATAGTCCTTGCTGCTGTTGAGTGTATTTCCTTTAGTGGCAGTTTTGCTTCAAGCTTTTGTCTAAAGAAACATGGTCTTATGTACGGACTTACATTCTCTAATGAGTTAATTTCACGTGACGAGGGCTTGCACAGTAATTTCGTTGCAGCACTTGGTGCAGTGTCCGAACCGCAAGCGTATTATTAAAATCAAAGCAGACTTCTCTTCAATTTATGCAGATTTCGCATATTTTTCCATAATTCCCCATTTATTTTTGATAAATAATTCACTGACAGCAACTAAAAAATTTCCAATTTTGCAAAAATTCACAATATTTTTTTAAATTGTTTAATTTAAAATTAAAGAAAGCAAGAATTGTGTTTGTTCCAGAAGTTTTCGTCATAAAATTTGTTCTTTCGCTGTTCGGTCTAGAAACAACTTTTGTACATTAAGAACTTAAGGAACTCCTATCGCAATTTTTAGTAAGAAACGATATTATATTTCGCACAATTTTGAAGAAGAAATTCATACAGGAAATGTTAAGCATTTTAACTATTTTGCGCAACACAATCTAATGCATGAATCATCAAGATCTACATCTAAAACAGCATTATTTAAAGATGAGCAATATATTTGTTGAAAACAAAAAAAATCAAATGATGTTTTTATGACAATCTTCACTTATTATGATATTCCTGTAAATAAAAGCACAATTGTGTATTACCTTCAACTTTTAAAGCTACGATTCTTTTTGTTGTATTTGTACAAATGGAAATATTTCGCGAAAATGTTAAAAATTTTTTTAATCAATATTAAAGCTCATCAATCAATTAGCTGTGTAATTACAATTAAGCCAAAGCACGTTTGTTTAAATTTATATGTATTATTTTGCTTATTTTTAATATTGATATAAGACTTAAAAGAAATTTGTGCTGGAACCAAACTGCTGCGCTGATGCTGGAAAATGTAGCTGTCCAAAACTTGGTCATCAGCAGAGGTTTTCGAAAAGGATGAATGCTATCTTCACTTTTACTTAATATCTATTCAGAAGTAATATTCAAAGAGTCCATAAACGATCTCGACAAAGGCAGCAAGGTATACGGAATATTTATAAACAACATCAGGTACGCAGGCGACACAACACCCATAGCTGATAGCATAGATGATCTTTAATTTCTTCTTGAAAAAATTTATCAGAAGAGTGGAGATTGTCCATATACATCAAAAAACTTAATTCAGGATCATCAGTAAAAAACGATTACCCTGCATCGATGCTACCATCAAATTGGAACTGAAGCTATTGAACGAGTATCTAAGTTTAAATATCTTGGTTGCTGGCTAAATGAAGAGTGGACATCAGATTAAGAAATTAAATGCCGGATAGAGATAGCTAGAAGACTTTAAAAATCTTAACAATGAATAGAATTGGAGCTTTTGAAATGTGGTGCCACAGGCATATTTTGACGGTTACTTGGACTGACAAAATGTCAAAAGACGAATTTCTGAGAAGATTGAGTAAGAGAACTCCTAAAATCCGCTAAAATGAGAAAAACTATGTATTTTGATCACATCATTCGAGGCCCAAAATATGAATTAGTGGAATTGCTTGTGAAAGGCAGATTCAAAGGCAAACGTGGCATGGGAAGAAAACAAATGTCTCTTGTCTGAGGAATATCCGACACTGGACACGATTGGAAACATACTGCTAGAGACAGAGAAAACTTTAAAAACATTATTTATAATATTTTGTCATTTTATGCGCTTGCACAACTTTCAATTTGTGAATAAACTATTAAAGAAGAAGAACTATTCCTCTGTGACTAAAATAAAAAAAAAATTAAAAAGAGAAATACAATATACTAAAAAAATAAAATGAGCGAATGCAATTTTTAAAAAAATCTGCTTCACACATCTCAAAGTGCACAAAAAACTACACAATCCTTCATGCTTCAAAAGACTACAGAGCTAGAACAATTGTCAATGAGCATGAAAAGTACTTACGACCGTTTTGAATTGCTATCACAAACAGATGATAGATAAGGGTAAACTTCACACTGACAGAGGGCCAAAACCCAAAATAAACATACAAAATCAAATGCAAAAACACAAACCTAAGCCATCATCCTGCTATAATCAAAATATCAAAAACGAAAAACGTTGCGCAGCCATCGGCATGCTTACCCTAGTTCGAATTTAAACCCAGATTTTTAAATTATTAACGATTTTATACCCGATTCTGAGGTGTACTTGGTTAGCAGCTTACTGCTTTCCACTTAAGATTACTTCAATTTAATATTTTCTAACTTCTAGTCAGAAGTTTACTTAATATCGCTAAGTTTATGTGCAGTGCACTGTGAATATAAATTATACGCTTTTAGCATTATCTTTTATTTATTATTATTCCTTCCATTTAGTTTTCTTTTCTTTTTTATCCTAAGATTGGTTGCTTTTACATTGGCAGCTGCTGTCGCACTGGCGCCATTTTGTTTCGCCAATTTTACGCATAAATCAATGCTGACCCAATTAATTACATTTTTTCCTAAAAGAAACGAACCCTACGGTGTGTCCTCCAGAGCTCATCCTTCATATCTGCTTTAAGATACTTTCGTCAGCTTGTTATTTTAATTGGCTTGTCATTATTATTACTGGCCAGTTGCTGTGTTATCGGCTTGAACCAATCTGCTTTGTGCTTTGTTGGCGTGTTGCTTCGCCGTGGAGGCGCACGCCCCCTTTTTTTTATTTGTTTTTACTTATTTTTCCTGCTTATCTATAGAGCCACCCAAGTCTTGCCACTAAAATGCGTCATGCAACAAAGACAGACGTTTGAGGGAAGGCAAAGTAGATTGAGGAAGAGAGCTATTGTGATTGGGGAAATCTCATGATATTATTACACCGCGAGTACTATAATTTATTGATAAGTTTGTTGGCTTGATTATTTTTCTAAAAATCTTTTTTCCACAAACAAAACTTAGCAAAACAACGCTATTCGTCAACTAAATAGTTGGCAAAGATTGCCAATCAACTTAAACTAGCTGTCTGCAAATTATCGCCGTGGTTTAAACTTTCAACAGACATTGCAACGAGCACCACCTGCACTTGGCAGCTTGTCAAGCAATGTCGTTGTCAACCTTGTTTTGCCTGCATCCCTGCCACATACCACATATATCCTTGGGCATACAACATAAACTGCTCGCACAGCACAGAGTTTGACAGCTGCTGACGGATGCATGTGTTCGGCATGTGTATAGCGCAATTGGTAGGGGGGCGGGTGTTGATTGAGTTACTTTTAGGTCCATCATCTTCATTATCAAGAACAACAATATCAACGCCTAACGCCATCATCAACGTTATTATCATCATTGTCAGCACTATCAGCATACCCAGCCGCATCCTCAGCAAACTGCAGTTGTTTGCGCAAATAGTTGCATAATTCTGAATGACGCTGAACGCCACTCGACTGGGAGCACTACAGCGTCGCAGCTCTGTGCTGGGTGCGGGTGTTGATTTTAATGTAGCTAAAAAGCCACTCAACGTTTGTTGCCAGTACTTCAAGTTGCGCAACTTGCGCGCTGCAAAAAAGTTTGCACAGCCAAATGAATGTGGCGCTAACTACATCAAACTCTTGACGGTTCCACGCCTTTTAACGCACAGCCACGGTCAACAGCCAACCCCCAACCCCAACCCCTAACAACCAACTAGCAGCGCTGCCAAAGGACCAAATGTTTATTAATGCATAAATAAACATGTTGAAAAGAAATTAAACACTGTAGCCTGCCATTAATGACGTCAGTCTTTATCCTGAAGTGTATCCTAATTGAAAGCGCGTCAGGTGCAAAGTATGTGGCAGTTGACAGAGCGGGCAGAAGAGACTGCAAGTGAGAGTGAAAGAAAAGAAAGCTTAATGTGTCTTCAGTTTAAGTTCGAAATTTCTGCTTGACTGAGTGTGAATAACAAAGACGCAGAGTGTGACAGCACGAGTGCGACAGTGAGAGAGTTCTGGGCTTAAAACACTAGGCGAGTCAGTAAGCTGTTGCCAAGAAAGCGAAATTTTAAGCCCCCTAGATGAATTGGCTTTGAAGCAACGTGGCTTAAAAACAAGTCACTTTCTAATCGAAAAAAAATATGTGTGTGCGTGATTAACAGTTTCTAAACAAAAAAAACCCGTCGCTGCTTGATGTTAAATCTTTAGACATTTTTAGACGAGAGTGACTCACAATATTGGCTTGTTTTTTTTTATATATTGTTTAACTCTACACATTTAACTTAATACTTTGTTCGCCCTATATAGGTATGTTAGCCTCGACAAGAAACAAAATAATATTACGTATACGCCATGCGTTTCGTTCAGCTTTCGACAAACATAAAATCTGAGTAAAATAGTTGCTACATTTAAGATGTTTTTAAAATAAGTCTTCCGTATTGCAAGCAATATTACGTATAAGCACAATTTGCAAATTTTGTTGTGAAATAGTCGAAAATTTTTTACAATTTTTAATTAAATAGTAAACTGGCGTTTGTTTGATTGCCTTAGCTGAAGGGTTAGCCCCGTGCTGCACATTTCAAGAGGCTGCCTGACGTAAAATCAAAATATATTTGTGTATGAAAACTATTTACAACACAGGCGTATCTTTTATTTATTTATTTTTTTTTAATAAATTCTGATCATAAAAGAACTAACAATAAGTTTGAAAATCTGACGTCCCTAAAAGTGCATTCGCTGGGTTGGTAAGTCAATTCGGCGAAGACTAAATCGACTGCTAACGCATATTTTTTCGGATATTTTTTACACAATATTGATGCTCTTTTAACGAAATATATTTTTGGCTTATGTAATTTTCAATAATAACTTGGCTCCTCTATAAGTGCCTTTCATTTGCATTGTAATCATTATTATGTATACGCCATGTTTTTCGTACTGCCTTCGGCGTTTGTACAGATTCTACTCAAAATACGTTGCTCTTAGCTGCAAAGTGTACAAAATAATGTGTCTGCTTCACAAAAAAAGAGTTTCTAACACGAGAAAGTTGTCTGAATTGTCTAAACTTGTTTGGGGTTTCATAATACAAACTCGTATTGTAGTATTAGACAAGAGTCTACCATTTGACTTAAAAGCAACACTGCGTATACGTATTATATTTTCACTCTTTTTATTTTAGAAATTATGTAAATGCGCACCGATTATATCAAATCAAAATGCTGTTTTCAATTTTAAGAGTCTTCATTTGACTTGTATACAACATTGCGTATACATAATTTTGTGTCGTAAAGCTTTTGGCCTTCATTTGTATTGTAAGAGAAATTTAGTGAAATTCTGTCTTAATTTAATGCTTCAAAATGAATTTAAACAAAAAAAATTTTCAGTCATAAATAGAACAAAATTTTCAAGCGTTTTTTAGTTTTATATATGAAAGGCTCCTTACGCAGCTGCAGCTAATTCTAAAAACAGGACAAACAATTATTTACAAAATTTAATAAACTTTCTTAGTCTAAGCCGCAGATTGCGTATATGTCTCAAAAGTTGTTTGACTTGAAAGCTTTAATTGTTTGCTAAACAAATCGCTTACAAACAATTTGCATAAATTTGAAAAGATATTTCCAATACACATAATTGAAATATTTTATATTTCTATATATATATCCTTCCATATTTGACATAATAAACACACTCAATTTGTGTAGAGCAGAAGCCAAGAAATTGAAGTCTTAGTCTCAGGACTAAGGCAGATATCTCACAATACTAAATGAATGCGCAAACTAATGCATAAAATACAAGCACACGTATACACAGATACACTCAGGCACACACACATACACGTCGGCCATTTTGCGTGCTCCACACTGGCGCCACCTTTCCGGACATAACGACGACTGAGATAAACGGGGAGTGTAACGTGTGTAGGGAAAGAGCAGTACGCAGGACGCAGGACGCAGGACGTCAAAGTCGACCAGTTTTGGCTGCCATGTCTGAGTGGCTTCATTCGCTTGATGATTGCTCAAGAGAGCGGCGCAAGCAAATAAACATATACACACACACACACCCACACACACACACGCGCACTGAGATAGTGTGTGAGGGGTGTAGCTGCGTGTATCTGTGTGTGGCATCGCATATCTGCGCGTTTCCTCATTATTTTTGTGCAATCGCTGTGGGCGCTTTTGACTGCTTCAGCTGCTTACCTTGCCACTGGCCCCATGCAACCTACGCCCGCTCCACCATGACTATGCAGCGCCCCTTATTGTTTGTTTTGTTTTATATTCTGCAGCTCAGAATATCATGATCCGGTAGACTTTTTTTTGTATGCCATTGGCGTAGGTTTGCTGCAAACAAAGTGTTAAGATTTTACAATTTTATGCCACAGCGTAGTTTCACATTTGCGATACACTACAACTGGAGTAACTAAGTGTGTATAAGCTTGATAAACCAAAAAAATGTATGCACACTTTTAAGTGGGTCTCTGGTAAACAATTTCAAAAATGTCTTTTTTAAGCTGTAAAGTTGAGCTAAGCAGGTATTAGCAGATGATTCTATATTTTGGTAGATAGTTTTTCAAATTTAATCATTCACTTATATACACTTATTTTTCGTACATATAAAATGTGTATATCTCGAATCAAAAAATAACGTAAATGCATATTTAGAATGAAAACTTACGTCGAATTGAATTAATGGCCAAATTGTACAATGAAAGCATGTAGTTCTTTCGAGTTTAATAAAGACTGCCGGTCTTCCACATTTGTAACTACAGACATTCAAGTAAAACGCGATCAGTATGAAAGCGATAAATAAAGCTCTCGTTCAGTTACTAACAGAATTGCATTTATATCGTGTATTTCACCAGGTCAGGTAATCATTTATGGAGTGTATTTTACTTTGGTCATCGCTCCAAAGGTGGAGCATGAAGTATCCCTATTACTAGTTATTTGAAGTGAATAGGGACCTGCAGTACATAGCTCAATTCAAAAGATTTTATTGGGTGAAAAGCGTCGATTTGCTAGTTAAGCACTGCTAGACAAATACACCATTAGCGAATGTGTTTTGCAAGTATTTCTATGCTCAAGATGGGTCTCGATGAGCTTCAGCAGAGTGGCAACTACTTCCTTTTGATCTTACTTGCACTGCTCGTTCGGCGCTAAACGTTTCTTCTTGGCAGCAATGATGTCAGACTTACCAGTTATCTTTTCCATCTTGGCCTTAAGGCAACGGAAGTAAGCATAGTACAAATACCTTGGCACCTCATCTAAGCGTGAAGAAGTACCAATATCGTGACCTAGCAAAAGATCACGGCCGAGTGTCTACAAGAAGATGAGGCATTTGACTTTTGCTGTCTAAAGTTGGTTTTTTCTTAACGAATGTCTGGGTTGTATAGTTGACCTTTGCTACGCTACGGGCCTCCGATCTTTTGCATCTTTCTGATGGGTACCTTCTCCTTCTTTAAAAGGCGGCTCTGCTTGCCCCATATTTTTCGGATATGATTCGATAGAATGTTTCTTGTCATTTTTGGCCGATTTTGCGGTTTTTTATATTTCCATGGGTGCTATGCGGACAATATGGGTACAAGAAAACTTACCTTATCATCCCATTGAATACCTACTCTTGAAGACCTTCTTCACCTTATGAAATTGGGCGCGTTTTTAACTATTCCTGAACCTATCCTACTTGTTGTGTTGAAACTTTCTATTTCCAACTTTTACATTATAAATCCAAGTTCCAAGTCAGTTCCATATGTAAGACGATGTATATCTACACAATCATCAAAATTATTTTACATTTTTATATATTTTCCTCGTTATTATTGAATATAACGTCATATTAGTGTTGTTGATAGAAAAACTTAGTTAGACACCTTAATTTAATAATATAATAAAAACTTACAGACTTAAAAAAAATCCTAAAAAAAAAGTCGATAGAGACAAAGTGCTGGAATCAAAATGCTGAAATAATACTTCAGTTTCGGTTTGCTCTGATATGGAAATCATCGAAAGTAAATATATCAATAAATTGACAGTTTGGCTGATGTAGCAGAGCTTTACCAAAAAAACAATCTTTTCTTCTGACCAAACTCATTTAATTTGTCGCATCTGGACAAAAAAAAAACCTACTTCCTATGCATACCACGTCATGAAACAATCTGGTATAGATAATGATTATCTGGTGACAATCTCAACGCATTTTTATTTTTAATAAGAAAGCAGTGGAACTCGAAGCGTATTGGCCTCTAAGCTCGAAAGTCGGTGGTTTGATTTCACACAGCAGCACTGGTGCATTTATCTAGCACTAGCGTAGGCTAGCAAATAAATAGACCTTATTTTCCAAGCAAACTCTCTATTACTATTTGTGGCTCTGTTCTCTTTGAACAGCAATTAATACAGATATGCCCATGCTTCGCCTTTGAAGCGATGAGTGCATAGTCAAGGGAAATATTTTTATTTGTTTTCTAATTTTTATTGACTTAGACAAGTGTCAGAACTTATCAAAATACAAGCTAAATCACAAATTTCGTATCAAAATTCGCGGCATTCCCTATCATAAACAAGGCATTTATTTAATATAATAAAGCTGCAATCCTTTGAGCCGAGACTAATACAATATATAACACAAACATGTTGAATTAGTATCAAAAGCAAGCTAAGCGCTCTTAACAAAAATTTAATTATATAAGCAGCTTGCAGTGTATAGCAAAAGTCGTTCATATCCACCATTAGCTGCGGCCTCACATTTCCTAAAAGAAAGCTTCGAGAATTGTTGAAGCTGTTGCTTTTGATATGTAACAAAAGGCGCTTGGCAGCCATTTCATGCACAACGCTTAGAAAATATGCAACAAAAATTTAAACAAAAAAAAATATTGTATTATATTACAGCCGTTCTGCATGGCAACCCCCTCATCACAGCAGCTGCACATTGTTGCTGCTGCTAAGTACTTAAAATGTGTGAAATTCAAATGAAATCTTTGCTAAGTCCCCGAAAAAAAAGAAAAAAACGTAGAATTTGTATAAAAAGAATAAAACCCACAACAGCATTTGCATAAAATTAATGGCAGGCAGCATTTAAATGAATTTTAAACGCTCATTAAGTCATCATTATAAGAAGTTATTCATGCCAGCGACATGCACTCAGCATACCATATATATAGAGAGAGAGCCTTTGCCGCTTATTAACATTATCCTGCATATGGAAGGAAAATCAACCATATTTTTATAACAAAAAAAAAAAAAGTTAAGCTTTAAGCTTCAACAAACTTGAGCCGTAGATTTGCCGCCAGCTTGGTATGGCTTTAATATTAAGAAGGCCCAATACTTTTAGCCGATTTCATGAGCCGATTTGGGCCAAATATGGAAATGTTTAAATGATGACATTTGGAATTTTTTTGTAATTAGTTGTTTGAAAACGCGTCAATCATAACATCAAGTATTTTGTGTTATTATTAAGAAATTATTTTTAAAACATTTTCATTTTTTAAGTCTTTGATAGAAAATATATGGATTTTTGTTAAATGTGAAAAGTCTATAGCTTTATTAAAGAGATTTCGGGGAGAATTCCCTTTTTACATGTTGATTTCGAAAAAGATTATTAAATAAAAATATAGATAGATAGATAGATGTGAGGGTGGCAGAGGCGACAAGTGCATCGCCTCTGGCACTCATGCTAAATAGCCCATTGTGCCATACCGGAAAGAGAAAGAGTTAGATAGTGGTTGGGGAAAAGAGAAATGTAGAGAGACCCACTACATGAACCCTCTTGTCTCTTGAAGAAAGTTGAAAAGTGACTGTAGTGTTAATTTTTGTGCTCCAGCTCGCTGCTTAGGGTGCAAAGCCTTGTTCTTGAGAAAGCTGGACTATAGCATAGGAAATGCTCAGTTTTTAATCGCAAGTTAACCATATGTTGGGCACATGGGTTGTGTTTCGTAATGAGCCTCACCAGAGCTTTCAGATGCCTTCTTTCGAGATGAAAAATGAAATCTGCAGCTTTGTGTGAGGGTTCTTTCACGAAGTATTTTGTAACACAGCAACCTACTATAAGCTGCCAGTGGTCCTTACAACTCTTGGTCATTAGTTCCACTATGCGCTTCATGGTGACCGCCTTACTGATAGATATGAATGGCTTAGGAGCACCGACTGTGGTGGCTGATCCTTGATTTGCCAATTCATCTGCTATCTCGTTTCTCTGTATACCTGAAAAATATACTTCATCTTATTTTTAAAACTGCTAAACTATGGATTTAATTGAAAATACTTTGTAAACAAATGTTTGTCAATGGTTAAATATTATTATTAAAGGTTAAGTAATATTGACAGGCAAAATAGAATTAAGCACGTAAATCGTATTCAAAACTATTTTAAAACGAATGTGGCTCTGTGTTCTACCATAGATACTTGGAACATGTAATAACAACAAAGTGATTGTGAACTTTAAAATTTCATTCGCTCTTTGATCTAGTACTATATTCTTATATTTTTTTGTGGAAATTTTTCGAATAGCTTACATTGATGTGATGTTTGAAAAACAACCATTTGATAATAAAATGGTCTTTCAAGTAAAATATATTCTCTCTAAAAAGGCACAAGAATCATCATCAGCAAAGTAATGAAAAATCATTATATTTAAAATATTTTCAAAGTTTGTTAAGTTTTTATGTTATTTAACAATTTTTAGTCAACTGCACATTCACCTAAGTATGTGGCTGAATTAAATAAATTTTATAGTTTTAAATATTTAATTGAATTTGAAGACATAGAAAATTGCTTTTAAACATTCCAACTGTACCAAAAATAATAATAACCATTTTATAGAGACCAAATGCAAATCGATCCAAAATTAAGGAAAAACGGATGGAAACTCTTGTGGGTCGTATAGTAAATGAAACTCTTGACTTCAATTCAATTTCATGCTGTGTTGCATACGCACAAAGCGCATAAATAATGCCAACTCTTGAAGAAATAAAAGAACTAAAAAAAAACAAAACAAAACTCTGGCACTCAATTACAGAAAAAAACAAAATATAAATGCTAATGATGCCACCAGCACTTTCGCATACCCACTTCCGACGACTCTGACCAGCATTTGTGCCATTTGCGAATACTTATAAACAGCTTGCCAACTTGGCAAGTGGAATTAAGTTAACACACACACATATGCATGTGTGTGTAAATATATATATATATATATATATGCATATATATAGAAGCACTTACAGCGCTTAATTTGTTTGCTTAATGACATAATACAAGATTTTTGTATGCCAGAAAAAGGCGTTGGTTATTTAGTTTCAAGAGTGTTTTCACAGCAATGCCAACCAAATAAATATTAAGCTTACACTGAGCTTAATTGGTTGTGGCATATGACAGTCGTTTACTCTCTCAATTATAGAAGATTTTTTAAACGCTGCAAATTGTTATCAAAAAAAAAAAAAGATTTGAAAAATAAGTAGAACATTTTAAAAGCCAACAGCTAGCCAAACGGCTTATGTTGACAAAACATAGCCACCAAAGGCTGCAAATAAAACTATATAAAGCATGCAGGTAGCGAAGTCCCTTTGTATTACGGAATATAGTCAGCAAGCAGCGACACTTAAGCTATTTAACGCGTGTGAATGCTTAAGGTCCCAGTGAATGGGTCTGCACTGCGTATACGTAATTTACACACAAACTGTCAAGGCTTTTGTTCCGTCACTGGGCAATTTATCAAAATGGCTACAATTTATTTATTATAAGCAGCTTTTGTTGTAGTTGGTGCTTTTATCCCGCTACTTTCTGTTTTTTTTTTTTTTATTATTATAGCTCAAAACACTTGCGTAATTATAAAATTAATGAATAATTTCTTGTATACTACGGATATGACCGCAGAGTGCCCATGTACTTATGATTAATGAACGAACATATGATGTTAGCTTGTGTAATGCAAGCTGGCAAAATGGAACAATCTCCTATGCTCGTGTGATACAGAGTACATATATTATATGTAGCGTTCATGAAAAAGTAATGTTTCGTTGAAAAATTAATTTTGTCAAACTTTTTTTTTTTTAGCCATTTTCATTGACAATCTTTAAAGTTAGAGAGAAGTAGAGCTTGTGTATTGTGCGCTCGCTAACTTAACGTTTTATATATCTTGAATGATTATATAACAAAAAAAAATTAATTTTCTCCCCTTAACTATGTTGTCACCGCTCTATAAATTCGAGACATCTGCATTAATACGTGTACGAACAGCGGTGTCTTTAATTAATAAAGATTTTCGTAGGCCAATAGCGTCATTTTGCTAGTCTATGCTAGTGCTAGGCGCAAATGCAGCTGTGGGATGGAGATATCTTCATATATGGCTCTTCGAAGAGATTGCAGACCATAGCTGAGTACGAACAGCGCTGTCTTAAATTAGCAAAGATTTGCTTAGCGAAATAGCGTTTTTTTGCTAGCCTATGCTAGCGCTCGACGCAAATGCAGCAGTGCTGCTAGGTGGAATGAAGTCACCGATCTTCGGGTTTAGAGGCGCGTACGCTACCACTACGTTGCTAAGGCTCAGAGGGATCTCCTTAGGTCGGTCTTTTGAACGTCTTACTTGTGGAATGAAGTATGAAAATTGTTTCAATAAGTCATGGGAGAACTGTTTCAATTGTTTTTTTTATGTATTATACTAGGCTCGTTCCCCTTGCTAGCTTTCCGCACGAAACACAACACCTGCTCCATAATGATCTCCAGCGACCCTTTTTCATGTTCATGGATTATGAAAAAATTAATTTTTATTTCATTTTATCCAACATCTAAATAATTTTCTGAACATGAATCTATACAGTTTCGTTCATTTTTAAATAAACTGTCACTCCTTTCGTTTCGATTTTATGTGGATAAACAATTAGAGTTACTGTGGGACCAACCAACTTATTATTACTACAAGCTTATTTGTTGGCCTTAAATTAATAAAAAGTCTAATTTCAATTAATTAATAATATTGATTGTTCTAATTGAGGCGATTTAAATCTAAGTTCGAAAGGCCGATATGCGCTGGGCGGCGGTTCAGTTGGGAACTAGTATGCGTTGATCCGATTGAACGTATCGGAATTTTAATGAGAACTAATTCTGGCTTAAATTTCAATAAGTGCCGATAGTGGGTGCGCTTGCTTGCAGTTGAGGCGACAAGAGATTCGAAGCGACAAAGAGATTAATATAAGCAAGCAAGAGTGAGTTGCGATAAGTGATAACAAGTTCTCTTGGCATATCTTATGCTCATATCATCGCTTTGAAGCGATATGCAATTTTGCTTTGATATAGGCGGCAACGCTGCTTATTGAGCTGGGTTTCAGTTCGTAACAGCACAGTTACATCTTTCCTATTTGTATTATAATGTTAGATACTTCAGGAAAAAAAATTTTTAAGAAAGTTTATGGATTTATATTATAATTTGAGTTGTTCATTGTTTGAAATCAAATTTATTTAAAAAATGTACAAGTTGTGTACCAAATAATAAAAATAAAAATAAAAATGGTTAAATTTCAAAAAGTTGCGCCAGTGTATTGCCATAAAACCTTGAAAAATGTGCGTCATTATCGAAATAAAAAAGGCATACTGTGTGCTGTGGCCGATAAATAAAGCCACATGATTGATGTTGTGTTCAAAAACTAGTTTGAGAAGGATCAGATTGAATAAAAATACATCACGTATAGAAATTGGTTGTTTTTTTTTCATGTTATGCAATGTCTACATTCCGACATAAGAAATGACGCGCCATGTATTTTGTTAGAGCTTGGTTTCAACACAATAAATGCAGTTTTATAAAAATAAATATATTTTTTTAATTAAACTTATTCTAAAAAAGTTATAAAGATTTATTGAATCTAGATAGTTTATGCTCCTTAAATTTAATGCAATTTATTTCAAAAATGCATAACCCAATTAATATTCAAAATACAAATTGAGCTAAAAATTTCATCTTTTATTAATTATAACACCAGCGATGTGCCCAAAAACTTTATTAAGCAGCAAAAGTTAACTAAAATAAATTGCTCTCGCCAGCAATGTCCCTCAAGTCCTATATAATGACTTCATCAACATCATCAGCATTATCATCTCGGCTTCTTTCGCTCTTATTAATTATGTATTAGACGCTACTTGAATTTTTTCTCGTTTTTATTAAATATTTGATGCCATGTTGTATAGCTTTTAATATATATATATATATATATTTATTTCCCCTGTTGTGCTCTTGTCATTTGCAGGTTTCCTCTCCTGGGACGTATCCGATTGTCATGTCGACTTGGAAGAGGAGCTCAATACAATTACACAGCATGCACCCGAGGGCGAGGAAGCGCGTCACGGTAAGTTGCAATGTTGCCTAAAACACAGGAAATCAATTTGTCGTATTTCGAGCGCTACCATACAAAAAGCACAAAAGAACCCAAAAATAAAAAAAAAAGAATAAACTCAAATAAAAAAATGGCGTACAAAGTAAACGAAAATGTCGCCTGGCCAAACGAAAATGTCGGCAAGGGTCCAATTACAACAACTACAATGCGTGGGCCAACAAAAAAGCGACAACAAAGCGAGCCGCCGCAACAAAATTAATTGGCCCAAGGAACTTACCAATTGAAGGACTGACGAAAACGAGTAAATGACTAACTGACTAAGTGACTGACTGATTGCTCATTAGCACATCAAAAGCTAAATAGGAAAAATTTGAATTTGTTGCGTGATATTTGCGACAGTGAGATACACAAAAGTTGCTTAAGAATATTTGAAGACATTAGAATATATTTTAAGCATTTTTAATCTAAATATGATTTTGAGGCATCACATAAGAGAAACAGTGACGTAACACTATAGAAAATATTAATTGTAATATCGAGGAAAGACAGCCTTTTTTTTCAATTTTGAAAACGCTATTGCTGCATATTTAGCAACTCAACTGAAACTTAAAAATCCATGAAAAGCACAAAATAAATAATTAAGCATTTAACTTAACAATTGGATGAAATACAACTCGAATCTAATCGAGAAATTGTGTATCGAAGCGATGCCATATCTATGGTTTAATTCGGGTTTTTCTGCTTATAAAAAATGTACCAATGGTAACATGAGCTTCCACTACGACATCTTAAACTAAACTTATGCATTTTCTTCAATATTCTAGGATTCTTGTGATTAGAGATATTATACTCAGGGATTGACTATTTGAGAACATTAAAATTTTACTTCCACGACATAAAATTTTTTGGCATTTTTTTGACTTAACTATGCTTAAGTCCGCAATGCCCGCCTATAACTATAGTGTATAATTACGATGCAATTTTAAGTTCGAATTACCAGCGGAATGGCTGAATTTTTAAAATTATTATTTTTCCGTAAAAGACAAAGTTTATTTTCAAATTTAATATACATGAATTCATTTGACAAGCATTTGCCAATTTGTTAGGGACGTTTTTTTTTCGAAATATCAATATGTACACAATGTTCCCAAAAAGGATTTGTTTGCCTTCTTCGTATTTGGATACAACAAACAAAAAAGGCGCAATGCTAGCTTTGTTTAAAAATGCCTAAATAAATATGGAAGTTTGCAAACGAGGGCTGGCTATATGGGAAATGGAAGCAAATAGCTTTTTATTTTTGCAATAAACCATTCTTGGTTGGCTCAGTGGTTCAGTAGTCCCTTAGTAGTCCGCTATAATAATTAAAGGCACGAGGTCCAATTATATATATACCCACTTAATAATATCGATTCCAGGATATACGTTAATATTTTTAATTATAGTGTTTGGCAACAAATAAAACAATTAAAATTTGATTTCCAAAGGTAGCAAAGGTAGAAAAAATATATGTGCAAAGCTATACGCAGATGAGTTTATGAAGGTTTATTACAGTCATGATAGCAAGTTTGTTTACATTAAAAGAACTTAAAGTCGTATTCCCAAACATATGTCGAAAGTGCGGTAGTTGCTTCAATTAATTATGACCAAGTTTGGTATCTTTGAATAAAATATTTATTACAACAATTTGATTTATATTAAATAATTTTCTGATCCAATTTACCAAAGTGAAAAAGTGACAACTCAAGCAGAATTTTAATATTTTTTGCATTTGACATAATACGGCTGAAAATTCTTGAGTCTACCCTCGTAGATTTGTTGTCAGAGCTCTTTGCATGCGTAAACAGTAAGCGAATTAAATGTATATGATTGGAAATAGTGTGAAATATGTAAGCTTTGAAAATTGAAGCAGGCACGACATATGAGGGGTTTAGTTTCCAGATAATAGTTATAGATAAACTACTAAATCACTAACTAAAGGTCATAACTTTATTTAAAGTATTGGTAAAGCAGATCGACGGAATTCTTAAGTAAAAATATTATTATCAACATTTTGCCCTAGTAGTCTACTTAGTCACATGAATCAAGCAGTTTTGCGCCAAGTGCTGCATGTTTCAGCTGTAATTAGCGGATATATTAATCTGCTTTACCCACAAAATATCGTAAGACTTCCTACTAATCAACAAAGCTTAAAATTCTTCAAGGATCTTCCGAATGAATGCTTATCCCTTTTGTTACTTTTAGCAGAACTTAAGCCGCAACTTGATTGTCATCTTATGCTAATAATCAGCAAATTGATGTCACTGTGGCAGTTGCAGGGGCACGCACAAGTAAATTACAGATGTTGTTCTAACCAATTATGAGAATTGTCTTTAAGCAAGACTCACGAACAACTGCAACAACAATGATACCACCCTACCCAGCAATGCCTCCCAACAAGAACAACAACAGCAAGGAGCACAGCAACAACAATTGAGAGAAGAAATCCTTACGCTCGAAATGTACTGTTGGCTTTTGTAATAAATACAAGCGCTTAAGCTGCCATGAGTGCATCATGGCTGCAGTGAAAAAGCTGGCAACCCAATTGCAATGCCACCCACTGCAGCGCCCTTTCAGGCGCATATCCCTTTTTTCATTTCACAATGCAGCTGTGTGTGTGTGTGTGTTAGCCTGTTGTCTTTGCGGATTAGCTTGAAACGTTGTTGAAATGCATTCAAGTGCTTGCATTTTTCTGATGCTTCTCTGTTTGCTCCACAACCCCCGGTCACCATTTTGTTATTCCTGCGATTTTTTTTTCGTTTTTCTTCCTTTTTTTTGATTCAAGGAGCGCATTGAGTGCGCACAATGCACAAAGCTCGAACCTTCTTCTATAAGTTGTGACTTATAGCAGCTCGTGATTTTGATTGCCAGCTTAAACTTGAGCTATAGTTAGTTTGAAAAATATTGTATTGCAGTTGGGAGTAAAATCGTTCGAGCCATTATAACTTATGTAATTGTCGCTTAGAAATTTATTACAAAAAATTTGCGAGTGAAGCAACGTCAAAAAAGTGAACAATGAGTTGAAAATGAACTTCACGGAGTGAAAAACTGTATTGCTTACTACCTGACTGCGTTTTTAGGCTCTCCATCGACAAACGCCAAAGTATTGCTAAACAACTCTGCTTAGAAAATGCTAAGTAAAAGCCCCTTGAATGCTATTTACAGTGGACACCATTAATATAATTCACGGCTTGCTTCTTTTTCAAAAGTTTTTTTATCTCACCGCTTTCGTCACCATTATTCTATTTATTTTTAAGTCGGAATAGGAAAATCTTACACCATCGAAAGTATAAAAAGCCATTTCAAATATCGCAAATGCAATAAATTAACATTACATAATATGCCCAGCTGAACATTTGAGCACCATAAACAAGAAGACATCCCTCATAAGTTGTTATAACTTTTCGAAAAACGCTTAGCCGCTCAATAGTTAAACAGATGGTGAGTTTCATTGAAGCAAACTTTTAAGTATTCCCATTTAGGCGAGTGATTAAAAGTCTTGACAAGCACTTAGCACTGGCTTAAAAATTCTTGGAATATTATGGGACACATTGTCAACTCACCAAGCAGCATTTATCTAACGATAGTTTGGTTGGGGCAAGTTTTTAGCATAAAAACTCCCACAACAAAAGTTAACTTACAAGATATAAAATTTTTAAGTTATGCAATGAGAGTGTAACAGCAGCAACAATAACTGCAACAAGAATATCCTTAGCTGGGACACATTCAACTAGACTCCAGTTAACAAAGATTGTTGTAATTACTATAAATTTGCCACAGGATGCGGCAACACAAAGCATGTCACTCAGCCTCTTGCAACAGCTGCGTAGAGAGTGAAACTTGCATGGGGGTTCGTGCTGATACTATATAGTTTGTGCTAGTTTTCTAACCATTTGACACTTTTTTCAGTAATGCCCGATAAGGGAAAGCCTGTACACAATACACCCCGTAGTTTTGACATTGGGCACTACCATTTACTTTGTCAAGGTAGGACGTTTCCGAACCCTTAAATACCTCTTAAATTTCATAACGAAAAAATTACTGCGGAAGTTCGGTTTTACTGGCACTTCATGCAGCTCCGCTTGGGGTGTTCGAAAGAAAAATGCTGCAAAATCTTTGGTCCCTTTCGGATTGAGGACTATCGCAATCAAATGAAACATGAGCTGTGTGTGCTTAACAACGGCATAGATGTTGACCAGCGTATTATGGCACAACACCTGCGTTGGCTCGCCCGTGTCATTCGTATGGACGAAAACCTTGCAGTGAAGTGCGAAAGCCGACGAAGAAAGGCGAAGGGGCGACCAAGGTTCCGATGGAAAAACCAAGTGGAGGAGAACCTAACTTTTTTGAAGTGGAGTTGGCTGTAACACGATACGGGGTTGTGTTGGCCAACTAAAGTAAAGTGAGGTTTGTTTATGGATATCTTGATCCAGCAGCAGACGTTACTGACTTGTGCGTAGCTTACTTGTCGGGGCTCGCAAACCTTGCTAGCCCCCAGTCGCAACAATTTTTCCAACACAATTTTAAAAGCGTCAGTTAACAATGGACGAAATTTTCAGCAAAAATCGCAAAAGGAAAACAAGTAGTTGACATGGCTAACAAAGGTTCCGCGCACAAAAGTGTGACAGCTTGCAGCTGCCACCTGCCATATCTGTCACTTGAGGCGTAGTTCAACGTCGCCAAAGTTTCCCACTTTTATTGACTTGCCGACCAACGTTCCAAGCAGTAATGCCACCTTAGCTGAATGCTTGTTGTACGTCTTAGTACTACTTGCCTGGGTGCTTCTCGCCACTATACCGTCCTTTTGTCAAATTGGAGTCAAGCGGTTGCGGTGTCCAGCGGCATGGTTCAAAGTCTTTTGTTGTTTTGCTTGTTGTTGTTGCAAGCTGTTCTTACAACCAAATGTCAAAAAGCGTCCGAACTGCCGCGTTATCGTTTCAATTGCAATTTGCATTATGCCGACTTGACTTTGGCCTTCACAAAGCCTTCTCTCTTGAGTATATATATATATATATATATATGTGTCCTTAAGTGTTTGTATATGTGGCTGTGTTTGAATGCATTACATAAGAGCTGCGCATTATTATTGAGCTTTCGTTGCCTTTAACCTGGCACTTTAATATTTGTTTGAGTTGTACAAAAGTGCATCCATTTTTTTTTTCTTTTTTTTCTTGGTCTGTAAGTCTTAGTTCATGGCTCAGCTGTATAAAGACAAGGTCGACTGTGGTACACTCGGTTTGTTTACGAAGAAAGATTAATTTTTTTTTTTAATTGGAACAGTAGAACTTTTGGTATCAAAATTAAATTTTTTGGTATTTATATTTTTATATCTTCTTCTTCGATATTTATTTTTCAAGCATAATTTTTTTGACTTACTCTAACAAAAAGAAAAACGGTTAAATTGTTTGCGAGTTAAACTTAAAATAATATTTATATTAAAATTAGTATTTATTCAACTCTCAAATTAATTCTATTCCTCATTAAGAACTAAGAGCAAATAACAGACCTTCGGGCTTAAAATCAAGTATACTGCCGACCTTACTCTTTTTAAAATGGAATGAAATAAAAATTCAATACGATACAAAGATAAAAAGAAACAAAAATACAAAGATACAAATATACAAAGATACAAAAATAGAGATGCGAAGATGCAAAGATAAACGGATACAAAGATTCGGCGATACAAAGATATAAAGATACAGAGATGCGAAGTTACAAAGATAAATAGATACAAAGATACAGAGATACGAAGTTATAAAGACACGAAGATACAAAAAAAACAAAGATACAAAGAGTCACAGATACAAAGATCCCAAGATGCAAAGACTCTACGATTCAAAGATACAAAAATACAAAAATGCAAAGATGCAAAGACACGATTCAAGATATAAGGATAGCCAGATTCAAAGATAAAAAGATACAAAAATACAAAGATACAAAGATACAAAGATACAAAGATACAAAGATACAAAGATACAAAGATACAAAGATACAAAGATACAAAGATACAAAGATACAAAGATACAAAGATACAAAGATACAAAGATACAAAGATACAAAGATACAAAGATACAAAGATACAAAGATACAAAGATACAAAGATACAAAGATACAAAGATACAAAGATACAAAGATACAAAGATACAAAGATACAAAGATACAAAGATACAAAGATACAAAGATACAAAGATACAAAGATACAAAATACAAAGATACAGAGATACAAGATACAAAAATACAAAGATATTGAATGATTCAAGATACAAGGAAAGAAAGATTCCAAGATACAAAGATACACTTACGTGAATGGATGATAAGATATAAATATTATCTCGCATACAAATCTTTCATAAGTCTTGGGATTGTATTTTTGAGTGATTTTTTAAATTGTTGGATAAGCCGTCAAAATAGCTAGGTCCTATGTGGATAGAGTCTTGTTGGTTCGACGTGCTGATACCCATAAAACACTTCGTTTCAAAGCAATGGAGGAATACATAACCGAAAGTATGCATTTCAAATTGGTAACAGGTCCGGCTAATGGCTCTGAGTTGCATTAGTTAGCGCAATGAACCAAACTCATCATATATAAATTATATATATATATATATATATATATATATATATATATATATATATATATATATATATATATATATATATATATATATATATATATATAATTTATATATATATATATAAATATATATTCGTCATCGATATATAAATTATGTTGGAGATTAATTTTTTGATTAACATATTTGACCTCAACCGATTTTTAAAATTATACAAATTGCTTGAAAACATAAAAAAAGAAGAGTGCGAAATACGTGTTATGATAAGCAACGGAATCATTCATTTATTATTCAAAATATTATTAATTTCCTTGACTATTGTTACATCGCTCTAAAAGTTTAGCATGGATATATCTCTCATTATAGCAGTTGAAAGGGTAAAGTTTTTAGCAGAATACGCAAGGCGGTATCTTTTAATAAGTAGAGACGTACTAGGCTTCATTTTTGCTAGCGATGCCAGTGGCACGAACCAGTGCTGCAAGATGGACTTGAACTATCAACCATGAGTTTTAAGGGCTAGTACCTACCAAGGTCCGCCGAATATTTTATGATTATTTTGAGGCGCTGCGATAAAGAAAAACTGGAATAAACTTGCATGCCCTCGGATAAAAACAAGTTCTTCGAATATACCCGTATGCAAGTTGCACAGAATATTGCTGTAAACATAAACTGAGCCTGATCCTTTCCCAAGGTAACATTGCTTTTACTCTGAAAATTTGTTAAAAACAAAAATTTTTTTTCAAATTGTTTTTGGTTTCTAAGGTGACCCTCTATGATAAGAAGTTAGTACATCTGGGATAAGTCTTTAATTGTAAGTGATTTCACTATTTGCTTTTTTTTAGAACTTTGTGGGAAAGTAACGATAAAAATAATCTTTTTAAATCATGATAAAAACAAAGTTCTTTTTTATTATTATTTAATAAGGAAAAAATATAGATTTAATTACAATTTTACAACATAATCTATTAATTAAAATAGTTGTAAAGACTATTTCGGGCTTAAGTGGCAATTTATGTTTAGAGCCAATCACAGAATGTTTTTGACAACCTCCAGATGTGTCTCTGGGCTAAAGTTGTCATAAAACCATACCAGAATTTAAGACTAAGTTTCTTAAGCCTGAGCAATCGGTTGGCGGGGCACCTATACTAAGTGCAAAGTCAGCTCACAACTTCAATTTATTCTTTAATTTACATAAAATGAAGAATTAAAAGCGTAAATTCCTATGAGTTCAAAAATAAAATCTAGGTTGTTTTGACTCGAATGCCAAAACATTCAGATACAAAACAAATTTGGCATAGACAACATCTTTTTATAAATATATTTTAAAATTTTTTAAATTACATATTATGGAGTCCATTAAACGTTTGGTACAAGACTATTTGCTAACGCGGTGGAAGACTAACGAACCAATCAGGCATATGGATGCGCTGCCGACTTTTAGATATATTATCATTGCTGCTATATTTATTCTAGGACTGGGACTTTGGCTGTACTACAAAAAGACATGTTATAATGTGAAGGAGTTTAGTAACTCGCCTCAAAACGTTTCACCAACAAATGAGATGAAGAAAAAACCCAAAAAGCAGCGATAACCTTCCAATGAACACGGAGCATATGGAATCGGGGACGTTGGAAAACAATAAAAATGCAGTACCCATTGTCGTCAATGAAGGTTATTCAAATTAAAGCAGCTGCGTCCTATATGCAAATTTTGAGTTTGTGTTTTATTTTTTGAAGAATTAATGTTTTGCAGCCCATTGACCAACACTACCAGTATCATGTCTGGGCATACATATATATGCATCACAGTCTCATTTGAAAATAGTTTGAAGGCAGAAATAAGCAGATGCTTTGACTTTGTGTGAGTCTAACTTATTGAATTTAATGGTATATTTATATTCTTGTGGTAGAAAAACTTTTCTTTATAGTCTTTGGTTGCTAGGATGAACTTTTAAAAAAGAGAGCCATAAGATTTTTGAAAGAACTTTAATTGCATTTCTTGATAAAAAAAAGTAGTAACGATCGCTTTACATAAAACATCAATCGATCGATCAATCGATTTTGAAGAAATTTGGAATACATATGTAAAGTGTAAATTACAAAAAGTAGTTTGTTTAGCTTATTGGTCTAAGAAGTGTAGGAGATACCGCCGTTGATCTATTGCTGGAGATGGGCAACGCAAACATTTTAATTTAGATTTATTACTTGGTTCCTCTTGAATTATTTTTTCCTTTATTGATGCTAGATCAGTTAGTGGATAATATTTTTAAGTAATGATAATAAATGAGCAAGAGATTTGGTTGCAATGTTGCATGGTCTTCCCATATAAGAAGCGTTTTTCGAACATCTTTTCGTCAGCAGCATGAATATCTCTTTTGATAAAGTGGCGGACCTAAAATTTTCATTTCAGAATATCTAGAATAAACATTGTTAAGAGTCTCAAAGCTTCTTTTGGGCTTTATATAAATGTAGTAAACCTAAAATAAATATAAAAATATATCCAACAATAAATATACATTGTTCCCAATTTAAAACCTTCATTTATCCATATGCCTCAAGAAGTACTTACAGTCTATACTCAATGGTATGCTTGGGATTTAATGAAATCCTGCATTGAGTCCTTGTTACTGAGTGTGAATTTGTGTGTGTGTGTGTGTGTGTGGGTCTTGTGAGAGGGATTTTCAAGCGCGTCCTGCAAAAAACATGCTGACAACTGCCAATTTCATATCAGCAGCGTTTATCACTGCCATATGACACGAACAGCTGACGTTGGACATTTCCAACGAGCAGAGCCGCACGGCCTGGCAACAATCGCGCTTTTAATTACATAAGCATCAGCCAGATACACTCGAAAAAAAAACCGTAGGGGAAACTGGGCTAGTTGCCAACCGCAATACCTTTGACGTTTACAGCATATGTTATTGGTTCTGTTTAACATCCGCCTACACATGAAACTCATCAACATCATCATCCGCATCCACATCCACATCCACATTATCCGCAACAGCATTCTTATAATCAACGACAACAACGACAATAACAACAGCAACATTTATGTAACCAGAGTCAAGTCATGTCTACGCTATGTTAGCCTGGTTTACCTACATATCTCATTGCTGCTTCCTCGTGACTTCCTGTTGATTAATGATGTGTGCTGGCATTGATAAATGCGTCACATGTCAGTCCTTATCAGCGCCAAACTGACATTTAAGCGAAAAATTAAAAAAACCCAACAGAAAAAAACGCCCCCCTTCATCAGCTTAATACACATGAATTCATTTGAATGCCAATTATAATATCAAAAGATTTACTACCATTGAGAGTTTCGTGAAAAAAAATGTATTTGTATGACATTTCACGGCATTATTAAGTGAATAAATATATTAATTTAATTTACCAAAGGAATGTCATTTGTACGAATACGGCTGCTGCTATTGCGGCTGTCAGGCGTAAAAACTGCAATAAAATCCTATAGAGAAGTGACCCACAATATTGCCAGCTGTTACGAGCCCTATGCACGAGCAGCAAAAAAAAACGCTAATTAATGACCGCGGCCTCTCGACATATGTTTGAATGTAATTACACTTGAAATACACTCGAGGAGTCATCGTATTTAAAATTTTAAAGAGCAAAAAATGAATCACATTTTTTTAAGTTCTCAATTTATTATGCCATAGGTAGCATTTTTTGTCGAAGTTTTCTTCTCCTTTGATGAATGTGTTTCTGTTTAGAAGACTAGCAGGAAAAATTAAGTCAATATAAATTGGTCCTGCTCCAATTTATTTATTATTAATTTTTAGGTACAACAAAGTCCAGTTGATCTTATAAATAAACAATATTGAAATTAAAAAATATTAGATTAGGAGCGAGGAAAATATAATATTAAACTTAGGCTAGGAATTCGGACTTGCAATATAAACGATGAAAACAGGAAGTCTGTTAAAAGTTTAAATATTTCTTAACTGTTAAACCAACGAGTTTTTTCGTTAGTTCAATTACAAGAATTACAATACATATGCAATTAGGCCTTAAATTCAGCTATTTAAAAGACAGGCGTTAAAGTTGACTCAGAGATTTTGGTAGATCTAGACTCAACTGGACGCGATGAATGTGCAGTGAGAAGTGACTTTAGCTAAAATTAGAGTGGGCGCCTATATTGGCAGAGCATTAATTGGGAAACATTTCTTACTCAATAGATCCACGAAGTCAGAAGCGAAAAACTCAAAGACAGAAATATATTCCTAACATTTCGCACTCAATGACAAAGAAACACATAAGCATGCAAGATGGAATTGTGATAAGTGATAACACATTCTCTTGGCATGACTTATGCTCTTATTATAACTTCAAAGTGATATAATTAACATGGGCGGTGTCGCTACTGCTGAGTTTCATTATTGAACATTAACAAAAGAAACATCTTTGTTGATAAATCGAACTTTTAAAATTCGAAATTGTGACGCTCGATTTTGCGAATCAATATGGCTTAAGATATAAAAAGCGATGAACTGAATATGTCGTTCGTAAGAAAGGAAATCGTAAAGCTTACAATTGTTAGCGCAGAAAACGCGAAAATGATCGTGCAATGCGTAATCTATAAAATAATAATGCTAGAGTTAAAAAATTATGAAAACTCTGGACGAGACAACTAAAGAAAGTTTGTAAAAAACTGTACCAGAGTTAATGAGACGAAGTTAGACCGTAAACAAAAATAAAACGTTATGGCGTATTCTAGGATTATTTATGGCATATTTATAAGGCGAAGTCTAGAATAAGTAGAACGGCAATCGAATGTTAGAATCCCAACTTAAACCCCGCAGGGTATTGTTTCACATGTTGTTTGTCATGTGGAACTAGATCCTTTTTCGGGATGCTATGGATCAATTTTTGCTTAAACACATTTCCATTCAACCAAATTGTATAATTAAATTTCAAATTGCAAATGCATCTAGATTAAACATCGATTTATGGTTAAATTATAGATCAAACAGCGTATGTTTGACGTTAACCACGTTAACTGTGTTACCAACAAATAGATTAATAATAGATAATAAATCACAATTTTTTTGTATTTATATTGGAAGCAGGTATGGGTGCTCATATAAGCAGTAATGCGTTCTTACCCCTGCATTTCATACTGTTCTTTCTACCTTGATTTCATTTAATATTTTTATAGTTTCATCATTGACAAATGCAGTTTGCTTTTTATGATGTGCTCGCGTTGCTTTATAGACACTAAAGATAAGCTTTTTACAATTTCATTGCGGAAAAAACAAGTTTTGATTTGCTGCAATAAAGGACAGTCATTAGATTTTAGGCACTCTATCGATTGCCATAACACATTATTTTCGCTTGATACTTTATATTGATTGGTCTTTGTTGACTTTTTGTACAAACTTTAATGGCACATACTAAAATCGTAATGGTTTGTATATAAACGTAGATTGAATTGGTGATATTGCATCCTTGCATAAAACAAACTACTTTTTACGGGTACAATTTAATTCCGAATTATGTATTTAAAATAGGGATTCATTGCAGAAACATAAAATCATTCAAAGTATTGTCCATCTCTCTGGTCATTTGGAAACACCACCTATAAAAAATATGTCTTATCTGGCTGAAATCCAACATTGAGATTCATTTTCAGTTCCATTAAAGAACAGTATCAAAAACCGTCGAAAATGCGTATACATAGGTAAGTAATATAAGTGAGAATACGGCAAGGTTTAGCCTTTTGAGGCAATTTTTGACTCTTACAGTCAATTGGAGCAGATCTAGCCGTTATTGATCCCAATCCCCAACACAAACGCATTACTAGTCGTTGGTTATTGGCTCCGCCTAGCTTATAGTAGCCCATACCCGCCAAGCCTCATCGTCATCATTAAGCCTTGAAGATTTTCATTGATTTAGATGAAGACGAAAATAAGATTATGAAAATTGGCAAAGATTTTTTCTTCTTTGAGTTATTGGATTATATCAACTTTCTATATGCAGCCAATTTCTGATATAAAAATTCATTCACTTTGGAACGGATTCACCAAGCTCGGCAAGGATTTTTTTTATGTTTGAAGCAATCGTAGAACATACCTTTTTTAACTCCAGCAACGATCCGGATGTTGAAGTCACCAAATGCGGCAGAGATTCATCGAAAAATGTCACAAGGACTCGATTGACTTTAGTTGCATTTTTTACTCAATCAATCAGCTCACATCTGAACATTTTCAAATAGCAAAAGCAGAGATATCAAAGTTTTCCAAAACAAACTGAAATCTACTCAATTGCGGCAATTTTTTTTTAAGACAAATTAATCCTGTATGAAATTGTCTTCGTTTCAAAAGATTTGACTCTATATCAAAGCGGCTGTAATTAAGACACCGCTGTTCGGAATCGACTACAAACGGCAGGTGCCTATTTTTCTTGAACAGCTTTTAATAGAGATATCTCCATGCCCTGTGGTAACTTAACTAAAAGATGAGTGTACGATGAATGAAGTCACACATGAGCATTAGGATGAAAAAGAAGGCAGTAGCTTGACCCAATTTTGATAGTTAAAAACCGATTGTTTGGTTTTAGATTTAGAATTATTTTGCATTTTCCATGATTATAACAATTCCTTAAGTGGGTGGGAATTCCTGCCTGTAGATTTAAAAAAGCCTAAATAATTAATTTTGGTATATTTGAAGTTTATTTAAAGTTTATGTTTGGGCAGAGTATTTCAAAACTGTAGACCCATAAGTGATTATTGGCATGAAGATTGTTGTCTTTAGAATAACTTCATTGGAGGTTGATAATTTATGGGCAGTCCCTTTTGTTTTACGACCGTTGATCGGTTGATACACAGACTTAGTAAGTACTTGCGCCCTAATTCCGCATTCTTCGATATATTTTTATCGCTTTTGGGTATGTAGTAAATGAGAGATCAAAAAGCGCTTTTGTCACTCTCTACAATTCATCCACACAGTATTGGTTTCAATAAAAGCGCGTGAGTGGCTTCGTAGACATATTGGGTATGTGTGATTTTAGAGTAGTTGGCAGGGATCGTGTAGGGAACGGTGGTCCCTGACTGATCACCTACAGCTAGATAAACATAGTTTCATTTTATTTACGTTAGTATTTGTTTAAGCGGGTACTCGAGGATAAGGCGTCGCTCTCAGGCCTATATAATGCGGACTTGCAGTCAAAGCGGGCGCAATCAGAACAGCCAGTGACAATCAGTCAGTGGTGATTTATATTTCGAATTATTATTTTATAATATCTTATTATCATATGAAAGCACGCTGACATATATCTACTTACCCACACTCAGACCTAAAAATATTAATTTTCTGGTTTTAAGAAACTTAATTTGCAGTCAGAAGAACTCTGTACCACTGAAACGGTTCGCTGCACTTCGAGCCGCTCCGTTTCATTTCGATTTCAATGCGTATTTGCTGTTGTTGCTGTTGCCACACATACATATGCAAATCATGTCGCTGCCAACTATTGTCCTGGCAGCCATACTCCTGCTCCTGTTATCTTGCACTATCTTTCATTTAGGTCCGCCTATCTTTCTATTCTTCACTAGCACAAATATGCTTTCTTGGCTCTTGAATTATGCATAAGCTTTGAGCACACACGCATACCCTGACTCACACACTTACACAGAAAATTGTACCGCGTCATTGTCAATATGGGTCTGTGTGTGAGTGCGTGTGAGTGTGTCCTTTTCAAATTTTTCATTTTTACCCCCTCTTACTCTCCCTCTCACTATCTTTCACTTTTGCAGACGTTTTATCTCAACAATTTCAAAAATTTAAAAGTATCTGGACTGTTAGTTACTCTGTCGTTGCGTGTAGTATCAAGAGCAAGTTAGGTTTTGTGCCTACTTGAGGCTTATTTATGGAAGATTCGATTTTGAAATTGTTGTTGAGATAGAGATTTGAATCGAAAAATACGCAAAAAGATATTGTCGACAAATTTATGTACCATTTCCAAAATATACAATTCTCATAGGAAGCTATCTTTCTAAGCTCCCAAAATTTCGTTTTTTAAAAAGAAAAGTAAAGAGCTAAAATTAACGAAATTCGATAGCTTCATTAAACTCTAAGCCAAGTGGTTTGTTTAAGCTGACTAAAATCAAACCATGGCGATATTTTAGAATAGTTTTATAAGCACCTCACTAAACTTTTTTTAAAAACGTGACTTTAATTTTGATTTTCAATATTAATTCCATTTGCATGAGAATATTTAATAGAAATTAGCTCTTTTGCAGCTTTACAGCTAAGATATTATAAGAAGTGTAAGGATTTGTTTGTATTGATAAGGTTATAATTAAAAGAAAAAAATTAATAATAAAAACCCTAAAGAAGAAAAGAAAATCTAACTACTTACAACTGGCCTTTTCATGGAAATAAATTGCAGAAATAGTAGACTAAAAATTCTTTCCAACACTTTGTTCTGCGCTCTTTGTAATTTATAACTATAAATTATAACAAAATCACTACAAACTTTCTCAATTCAAACCAGATATTGAAAGAAGATAAATGTAGTAAAATAACTTTGGCTCATAACATGGGCAGAGTTGGCAAAAAAATAGATGTTATTTGTCTTAGTTAATCTCCGTACGGAATCGGCTCTAAATTGTAGGTTCCAGGTGTATATTTAAAAATAAATATTCATCATTGAAAATCGGTTTATTGCGTTTCAAAAAATTTAGATCTTCAGGTGTCAAATAACGTCGACCTCTCATTTTATTTTTTACGTACAGGAATAAAAAGAAGTCATTCGGTGGCAGGCCAGGACTTTATGGCGGATGACTCTTCAAATCGATGATTTGAGTGCTCATAAATGCAATTGCTTGAGTCGATGTGTGAAATCTCACATTGTCGTGATGAAGAGTGTCAGAGTGAGTCCGTCATTCTGATTGCTTGCAAAACAACTGGCAAATGGTTGTGTACCAATTAGATTTGACTGTTCTGCGTTGTTCTAGTAGTACGATTGCGACGTGTCCAGTTTTTTTTTTTTCGAAAAATCAGGCGACCATTTGCTTGGAAGTGCTTTGTGCGCGAACAACTTTTGTTGGATTTGCATCTGCCGCACAGTCGACTGCTGTTTACTTTCGGGCACAACGCATGAGTGCATGATTTACCATCTGTGTTTCGAAGCAAAGCGATAGTATTTTTTAAGAATTTCTTTAGACGACACGAGCCTTTTTTGAGTGATTGACAAATTGTGTGGGATCCAACGCTAACAAATTTTTTTGACATTCAAATGTTCAAGCAATATTGATTGTAAGCTGGTCCCACTGATAAGGTTGTCTCAATCTCACGAAAGGTCACATGATAATCTTACAGTATAAGTTTGCGCAAAGCATTAATGGTTTCCGAAACAACAACCGATTTTGGACGAAAAATTTTTCTTCGGTTGAATTCACCATACCATCGATCAACACTGGTTCTTGATGGAGCTTCATCATAAAAAATTAAATTAAGCTCATTCATGCACTATTGTTGAGCCAATCCACGCCGAAAGTTGTAAAAAATAATTGCACGAAAATGTTCATCATGTAATTAAATTTTTTGAACGAAATAAATCTTTTAAGTTAGTGAAAACGTTCTGAGTAGGTAGAACTTCTAAAATGCCAAGCCTTACGATAGAACTGTCAGTTACCAGATTGCAAATCTAGGGTTTCCCAATCCCGAACTATGCAAGGCATAGAAAATAATGGTAACTGGTTTAAAGTAACCTCTGCTCTGTACTTAACAATATAGTCCACAAGGTGTTTGAGTTTTGGAACAATGTCATAAGTTTCTTAAAACTTTATCAGCCATTCCTGCAGTGTTTACGGTTTGTAAATACTTAAACTTCAGTTTTCCACATAGTTCATTTATCATATAAATATTTTAAAGCACTTTTAAGCTAAAATAATATGCATTTTTCGGCGATAAGAGCCCCAAAGCACCCAAACTAAGATTAAGCCGATATAACACTCAGTAGTTTATAATCCAGAGACACATTAACAAAGGGTTTTGTATTTTTCCCGCTGGTTCAGCTCGGGTACGCCGGCTACTCACCATTTAGCCAAGTAAATGTTCCACTCACCCATTGCTGCGGCAATGAATTCTTTGCGGCTTATCTTTACCCACATTTATATGCTGTATGCCATAGCACTATATACATTTTATATATATACACATATTTTTTGCGTTTTTTGTATATTCCATCCACACAAGTAAAATATACAAAAAGAAGAAAAAAAAAGGTCATTTAGAACTTTATACACGTGCAACATTTTGTACGCCGCCTTGACAGCAAACTTTTCACTGGGCAGCACTGGAACGTGGGAACAGAGTGGGTAGCGCTAATACTAGAGTGTGGCAAGTTATGGCAGCTGTAATTACTTTTACCGCCTTACACAACAACAAAAAAAAATAATGTATATATAAAAAAAAGAAAAAATGAAATAATAATAATAAGAAGAACCAAAAAGTTTCCGTCTGTTATGCAAATTTTTTTTTCTTCTCAGCTTTGTTTAAAAGTTAGAACGGCGCCATGTTTTTTGTCCTTATGTGTATATATATGTAACATATATACATATATATAATACATATAATACACACAGACACACATTTTACAGTAAATTAAAGCGCAGTTATTAACAATTAATCTACGCTAAGCCACCATTTTTGTTAAGTGTTGGCCATGCAAAACTTTTCAATGACCAAAAAAGTGCAACAAAAAATGTGAAAAAAAAATCTATTGTGTTGCTTTTAATGTGCGTATACCGACTTTCAAATACCTTAACATTTTAATTGGCCCAAAGTTTCTCAACAAGCAACAGCGTAAAAATTTTAAAATATTTATAAAGTGTGTTGTTTCTTTCAAGATATAGAACTTTGAGTTGGCATTACTGTCCAGTGATTTATTCTCAGTTTGGTAGACTCACGCCTGAATAACACTTGCAAATATGGCAATTTTATTTATTTATATATTATTTCGAAAATAATGGATCTGTGAGGAATGCGTATCGCGCACTACGTCCATTTCATCGTCAACAAAACCGCCCATCAGAGCAGTTAATTCGATGAATTATTGACCGTTTTGTGCAACATGTCTTCTCGTATTGATAACTTGCATCCACATTTTTTAACGATTTTCGAAATTCAATAAAAAAGTCAAGTAAATCAAATGCATATTTTGTTGTTGTTTTGCAGTTAATCGAACGATAAGGGAAGTAAAGCTTTATTTGATGTTTGTACTAAACTTAAATATATAAAGTAAAGGAAATAATAATAATAATACATTTTCTTACATTTTTATTTCTTTATACATTTTTTTATTTATTTTTTTTTTAAGTTTAAAAAACAAATGATTTTGTTTTTAATATTTCATTCGATTATTAATTGAAAGTAAAAATTAAGTTACATTTCAACATTATTAATAAAATTATTTTAATTTAATTTTATCCCATTTATTTGGCATAAATATAAAAATAAAAATCAGCAAATTTTTTAAAATCTGCTTTCTGCTTGAAAGTTACAAAGTATTTTATATTAGCCTTCAACGAATCGTTTTAAAATATCTCTCCTACTTAAAAGTTCCAACATATTGAAAGCACTTTGATTATTTTCATTCGAATTTGTATTTAAAATATTACAAAGAAAAAAAGTTTCGATAATTTTTTATTTTTAATCTGCCTCCTACTTGGAAGTAAAGCATTTACTTCCGAATTTGTATTAAAAATATTACAGAGAAAAAATTTGTATAATAATTTCAAGAAATCTTTGATAATCAGCTGAAAAGTTACAAAATATTAAAAGCTTTGCGATTATTTTTTGTCGAGTTTAATATACTACAAAAAAGGTTAGAATAATATTAGACAATCTGTTTTCTGCTTAAAAGTTCTAAAAAAATAAAAGCATCTTAAATATTTACTTTGGAATTTATATTAAAAATATTGAAAAGAAAACGATGGGGAAATTATGAAAGAATTTTCCAAAATCAGCTTACTGCTTGAAAGGTACAAATTATTGAAAGCATTTTGATTATTTTTCTTTGAATTTGTGCTAAAAATTTTACAAAGAAAAAGTTTGAATAATTTTTAAAAATTTTATTATTACTCTGCCTCCTGCATTTACTTCCGAATTTGAATTAAAAATTTTAAAAAGAACTTCTGAACTTGCATTACAAATTTTAAAAAGAGTAAAAGTTATTTATGGTAAACAATAAAAAAAATTAAAAATTATTTCACACTTTTTATGAAGTATTACTTAATTTTTAAAATTTGAACTTATTCTGAGGTTATCAAACCTATCGCTATGTTAATTTTAATATGAGTCCTTGTTATTTTGCGTTATTAATCAAATTCCCCTACTTAAGTTCGACTAAAATTTAAAAAAAAAAAGTAAAAAAAAAGTATTTTAAAATTCTACCGCTTCAAAAAACTTTTTTCGTACATGTCGGTTTTTGGGTAAAAGGAAAAAATTCCGAATGAATTTACTTGCCGAATTCTGAAGCACTTAAAGGATGCTGAGATATAAATTAATCAGCGTTGAGTTTTTTCCTTAAATAATAAAAAAAATATGAGCACCTTATAACGACATTCTACAAAAAAAAAAAAACATGCTCAGTATGCACAAATCGATTCCGCACAAAGTTATGATTATAATAACTGCAAACTACACTCTTGTGACCTCTTCGTAGAAGTTTGGAATATATTACAAAAATGTTAAATTTATTTAAAATTTCCACAATCTTAAACTAATTTTGAAGAACAAACATAATTTCGCCACTTTTTAAATAAGTACTAGCTGGGAAAGAGCTTTTGTTTAAAAACTGTCTCAACAGAAAGTATATATATTTTAGGATTTCAATTAATACAAATTTTTTGATAAGCAACAACTTGCAGACATATAAAAATTACTTAACCGTAACTCCATGATCATTTCTATTTGAGTGCTCGAACAACCCGTTCCATTCTTGATATGAAAGTGCAAATGCTCACTCTTTCAAACCCTGCATGTAGGGTATGCCAAAACTTAACTGAACTGAACTGCACTTCACACAAAGCGGCGCAACGGGACAGTAACAACTGAGCAACTTTTACAGTTCCAACAAATGGCAGCCATTTTTATTCTGTTTTTTCCGTTTTTTTTTGTCCTGCCGCCATTTGCCATTATTTTGTCAAGTGTTCGCTGGTCAACTCTCTTTATACCCTCTCAGTGCCTCTTCCGCTCAAGCTACATCCTTACGCCCACGAGCCTATGCAGTTGGCTGTTACTCCCTCGGGTCTTCCTTAAAGCACTTTGCGTTGAACTATTCATTTGGTTCTTGTTGTCGTTGCGGTATTAAAAAAAAAAAACTTTTCAGGGATAACCAGCATTGGTTTTTCTTTTTTTTTCTCAAATGTCAAGTGTTTCCAGCTTTGGTCTGGTCGAACTTAACGAATGTATTGGTTCTATCGCTGTTTTTTATTTTGATTTTAGTTTTGCAGCTGTAAAAAGTTGAGGCCCAACTAAGTCCTTTTTATCAAAAAAAAAAAAAAATTGTGGTTTGAAGTCAAGTGCGAAGGCAACTTGAAATCACTTTTGATGCATAGAAGAGGGCAACAATCATAATTGAAAAAAATAGAAAATAATAGTAATCTGAGAACAGAAACTATAAAGCTACAGAATATTTTCAAAATTTGATAATCGGGGGGAGAAAAAGCCAGAGATGTTAATTGGGATGCGACTTAGCAAGCAATACAAGTTAAATTTGGACTCATGGTCTCAGTTTTATCTAGTTCTTTATTAGTGCATGTTTATTGACTAAACGAATAAAATAATAATAAATAATTTCAAGTAGCATACCCTTCATTAAGCCCGAAGATCGCTGGTTCGATCTTCACCACCCTGCGACACTGGTGCATTTGCCTAGCACTAGCACAGCTAGCAAATAGACGGTATTTCCCTAAAGTAAATCTGTATTACGGAAATAGGATAATATTAACTCTTCTCCTCGAACAGCTACAAATAGAGATTAGAGATAATAGGGATGCCTCGCCTTTGAAGCGATGACAGCATAGTCAAGGGGAACACATTTTATTTGTTTGTCAATAAATATTAAACTTAAATGTATAAATAACTCATTTAAACATAGTTAAAAAATGTTCAGCATAGGACTTAAGCTTATTTTGTTGGTTCGGATTCATCATCGTCAGTCAGCTCTACAACCCGGTGTGGGTTTTGGCTTTCTCAACAATTCTTTTCCATTTGTTTCGAATTCATATTTTATTAAACAACCTGAGTCTTCAAGCGAAAATTGTTTTAATGAAATTTAAAACGCAATAAAATCCGAAGAATAAATGCTAAATAAATTGACTGAATTAAGTACAACCGAACAATTTATTGTATATAACTTTTTAATATTTTAAATCTAAACTGATTTAAAAAATTTTATTTATTACTAAAATAATTTTTCGATAACTTAAAATTCGTTTGAAAGGCCGATGCGCTGGGCGGGTTTGCTTTGACTCGACTACATAAACCGGGTAAGCCGTGAGAAGTTACTCTAGATTAAATTGATAGCGAATAGAGATTAATATATGCAAAGGAAAATGAGTTGTGATAAGTGACGACAACTTTTCTTGGCTTGGCTTATGGCTCTTATCATCGCTTTGAAGGTAAGAGGAAAATTGTATTTGGACATGGGTAGCGACGCCTGGGATTCGATTCATAACTGAACAGAGGGTATAGTATTGATCTGAGTTTCTTGCTTTAAATTTCTTTATTTTCACCCTAATCGCAGCAACAATTATTTATTGGGAATATTTTCGTCAATCTGGTTTCATGTTGGAAAATTTTTTTTTTTTTTTATTTGAAACGATAAAAATTATGCAATTAAAACATTGCGCGTCGAAATCGAAATTTATTCGTTGAGATATTTTTCAATTTGGTGACCTCACCCAAAGATCCATTGGCAACCATCGAAAAAGTAAAAGACGAAATATGACAATATTAGAGTGGTTATAGATATTTTTCGAACCTCACAACTTAGTGCCGAGCGCTTTCATGTTGCAAAATCGCTATCTTTATCTAGTAAAGTCTATATTTCTCATCTAAATTCCATTGGTCAGAACGTTTTAGGTCTTTTAACAAAAAATACACTCTCTATAACTTATCGATGTGAGCAGTTCTACAATAAACTTCCACAAGTCTTTTTTCCCCTTTAAATATATTTTTTTAGAACAAGTCAGCAAAATGCCAAAAGGCAATAAATGCATTCATTGTCAGGAACATACGTTGATGCACTCCGATTATTGTCAATACTTTCAAATATACATTTAATGAAATTTGCTTAAATTCAACAATTAATTTAAAATTAATAATTTATTAGCGATTAGAAAAACTTAAAAAGAAACTTTGGCCTATATAAGTTTTAAGTGAAAAATGTGAAACGTTTTGTGTGGGTTTCTAGCAAGCTAAAACTTAAAAAAAAGTAAAATAATATTTATTTTTTAATTTTAAGGAATTTTTCTTACGTATTGTGTGGGTTTTTAACTAACACTTGTATTTTTGTCAAGTGAACTTCATTTATTTAAATCGTATTAGGATATTAAACTACAAAACTTGTTCTTTCGGAAATGCGATTATTGCAAAAATATCTATCTACCAATTTATCACGAATTCTTAATTGATTTCGAAAGCACGCACTTAATTCAAAGCAAGCAGAACATAGAATAGAATAGAATAGATGTGAAGGTGGCAGAGGCAACAAACATCACTTCGGACACTCAGGCTAAATAGCCCATTGTGCCATATCGGTAATGAAAGGGATTAGATAGTGGTTGGGCTGAGAAAGGGCAAAGTGAAAGAGGGAGAAAAATGCACTACACAAACATACTCGTCTCTCGGAGAAAGTTGAGAAGTGACAGCATTTGTAATTTGTGCCCGCGTACCTTGGGCCTTGTTCTTGAGAAAACTGAAAAATAGCACAGGAAGTACTCTATATTGTCAGCCTCTTCGAGACAAGCCGTATATGTTGGTTCAAGTTAACCGTATGTTGTCCGCAAGGATCCCGTTTCCCAAAGTTTTCAAATGCCTTCTTCCGAGGCGTACAAGGAAGTCTGCAGTTTTGGATGAGGGTTCTTTCGCGAAATATTTAGTACATCGGCAACCTGTTGTAGGCTTCCAATAGTCCAATAGTTTTTGAAATATTTTAAAACCAGGAGTTATTATGACATTATTTCGAAAAAAATCATTATTATACAATACGTTTAAACTAAAAAGTTAATGGTTCTATTACCTGTACTATAATGTGCATGTAATTTTGTATGACAAGACGACAACGAACATCTTTGCCATTGCCCGTAAATTCCTTTTGCACAGAGAAAGAGTATTTTAAGCCAGCGCTTTTCCTGCGCTTATTTTGTTCATTGTTCGCCTACGTAGAAAATTTCATTATCTGCAGCAAGTATCCGCAGCGTAGTCCCTGCTGAAGCCAACCCTCCTGTAGCCACACAAATTAATGAATAGCTAAAAATGTTGAATGGCATATGCTCAAGTGGTTTGGATTACCCAACACTTGAATCCGGACTAGGACATTAAGCACGCACAACAATATCAAGTGGCTTTAAATTGTCAGACACTTGAAGCTGACTGAATTAAGTTACCATTTGCCTCACTTGGCCGAGTCGAGTCTCAAAGGCGCTATAGGGGTACATGCAGCTCTTGGACCACGCTCAGACGTGCAGTCGAGTGAAAATTGTTTAATGAATCTTTAATCTTTATGATCTCATTAAATTGCACGCGCATTTTGGTCATCTTAAAAGCGTATGTCCTTGTCAGTTGACCTTGTGCTAAAGTCTAAACCATACATTGACGTGACATTTGTTTTTGCCCAGTCATTGCATGGGTTGTTGAATGGACAATGTGGTGGTACCAGCCAGCAGAGTGACTAAATGTTTTTATAGCTCATGTTTGCGTAAATAATTTACGCCTTTTCTGCACTAAAAAGTTGATGACAAAGGCAAAAAATAGTAAAAAAAATGCAAACAAATATGGCAGCAGTGCTGAAATGCTCTACTTATTAAGGGATAGCCTATAGAGTAAGTGTTTTTAGATGGCAGAAATTTGCAAGACTAGTTATTTCAATTAATTTACTAAAATTTGGGGTTTTACGATTGACAACGTGAGCTTAGTTATAGAGTTTTCTGTTGCGTCTCAATAACAGCCCGATTGATTTAGGCGCTGCGGACTGCCATATATTTCATTTCAATTATATAAATTATTTTAGGGCAATTTTATCACATCGCTGCACAACTAAATCTGTCCAAAAGCCTTTATGCAACAATAACTACTACTATTTGAATATAGAACTCGTTCACCTTCTACGTCTCAGCGCAAAAATGACTACAAAATTCGCAAAAATGAAATATTTTATATATGATTAACTTATTTCCGACTCAGCCGCTGCTTGTCTAGCTGATATACACTGTCTGTTCAGAGTTCAGTTCCAACTAGATATGCTCGCCGCACATAAAAACTAACGCATGTGCATATTACGTATACGCCTCATCGGCTTTGCGCTACAGCAGCGGGTACGTGTTTATGTATATGTCTTTATATAAGTGTGTAAATATATACGTTTTGGTCGCAAAAAAAAAAGAAACGTTAAATATAACGAGTCGTACAGGAAGCCGACAAACCCCAGCCCAGGTCTGGCCTGCCCTATGCCAGCCTGGCACGGCCAGCCTTGGGACTGGTGTATGTATGGCTTCATTTCAGCTGTCAGTCTCTCAATATGTCAGTCCCTTTAGGTAGTCTTCTCTTTGTCTATCAGACTGCCGGTCTATGTCAGTCTACGTCTATCTAAAAACCGGGTACGCCTGTTCTGTGTTGAACTGGTCAAACAGTGTGCCCCACACAAATCTCTTTTTTTATTCTTTTTTTCTCTCCATGCTTTAGTGTGTACATAGGTGTATAGTATCTGTATATATATATGTGTGTGTGTGTGTGTGTTTATGGATATATGCGTGTGTTAGTTTATCCCTTGTGCTTTTTAAATGATAATCTTTATTTTGAGTTTATGTCGTGGCTTGCTGTGCGTGTTATACTATTTATAACAAGGTGTGAGGAGCACAGTTTATACCCTTAAGCCATTGGGGTACATAAAGTTAGAGCGATTTATGTGACAGCATAAAGACATTTCCAAAAACTCTACTCATATGGCACCCATCGATAAAATGACATTTTGAGCGGCAGCCAAGGGCGACTCTATAACTTTCGACTATTGTCATATTGTAATATTGAGGCCCCACGAACCGGCGTTTAGGCGGAGCGGCAAACATCGAGTTATCATCACTGAGCATTGCGTCGCTTAATTCGTGTCGATTTGAAGATTTTTCCATACAATATCTAACTGCTAAACTCATACTGCTAGTCAAACATTGCAGTAACTGCGATCATTATTCCCCACATGAGTCATATCAAAAATCGTGATATCAACTGGCCATCGAGATCTAATATTTAGCCTTGTGGTTGAACAATTTTTGCAATACAAACGAGTTGCATGGTTGGAAATCGCAAACGTTTACAAGCATTTATGTTGCTTGAAGATCCCCAATATTACGCTTTACATTCTTTTAGAAGAAGCAATAAAATAATATCTATAAACACTTATTTTTAATAATTTAGAAATGATGAAGTTAGCGAAAACCATATGCGGGATAAAACTAATATATTCGTTTGTTGTTTTTTATTTCCTTAATTAATTACAATTTGTTTATATTAAATAATTTATAAAGGTGACTTGGAATTCTTTAAATTTATAATTGCGTTGATTCTGACAGCCAGCCAATTGGTCTCTATGAGCTTGCAGTAGTGGCGTTCTTCTTTGGTGTGGGAATCGCTGTAATTTGTGAAACTTTCCATGCCTTTGGAAAGTAATGTAGTCCTATGATGCCATTAAAAAGATCACTTAAATAGTAAATTATAATATCAGCTAGTTGTTTCCACTTATTTGTGGTATCCTGGTGTTTTTTGTCTTTTAGTTGGCTTCTATAATGCCATATTTCTTAAATCGATGTGTCTCGTATTGCTTAGTCCGGATTCTCAATTAGATCTGGCAGTTGAATGTTTTGATTGTCCATGCTATATATGAATATTATTTTAAAATGGCCAGCCAGAGTATCATCTTTCCCTTTTGTGAGTCCTTGCCCATGCATTGGAGTTTATTTCTATTGGAGGCTTATGTAGAATTGCTTTAGTAAGTCTCTTTGTCGCCTTACATAAGGAATAATTGGTAGCTGGAGTTGTCTCTAGGCAACGTAAATACTGCTAAAGTCTATTATCTTTGTCTTTTTGGAGGATTCGCATTTTTTACTTTGGTAAGTCTCTATCGGTTGGATGTTTGGTGAGTTGCCATATTTTTCTGAGTTTACGTTTTTGTCTGATTTCGTTTTTTAAAAAAGCAGGGATATTATTTATTTTTTGAGTGTTTAGTTCTGTTTTCGATTGCATTGTCATTTAAACTTGCAACTGCAGAGTCAAGTTCCGTGGTAGATTTTAAGGGCACTCTTTTCTCCATATTTTCTTGTACAATGTCTTGAAATATGTTCCCGTCCGTCTTGTGCTTGTATAGCGACGGAGTGATTTTTTCAAAGGCTCTGTCTTGAAATATTAATATAATTGGTAAGTGGTCTGAGGATTAGTCAAGATATTATATTATTGAGTCAGACTTTTTGTTATGCAGAAGTCAATTAAATCTGGTAGCTTTTTAGTATTATGTTGGCCAATAAGTAGGTTCTACTGTGCTTGGAATGCAGCTGTTGTTAGTTTTAATTGCATCATACAAATTTCGTCCTTTAGTGTTGGTAATTCTTGAAGTATCGATCTCCAATTGATTTTAAATAGTCAATGTATTGGGCGTAAGTATTGTTGAATGTGGGTGGACAATAAGCAGCTGATATTCTTATTGGACTAGTTGGTGTTTTTAGGCAGATAGTTGTCGCTTGTATGTGTTCCGTCTTATAATTATCTATTTCCATCTACTTCAGAGTACTTTTAGTAATTACTGCTGTCCCGATATGAACTTTGTTGTCAGGGCGATTTATGTTATGTTGTCCAGCACATTTAACACAAACTAGCATAATTGCTAGTGTGTCCGTATTTTTAGCAGTTTGTACATTGAGGAATTGTACGCCTTTGGTGTGGTGGCTCAAAAGCAACTCTATAATGCCCAAGGCTTGCTATTTTATAAATATCTTTGCTGTTTTCTTTTTGTCTTTATTCTATAGAGAATAAAGAAATCAATTTTATAAACAAAATCAGATAGTCTAGGTTTCATTCTTATCTTATTCAGCAAATATCGAAATTCTTTTGTATTACAAAGCCACACTTTATGGAGTCTTTGGTACCTTTTTTGAATGAGCTGAGTTAAAATAGTGCACAAGTTTAGCTTTAAAAGCATAATCCTCTTCTATATAGTCCCGTGTAGTAAGAGAAAATTGGTTTCCAACTTCTAAAAATTCTTGAAGTGGAACATATAGTCTGCAGATATGGATATCTAAACAAAATCCGGGCTGCAAAATCCTGCTCTGCATGTGGTGGAATAAGTTAAATCTAATATAATATGTTGTGCTAAAGCCAAATGATTAAAGATACCGCCATTCGAATGCGTCTATAAAGTGTAGGTCAGAGTGCTCTTCGAATAGCTATTAATAGAGATATCTCCATGCTCCGTCTTTGGATCGATGATCATAGTAAAAATTTCATGTCTACGATTATTGTACATCAAATCGAATAATACCGATCAGCACCTACCGGAATCAAAGTGCACTTAATTGACATTGTAGTGTGTTGTGTTATACTATTCATATGCTCTTTCTAAAAAAAACTGGTCATCGGTATCGTAATGGTAGCACACTTGCCTCCTAAACTCTGCAAAATTGTGTGGCAATAAATATATTTTTTTTAGTTAAAGACTCAATTGTTTGGTTTCGGCGAAATATTGTATATTCTTCAAAAAGCTATTAATAGTTGATCCTAAGCTACGCCGTTGTATCGCAGAGAAAACACGCTTTATTGTTTAGCTTATATTATATCCTTTGTATATTTTGATTAAATAATTTTCTTTTTTTATTTAATTTTTGACTTTTTGGAAATAATTTTGTTATGAAATATTAGGCTAAAGTGTAGCTAAAAGACGAAGTTGGTCATCCGAAATGCTCGCCATATTTGAACGTCTCCATAGCTGACACACACTCACACATTTGTGTGTATATTTTTAGATTGTTGGTGTGTCTTTGTGCGTGTGTGGCAGTGTGACCCTTCTATATAGTTGACGACACGAGCGCTCACGCAATTTGAATTTGTTATTTTTTTTCTAGTTCTCTTCTTGTTTTTATTATATTTGAGGATGTGCTGGCAGACGCAGTGGCCATTACATTTAATACATTTTATACGCCCCCTTGGGTCGGTTTATCATTAATGCATTTAGCAACTTTTGCTTCATAATTATAACTTTTTTACTAAATATGGATTATATTACTTTTCTTGCAGGGGAGAGACTTATACAATACGCTAGCGAAAACCTAGTCACAGAGGTACTCATACATCCCCAATATAATACGCTTATACAGTGTATGCGAAATTTGCTTAGCAGTTTTACAAGGCATCGTCATATTGTACATGCTGGTTATACTTTTACCGGTAATGGTTCCTGGATACTACAGGTGCGTACATGAGAAAAGCATTTCCATTTGTTTTGATTACGTAGCTTTGTTATTGGACTTGCAGGATGGCACATTTTCTGTGGCTGACTTCTCGGAGGCATTTCAGGACCATGATGTACAAAGAGTTATTCGCGCCTATGCGGATACCATTACTATGAATATACATTGCGCTGATGCTGGACTCTGGCATTCGTTGCCAGACAAAAGCTTTGCGCGGCAATGCAAGATACGCATAAATCCTGTCGATGTGCTTGATACCAGCAGTGAGAGTATTAATGGATTCATAGGTTAGTTGCTGAGCTGCCACATACAAATGCATTCGCTTACATTAACATTTGTTTTATTTTTTTTAGACTATCTAGCACCCATGTTGGTGCCCACTTCCTTGCGTGAACTTTTGGAGACTTCGGATGTGGTAGGCAATATACGTTTCACACATCCGACTCTATATGTCTTTCCCGGCGGACAAGGCGATGCAGCTTTATTCGGCATTAATGGCTTCAATATGCTTGGTAAGTATGAAGATACTGCAAACAGAAATCTTTTCTAATGTAATGCGTTTTCAGTTGATGGCGGTTTCAATCGCAAGGCCTGCTTTTGGGATTTTGCTAGGCATCTGGATCGCTTGGATGCTGTGCTCATGACACGACTTAACAATAGCAATGTTCAAGGCTTGGGCGCTGTTGTAGCACGCAAACGGGACTCACATGTCTATCCACAAATCGGGCATTTCTTCTGCAATGTGCCCGACCGCAGAGGCGGACTACCTAGCCCCGATGGTGATAAGGACGGTAATCCATTGTTGGTTGATTTGTTCGAACGTGGACATGGACTTGTCAATGATTTAAAATCATTGGACTTAAAGACTCAATCCTGCTATCGTAATCAGGAGCCTATCAATTTGTATCACAAGGTGGGTCACGGCACCTTGGATATGTATGTGATAAGTCCATCACGTGATTCAAAAGAGGTTAAGGATTTTCTGCAAAAATGGAACTCAGGCGACCAGCGTCTCTTTGCTGCACGTGATACTAAAGAGTTCAATTTTCCACTGCAGAACTTGGTGTCCATTTGCGCTCTGCTTGTCTGGCAGCCGGCCAATCCGGATGATACTATTACACGCATACTGTTCCCAGGCAGTACACCCGACTTTAAAATACAGGAAGGTCTAGAGAAGATAAAACATTTGGAATTTATGAAACATTCCACTTGCACAGCCAAGTCGATTGCACCAGCCATACAAACTGTTACAACCACACGTAAGACACTGAAATCCGCCATAGAAGCGCCTGCAGCGGGCTTGCCTTACAAGCATACCAAGTTCGGACCTGTGGCAACAGCAGCGGTGGCTGTGCAGCAGGATAACAAGGTTAAGGAAGCAGCGGCTGCAGCTGCTGCCGCGGCAGCCGCAGAGTTAGCCACCAATGGTGAGGAACTTGTTAAGACAACTGCTGCCATTGAGGAACCAACTATTATGCGTGCCAAAGCAGATTCAGTGGACACGGACGAACCGGCTGCTGATACAGGTGATGAAACTGCTCCAGAGGCAGCACCAACGCCTGCTGAAAAAGGCGAACTGGACAATAAAGATACCGGCGAAGAGAAAAAGGTAGAAGTGGTTATACTTAAGCAAGACACACCAGTTAAGGATGCAGTTGATGCTGTCGCTACTGAAGTAAGCAAACCATCGAAAGCTGCCAAGGGCAAGACTGATAAACCACGTGCAGAAGTCAAGCCCGTAGTGCGCTCGCGTATTGATACTAAGCCACCCAAGTCCATGGATCGCAAGATGGCCAAGCGTGAGGTGGCAGCAGACAAGAAGGGTTCACCTACAGCTACACCAGGTAAACAGGATACTTCAAGCTTAAAAACTACAGCCACACGCGATGTAAAACCCAAAATATTAAGTCGCACCATCAAATCAAGTCCCAGCAGTACACCTGCCAAGAGCGCCAAGGAGGCCAACAATCGCAAAGTGCTGGAATCCAAACAACAGGCAGCTCGCCAGGTGAGCTCCAGCACTACTTCGGCAACTCGACGTGAAGTCTCGCGCAGCACAGCAACAAGCAGCAGTGAAAAGCGTGAGACGAAAACCCAACAGCAAGCCCAGGCTGCTCAACGCAAGCCGATTTCTAGACGACCACGCGGTATTTCACCTTCGAAACGTGCACCCGGCAGTCCCATCAAGTCTGCCAAGCCAAAAGCGGACTTGAAGAAATCGCGATTAGACAAGGGCGGCACTACGGACTCAAGCCTGGTTTCTACGCCTTCGGCAGATGATGCCACAGCAGCGAAGAAACTACAGGATCTGACCGCTTCGCAGGAATTAGATGCTGAGAAGCAGCGCGAGCTGGACGATCTAAAAGAGGAACAAGAAGTAGTGCGAGAAATTGAAGCCGTCTTTAGTCGTGATGAGATGAAGCGTCAGCAACAAATAAAAGCTGAGCTGCGTGAAATGGCTAAGCAAGATAGTACAACTGAAGCTGAAGAGGAGGAAGAGTACTTGATTATCGAAAAGGAAGAGGTTGAGCAATATACTGAAGACTCCATTATTGAGCAGGAGAGCAGCATGACCAAGGAAGAAGAGATTCAAAAACATCAGCGCGACTCTCAGGAATCTGAAAAGAAACGGAAAAAGAGCGCAGAGGAGGAGATTGAGGCAGCAATAGCTAAAGCTGAGGCTGAAGAACGCAAGGCACGCTTAGAAACAACCGAAGCTTCCAGGCGCGTAGTAGTAGCTGATCAAGTGCAGGAAATAGCCGATGTTATTGCCACACAAGAGAAAACTGACATAAAAGCGGAGGTTCACGATATTATAACTGCTGCTAAGGATATTGTCAAATCGCGTACTGAAGAGCAACTTGCCAAACCAGCTGATGAGGAGTACTCTTCGCCAACTCAGGATGAGAAAGTCAGCAGTGCTAAAAAAACATCAGATACTAAAGACGAACCTGTAGAAGCGCACGAGGCTCTACCAGTTAATCTTCAAGAAAGTCTTCCAGAGGAAAAGTTCTCAGCTACTATTGAATCCGGCGCAACCACTGCACCAACCTTACCAGAAGACGAACGTATACCGCTGGATGAAATCAAGGAGGATTTAGTAGTAGAAGAAAAATACGTTAAGGAAGAAACCAAAGAGGTGGAAGCAATTATTGTGGCCAGTGTAGCCGTTCCCCCCGCGACTATGGTATTGGAACCTACTGCCAAAGTGGAAATAATTGCAGAACCAGCAGCTGCTGGCTCAGAAGCAGCTGAGCGAGTGATGCCAAAAAAAATGTCGTTTGAGGCACAGCAAAACTTGTTGCGTGATGTCATTAAAACGCCAGATGAGGTTGCCGATTTACCAGTGCACGAAGAAGCTGATTTAGGTGTGTATGAAAAGGATACTCAGGACACAGGTGCCAAAAGCATTTCGCACAAGGAAGAAACGGCAAAGGAAGAAAAGGAAACTGAAGACAAAGAGGGTGCTAAAGATTCTGCAACTGAACTACCTGATGAACCTGCTGATGAAAAAATTGAGAAGGATACTCTAGCGAATGCAGTTAAGGAAACTCTTACTGAAGTGATTTCCGTCGCTGCTCATGAAGAAGAAGTATTAGTGAAAACCGAAAAAACGGTCGTTGAAAATGAAGTTGAAATAAAAGAAAAAGAACTTCAGAAGCCTGAAGAATCTACCGAAAAAGAGTCCAAAAACTCAGCAAGTACACCAGATGAAAAAGAACCTAGTGATATAACGTCAGAAGACGAACTTCCAGCTCAGGTTTTGCAGCCAGCAACTGCCCCCACGAAACTCAAGGACCGGGAAGATACCATATCTCTGGAAAGTCCCGCAACAATAGAGGAAGCCATTGAAGTTGAAATGCAAATAGCTAAACAACACAGTCGGAAAGAACCAATTCAAGTCGAGGAAAAATTATTATCCCGACGAGAGTCAGAAATTGAAAAACACGAAAAAGACGAAAAATCTCCAGCATTGTCAAAGGAAGCGTCCCGACCAGTATCTGTAGCAGGAAGTGTTAAAGATGAAACTGCCGCAAGCTTAAAGGATGACAAGTCCACAGGTCCCTCTCGTCGCGAATCAGTAGCAGAGAGTGTGAAAAGCGACAAACCAGAAAAATCTCCAGCTCTGTCCACAGAAGCTTCTCGACCAGTATCCGTAGCTGGAAGTACAAAAGATGAACTTGAAAAGGCACAAAGCTTAAAAGATGATAAATCCCAAGAACCTTCGAGACGAGAATCAGAAGCAGAGACGTTAAAAACCGTGGGCGATAAAAACGAAAAATCTCCAGCATTGTCAAAGGAAGCGTCACGCCCAGTTTCTGTAGCAGGAAGTGTTAAAGATGAAGTTGGAACTGCTGCAAGCTTAAAGGATGAACAGTCCAAAGATCCCTCTCGTCGGGAGTCAGTAGCAGAGAGTGTGAAGGCCGAAAGCGACAAAGGTGAAAAATCACCAGCACTGTCCAAAGAAACATCTCGACCGGTATCGGTAGCTGGAAGTGTAAAAGATGAAATTGAAAAGACACAAAGCTTAAAAGATGATAAATCCCAAGAACCTTCGAGACGAGAATCAGAAGCAGAGACGTTAAAAACCGTGGGCGATAAAAACGAAAAATCTCCAGCATTGTCAAAGGAAGCGTCACGCCCAGTTTCTGTAGCAGGAAGTGTTAAAGATGAAACTGCCGCAAGCTTAAAGGATGACAAGTCCACAGATCCCTCTCGTCGCGAATCAGTAGCAGAGAGTGTGAAAAGCGACAAACCAGAAAAATCTCCAGCTCTGTCCACAGAAGCTTCTCGACCAGTATCCGTAGCTGGAAGTACAAAAGATGAACTTGAAAAGGCACAAAGCTTAAAAGATGATAAATCCCAAGAACCTTCGAGACGAGAATCAGAAGCAGAGACGTTAAAAACCGTGGGCGATAAAGATGAAAAATCTCCAGCATTGTCAAAGGAAGCGTCACGCCCAGTTTCTGTAGCAGGAAGTGTTAAAGATGAAGTTGGAACTGCTTCAAGCTTAAAGGATGAACAGTCCAAAGATCCCTCTCGTCGCGAGTCAGTAGCAGAGAGTGTGAAGGCCGAAAGCGACAAAGGTGAAAAATCACAAGCTCTGTCCAAAGAAGTTTCCCGACCACCATCCGTCGCTGGGAGTATACAAGATGATGCATTGAAAGATGGCCAGTCGAAAGAACCCTCTCGTCGCGAATCAGTAGCAGAGATTGTGAAGCCCGAGGGCGACAAAGACGAAAAATCTCCAGCATTGTCAAAGGAAGCGTCACGCCCAGTTTCTGTAGCAGGAAGTGTTAAAGATGAAGTTGGAACTGCTGCAAACTTAAAGGATGAACAGTCCAAAGATCCCTCACGTCGTGAATCAGTAGCAGAGAGCATGAAGGCCGAATGCGACAAAGACGCAAAATCTCCAGCACTGTCCAAAGAAGTCTCCCGACCTACTTCCGTAGCTGGTAGTATAAAAGATGATTTGGAAAAAGCCGAAAGCTTGAAAGATGATAAGTCCAAGGATCCCTCTCGCCGCGAATCAGACACAGAGAGTGTAAAGACCGAGGGCGAAAAAGGCCAAAAATCTCCAGCTTTGTCCAAAGAACCATCCAGGCCAACATCCGTAGCTGGAAGTGTGAAAGATGAAGTCCAAAAAGCGGAAAGTCTAAACGATGACAAGTCTAAAGAACCCTCTCGTCGCGAATCAGTAGCAGAGAGTGTAAAGCCCGATGAAAAATCTCCAGCACTGTCCAAAGAAGCCTCCCGACCTGCGTCCGTAGCTGGTAGTATAAAAGATGATGTGGAAAAAGACGATACCTCTCGCCGCGAATCAGTAACAGACAGTGTGAAGCCCGAAAGCGATAAAGACGAAAAATCTCCAGCATTGTCAAAGGAAGCGTCACGCCCAGTTTCTGTAGCAGGAAGTGTTAAAGATGAAGTTGGAACTGCTGCAAGCTTAAAGGATGAACAGTCCAAAGATCCCTCCCGTCGCGAGTCAGTAGCAGAGAGTGTGAAGGCCGAAAGCGATAAAGACGAAAAATCTCTAGCATTGTCAAAGGAAACGTCCCGTCCAGTGTCTGTGGCAGGCAGTGTTAAAGATGAAGTTGCAACAGCCGAAGGCTTAAAAGATAACAAGTCCAAAGATCCCTCTCGTCGCGAATCAGTAGCAGAGAGTGTGAAAAGCGACAAACCAGAAAAATCTCCAGCTCTGTCCACAGAAACTTCCCGACCAGTATCCGTAGCTGGGAGTGTAAAATATGAAATCGCAAAACCCGAAAGCTTAAAAGATGACAAATCTAAAGGATCTTCAAGACGCGAATCAGAAGCTGAGAGTGTAAAGCCCGAGAGCGACAAAGATGAAAAATCTCCAGCACTGTCTAAAGAAGTCTCCCGACCTACATCCGTAGCTGGTAGTATAAAAGATGATTTGGAAAAAGCCGAAAGCTTAAAAGATGATAAGTCCAAGGAACCCTCACGTCGTGAATCAGTAGCAGAAAGTGTGAAGCCCGAAGGCGACAAAGACGAAAAATCTCCAGCACTGTCCAAAGAAGTCTCCCGACCTACATCCGTAGCTGGTAGTATAAAAGATGATTTGGAAAAAGCCGAAAGCTTAAAAGATGATAAGTCCAAGGATCCCTCTCGCCGCGAATCAGACACAGAGAGTGTAAAGACCGAGGGCGAAAAAGGCCAAAAATCTCCAGCTTTGTCCAAAGAACCATCCAGGCCAACATCCGTAGCTGGAAGTGTGAAAGATGAAGTCCAAAAAGCGGAAAGTGTAATCGATGACAAGTCTAAAGAACCCTCTCGTCGCGAATCAGTAGCAGAGAGTGTGAAGCCCGATGAAAAATCTCCAGCACTGTCCAAAGAAGCCACCCGACCTGCTTCCGTAGCTGATAGTATAAAAGATGATGTCGAAAAAGCGGAAAGCTTAAAAGATGATAAGTCCAAGGATCCCTCTCGCCGCGAATCAGTAGCAGACAGTGTGAAGCCCGAAAGCGATAAAGACGAAAAATCTCCAGCACTGTCCAAAGAAGTCTCCCGACCTACATCCGTAGCTGGTAGTATAAAAGATGATTTGGAAAAAGCCGAAAGCTTAAAAGATGATAAGTCCAAGGAACCCTCACGTCGTGAATCAGTAGCAGAAAGTGTGAAGCCCGAAAGCGACAAAGACGAAAAATCTCCAGCACTGTCCAAAGAAGCCACCCGACCTGCTTCCGTAGCTGATAGTATAAAAGATGATGTCGAAAAAGCGGAAAGCTTAAAAGATGATAAGTCCAAGGATCCCTCTCGCCGCGAATCAGTAGCAGAGAGTGTAAAGCCCGATGAAAAATCTCCAGCACTGTCCAAAGAAGCCTCCCGACCTGCGTCCGTAGCTGGTAGTATAAAAGATGATGTGGAAAAAGACGATACCTCTCGCCGCGAATCAGTAACAGACAGTGTGAAGCCCGAAAGCGATAAAGACGAAAAATCTCCAGCACTGTCCAAAGAAGTCTCCCGACCTACATCCGTAGATGGTAGTGTAAAAGGTGATGTGGAAAAAGCTGATGACTTGAAAGATGGCAAGTCCAAGGATCCCTCTCGCCGCGGATCAGACACAGAGAGTGTAAAGACCGAGGGTGAAAAAGGCGAAAAATCCCCAGCTTTGTCCAAAGAACCATCCAGACCAACATCCGTAGCTGGAAGTGTGAAAGATGAAGTCCAAAAAGCGGAAAGTGTGAAGGATGACAAGTCTAAAGAACCCTCCCGTCGTGAATCAGAAGCAGAGAGTGTGCAGCCCGATGAAAAATCTCCAGCTGTGTCCAAAGAAACCTCCCGACCTGCGTCCGTAGCTGGTAGTATAAAAGATGATTTGGAAAAAGCCGAAAGCTTAAAAGATGATAAGTCCAAGGATCCCTCTCGCCGCGAATCAGTAGCAGATAATGTGAAGCCCGAAAGCGATAAAGACGAAAAATCTCCAGCACTGTCCAAAGAAGTCTCCCGACCTACATCCGTAGATGGTAGTGTAAAAGGTGATGTGGAAAAAGCTGATGACTTGAAAGATGGCAAGTCCAAAGAACCCTCTCGTCGCGAATCAGTAGCAGACAGTGTGAAGCCCGAAAGCGATAAAGACGAAAAATCTCCAGCACTGTCCAAAGAAGTCTCCCGACCTACATCCGTAGATGGTAGTATAAAAGATGATTTGGAAAAAGCCGATAGCTTAAAAGATGAAAAGTCCAAAGAACCCTCACGTCGCGAATCAGTAGCAGAGAGTGTGAAGACCGAGGGCGATAAAGCCGAAAAATCTCCAGAACTGTCTACAGAAGCCTCTCGACCTGCATCCGTAGCTGGTAGTATAAAAGGTGACGTGGAAAAAGCTGATGACTTGAAAGATGGCAAGTCCAAAGAACCCTCTCGGCGTGAATCAATAGCAGAAAGTGTAAAGAGCGAAGGTGAAAAGGACGAAAAGTCTCCAGCATTGTCCAAAGAAACGTCCAGACCAACATCCGTAGCTGGAAGTGTGAAAGATGAGGTCCAAAAAGCGGAAAGTGTGAAAGATGAGAAGTCTAAAGAACCCTCCCGTCGCGAATCAGTAGTAGAGAGTGTGAAGCCTGATGAAAAATCACCAGCTCTGTCCAAAGAAACCTCCCGACCTGCGTCCGTAGCTGGTAGTATAAAAGATGATTTGGAAAGAGCCGAAAGCTTAAAAGACGATAAGTCCAAGGATCCCTCTCGCCGCGAATCAGTAGCAGAGAGTGTAAAGATCGAGGGCGAAAAATCTCCAGCTTTGTCCAAAGAAGCCTCCCGACCTACATCCGTAGCTGGTAGTATAAAAGATGATTTGGAAAAAGCCGATAGCTTAAAAGATGAAAAGTCCAAAGAACCCTCACGTCGCGAATCAGTAGCAGAGAGTGTGAAGACCGAGGGCGATAAAGCCGAAAAATCTCCAGAACTGTCTACAGAAGCCTCTCGACCTGCATCCGTAGCTGGTAGTATAAAAGGTGACGTGGAAAAAGCTGATGACTTGAAAGATGGCAAGTCCAAAGAACCCTCTCGGCGTGAATCAATAGCAGAAAGTGTAAAGAGCGAAGGTGAAAAGGACGAAAAGTCTCCAGCATTGTCCAAAGAAACGTCCAGACCAACATCCGTAGCTGGAAGTGTGAAAGATGAGGTCCAGATAGCGGAAAGTGTAAACGATGACAAGTCTAAAGAACCCTCTCGTCGCGAATCGGTAGTAGCGAGTGTGAAACCCGATGAAAAATCTCCAGCTCTGTCCAAAGAAACCTCCCGACCTGCGTCCGTAGCTGGTAGTATAAAAAGTGATGTGGAAATAGCCGAAAACTTAAAAGATGACAAGTCCAAGGATCCTTCTCGTCGCGAATCAGTAGCAGAGAGTGTGAAGCCCGAAAGCGACAAAGGTGAAAAATCTCCAGCACTGTCCACAGAAGCTTCTCGACCAGTATCCGTAGCTGGAAGTACAAAAGATGAACTTGAAAAGGCACAAAGCTTAAAAGATGATAAATCCCAAGAACCTTCGAGACGAGAGTCAGAAGCAGAGACGTTAAAAACCGTGGGCGATAAAGACGAAAAATCTCCAGCATTGTCAAAGGAAGCGTCACGCCCAGTTTCTGTAGCAGGAAGTGTTAAAGATGAAGTTGGAACTTCTGCAAGCTTAAAGGATGAAAAGTCCAAAGATCCCTCTCGTCGCGAGTCAGTAGCAGAGAGTGTGAAGGCCGAAAGCGACAAAGGTGAAAAATCACAAGCTCTGTCCAAAGAAGTTTCCCGACCACCATCCGTCGCTGGGAGTATACAAGATGATGCATTGAAAGATGGCCAGTCGAAAGAACCCTCTCGTCGCGAATCAGTTGCAGAGAGCGATAAGCCTGAGAGCGACAAAGACGAGAAATCCCTGGCATTGTCGAAAGAAGCTTCACGAAAAACATCCGTAGCGGGAAGTGTTAAAGATGAGGTCGAAACACTTGAGAAACAAAATGATGAAAGGTCCGAAAAACCATTGCGGCCAGGGTCAGTTGCTGAAAGCATTAAAGCAGAAAGCGATAAGGGTGTAACATCTGCGGCAGCATCTAAAGAATCGTCGCGACCAGAATCGGTTGCTGATACTACAAAAGAGGAAGTAGATATCATTGAAAAAGAATCTTCACGACGCGATCAAGATGAAAAACCTAGCATGGAAATATCCGCAGAATCTGTCACTGATAGTTTAAAAAATGAAATCCCAAAAGAACCATCTAGAGTAGAATCCGGTAGTGATGACAGCAAAGATAAGAAACTAGTTGCTCCATCAATAAAAACAACCAGTCCAGATACTATTGATAAAAGTGATGTAGATGAGAAGGAATCTATTGTGGAAATCGCTGAAGCAAATAGCAATAAAGTCGAGACATCATCCAAAGAAGCGTATCAACAACAAGATGATGTCAGGTCCAAGGAATCATCTCGACGTGAGTCCATTGCTAACATTAAAACCGAATCTTCCAAAGATGATAAGTCTCGTTCTGAATCTGTTGCCGGAAGCGTTAAAGACGAAGCTGAAAAGCCAGAAAGCGGTAAGGACGATATGTCTAAAAGTTATAAAGGTGACACTGAAAAATCTGGGGATCCATCTCGACGTGAATCTGTTGCTAGTATAAAGCATGAAAGCGAAAAAGGCGATAAATCCAAGGAGCCTTCCCGACATGGCTCTGTTACGGAAAGTGATAAGATCCAAATCGATTTCAAAGAGTCATTTCTTCATGAGTCAATTGTTGAAAGTATAACTATTCCATCAAAAGAAACATTAAGACCGGAGTATGATGCTGGTACTGTTAAGGATGATAAGGAAACGAGTAAAGATTTTTCACGACGGGAATCAACTATAGAAAGTGCTAAGCCTGAAATTTCTGATGATACAAAATCCGCTACAGCATCCAAAGAATCCTCTAGACCACAATCTGTTGCTGAAAATGATAAGGGCGAAGAAAAAGCCGCAGACACAGGAAAAGACACTTCAGGATCAGTTTCCGGAAGCGAAAAGGCGTCGAGAGAGGCCTCACGACCCCAATCTGTGGCAGACACCATAGAGGCAAGTGTTCTGGATGATGAGGAAAAATCTAAGGAACTTTCCAGGCGGGAATCAGTTGGTAAAATATCCGGAATAGCTTCCAAAGAACCTTCTCGACCAGAATCCGTTGCTGAAATTTTAGATGCCGAAAGCGTCGTGCTTGAAAAATCCGAAGCTTTAAGTAATAAAACCGAGAACGTTAAGCCAGAAAGTGATAAGGACGAAAATTCCACTCTACCATCCAAAGAAGCGTCACGCCCTGAATCCGTTGCTGAAAGTGTTAAGGAAGGAACCGATATGGCCCAGAGCATTACGTCTAAAGAGTCCTCTCGACGTGAATCAACTGTTGACAGTTTTAAACCAGATAGCAAAGATGTCGATTTCAAAGCACCCGAAAGTATTAAAGATGAAAAATCTGCTGCACCATCGAAGGAATCATCTCGTCCCGAATCTGCTTCCGGTAGTACAAAGGAAGAAATTGAAAAGTCGAAAGCACCGTCCAGTAGGGAATCTCTTGCCGAAAGCATTAAGGCAGACAGCATTGAACCATCCAAAGAAGTTTCTCTACCAGAATCTGTTGCAGAAAGTTTTAAGGATGAGAAATCCAAAGAAGCATCTCGGTGTGGATCTGTAGCTGACAGCCATGAGGCAGTCAGCCTTCATGAGACTTCCAGACGTGAGTCCACTGCTGAAAGCATTAAGACAGAAATTATCAAAAGTGAGAAGTCCCCAGAAATAGACGCTTCTCAACCTAAATCGCCAGTTGACAGCACAAAAGATGCAGCTGAAATTTCAAAGGGAGGGTCAATGCATGAGTTCGAAGCAGCATCCAAGGAAACTTCTCGACCACCATCTGTTGCAGAAAGCATCAAAGATGATAAAACTACTAAGGCAGACCCAGAGAGTGTAAAGGTACAGCCTCTTGCCATATTACCAACAAGCGTGACTCAACAATCCTCAACATCTGCGACAACAACTGGAATGGGTGAAACATCCTCATCACCAATTGAAGAGGCACCTAAGTCATTCGCGGAAATTGATAAACCTGGTCTATCATTAAGCTTGTACAGTACTGTACCCAAAGGAACGCATCCAACGTTATCCAGCCCTATTGATGTTGCTGAGGGCGACTTTGGCCAAACTGTGACAACTACCACCTCCCACGGCATGAGCCCTTCACAAGCAGCGGAGCATTCAAAGGTCGCTGCAACTGAAACTTTATCTACGCCTGTTGACGAAGGCATCAATCTGCTGGGAATCACTTCTACAACTGAAGAAAACGAAAAAGTTTCGACTACTTTAGAGAGCATTGAGAAATCAACTGAAACTTTAACTTCAGTGTGCGAAGAAAAATTACACACAATAACAGAACCATTAGAGACAAAAATCGAAACCACGCTAGAGTCTGTTAGCGAGAAGTTCGAAAGTACTAAAGATTCTTTCTTGGAATCTCTGACGCATATCAGTGAAGAAACAACCAAGCATTTGACGGAGCTTGAAGTTATTATGGATTCTAAGATCTCTGATGCATCCGCAACTATGACGGCTGTAAAGGAAACAGCTGAAAGTAAGCTCGAAAGTACTAAAGAATCACTAACCAAAACTTCTGAGCATGTAACTCAAGAAACCACTACTCAACTAAGGGAGTTAGAGTCTCTAATTGATTCTAAAATAAGTGATGTGTCTAGTAAGATAAGTGCGGTAAAGGAATCCGCTGAAACAAAAGTCGAAAGTATTAAGGAGTCGTTGGCTGAGTCCTCGGCACATGTTAGTAAAGAAGCAACCACAAAGTTAGGCGATTTGGAGACACTAATAGATGCAAAGATCACTGATGTATCCATAACGGCAAGTCAAGTCAAGGAAGTCGCTGAATCAAAGCTTGAAAAAACCACAGAAACTGTAGTGGAATCAATAACAAGCCTTACCAAGGAAACAACAACTCAATTAAAGGAAATGGAATCCCTAATAGACTCGAAGATTACAGATATATCCAAAGACATAAGTGCATCTAAAGAAACTTCCGATAGCAAGGTAGAAAAGAAAATTGTTGAAACGGCAAAATCAGCTGAGGATAGCTTAAAATCCGCTACTGAGCTTACCGATGATGCAAGTTCAAAATCTTTAGATCTAAGTTTCTCTGAACTGCGCGAGACACACATCACCACCGTTGGCTCACCAGAATTCACTGTAACTATTTGCGAGCGTGACGAGCCCATTCTACATGATATTAAAGAAGAAGATGAGGAGCATAGATTCTCTCCACCTACTGAAAAAACTGCAATATTAGCTGAACAGCCAGTACGTCCAATATCGCCTCGTGAAGAAGAAGTAGCTAAAATTGTTGCCGATGTTGCAAAAGTACTAAAATCAGAAAAGGACATTGCTGAAATTCTACCTGACTTTGATGAAAAACAATTGGAAGTAAAATTAAAATCTTCCGATGATATTGAGGGCGCCAAAACGCCGACAAGCACACCAGATATTCTCTCTGGTAAAACAACACCAATAAAAGAGCTTGTTCTCGATGAAAAAGCGTTGGAGATAAAAATGATGAATGTGGAAATTGAGTCGGAAAAATCATCGCCCGAACAGCGTTCAGGCCCTATTTCTATTGAAGAAAAGGACAAAATTGAAGAGTCCGAAAAGGCACAACTACGCGATGGAACTGCTAAAGTATCCAGACCCGAATCTGTTGCAAGTCATGTTAGCACAAAAGACTCTCTACCATCACGACCCGAATCAGTTGCTAGCGATAAAAGTGCAAGCGGAGATGAAAAGCCTGAACTAAAGAAAGGGGAAATATCACAACGGGAATCAACAGTTGGTTCTAAAGACGAGAAGGTTGATGAGAAGTCAACAATGCCAGCAGCATCAAGCTCTGTTGCCACTACTTATAAAGATGACAAACCTATCGAGCCAGCCAAGCAGATTTCTCGTGACGAATCTGCTTCCAGTCAAATAAGCAATAAAGATATGATTGGTGATACAAAATTGACAAGCTCAACGCCGTCAAAGGAAACTTCCCGTCCAGAATCAGTTGCGAGCATAAAGCAAGAGGACAAATCAGATACTCAAACCAAAGAGTCCGAGTCCTCACATAAATACACTTCACGTCCAGCATCAAGCGCTAGCCAAATTAGTGCTAAAGATATAGAATCGGCGGATGTCACAGTTGTTTCCACAAGCGACAGCAATAAGGAGGCAAAAACTGAGTCAACTTCTATTTCAAAGTCCATTGTAAGCCAAACGCATTTAAAAGAAGAATCAATGAGTGAGTCCTTAAGTAGCAGCCTAAAAGCTGAGGACGGTTCCAGGCGCGAATCATTGTCAAGTCTACTAACTGACAAGGAAACCAGTAAAACTACAACAACAAGTCTCAAGGAGGAAAGCGAATGTGTCGCTAAGGTTATTGAAAAGACGGTGACATCTCATTTGGAAGAGTTGCATGCACAATCTGAAGAATGCTCGTCAGAGTCAATTGTTAGTGAAATTCAAACCACTACAACTCAAAAGCCGGCAGCTGCAACTACAACCAAAACCATAATAGAAACTACCACAAGCAGCACGCTTGAAGATAGCAGCAGCAGCCTTAAGGAAACTGTTGCCGAATTTTTGGCTACGGAGAAAATTGTTTCTGCAAAGGAGACCTTCAGCGCTGAGGCAACGAAAACAGCTGAAGAATGCCTGAAGAATGTGTCTAGTGTGAGCTCTTCCCAGAAAGCCTTATTTGTGGGAACTGAGGAGTCTAGGCGTGAGTCTGTTTTAAGCCATACAAGCGAAGACCGTCACACGCACAGTGATCCCGAAGAAACCGATGGCAATGAGGATGATCATGTTAGCGTTAAAGAAGGCCGCTCCAAGTCCATTGCCACCATAATGATGACAAGCATCTATAAACCTTCCGATGAAATAGAGTCTATTGATACACTTGAAGAAGAAGAATCACAGCATGAAACTGATGAAGCAAAACTCACCACAACCTCAGAGAGTACAACTAAAACAACAAGTGTTTCAGAGTCCAGAGCAAAGTCAAGTGAAGAGACTTGTATTAATACAACAACAACTACTGACAGCAAAACTAAAGTAGAATCCATTACACTAAAGCAAAGTGAAGAGAGCGATACTACAGATCGCAAGACTCCACCAACGGCGCCTGTCAGCCCAAGTGTAAAACCTACAACTGCAACCACTGCTGCTGCAGTGACATCAGCCAAGTGCGAATCAAGCGCCGCCAGTATTGCTTCCACATCAGGACCTCTTTCGCCCAAAGATATAAGTGGTAAGTCCAGTCCTGGTGCTTTAACCTCTGAAAGTCAATCCATACCTACACCGTTAGGGCGAGACTCGCATACCGAGACGCCAGAATCATCACCAAAGCCCACTTCGCCATTCCCGCGTGTAAGTAAAGAAGAGCTTAAGGCAGTGACACAAGACATTGACCTTATAGGAGGTGAACCCAGCTGCAGCGACGCTGATATAGCAAGTGACACAGAAGTTGCCTCGCAGCTAGACGAGTATGTGGCTACCTCAAGCGAAGCCTTGCCCGAACCGCTCGAACTGCGCGGCATAGAGAAAACCACGGCGCTTAGTGGCAGCACCGAGAAAATAATCACCACAACCATAACAACCGTAACGAAAGTTATATCAGCCGATGGCAAAGAAACCGTGACTGAGCAGAAAACCGTCACCACCACAGACTCCTCCGAGCCAGACAGTGAAAAAGTCGTTGTAACTACGACACGCACAACTAGCGAAAGCGATAAGAGCGATCAGATGCTGCCAAAAGAGGTGGCCATGCTGCGCGGAACCTATCATCGTTCCTCCACGCCAGGTAGTGAAGATGAACGCTTAACAGGTGCCTACATGAGTGACGACGAACTGCCCGGCACACCCCGTAGCATTGCATCTTCCCATGGCGGTGCCAGCTACGAACTACAACGTTCTAGCTCTGGCGTCAGCAAGCGTTCAGACTTTGATGCCGATGACAGTCAAGACGACATTCCGCCACAATATGGTAGTGAAGAACACTCAGCCGCACGCGCCATATTGCCGCACAAAACGACAGACCCCATGAGTACCTCCTTTTATGGCGCACTGCCCGACAGTTTTAATATTAAGCCCGGCACTGAGCCTATACCCATATGCGAAGCTGCTTACAGCACGCTTACCACATTCACACGCACTTTTGCCGACTCACCGCCAGCCAGCCAATCGTCGGAGAGTGTGGAGAGCACTAGCCAAGCATGGGCAAATCGTCAGTTGGGCGCAACGGAGCAGCTTACAGATGCAGCACACAAATTCCTAGATGAAGCCGACATGGATTTCCAGAAGGCATTGGAAGAACATGTACAGGTACGCGGTGCCGAGGTTATGTCTACGGTAACCGCCAAGTACTCTTACTCACCATCCAAGGCCGAAGAGGTCGAGCAAATTGTGAGCAGCACAGCCGAGCGACAACGTTTTCCACTAAGCGATGTGCAAAAACTACGCACTGCTGAGACAACAACAACCAGCTTAACCCCAACCACAATGACAACTGCATTAGGAGGCGGCAGTGTTGATAGCACCATTACCACCACCACCACCACCAGCAGCAGCAGCAGTGGCAGCACCAGTACCACCACAACACAACTGCAGAGTGAAGCTGGTACTGCCAGCACTACAATCACAACAAGCACAGTGACAAGCACTGCAACTGGTACATTGCCCAAGGATCGCCTTGAGGAGTGGGGCAAACCACTGGGCTTACCCTCACCGGCACCACTGCCCGTTGAAGGTGCTGATATACGCACTACGCCTAAAAAAGAACGTCGTTTGGTGGCTACCAAAACACGTCTGAATAACGAAAAGAATTTGCGTAAGCGCTCTGAATCGCCAAACAAGGCAAAGAAACCTGCACCGGTGTACGTGGATTTGACCTATGTGCCGCACAATGGCAACTCCTACTACTCGCATGTGGACTTCTTTAAGCGTGTGCGTGCACGTTACTACGTCTTCTCAGGCACTGAGCCCAGCCGTCAGGTCTACGATGCGCTACTGGAGGCAAAACAGACCTGGGAGGATAAGGAATTGGGTAAGCTGTAGAGCACGACTATGTACGACTATGCTAATATTTTCTCTTTTACAGAGGTAACGATCATACCAACCTACGATACTGATGTGCTGGGCTATTGGGTGGCCGAGAACGAGGAGCTTTTGGCAAAATATCACATTGATCTATCACCATCTGCTTCGCGTTGCACAATTAACTTGCAGGATCATGAGACCTCATGCTCTGCCTATCGCTTGGAATTCTAGGCCACGGGCTTGTTTATTGCATTTTCAGATGATTAAAAACAAACGAATAAACATTAAAAAATAATAAAATAATCATATACACAAGCACACAAAAAACAAAACCAAAAAAAAAAAGAAAATCCAACCTTATAAGAAGCACCTCTCAAAGAGAAATTTGCAAAGGACGCAGGAACGAACACAGCTACTGGCGCATGTGGAGTAAAGTAAATCTTATATAGTACAGGTAACAGTCAGCTGCAACATGAAAGCAACAACGACACAAAACACTTACGACGACTTCCAAGTTTTGAGCTTACAATGGCAGCTGCAATAAACAACAACAAAAAGACGACGACGACTAAAACGTTATAAACAAAGAAACAAAAAACAAAAAAAAAGAACAAAAAAACGAAAAACAAAAATACTAAATGCAATTGCTTTTGAAAGCTTCAGAAAAATTCAAGTGAAACAAAAATGCAATAAATTGCCGTGTGCGAAACGGAAATAAAAGATAAAAGCTAAATATGGCGGAGTAACGGGTCACATGCGTGACTCCATTTTGTTTGCCAATGCCGTCTATAAGGCTTTTTGAAATTTATTACCACACAAAGCGTGCAAAAGCAATTAATTGATATTTATTTTAAAGAAATTAATTGCTAATAAAAACAAAAATGAAACGTAGCTAAATGCTTGTCACAAAACAAAACCAAAGAAGCGCCAAGTGCCACAAATAATAATATATAAAACAAAAAAAAAGTACATATTTATTATACATTTTATTGTTTTCATTGTACATCAAGCTACCTTGCAAAGATCAAAAAATAGTTTTCAAAAAACCCGCATAGTTAAAATATACAAAGAAAACTACATAAAGCAATCGAAAAAAAATAAACAGAAAAAAAGGCAAATTCTATATAAAAGAATATTCATGTTTATTGTATTAGTAAAAATTTTATGATGAATCGTATATTTGAATTACAAAAAAAAAAAAAAAAATTAAGAAAATATATATTATTCACATGAAGGCAACAAATATTATACTATTACTATGTATTTAGCTCTTAAACACGAGAGAACACACAAATCACACACAGTTACTTAGGCGCTGTTTACATTTTGGCATGAAAGGAATGAGAACGTTTTTAAAAAATGCTTACACTGAGAGAAATTGGTAATACACACTGACAGACGGAACAGACACTTAAAAAAATATTATTACTTTTCTTATGAAACAAAAACCAATGTAGTAACAAATTTTATTTTAGTTTTTTAATTCCTTGGCAAATTTTACTACAAAATATTACAACAAAGTAATAAAGTAATGAAGTTGAATTGGCGATACTACGCAAGTCATTCCATGAGTCTTTCTGCAAGCACCGTTCTCACCCAGGTCTGTCAAGGGCGTCCTCGTCGGAAACATCTCTTGGCGTTGTCTTCATCCGACTTCCCGAGGATGTGACCATTTGCTCCTTTTGAATTCGGTGTTGATCGGAGCACTTGTACAGAGTATTAGCAAGTTTTCGTTTATGATAGTGTTTGGCCAGAAAATGCGGCAAACGATCTGTAGACATTTGTTCGCAATAGTTTGCAGTTATCTGCAGATTGAGTTTGTCGTCAACCACGTCCGTGACTCATACAGTAGCAATGGTTTGACGCTGCTCTGGAAGTTGAACCGTCTTGTTTTTAGCGTGAGTTCACTTGGTTGCTACACATTGGCCAATTTGGCAAAACCTACTCTTGCTTTGATAATTTAAGACGCCACAACTGTTAAAGCGCCTCCATCCATACCTTCACCGATGGTAAGAGGGAGTTTATTTGACGTTTGCACTCTCATCAATTTAGACTGCTTTACTTCTTCTGATGTTGGGGCCGACAGACTTTGCGTTTTCCTCGAGTTTGTTTTTAACACCTTGTAGAGCGTGTGCCACAAAACATATGTCATCGGAGTAGTCCAGATCACTGAGCTTTTGGTGAGGGCGCCATTGCAAGCCGTCCGAAGCCAGGCTGGTTTTCTGCAAAATTCCATCCACCAAATTTGCCACTGCTTTGACCCTGGACACACGCGCTGTAATCGGAGTCTGTAAAGAACTTTTGGATGACACCGATAATCTTTTCTGTTATTCCAGAATCGCGTAGGGCAGTCTATATTGCACTTCTTTCTACTGTGTCGAAGTCCCTAAAAAGTAGAAACATGTCGCCCTTCAATCCACAGATTGTGTTGATTACAACAGCAACTAGCTGTTAAGGCATGTTGATGGATTATTTTTTAGATTTTTTTTTTGTGGAGTTTCAGCAGCCTACAAATTCTGCTTATTCAAAAACCCACAAACCTATTTTTTCTTTTTTCTCAATTTAGAGCTCCCAAACGTAATTTGTTATTTTGTAAACGGCGCCTAAAACCACAACACAAACCTAAGCACTGTAAGCAAAACTAAATACAATTGCTTTTAAATTTAACAATAAATTAATCATAAATCAAACATAAAACAAAAAACAAATAAGTTTATGGTTACAAAAAAATTATTAATTGTTGTGTATGTGAATATTTAACTAAAGTGTGCATTAATAATAACTAAAAAATTAATTTCTGCCGTACAATTAAAAAAAAAAAGAAAACAGAAAAATGCACGGCACACAATGCGTTAAATCATGTAGCTAAAATATAATATGAAAACTCATAATATAAAATTAAAAAATATTTTTAAAAACAATATATAAATAAATGTGAACAAGTTAAAAACGTAATTGCTTCAACAGAAACACATAAATACATAGAAAAACAAAATGTTTAAACAAATAAGCATAAATTATCTAAAGTAAAAAAAAAACCTTAAATAAATGTGCCTCCAAAAAACAGTAAAATTTATAACTTGCAGCAAAACTTCAACAACAACAAAAATACATAAATCTCAAAAATATAAAACAAAGCAAAAAGTTATGCGTACAAAAATAATACCTAAAAACTAAAAATAACATTTTAATTTTTTTAAATACAATTTTTATTTGTTTTATTTAATATATTAAGACAGTTTTAATGCAAGAGCGAGACTTAACTACAAACAATAATCATAGTTTTGTTTAAAAAATTAAAACAAAAAAATTAAAAAACTAAAGTTTATTTAAAAAAAAAGTTTTGCAGTCTATTGAGCAGAGTAGAGTAGCGATAGTAGGCGATGGAGAGCGAGTTAGCAAGAGTGCGTGCGCAATCACGCAATACAGCACGACAGAGCGAGACAGGGAGTTAAAGCTAGAGCGAGACAAAGATATATCACTTAAGAGAGAAAGAGAGACAGCGCATCACAAAATGTTTGAGCGGATTTGATTGAAATTATGCGATAAATAACTATTGTAGTTAGGTTAGGAGCACACTGAAACTTGGAAGTCTTTGGTAGTGCAGTTTGGAGCAAGTATTGATTGATGGTTTGATATAAGCGATGATTGATTGATTGATTGATTGATGATTGATATTGTTGGTGATAATGTTGCTGTTAATGCTGATGTTACACGCTATGTTACTATATAAGGTTTACGCAGAACGCAGTTTGGGGGGGTTTATTTTTTTTTTTCGATGGGAAAGAATTTTGCATAGAAATGAGGAAATAGTAATTGTGAAACAAAAACTAAGTAAAATAACAAATGAAATATTGTACACAAAGTGAATGGAGGTTATTTTTCTATATTTTTTTTACTTTTTCATAGTCATAGAATAACAAATTTGCAAAAAAAAAAAACAAAAAACAAATAAAGTCTAAACATAAAAATATTTATATGTTTATTGAAACTTAATAAATATTGCAATTGACATATTGAGCAAGTTGCTTCAAAAATTATAATAATTTTTTTTGGGAAACTCTACCGGCTTTTCCATAGTCAGAAAGTAAGAATATGTAACTTGTCCAACAATTACGATTGTTATTTTCTAAAAGCTTGCAATGTTTCATAAAACGCTTTTGAAATATATTTGTAATGTTGACTGTATATCATGGTGTGATGTGTACTAAAACTACCAGAGAAACTTACCATACGATTAAGCTGAAATTTCTAAACTAGACGGCTAGCTCAATACTCAACTAACTAACCTCGTATAGCATATATAACGAGTACTTGAAAAAATAAAAATTGTAGGCACTGCTACTGCTGTGAGAGTTTCACTTGCAGAAACTCCAAAAAAAATATATATATATCAAACCATGTCACATCGTAGGTAAATCTCTTACAAATTCCCAACAGCTTGAGTGCGAGCGCAGCAAATGTACTCTCAATGTTTAGATGTTATTGCTTTCTGCCTCACTCAGTGCAGCATAGAACCTCAATTAACCTTTCAGTTTGACCATAAGCTGCTAAATTTGAAAGAATATTATTTATTTTGAGCAACTTTAACAATATGTCAATTGTGTATAATCTTAAAATGCAATACTAACAATGCACACATAAAAATTAAAAAAAAAATAAAAATAAAAATTTATAAAAAAAAACAAACAAAAAGCAAAACTTTATATTGCATAAAATTGAGGCCACAGCAACAAAACAGTCCAAAATTTAAAACTTATTAAAAATTAAAAGAAAATTTTGCTTAAAACTACAATATATACAGACTTTTAGGATATACACATACGCATAAAAAAAAGTAAAAACAACAAGACATACTCAATTTTTTATAGAGTGCAATTATTAAGAGCAAAAAAAAAAAAAAAATGATCGAAAAACTTAAAACAAATGAAAGCATGAGAAAAATATTTTTCTTTGGCTTTTTAACTATATTTTTTGTTGCTTTTTTACAACAACCACAATTAAGACAAAAACCAGGCGCAACAGTCAAACAAACTGGCAACCGTCCAGTCTACAAAAATATATAAAACCAATGTCAGATATTTAAACAAAATTTGATAAACCATATGCAAAAGTTTAAAAAAATTAAAAACATTTAAGCAAATAATTAAATATAAAACAAAAAATCATAGGCAGAATACATACTTTTTATATTTTGAAAGTTTTGAAGCGCGTATGTGATAGTTTTTATTTCAAATATTACAATTAGTTTGCTTTCAATTTGTTTCAATTAACTGCTGCTTGACAAATTCTTATTTAAAAAACAAACATTTAAAAATTAAGCAGAATATAATAATAAAAAATATAAAACAAAAGCACAGTCAAACTCTTATTAGAAAACAGCTTTAGACAGGGATTTACAAGTTTAAAAGCCAATATAAAAACAAATATAAATGTTTATGAAAAGGCAAATATAAAACTCAAGGCCCATGGTGCAGAAACCATACAAAATAAAGAAAAGCAAATATACGTTAAACTTTTAATATATATTTAAATAAAAATGAAAAGCTTAAAAAAATATAAGGCATATAAAGTAAAACTTGAACAAATTAATATATATAAATATAAAGCTAAAACTATGCTTTATTTGTCGTAGCCAAACAAGGTTTAAATGAACTAAAGTTCAAAGTTTTTGTCATAAAAACAAAACAAAAAAAAACCTGCTTATTTGTAATAACTTGTTTGTTTAACACAAATTAAGAGTATCTAACAAATGGTATACTTTTTTTTTTAATTAAGTTTATGTTTAAGCTGTTGAATGCAAGCAAAAAAGCAGAGCCTGATTTTTTGCGCTTAAAAAAAGTTTAAAAAAATATTAAAAATATTAAAAAAAAAATACGTATATACACGCATACAATATTAAATTGCAAGTACTAAAAAACAAAAAACAACAACTATAACTATATCAAAATATATAAAGCTAATAAATGTGAACTTTTAATGTTTTGCTTCAAGTAAGAAATTCCAATATAACTTTTTATTTGTCTTTAATTGCATTGTTTATTATAAAAATTTACAAGATTATTAAACAAAAAAAGCAAGCAAAAAACAAAACAAAAATCAAATTAAAATGTGCAAAGTAAAAACAAGTTAAATGTTTTTTTTCCTAGTACAGAAATTTTTCAATGCCTTATTCCAAAAAAAAGAATTGCTACCAAATGCTATATGTACACGATTATATGGTATATATGCTTTATATATGCATATATATATATATATTAAATGAATACACATATAATGTTTGTTTGTTTGTTAAATTTGCTAAATTACAAAAAAAAAATTTAAATTTTTTGCTTTTACTTATTAGCAAGTTTCCAATTGAAACAATTATACCTAATTATTATTATTATATATATATATACTATATATATATATATATACATACACCATATATTACTATATATATACATATATATGAATACATTGTATAACAACTATTTATGTAATAGTCAAAAGCAGCGCAAAGGGCAAAAGAAAAACAGAACAACAATGAAACCAGAGATGCAGCAATAACAAGAACAGCAAAGCTTAAAAAATAAATTAATTAAAATTAACAAAAAAACAAAAAAAAACAAGCATATTCAGTTGGCAAAACAAACAAGATATAAACTGTCTGCATATATATATGTATGACAAACAACAACGTGTTGCAAAAATACAAAAAAAAGAAATAAGTAAACAAAAAAAATTAAAAAAAAAAAAATATGCATATATGTATTACATTTTATGAAATATTAATTCAAGCTTATCTCAAGAACTATTTCAAAATACGAAATTCCCCTTAATTAAAAACATAAATAAAGAAACTTAATAAAGGTATTTATGTGAAATACAAATGTTGTAAATGTTTTGGCTTTAAAATGAAATGGTACAATGTAAAGGGTGTTCTTTTTCGAGATATAGAATTTAAAGTTGACATTACTGTTCAAAATAGCGACTGACTTAACAGCTGTCAAGTGATTTATTCTCAGTTTGGTTTGGACAATTTATTGTAGATTGACGCCTGAACAACTCTTGCAAATAGTGCAATTTTATTTCGAAAATAATGCTTCTGTGCGCACTATCGACGACAAAATCGTCCATCAGAGCAGTTAAGTCGATAAAACTTAGACAGTTTCCGCACTACATATTCTCTTATAAGTAACTCGCATCGTACATAAGAAGCTATTGCTGCTGTAGAACGTAGCAGCGAGGAAGATCCAAATCCATTCCCCATCAAGCTTAGGAATTGCATCTGTGTCTATCCACTGTATGGAAGATTTTGCGAAAGGATCGTGATTTGCGTGCTTAAAAAATCTAACTCGTGCAAGAATTGAAACCAAATGATCATCAAGCAATTCGTAGATTCGTCGAATGGGCCCAAAACGAGATTGCCGTTGTTCCCGATTTTCATAAGCAAATTTTGTTTCGCGACGAAGCGCAATTCTGTTTGAATGGCTACGTCAACAAACAAAACTGTTGGAATCAGTGGTTCGTACTTCTTCAAAAACGATAATGGCCAACGGTGATCAGTTTCCATTCCTGAATTGCACAACCATGATGTTCAGGAGCTGTGGTTCCAACAAGTCGTCGCAACATGTCACACAGCTCGCACCAAAATCGATTTGGTAATCGCCTTATTTCACGTTTTGGAGCTGAGAATTGGTCTCCAAGATCTTGTGATTTAACACCGCTAGACTACTATCGGTGGTGCTATGTGAAGTCATTGGTCTATGCTAATACGCTACAAACGCTTCTCCATTTGGAAGACAAAATTCGCCGGTATACGGTCATAAATGTTGGAAAAAGTCATCGAAAATTGGACGTCTAGATTGTACTACATCCGAGCCAACCGTGGCGGTCATATGCCAGAAATCATATTTAAAATGTAATGCCACAAGATTATCTTTCGGATAAATAAAATTCATGGCTAGCGAACCATCGAGCCCATCGTTGGTTTATTGCAATTTAAAGCTCTATATTTATAAGAAAAACACCCTCGATTATAACCATTTTTTTAGCTTTTAGCATTCCACTTGGGACATAGCATCGTTTGCCTCCAAATAGTGCTGTCTTGCATGCATCTGCTTCAATCTTCTCACGTCTTCAGTTATTGGGGATTTTCAGTGTATCCACGGCATTCCTTTTCGCGTCAGGAATGTTAAATTCTCTTCGGCCCAAGGTTGAAAATTGACAACGTCGCCTATTTTTGCTCAAATGATTGCTTGTGAATGTAAAACTGCAAATAACAATAAAAATGAAGCCAGGAAAAAATATGATACAAATGAACAACAAAACTTATTCAGAAGCAAGATGAGAATCATTGTTGAAAATATACTTGAGAATATAGAAACATTGAGACAGATAAATGACTCCAGAAGCATTTACAATGAGCTAAAATGAGTCTCTGGTAGCTTCTGTCCATCTATACCATCATGCAGAGATGAAGATGGAAATATCATGTCGAGATTCCAGCTGTACTACATTGTTGGCAAAGATATTTTCAGCAACTGCTGAACCCAACATCAAGAATCAAGCGTTCAAATTGAAAATGTGTACACAGCTGATGTGTAGGTAGATGAATCATCGGAAGAAAAAGTACGACTCCACATAAACTAGCTGAAAAATAAGAAGGCAAGTGGAACTGATCAAATCAATGCCGAGCTCCTAAAATCTAGAGGCGAAATGTTGGTGAAAATCCTAGGCTTTTAATTTATGTGTAGATCGGAGAGGTAATGGTATTATAATATTGCTGCCTGGGAAAGACAGTAAACTGGAATGCCATAACTGCAGAGGCTTGACAATACTCTAAGCTGTATACAAGGTTTTTGCGTCAATCATTACACGTCTACAAGTGTACACAAAAGGTATAATATGAAGTTATCAAGCTGGTTTTTAGAGCTAGTAAATCTACAACGCAATTCGACAAATTATAGAAAAATCAAAAGAATACAACAGAGACTTCTGTCAGGTATTTAATGATTTCAAAAAAGCGCATTTGACGCAGTCAACAGAGAAGCGTTTTGGAAAATACTTGCATTCTTTCAAATCCCGCAGAATATAGATAGGAACATCATGCGTCGAAGTAAACTGAAATACCTCAAAAACTTCCTACCTCTACCGCTTCGATTGTCTTTGCGCCTACCGAGCCCAGGTCATCCTATGAACTCCTTCAACAGAGAATTATGCACTCTATACCTTGATTAATTTTCTTTGGTCTGGCATTCAGAAGATTTTTTTTAAATTGCTTATTTAGCAAATTGAAGAAAGTTAAAAAGTATAATTGAAAATATTAAAGTGAAGAATGGACATAAACGTCAGAAGGACGATGGTTCGGTTCCATTCCGCAGTGTTGGTGCATTTTCCTAGAACTAGCATAGCTAGCAATTATTCGCTATGAAGCTAAGTTAATCTCTATTAATCAGAAAAAAGAAATCGATTTTATTTATTTTATTTAAGGTTAAGAATTGTACCTGCAATTTTACGTGGCTACGATACTTTGTTTTGTTATTTCTATTTAAATCCAGCTTGCCTTACTATCACAGGGGCAATGAGAACGACCCCGACGTCAGACTTTGGAGGAGATTCTTAAGCTGACTCCCTTACATCTAGCCATGAAACAGGCGCTCGGACTTTATACAAATACCAAAATGGTATTCTTAGGGAACACCTAGATATACTGCATAGGGAGGATGTCCTCTACCTCGACAAAACTCAAACCCTAGAGCAAAAAGAAACCACACCTACTTTCACATAACACTACAATGTCATTTTTTCTACAAGAGAGCAATGTATTTCATATCCATCTTGTCTAAATGGCGATGCACAGAAATGGTTCACAGATAGATCCAAAACAGCATTAGGAGTAGGAGCAGGTATAGTCGGTTCTCGCACACACATATGTCTCTCTCACTTGATGCTGAGTGCACAGTTTTTCAGGCGAAACTATTCGCTATGTTTCAGGCGGTAAACAGGCAGAAAAGCAGGCAGTTGGTACGTATACCCTCCGGGAGTCAAGCAGCTCTCGAAGCACTACCTAGCTACAGCTATAACTCTAAATTAATATATGAATGCCACTGTGAACTTAATGAACTGACCAACATAAGGGTCTCTCGAGTAAGAGTGCCAGGGCATGAAGGTCACTCCGGTAATGAGGTTACGGACGCAAAGGCAAAGTCAGGGGCGGAAGTCCCGTTTGTAGTTCCATGTCCGATATCCAACAACAGACAACACCGACATCAAGAAATAGACAGAAACCAGGAAAGCAAGGTACTGGAGTCTAGGGGATCTCAGACACTCCAAAAGATTTGTGTACCTGGATGCGGTAAGAGCCAAGGAAGTTATATTCTTTAATATAACACAGCTCAGATCACTTTGTGGAGCCATTTTTCCTACAACAACTACTTACACAAATGTGTCTTGTCCAGAACAGGAGTTGTAGATTCTGTGAGGAGGATGCCGAATCAATGGAACATCTAATCACTTGCTACCCAGCCCTGACACAGACGCTGCTAGGCAACTTCATTCTCAGGTAGAAGTACTTAATTTACTACCCACAAACTGACAGAAAATGAACAATAGACCCATGGGGGTCGCAGTGCCGAAGTTCGTAGGCCCACCCTTGTTCATACATTACATTACATTATATATCCTCAAAACAAGTACGAAATCACCGCTTTCCAAAATACATAATCTCAAATAACCACACGAACTTACAACTTCTTCTAGCAAGTTCATCTTAAATCAGTCTTCCAATAATAAAACCATGTTTATCCATGTAACGTCATAAGAATATATTGTACTTATAATAATATAAAAACATATTGAGCAAGTAGCCTCTTATAAACAATTCAGTTTGCTTCAAGCATTTCACTCTGAAATTAACGTTAAACAAAGACCTTGAAAATAATTTATTTTTTTATTTCTGATAAAATATATTTCAAATAACTGCAGAAAAATGTGCATTCCTGTGCAGAAGTTGGTGTCTTTTGTTATTTTAATAGCATTCCTGTACTATATATTATTCACTGGCTTTAAGTTGCGCTCCAAACTGCACAGAATGGATGAGGATATGAACGATTTAGCTGTAAGAGTAACTAATTCTGAAGCAACATTTTGCATGTTTTAATTTATGCTGTAAACTTGTAGCACTTGTATCAAGGGAGCTTGGAAACCTGCGAGTCAGAAACCCAGCCTTCATTGAGTCAAGTGGCTGACGCAGCGCCAACAGATTCAACGCTAGCTTCGAGTCAGAAGTGTGATTTTTCATACGTTGAAGACTTGGTAAAACGTAAATTGGGAAATATAAGAGATGACATCTACGAGTTGAAGAACCAACTCTTAAAGTGCACTTGTGATGTTATTTCAAATAAACTGCTGCCGAAAGTTGGCCCGGATAATCCTAGCATTAACTATGCCTCTGAAATCTTTGGCGCTCATATTTTAAAGGTTGAGGCCCAGACACTTTGTAATTTAAGCATTTTGAAACGGCTGCTAAATTTTGGACACTGCTCCAATCCTCCTATACAAATGCTGCGAGACAGTCTAAAGCCAGGCGATTGTTTTGGCTATAGAGGCTCAAAATCGAAAGTGTGGGTGAATTTGGCAAACGTAATACTAGTTGATTCAATTGCAGTGACTCATTTGGGCCCGGATGTATCGAAAAACGTTAAAAGCGCTCCTAAGGACTTTTCGGTGATGGTAGGTTCAAATTACTTTCTAATCCAACTTATTTTTATCGATTAATCCTTTGCAGGGCGTTTGTGTAAACAGCGGCAATACCCAATTGCTTGGTACTTGGACCTATGATATAAATTCAGCTAAAACTACTCAAATATATAAGGTGAAACAAACCGGACCTTTTAAAATGTTAATATTCAATTTTCTATCCAATCATGGCGCAGACTTTACCTGCATTTATCGGTAAATATTATAGTTAGGATTTGATTTTGACTGCCACTAAAAATGTATCCTTCTTTTCAACAGAGTCGATGTTTACGGAAAAGGTGTCTAATGTTGGATTACTAATGGAATTTTTTTTTGTAGTCGCATTATCGCTTATTTCAAATATTGCCAGCAGTTAACCAGGATTTTGTACGATTTTTTTATATTTTTTTTTTCTGAGTTTCTTTTGCAATTCTGTTCGCCTTGGGAATGCAACTGCTTGCGAACCCAAATTTGTAGTACAAACATTTGGAACACGATTGTTTAATTTTTTTTTTGAATTTGTTTTGAATTATTTTGAATTATATTTTACAAGTAAGACTCTGTTTGGCCATCACAACCCGTTATCGGGTTACAGCCGACCTTTCTAGCTCTCGCCAGGCGACCTTGCCTTGAGCTCGCCTTCTCCAGTAGGTCACTCCAAGTGAAGATAGGTCCTGCTTCACTTGGTCTTACCATCTGAATTACACAATAGATGGAGGCTGGCATATGCCATCGGTTCACGAATACTTTATGATGTGAGAGTGATGATGACTTAATAAAGTGAAACTGTGGTTCTCAGCATCCTATTTTAATTTACTTATGAAATCCTTAACCGATCGAATGTGTTTTATATTCGTGAAGTATATGCATCGTCTAATTTGTGCTCTGGTTATGTTGTGGTGTCTCAAGCATGTGTACTAGGAGATGTGGAAGTGTTTACACAATGTTTACAGCCCATCTTCCCGATACCAATGAAACTCTCATTCTTCCATAATCTGAGTACAGAGCTGTCATTGCCAGAAAGGATTGCAGAGATCTTGCACTACTGCGGAAATGGCAGCGGACTCTACTGGTTCAAAAGAAATGAAGGACTGAAGTACGTTCTTCTGTAGCATTAAATCGTCGTCTTACTTTGGGGTACATTTGCATATACGACTGTTTTCTTATACAGAATTTACGAATTTATTTAATCTTAATCAAAACTAGAACAAACAATAGTTAATATTGACGATGCCAATTCTTTTTTAACTTGAAACTAAAGGGAAACATTTTTTGAAAATACACGCTTTGAACTTTTCTGGATTAACAAACTTATTGACGCTTCAGCAGAGACTGTCTCTTCAGGCAGATTGCATATTTGGAAGTTGAAAATTTCTATTGAGGTTTCAGTTTTTGATATACCATGGAGCATTGGTGCAACCTTTGCAGGACTTTGAATTATGTGACTCTTGTACTTTTATATTTGGAACAAGTCAGTCTGTGATCCAATTGGATTCCAATATATTTAGTATCTGAAGCCTGAGGGAGAACATAAGGGAACATAAACTCATTGACTTATTCGCTAAAATTCTCGAGTGGTCAAGCCATGCTTGAAGTGCATTGAATAATGTAAAGAGCAGGGAGCCTAGAACACTGCCCTGCAGTACTCCAGCTTGAACAGGGTATTCAGCTGAGACAAAACATTTATTTTTAACCACAAAATTTCTTCCAGGGTAAGATTTCTTTTAATTGAAGTAGAATGCTTTCTTGCCAGACTTTGTCAGATTGCTGCGTGAAATCTAGAGATAGTATAGAGTTTACAATGCTTTGATATGATAGTGCCATGTTACTCTCTGAACTCGTATTATTGATTAGGAATTCGTTTTCCTATAAAATTTTCCAAGTGTTTTGAAGCGAATAATGATCACAGGATTTTTTAGCGGCAAGTTGTTTGATGTCCTTTTTTAATAGAGATGACATTAGATAGCGTATGGTAAGAACCAGCAAAATTGGACATGAAAACTTTCTTTGCCATACTCTTGAGAGTTAGTTCTTAAAAATACAAACTTAGTGTGTCTCGCAGGGAACATTCTGTTTGCACTGAACATGGTTCAGCCATTTCATTTACTTGGGAAATAAGTTTTGTAATTAGCGAAGTCTAATTCCGCCTCAGATTTAGGGAAATCTTTTATTTGCGATGTGGAGCCTTTTTAACACTTTTTATTTAAGCCATTTTTTTTTGTACTCGAGACTATTACTTCCATTTTTCTGATAAAAGCTTTCAGCATAAAATGTTACTATTTCGGGAATATGATCAAATGATAGTTCCAGAGATCTACCTTCAGAAGCGAAAAACTTAATGAGAGAAATATTGCCTATATACATTTTTTATTCTATGTGACTTAGGCTCGCAAAACACAAAATGTCAACACAATCGGGAATAACCGTTTCGGTGTATTGTTTGTATTTGTGCTTACAAATTTTGACATTCATAATTCAAATTCAATTTTGTTATTATAGATATTAGATCTTATGCAGACGTACAAGAAAGATAACAGATTAATGTCGTGCAAATGTTTGCATTTATCAAGTTAACTTTTTTCGATACATTATTTATGCTGGAAATTGTGCGGAGCGAGTAACGGTTGACAAAACTACAATAAATCGCATTCGTGACAGAAACTTAATTTAGGAAATTCTTGCCGAACACGGCTACGTATAGAGCAAAGAGATTTAACTAATTAAAAGTAAGCTAGCAGCAGACCAAACAATCTGTATCAAAATGAATAAAATGAGAATTGAGCTCATATCCTTCCACATTTAGCGATATTCACTCATTCCACTGAGCTACAGCGACTCAAAAAACGAACGAAATAGGTGAATATACTCAAATGTCCTTAGATCACAGCAGCCCTATATTTGGGTAAATGCAAGAACGGTTTGCATCTAAAAAAAATGAATGAGTTGAAAGAATAATAGGCTAGCAGCAGCCGACTTATTTTACTGATACGGAAAAATCAATAATTATTCACTTTACATTTTTCATTATGAAGCCCAAAAACTTTTGATGCAGATATGATACTGCCTACGAATCATTGCATGTTTAAACATTTTACTTGATTTATATTGGTCTTTTTTTGCATTTCTTTGCTGACTTGTCTAGTCGGCACACCGTCTTCCAAAGACTATCTTATACTTTTTAGCCCAAACTTGTGTAATTTAAAACACCCAGAAGGCAAAGTCGGAGATAGACCGATACTACCCAAATTATGGTAAGTGTAACTAGAAAAGTTTTTGTGTCCATATATGTCTATCTGTCTCTATCAAAGTTTAGAACACAGAAATGAAGAGGTGATCTGCGTCTACCGCCACTGTCTTAAAACTCTAGGATGTAGTCAAACAACTTGATCAAATATGAAATCTACAACTATTAAATCTTACGATATGATATTGCATCTTGTATGGAAAATTGTTGAGAATGAAAACTTTGTAATCTTTAGTTTCAACATTAGTCCTTTAAGACACAAATTTTATAATAAGAGGTTTTTTATTATTTGCTTTGAAGATAAAAATATGTAAAGATGTGGAAAATATTTGTAAATTGGGATGAAAACAATATCCACATTAAATCACCAATAAACCGTCTGGCGATTCAGCATATTATAACATACGTTCAAGAAATGAGACAACTGCTACCCGCGGCCAAGGATATTCCTATTCCGAAAAAAGTGTCGAGTTTTCAGCAGCTGTTGTTACCAATACTGAATTAGATGGAATCACCGCATGCCTTGGACAAGAAGTTTATGCCCAAACAATTCATAGGACACAAAGATCTTATGACGTTGTTAGTCCTATTCAATTTCAAAGTCAAGTGGGAGCCTACCTTCTGGTTGGGAGCAAGCTAGAATTAACAATGGCCAGATTTAATATTTGAAACATACCATTAAAACAACCCAATGGGAAGATTCTAGAATTCAGTTTCGCCAGCAGCAGCAATTGAAGAGCGAATAAAGCAAAATGATCTTTTACAAAATACGAAAAGCAACATAACTGCTATAGCGGATATTGGCCCACTGCCTGATGGTTGGGAACAAGCTCTTACAGAATCTGAACTACTTCATGGAATGAGCCTAGAATACAGTCTGCACTCAGTGTGGTTCATTGCCCCGATAATTTAGTTACATTGCTTCAGATCGAAGATAATAATTGCAGCTATATATTTAGTAAAGGCCAAAATATTACAAATCTATCGTCTTCCTTTTGACTTGGAATGGTAAAATAAAAGAAAAAAAAATTATTTGAGATGAATCTATGAAAACTTGAGATAATCCTCAGCTTTCTTAGTAGAAAAGATTTATCCACATATAATGATGATAAATTTGCCTTTAAGTTTGATGAATTTCATTTTGAAAAAATATCAAACACGTCAAGAAAATTCCAAAAATGCGCAGTCGCATTCGCAATTGTTAGTTTTAAGTACACTTAGTTATAGCCAACGTATAAGACGGAATGACCAACTTCGCGAACTGAACAATGTTGTCGATTTAACCAACCTGTAGTCTTCAGTTATTTTAAATTTAAAGACATGCAATAGCATTTGTGCACTCACCTCACTGGCAAAGCTAGCAAATCGGCACTTTTGCCGAAATAAACCGTCTTTAGTATTTATACCCTGTTCTCTTCGAGCAGGTATTACGAACGTTATCTCCATGCTCCAGCGTTGTAGTGATGATAGCAAAGTCAAGGGGAACAGGACTCTATGGCTTGGAAGAACTAAGATGCTTGTTTATTTATTAAGGTTAGGTTGGATGGAGATATGGGCTTTCGATGTGGGTTGGACCACGTTAAATTGATTTTGATCACTTGATCACGCGTTCCGAAAGCTAAACGTGAAACACAAATCCCTGTTAAGAGCACACAATATTGGAACTTTTCAAGCAACACCAACGATCATCAGCTGTCTTGGCAATTGGCATCATGCCAACCTGAAGCAAGTATATGGCCGATTAAGATAATCGCTTCTTAAACGGCTGCCAGTGTGTGATTATTAAATATTTTTTTTCGGATGTCATCAATGAAGGCCCGATCAACCGCGACAATAATGAGGACAATATTCAGCAAAATATTTACATCATGAAAACTTATTCATTGTGAACTTCGCTTTATATCTTGGAATTTTGAAAGCCTTGTATCAACCGAGGCTGTGGCCATACTGGGTTCGTGTATTGTAAATATTTGTTTATATTTTCTATAGTTTACGTTGTATATAGTCTGTGCAAGTTGGCCAAAAAATTTTGTTCGCAACAAAATATGTTTTGCTTTTGTTGTCAATTTTTCATTTGGCATTTTCATTTTACTATAACTCTCACATAGAACGATGTGTTTTTCGGGTGTCATTTATTTTAATATATTTTTTATTTAAATTTTATTAAACTATATTAATCTGGTGGGTATACCAGTAGCAGCCGTCGTTGTCCATATTTGAATTGGAATCATCGACATTTTTGTTGTTGATGTTGGAGGTTCTGATGATGATGATGTTCTTGCATCGATTTGGCGGCATGATGCATGTTGTAGTTGCATAGCATGCGTTTCTGAGGTTGACTGAGGTTGCGCTTGAGGTACAGAAGTCTCCGTTAATCCACAGCCACCACTTGGCAAAGTCGTATCGTAATCCATCACCAGTTGCTTAATATGCGCTAACTTGGATTGTAAAGAGACGAAGCGGTCTGTGTCCAAACGTATTCTGCGATCGCTATGTCCACACTTGTACTCATTAACAATTTGCCGCTTCAGATGATCATAACTATCGGCTGTGTTACGCCTCCAATCGCTCTGATAAATTCTGAAATCGTTTTCGTACATCCTCCAGTCGTTTCAACAACTTGCGATACTCATCATAGCCACTATCGAATTAAGTCTTGTAGCGGCGTCGCACCACTAGAGTCATTATGGAAGATTATTGGATCAAGTCATACCTTGGTGCGGCATTTAAACCTTGACCGCCCGTTGCCAAGGCATTCGCAAACGCTGCTGTGGCCAACTGTTCTGTGGGTGAGGGATGCTTGGCTGTCATGGCTTGCGCTGCCGGCACAGGTATCTGTTGGTATGTCTGCTGAACCTGCTGATGTGGTACGACTTGCGGCGTCGGTACTTGCTGAAAGGAAGTTCCTCCACTACGTTGACGCTTCTTTGCGTTGGAAGCTACATGCGCATTGTTGCTATATGAATTGTACTCATCGTGAGGGTGACGCTGCACTGGTAACGTCGACTGAATTTGACTGGAGCTACTGTTGTTGTTACTATTGCCGTTTTCACACTTTGTACCTGGCACAAAGCTATTCCGACGACATTGACTTGGGTGGCGTTGCGGCTGAAGTTGATGATTAACGATTTGTTCTGGACGCCGTTGCTGCTGTTGCCATTGCCATTTGTCAATTATTTGGTTCCTGCTGCGTTTCATAGCCTCTGGAGTTGCTAGAGTTGCTGCCAGTCGAGTTGCGATGATCCTTGCTGCTTCCAGCGCAATGCCTAGCAACACCTGCAACTGATGCTCTTGCCGTTGCGGTTGTGTATAAGCAGATGCCACACTAATGGTGCAACCACCAATTGGCTCTTTTTTGTAATGACTTATGCGCTGCTTTTTGGGCTGCACGGTGCTAAACGTGGTCTCATCATAGTCCAGGCCTATAGGTTTTAAACTTGCACCTGAGCAACCACCCATACCAGATGACGAAAGCAATGGGGGCAGCCTACTCGTATGAGTTGACGTCGGACTTTAGCCAGAGGTTGATCTACCCGCATTCGAGCTCATGGGCGTAGTCAAATTCTGTGGCTTAAGCCGCTTTAGTTGCTGCCAGTCTTGCTCACTAAAGTAGGGCCAATTTTCATCCACATCGTTTCACATCGCGTGGCGCAGAGTATACGTGTTTTGTGACATGTTGGCAATACGTGGGAGTATATTGCTAACTCTGACACGATCTCGTTCGCTTATTCCCTCATTTTGAAGACGAGTATACAAATCGGGCTTATGGGATTTAACCGTAAGCAAATGTTTAAGACGTTCACGTATCGAGCGATGAGACACATCTGGGGACTTGCCGTTGAAATTGTTTCCTGACTTGGTTTTGGCACTACTGCGAGCGCTGCTCAATAATTTGAAGCGACCATTGCTTAAAAGTGGCAAATTATTGCTGCCAAATCTATTGCTGCTATTACCATTTGTCATGTCGCCAGCTAAGCTCCCGGAGACTAGGGCATGGGGCGGAGCTGTGCGAGACAACATTCCCAAATGTGGAGGCTAAGGTGGCAGCTACGCTGTTATCATGGTAACGTTGTTGATTGCCAGTGAAAGTGTCGCTGGCACCCAGCATGCTGGGATTGGGAGAACGTGATGCTGTGACTGTTGCTGAGTGCGTGGCTAACGATGATATCCTTATGGACATGGCGTATGTAGGTGACGACGCTTACGCTAGACTAAATGGTGGAGAAACTATCTTACGACTATTGTCGTTGTTGTTGGATTTATTATTAATACTATTGCTCCTGCTGTTGTTCCCACTGTGAAATGGTACGCCCACTATCCGATTAATTTGGCTTGATCTCGCGTATACACTTACTTTTCTTCATTTCCTCGGCAATGGCTATTTTTATGCGAGTCGTATCATAAACATCGTCGTTCGCATATATACGCAAAGGTAGCGCAAATGCTTCAAATACATTGAGGTTCTGCTGATGCTGTTGTATACATTCGGGAGAGCCCTCCAGTTCCTCAATGGTGAAGACAAATTTACGTCCCCTGTCCATGCCAGCGCCACTAAAACCATTATCATCGCTAGACGCCGGTAAATGGAAGTGTATGACACTGGGATTGCCAAGAAATTGGAGTTGGGCCCTTTGGCCAGGTGCATGCTCATTTCTTTGATATTCATCGATTGCACGGAATGCAAAGTCAGTGAGCTTAACGAATATGTACTCTTTGCTATTATCGGAATAACGTTGGCTTTGTGACATGCCATAATTGCCGGACAAGAGTACATTTGACACACATTTTGTTAACTTAATTGAATTGGTCATAACGCGTTTGCCGCAAATTTATTAGAATATCTTTAGCTTGTAGAATTATGGATTAGTTTCAGAAGATTCGACGAATGGCGAAAAATATCAATCGTTGATGACAGATAACTATCAACACAGATCATTAATTGTGAGCGTGTGAAGGCTGCGACGCTCGCCAGTGTTATAACAAATATCGTTTGTGAAGATTATTAGGCATTGGGAAGATGCGCAAAAACTATAAAACGTACAGAAGAATACGGTAGAACGAAAAGTAGACTGTAATTTCAAAGGAAGCTCAATGCATTAAGTTTTATTTTGTTTTTAATTAAGTTTGCATTTTGCGATCCGGCTACGTTTATTTTTTTGTAACAAATTAATCTTGTTTTATAAGTAAAATGGTCAATACAATTTTGTGCTCTTGTTTTTCATTTAATTTATTTAATTTTGAGGAATTTGACGTACACATGAGCGTGGAACTGTCCTATGAGAGGGGGTGAGAGAGAGAGAGAAAGTGCGTACTTTCAAAATAGTAAATAGTTGCACATTCACTTGATTATATGTATGTATATTTATGTAGGCTCACATAGCTCGAATTAACTGCTATGATGGGCGATTTTGTTGACGATAAAATTATTAAAAATAATCATTATTTTTGAAATAGAATTGCAAGCGTTGTTCAGTCGTGAGTCTATTCATAATGAATTTCCAAACCAAACTGGGAATAAATCGCTTGACAGCTATTAAATCGGTCGCCATCTTAAACAGTTATGCCAACTTTAAATTCTATACCTCGAAAAAAAACACCCTTTATTTGTGTGTGTGTGTATGCAAATGGTGGCCAATAATATGCAAGCACAACTTCTGTTGTTAAATATTATAAAGTATTATATTCGGGTTAAGGTAGACAGACGACAATGTATATTTGCTTACCGATTTTTCAGGTGCTCCAGGTACTCATCGAAAACTGCAAAAAAAAAGCAGCAACAAATGCGACTGTTTGTAATATAAAGTGATCTGGCTCACCTGAGCAGTACTGGTCAGACGACAGCCGTCAGGCAGGCATGCAGGCAGGTAGCCATAAGCCAAATTTAAAGCCAACAGCAAATCATGCTGATTTTTCGCACAAACGAACACACACACACACATGCAGCTTAACTGCTTTTGGTGTGTTCATGTGAACCTGTTGCTGCCGCTTGTACGTTTTTCTGTCACTATCGATCGCCATGCGCCAAGAAGGAAGGACTCCTGTTTTGATTGGCTGCACAGTTGTGTTGTTGATTGGTCCTTTTTTCGTTTCGTTCATCAATCATGTTTTTTATATTAACATGTCGCCTGAGAGAACTAGGCGACATGTAGTGTGATTAACAGCTCAGCGATGATCATGTTCAAAAGGTAAAGTCCGTTGATTGTTAGAGAATTGCTGCTTGCGAAGCGCCACGGCGGCCTATAACATTTCAAACAAAACATAATGCTGGCAAAACACACAAATATTGCGATTGCCAATTTTACATGGTCAATAGAGATCGTACAGGAACAGTCTTTGAGCACGTAGACGGTCATGCGGAAAAGATTCCATGATTTGGTGTCGCAGTCTTCGTTTGTGATGAAAGCAATGTGCGCAGTTTCTTACTTAGTTCCTCACTAAATTCCGAGCGTTTACAATCCACACGCGCAATCAAAGCTTTTGCATGTGAATGTATTTTATGCAAGTGTTCCTGTGAGTTAAAATTGGTGGAAATTTGGCTTCATAGTTGATTGGTGAGATTGAGAATCTACCTCCCACTCGCAGAATAGTAAAATTTCCAGGTACAATCTTAAAATTCAGCAGAAATAGAGTGAGTTTTTGTATTTCTGGTCTTAAGAACTTATTTAATTTCAATAATTCGATTTCTTGTGCTTATGTCTGATGCTGAGTAAGTAATATCGTTTGAAGAAATGCTGCGATGTTTTTTAGTGCAGAGAAATTGGTTTTTGTCAGGTTTGATATGATTAAAGACGATGATGAAATCTTTTCTACAATGTTATTTAAAATTAATCCACTATTAACTTTGCAATTACAATTCAGAACAACTTTTTTTTCGCTGCTTGAGCGTTTCTTTGTCATAAGGTTGACAAAAATCTATGCTTTCTACTTTATTCATTAATGCAATTGCGTGTTCTCTTTGATCAGAGTATTGCTCTTATTGATTTGTTTGGTCCTAGTCTACGTTTAAGCATATAACATCTACGTTTTGCGATTTCTAATAAATATCGTAGAACTGATGAGCACTTGAACGCGGCCTGAATTAAGCATGGTTATATTTTGTTGAAAGTGCATTTCACAATCGATTACTTCTTTTGATCGTGTAAGTTACTTTGCACTACGTACGTCGATTTCCTCTACTTCCTAAAACTTTTGTACTGTTTTGTCAAAGTTCTGAGAGAGTGACTAGAAAATCTCGTCTAGTCTACCTCTTAATCTCAATTCAACAAAGCTTTGTATATAACAGATGCTGTAATCCTTCTCCTAAGGAGGATGTCTCTACTAAAAGTACTTCAAAGTAATATTTTGAGATGACCAAATGTGATTTGAAATACGCAAATTTATGAAAACAATCCTGAGGATAGTGAAATTTGTCTAGCTATATTGTAACGCTCATCTAATGTGTGAATGAGGCAATGAATACAACGGGATTGTGTATGTACGAATGTGCTTGAAGGTTTTTTTTGCAAAGCTGGCTGGCTTGATCTCTTTGACTTTTTCTGCTAGCAATTGCCTAAATGGGCAGTGTTTTGAAATCTTGCTTTGCATCATATACCATTTTGGTATAATTGCATTAAATATATCTGTTCCACGAAGTGCAGAGACTGAATGATAATTAAGCGAAATGACTATGGATCAGATTTTGATACAGCCCGCACATTATATAAGTTATTTATGTGTTCCACAAATATAAGCACTTTTTAATCATACCTTTATTTTTAAATTGGTCAAGCGCTTTCGTGTAATTTTGATCTATTATATGAAACGGTTGAACGACCTTTAAGTCTCTGCCTGAGAGACAACGCAAAAAATAATTAAATTTGTCAATGCCTGAGAGCGACGAATCATTGTGCACTAAATTGTTAAAAGCTGCTATAAACCTTGTTATACTCGTCGTATTTTTTATGAAATTTTGCTCATTTTAGTGCTGAAAAAAACTGTATTCATCCGATATTTGTGGTTTATTTTCCTTAATGCACTTCAATAGTTTTACTTTAACTCTAATTATTTGGTCTACTCTATTCACCTCTGGCATTATCGTTTGGTTTTTGATTTCAGTTTGAATTTGGCCCACTTGCTTAAAATAAGCTTAAATTTGTAATTGACATTCAATCACAGAAACATCCGATTTTGCTTGATCTTTTTTTATTTTATTTTTAAATTTAAATATTAAAATATTTAAAATATGACGAGCTTAGTTGCTGTCTGAGTGAGATAAGTTGCTCTTCCCCGACAGATTGACTCATATTGGATTACTTAAGCTTAACATCTCCAGACAAAGAAAATAACTAAATCTTAAGAAATAAGAAAATCAAGCTCATGTTCCCAAGGTACTCAAAAACCGTTTGAACGAGCTTTGAGAGAATATTATTAATTTTCTCTCTAATTCGATTTTCCGATAGTCTCCAGTGTAACCTTTTTAATTTAATTAAAAGGCTTCTGTGGCGCTGTGCGTTGCTCCAGTGTACGATGCTGTTTTAAATGTATAATTAAGGATATGATTAAATTAACTTTGCCGCGTTTGATAGATCATTTTCTATTTACATAATGCCAACATAACTATTCTAAATAAAACTCGGATAACATAAAAGCTTAAACTATAGGGAAGAAAGCGCAAAGCTCACTTCCAATAAATAGTTGCACTGATCAACAAAAGTTATCCTCCGTGTCTTATGGTATTTAGGATGTGTTGCCCATTCACAGAGTTGAAGCATTGCGGATATCTAGGGATATCGGAATTCCTTGTCACTACCTTTCCATCTGGTACCGTCGATCGCTTTAGTTGCTCAGCTGACTATAGATAGTGCTCTCATGCCCTACACGATATTGAGCAAACTGTTGTTTATAATTCTCTCTAGGATTTTTCAAGCCGTATGTATCCAGTAGAGCCCATAAAAAGACGGCTTCTCACCTAGCTTCTTCGCTCTTGTTAGAAGTATCAGGCGTTGGACCTTCCAACGGCCTGGAAACACTTCGTCCTGGGGGCACTGTAAGTTAGTGTTCCGAAAATCTTCTACATTTAATACTTTGTTCAGGATGCCACCCGGTCCTGGTGCCTTATTGTCTCCAATGTGTTTTTGAGGCATTTGCCAATTCTTCCCTCGTAACTCGTTCAATCTCGCCGACGTTGTTGTTGGCGGGTGGATCCGCTACTGGATGGCTCGGGAAGAGTATTTCTCAGGGCTATTGGACATGTCAGTTGGCCATACGTCTGGCTCCGGAATTTCTTGGTAACTACCTTATAGGTTCAGGTAGTACTTCAGGGGTTAACATCGGCGTCCTTTCATAATTTTCTGAAACAAATTTTGAAAATGAAAATTTCTCTTAGCTTTCCGGAGTTCTTGTGTCCACCAACAGCAAGTGGTAGCGCGCGGGCTAGATCTTCTCCTCGGTATTGAAGCATCGCAAGCATCCGATAATCCTTTGGATAGTTTCTGTAGCAGACAAGCTGCATCTCCCGGGTGCAGAGATGGTCTTGGCAACGCTTCTTTCAGCGTCTGCTCGTCGAGTTGGTGGTCGTTCCATCTGGGTTCGGAGCTCTTCGGGTTGCGGTGATTTGTCCCATCTCGAACTTTCATCCTTCAGCAGAGCTTAGAACTGAACTTATTTACAGCTTGTAGACGCATTACATTCCTTTGGGAGTACTCTCATTTACCAGATGGCTCAGCACTATATCCTCCAGCGGAAAATCGTGAACTTTGAGTTCTCTTTTAGGGCCTCTCTTATTTCCTCTTTCGAGGTGACTTCGTCTATATCCCGGCACTCAATTATTACCTTGTGGGTCTTGGCCCCATTGCAGTAGCACCAAGTGCTTGTTCGACGATCTCCTGATAACTTGCCGTTGCTTTTCCAGACTTCGTTAGTTGCAAGAGAAGTTCACCCTTTTGCGTCCTTGGCGTTTTTTGCACGGCAGCTCCAAGTGAGTTCAGTTTCTCGTCCGCCTTCACCTTGCGGAGTATGGTTTGTCCACGTAGCTTGGGCGTCAAAAAAAATTTTGCTAAGAGTATTTAAATTTAATATTAAATACTAATATTTAATTTGACCGAATCAAATAAGAGGTAAAACAATTGTTTGAAGGCAAATTAACCAACTTTTTAATAACTCAATCGTTATATCGATTGCTTCGAATATTTTTAAACATAACATATCGTAACTATCCAACTTTTTGAAAAACAAACAAAATATGGTGATCGTACATAATTGGCTATCTTATTTGATAATATATCTGACCATGCCAGGAATCTTGATGGGCACTACCTAGGCAATTCAGCAATTAATTTGCAATTGTTTAACATTTGCATCAGGCTGCGGGCCACCTCCAGCAATCATAGTTAGCAAGTTTGTTATAAACTGCGTAAGCTCGCTATGGCAAGTTGTGAATTATAAGCGAGCGCTCAAAGAGAAATGCTATAAATAGAACTATCAATGACAGCTGTTGTTCAGCCAAGCATACAATGTAGTCACACTTGACTTCACAATAAGGAAATGTGCAGCGATTTCGTTTATCTTAAATATTTCATAAAAGTTGGATTTTTTTGTTTTTAATAAAAAGATTTTTAAAAAACTTATAAAAATGCCAAAAAAAATTGTTACGAATTGCTTTTAGATGCGGGGAATCTGAATATGTTTTCAAAATTGGACTACTGGCTTTTGATGAAAGACAGACGATTCACGGCTTTTTTTAAAAAAAAGAAAAACAACAAAAAAGGTGTACAATGTTGGATTGTATAAAAGACATAAGCATGCCGTTAACAAAATTAAAAAATTTAATGCCTTACTATCTGATATGGTGAGAGTATAACTCATCTTTGGAGCGAGAGTTTTCTCAGATAGTTGTGTGGCGCCAAGAATTATGTGGAGAAGGCTTGGTCTATATCAAGCAGATATTAATGAATTAATGCAAGATGAGGAATTAAATGCGGAAAACAATTGAAAAGGTTAAAAAATTAAAATGAAATTAGTGTTTACGAAGACGTTGAATACAACACCGAAGTATCGGCTTGATTTATATTGACAAAGCCTTCTCCACCTAATTGTTATAATAAAGTAAATATACATTTTTTTTTATTTTGAATTTCAAGTCCGCGTAATCCGAATACCGTGTAAACCGAGTTTCAGGTATATTAACATATATCTTTTTTTATAGAAATAAGTTTCACATCTAGCATTTAAAATGGATTACAAAAAAAAAACTCATAAGACGCATAAATTGCCCATTTCCAAATTAAATGTTGAATCATTATACAAATTAAGTTTAATATTAAAAAATATAGATATTTCCACTCTATAAAATATTAAAAATCAATATTTAATATTTAAGGGGTTTGGAAAGTGTCAAAAAGCATTTGAAAACATGACAACAGATGCGAAAAACGCTACGATATTGTCACTTAAATTTCCAAACAATAAAGCGAAACCTATCATTTCACAAGCTCTACTTAAAACAAAACAAAATAATAGCGCCTTAGAGAAAGAGGCTTTAGCTTTCACACATAGCGTTCGAAATCAACATTATTTGGACACACTTTTATTTCAAAATAGACCATAAACCTTTTCAAATATTTATTTGGAGTGATAAAGTCTAACCAGCAATGGTAATAGTCTGCAATAGTTCGAAGACGAGCTTTTATTTTGTCGGGGTTCGATAAAAACATTAAATTTGTCAAAAGCCTAGAAGAAGTATCCAAGAATGCCGCAGTATGAGAGAACGCATGATGTTGAAGAGTGAAATTTTGTAAACTATACAAAATCCGTAAATAATATACATATAACATACAGCGATCCACATACATGATTCGATTTTTACCAAGGTCATGTAAGCTATTAATAAAGACAGAGTTGAAAAGTTAAATAAAAGTGAGTTTCAGAGCGAAGCTAAAGCTTACAAAACAGGGGTACAGGATTATAGTCTCTACAGAAATTGCAACAATCTGTAATAGATGAGCAACATCATATGGGCACTGAGAAGAGAAGAGGCTGGGTCGTATGTATGGTGGCCAAAAATTGAAGCATATATAAAGAACTCAAATTACAAATTCGAATTATTTTCAAGTGCTGGCTGTAACCCCTGAAAATCCACTTTAATACTATGGCAACCAGCATACCATGCTGAAGGTAAAGAACTCATGTAGATAATGCAAATTCCGCCAATGGTTATTAACTAAGAATTCGTAAACACAAAGTAGGTATAATAAAATAAAAAGCGATAACAAATTCGCGATAACAAATTTTAAGAGTATATTTTTTGCTTTAGGAATTTATGGACACACTTGTCAGTGATAATGGAAGGTACTATACGTCAAGTTTTAAGCTTTTACTAATAAAAAAGGCATTAGATACATTTTAACAGCAACTGTATATCCTACGTCTAATGGTGAGACTGAAAATGTTGTATAAACTTTATAAAAGTCGCGAATAGTAACATTAAATAACTGAGCAAGTCAAATTTTAACACAGCACATTTTTTGAATACTGGACTTGCAAGCATTGACAAGTTTTAAAATTTAGCCGACCAACACATAAATTATGTATTTTTAAAATAATAGAAAACATTAAACTTAAAAATAATCGTTAATCCAACAGTGGCCTTCGGCTTATTTGGTTTCTTGATATATAGTGTGATTGAAGCTGTGCTTGGACTAGTGCTTATACTTTTTACGTCGTTGCCGGGACTTTGCAAGAGAATATGGAGCTGCATTGGCGTTGGCTTGCTCTGCAACAGCCTCAACATTGACTTGATTATGATGTGTAGACAAAGGTGAGTTCACTGGGGCTAATACAGTTCTTGGCAGCGTCTTGCCAATTATAGGTGAAAAATGCAAAGTTGGCACATGTGACGGTGTGCGAGGTGTTGATAAGCTGCAAGAAGAAGTTTGGTTTAAGGGTATTTCCCGTTCCACTTGCAGGCGTAGCGAGTCTTGGGAAGCTGGTACTGTACTGTTTGTCTTCACTATATTGGCTGGCTTTACCGTCATAACTTGGGTTACTTCAACTTTACGCAGTGGAACCGGCTTATTTGCTGACTTATTTTGGCCATTGCCGACTATCATTGAATTTATTGGCAGTTGATTAGCTTGCAAGATAATTGGTTTCCGCAGTGATATCTCAATTTGTGAGACATTCGCATTGTCAAATAAATCCGCATTCACTTGTTGGGTCAGCCATTCGTTGTTAATCAAACTGGGTAGGTTCGGTAGTAGTATATCTTTTGTTAAATACATAGGAAATGTTAGCTGCCCTTGCCCAGCATCCAGGCAAAATTGACTACTATGCGCTGTTGAAGGATCTGTTACAAGATTTTCACCAGCATTAAGAAGATTCTTTTTAAAGCTAACATTATACGACCCACTGGTTGACAGTTTTTGTGCGCTTTCATTGGAGTTGACTAAGATCAGCTTTGTTATGGATAATTGTGAATCCACTGATGTCTTTTTGGAGTTATCAGCATTGATGCATGAAGCGACGGTACCGCGCATTGCTAATGGTGACTCGGTTGTAACTGGTGAAATGTGTAGTCCAGAACTTACACTAGTTTGTGTGCCAGAAGTAGTTACTGAAATGGTTAAACAATTACGCAAACTACAAGAACACTAATCTACTGCTATATTTACCCACCTTCTTGCTGTGCCTCTGCCATGTTGAGCATATTTATATCTGACGCTTCCCCTAAAACATACTGTATAAGTTCCTTACAAGATATCTCGCTTTCACCGTTCATGCATGAAGCGATAGCATTGCGTATCAATAAAGATGTCTCTGGCGTAGTTGCCTGAATGTGCAGCGTAAATGCAGGACATGGTTGTAACTCAGGAGCAGTAGCTACTGAAATGGGTAGACAATTAGGCAAACTCGAAGATTATTCATTTATTGCAAGTTTTACTTACGTACTGGCTGTGTTTCTGTCCTGGTGTGCATACTTGCATCTGCCTTTTCGGTTCCAACAATATTCTGTATAATTTGCTCATTCGATAGCTCACTTATGGTTTCCTCCACAATATTTGTCATCAACTCGTCCATAACTTGTTCGGAATCTAAGTTGCATGATGCATTAATTGAACACAGCGCTACGTTAATGTTCTTCAAAAGTTTTGACTCAAAATCTTGATTTGATAGTAAAGCTTCAATTAAATCCTGTAAATATCAACATATTAAGCTGAAATACTTAAGACTCAGACTCCGACTTTATGCATTACCGGCATAGATTGTGGTGCAGGAAATTGTAGTGGCGCAGCAACTGTCGCTTGTTTATTTAATATATTTGGTTCACAATGCTGCTCGCTACCTTTGCTGTTACCATTATTGGTTGATATATTTGGCTTACAACATTCTACATTACATAAAATATGCGGCGCAAGGCGCGGCCGCTTGTAACTTTGTGGCTGGTACTCCGCTTCTTGACTTTTTAGTTTTTTATAAGAAAAAAAATAAAATATATTATAAATTGCTTTCTAAGACAAGTGCAATAGCACTTACATGGAACACCGGTTAATACTTGATGTACTGTAAGTATTTTTTTCACAAGGTTTGCTCAACAGCTCCCTAACGCGCTCCCACAATTCGAGCTTGTTGAATTCCAAGCGTTTTTCAGGCGGAAAATTACTAACAGTCTGGTTCACTAACAATTGATAAAAATTAGCTTATGCATAATTACTTGGCTTAGCTGTAGTTACTGTGTGCACTTACCCAAGCTTGTAATTTGTACGTGCTGTTTGATCATATGTTCCAGTTCGCCTATGAAAAAATTATGCGTTTCTAAACCTTGTTGCAGCGCCATAAACTCGTTCTCCAAGTAAGGTGAGCTCTGTAATAGTGCCTCTGCAGCACGGCTTAAATTTTGATTGATTAAATAGCCTAGAGTACAAGGCACAACATTAATGTTTATAATAAACATATTTGATATGGTGCACTCACCATGCACCAAACGTGCAAGATCCGACTGCAACACAATTGTGTGCATGATATCCATCACACTGCAAAGCTGCAATCAACTTGGAAAATGCAAACATGTTACTTTATATACAGTTTGTCAAGAAAGTATTTACACATTGAAAATGAAATGTGTATTTTTTTACTTTCAATGTAAATATAAAAGCCTTTTGTTTAAATTCATGCAATTTTTTTAAAGCACATAAATTTGTTTATGTGTTTTTTATTAATATGTAAAAAAATAATTACAAAATTATTTACACTTATCAAGAAGATCAACAAAATCTAATTAATGATAGATGCGCTGCTGTCAATAAAGTGTTTACACTTTTGCTTTGTCTGTTCTCTTTTGTTGCTATATCAACAAATATCGACAAGCTAACGGTACATTGTCGGCATGTACGCTTTATGCGTTGTTTGTGTGGCTGATTTTTGCGCATTTGATTTCGTTTTGTTGTGAAATTAATTAAAGTGAGCATGTTTATGCAACTTTAAAGATATTGAAAAATGCTTGGCAAGAGATTAATTTTTAAAGTCGTCCAGTTGATGTATTATAATCACCATTTGGGCAAATCTGGCGCGGAACTAACACAAATGTTCTCCGCATCGCGTAAGACCATTTATGATGTCAAAAATCTCGCAAGCAGCAATTCGCACATGTGAACTTTGAACTTTACTGCGCATGAAACGCATTCGCAGCAACGCTTCTTACTCAATGCTATTGCCTGCCCTGTCCCATGCGCACAGCACTTAATAAGCAAAAAAAAAAAAAAAACATTTTACGCATGAATGAGCAACTGCTCACGCACACGTGCATGTATGCGCAAAACATTTTTAGTTACTAAATATTCTGCACAAACATTTAAAAAAAAATAAAATAGAAAAACAAACACGACTTAAATTGGTTACAGAGAACATATTGAGGCGTAATCTGGCCTTTGTTTATAAGCCGACTGGCGCCAAAACCTTACCTCATCTCATTAAAATTACAAAATATGCGCTTCTATGTCACACAAACACACACACATATACACACAAGCAATGATATTAAAATTATTCATTTGAAAAGTTATATTTTCAATTAAATCATGTAATGTTTAAGCACACATACCCGGGATTACCATATAATTTTTAAAAAATAGCAATTAATTTTGCATTAATTTTTATTTTTTGTATTTTTTATACGAACAAACGCAACGCATGACCCGACCACTTCACACTTTGCCAGAGAAGTGATAGTCAGCAAATGTTAAGACGCTCCTAAAGTAGCGGAAAAGAGAGAAAATGCTTCTTGTTATAGCGCCATCTCTCTCATATGTGTGCATTGCCTTCAAATTATAAAAAAAATGGACGCGCAGCTGCACTATTGTCTGCTCTCTCATGCGCATTATACTCAATAGGAGCAACGCTACTTAATTAATGCTATTGCCTACTCTCTCTCATGCGCAAAACACTAAAAAATCAAGCAAAGAAACAAAAATGTATGCATGTATGAGTGCCTGTATGAGAAAATCGTGCCTAGCAACATCTAAGAAGACAAGAAGTTGTTCTCGCATGTGAATTATATATGTACATAGCTTATAGGCTGCAGTTTTCTCTTCGAACTAGTTTAAAAATAATAAAATTTTTTATTTAAATAAAATAATAATAATAAAACTCTACTAACCTTTTTTTGTTGCCTGATATAGAAATAATATAAAGAAACTGGTCGTACTCTAATTCCTTAATTTAAAAAATTTAAAAATATTTTAGTTTTCTATTAATTTATATGAAAGCTTAAAAATAAAATAATTAAAATTTTTAAACAACATAAAATTTTTTATCCTTAAATTGTTTTTGTTAAATTTAATTCTTGCAAAGTATGTTCATATTACAAATCTAAGGGAACTTTTTGCGCGTACAAGCACGAAAGTCAGAGCAATTGTAATTTGTATTTGAAAAATTTTATCGGAAAATTTGATTTTCTATCGTTACATTAAATTTAACGCATTATGACAAAAGAAAAGCCAGAAGAAAGGGGCTTCAACATGTTCGGTTTAAAAGAAGCCGATATAAACGGCGTATGCACGAACTGGACGAAGATAATAGTGCCAGTACGATGTACAGCAGCTCTCCGCAACGCCACTTTCATTATGAAATTGAAGTGCTTACACGATAGAAGGTCGCCTTGTCTGAATAATCAAACGGTATTAAAGGGTTCGCAGGAATATCAAACTAAGACTATCGAATGCAGTTTTATAATCGTGGAAGACATGGCGTGTTTCGATCCGTTCCTCATGGGTTTTCTCTTGAATTTGGCGGAGTGTGAAAAGTCCGCCTATGGAGATAGAGGCGATATTTGAAACCTTAAGTTTTTTACCGCTTGGGAGTTCGTGGCTCGACTTGGGTTCAGTCGAAGTAAAGACAAAATCCAAGACACTACATCCGGTTGATTTAGCGCGCGAAATTTGAATTTGAGAATACAGTTGGCAGTGCTGATATAGTAAGCGGCAGTTAAACATTTAAATATTGAATAGTGAATGAGAGGACAATTATTTATATTTATTTAAAAAATGTTTGCAATAAAATTGTAACATATTTATGAATAATTTATTTCATATAAAAAATATTTTTAATTCCTGCAAACATTTCATTCAATTTTGAACTAATGCCATCTAAAAATGTGTAGGCAAATTGTTTACTTTATAATTTATATCAATGTAATTTTATATTTCTCTCGTACTTTTGTTTTGCAGTGCGGCAGCTCGAAAGGAGATTGAAAACAAAACATCAACGCGTACTCATGGGAGCGAAGTGGGCAGCGTTCAATCGAAATTCGAAAAATAGCCCGAGCCGTGGACATAAATTCGACCGCAATGACCGCTTTCGGCTTTCGTCAATACCCAGCCCAACAGCCGCAAAACTTGTCAAATATCAATTTCAAGCGTTCATACCTTTTCTTAATATTTTTCTGCGAACGGTTTTGCCTCAACAGTAACAAATGCATGGAGAGAAGCGGCAAAAAGGAGAAGGAGTATGCTTTAAGCCACCACTGTATTATCACAAAATAGGCCAAGTTGGCAAGCTTCAACCTCAGAGAGGATTAAAAATACGTTTTCGTCCAACTTTTGCATTGGAGTCCCCGAGAATGATCTTTACGTCATATGTTGAGCAGCGGTGCGCATCGTTAACAGCATACTCCTTCTTTCCGTGGACAATATTAAAATTAAGAATTGTTAAATTAAATCGAGAAAAATACAATATAATAAAAAACTAAATACGATTTCCGAGCCTGATTGGTGAATTTTAGAGATATGTATCATCTCACATCTGTGGTTGGTTGGGAACTTGGATATATAATGTAAAATATGAAAACGCGAAACATAAAAATTAAAACATGTTTAAGCAAAAGTCGCCTCAAAACTCAACATTGACCAAGTTAGGGCTTAATAGTTAGTGATTGATTGAAGAAGCTCGATTTGGCAAATTAAGATGAGCTAAAATACAAAAAGACTTGGATTTTAAAAATATAAATCTTTATTAAAAGCGGAAATCGTATATATTATTTTAATTAGAGAATAAGAAGTGAAAAGGATCGTGCAAAGCAAAATTGAATCTTCCAAATGGCAATGCAAAAAATAACAAGATACTCTAGATGGAAGGATAAAAGAAACTCTGTTAAGGAGTGCGTTCAAGTCAATGAACCCGAGTTACAGCCTATGCAAAAATAGATTTTTTTTAGGCGAATTTTACAAAAATAGGATGGCAGTCAAGTGTTTAGATACCAATTTACGACCCCGAACTGCAAAAATTCATTGTTTTCGAACAGACTCCGCTCAATTAATGCAAGAATTCCTCTAGCTTTATTTACAATATTGTAAGTGAGATTATTCAAATTATATTTGTGATTGAACAAGTTCGGACATACTATGAATGCGTTCCGAGGAAAGAGTCCCTGAATAGATACACACATCGAAAAAAGTTACAACTTTAATTTCTTTAGATTTACAGCCTTTAAGAAATACCTTCTAGCCGATTTAAAAGATCCGTTTGCGTGTGCTCTGTAAAACCATTATTAATAAGCGAATAAAGTTTTAAAAGGTAAGTAGAAGTGGGCCGAAGTTTCACAAACCCATGTTGCGTGGATGATATCAATGAGCTACAGTTGCCTTGTGAGGTAAAAATCTTCTTAAAGATTTTTGGAATCGAAGGGAGCTTAACAATACCACGATAGATCTCGGCCATTTTTTCGGCACCTTTTTTTTATCAAAACTCATGGTATTCATTCCGAATAGACGAAAAATAAGAGTATTTGAATGAGGTGCTAATAAGAAATGAGAAAGGTGTACAAATGGAGTGGACACAGTGTTCTAAAGTTCAGCTGGGAATGGCCTCTGGACCAGCGAAAAATTATAATGTTATGAACAATAAACATTGCAATACTTTATTCGCACAGATTATGAGATTCGTAACAAACTGTTAATGAGGCAAATTATAGGGATAATTAAAGTCATAATTATTTAGGCTACCCAAATAGGTTGCTTGAAAAAAGTAAGCAAGATAAATTTTTGTAATCTAGCGATGCAGGAAATAAGCAAGAATTGTGTTTATAATTAGCGACAGAATAAAATTGTATTGGATCTCTGCAGAAGTTAAGTTAAGGCGACAATAGGCGAGGTAATACTTGTAACAATTTCTGTTAAAACATCAAACTATTTGGGAAAGATTGAGTACTTATACAAATGTATGGAAGATTCAGTTTTTTTCAACCTTATTGAAAGTGCACAGACTAGCAGTTAATCAAGGTGGATGGATTTACATAAAGATTGGGAATAGAATAGGGGACAAAGAAATCAAATTTGATAGAATGTTAAAATGGATCGTTTAAAGTCATATGTTGACAGCACCTTTACAATAAACACGAAAAGTTCAGGGGTAATACTGAAAGTCTATAATTTTTGAAAAGATTGCCGCCTGAGGTGACTCTCTATATTACAATGCAAGGCAACAACCTATTGACTTTGATCCAAACACAAAACTTATCCCGAGTTCTCCCAGTCAATGATTTCAAGTCAGATTTTTTTGCTTAAATCAGAAAGTTAAAATGAATTACTTATGTTGATGATTGTTACAAAAAGAGGAATCAGTGACATCTGATACTATTTTCGAAATAAAAAGTAGAAAGCAGGCGTAGTAAGAAATTCGACTGAAGTCTAAATAAACTTTGCTTTCTAAATCAGTATAAGTAGAGCTGGCCAAGTGAACTATAGATATTTATAAATAAATTTTTTGAACGAAAAGAACTTAAAAATGTCTAATATATTTAAAAAATTACTAAATCGTGGCGTGCCAATGAACCCACAGCTAAAGAAGCATTTTGCGGACTATGAACAGCAGCATAGCCTGTTTCTCGCGATTGATAAGGAACTGGCTTCTATACGTAAGACCAAGGCAGATTTGGAGAATGAGTTGGCTGAAGCAATGGCAAAGCATCAGCTTCGTTTGACGCTAACCAAGCAGCTGGGATACTGTCCCGATGAGGTGTCGTTACGTAAGTCGCATAAACTTTCTATCGGACCTATAATTGAAAAGGAATTTGATAAAATGAAGTGTAAGCTCGAAGCAGGAGAGAAAATGTTCGCTCAGAAACGATTGATAGAGAAGACAATCGCTGAGATGAACAAGCAGTATGCATTAGAAACAACACAAAGCAAACCCAAATAATTTATATCGCTTGTATAACTTGCATAATTTATTTACGTTTAATCGGTTAATATTTAGATATTTTATGTTAACAAAGTACAAAAGTTAAAATTTGAAATATATACGGGCTTCTGCAATGTTTTTGGTTTGGTGGTTGGTAAACTTCTTTGAAAATGAAAAACGTTTAGCTTGTAACAATTATTTTTAAATTTAACTCAGATGAATAATTCTAGCAAATAACTATTAGGACGCTAGTATGCACGCTAATGAAGAACTATGGATAATGGCAAGACCTTAGCAATTGATTGGAATACAAATGTGAATGAAATTCAAACAATAGTAATCAAAATCGAAATCCTTGTGGTTCAAAAGCATTATAATTGTAGATTTTAAGAAGATGTAACAATATTTTATGGTGCCTCACAATTTGCCACTTTTATTCGTTTTCCAGTTTTTGGACTTGTAAGTTATGCCATTTTAACCTTAATTCAGGTATATATTTTGTGTTTGTACAGCCATATGGTTACGATAAGAACTCATGACAACTATAAATTTATTTGTACAAATATTTGTAATGCATTGTAGTAGATAGGGTAAGACTTAGGCTTATGGTATTGATAACAGAAAGCAGTGTCCACGGACATGAAGAACTGTAAGATAGTATAAAGATCATCCTTACCACACGCTTCTTGCGCACTTTCCTCCAAATTGGAAGATAGGTGACTAGTATACTTGTCTAGCAGTGGCATAGCTTGCAAATAAATAGATGCCTTTTACCTAAGCTATATTATAATAATTAAACATACCGCGCCATTCGGATTCGGCTATAAACTGTAAGTCCTTGCTCTCTGCGAACAGCTATTAATTATCACCGTTATCACCATGCTCTTCCTTTGGAGAGATGATGACCATAGTCTGAAGGAGGAATAAATTTACTTTTCTAATAATTTTAGTGGCACAAATCTATAGAATATAAAAATTCAACAATGATTGACTAATCATGGCGCTGCGGCGTGCGGTCAATTTCTTATTGTGAGACATTTGTATGCAAGCACAGATATCGCTGCTATTGTGTATAATGCGCATGAGAGAGTAGACAAGAGTGAAAGTGCGCAGCCATGTTTTTAGCTTTCTTCGGTTTTTCATAATGAAATTTCAACTGTCACTTGTGTAAGGGAGATGGCATTACAGCTGATCACTTGATGATCGCTCTTTCAAATACTGAAGCCAACCAATCGATGATCGTTGCAGTTTTAATTCGGTTTCAATAATTAAATATGAAATAAAAAAAAAACTTAATAAAAAATGTAAATAATAATTAAAAAAATTCTCATTTTTACATTTTAGTTTTAATTTTTATAGTAACAATTGTTCGTTATTATATATTCACCTGTACCTCAAAGATAAAATGATGTGTAGGGCAGGTGATAAAGAGAGGATGACTTCACTTAGCGACACGGTGATAGATAATTGTCATCTATATGTAATGTGTATTTTTTGTAATGTGGAATGTTACAAATCAAATCAATCAGTCAATTATGGTAACAGCAATTGTAATGAGCAGCATTGTGAAGAGGCAAGCAGTATAGTACCAACTTCCCAAGACTCGCAGGCAAATAGAGAGGGTGACACCACCACGCAAGCTGCCACATGTGCGCACTTAAAACTTTTAACCTAGAAGTGTGAGACGTTGTTCACCTTTCTATTAAACCCAGTGAGCCCACCGTAACCACAAGACCCACAAAATAATGTTTATTTAAATGCTCGGCATTAAACTGAGGTTGTTTGATAAGTCGGGAGTTGAGTTTCGGTAGCGCAGTGAGAACTTAAGCGTTGATTTTACTGTACAATGAGGACTTAAAACTTAAATTAGTCTAGACTAAGTCGAAGCATTGCCGGCACAACGTTTCAACCGCTTCGATTGTCTTTGATTTTGTCTTTGCGCCTACCGAGTCCAAGTCGTCCCATAAACTCTGAATGGGTAGTTTTTTAGTTAACAGAGCTAAGAGAGAAATATCTCTTTGGCATTACTCCCTGACTGCACACATAAGCTATTATAGTTGTATTTGCACAATGGAGTGTTTTTAGTTAGATGAGGCATGGGTATGTCTGAGGACCACATCAATGAAGCTGCGGTTGTTCAAGACAGTGTACTGGGCTCAAAACTTTACCGGCTTTATATAGCCGATATACCAACAACGAGGCAGCTAACAACATCTACATTTGCCGATGTCGCTCTAAATGTCCATGGTAAGGCTCGGCATAATTTGATCTCCACTTGTTAGATGTTGAGAAATGGCTATCTGATTGGCGAATAAAAGTTAACGAGCAGAAATGCAAGTACGTAACATTTACTCTCAACAGACAAGATTATCCTTCACTCATGCTAACTAATACCATAGTTATAAAATCAAATGAAGTTATGTATCTAGGTATTCACCTTGATAGACGACTCTCATGGCGTAGGCAAATCGAAGCAAAAAGGACCACCTCAAACCGAAAACTAGTAGTCTACATTGGCTTATTAATGAACGCGCCAATCAATGATAAGACTGCAGTATAAGTTCCTGCTCTATAACTGCCACTTTAAACTGATCTAAACTTATGGTTACCAACTATGAGGGAAAGTCAGTAACCGCAGTGTAAAAGTCATCCAAAGTGCCCAATCGAAAATCCGCATCGTGTTACTGTGACGTTATTACGATTGTACATTATGTGGCCGCCTGAAAGTCCCATTAAATTTTGACAGTGTATGTATAAATTGTGATGTATTTACTATTTATTATATTAATATATATATATATACATATATAAAATATATATACATATAATAATAAACCCATGAAAACTTTTATTTTGTTTTTCTCATTAAAAGTACCAATTTTTTTTGTTGCTAAAAAGCTATATAAACAAATAGATATACTTAAAAAAAATCCATGAAGTTAAACAAAGAGCATATATATTTACATTGAATATAAAAAAACAATTTAATTTCAGTGTGAAAACACTTTCTTGACAAACTGTATATACATACATATAAACATCCAACAAATAATGGACATGCGAGTTCACTTTGTTATCTCTTTAGATGTTGCTAGGCAAGATTTTTTCACACACATTTGTGTGCGTGAGCAGTCACTCATACATGCATGCATTTTTGTTTCTTTGCTTGATTCTTTAGTGTTTTGCGCATGAGAGAGAGTAGGCAATAGCATTAATTAAGTAACGTTGCTGCTATTGAGTATAATGCGCATGAGAGAGCAGACAATAGTTCAGCTGCGCGTCCATGTTTTTTATAATTTGAAGGTAATGCACACATATGAGAGAGACGGCACTATAACAAGAAGCACTTTCTGTAGGAGTATCTCAATTTTTGCACTGTCATTTCTTAGGTAAAGTTTGAAGTGGTCGGGTCATGCGTTGTATTTGTTCGTATAAAATATACAAAAAATAAAAATTAATGAAAATTAATTATTATTTAAAAAATATAAATCAATCACAGGTATACATACATAAAATTAAACTTTTTATCTTCATAATCGTATTATTCCTGCTTGTGTGTGTGTTTTTGTATGTCAAAGAAGTGCAAATTCGAGGTTTGGGCGGCAGCCGGTTTAAAAAAAATTACCTTCCTACGCCTCAAGAGGTCCGTCGTAACTAATTGGAGGATTTTTTTTAAAATAAATTAGTGCAGAAAATTTTTATGGAAGTTGCGTCTCTTTCTGCTCATTACTAAAAAAAAGATTCTATTCATGCGCATGTGTACGTGAGAAAGCACATGCACATAATTTTGATTCATTAATGCTTTCTCAGTATTTTGCGCATGAGAACAAGTAGGCCATGATTTTGTTGCTTCCATCATTCCCATTGAAAAGAAAAGAGTGCGTTCTCATTTATTTTTAATTTCATTCTATAGCCAAATTAGCATGACAATTGATGTTTTCATTTAGCTTTGAATAAATATTAAATAAAAAACTTAAGCAAATTTTAAATATTATGCAGTAATAGAAAATAGTCAATTGTGATAAAACTATCAAACATCGAAATTGATAAAAAAAATATAGTAAAATTGTTTTGCTCATTTGTTTGGCTGCACATATTACAAAGAAAATCAAACGGTTTGTATAACACACGAAAATAACTTTTGAATTTAATTGAATACGAATAAGCATTTAATGTATAAACTTTAAATGTATTTACAAATTTAAGGCACAAGTGTAGTATATCGCAGAATATATACGTTTTTGAAATTATTTTAAAAACAAAAATGTAAATGCAGATAAATATATGCTTATTCGTAGATAAAGTAGGAGAATTGGTCATAACGATTTTCAAAATTTTTCAGCGAAGGTTAATGGTAGTTGAGGAATTCGCATTGATTTTCCCTGCATGTGTGGAAAGAGATCGAACTTAAAGCCAACATTTACTTTCTCCATAAAATAAATAAAAAAATCGGTAAGTTCCACATTACCCACTAAATGTAGTTGATTTTTGTTTGTCTGATTCTTTGGCAGCTCAGAGTAACTCGCTTTTTAGAATGCAACGATTGTGTAGAACGAATTCTCGATGTGGTCAACTTCAATCCTTCGCAAAAGGATTTGTTCCTACTATTTTTGAGATCTTTGTATTTGTTCTAGCGCACTTGGACATATCAACATCTCTAGTCACATAAAACAAACTTTAGGTAACTTTAGAGGCTCTCCAACTTTTTGTTTTAGGGTGCTGCAAGAACATTAACAAAATAAATGAACAAAAATAATTGTGCTGCTTTCGATGTCCCTTTGCTTGAACGAAACAACGCTGCCGAAAATGGCACACTTGCTCGTACTATACTATAATATACTAATTCCAATTTATGCAATTTTCAAGCAAATGCTTCAAAAATATTTGAAGCAAATGCTTCAAAAATAATATAAAAATTGTTAAGAAATTGGGTTTCTCCTAAAAAGCGAAATACAACAAATTATTAGAAGTAACTTTCAAAAAGTACTATCAACCGTTCTCCCCATATCTGTGTGTTGTGTGCTTCCAATCTCAAGCTATTGTAATTATTCAACTTATACTGCCATTTGTCATTTGTTATCAACAGTGTTGTTGGATGTTGTAGCTATCTCGGTGCACCAGGTATACGCTGTGCTTCCGAAGGAGAGAGGGTTTAGCAGTCCTTTGGCAGGCCGGGGCCTGCGTCGATTCCGATGTGTAGGACTGATTGCCGTGGGAATATGTGTTGTTGCTGCTGCTACTGCTGCTGCATTTTCTGTGGCATTGATTCTTGATGATTCTGTTTAGTAAGATTTGATAAGTTTAATTGTTGGCATTTATAGTTACCGCAATGCTTCTAGGCGAAGATGATGAGGCAAGACAATTCTGCGTGCTGCAGTCAACTGCAATATCTGATGCTGATACTGTGAAAAAGCGTCAACTAAGCAGTAAGCACTATCAAAGGCTAAGCTTATGTCAAATTAAAATCAGTCAGTTAAAGCCGCAGTGCCACAGCAGTCGCCTACAGATATGCCAGCTGCAGCTGTATAAGAGCCAGAACGCTCACTTTGATGTGAAAATTGTTCTATAGCTACCAAGATGTGTTAGCGGCAATTATACAAACATTTAGCTATTAATGCGATAGACTGCTCAGACACTATACGTTTTATCTTTGTTTGTTTCTAAATATTATACAAATTACAAAATTCGTTAATGCATCACTTCTTAAAGAAGCATATGGTAGACACAAAATCTCTTTGTCAATATCTAGCTTGTGCTATTCTCTTCACTTCAGCCCAAGTTGTCTTATTTCTAATGTGGGATTCACTCCAAAACTTGTTTTGCTGAACTACTGCATCCTCTGCGCATGGTGTGACCTATTCACTCCAATTCGCTAAGCTTTATCACTTGCGTTTCTGATGTTTCTCCGCAGATCATCATTTGCAATTGTTAAAGGCCAGAAACTGCATCAAATTAGTCTCAAGCACCAAGAGCTGCTCTGTTTGTCTCGACCAGCACTGCATCCAAAACTAGAATGAATAGCAGTGGCGACAATACACAACTCTGTCTTTTCCCATGTGCTCTCGCAAACATAGAGCTGACATTGTTTTGAAACTGTGCACATCCATAGCGCTTTTCAATATAGGTGCACGATTAAATTAATGATATCACACCAGTTTATCTAAGAGCATGCCAAGAGCATGTCAAGAATTCGTTCAAAATCCACAAGTAAAGAACGTAGAGATTTTAGTTCTAATGGTTGCTCAATTATAATTCGAAGCGCATTTACGTGATCGACGCAGGACCGCTACAGTCTTAATATATTTTGTTCTTCACGCAAGCGAGTTTTGGTAGTTAAAGCGATTCTATTCAGAGTGTTGACGACTGTTACTTTTTCCACCGAGTTTAGTAGGGTAATAACTCTCCAGTTTCGGTCTGAACTTCGGGCTTATACTGATACTGAATAAAAACTATGTACCATTGTTTCCAAGCTGCTCAGATCGAACCACACTATAGTACCAGATGTTGAAGTGATGTTTCACTGTGTGCAGCAGTTCATCTGAGTTCCCATCTGAACCAAGCGCATTATGATGCTTAAGTCTACGAATGGCAGCATTTCACTTGTTCTCTGAGTTAACAGTTTCTTCAAAGAATTTCTTCCATCTTTGAACTTGTTGCTCCTCTGTCGTTAGCGGTCAAACGTTGCTATCTTTGATAAGGAGTATTGATCGTGTATTACTAACCAACTAATTTGTTTTTTTAAGTAGACTTCTGCATGCTGGTAATCTCTTGCAATCTTATTTGCTAATAATTTTTTATTAAACTTTTTCTCTGCTTGATTATATAGAGTTCTTAGCCCATGTAAATTGTACACAGTGGGTACACCCACTTTTAAAGCATCTTTTGCCAGAATCCCATATGCATTCTCTCATTTTAGCTCATTTTGTTCTTTTGCATTATCGCATGCTTCAGATTATACCAACATTAGTTGCCCAACAATCTATTCTTTCCATTGCTCTTTTGGAGTGCTGCCACTTGTGACCACTCGTTTTTTTCAACAAGAGTGTCATCATACCTACAGATATTGAATATAATTTTTTATAATAAAATTGTGTCTCATTTACAGCATATATCTGAGTACAAGTAATCGCTTCATAATGGGTAACATTTTTGGCACAATGAAGCCGCCCATTTTTGGCAGTCGGAAACGCACACGTTGCGAAGATTCAACAGCTGGGGACCAGGTAGAGCTCGACAAGACAATCTCCGAAAAGTAGGTTAGCATCTACTACGCCTAACTACTGTTTGTTTATATATATTTCTTTATTTTGCAGAAAGAAGCTACTAACCACATCGCAATACATTTATATGACGCTGTTTGAGCAGCAAAGAAATTCGGATGTGACTGTTACGGCATTGGGCAAAACGTGGTGCCTCCATAAGTTGTATTTAAGCCAAAGCCCCTATTTTCATGCCATGTTTAATGGCTCATGGAGGGAGTCACAAGAAAATGTTGTGCACGTCATAATAATTGATCCACGCATTAATGTGCGTATCCTCAATGCGGTATTTGGATCCATGTATTTCAATAAAATTGAAATTATGCCTGAAGATGTGATAGGAGTATTGGCAATTGCGACATATTTTCAACTAGATGTCATTATAGAAAAGTGCGCAGCGGTCATGATGGAGAATATGAATGCCGAGACAGCAGTACTTTATTACGAGGCTGCCTCTGAATTTGGTGCGGTGAACATTAAGAAATCTTCCTTCCAGTGGTTGCAAATCAATTTATTAAGCATTTACGATAAGCAACCCAATTTGTTGCGACTTATATCTATTGATTTGATGGGAGCTCTAACCACCAGCCATGATTTATATGTCATTCATAAAGAGTTTTCGCTTCATGCACTGCTGCGCACCTGGATGTTCATGCAGTTGCATCACGACGATGAACCCGAGGATTCTAGTGTGCAGTGTGCTGTGACTGAAAAGTCGCACCCAGAGTTGGCGAGTGCTGGCAAGGATTCGCACATGTCCAATGTGGATGAGACTGCACGTATGTACTTCACAAATCGCATGGATGAATGCTCCTTTTTAGCCACACCCGAGGGTCAGCCATTTGCGCCACTATTTCAGAAATTGCGCAATCATTACATAATTTAGCGTAATAGAGCTTTTAAAATTATAATAAATGATAATATTATAATTCAATAATATTATAAGTCAAAAATTTGTTTTTCTTAAATGTTTCTTACATGTAAATGCCAACTTTTTTAACCTAGCAGTATGCAGCAGCTGGACAAGAAAGTGTGCTTTAAAAACTATGTGTGCTTGTGAGAGGAGGTGGGCTTTTAGAATTGGTGATGGACTGGTTTTATTTAGTATACAGACTAAGTATACGCCAGGTTGATCGTTGTTGAAAACCAAGCCCTCAATTAATGCACAATGCCAACCTGTATGTACACAAGCCTCAGAGATTATATATTTATCATTGGAAAATGAGAAAGTTACGCTTATGGTGCTGGACCCCAAACAGGTGCATCCGCTTCTAAGAACCATTAATTTAATTATAAAACCGTGATTAATAGATATTAAACATTATGCAATATGAGAAACAGCGACGTTATACATACGTTTCAATGTTTTGTAAAACCCTCACTAATATTGTTAAAAGGATTATTAATTATATAGCTACAAATGTAGTTTTGCGCAATGGAAATCTAAGTGACTCTTTAAGACCAAATGTAACGTCAAGAAAGGCTGCGTGCTCTTTCCACTTCTGTTTATAGTTGTGCTGGATTGAGTACTGGAAATTTTTGATCCTGGAAATCGTGGCATTACGCGACAAATGGATCACAATGTCGAGTATCTTGAGTTGGCTGACGACATAGCCCTTCTCTCACATTCCAAACAAAAAATGCAGTCAAAATTGGATTAACTATCTATAGAATTTTCAAAAGCTGGACTAAATAACAACATGAGTAAGACTGAAACATTACGTGACAAATCTGCGAATAATATATCTTTTCGAGTCAGAGAAGATGTCAAGAAATTATTGAAATTTTAGATCTCCTCGAAATGAAGAAGGTTCAATATGTTCGGTTTAAATAAAGCCACAATAAGAACTATTAAAAAAAAATTAAATTGCAACTAGGTAATCGTTGATTTCTGGGATGAAATTATCTGTCAAGTTTTTACCAAACGCTAGAGAATATGGCTTGAGGACAATGCACAAAAACAACTTTCCGTAGGCGGAAACAATATCAAACAGCAAGCATTAAGGTTTTAGAAAATGATAAAAGACCAGGAACCCTATACATCCCCACAATCAACTGCTAACAAGAGCTTCTTGTTTTCGGTGTTTCTCTAATTTTAATAGGCTTTAGACATTCGAAACCAATCACATATTTTCGCATATGATCAGTGTCTTTTCTTAGACGGTTTTTGATGGAACCACATCTATAAAAAATTCACCCATCAGGCTAGGAATACGGATTAGTTTTATTATATTTTTTATAATTTTTTCGTTATCATTTATTATTTCATAGTTTTTTGAAATTTTAACCTGTCTAATCTTAAGGTCAACTGGACTTAGTTGTACCCTTACATATTAATAAATAAATAAACAAATCTACCGTTTAATAACAGAATTAAGTGTACTGCAGATATGGTGGCCTAACATCATAAGCATTGAAGATCTATGGAGAAGAACCAAGCAAAAGAGCATTAATGACGAATTACTTAAACAAAAATATGGCTGGTTAGCACATATATTGCGAAAAGCCTATGAAGAGATTCCGCATGCAGCGCTTGAATGAAACCCGTAATGCACAAGTTGACTCGGTCGACGCCAAAGAGCTTGGAAAGGAACGGTTTAGAAGGAAACTGGCAAATCGTTTAACGAGCTACGAGCAATTGCTAGAGATAGGGACAGGTGGAAGTACTACGTTGAAAACTTAAGCTAAGAGAATAATTTATATATTATATATATTGATACTTTGTCTTTAATGTGTATGGAACATGTAAGATCTTATATAACAATTTGCACATAAACTATTTTTAAAATGTAATTTAATTAACTAAATAATTTTGCTTATGTTTACATAAACTTTTAGATCACATATTCACTTAAATATTATTTTAATTTTTTGCCGAAAAAATAGCAAAATAAAATGTGCATTAAAAATGTATCTTTATTTGCTATATGTTTATTCCACCTGTGGAAAACGCTTTTAAAGGGATAAAAGGATAATTTTGGTGTTTATTATTTATAAATACATTTTTTAACGCTTATCAATTATAAGGCCGTCAAGTGATTTACTATAATCCGAAAATATTATTACAAACCAATCTTCGCCTTTTTGGTAATAAAAAAATATCGCTATAGAATTCCTAAAGTTTTGAATTCAAAATTCAACTTTTTGCTGCACTCAATGACTCAAACAACAACATATAAAGGTTGGTATGTTAATAACATTCACCTATAGTATAGATATAAATATATATATGTATATATAGATATATTAATTGTCATGTACTATGTGTGCAGAGCAGACCGTATGTCTTGTCAAGCCAGTACTAAGAATTTTTGTTTGTTTTTATTTCATATTTATTATTTTCTTTAAAAAAAATTTAATATTTGGAAAAAAAAAACGTGGAAAAATAATGAAATGAAATGCAGCTGTTGACTTCATTATATTATGCATCTGCAAATAAATATTCTATATCAAGGAAAATTTTCTGATATCCGAAAAAGCTGTACAAACATTGAAACTCAAAATTTTGACTAATAGTCGCTTTATATTGATTCAGCTATAGGCTATTATAGGAGATGACTTGGAATTAAGAAATCATATAATATTTTTCAAGTAAGACAATGCCAACCCGCCAAAACGTTTGCCATGAGAAATTCAAATATTTCAAGTATTTCATGAATGTTACCGTAAAAAATAATGCGTTCAAATTGTATTTAGCTAACATTTGCTTGAAACACGCCAAAAAACTCAATATTTATGTTCACCCAGATTTTTTAATAATTGCATATTATTTGGATGGATTTCCATGTAAATGCAAGTTGGCTAAAATTGTTGCAATTCATAAAGCAGGCAAGTCACTTAACTCTGCTTAAAGTTATCGTCCAATTAGTCTTTTGTGTGTATTTTCAAATGTAGTTCAGCCTTTTTGAAAATCATGACTTTTTTGTCGTCCGTATTGAGGCAAACCCTGTTCTTCCTACCGCACAACATGGACTTAGCTCTTATCGCGACTGTATTTATCCGCTCAAAAAGCTGAAGCATGACCTTGAGCATGACCTACAAAGCAAAAATTCAGTAGATATAGTAACTTTGGATATACAACCGGCAATTGACACTCTCTGGCATAAAGTTGTTGTACATAAGTTACAAAGTACTGGTGCGCCCTCGTCTCTTCTACGAATTATTAAAAGTTTTTTAGCGGAACGATATTTTTGGGTAGATATGTATGGTGCCAAGTCGGGTCTTAAAGTTATAGCCGCAAGCGTGCTACAGGGTTATGCTTAAGAGCCAATTCTTTATAATAATTTTACTTATGACATTTCAATACATAGATTATGTAAGACGCTAATCTTTGCAGATGATACTGCTTCATACTGCTGATGATACATACAATGAGTTTGGCACTATCAAAAACAACTTCGAAGAAGCTACAGTTACCATTCATAGGTATTTTCATAAGTGAAAAATGAAATTAAATATTTATAAAACAAGTGCAATTTAATTTACACATAAACGCAAGCCTTGTCAATTTCCAAACGCAGACTTTCTGAGAGGCATAGAACCAATTCAACGGGCAAGTAATATAAAATATCAGGGTTTCCATTTGGATAGCAAATTGTCATTGTGTATTATGTATTATGTACATATATGTAAGAACATAGACAAAATTGATATAGGCATTCGAATGCTTATTACATCTTCTCTTATTTTGAGACTAACAATAATTATTCAAATCTTATTATCTAACTTATATTAATTACAATATGAAATAATAATTGTCTTAATTCGAGACGGTCCTAGGATTTCTTTGCTGGGCTGGAGAATCTGTGCGCTTCAGTCGGCTCTGACTGCATACTCGCGTAAGGTACTTAATCTTTCTCATCTGAATTTTCTCATTGACAAGACTTATGTGTAGGTCTCTATGGATGTGTTCGCTGCGTTGGTACCATGGTGGCTCAGTGATAGTTGGTAGAATTCTTGACTCATCCTCATTGTATAATTTCAATGCTGCTTTTTGATGCGTTTCCCCATTGTACACACCCGTATTGTCAGATGAGTTTCCGCACGGTGGTGTAGAGGAGTACTTTATACTGCAGACTATGGGGAGAACTGGCGCGGCCTTGCTAACAACAGAGACGAATGGAGGAGAATTGTTGAGAAAGCCAATACCCACCCCGGGTTGTAGAGCTGAATGATGATGATGATGACTATGGGGAGAATTGCTATTAATAAGCCAGTGAAGATTGGCTGCTTTAAGCTTTAAATGTGTCCTTGTAGATTCTATGTGTCGCCGCCCGATGAGGGATTTATCTAGATGAACGCCAGCATTGATGCAGCGGTCGTGTGAAGTGGAACTGTTACATCTTATTGAGAACATTCATTTGCAGAACTCAGATACGCACCCTTTGTGTGTGTGTTCTGAGGAAGCAGTTTTGTTAACTTGTAATATTTAAACAATATTTTTACCAGCTATATAGGTCGGAAGTTTGGGGTAATTGTGCTGCATGTCATAGGGACAATTTACAAAAAGTGCAGAATAATTCCATTCATCTCCACGTAAAGGCTGATAATTGCATGATCAGTGAAAAAATTAGTTAGGCTAATATAAAATTTAACACTAAAAACATAAAGAATAAACTGTCTTAGTCTTAAGTAGTCTTTTTCTTTTTGCTTTACGGTTTTTCTCTATTAATTTTGTTCTTTAACCAATAACTTCATATACACAAACACACTGCATTATTTTAAATATTTTCGTTGTAAAACTGCAAAAAAGGCAAATTTATATAAATTGTATACACCAAAACCCTCTGTTTCGGAAGTCCAAACTATACCTGGTGCACCAAATCAGCTATATTTGTTTGCATTTGGGATATCAAAATTATCCAATTACCAATTATCATCTTAGAAGTATAAGTAAATGCAAAAATGGCTCAGCACAGATATCGTTGTATTGCAGTTAAAAATTTCCAAAGATGAATTTTTTCACAAATTTAATATTCTGGTAGTCACCTCCTAAACGTTATTTCTACGAATCATGGGTAGGAGCAATCTTGGAGTAAGTACTTGGATTAATTTTGTTTTTCAACTGGACGACCTACAGAATATGTATGTATCACTTGTGTAGTAGTTAGCATATTGTTGTTGTTTAAACTTAATAAATTAAGGAACTTTTCCATAAAATTTACTGTATCATCAGCATCATCCTAGATTATTGGCACAAAGAATTTGGGATTCCCTGAGACTTCTAATCTTTTTAATTTGTAAATATGTTTCGCTGCCAAGTTTCTCGTATTACGAATAAATTCATGTGAAAACTTTTACCTAGCTGCAAATTTGTGAAATGGATTCGTGTATTTAGAAAACCGGTTGTAAGCCGGTTGTTGGCTTTTTAAAGTTCAAAGAAGGTGATACGCAAGAAGATGTGATACGAATTCTAGAAACTCTCGTTGCTAAAGCCAAGTATTCTTGAGTATATCATGAAGTTCTAGCATACGCTACAGCAGCAATTGGAAATTTATAATAAATACAATAAAATGACTTGGGAACATCTTGCAAAGGCAAAGTTTCTCTGCTCAGGTTGGCATTAGGAGCAGCTATGGAACATCTCAGAGGCACTCAAGAACAATTTACCTCTACCATGTGCTACAGCACAAATGAGTAACTAACTAAGCATCTGCTAAATATAGAGTTAATGTATGCAAGGAGTCTTCAGGACGCACAGGGTTTGGGTCTCGACTCGTAAAACAAAAAACTTCATTGAAAACCTACCGTTACTATGATTTACAATTAGTTAAAGCAAAAAACAATTCAAAATTATGATACAGGCTAAACTTTCTTGCAATATAAAATTTTTGAAACTCTTATGGTCTCATCTAGGAACTTTGCACCATTCAGATATGCATTTTTAAAGAATCAATTGTGGATTGAAAAATGCTTTCTGGTTTATTGAATTTTAAATGAAAACATCGCTGTTGAAAGTTTTCAATATTTGAGTTACCAAATGTATCAAAATACAAGTCTATATTTTGCTTGTTTTAAAAAATTAATTTTATTAAAAATGGCATTTTATTAAATTAAGCCGAATGTTTAGTACTAAAGATAATATTTGTTTAACAAGCACGAGCAGCTACTATGACATTCGACACGCAAACTAGGTTATTTTTCTGGTTGAATTATATTTTTTGAAATTTGTTGCCTGAACTTGTGTATTTTGAAAATGTTGCATTCAGATGGTGTGTTTTCATTAGTTTAGATGGGAATTGAAATGATTATTGAAATCCTTATACTCAAAAAAGTCGCAAAATTCGCTGATAATAGGTTCACTTCTAGTTTCTAAAATAGATAAACATTGCCAAACATTTTGTCCTAGATGTTAGATTTATGAGAGACTTTTGGTCTGCTCCGACGATATAGTATTGCTCTCACAGAACCACAATGAGATGCAAAGTATGATCAATTCTCTATCTGATGTTTCTCTTAAAACTGGCCTAAAGTTAAATGGTGGTAAACCGAAAACCATATAAGTAGACTCTCGTAATCAAACTCCACACTCTGTTGACAATGTCAACTTAGGTTTAAGAGATGAGTTTGAATACCTAGGTAGTATGCTGACTCCGAATGGTGGTACCGTACGTGACGCACACAAGCGGCTACAGAAAGCTAAGCTTTGGAGATACGCCGTCATTAGAAGATTAACCAACTATTGTTTGATAGCGAAACCTGGCATATGACGAATGCTACCAAACAACAGCTACAATGCTTCGTCAAGCGATGTCTGAGGCGCATAGTCGACTTATTCTGGCCTAGACGAATCTATAATGTGCGATTATGGCAGTTAAGTGGACAAAAAGGTTTACTAAGTAAGAACAATAGACGTAAATACAGATGTCTGGGACATATGCTCCGCATAGACCGCCCTTACCTGGAATTCCATTGGTACTAGATGCACGAGCCGCCCTAGGACTACGTGAAGACGTTTCCTTATGAACAAAACCAGTAAGTGGATACGGTAAGTTCATAAAATAACGTTACGTTACAATAAAAACATGTTAATAATAATTATAATAATTGGTCTGTCCGCTGTTATGTTTTTCGTTTCCTCATTTCAAACTCAAACTTCTTATATACGATGTACCCATAATACATCGGTAAATTCTCTAATGGTGCCGGTTGAACCTCAAGATAAATATTACAAAGAATTTATAGAGACTTCTGATATTTTAAACGCAGAAGTCCGCTTATTAGTTTTGACTTAATTTTATAATTTATTCTAATCCCTCTATGTTATTTCGTGGTGTAAGTGTGTGGTTCGCTGCCCAGATGCAAGTAGCAAACGATGCTTGAGATAATTCTTCAGATATAAAACCTCAGTGCAAAACATATGTTTCAGTTTTCCATATGACGGGTCAACAACAGTCAGGGAAAATCTTATCTCTACGCCCTTGGCTATACGCTCATCTAGATTAATGTATTGGAATTGGACGCACTCGATGCGTTTCTACTGAATATTACTTGTCCTCTCCACTCTCTGTGAATGTCGTGTGAAACTCAAAATCCTGGCCGTTTTCCGTTAATTAAGAAATTGTAAATACAAACGAGGAATATTATAAACTAAAACTAATCCGTAACCCTAGCCTGACTGGTGAATTTCTTATAGATATGCAGCGTCTCACTTCTGGGACTAGCTAGGAACTTGGATTTACAATGTAAAAGATGAAAACAGAAAGTTATGTTGAAGCTTAATCATTTCTTAGCAAAGAAAAGATCAACATTGACTAAATTGGGTTTTCATAGTTTGTGATTGGTCACAGATGCTTGATTTGGGAATCAAGATGAGTTAAGGTAGACAAAGAGATGAATTGGATAGGATCACAAATCGTCGAGGTTAATATAGTTTTCGCATAAGACACGAAAAGGGTCGTGTACTGCAGAATAAGATCTACAAAATAGTAATGCTAGCGGTCGAAAATTTCGAGTTACTCTAGAAGGAATGACGAAAGAAATTTTATTAAGGAATGGAATAGAGTCAATGAAACCGAATAAAAGCTTATGCAAAAATACAACGCCATGGGAGCTGCTACGATCATTTAGAGAAAGTAATATTATAAAGCGAAGTATACAAGAAGAGGACGGCAGTTGAATGTTGGGATCCCCTAAGAGCAAATATTACAAATTTTTTGTGAAGAGGCTTAATCAACGGTTGGTAGTGCAGGTATTGATGGTTCCAAACACAAGAGCAACATTCAACATTATAGAATTGAACGGACAAGCGAAACGTAGAGAAGTTTGGTTGTATAAGGATCATTGAATTCTTTCTGAATTATTTTTAATGTTGTAAATGTGTTTATTAGGGTTAAGCTTGTGATCGAACAGAGCACCAAGGTAGGTCACGCGTTTCAGTGTAAAAGTGCTTGAAGAGTAGGTTGCAAAATATGGCTCACAACGATTAGACGTCAAAACCTTGCATTATGATAAGTCAAGAGACAGCTGGTTTCTAATGCTTCATAGCTGCATGCTTTCAAAATCATTTTGAAGAAGTAAGTTTTTGTAGGACATGCAAAAAGTTGGGAGATGACTTGGGGCAGATCGCTTAGAAATAAGTTAAAGAGCAGAGCACCTAAATGGCTAACTTGTGGTACATCCGACACCTTCTGAACTCAGTTTGATAGCTAAGATGATATCAAGTCTAAAAGACCAGACGAAAAACCCAAACGTGACAGTTTAAAAAGGATAAGTCTATTGTTTACAGAGTCAAAGGTTTTACTGAAGTCAGTATATATAACATGAGTTTGCTTTTGTTCTGTAAAACCATATTAATAAAAGATTCGTAGAAGAGCCGACGTTTCATAAGCCCATGTTGCGTGAATAATATCAATGAACTACAGTAATTGTAAAATAATAATCATCTTAATCAGCTTGGCAATGGCACGATAGATCTTGACTATTGTTTCGGAATCTTTTTAATGAAAACTGACAATATAGGATTCATAACAGATAGACGGAAAATAAGAGTATTTGAATGAGGTGCCAAAAAGAAAAGGTAAAGGTTTACAGATGGAGTGGACACAATGTTTTAAAGTTCAGCTGGGAATGGCCTCTGGACCAGCGAAAAATTATAATGTTATGAACAATAAACATTGCAATACTTTATTCGCACAGATTATGAGATTCGTCACAAACTGTTAATGAGGCAAATTATAGGGATAATTAAAGTCATTATTATTTGGGCTACCAAAATAGGTTGCTTCAAACCTAAACAAGAATTGCGTTTAGAATTAACAAAAGAATAAAATTGTTTTGGATCTCTGCAGAAGTTAAGGCTACAATAGGCGAGCTAATTTTTGTAACAAATTCTGTTAAAAGCATCAAACTAGTTGGGTAAGATTGAGTACTTATACAAATCTATGGAAGATTCAGTTTTTTTAAACCTTATTGAAAGTGTACAGACTAGCAGTAAATCAAGGTGGATGGGTTTACATATAGGTTGGGAATAGAATAGGGGACAAAGAAATCAAATTTAATAGAATGTTAAAATGGATCGTTTAAAGTCATATGTTGACAGCACCTTTACAATAAATACGAAGAGTTCAGTGCTTTATACTAAAAGAGAGAGTATTCATATAAGCTATTCAAAGTCTATACTTTTTGAAAAGATTGCAAAAAGTGGAATCACTGAAATCTGATACTATTTTCGAAATAAGAAGTAGAAAGCAGGCGTAGTTAGAAATTCGACTGAAGTCTAAATAAACTTTGCTTTCTAAATCAGTATAAGTAGAGCTGGCCAAGTGAACTATAGATATTTATAAATAAATTTTTTGAACGAAAAGAACTTAAAAATGTCTAATATATTTAAAAAATTACTAAATCGTGGCGTGCCAATGAACCCACAGCTAAAGAAGCATTTTGCGGACTATGAACAGCAGCATAGCCTGTTTCTCGCGATTGATAAGGAACTGGCTTCTATACGTAAGACCAAGGCAGATTTGGAGAATGAGTTGGCTGAAGCAATGGCAAAGCATCAGCTTCGTTTGACGCTAACCAAGCAGCTGGGAAACTGTCCCGATGAGGTGTCGTTACGTAAGTCGCATAAACTTTCTATCGGACCTATAATTGAAAAGGAATTTGATAAAATGAAGTGTAAGCTCGAAGCAGGAGAGAAAATGTTCGCTCAGAAACGATTGATAGAGAAGACAATCGCTGAGATGAACAAGCAGTATGCATTAGAAACAACACAAAGCAAAGCCAAATAATTTATATCGCTTGTATAACTTGCATAATTTATTTACGTTTAATCGGTTAATATTTAGATATTTTATGTTAACAAAGTACAAAAGTTAAAATTTGAAATATATACGGGCTTCTGCAATTCACAGTTCATGGTGTTTCTGGTTTGGTGGTTGGTAAACTTCTTTGAAAATGAAAAACGTTTAGCTTGTAACAATTATTTTTAAATTTAACTCAGATGAATAATTCTAGCAAATAACTATTAGAACGCTAATGAAGAACTATGGATAATGGCAAGACTTTAGCAATTGATTGGAATACAAATGTGAATGAAATTCAAACAATAGTAATCAAAATCGAAAACCTTGTGGTTCAAAAGCATTTAAGTTGTAGATTTTAAGAAGATGTAAAATATTTTAACTGGTGCATCTCATTTTGCCACATTTATTCGTTTTCCCGTATTTGAACTTGCAAGTTATGCCATTGTAACGTTAATTCAGGTATATATTTTGTGTTTGTATGATATGGTTACGATAGGAACTCATGACAACTATAAATTTATATAATTTATGGTATTGATAACAGAAAGCAGTGTCCATGGACATGAAGAACTGTAAGTTAGTATAAAGATCATCCTTACCACACGCTTCTTGCACTCCAAGTGTAGTGGTAGAGCAATTGTTGCAGTTGTGAGGAAACAATCTTCTCCAAAGAATTTTGTTCAGTATTGAACTGAAACCCAGCGCAACAAATACACCGACGTCGCCCATGTCCAAGCAAAGCTTGTATATCACTTCGAAGCGATGATAAGAGCATAAGTCAAGAGAAGTTGTTATCGCTTATCACAACTCACTCCTTGTCGCCAGTCTGCAATTTAAGCTAAAATTGGTTATGACTGCAAGTCCGGTGCGTCAAAGCATACTTGTTCTCACTGCATATCCCCGCAACTTTTTCTTTATTTTTTGAGTCAAATGCAAGCTGGAAATTACTTTCTATTTTACTTGGCCGAAAAAAGTTAAAATTAAATAATCCATTTTTCTATCGAACTTTCAAATCGTATTCGAAATCAGTTGTCAAGTTATATGACCTAAAATGTAATATCTAAATTCTAAGGCAGCTGCAGTGGATTCTAAATAGTTCGTAGTGTCGCCCGACCTTTCCTTACCCATAATTGTAACGTCATCGTCTCTTTCGTTTATTGAAATTTTCCCAGAAGTAGCTGCCAAGTCCAGATGTATCTATCCATAACACAGTTTTAAAATTACAAACTAAACTAAGATAGCCATATCCGTCGTACAATGATACATCTAGTATTATCGCTCGACGTGCCAAAGTGCGAAGCAACTATTCTGATATATCCCACAAGCTTCCCGACTGGGTCAAGACCCACACCAAATAGAGAGTTTCGGTCTAACAAGGTCAAAATTTTGAACCAAATTTCTATCAATCGGTAGAGCTGTAAGACTAATGTAAATTCCCTTGGCTTGAGGTTATCAGTTTCCCAAGAGACATCTGTTCACGTATTTGTTGATGAATTCGTGAAACTTTAGTTTGAAACTCTCAGTGCAGAAGGCTCGGAATTTAGAGTTTCGCAACCCAAAATTTCTCCATCCGTCTTGTCACGGCTGTGACTGCTGCTTCATAATATTCTTCATATTATGATGACCACTTAGCATTATGACGTCGATGTGGGTATGGTAATGCAGATGACTATGGTAAAATCCAATTGGATATAATCGATTTGTTCTCAAGTATTGGAGTAAAACGACGCGCTACAAGTCTCTGTCCATCCCATTGAGTGAGAGCCGACGTTGAACATAAATTTGTGCAACATAAATTTCTGTTTCCTTCTTGCCACCATGCTTCCCATTTAGATTATCAAATAACTCTGATAAATATATATTGGGACTACCAAACGATAGAAATCCTATTCTAGTGACTTTTTCTTATTGAAAACTAAAAAAGAAGAGGTTATTTTTATATGGTAACAAAAGTTCGTAAATGTTCTAGTTTTCGGGATTAAAATATTTATTTCTCAAAGGCAATTACATTTCATAAAGTGAAATCATTTTAAACTTAAAACAGGCTTCAGCTCATCATAGCAGGAACGCAAAAATATTTGTGGTTTTTCCGCGGGGTTAAACTGTTCGTGGCCTTTGGACCAATCATAACCGACAGCATAGGCGAATATATGACCAGTTGCATTGAATGCGCATTTCGTAATAGACTGACCCATCGGCTCACTCGACTTGAGTTGTATTCGTGCGTCTATATCCCAGAAATTAAACATGCCATCCGATCCTACTGTTGCAAGAGTTCCGTGAGTTGGATGAAAATCAATATCATTCACTACGTGTATATCCTGTGAGCCGGCGAATCCCGTTGAGCGATGACACTTAAACTTGTAGCTATTTTTGGAATTTTCTGGATTGACATACTGTATTGCTACGCGTCCTTCAATGGTACCAAGTGCATAACCTGTCGGTATGTTACTCTTATCTCTAAAAATGGATACCGTGCGGAATTGATGCCGAAGCCGATTTTCTTGACGCATATATTCAGTTGGACCGTTCAGCAATGAGTAGGTAATAAGGCACCGATTCGCAGTTCCTACCACGGCCATCGGGAAATCCACGTCTGCACAGTAGCAGCGTTCTGGCAAATTAATAACCATTAGTGGATTTGGTGTGCGCGCGTCCCAGAACTGTAGTGAAATTATTATTATTAATATAAAAAGTCTAAAAAACCCACATTTTTACCTTCAGTGTTTTGTCCCACGATCCAGTCATAAGGCACTTGTAGTTTTCGCCCTTTACCATATGACACGTTTTTACAGGTGCATCGTGAGCAGCGACTTGCACAACTTGATCGGACATGAGATCCCATAGGTTAACCTTATTGTCACTAGAAGCAATACAAACTTTCGTGCCATCGTCCGACCAGCAAACATCCAGAACTGGTGCGCCCATGGTTTTCATCGATTTTGGAACTGTTGCCCCATTTTGCTGAACTTCCCAACAACGCACGCTATTATCCCAGCCGCCGGCAATCAAGAAATTTTGTTGCAAAATACTAGGGCTAAATTCGAGTGCCGAAACCGAGTCTTCCGGTGGTTGTACCACCACGAAATCATTCATCTGATTTGTTACAACGACTCCAGACATGATTTTCAGCTTAAGATTTCGTAGAATTTAAATTTATTTAAAAAAATAGCAATTCCCAATAAGTTTAACTAAAACTTTTTGTTGCTTGACGCAGCATATACAAAACCGAAAAGTTCTATATTTTTTGACATATGATTTCTCGTTTGTGCACACTATGTTAGTCTTTTTATAATTAATAATACCATATACTTCCCGTCAACAGGATTTGTAGGTGACACATGTCCCGTAATATTATGGAAATTAAATCTACCATTTCCTACTGCAATAGCGCCTTGTGACCCGGTATATCCAGAATCTAAAAGAAATATTAATTAGAGAAGTATTTGGGTATGATTGGTCAACCGTCAGCTAACTCTTAAGTAGGTATAGATCTTTAAGTCTTTACCTATAGAGAATTTACCCATTAACTTATTTATTATTAAATACTCTTTGCAATAAGTCACCGGGACCCCTCTATGCCTAAAATTGCCAAAAAAGGCAGTGCTATGCGAAGTCAGATTTTCAACAATTGCATTTTATGTGGATATTTTCTACTAAAATGAAAGTTGTCTAAAATTTTCGCAATTTCCCAAGTCGAGTGAGACTCCCGGTAAATTATTGTCCAATCAGCATTTTGTGTGCATTTTCAAAAATTTCGGAGCGTTTTGAAAGATCAAGACTTGAAGTTCATATTGAGGATAACCATGTTCATCCTTCCTATGGATTTAGGTCGAATCTCAGCTGTATACCTTCGCTCAAAAAACTGAAGTATAAGATAAATCTTCAGTAGGTATGATAAATTTGGATATACAATCTGCGTTTGGCGTGAAGGTCTAATTTATTTATTCTGACCTAATGCATAGTTGTTTTTTTTGCGAACCATTAAAAGCTTTTCGACGGAAAGATTTTATTGTGGATATAAACAGTGCCAATTTAATCCCGCAGGCGATTTTGAAGTTGAGTTGAGTCTTAAGCTTAATTCAGCAGGCGTCCCAGGGTTCTGCTTTAGAAACTGTTCCTTATAAAGTCTATAGTCATGCACAGGTCACATTGCTTTTGAAATAAGTGTATAATTATCCAAATTATCTTTAAAGAAGATACAGAACCCCTTCTCAGAGAAAAATTAAGTGAAATACTAATAAGACAAGTGAAATTTATGCCACCTGGGTATTTATTTGGATAGAAAAATTCTATTTAATTTTCACATTAGCAGGATTATAGACAAATCAACAGTCAACAAATGCATACGAGCCTTATATCGATCAAAAAGAAATGAAATCAGTGAGGCTTCCATTAAATTTAATACTGCAAACAGCAACAATACAATAGTAAGTTATCTTTAGACTTAGGTTCAAAAAGTGCGATTTGTATCTTTTAGTGTTTTTTTTCGTTAATGTTTTTCCTTTGTTAATCTGTTTATGCATAGAAAATTCGAATAACAAAATTCTATGTATCAAACAATTAAACTAAATCAATTTTGAAGTTCATTTGAATCACTAAATCACGTGAAAATGCCAATCTGGCAGCGCCGTCAGTTGACAAAACACAATAGGTGGCAACTATAAGTAAATATTTTTTAATTTCTGTCAATACAAAATATAACCTAAAAATTAATATTTCGGAGGCATACAAAATATATTTAGCGATATTATATTTGAGCTTTCGACATAATATCATATTGAAAATAATGAAAAGCGACAAAATTAAGAGACTGTACCATCAAAAATATCGCCCAGAATGGGAGACTTATCCAGAATTTGCTCATTGGCTAAGCAAAAGTGCAAACGGTTACTCGGCGCATTGCAGCATATGCAATGTGAACTTTTTACCGCGCTTGGCTTCAATTAAACAGCATCAGAACACAATAAAACATCGGGAAGGCCTCAAATGTTATGGGTTTTCAAAGGTGCGAAAAGAAAAACGTCAAACCAAGATCAAAGTAAGAAATTTTATTTTTTGTTTTGCAGCAAATATTAAAGTCTACAACAAACGAAGATAGAGTCATTGTACCAGAAGCAAAGCTACAACTTGAGGAGCTGATTGCTGTCGATCATGCACATTTGCAAGAGGAATTAAAGATCGAAGAGTTTGCTGCAAATGGACTGCACGAGGAGGCCATGTTTGAGGAGCATATATTGAATGAATTTGATTTCTTTGGAAGAAGCGTTGCACTGCAGCTTAATGACATGGCTTTGGAAGATGCTCTATTATGCCAGAATAAACTTCAAAATGTGCTCACTCAATTCCGTTTAAATTTACTTAAACGCCAGCGCCAAGACAATCGTCATTTAACTTAATTTCTTTATAAAAATGTACCTTTAATATTAATATTAAAGTAATGTAATTACAGAATAATATATTATACTCAATATTATAATTATTCAGCTTTGTTTTTCTCAATAAAAGCCGGACATTTTTTCTTCAAAACTTGAATAGCTTGCATAAAAATAACATCCAGCTTGAATGCGCCAACGGATTCCACAGTGTACTATCCCATATCGGCTAGATGTGCATAACGATGAACATTACGACAGCAGATATCATCAATAACTATGACACCAGGTGAAGAGTAAGTGTGTTAGAGATAAGCATCCAACCAGCCTGTTGCCCCCTCTGTTTAGTTTAATTGTTGACAGTAGGTAGCCCTCAAATAAGCGAAGGTCCCAGACCCTGAAACTTAACTTCTGTTTTAACCTTCTAACTCAGAAAATGATCAGAAAAATTATTCTAATTCGAAACTGATTAATATCTCATTGAATTTATAATTAAATTTTATAATTTAACCAATTTACGTGGGTTTTCTTTTGGCTTTCAATTGGCTGCTTTGTGGAAACCTCGACGCGGCTTGGAGGCAGTATTCAACCCGCAAAACATTTTGAGCAGATTGGGGCTCTGGCAACGTAGCAGCCGTACCCAACACATCATCCTGTACGCAGGTAACAGTGCTTTTGATATACATTTCAGATTTCATCTTGTATGTAATGGAGGTATAGTTATAAACATATTCCTTCTCTTTGGCCATGCTGGGTGGGCATTTGGCAATTGTTGGGTAAACGCCAATTACATCAAAGTCTAGTCCTTATTCCACATTATTGTAATAAGCGGATATAAATAATTGAGAATTTACAGAAACGTTATTCTATGTCTGTTTTCTAGGCATCCCTGTGCTTAACAGTAGCACCACAGCTACAGGGGCGAATGGAACCACCGATAACCGATCGGTTTAAAAGCGAGTGCTCTATCGCTACACTACGGAAGCCTACTTGCATTTACTACACTTTAAATTTGAAATGGAAAAAATAGAACATTTGTCCTGTTCATGTGCAGATATTTTGCATCAACCTTAATTTAACCTTCATTGGGCCGATTTTTCAGGTCGAAGTGGCCTTCAGACTTACAGCCAAACATTATATGCCTTATCGTTGATTCGTCTTATGCAGACTGTTGTTTTGATTTTTAAAAAATTTCCTTAGAAGTCGGTAAAAATTACAGATTTGTGGATTCAACCGAAACTGAAATTATGAGAATGAACAAAAAAAGTTCCCATAGGAAAAATTAAATTGCGCTATTGCCAAAGTGCCGTTACTTTGGAAAAATAAAACTTACTAAAATATACAAAATATACTATGTTACGGCGATCATGTTTCCTACGACTAGAAGTATAAATTACCGATTAATTAATATACAGCAAACATTTTTAAGTAGGATCTCCAACAGCTCTGACATCTATCTTTCTACAGTTTAATTCAAAAATTCAGTACGAAAATAACTATATACAAAAATAAAACAAATTTTAATAATAAAAATATGGACTTACTTAAATATAATAAATATGATGAATATATAAAATCGTTTTATGTATCGTCGTTATTTGATACAACTCGGCTATCAATCTCCAGTTTTCTACGAGATGAGTTCGAAAGAAGACGTCAAAGTTCCGCAGAGGAGTTAAGTCAAGGGACAAGGGCTCCATTCCTATTTAGTAAGCACTTGCTGATGGCGAAGAGGATAATATGTTGTTTAGGAAATCGGAGGGTGCGCCCATTTTTGCATAGACCAGTATCTATATGCAGTTCCACCTTGGATATGGTTGTGTTATACCAGGATATATAGACTTCGATGCAAGTGATAGGTGATGCACGTTCTGGGCGTATGGATTGCACGGACTGGAATTCAGTTCTCGAGAAACGTGAGCAAATGATATGATCTTCTATAACTGGAACACGGGATATACTTCCAGTAACGGAACGCCGATTTATAAAATAAAGCATACCATCAATGGATTAATCTTTATGCGTTAGGTTGTTCGAAAACCCATATCATGCAGTCCGGTATCAACTCTTAGTAGCGCTGCCATTGAAGATGCGCCAAATTTGCCACTGTTTTGACCCTTGAAATGCAGGCGGAGACTGTAAAGAACATTTGGATGATTCCGATAATCTCTGGTATTCCAGAATCTCATGGCGCAGTCTTAATTGCGCTTCTTTCTATTGTGTCAAAAGCACTCCCAAATTCCACAAAGAGAAGATACAGGGGCGACCTCCACTCCACATATTGTTTAATAATAATTCTCAGAGAATAAATATGCTCAACGCAGGAGCAACTGAATGTTGAAAGCGGGAGCAGTCCTCTCCGGGACAGCAAAAGGTACTACTTGTTTATTTTTGGTATTGAGAAGGGTAATGCGCCGCCTGTTTTTGCATTGGCTGAGATCCCCTTTCTTAGGGATGGTCCCATTTGTTCCCTCTTTCCACTCTTTCGGAAAATTGAAGTTCGAGCTAATAGCTGATGCTATTGTGTTCCCGCCATATTTAAATAACTCTGGCGTTATGTTGTCAGGGCCAGTTGCTTAGTTATTTTTGAGCTTAGGTATCGCCTTCCACCAGTTTCGTAGAGTGCAGCAGTCTCGAAAAACTCCTTGCAGTGTTAAAGCTGGTCTTCATCAAAGGGAAGAATGCGGGCATCTATTGATTTGATCGGGGGTATGTTGCGTTTATATTTTGTCAGTTTTCCTACTGCTTCATAAATTCCGAGCTGGTTATTCCATCATACTGCAGTTTCCGCTTCCGCTACGATTTTGCTTGCAGAAATTCGCGTGTTCTTCTTGATGAGCTTTCTGAACTGTCTGTGAACTGCAATATATTCTGCGAGAGCTCGATCAGTCCATGCGTGGCATTTGAATTAATGGACTTGGATTATTGACAAGTGAAGTTACGTACTTTTTTGGGATTTGTTAAGCGAGATACAATGAAAAGTGTTTGATATATATTACTTATTTTTGACATGTTTGAAATTTCTAGCTTACTATAATATATTTAAAATCGTGTTTGCTTGTCTGTTCGTTCATCCATTTGTACCATTGCTCCTTATCCATTTGCCGGATAAATGGGTAATACACGACTTCTTTTACTTAATTGTTTACACAGGATTCCATCTGGATTGTAATCGAACCAACGAAACGCCATCAGACCCCTATGTGCTTAATGGGAATGACATGTAAGTACATATTTGCTTTCCAAGTAATTCATTTTACAATCTTGTCAAATATTTCAAGTCCTTTCAAAATTTCAAAGTTATTTCTAGAAAATTGTACCGTTTGCTTGAGAATTTACAAAATGGACTACACGTGTGGCATGTCCAGCGCCACCTCCTTCATACGCGGATAATGCCAGACTATTATCTGTGGAAACAGCTGTCCATGTATGGTGACCATCTGATTCGATTCTGCTGTACAGGCCAGTGGAGTAATCGGACTGCCAGTATCTACACTATGCACCAATTGACCAGTCAAGATATTCCAGAAATGCACAGAACGATCGAGAAAACCGCCTCCAGAGCCAAGCAGACCGTTCTTATGTGGTGACCAGCCTATTTGTGGAGCGATTTATTGCTGTTGTTTGTCCAGATCGTGACAATTCGATGGATAACAGTGCTGGCTGTATGCAGACCAATGGGGGACCACTGCAGACCCCAAACTTCATGTGTGTGTGACCAATTTGGTGCGTTCCCTGGGTATTAAACATATATCGTTCTTGAGAATTAATTTATAATGTGAGCCGCTTCACAAAATATCAACATTCCAAATCACGGGGAGCACACGTTGCTGAGAGCTCTGCATTGGAAAATTCCGCTAAAGTAAATAAAAATTTTAGTAATATTTCAAAATTTAAAAATGAGTTTTTGACTTACCCTGGGGCTACACAGCTTATTGATTAAAATCCAAGCCCAAATATAACTACCAAAATATCCGAATATTTTTAAAAGCCACTTACTCCCTGCTAATCGCGTGATTACAAACAAGCTAAAAATGACGAAAAGCCGTTCAAAAAAATAATATATAATCGGCGCAGCCGGAATCAATAGAAATAAAGTACAAACCGAAACAAACTTAAGAATGTAATTGACGATTTTGGTAAAATTGCGCAAAATAGATAAATCTCACACTTTGTAACTAACTAATAACTAACTAAGAAATATCATTCTGAATTATTTTTAATTACTAAATAATTATTGTATTTTCATATCTTTGGTAATTCAAATATCACAAAACTGAAAAAAGAATGTTTTCATTTAAACTAATAAGTTATGCAAATTATGGAGGAACCGATGACAAGTCCGCGAGTCTCAATTTTTTTACAGGAAGAGAGTTTGTTTGATTATTATTGTTTGAATGCTGAAATTGTTGTGAATCATAGTTGCTGCTGGTATTCAATTTTTTGTTTTTCTTTCTAATTACGATTCGGGATCAAAACCTTGTGCTCAACCGCTTAGCGTCCTTACGTCTCGCTGCACTTGTTAATTTACTTTTTGGCGGTTGCTTAGATAGCTATCCAGGTGGCGCCAGCTTGAAAACTATTTCTTACTCTTCATCATTTGCGATAGAGATCGCTCGGGTTGACGCCAAATAAAGAGTAATTAGAAGCTTTTCTCTGGTCCAGGCCCACCAAGAACTCAAAGTTCCAGCGTTTAAAAGGCAAATATAACACATAGCGTGCTGATCCAGCTCTGGAACTTTTGAATGAAATACTTAATACTTTAAACTCGAAACATCGATGATTTTTTAGCTTCAGCAGATCGACTGTCTTTCAAATTTGCCCATATATTTTCTTAATGCCAATCTCAGGTGCGATAGGCTTCCATATTGAATTGATCCCAAGCCACTATACTAATTGTTCGAATATTTCTCATTAGGGTTATTGCGTATAAAGAATTATCCTAAACAATACTGGAAATCCTAAATCGTCTTTGATCTCCAATATGCATGCAGATCAATATACAATATTACTGTAATAAAGCCTCATCACACTTCTATTTCCAGCTTCCAAACCTGCCGCGCAATTGAGCGCTACAAAACCCATAATCGTAACTACCCCAATACAAGAAGAGATGAGCACTGCTACCAGTCTTCCGTTCACTTTAAATTTAACCAGTTCGATTGCTAAATCCACGGCGGTTACTGTGCCTACAATAAGAACTCTGAATCCCTCATCTGAAGCAAATCCAGCGACGTCATTTTTTTCTGCAACTGCTAATCCGCTAAATGAACTCATTGAGAATGTTGGCATATGCAAGCCCACAACAACTAAGGATTCCGCTGGTAATTCATCTACGAACGCACATAGAAACAAAGTATTTGCCGGACTTGGTGCGGCCGCCAATAATACAGAAAGTTTCATGTTTGGCGAACCAAGCACAGCAGGTGGCGATACTTCTAAAGGTGAACAAAGTTTTGATAATCCTGCAAAGGTAGTAACGAAAACAACGAAAACAACAGCAACAGAAGCAGTCATGCCTACTCCAGCTGCCATAGCTACTACAGCATTCGTGACGCCGAGCACACTAGCACCTGCTCCACCTACAGCTGCCACACCCGCAACAGCATTTGGCGGTGCTGCCGTTGCGCCAGAAACAAGTGCTAGTCCTTTCCAAACACCCAGTGTGGCTACAACAGCTACTGCTGCCAACATTTTTGGCAATGTACCTAAGCCCGAGCAGAGTGCTATTCGTGCAGCAACATCTGTTCCAACTGGAGGCATTGTTGACTCAGCTGCTCCAGCTGCTGCAGCCTACTGCTTCGCCTCAGCCAGCAACAAATGCGTTTGGAGGCGCCGGAGTAATTAGTGACTCTGTATTCGATGGTGCGGCCAATACGGCTGTCGTTTCTAATGGCGGTTCCCCCTTTGGAAATAGCAATCCTAACCTTGGTATATTTCCGCCACCTTCAACTGATTCTAGCAGTTATTCCGATTTTGGTGAAGCTGCTGCTGGAGGCATATTTGGCCAGGGTGGTGGCACAGCACAATCTTAGCGCTAATCCCACTTTCGACGGAGCACCAAGTTTTGGTAGCACCAAGCGCTTTGGTGCTTCTGACCTCGGTTTGGTAGAAAATATGATATCCAGTCTATTCTGAAAAACCATTATGAATAAGGAAATAAAGTTCACAAAGGTAAGTAGAAGTGGACCGACGTCTCACAAACCCATGTTGGGCCAAAGATCCACAGTAGTCTTGTAATTGTGAGTTAAAAATCTCCTACAAGAGTTTTGGACTCGAAGATGGGTTACCAATACCACGATAGTACCCGATTTTAGTCTTGAAATCTTTTTATGAACACGAATAATGTAGGAAAACCAATCTTAAATGAAAACGGAATAAATACAGATCCAAATTTTTATTGTGGTTGGATATGGGGGCACGGGTAACTTTTAGTGGAGAAATGATGCGACACGGATCGTCATTATATTTAATTTTCCTTGTGACTGCAGAAAGCTTAAATTTAGAATTATTAATTGATTATTAAGTTGATTATGCAAAATATGAATTAATAAAAAATGCAAGAAAAACAAATTACCGATTTTCAGAAAAAGTTATGAATTCTTTAAGAAATTTCATTATTATTCAAATACAAATATAATAAAACTTGTACTCCACTTGATTGATGATTGATGATTTAGTTGCGAACGCAATGGATGGCGTTTGCTAGTTTAATTTCTATCTGCCACCCGAACTCCACCATCAGGTCACGATTCAGCCTGACAGCCAATGCTGTGGTGGCAAATTGTCTTCATAAATCAGATCGAGCTGTCCGCTCATGAGATTGGCTTCTTGCTTGTGCCACTTGGACCGAAGTTTAACTCATGAAGATAATCTTCGGACCAAAGCTCCCAGAGTCCTTGTTTTAAATAGGCGATGTATTGATGATGTGTGAGGCATGAAAGCTTACTCCATTATTGCGAATTTTCCAGCTTGGTTTTAGGGTTTTAACATTCCATTGTCGTACTCTACTCCTTTTTTTGATTTCCATTCTTCATCATCAGATTGTTGTTGTTGTTATCCGAGGCAAATCTTATGAAAACGAGAATCGAAAAGTTTTTCAGACGCTATAGTAGATTTAACCAGAGTGTCCTAGATCAGGCCTCCAAACTTGCCCGAACTTCCTGTTTGTACTACAGTCTTTCCTTTGTAACACTGATGGAGGGGTTCCGATATACCACTGAGCACTCGTTCACCATTGCCTCATTAGTGAAGAACGCGGGACAACACGGGAATGTAGAGGTGAACAGTTCTGCAGAGAGGCTTTTGAAGACGCTTCGTACAACAGGACCCCCCAATTTCCAATTGCTCCTGTTTAATTGCTGGGAAAACGAAAAAATTGAAGAAACTCATATGCACGCTAAAAATGTTTATATTCGAAATATGAATATCATTTGAAAAAGATCTGTTAGTCATTCAAATCCTCTAGTGAATCTTATTTAGTTTATAGTGAGCACACTCATAATTAATTAATTTGAAAGTTGTTGTTGCCAATAGCAAATTGATATTCACGAAAAGCGGATTTTATAGATTTCCCATAGAAAAGATCATTTCAAATCGTGGAATTATATTGATTCTTGAAATACCCAAGTACTATAATTAAACAAAATTGATTACAACAATAATATTGTTAAATCAAATTTAGCAAAGAAAATGTGTTCGGACTGTAGGGTATCCCCAATTGCTGCTCGCAAAATGGTGGTCATGGATTTATGCAGAACATCTAGCAACATTTGCCAAACTGCAAAAGAAAGGCGCTCTAAGTCCTTGATATTGTCGTCAGGAATAACATCGATCATTTCATAAGTCGTAGTCGTTGTGCGATATAGATTGTAAATTATCATTCTTTTAATAGTTAATTTGGGATTGTCGAATTTTTAATCGAAAAATGTGATGTTCTTAAGATCCCCAACTTTACATCTGAAGGTACAGATCGCAGTTAAAAGATCTGATTTGTTTTAAATTTCAATATTAAGCTTCTTGTTTTAAGATTTAGTAAAATATCTTATACCAACAAATATACGGATAAAGTTGAATCATCAAATGGGAATACTGAATATTTAATATGAATATTTATTATTATAATTCTGAAATAAAGTATAAAGTAATGTTTAAAACTAAAACCAAAAACTAAGAGAATCTAATGTGATAAAACGAATGAGAAATGTTATATAAAAAAATATCCATGTAATAGATATAAAAATTGCATATAGTTGGGGAAAAAAGCATTTCAATATCTGAAATATTTAATTTTGGAATCGTACACAATATATTTATATATTTTTGTTATTTGAATATTAATATTTTTTATATATTTTTATCTTGCAGGAATATTTGGAAGAAACAAATCGAAGCGACTTTCTAGATTCCACAAAGCGTATACGATGTTTGTAGTATCAATAATTGTAATATCGGATAGTGCGTGTTCTGGTTATTTGAAGATCTGGAACTTAGGAGTTCTACTAGTTTTCTAGAACCCATGGAAATCTAGTTCGGTTACTGCAAACGAACGTGAGAAATGTTTAATATTGACTGGAACTGCCGTTCCGCGATTTTCTTACTCTTCTTTAGATTTTTCAGATACGAGAGTAGGCAATAAGCATTTCCTCTTTTGCTTTATGAATAATACTATTTTGAAAGCCGTTTGATGAATATTAAATCAAACTTTAATAAGAAATGATCTTCTGTTGTCTTCTTATTTAGTAATAAAATCACAATTTAAAGTTTTGATATATATTAAGTTTCCTAATTGGTAATTATATATCCAAATTTCTTAGTTTGCCATATCAATAAACTAAGAGAAAATGAGAAGTAAATGGAAATATATGAAATAAATTTGAAATGTGTATCGAATGGGAAACGTATTCGAAAAGCATCAGCACAGGAACATTAAGGTTATGCTAGTTTCAATTATTTCAGAAAAAGAGATGAGACCGAAGCACAGGAATCACGCACTTATTCACATTCTCATATCTGTATTCCAATTCTATTATCGTTTGCGATAACCGATTTCAATTATAATTAAATTAATTTTCAGTTATCGATGACTTGTCAAGAGGTGAACACGTGTTTTGGTGTAAAAAGTTTTAGTAATTGAAAAAGTTACATTTTTACATTAGATAAACGCTTGGGCCAGTAGATTTAGTGGCATTACATAAACTTTATCATAAAAAGTTGAATTTTATATCGTTGCAACTATTTTACGCAAAATCTGTATTAAAAACCGTAACTATATATTGCTCAGCGAGAGTGCATATATTGAGACTTATTTGGCATTTGTTGGACATTGTGCAGTGTGTACACACTGCTTGTGTTGTGTACACACTGGTGACTTTAGCTCGGTGCGCAAAACCAATGAACGCAATTAAACGCCGTAAGGCAGCAAGCGGTGATTTCGTGATTACCGCTGCAAGTTCGAATGCCGACTCCTAGGAAAAAAGCCAGTCGTGGTCAAAATGGTAGTGGCCAATTTTCCAATTATTACCGCCCTCTACAAACTTTGGAAGACGAAAACAAGACTGAAGATGACCCCGTCGATGATCAACCCCAAGATAATATGGCCGTCAAAATACCACCAATTGTTGTCTTAAAACAGACCACCGAATTCGTTCGTAATATTATGGCTACCATCAATGTTTCGGACTATCTCATAAAAACTATATCTATTGGGATAAAGATATTCTTCAATAACCAAGACGATTTCAAATTAGCATGCAAAAAACTTACATAGTCAGAGATCTTTCTATGTTGAAATAGATAGCGTTAAATCCAGTAAACGAAATATCTGCGCAGGTGTCCCCCAAGGATCCGTGTTATGTCCCATTCTGTACAATGTATACACACACGATTTACCCAATCGAGCTAATACCACTCTCTCCATGTATGCTGACGACACGGCAATTTATTGTTCAGATCTATTTTTAAAACCAATTGAAAATCGTCTGCAATCGTCTGGATCTAGAACAATATTACCATAAGTGGAAAATTAAAGTAAACCCAGCAAAAACAAACGCCATATACTTTTCTAAAAGAAGAAAGCCTTGTTATTTGCCTTCTACTCCCCTAACCATTAATAATCTTCCAATAAAATGGGTTGACAACATTAAATACTTAGGAATCAATTTCGATAAAAAACTAACTTTTGGTCAACATACATCATCAATAATCACTAAAATATAAAACAATCCGTATACTATATCCACTTATTAACAGAAAATCAAAATTATCTAACAACAATACAATTATTCTAATGAAAACAATTTTTATACCAATTATGGCATATGGGTCCACAGTTTGGAAACACTGTGCCCTAACCCATTTAAATAAACTTCAAACATGCCAAAATAAACTGTTAAAGCTTCTATTAAATCTACCTTGGTACACCAACACAAAATATCTCCATAAGCAGGCAGGCATACCCATATTAATTAATAAACTAGTTTAAAATAATTTCCTCTAGAAGAGCTTTCCTAGTATAAGTACAAGTAGTTATAGTTATTAAGGTTTTTCTTCCTATTTCCTTGGTTATATATTATTAACTTGAATGTAAATATTTATACTTAACTTAAATTATTCAGTTGTAAAGTTGTAAATAACTAAACTCTGTAAATTACTTATTGTTCACTAGCTTAAGAAATTGTAATAGTCTTGGAAAAAGCAAATAAATTAATTTTGTTCAAATAACTACAACTTGGAGATCATAAGATTGAAAGTTTAGACAAATGTTCACGCAATTCCATTAATAAATAATTAATTATAAACAATTTCAGAAATTATTGTGTAAATTGGTACCGAATATCATAAATATATTTTGAAATCTTCATATGTGCATTATTGTGCGCAGCAACCATATAGGGGGTATTGCAGCTCCAATTTCTTTGACAATCAGATCAGACATTGCCCCCCCCCATTCAGACACCAGCACAAATCGAGCTCCTCCAGTTGTTGGCATTTTGGGAATGACATCAGATCGCATTCAGTTAAGGAATGTCCCCGTGTCTAGTGCCAAAAGTTGGCTATTGCGAATGGATAAGGGCGCGGCTGCTAATTCTATGTTTTCACGAAAATCGCTAAGTCTTAAATTAAAATATTTTCGCTTTTGATTACCTGCGAACTTACTGGTGTTCGGAACAGAACAAGATGCTTCAGATCTCTTAGATTGATCAAAAAGGAAGAGTTGAGTAATACAATCAGTAGACGTCTGCCCTGTTTTATTTTTTGTGTGAAAGTACGTGCTCCTCCTAGTTTCTATTGACTAAAGTCCCTTTACTTTGTTAATTCCTGTATTTCTCAATAGTTTTTTTGTTTCATTTTACTTATGTTTGGATTTGATGGCTTTTATTATTAATCAAGTCAATAAAACCAAGAAAACTAAAGTAATATTCGAAAAATAATAGAAAAAAAGCAGAAAATGAAAGATTACTCGGTTTGCCGATTGTGAATGCTCGCAAAACTTTCGGATCAACTCAAACTTTGTGCAATGATAATAATAATGATATTGTGACTGCATAGATATCAGATTACGAAATCGAATCCGCCTGATCCTATTCAGAGCGGTAGTCCATGATGTTTTCTACAAACATCTTGGGTTGCTAATACGATTGCTTTGGACACAGTTGGTATGCTTAGCTTTATTTCTAGTATGAGGTATATAAAACATATAAGACATATACTCAAAACTTCTGAAGATCTGATCTTGTTCTTTCAGACTGTTATTTTTCAATAGGTAAATAAAGTTTAAATCTGTTTTAAAACTAATAAACAGTTTTTAATTTAATTTTTTTAATAACATCGTTTTGTTGATACGTTTGAGGCGAAATCGAGTTACAAAGCTAACAAAAATCTTTTCTTAATAAGTCTTCACTTTAAAATTTGCAAACTGCAAGATTTCGATTAAAGAATTGACGAAATCAAATTTCTGTGCGCCTGATATTTCATCTCCATGGTTTTTCATTTTTAGCCAATCTTAATTTTTCGAATGGGACATTATCTATGACGCCCTCTGTGTTTCTGTTTTTCTTCGAATAAATGGTCCACCCACCTGCTCTCGTTTTATTGCTGGAAAACAAAAAAAATAAAGAATCACGATGAAAATTCGAAACATGAATAGCATTTGGAAAATATTTTAAGATATTGACTATCTTATTTATTGCTATTTAGGACTATTTAGGACTTTTTAAACTGCGTTAGGATGGGTAATATGCTCTTAAAGGCGTCATATATTTCCTGCCGCTGTTTGGCACCCATTAAGACCACTTTGCCGGAAGCGTATATAATAAGAACTATTCGTGGACGTATCATCCGGAAGACGAGGCCGGAAAACAGCTCTGGTTCGTAGCTGCAAAATTGGTTGTAGTACAGCTTTAGGCCATCAAGGCGAATTGGAAATTTCACATCGCATGAACCGAGCATATTCCAAATTTGAAAATCGGAAAACCTTGCCTGTAATACAATATTTATGAGGAAATTAACACAAGCAAATCTCGCATAAAAATTTATGTACTTACCGGAAAGCCTAGTTTTTGTATGATACGCGCATATTTACGCGCTGCTAACCTGGAATCCGCCTCGCTTTTGGCGCCGGTGCAGACCAATTTGCCCGTTCTATATATAAGCGCTGTGGTGCGTGGCTCACGTATGCGCATTATAACCGCTGGAAAGCGTCGTGGATTGTACTGTGCATTGACTGCATGAAGTGCAATCTTTTTCAGATCAAGTTTGCAGCAGAGATTCACAGTGCTAATCATGTTGTGTAATTTCGGCACAATAGCCGGATCGCTGCTGCCACCACCGCTACCTTCCGTCATGGACGTCTGCGGCTGCATCATTTGCTGCTGTTGAAATGAGGTCGGCAAGATGGAATCGTGACCCACGACACCACTGCCGCTGCTTAGGTGGCGACCATTTGCATCAGGTTGCTCATAATTGTTCCCGACGAGTGTTGGAGTATGCGGCATTATTTGCTGATCCGATTCCAGCGGTGTGCCAAAAACAGAATTAGGACTTGGCATTTGACGTTCCATCTTTTTTGGCCTTGGCATGTGGTTTGAACTCAACTTTTGACGATATTTGATCGCTGCGAGAATCACCTATTAATAATTATAATTATTACACAATTACACAAAAAATAAAACTTGAAACAATATTAAACAATTACTTGAGCACAAAAATGACAAGACCAAATTGCATGCAGCAGCAGATTTTAGAAATTTTTTTCGATAAATGGATGGGTGCAACTCGGCGTGCATATCGATAACATAATAACAAACATTGGTTATCGAGACAATATTTGTGTGCAGCAGGCTTGCCGCATATTATACAAAATTAAATTAAAGTAAATTTTTATAAAAAAATAAAAATTAATTGCAATAAGTATTAATTTAAGAGTAATATTTATACATTAGGAATAATATTTCTCTTTTAATGAAACATCCCGCAGCACCTTTGTTTTCATGACAATAAAAACTTAAATATGTATAAATAAATATTTTAAAGAATTAAATGCACTTTTTTTAAATTGAAATAATTTTGAAATAATAATCTTCTTCCAAAATTTTGTCAAAATCATATTACACAATTGATTTATTTTAATAATAATAAAGAAGAAGCATTGAAAATTAATTTTGAGAATGGCAATTGTGCACTAATTTTTTAAATCCTTTGAATCAATATTTTCATTTTTATATTTTATTTAATTTATTTTTTTTTTATTTTTTGAGACAAATGCAAACTAGAAATTACTTTCTATTTTACTTGGCCGAACAAAGTTTAAATTAAAAAATAAATTTTTCTATCGAATTTTCAAATCTTTTTCGAAATCAGTTCTCAAGTTATATAACCTAAAATGTAATATCCAAATTCTAAGGCAGCTACAGTGGATTCTAAAAAGTTCGTAATGTCGCCCGACCTTTCCTTACTTATAATTGTAACGTCATCGTCTCTTTCGTTTATTGTAATTTTCCCAGAAGCTGCAAATCCATATGTATCTATCCATAACACAGTTTAAAAATTCCAAACTAAACTAAGATAGCCATATCCGTCGTACAATGATACATCTAGTTTTCGCAACATTATCGCTCGACGTGCCAAAGTGCGAAGCAACTCTTTCCGCTGATATATCCTATAAGCTTCTCGACTGGGTCAAGACCCACACCAAATAGAGACTTTAGGTCTAACAAGTTCAACATTTTGAACCAAATTTCTATCAATCGGTAGAGCTGTAAGACTAATGTAAATTCCCTTGGCTTGAGGCTATCAATTTCCCAAGAGACATCTGTTCACGTATTTGTTGACGAATTCATGAAACTTTAGTTCGCAACTCTCACTCACTCTGAATTTTGAGTTTCTCAACCCAAAATTTCTCCATCCGTCTTGTCACGGCTGTGACTGCTGCTTCATAATATTCTCCATATTATAATGACCACTTAGCATTATGACGTCGATTTTAGTATGGTAATGCAGATGATTATGGTAAAATCCAATTGGATATAATCGATTTGTTCTTAAGTATTGGAGTAAAACGACGCGCTACAAGTCTCTGTCCATCCCATTGAGTGAGAGCCGACGTTGAATTAAAGATAAATTTGTGCAACATAAATTTCTGTTTCCTTCTTGCCACCATGCTTCCCATTTAGATTATCAAATAACTCTGATAAATATATATTGGGACTACCAAACGATAGAAACCTTATTCTAGTGACCTTTTCTTATTGAAAACTGAAAAAGAAGAGGTTATTTTTACATGATAACAAAAGTTCGTAAATGTATGTTCTAGTTTTCGGGATTAAAACATTTATTTCTCAAAGGCAATTACATTTCATAAAGTGAAATCATTTTAAACTTAAAACAGGCTTCAGCTCATCATAGCAGGAACGCAAAAATATTTGTGGTTTTTCCGCTGGGTTAAACTGTTCGTGGCCTTTGGACCAATCATAACCGACAGCATAGGCGAAGATATGACCAGTTGCATTGAATGCGCATTTCGTAATAGACTGACCCATCGGCTCACTCGACTTGAGTAGAATTCGTGCGTCTATATCCCAGAAATTAAACATGCCATCCGATCCTACTGTTGCAAGAGTTCCGTGAGTTGGATGAAAATCAATATCATTCACTACGTGTATATCCTGTGAGCCGGCGAATCCCGTTGAGCGATGACACTTAAACTTGTAGCTATTTTTGGAATTTTCTGGATTGACATACTGTATTGCTACGCGTCCTTCAATGGTACCAAGTGCATAACCTGTCGGTATGTTACTCTTATCTCTAAAAATGGATACTGTGCGGAATTGATGCCGAAGCCGATTTTCTTGACGCATGTATTCAGTTGGACCGTTCAGCAATGAGTAGGTAATAAGGCACCGATTCGCAGTTCCTACCACGGCCATCGGGAAATCCACGTCTGCACAGTAGCAGCGTTCTGGCAAATTAATAACCATTAGTGGATTTGGTGTGCGCGCGTCCCAAAACTATAGGGGATTAGTAATGGAAAAGTCTAAAAAAATCTAAAAATTTTTACCTTCAGTGTTTTGTCCCACGATCCAGTCATAAGGCACTTGTAGTTTTCGCCCTTTACCATATGACACGTTTTTACAGGTGCATCGTGAGCAGCGACTTGCACAACTTGATCGGACATGAGATCCCATAGGTTAACCTTATTGTCACTAGAAGCAATACAAACTTTCGTGCCATCGTCCGACCAGCAAACATCCAGAACTGGTGCGCCCATGGTTTTCATCGATTTTGGAACTGTTGCCCCATTTTGCTGAACTTCCCAACAACGCACGCTATTATCCCAGCCGCCGGCAATCAAGAAATTTTGTTGCAAAATACTAGGGCTAAATTCGAGTGCCGAAACCGAGTCTTCCGGTGGTTGTACCACCACGAAATCATTCATCTGATTTGTTACAACGACTCCAGACATGATTTTCAGCTTAAGATTTCGTAGAATTTAAATTTATTTAAAACAATAGCAATTCCCAATAAATTTAACTAAAACTTTTTGTTGCTTGACGCAGCATATACAAAACCGAAAAGTTCTATATTTTTTGACATATGATTTCTCGTTTGTGCACACTATGTTAGTCTTTTTATAATTAATAATACCATATACTTCCCGTCAACAGGATTTGTAGGTGACACATGTCCCGTAATATTATGGAAATTAAATCTAACACTATTTCCTACTGCGATAGCGCCTTGTGACCCGGTATATCCAGAATCTAAAAGAAATATTAATTAGAGAAGTATTTGGGTATGATTGGTCAACCGTCAGCTAACTCTTAAGTAGGTATAGATCTTTAAGTCTTTACCTATAGAGAATTTAACCATTAACTCACCGGGATCCGACTCTATGCCTAAAATTGCCAAAAATGCTATTGGAAGTCAGATTTTTAACAATTGCATTCTATGTGGCTATTTTTCACTCCAATGAAAGTTGGTTCAAATTCTCCTAATTCGTAAATCAGGCATGCCACTGGACTCCCTGGAAAATTATCGTCGAATTACCATTTTTTGTGGATTTTCGAATGTTTTCATGTTCTTCCTTTTCCACAATATAGCTGCACCCATCCGCACCAAAACCTTAAGGATGACATATGGCATCAGTAGGTATGAAAACTTTAGATAATCTTTGCACATGACGCTACTTTATACTGCTCTTGAAATTAGTGTAAGGATCTTTAAAGAAGATTCAGAATCCCTCCTCAGATATTTTCACATAAGGCAAATTGAGTGAAATACTAATTAGACAAGTGAAATGTATCAAATACCATCAATCCGATGGGCAAAGAATAATTAAATATCTGAGATTTCGTTAGGATAGGAATACATTATTTAATTTAAAATTTTTAAAATTATTCTTAATCTATCCTTTTATTTTTCTACATTTTATATCCACGAAAAGTCAGATATTTCAATGATTAAATATTGAGGTGAGGCTTTCATTAAATTGAATACCAAAAGTATAAATAAAATATTTTTTTTTTCTGAAAGCCTAGATATCCGAAATAATGGCGCGCGTCTGCTCCAGTTGGTCACTCCAAGTGAATATAGGTCCTCCTCCAGTTGGTTTATCCATCTGAGCTTACGTCGTCCATTTCTTCTTTCGTCAACATTCGTATGGCCGAGCCAACGCATGCGTTATGCAGTAATACGCTGGACGACATCTATGACGATAGTCGTCCCCAATCCGACAGTGACCGAAGACCCATGCTTCTACGCCATATATCAGCACGGGCAGGATGTGCGTATTGTAGAGAGTTAATTTTGTTGATTTTGTTTAATTATTGCATTGATTTTGTCAATTAATATTTTCTCGATTAATTTTCAAAGGATGGCCAGTAAGCTGTTTGGTCTGTACGATAAAGCGGTAATTTGGGCTACTCTCCATATCTTTGAAATGCATTGTAGTGTTAATATACAATTAGAGAGATCATATATATAGCTAATTAAAGATTTCTAAGAAATACTCTCTAATCTTGTGGTGCTTCGACTTTTCTACAACTACTTGTGTATTTTCATATCACTAAGACGTAGATGGTGAAAATGATATCTATTCCGTCAAATATGACTTCATCGGACCAACTCTCTTCAGTCGTAAAACTTCATATTACTTAAGTGGCAAAAACTTTTCCTTTTGAAAAATCGACAGATAAAGTAATAAACGCTGGATGAATCACCATATTTCGCTGATTGTTCAAATGTCAAACACTACATAAGCCTTGCTTTTCTTGAAAGTATTAATTTTTTAATTATTAACCTTGATTATAGATATATGTTGCCCTTCTCCTGTTTTTTTTTTTTTTTTTTTGTCATATTATTGTAAAACTTAAAAAAGAAACCGATTGAAATTGCCTTATATTAGAGAAAAACCCGATATTCTTATAAACGATGTTTCGAAATATTCAAAGTAGACAGTGGCCTACAGTTTATAGCCGAATTAAAGAGATAGCGTCTGTTTTTTAGGCTTTCCTGTGCTTGATAGAAGCGCCAGAGCTACAAGGGCGAAAGGGAATCACCGATAACCGATCGGTTTAAATGCGAGTGCTCTATCGCTACACTACGGAAGCCTACTCGCATTTACTACACTTTAAATTTGAAATGTAAAAAAATAGAACATTTGTCCTGTTCATGTGCAGATATTTTGCATCAACCTTATTTTTTTTATTTATTTATTTATTTATGAATACGTAAGGGTACAACTAAGTCCAGTTGACCTAACATTAGACAACTTAAACATTCTAAAAATTATGAAATAATTGATAAAAAGGAAAAAATATAATAAAACTAATCCGTATTCCTAGCTTGATGGGTGAATTTTTTATAGATATGCACCGTCTCACATCTGGGGCTAGCCAGGAACTTGGATTTACAATGTAAAAGATGAAAACAGAAAGTAGCATATAAATTTAGACATTTATTCCAAATAGAAGCCAAAGAACAGCATTGACCAAGATAGGTTTTTATAGTTCATGATTGGTCAAAGAAGCTCGATTTGGGGAATCCAGATAGGATAGGATAGATGAAGAAATGGATTGAATAGACCGTTCAAAGGAGACGAAATTATAGAGGTTATTATAATTTGCGCATAGGACACGAAAAGGATCGTGTAACGCATAATTAGTTCTACAAAAAGTTAATGCTAGAGGTCGAAAATTACGAGTTAATCTGGAAGGAATGATGAAAGAAATTTTATTAAGGAGAGCGTTAGAGTCAATGAGACCGAGTAAAAGCTTATGCAGAAATAGCACGCCGTGGCATGTTCTACGATCACTTAGCGAAGGTAATTTGATAAGGCGAAGTCTGCATGTATAGGATGGCAAACGAATGTTGGGATCCCAGTTTAATCCCCGAAGAGCAAATATTAAAAATTGTTTTTGAACGGACTCAATCAACTCTTGATAGTGTTGGTATTGAGGGTTCCAAATGCAGGAGCAGTATTCCAAAATTGGGCGGACAAGCGAAACGTACAGCAGTTTGGTAGTATACGGGTCATTAAATTCTTTTGACCACCGCTTAATAAATGCAAGAACCCCTCGAGCTTTGTTTACGATGTTGTAAATGTGTTTATTAAACTTGAGTTTAGGATCAAATAAGACACCAAGGTCGAACACGCTATTCACGCGTTCCAATGTATAAGTGCTTAAGGAGTATGTAGCAGAATATGGGGCACAACGATAAAACGTCATAACATTGCATTTTGATACGTTAAGAGACAGCTGGTTGCACATGCACCATAGCTGCATGCTTTCAAAATCATTTTGAAGAATTAGTTGTTTGCTGGTATCATTGTAGGTCATGAAAAGTTTAACCTTCATTTAGCCGATTTTTCTGTTCGAATTAATCTTTTTCTTTCAAGTACTTGGCATTGGACTTACAGTTAATCCTTATCTGCTTTATCGTTAATTCGTCTTACGGAGACCGTTATTTTTACTTTTAATAAAATTTCCTTAGAAAAATTACAGATTTGTGGATTCAACCGAAACTGCAATTATGAGAATGAACAAAAAAAGTTCCCATAGGAAAAATTAAATTGCGCTATTGCCAAAGTGCCGTTACTTTGGAAAAATAAAACTTACTAAAATATACAAAATATACTATGTTACGGCGATCATGTTCCCCACGACTAGAAGTATAAATTACCGATTAATTAATATACAGCAAACATTTTTAAGTAGGATCTCCAACAGCTCTGACATCTATCTTTCCACAGTTTAATTCAAAAATTTAGTACGAAAATAACTATGTACAGAAATAAAACAAATTTTAAAAATAAAAACATGGACTTGCTTAAATATAATAACCATGATGAATATATAAAATCGTTTCATATATCGTCGTTATTTGTCTGACAAAGCTGTACGTGCATTGATACAACTGGGATATCAATCCCCAGTTTCTTACGAGAGAGATGAGTTCGAAAGAAGACGTCAAAGTTCCGCAGAGGAGTTAAGTCAACGGACAAGGGCTCCATTCCTATTTAGTAAGCACTTGCTGATGGTAAAGAGGATAAGTTGTTGATTAAGAAATCGGAGGGTGCGTCCAGTTTTGCAAAGACCATTATCTATATGCAGTTCCACCTTGGATATGGTTGTGTTATATCAGGATATATAGACTTTGATGCAAGTGATAGGCGATGCACGTTCTGTGCGTATGGATTGCACGGACTGGAATGCAGATTTTGAGAAACGTGTGCAAATGATATGATCTTCTATAACTGGAACATGGGACATACTTCCAGTAACGGAACGCCGATTTATAAAATAAAGCATACCATCAATGGATTAATCTTTATGCGTTAGGTTGTTCGAAAACCCATATCATGCAGTCCGGTATCAACTCTTAGTAGCGCTGCCATTGAAGATGCGCCACATTTGTTTGACCCTCGAAACACACGCTGTAATGGGAGTCGGTAAAAAACTCTTGGACGACTCCGATAATCTCTGGTATTGCGCTCCTTTCTATTGTGTCAAAAGCACGCTCAAAGTCCACAAAGAGAAGATACAGGGGCGACCTCCACTCCACAGATTGCTCAATTATAATTCTAAGAGAATTAATGTGGTCAACGCAGGAGCGCATTGGTCTAAAACAGTCTTGGTCCTGTCGCAACTGAATGTTGAAAGCGGGAGCAGTCCTCTCCGGGACAGCAAAAGCTATTACTTGTTTATTTTTGGTATTGAGAAGGGTAATGTGCCGCCTGTTTTTGCATTGGCTGAGATCCCCTTTCTTAGGGATGGTCCCATTTGTTCCCTCTTTCCACTCTTTCGGAAAATTGAAGTTCGAGCTAATAGCTGATGCTATTGTGTTCCCGCCATATTTAAATAACCCTGGCGCTATGTTGTCAGGGCCAGTAGCTTAGTTATTTTTGAGCTTAGGTATCGCCTTCCACCAGTTTCGAAACCACCAGTTTTCCAGCAGTCTCGAAAAACTCTTTGCAGTGTTGAAACTATTGATTTGATCGGGGGTATGTCGGGTTTTTATTTTGTCAGTTTTCCTTCTGTAAAAATATCGGATTTTTTGGGCCAAGAAGAGAAGCCATTAAATATTCGTTGCAGAGTAATATTTCTGCTGCAAACAAAGTGAGTTTTATTTCGGAAGGCCCTCATAGACCTTCCGATCATGTTGCATTAAGATATGTTCTTGGGATGAAATACTTTTCAGTGTACTTTCATCTTTTTTTCTTTGGTTTTTTAATTTCAGCTTCAATCTTTGCAATCGATGCAACTCCACAAAGTCACAAATAATCCTCTGAGTACTGCTTTTGTCATTTGGTTTGAATACTGTCTCCGTATAATTGACGAGAGTCTACGGCTTGCCAACTCTGATCCACACCACTGCCCATTAGTATCTCAGATCACTGGTTCTCTCCTTTTGGGGAGTTTTAGATATATTTTCTCTTTCCAAAGACAAATATCACCAAAAGGAAAGTTATAAAGTTGTGGTAGGTAGCGTGCCGTTACATTTTGTCTTAGTTCATTCAGTCGTTGTTTTAATCCATTAGTTGCCTTACCATGGATTCTTTTTAGAATTTCAAAGCGGCTTATAAACCAACATTTTCCCAAAAATCTTTTATATTTCAATAGACTTTTCTCGACTGTGAGGTATGGGCCGCATTTCCACTCATTCCAAAATTATATTATCTCTTAAAAGTAAAATTAACTTAAACAAAAAATACGGTCTCTTTAAATGTTTTAACAATTTCATAAAAAAACCTTTAGTTCGATAGTGTTTGTAACGATACTTTCAATATCAGATTTGACACTTTCAATAAATCGATTGTGGCACCACGAGCTGTGTTGGAACCACAGCTCCTCGACATTATGGTTGTTCAATTCACGAATGAAGTTAGTAATCATAGCACTATATCGATTACCATTGACTTCAACGTTCTGGCTATCATCGTGTTCGAAAAAGTACGGACCAATGATTCCACCAGCCCATAAAGCGCACCAAAGCTTCACTCCAAATGCGGAAATTTTGTTTGTTGATGTAGCCATTCAACTAGAAATCCGTTTCAGCGCTAAACAAAATTCGCCTTGCTCGATGACCGTGAGTCTATTCGAGATGAATGGCCAAACCCAACTGGGAATAAATCACTTGACAGCTGTTAAATCGATTGCCATCTCAAACAATAATGCTAACTTAAAGATCTATAGTGTTGGAGTTCGATTTCCGAAAACAGACGATTTCACAGTCCAACAATTTTCTTGCGTCTGATCTTAATATAATTATTCGGTCTCCATTTCAGTGTGGATTTTAAGAGGAGGAGTATGTGCGTAAATTATGGCCTAGATTTACATGAACTTAAAGCGATCTTTCCAACAGCTTCGTACGGATTAATGTCCTCCTAAAATTGTCATATTTGTAAAACATTTATTTCATTTAATCGAAGTTACCTTCTGGACACATTTCTGAAAAATTTTCACCATAAAAAAAAAATATGATTTCAAATAATTTCTGCAAATTGTTGTTTCCTCACATTAAAAGCTGTTGGCGTGTGCAAGCACTACAAACAGTGGCAGCCAATGAAAATTCAAGTAAGCTCAAACAGACTAGGAAGACTATGGAATGTGCTCTGAAATCCTTCAAATCCGATGAGGTACTAATGTGCTTCGATGGCGGAAAGGGCTGCACAGTGCTCTTGGATTTCATAATAAAGTTGCAAATAATGCCACAAATAAACTTCCTATATGTCAAGCCCTTTGAAGCCTTTGACGAAGTCCAAACGTTTGTGGATGACTGCGCTTATCGTTACAATATAAATATAAAACGGAAAGACGGATCACTTCCGTTGGCTGTCGAAGATGCTGTGACGGAATTGCCAAAGGTGCGTGCCGTATTGTTAGGTAGCCGACGCACTGATCCAGGCTGTGCACTTTTGAAAGATATCGAACCGACAGATAGAGGTTGGCCAGCACTATTGCGAATTTTGCCCTTGCTTGAATGGAACTATAATGATATATGGAATTATTTGCTTATGAATAGGGTGCCTTATTGCAGCTTGTATGATAAAGGCTATACTTCGCTGGGGGATAAATACAACACCAATGTTAATCCCGCTTTATTAATCTATGATGAAACGAAGAAGGAGCTGGTCTATAAATCGGCCCATGAACTGCAAGATGTTAACAAAGAGTACTTAAATCGTGAAGAAATCTATAGACAGATGAACCTGAAATCAAATTAGTTTGCAGCAACAAGAATTAATAAAATTAATAAGTCTTACTTTATTATTTTAAATTATTTGTGATTATAGTCCAGAAAATTTTAAAAGTGTTTACCATATTATGGCTCAAAATACTCTTATAGCAGTGGATTTTTGTAAAATATCAATGAATACTTATTATTCTACTTCACTTTCAAATGCATTTCCTATTAATGTTTATTTTGTCATTACACCATGTTTTTCGCATCTTATGCGTTTATCCTATCAACCTTTTCGATTTCCTTTATTCCACCCATATCTTTCTCCATCCTACTTATCTTGATTCGTCAAATCGAGAATCTTCGATTTTGTAACACTCAGGAACATGTATTTTTGCAACAAGATCGGTTGTCTGATGGCCTTCTGAAATATAATTAGTTTTTCTGCAGCAGAAATATTACTCTGCAATGAAAATTTAATGGCTCCTCTTCTTGACCCAAGCAATCGGATAGAGTACTCAAAATCAATCAATAAATACGAGAGTAACTCAAGATATTATTAAAGATTATCACAAACATCGGCTATACGAACCTAAACAATTATTAAGTTTTTGGCAATAACTTATTATTCTCGAAAAGAAGAGACTGTAGAGCATAGAAAAAGAGATTCTAAGATGATGGTAAGATCGCCTGGACATGTCAATGTGCCGAAAATCTAAGATTCAGAACGGATCACAGAGAGCGTGCCACACTCAATGTAGAGCCACTAGTTACTTTAAAAATAAATCCTTATAGTTAAGATCCGCTTAGTGGGGCCCATCCATTGTTTTGTCTTGTGATTCAAGCGATTCCTTACCAACAGATGTTTGGATGGTATTGTATGACGCTAGCCAACACCCTCAGATCGCTTAAAGATCTTCATTGTTTGCCATCACGCGATTAGCAGGGAGTAAGTGGCTTTTAAAAATATTCGGAGATTTTGGTACTTTCATCGTTTAAAACTGCTTAATCGTCATAGAGTTTTTTCAAGAATTCTCGCAAAAGATTTTCTGAAACTCCGATAGTGAAACATACATTCAATTGATCTTGACGCAAACATATTTCCGGATGAGATGGCGATCGAAGGCATAAAACGATCTACTGAGAGAGGCAGCAGATTGGGTCTTGGTCAAATTATAGTTTTTATTTCAAGATTAGATTCGAGTTTGCCTTCTTATATGTGGGCTTGGATGTAGCCCCAAGGTAAGTGAAAAACTCATTTTTAAATTTTGTAAAATTACTAAAATTTTTATTTACTTTAGCGGAATTTCCCAATGCAAAGCTCTGAGCACCGTGTGTTCCCCGTGATTTAGAATGTTGATATTTTGTGAAGCGGCTCACATTATAAATTAATTCTCAAGAACGATATATGTTTAATACCCAGGGAACGCACCAAATTGGTCACACACACATGAAGTTTGGGGTCTGCAGTGGTCCCCCATTGCTCTGCATACAGCCAGCACTCTTATCCATCGAATTGTCACGATCTGGACAAACAACAGCAATAAATCGCTCCACAAATAGGCTGGTCACCACATAAGAACGGTCTGCTTGGCTCTGGAGGCTGTTTACTCGATCATTCTGTGCATTTCTGGAATATCTTGACTGGTCAATTGGTGCATAGTGTAGATACTGGCAGTCCGATTACTCCACTGGCCTGTGCAGCAGAATCGAATCAGATGGTCACCATACATGGACAGCTGTTTCCACAGATAATAGTCTGGCATTATCCGCGTATGAAGAAGGCGGCGCTGGACATGGATAGCTGGACATGCCACACGTGTAGTCCATTTTGTAGATTCGCAAGCAAAGGGTACAATTTTCTAGAAAAAACTTTGAAATTTTGAAAGGACTTGAAATATTTGACAAGATTGTAAAATGAATTGCTTGGAAAGCAAATATGTACTTACATTTCATTCCTATTAAGCACATAGGGGTCTGATGGCGCACGTTTCGTTGGTTCGATTACAATCCAGATGGAATCTTATGTAAACAATTAAGTAAAAGAAGTCGTGTATTACCTATTTATCCGGCAAATGGATAAGGGGCAATGGTACAAATGGATGAACCAACAGACAAGCTAACACGATTTTAAATATATTATAGTAAGCTAGAAATTTCAAATATGTCAAAAATAAGTAATATATATCAAACACTTTTCGTTGTATCTCGCTTAACAAATGCCAAAAAAGTACGTAACTTCACTAGTCAATAATCCAAATTCAAATGCCACGAATGGGATGATCGAGCTCTCGCAGTATATATTGCAGTTCACAGCCAGGTCAGAAAGCTCGTCAAGAAGGACAAGAAAAAATTAGCACAACATCGCAGCAGAAGCGGAAACTGCAGCATGGCAGAATAACCTGCGCGGGGCTTATGAAGCAGTAGTAAAACTGACAAAATATAAACCCAACTTACCCCCGATCAAATCAATAGATGGCCGCATTCTTCCCTTTGATGAAGACCAGTTTCAACACTGCAAAGAGTTTTTCGAGACTGCTGCACTCTACGAAACTGGTGAAAGGCGATACCTAAGCTCAAAAATAACTAAGCAACTGGCCCTGACAACATAGCGCCAGAGTTATTTAAATATGGCGGGAACACAATAGCATCAGCGATGATCCTCTTAGCTCGAACTTCAATTTTCCGAAAGAGTGGAAAGAGCCAGCCAATGCAAAAACAGGCGGCACATTACCCTTCTCAATACCAAAAATAAACAAGTAATAGCTTTTGCTGTCCCGGAGAGGACTGCTCCCATACTCAACATTCAGTTGCGACAGGACCAAGACTGTTTTAGACCAATGCGCTCCTGCGTTGACAACATTAATTCTCTTAGAATTATAATTGAGCAATCTGTGGAGTAGAGGTCGCCCTGTTTCTTCTCTTTGTGGACTTTGGGCGTGCTTTTGCCACAATAGAAAGGAGTGCAATAGAGACTGCGCGACGAGATTCTGGAATACCAGAGATTATCAGAATCATCCAAAAGTTCTTTACAGACTCCGCGTGTATTTCAAGGGTCAAAACAGTGGCAAATTGGTGCATCTTCAATGGCAGCGCTACTAAGAGTTAATGATCCATTGATAGTGTGCTTTATTTTATAAATCGGCGTTCCGTTTCCGGAAGTATATCCCGTGTTCCACTTATAGAAGATCAAATCATTTGCCTTTGGCCGCAAGTGCACACGTTTCTCGAGAACTGCGTTCCAGTCCGTGCAATCCATACGCACAGAACGTGCATCGCCTATCACTTGCATCAAAGTCTATATATCCTGGTATAACACAACCATATCCAAGGTGGAACTGCATATAGATAATGGTCTTTGCAAAAATGGACGCACTCTCCGATTTATTAATCAACATATTATCCTCTTCACCATCAGCAAGTGCTTACTAAATAGGAATGGAGCCTGCTCTACGGAACTTTGACGTCTTCTTTCGAACTCATCTCGTAGAAAACTGGAGATTGATAGCCGAGTTGTATCAAATAACGACGATTCATGAAACGATTTTGTATATTCATCATATTTATTATATTTAAGTAAGTCGTTTCGTAATTCTTTAAAAAGAGAAACGTGACCGCTTCGCAAATAGCTCGACGTATTTCTTAGAAATCTTTAATTGGCTGTATATATGATCTCTCTAATGGGATAATAAGACTACAATACATTTCGAAGATATGGAGATTAGCTAAAATTACCGCTTTATCGTACAGGCAAAATAGCCCACTGGCTATCCTTTGAAAATTAATCGAGAAAATATTGATTGACAAAATCAATGCAATAATTAAACAAAAGAACGCCAGGGCTCCCATGTGACAGCGGATGGCTGTACTTTTAAAGTTGTCAAGGACTTCACATACCTTGGAACCGCCGTCAACACCGATAATAACATCAGCCTGAAGATTCGGCGATGAATCACACTTGCCAATAGGTGTTACTATGGTTTGAGTAAACAAATGCGTAGCAGAGATCTCTCGGGATCGACAAAATTAACTCTCTACAAGACGCACATCCTTCCCGTGCTGTTATATGGCGCAGAAGCATGGGTCTTCGGTCACTGTCGGATTGGGGACGACTATCGTCATAGATGTCGTCCAGCGTATTACTGCATAACGCATGCGTTGGCTCGGCCATACGAATGTTGACGAAAGAAGAAGGGGACGACGTAAGCTCAGATGGAAAAACCAACTGGAGGAGGACCTATATTCACTTGGAGTGACCAACTGGAGCAGACGCGCGCCATTATTTCGGATATCTAGGCTTTCAGAAAAAAAAAATGTTTTATTTATACTTTTGGTATTCAATTTAATGAAAGCCTCACTAATGTTTTATTATTGAAATATCTGACTTTTCATGGATTTAAAAGGTAGAAAAATAAAAGGATAGACTAAGAATAATTTTAAATATTTTAAATTAAATAATGTGTTCCTATTCTAACGAAATCCCAGATATTTAATTATTCCTTGCCCATAGGATTGATGGTATTTGATACATTTCACTTGTCTAATTAGTATTTCACTCAATTTGCCTTATGTGAAAATATCTGAGGAGGGATTCTGAATCTTCTTTAAAGATCCTTACACTAATTTCAAGAGCAGTATAAAGTAGCGTCATGTGCAAAGATTATCTAAAGTTTTCATACCTACTGAAGCCGTATGTCCTTAAGGTTTTGGTGCGGATGAGTGCAGCCATATTGTGCGAAAGGAAGAACATGAAATCATTCGAAAATCCACAAAAAATGGTAATTCGACGATAATTTTCCAGGGAGTCCAGTGGCATGCCTGATTTACGAATTTGGAGAATTTGAACCAACTTTCATTGGAGTGAAAAATAGCCACATAAAATGCAATTGTTAAAAATCTGACTTCGCATAGCACTGCATTTTTGGCAATTTTAGGCATAGAGTCGGATCCCGGTTAAATTCTCTATAGGTAAAGACTTAAAGATCTATACCTACTTTAGAGTTAGCTGACGGTTGACCAATCATACCCAAATACTTCTCTAATTAATATTTCTTTTAGATTCTGGATATACCGGGTCACAAGGCGCTATCGCAGTAGGAAATGGTAGATTTAATTTCCATAATATTACTGGACATGTGTCACCTACAAATCCTGTTGACGGGAAGTATATGGTATTATTAATTATAAAAAGACTAACATAGTGTGCACAAACGAGAAATCATATGTCAAAAAATATAGAACTTTTCGGTTTTGTATATGCTGCGTCAAGCAACAAAAAGTTTTAGTTAAACTAATTGGGAATTGCTATTGTTTTAAATAAATTTAAATTCTACGAAATCTTAAGCTGAAAATCATGTCTGGAGCCGCTGTAACAAATCGGATGAATGATTTCGTGGTGGTACAACCACCGGAAGACTCGGTTTCGGCACTCGAATTTAGCCCTAGTATTTTGCAACAAAATTTCTTGATTGCCGGCGGCTGGGATAATAGCGTGCGTTGTTGGGAAGTTCAGCAAAATGGGGCAACAGTTCCAAAATCGATGAAAACCATGGGCGCACCAGTTCTGGATGTTTGCTGGTCGGACGATGGCACGAAAGTTTGTATTGCTTCTAGTGACAATAAGGTTAACCTATGGGATCTCATGTCCGATCAAGTTGTGCAAGTCGCTGCTCACGATGCACCTGTAAAAACGTGTCATATGGTAAAGGGCGAAAACTACAAGTGCCTTATGACTGGATCGTGGGACAAAACACTGAAGGTAAATATTTAGGTTTTTTAGACTTTTTTAATAATAATAATAATTCCACTATAGTTCTGGGACGCGCGCACACCAAATCCACTAATGGTTATTAATTTGCCAGAACGCTGCTACTGTGCAGACGTGGATTTCCCGATGGCCGTGGTAGGAACTGCGAATCGGTGCCTTATTACCTACTCATTGCTGAACGGTCCAACTGAATACATGCGTCAAGAAAATCGGCTTCGGCATCAATTCCGCACAGTATCCATTTTTAGAGATAAGAGTAACATACCGACAGGTTATGCACTTGGTACCATTGAAGGACGCGTAGCAATACAGTATGTCAATCCAGAAAATTCCAAAAATAGCTACAAGTTTAAGTGTCATCGCTCAACGGGATTCGCCGGCTCACAGGATATACACGTAGTGAATGATATTGATTTTCATCCAACTCACGGAACTCTTGCAACAGTAGGATCGGATGGCATGTTTAATTTCTGGGATATAGACGCACGAATACAACTCAAGTCGAGTGAGCCGATGGGTCAGTCTATTACGAAATGCGCATTCAATGCAACTGGTCATATCTTCGCCTATGCTGTCGGTTATGATTGGTCCAAAGGCCACGAACAGTTTAACCCAGCGGAAAAACCACAAATATTTTTGCGTTCCTGCTATGATGAGCTGAAGCCTGTTTTAAGTTTAAAATGATTTCACTTTATGAAATGTAATTGCCTTTGAGAAATAAATGTTTTAATCCCGAAAACTATAACATTTACGAACTTTTGTTACCATATAAAAATAACCTCTTCTTTTTTAGTTTTCAATAAGAAAAAGTCACTAGAATAGGATTTCTATCGTTTGGTAGTCCCAATATATATTTATCAGAGTTATTTGATAATCTAATTGGGAAGCATGGTGGCAAGAAGGAAACAGAAATTTATGTTGCACAAATTTATCTTTAATTCAACGTCGGCTCTCACTCAATGGGATGGACAGAGACTTGTAGCGCGTCGTTTTACTCCAATACTTAAGAACAAATCGATTATATCCAATTGGATTTTACCATAATTATCTGCATTACCATACTAAAATCGACGTCATAATGCTAAGTGGTCATTATAATATGGAGAATATTATGAAGCAGCAGTCACAGCCGTGACAAGACGGATGGAGAAATTTTGGGTTGCGAAACTCTAAATTCCGAGCCTTCTGCACTGAGAGTTTCAAACTAAAGTTTCACGAATTCATCAACAAATACGTGAACAGATGTCTCTCGGGAAACTGATAGCCTCAAGCCAAGGGAATTTACATTAGTCTTACAGCTCTACTGATTGATAGAAATTTGGTTCAAAATTTTGAACTTGTTAGACCGAAACTCTCTATTTGGTGTGGGTCTAGGATATATCAGCGGAAAGAGTTGCTTCGCACTTTGGCACGTCGAGCGATAATGTTGCGAAAACTAGATGTATCATTGTACGACGGATATGGCTATCTTAGTTTAGTTTGGAATTTTAAAACTGTGTTATGGATAGATAGATATGGACTTGGCAGATTCTGGGAAAATTAAAATAAACGAAAGAGACGATGACGTTACAATTATGGGTAAGGAAGGGTCGGGCGACATTACGAACTATTTAGAATCCACTGCAGCTGCCTTAGAATTTGGATATTACATTTTAGGTTATATAACTTGAGAACTGATTTCGAAAACGATTTGAAAGTTCGATAGAAGAATTTATTTTTTAATTTAAACATTGTTCGGCCAAGTAAAATAGAAAGTAATTTCCAGCTTGCATTTGTCTCAAAAAATAAAGAAAAAGTAAAATAAATAAAAAATAATAATGAAAATATTGATTCAAAGGATTTAAAAAATTAGTGCACAATTGCCATTCCCAAAATTAATTTTCAATGCTTCTTCTTTATTATTATTAAAATAAATCAATTGTGTAATATGAATTTGACAAAATTTTGGAAGAAGATTATTATTTCAAAATTATTTCAATTTAAAAAAAGTGCACTTAATTCTTTAAAATATTTATTTATACATGATTAAGTTTTTATTGTCATTAAATCAAAGGTGCTGCGGGATGTTTCATTAAAATAGAAATATTATGCCTAGTGTATAAATAATATATATATAAATATTATTATTATTATAAATATTATATGTAATCTTATATATAATTTTTATTTTTTTATAAAAATTTACTTTAATTTAATTTTGTATAATATGCGGCAAGCCTGCTGCACACAAATATTGTCTCGATAACCAATGTTTGTTATTATGTTATCGATATGCACGCCGAGTTGCACCCATCCATTTATCGAAAAAAATTTCTAAAATCTGCTGCTGCATGCAATTTGGTCTTGTCATTTTTGTGCTCAAGTAATTGTTTAATATTGTTTCAACTTTTATTTTTTGTGTAAATAATTATAATTATTAATAGGTGATTCTCGCAGCGATCAAATATCGTCAAAAGTTGAGTTCAAACCACATGCCAAGGCCAAAAAAGATGGAACGTCAAATGCCAAGTCCTAATTCTGTTTTTGGCACACCGCTGGAATCGGATCAGCAAATAATGCCGCATACTCCAACACTCGTCGGGAACAATTATGAGCAACCTGATGCAAATGGTCGCCACCTAAGCAGCGGCAGTGGTGTCGTGGGTCACGATTCCATCTTGCCGACCTCATTTCAACAGCAGCAAATGATGCAGCCGCAGACGTCCATGACGGAAGGTAGCGGTGGTGGCAGCAGCGATCCGGCTATTGTGCCGAAATTACACAACATGATTAGCACTGTGAATCTCTGCTGCAAACTTGATCTGAAAAAGATTGCACTTCATGCAGTCAATGCACAGTACAATCCACGACGCTTTCCAGCGGTTATAATGCGCATACGTGAGCCACGCACCACAGCGCTTATATATAGAACGGGCAAATTGGTGTGCACCGGCGCCAAAAGCGAGGCGGATTCCAGGTTAGCAGCGCGTAAATATGCGCGTATCATACAAAAACTAGGCTTTCCGGTAAGTACATAAATTTTTATGCGAGATTTGCTTGTGTTAATTTCCTCATAAATATTGTATTACAGGCAAGGTTTTCCGATTTTCAAATTTGGAATATGCTTGGTTCATGCGATGTCAAATTTCCAATTCGCCTTGATGGCCTAATGCTGTACTACAACCAATTTTGCAGCTACGAACCAGAGCTGTTTTCCGGCCTCGTCTTCCGGATGATACGTCCACGAATAGTTCTTATTATATACGCTTCCGGCAAAGTGGTCTTAATGGGTGCCAAACAGCGGCAGGAAATATATGATGCCTTTAAGAGCATTTTACCCATCCTAACGCAGTTTAAAAAGTCCTAAATAGTCCTAAATAGCAATAAATAAGATCGTCAATATCTTAAAATATTTTCCAAATGCTATTCATATTTCGAATTTTCAGCGTGATTCTTCATTTTTTTGTTTTCCAGCAATAAAACGAGAGCAGGTGGGTGGACCATTTATTCGAAGAAAAACAGAAACACAGAGGGCGTCATAGATAATGTCCCATTCGAAAAATTAAGATTGGCTAAAAATGAAAAACCATGGAGATGAAATATCAGGCGCACAGAAATTTGATTTCGTCACTTCTTTAATCGAAATCTTGCAGTTTGCAAATTTTAAAGTGAAGACTTATTAAGAAAAGACGATGTTATTAAAAAAATTAAATTAAAAACTGTTTATTAGTTTTAAAACAGATTTAAACTTTATTCACCTATTGAAAAATAACAGTCTGAAAGTCTTATATGTCTCATATCCAAAGCAATCATATTAGCAACCCAAGATGTTTACAGAAAACATCATGGACTACTGCTCTGAATAGGATCAGGCGGATCGATTTCGTAATCAGATATCTATGCAGTCACAATATAATTATTATCATTGCACAAAGTTTGAGTTGGTCCAAAAGTTTTGCAAAGATGCAAATCAAGTGATCTTGCATGTTTTTCTTTTTTGCATTATATTTCAAATATTTCCTTAGTTTTCTTGATTTTATTGATTTGATTAATAATAAAAGCCATCAGAATTTAACATAAGTTAATTGAAACAAAAAAACTATTGAAAAATACAGGAATTAACAAATCAAGGGACTTAAGTCAATAGAAATTAGAAGGAGCATGTGCTTTCATACACAAAATGAAATGGGACAGGTGTTTATTGATTGTATTACTCAACTCTTCCTGTTGAAACAAACAAAATTTCACGTTTCGGATCTGTGAATTGGCCTAGAAGATCTTGTGATTTAACACTGTGGTGCTATGTTAAGTCATTGGTCTATGCGTATAAGCCAGAAACGCTTAACCCCAGATATTGGAGAAACTCATGGAAAATTGGACGTGCAGATTGGACTACAGGACTACATCCGAGCCAGCCGTGGCGGTCATATGCCAGAAATCATATTTAAAATGTTATGCCACAATATTATCTTTCGAACAAATAAAATTCATGTATATGGTATAATCGTTGTTTTATTGCAATTTAAAGTTCTCTAGCTCTCAAACAAACACCCTTTATCACCTCAATTTATTTATAATATAAAATATATTTTTTTTACAAATAAAATAATATTAATTTGAATAGAAATAACATTCGGAGTATAGAATCATACAGTACAATACAAGTACAACATGCGTATTCTAATAAAATTGTTTTTTATTTTATATAAAATATAAATGCATAGAACTTAAAAGGCTTGTAATTCCAATAAAGAAAAGATTAAAAGTATATATTCAGGGCCCACAGCTGTCTAAAGAGCTTATCAGCAAATAGGCCGGTCTGACCTAGCTTTGGATTGCATCGTAGTATGTGAGTATACGATAAATTCATACAAATCGCTTGACAATGAATGCAGCCGACGGCCGGATGCACTGCATTGCACAATGAGGTCATTGTTACAGAATTGCTTTGATAAAACCAAGAGCAATGCAAAAAACTAGCTAGTTTAGCTTAAGATTTGCTATAAATGCTGGTTATTGCAGCCAGTTGGTGATATCCATGGCACGCGTCCAGTGTATCCATATAGAAGAACACTGCTTGTAGAGAAATACAATTATGCTCAACAACTTGACATCCACACTTTTGGATCAACTAGAGGCTGAGCCCATTGTAAGCAATGAGCAGCTGCTGGACTTCAATGTGCGCAGTCGCAACATCGATTGGAGTCGCTATGTACAGCCACTGGACACACAGGTGCGTGGCGTTAGCGTCTATCTGGACCGCCAGCTGGACTTTGTTAGTGCATATCGCAGACAAGTGACCGAGTTGAATCAGAGGGATCTACTCGTATGCCATGACATGATGGGTAACTATTTGCATGACAAGTGAGTGAGTGCATGATCGGATGAAGAAGTTGAAAGATGCTAAACAATCAAATCGACTTGCAGACACTTTCGCAGCTCGAAGAAGTACGATGACTATCGATTTACGCATTGGGCGGCCGTGGATGTTTTTTGCTACTTTAGTCACAAATATGTGACCATACCGCCCTGTGGCTGGATAAATGCGGCGCATCGTCATGGCGTGCCTGTACTGGGCACGTATATTGTCGAATGCGGCGATGGCAGTCGTCGTTTGCATGAGGTTTTATCCAGCATTTCCAGCGTTGATCGTACGGTGGCTGCACTGGTTAGGCTTTGCAAGCACTTTCATTTCGAAGGCTGGCTGGTCAATGTGGAATGCCAAGTGGCTGCGGCAAGCATGCCTAATCTGTAGTAAGTTATCTGTGATAGTTTTGTACGCCGGCTAGTCGTCTCATCCGCTTGTTGCATCGCTATAGCTATTTTGTGCGACAGCTGCGTGTGGCCACTGTAGCGGAAGTGCCACATGGACGCGTGCTCTGGTATGACAGTGTCATCGACAATGGCGAAGTTCTATGGCAAAACGAGCTGAACGAGCGCAATATAGAATTTTTTCGCATCAGTCACGGCACCTTGCTGAATTACGCTTGGAGCGACAACAGTCTGAGGAATACGGTGAGCACGGTCAAACGTGAACGTGCTGCAGCTCATCGTGCTTTCATGGGCTTGGATGTGTTTGGACGCAGTCAGTTGGGACGTTTTCAGAGTTCGCAGACGCTGGCGCGCATTGCTTTGGCTGGTTTATCGGCTGGCATCTTTGCGCCAGCTTGGTGTTTTGAGACGCTACAGCAATTTGGTTACAATATACGCAATGAGAATGGTGATGAGACGGTGAATGAAGCATTTTTGTCGCGCAACGACCGCTGGTGGGCACGTCTGTGGGAGTGGCTGGCCACACATCCCTATACAGCGCTGCCTTTCTATACGGATTTTTGTGTGGGTTCGGGTAAAGCCAGCTTTGCGCGTGGTGCCATCAGTTCCGCAGAGTCGTTCTTTAACTTATCCCGCCAATCGCTACAGCCCTCGGTACCGCTTAATGGCAATGCCACACATAACTTTAACACAGCCTATGCCGGTGGTTCCTGCCTGCAAGTGGTGAACCATAGACGCGCTTTTCGGCTTTTCCTGACGCATTTTAGCCTGCCGCAGGGTGCGCTGCTGTTGGGTTACGCCTATAGGCTTGAGCTGCAGGATACGCTCGACGTTATCTTAAGATGCACACGGCTTGAACAGGCAGCATCAACGGCTGAACTCTATGTATTCTGTGGCCACTATTCTAGACAAATTATTGCAAATGATAATTGTTATATTCGGCCAATGATGGCGCTACCAGCTGATCTGGCACACCCTGAGCTACCAGCAGATAGTCATCATTTATCAAATGGCTGGCGTATACGCTACTATGTGGCAAGTTTCGGTCAACCTGTGCTGGTCCATGATATTGGTTTGAAATACCAGCGTTCAGCCGAAACTTCGGATGCAGCATCCGCCTATTTGGGTGCCATGTTTCTTGAAAGTTTGGATATTTTGAGTTTGGAGTCGATACCGCAGTATCAAAGTTCAATATCAGATCTTTCGAAAGCATTGTTGGATAAGTTATAAAATCTAATAAAATAGGCTTAAGTGAAAATGTGTTCTATGTTAGATTAATTATCGGTTGAAAGCAGTTTTTTTATTAAAGAAATTTCTTGTTTATAACTTCTGAAGAACTTGACGCGTAAAATGTTTCCAAAATGCCAAATTCCCCAAGGCAGTTAAAATGAATCGGTTAAGGTTTATATTTCACCGCATTCGTAATGCACTCATTATTTCGTGAGTCAACATATGTTCATTTTTTGATATAAAGCGTTGCAAAGGATGATATTTTTGCAACTTAGTATTAGTCATGATAGAGAGGTGCTGATTCGGTGGATAATTTATTACTCGCTTTGGCCTGCTAGATTATGTAATTTAACGTCTTTAGATTACTTATTCGTAATATTTGTACTAAATTCTGGGATCTGCCGTAACGAAAGTCATTGTACTGCTGCTGAGAGGCCATTTTGAATTAAAATAAAGTATAAGTTGTCCAATTGGTTCAGTCGTAGGTCAGGTCGTACTCCAGGCGTCATCAAAAATTAGCTAACAATTATTGAGTGCACAGAATTCTGAAGAATTTACTGCTTAAATATTATGTACCGTTTCAGTTACCGGTTATAAATACCGGTTCCAACATTCTGTTGTTGCTGCCCTTGTAATTTCCGCGAAGTAACGACTTACGATGACTCGAGTTATGTACTGATAGATGATGAACGATGGTGTTCTATCGGAGTTCCCCGCGAGCAATGAATTTTTGGATAATAGATGACTTACATCATTGATGACATTAACTTGCACACTTTTTTGTATTATTTATTTAGTTTTTTATTTATATTCTGATTTCTCCATGATCTATAATCTCTCGACTTATAAAACTTTTAATAATTTTTATTAAGTTTATGAGCGTCTCCAATGACTTTCAGCTTATGAATTAAACCATCATGCCAGCTATATCGAAAGGTGCCTCAATATCGAGAGTAATAATACCCACATAATATATATTTCCAAGGCTATCGCTTATTTAGTCTTTGAGTTTTCTTAGTGCATCTATGCTGCTGACGCGAGTACGAAATCCATGTTATTGCATGGGCAATATGTTGTGGGCCTCGATATGAGTTTCTTAAAAACTTTGGATAGACATGGAAGTAGGCTTTTTGGTCTATACCTCTCGAGACGATCACAGGTATTCCCAGGTTTTATAATCGGTATTATTTTTTCTGTTTTCTAATTTGAGGGGAAAAAACCAATTCATAGGCAGTCGTTGAAGAATGAAGTAAGAAACTTAACAGCATTCAGGGACAAGTTTTTAAGGCATATATTTGGTAATCCATCAGGCCCCATAGGACAACTTTTTTGCTTTTAATTCATCTTGGATGTAAGCTATCTCTGCATTTGTTATTTTATTTTAATCATTAATTTGGATAGCATTAGAAGCTAAATCTAGCAAAGAGCTGTTGACTAACCCAATGGTTTCAGGGTTGGAGAATGATGATGTTAGTAGGTGTATTTGTTCAAATATGTCCCCAGAAGATTTGCTTTGTCGGCACAGGTTGTGTAAACTTGGTCATTATCAAGTAAGCATGGAATATTATGTCTTTTCTTTTTGATGGCCTTCCATATATTCCAGAAGGTCTGTGAGTGACTGTGAAGAGATTGTAGTTTATTGTTCCAGATGTTATTATTGAAAATAAATAATTCGTTACGAATTCTCCAATTTAAGTGATCTAATTGCGCTTTAAAAAGTGGAAGCCTAGTTCTTATCCATTGTCTTTTGGCTTTGTTCCTTATTTTGAAAAGCTCACCAATATTTTGAGGAAATTTAAATCCCAATTTCTGGACACGCTTTTCAGGGACAGTGGTGCTTGTTGCATTTTGGACTACAGACATGAATGTTTCTAGTTTCTTATCAATGGAATAGTGTGTTGGAAGATTTTGATTGGCTAATGAATTAATTTCAAGGCCGCTATTGACAAGACAGCTTATGAACATATTCCAATTTGTTTTTGAGTAGCCTCAAAATTTTTTGTTCACTGGGTTAAATGTTAAAGAAAATTTGTTCAGTACTGGTAGGTGGTCACATGAAAAATCACTTTTAACTTGAGTATTTTTAATGTGGTTAGGTGCATTTTTGAAAATCTGATCAAGGGTAGAAGGCTTTGCTTTATAGTTGGCAGGGATATGAGTAGGATCCTTTGGATATATAATTGTAAAATTTCCACATATATATCATTTAAAATATTTCCCCAACAGTTGGCTGTTGTGCAGTTACAGGATCTATGCTTAGAATTTCATTCGCCTGCAATGAGGTATGCTCCATCTATGCGGGATAATTTTAGAAAATCGGACTTGTTTAAACTTTTTATATGATTTTTGTCATTGGTCAACATACATGAGGAATTAAAGCAGCTGGCAGAAAAACCAGAAAAATACACTGAATAGATTTTGAAACTTCTGTTGCCTGTTAGGTAAATTTGAATACCAAGATTTTCGATTAAATGTTTCATTTGTTATATCAAGTATCGTTTCGAATGGCAATTGCCACACCGCCACCTCTTGTGGTTATGCGGTCATATCTGAACTGATTGGTAATTGAAAGTTAAGTTTCATTTAAGATGCTTATGTGAATATTATTCTGAATTCAAAATTCTAAAATTCTAGAAGTTCTAATCTTTTACTTTTAACTGTACGAGCATTTCATGTCATAATATTAAGAGACTCTAGTGGTTCGCTCTTATTAGTGCATCCCTTCCAACGCGGTATGACATTCGTCGATCTGTAACAGCTCTAGCTATTTTAAATGTACTTACCTATCCATTTAAGACAAATCCCATTCAAGTAAACTTCAAAAATAAAAATGTTATTTCTTCAAAGTCAAAGTAGTTAGTATTGCTTTATTGTTTTTCTATATTTTTCATCGATCTCAATCAAGTCAAGTACATCAGTGACAAGACAGCGTTCTGTGTCTGCGTTCATGCCGTTTGAAGAACACTCAAACATCACTTGGACACAAACATTCGTGCCAAATGGAAGTGTAAGGAACTGCCCAATATTCTCAATCAGTTCCGTAAGGCACAGACCCACACTCAAGCAGAGTAAAACATAGACAACAATCGATTTTAATGTAAAGAATAAACGGAATTTAAGATAATAAAAGAGTTTTGCATTTGGTTTGTTGTACAATTATCTAATAAGTTCATTTATTCAATAAATTATTGTAGAATTGTGTATAAAACTTTTTACAAGGATAGTCTAATATTGAAGTTCAATAACCAGAACCAGAGCCAGAATAGTTATATTTCAATGGAATACACGGATATGAGCTATGAAGCACAACATGGCGTATAATGAATTTCATAAATTCGTTCAGGAATCATAATACCTTCGTTCTCATTGTTCAATTTTGCATAATTTGTTTCTTTTACCATTACCGAATGTTGTTTTTTTTTTAATTTTATTTTAATTATTTATTTTTTTTATAGCTACAACTTAAGTATATTTAAAAAAAAAATTAATCTAAACTAATACTGAAGGTGATGCAAATATAGAGTATACACAAAAGCAGCAAACAATTTGAAATAATGCATGGATGGGATTTGTTCTCTCTAACTCACTCTATCTCACTTCAGACAGAGTCTGCATAGGATTTGGCTTGTGCTTTGCGGCTTTTGGCTGGTGGCATGTAACTTGGGTTTACTTATACGAACTTGACATATAAGTTAATCTTAAATATATTAATATTAAGTTACGTTGGGCATACAATAGAAATATATCGTATTTTTGCATGTTGCATCCAGTTTCCATTGAGATCTATATGGTCCTATTATGTGTGCATTACGAGTATTTGCATTTGCTGGCGTGCACAAGTTGGCAACTCAGTGTTTTTTTTTTTTTGGTAAGGATTGGTTCCGGTCTTGTGCTTGGTGTGTGTTGTGTGCGTGCGTGTGCGTGTGGGAATTTCAGGTGGAAGGCTGGGAGCATTTTGTAGGTGGTACGTATTTGTTGTTGCTTTGAATTGCTCGTTGCGTAAAATAATCGTCGTCGTCGTCGTCATCATCATTGTCATCTTTATAAACATCTTCATCATCATCGTTAATTCGTTACTTTAAGCTAAATACTACACCCGCCTGCCAAGCAAGCCGTATACAATGCGTCGCCGCTCCTGCAGCTCAGCACGCATGCTGCTTGTATAGGGATCAAAGGATAGCAAACGCTTTTTGCGCCTAAAAATGCCTTCCTTACGTGCAATGGCGCAACGCATTAGCTGCTCATCCACGGGATACTCCAGGAACTCGAGTATGCCGCGCAGTTCACGTTCCGTATCGTGAACAAGATCATCATAGAACACAACCTTAATACTGCCTGTAAAATTGCGCGCCCAGCTGAGATTCATGAGCTCCCAGCCTTTGAGCTTGTTGCTTACAAACTGTTGCCAATCTGTTGAGGAGAAAAAAAATATACATACATATATATACTTTCATTAAAATCGTTACTTCAATATAAAAAATTTTTAGGTATCTCAACAAAATTAGACACAAATTTAGTGTGAACCCCGGTAGCGTAGTGGTAGTGAATTCGCCTTTTTTTTGTTAGTTGCGCCGTGAAGATACAACAAACAACCCCAACCTATCAGAGATCTAGTAGGCAACCTCATATCCAACACTTCATGGAAATCAGCCATACCACGGCAGCAACTGTGGCCACAGACTTCCGAAACGTTGCTCCATCAAGTGAGAGCATCAGTATATCGTTTTTGCCTGCATATATTAGGAGAAATCGTGAATGCAATAAAAAAGCTGAAGAACAACAGGGCAGCTGGAGAAGACAACATACCAGCTGAACTTCTACAAGTTAATACCCTGCTGATGGCTGAAACATTGTACACTTCTCCCGCACATGGAAAAGCGAAACGGTACCAGACTCTTGGAAGAGCGGAATCATCGTATAGCTTGCCAAGAGAGGGGTAGTGACTTCAAAAATTGAAGAGCAATCACACTTCTCAACACGCGAATCACGTGGAGCCTCACCAGATATCTTGAGGACTTGGATAATGCAGATGATATCTGTCTGACCTCTCACAGGCTCTGCGACATCCAGAGCAAAACTGATGACCTACCCAGACTAGCTTGTCGTACGTGAAATCAACGTAAAGACCAAGACCAAGGCAAGGCGCTCCAACCACTCCGGCCAAGGGAGCATTACCATCTATGGGAGCGCAATTGAGTTCGTCACTAGTTTTCCATACATTGACACTATTATCTCTTTATCATTTTTGATATTTTTCTAACTTAATTGCATTTTATCTCTGACTCTGAAAATGATTGCTTTTTTTCATCGATACTTTTCCTTATAGGCAAAAATGTTAATTAAGTTAATGCATGCTCAGAACAAAGATCCCTCAAATTGACTGGACTAAGCTTTGAAACTTAGATAATAGATTTTTTTTGTAGTTTGGACGATTTATTTATTTTTCCCAACATATTCTATTGATTCTACGCATTGGACGATGGGGTGACCTATCTGTATGGAGAAGATCCTATCTTTACTTGGAGTGACCAAAGGGAGAAGGCTGGCGCAATGCTGAGGCGGCTGAAGAGAACTACTTAGCTCGGCTATAATCCTATAAAGCGTTGTGAGTGCCAATTATAGTAAAGTAATTGGATGCCAATTGGTTGACCTGTAAGTAGTTACTCAAACGAAATCCTCTGGTCAGAACAAAAAGAAATTTTTGAAGAAAGAATTTCGTAATTTTATTTTTAAAAACTTTCCTAACTTCACTTAGCTAACAAAATTCAAAAATTTCAAATTTCTGAAACAATCCATATTTTTAAAGGGTGATTTTTTTCACAAATTTTCTAATGCAACTTATTTTTTAGCTTCACTAAGATCATTCTGATCTATGACTGTATTTATGAGCTGACTTTGTTTGCATGCCCTGCATTGCTTGCAAAATAATCCCAAATCGACCTATGAAGAAACAGTGCTTAAAAATAATTAAATTCTATTTTCAAATTTTAAATCGAAAGACGTTGTTTAGAGTCGTAGCTTATTTTTGGTTTAGTGAATACATCGTGAATAAGCAAAATTGTCACAATTGTACTGAAAACTAACCAGAAGAATTGCAAGAACTACCAATGTATCCTGAAAAAGTCACTGTTTGGCCGGCATTATGGGTCCGCACCATAATAAAGTTACACTTTTTTTAAAAAATGTTTATTTGGCTAAAATGGAAGAAGAAAATGTGGTTTCAGCAAAATGGTGACACATGCTGCACCTAACGTGGGACAATATCCCAACCGATAGTTGGATGAGAATATAATTTCACGTTTGGGCTCAATCAGTTTGCCCTCTACGTTATCAACCTCTAGACTATTTTTCTGGGACCCTGTGAAAGCACTTATACCTATAGCAAAAATCCGGAACGAGTAAGGCACTGGAAGCCAATGTTGAAGAAATAGTACGTGAAGTAGAGAACGAAATTTTTGAGAGACTTTACCGAAATCGTACCCAGCTCATAGACAGACTATTTGCAGCGCAGCTTCGGCCAGCATATAGAATTATTTTTAAATGTTAAGTTGTACAAATTATTTTCACAACTCAAAAAACATTCTACAAATTCTAAAAAAATCATTAATTTTTTTTTCACTCTGATAAGTGATTTTCAATTCAACGCCCGAATTCATGCACTGCAGAATTGTTTGATTTCCTGCCGCTTTAGTGAAATAATCGCATTGTAAGATAGCAAAACAGTTTCAAATAAAACGATTTGATTTTCATTTGCACATTCAATGCCCTACCCTAAATCGCATTTGGTAATTTCTTCGCATAATTAATAATTATCTGTAAAGTCCATTGAATCTAATTTACTGGTGGAATGTCGAAAATTGAACTACTATACCATAATATACAGGTAACTTGCTTTACAATTTAAAGTATTAACTTATATTGACTTAAAAAATTCTATATTGTTCTGAAGTATACATTTATTTTTTTTTAAATCAAATTGGCAAGCTCAAAAAATTAGCCTTTATTTTAAGGTCAACTGTTTAAATTATTATTAAAAAAAGGGTTTCCGAATGAAAATTAATAGTATTATTTTTTAGAAATATAACGAATTTTGTGCAAAAAAGTTATTGGACCGGTTTGATCTATAGGAACTATACAATAAAGTCAACTTCTATTAATTAAACTTTACACAGATTTTAGGAAAGTCTAAAATCAATGAAGTACTGAATATTTTGGAAAACAAACGAATTATAGCTTTCATAGCAATAATCGGTCGAAAAATAAAATTATCGCTGTAATGATGAAGCGCAGAGTTATCCCTATAAGCAGTACATAACTTAATCCGAACCGAAGTCTCTTTAATTATCGGAGACTCACTTAGGCAAATAACATCTATTTGCTAGCAATGCCAGAGTTATGGGGTGGAATCGAACCACTGACCTTCGAGTTTAGAGGCGAGAACGCTACCACTACCCTACCGAGGTTCACAAATCGAATGATTATAAAGTTCTCATAGAGTAATTCGAACCAAATTTTTCAAAATACCCTAACTAATCTCAGTACATAGTAGTAGGCCATATAAAGTTCAATGAAACTGGAACCTCTACAACTGTTGACAATTGTTACAGATCGACTAATGTCATACCGCATTGGAGGCGTCAATTTTAGACAATTTATGCCATAGAAAAATTCACACCAAAATAACGCACTGAAATTTCTCAGCTTTACATTCAAAATAAATTCTCAATTGTATAAACTAAACATGCTTTTCTTACAAGAAGTAAGTTAAAAGTGCCCCCGATGATAACACTATAAGACATTTATACGCAAAATTTGTGAAGTCACAATGGTAATTCTGGTAATGCCAGCCATGCATCCAGATAACGAACAAGACAGTCTGACCAAAATATTGAGACCATAGCGTTGAAGTGGAGATAAGAAAATCGAGTTATCGTCGTTATCAGGATTTGGGCATCGCTCGGACCCCTTTTCGTCGCATAAATCGTTTCGATTTGAAGATGATTCCGTACAAAATGCGAATGGCATACAAACTAAACCCAACTGAGAACAAACTCAACTTTTGGAAAAAAATCATGGTAAATGGAGGTTTAAATAATCAAAATTGTCGGTTCTATGCCATTGAAAACCTTCAATTTATTAATGAACTGCCCCTATACGATCAAAAAGTGACTGTTTGGGTGGTTTTTGTGCGGATATTATCATCGCTACCTATTTTTTTCGAAGACAATAATGGAGTAACTACAATCGTCAATGGCGAGCGCTAAGAGAGCGAAAAGAGATTTTGTGATGCTAATTATTCTTGAAAATGGTTTCAATGACTTCTGGTTTCAACAAGATGGCGCATCTTGCCATATTCCACGTCAATCAATGGATTAATGGCGACTATCGCTTCCAGGACGAATTATATCGGAAAATTGTATTCAAATAAAAGAGTTAAAAAAATGACATTAACTTCTAAAAGAGGATGAAGTCAAACAGCTGCATCTGCTACTGCTAACTAGGCATAGTTAGCAATTCGCAAGGTCAGGACATGTTCGGAGACTGTGCTGTGCCCATAAACGTTGTATTGGATCTATAATATATAAGGAATGTGAAAAATTAAAGTGTAAGTATAGAATATGTTCGCTCAAAAAAAGATTCATAGAGAAGACAATCGCTGACTTGAAGAAAAAGCATGTACTGGAAACAAAAGAATGCGAAGCCAAATAATTCCAATTGCTTGAAAATCGCCTATTTTACTTGCGATTATTCAGTTAATATTTAGTTCAAAATATTTGTTTGAAAAGTATACAAGCAGAAATTTAATCGTTTCTTAACAAATAAGCCAAAAGATCTGTGTTTACCAACTTGGGTTTTCATTCGTGAATGGTCAAAGATGGAAGATTTGTCGTATTAGATGAGTTATGATAGAGAAAGAAATGAATTGAATAGACCTTTCATAAGACAGGAAATCATGAATGTTATTATAGTTGGCGCATAAATCGCGAAAAGGATAGTAAAATAGGATCTACAAAATGGTATTTCGCCAGACTATGCTAATAATACGATCAAACTGAATTTCTTTCAAAACTATAAAACTATTATTTTTAATATTAACTCAGTCCTACAGGAAATGGCTTTTGGGACTTAGGAACGCTAAAGAAGCACAATATTTGATGAAAAGACCCTGACAATTTATTGAAATGGAAGTTTTCACGAAATTCCCATTGAAAGTCTGTCATTGTTACGATTACTATCGCAACTTCAAAATCGATTGACTGGCCACAAAGATTATTCGATCTAACACTATCAGACTTTTTTTGTGTGGGATATATGAAATTCAAGCTACACCCTAAAAATCCAAGGACAATAGATCAACTTGAAGACATCATACAATGCGAAACTGTAGCCAAATTGGTAGAAGCGTTGGGCAAAACCTTGCAAAACGCCAAAAAGAACAGTACATTTTGTGCGCAAGTCCCAATGTTTACCCAAAAAGTAACATAAAACACATCTACTTGAACCAAAGTAAATGATTATCCAAATTGAAGAAAAATGTTCTTTCTCATTTCTTCGTTCATTTTTTAATGCTTCGACTTCGAACGTCCCATGGGTAGTATGCAATGAATCGATGATGATCGATTTGATGTAAACATCTGATGCAGCTGCAAGAGAGCAAATCTGTTTTTCCAGATTTGGATTTGGATTACAATATATTCGACACTTAAAAGATTTTTAGGCTTACTAAGTATTGCGACAAGATCTGTTCTGTTCCCATAAGGAAAATCTGTAAAATTGTAATTTCGCAAATTCAACGTATTTTTATTGCTTAAGCAATATTGCTGAATTAATTGCAGAAAATTGATAGGTTTTATACCTAAAATGGGAATGCAAATAAGTTATTTATCTGAGTTTGTGTTTTTACGAATCAGAAACTTGGGCAGTTTGCAATAGACAAGAAGGCGACACAAGCAATAGTCAAGGCATTTGTATACGCAAAAAATATCACGAGTTTCTGTACTGTCTGGTTAGAGGTTTCTGCTGACGTCATTGACTCCCTTGGGTAGTAAAGTTAGTTAAGCAATTTGAAACAAGCAGTGCAAGCAGTTCATTTATTATCCCATTAGTAAAATAGAACAGCTACCCAGCTGGCGAGAGCCAAAATCTGTAAAACGTGACAAAAACTAAACTAACAGAAATCGTCAACTTGTATTTGATTTCGAAACGAAAAAGGCTTGACAGAATAAAAAAAAACCCTCAAAAATTGTGCGCCTAAGGCGTAGCCGGGTCATGACCTTGGTATGTTTGGAGTATTGATTGCTGCTATGACAAGAGTACGAGAGCTGTCGACACAGCGACTGTGAGACGGCAGCAGCATGAATTTTTGTAGTTTTCAAAGCTTAAAAAAGGCTGCGCCATGACTTATTGATGTACTCGCTGAACCCTTTGAGGTTTGCTCGCTGCGCCATTACTTACATTTGCCCTTTGTGCGCTTGTAGCGATCGGGTGAGGCGAAACCAATATGACCGCCACTCTGCCTATTAAATTCGGCAATAATGGCCTTTTCCGGATCACGCACCAAGAGTATTGCTTTGGAGAATGGCGTCCAAGCCTTGGCGCCCCATTCGTGCGTCTTTACCAATAATACTGAGCTATTGCAGACATTCTCTGCCGGAAAGCCCGTCTTAAGAAGTCCATAGTCTTTGTAGATGCTGCCGGTTAGTATGCCCGTCGACTGCTGCAGCAGATAGCGTAGCCAAGTGTTGCCACTGCCGGGAAAACTGGCCAGTGCGGTGAGCATGGGCATGGCTAGCAGCTGGCCGCCCATATCGCCTGGCATTGCGGCTGTAATTGATAAATGCAAAGATTATACGGGAATATGCTGGTTATCCGTGCACATACTGTCAAAATCAGTGGCCTTGTAGTCTGTATAGTTTGGAAGCTCACGGTTAAGGTATTTTAGCTCGCGACACCAGCGTATGGTCATCTTGCGGCTGGGCATGGGAAAACGTGGACTATGAAAGCTGGAAAACTAAAGCTCAAATTAGTCGTGGTGCTGCAGCAGCAGTCTAGGGATATTGGTAACCACTTACCTCGGCGAAACGTTCGATGCGTACGCGTTTCGGATGCGAGCCGGGTATATTGTTCATAGAGAGAAACAGCACCCCGCCTATGTAGATGATGATTGTTGCCGAAACACCGAAAAAGCGCCAGCCTTGCAGTGCCATAACGCCGTTTTTGCATTACTGAAACGAGTCCACAAATCGAAAGAAAGAAAGAAACCGCTGAGTACTCGTCAAGCTATCTAATTTACTAAGTATTCAAGTAAATGTATCTGCATGTTGGTTTTATGGCATGGCTGGATGTTTGAATTATGACAGCCGCTTTGTTTTAATGAACAAAACCTCTAGTCCTGCTAATGAAACCAATTAAGTGGCCCCAGAGCAGCTCAGTGGAAGGCACAATTCAATCATTATGCGTAGAGCTCTGAAAAGTACCCAAAATAAACTGCGTAGGTTTTTTTTTTTATTTTTTTGGAGAATTTGTTGATTTTGTTATGACAACGAAACAAACAACGTAAAGTACGAGAAATGCCACGTGCATGCATATGTATGTAAGGATATCCTTCGACAAGATATACATACACATTTTGAGTGTGTTTGCGTCTAGGAGTAGGAGGCCGCCTGCCAAGGCAGCACAACGGCAACGGCTTGGTGCACTTGCTTGGGCGCACTTGAAAACAAACTTGGCAAAAAGTATAAGAGGTTTTTTTTTTCTATTTTTGCTGTTTGCCGCAACAAAGTTTGTATACCCTTTTCAGCACATAATTCTTTATAATTTATTTATTTAGTAAGAGATCAGCTTTGATCTTAAGATTCAACAATTTAAAACTTGAAAAATTAAGAAATATTATTAACGAAAAGCCGCGCAACTTCGTTTGGCGCTCAAACAATCTTAGACCAAATATATGACATTATCTAGATGCGTCGAGAGAAGAAGACCACGAAATCTCAGGTTATTATCACTTCGAAGGAGTTGACAACTTTAAGTACTTGGGTGTGTTGATAAGCAATGGCAACAGCGATAGGGAGTGCACACAAGAACGGACTTTATCAGCTAATCAAACCTTCTACGCGCACAACAAAATATTCAGGTCAAAACTGCTATCGAGGGCATGCAAGGCTACGAATTTATAATTCCACCACAAGTCACATATGGAGCAGAAGTTTGGACCAACACGACAGCAGACGAAGAATCCCTAAGAATTTTTGAAAGAAAAATACTGCGAAAAACGTTTGGGCCAATGAGAAATGAACACGGTGACTACATTCCAAGCAACAATGAGGAATTCTTCAGCTGAAGCTATGGCGTAAAAGCAGTCAAATTTATTTAATCCCGGAGGCTAAGACGGATAGGATAAGTCCTAAGGATGCAGCAGAACAGAGCACAGAAGATTGTGCTGGCATACACACCACTCTTCACAAGAAACAGGGGTCGACAAAGAAAGCTCCAAATTGACAATATTGACGATGACATGCTGAAGATGGAAGTAAGAAACTGGCGCCCTTACTGACAGCAGAGACGAATGGAAAAGAATTGTTGAAAAAGCCAAAACCCAACCCGGGTTGTAGAGCTGTATAGCGATGTTGATGATGAATTAATAACGAGAAAAATATAATATAAAACTTAACCGTGTCCCTAGCCTGATGGGTGAACATTTTTTGTAGATATGGGGATATCGGGGATTGGCTGGAATGAGTTAAGATAAAGAATGAGAGCAAACGAGTAGATCATTGGTACAAGCGGAAATCGTAAAGGTTATTATAGTTAGCGTCTAAGACGCGAAAAAGATCGTGCAAAGCATAATGAAACGCTCGTAATGTTCTACGATCATTGGAGTAGATTATATTTTAAAGCGAAGTCTGAAAGAATAGGACGGAATCGAATGTTAAGAACCTAATTTAACCCCCGGCATACAAATATTTAAAATTGTTTCCTGATGGTGTTGGTATTAAGGACTACAAACGTATGAGCAATACTTCTAAATTGTGTGGACGAGCGAAATGGATATCAAACAAAAAAACATCCATAATAATAATTAAGAATCTCCTTACCCAAAGTTAACATTTTTGCATTCATGCAACGTAAATTCTATTTATTATCACAGCGTGTGTTGCCCGAATTCGCGAAGTCAGGATCGCACCGATGCACAATATAATAATTGTTTAAAATGTAGTCCATTATATTATATACTGCTCCATGATCAACATATCAACCATCTAATAAACTACATTCAAGCATGTCGGTGGTTGGTCAGCGGAGAGCAGCGTAACTTTTTCCCTGGCACTACAATTTGCTTTAGAAAACTAACATATTTGCAAAATATACAGAATATTACTGGCCATCAAAATTTGTATTGCGTCAAAAACTATTCCTTTTTTTTCCTTTATTCTGCCTTTTGAGAAAGGGAAGGCTTTCTTTCCATCGGACTCTGTTTTGTGCCGTCTGGTTAGCGGTGCTCCACGACGAGCCGATCTGACCTAGTTCTTGAAGAACGTTTCGAGTCCAGACGTCCTGTTCGTCTGCTTCCTAGAGGGTTCCAGTCTAGCGCCATTCATACAATGTTGCATAGGTTCTTTCTTAGAGCATGCCGTATCCAGGTCAATTTTCTTTTTTTGATTTGAAGCTGAGTAGGGGACTTACCTGTAGCGCCACACAGCTCAGCATTTGATGATCTGTTTGGCCAGAATATTCCGCATAAAATTTTCTGGCAATTATTGCTGAAAACCTGCACATACGGAGTTTCGTCTTCCGGCTTATCTGTCGAATTCTCCTTATGCGGTGTTATCTCCCGAATGCCGCACAAGCTTTCATAACCCGGCTCGAGACATCATCAGCCGCTCCACCATTGTTGAAGTTAAGGGTGCCAAGGTAAGGCAAGTTGTTTACGAATTCGATTTCGTTCCCATTTATGGTGATGTTTCCTTGGCGGGTGTGATTGAAACGCATTGCTTTTATTCTGTCTGCATTTATCTCGAGACCAACTCTGCTGGCTATTCTGACGAGATCATCAGAGATGATCTTCTTCTGATGACTTCTCAACGAGTCTATGAGAAGTCAGACATATGTCGTCGGCATAGTCCAAAGCTCTTACTATTAAGTCTAAATTAATTGATCAGTGGATATTTTTGGAAACGAACTCAATTTAGAATAAAGATGCTGGCTTGCAGTCAATACAAATTACACTACCAAACACGACAGTAGTAACTTGAACTAAATCCTCAATTGGAGTGCTCTCATCCATTATATCTTAGTGAAACAGTAGATATTTCTATAATTAAGAGCTTCATTCTATTCAAAGTTACTCAGCTTGTGGTATTACTTTTAACTATAACAAGCAGGCCACCAGCTGATTGAAGAGTCATGGACTATAAGGTTTTCTTTCTTTCTTTAAACTTAAAATTTTATTTTTCATGGCATTCATTTATATTTTTCTTTAAAATATATAAAGTCTAAAATATTTGTACACGTCTAGCACCTACGGAGTCTCTTTTGTGCAAGTTTTCGTAATATAATTATGAAAGCCCAATCCCTTTATTTATCGTTTATAGCAAGCAACAGGAAAACAAAATTCCATCATAACTTGATGCATTTTCATGTAGAAGAGATAACCGAAACAGATTTTTTAAATAAACCAACCTAAAAATCATTGGAAAATCGAACCGGGATAAGAAAATGAATTCGAAAACACTGCAATGAATGACCGTATCCCATGCGCCGCATATTACAGATCGGAGAGGATACATTTTTACAGATAGAGTTTGAAAATAATCTAAGTGACAGAGAAATTAAGTCGCTTTGGACGTATAATTCCTTGATGTAAGTCTCACTTTTGTGCAAAACAATTATTTTAAGATATTTTCATACTCCCTATGAAATAAATTTGATTCATGTCTTGTAATTTTTAAAAGGAACAAACATCAATGTCTCGGGATCGAAGGTCTACAGAAATTTAGAGGTACGATAAGTTGCGTACGAAAACGTGAACAAAATGTAAGTACCCACATTTTGTTAAAGAAATGTGATATACCTAGGGACAGACTGTTTCCGGTTGTTGTAGTGAGAGAGTGGCTTCGACGCTTCCTTAGTAGTGCTTTCAATTTCCTAGACATAGATCGTACTGAACAGCATAAAAAAATTGAAGATAAGAAAACTGGTGATTATCTTTACCAGTTCGAAATTGCGAAATTGTTCGTTTGCTTAAAATAATAAGTAATTTTTAAAAGCAAAAAAATTAAGTGCCGTGGCCGTTGATGAATAGTGATGCCGAAAGGCGATTTTTCATCTAGAAACTACTTCTCAAGACATATGGGAAGGGAAGATATTTTTGCATCGAATTACTACTTATCTATCCAGATATATTGCGATAATACCAAATCTAATACGAAAAAATACTTTACTTGGAGTTAATAGAAAGTAAGTGAACTGAAAGAATTTGAAGAATCTGACTTTTTATATCGAATTGTGAGTAGGGATGATATGTGTATATAGTACGATAGTCCTAAACCTAGTTTTCTCTATTAAAGGGAACAGTATTTCACTTGGAGTTCATAAAATAGTCAGAAAATTAGAAAAACTTGCGTGTAAATTATTTACTTGTTGGATCTATTGCTTTTTAGAAGGATTATTGAACTAAGGAAAAATTATCTTAGTTTTAAGATTATTAAAAAAATTAAGACATTTGTCATTATCCAAAAAACAAAAAAATAACTAGTATAAATTGTAAAAATTTAAGCATTTGTTCATTTACATATTCATTGCAACACAATAAATCTTCGCTTTACAACGCTCTGATAATTCAGAAACCGCTAAAAAACAATCAAATTTGACTATCGTAAATCGTTAAAATATATAAAATCGGCGCATATATGAAAAATAATTGGACTACATCAGCGTCAGTTTCTCACAACAAAATTGATTTTGATCTAATTGAAAATGTTACAAATTTTTGTAAAAAACCAACGTTATTTCTGAAAAAAATTTGGTTTTCTCTATTAAAAAGATAAAAAGTGCAGTCCATTAGGAATTCGTAGAAGTTTATCGTGAATCTGCTACGAAAAAAGTCATATAGATATTGGTTTCCATGCTTTCACAGTGGTGATTGCAGTCTTGAAGAAAAAAAGCAGTTCTGGCCAATTCAGAAACTTTGAAAATGTGAAATTGGTGGTTTTACGGAAGCAAGATCTGTACCAGATGTAAACAAAATTGACAGAATCATTAAAAGAGATTTAGCAAACATTTCAGACCAGAGAGGATAAATTTGAAGATGCGGTGTTCGAAAATTACCTGAGAGATGGAGAAGACAAATACTTTCTCACGAATAATACTTTGCATGATGTATATTGTAGGGTTTCTTCAATAACCTTAACCTTATTTTTTGAACATCAAAATTTACACTCCCAATACATTTAGTACATTTACAAAATGATTAAAAAATACATAAATTATTGATGTTGAATTTTAAATAATATAAGTAATTTGGGAGTAGTCCTTCTCGGGGTAGGGAATTTTAGTTGCGAATTGAGAGTTATGTTCACAATAATATGAGAAGATGGGTAAATATTTGTATTTAAGAAAAATTTCTCAATTTTCAATTACTTCGTTATTTGGATAGACTTTGCTATATGTTTCCTAAAAACGCTCTCTCAGCATAATTTTTTTATCAAAGAATTTCATGTGGATGTGATCTCTCTCCTCGTCTTTTTATTACCAGATTAGGCATGATATTAGATGTAGCGGACCTCAGACGACAGGGTATACCCCTGGAAGCTGAATGAGGGATTAAATAACATCGCCTACGCCGAAGATATAGTTTTGCACTCACAGAGCCACAGTGAGATGCAAAGTATGATCAATTCGTAATCAACTCGTAATCAAACTCCACACTCTGTTGAGAATCTCAACTTAGAGTTACGAGATGAGTTTGAGAATACCTAGGTAGTATGCTGACTTCGAAAGGTGGCACCGTGTGTCATGTAGAGCACCGGATACAGATAACTAAGCGTACTTTTGCTGCGCTTTGTCGAGTTTGGAAATCTGCCGTCATTAAAAGATCAACCAAGATAAAAATTTTTAGTGCTTGCATTAAGACGGTACTACTGCTTGGTAGCGAAACCTGGCATATGACGAATGCTATCAAACAACAGCGATTTCGTCAACCGATGTCTTAGGCGCATAGTCGACCTATTCTGGCCTAGACGAATCTCTAATGTGCGATTATGGGAGTTAGCTGGACAGAAAGAGTTATGTTGAGCCTTTTGGTCGTTATTATGAAGTGTATTTTAAAGAGTAGTGCGTCAATTTTATGCAAAACGCTAGAGCCCGTTTAACCGTTTCTGGAATTAAGCGGAAATAACAATTTTAAAAAAATCGTTCTAAAAGGCGAAAAAATTAGCACAACAATCGAAAGTAACGAAAAATAAAAATGAAAAACTCGTTTTATGATATCTTATGGCTACGAGCTAGTGAAAAACTAGCACTCGAAGGTAGAAATCCATTAAAATTTTTTTGTTTGTCAAAATTGATTCTCAAATACTGGTTCAGCATACATTCGATTTCTGCAATTTTAAAACGTTCAGCAAATTTATAGATTCCTGCAGTTTTCGCTTGGAATAGTAACATTACCGATTTAGCAATATAACTGATGTTCTGGCGAAATGTTAATTCACTTCTTATAAAGACCTCAGAAAGTCTAGGCATGTCAAGTCACAAAAGCTATACCATCCATATATTCTGAATAAGTAAATCTGTTTTTTGCTCGTAAAATTTATCCTGCGCTTATATTTTTATAGTATTTTAATTCGTAAGTTTTGCTTTGAATGGATTCAAATCCAATTCGTAGAGTTGATTGTTGGATTTATCATAGAACTGATAAAGGTTTTAAGACCGAACAATCAAGGTTTTTACTTATGCTGATATGTTGACGATTTTAAATTTGTTTTTTAAAAGTAAACCCATTTACATGTTATCCCTTTCAAAGCTAGTAAAAATTCTAAATAAAATTTTTTTTTCACAAATCTAGGTCTCCATTTACTTCTATATCAAGAGATTATGGTCTAACAATAACAATTACGTAACAACTTTCTTTTAAAGACTTTTACAGTCTTAAGGTTGTGTGTCAGTTTATCTGCAAAGCCTTAACAAATTGATTCCAAAGTTGAGAAAGTCTGGAATTTATTAACATTTTTGGATGCTCTGATGTTCTTGACGTATTTTAAATACCTCTCGAGTTCCATTATTTTAATAAAATTTATTCATGTGTTCTATCTATATCAAGTTATATTTTTCGATTTAAATTTGTTTCGGAACTAACCCAAAAGGACATTCTTCTCTTTCTTCTTACTTGAGTTGTGTGCATGAGATTCAATCCAATCCAATATTATGTCACCGCTGAGACCCTTTAAAAAAAGTTGAGACTTGCCACATGAGCATTGATTATTCTTATCATAGACTTTTCGTTATCAGCGGTGATGGTTTGAGGACTCGATTATCATCGCTCTATGGAGAATCTTTACGGGTTTGCAGTTTATTTCAAAATCCTAGAATGCATCCTTAGGTTAAGAAAGTTTATAGAGTTTGAACAAGCTCTATTGGTATGGAAAAATAATAGAGCAAGTTGATTACCTTGTGGTACATCAGAGGATACACGGACAATTTTAGAAACAGTAGATCCAAGCCTTTGAGTGCTCTCAGTCAGATAAAAAGAGATCGACTGAAAGCAATTTTTCAGGAGACCTAGAGCTCAAACTAAGCAGAGACAAATCTTGCAAAAAACGATATTAACAAGAAGTCTTTGAAGTTTATTTACAAAAGCGTTAAAAAACCAAGAAGGTTTATAGAAATTGAAGGACTGTTAAACAGTAGATCCATATTTAAACTAATATGAAGAAATGCGGGATTTCGAGTAGTGCAGCAAGTGAGCCAATAATAATTTCTCAAAAAATTTAGGAATTGATGACAATATGGAGATGCCTCGATAAGAAGAAAGACAATTTCCGAGTGGTAGGTATTAAATTAAGTAGTCAAAGGAAAAGTAATTGAAGTGCAAGGGCTTCTGCCCTGGTAGACCAATTAGTGATATTTTCCGGGCTGGACGAATAAGACGTTTTGAGGGAGCTACATTCTGTCAAAAAAGTATACTAACTTGAGAGAGGCAGCACGTGACCGAAACATCTCTCACGAATCCGTTCGTGACCAGTTTGAGTGAGCATTTGAGCATGCGGCGCTTCGCCGCTCGACTTCTACCAAATGAGCTGAATTTTCTTCAGAAACAGTATTGAGCAGAAGTTTCTGTTTCTCACCTTTATGGGAAACATCATAACTGGTGACGAAACGTGGGTACACTTGCATGATACCCTCACCAGCCAACAATCGTCCAAATGGGTCGCAAATTCCGATGCAAAAATCGCCTATGTAAAAATCGGCAAACGACACTAGAATGCATTAGTTGATAGATTGTGCTAAAATTTGACATCATAATTAAGAACAGTTGTATCAACTTAGGGGGAAAACGAACCATCGAAATTCGTCCACCAAAAATATAGCTTTTTACATGACCCTTTCCCGATACTTTTTTGAGAGAATGTAAATATCAAAAGAAAGGTCATTATTGCTTATAAAAGGACTTATGGACTTATAAATAGACTATGAGCAGGCGAAATATGAAAACTACAAGAAGTAGGCGTGTAACAATTAGGCGAGTAAGTAGATAAGTCTGATATGCCGGCATTATTTGAGCCTACTGCTCCATTATATGTAAGTCTAAAAAGAAATAGATCGGGTTCACGGTTGGGATATACGAAGTTGAAAACCGTTTAGGATCGATGGATTACGCTTGGCAGCGAGAAAAATATCACAATATAAAGTAACAAATTGTTGGTGCTATTTTCAATTATAATCGATCGTGATCCCGTGAAGTTAAGAACTTTATTTTTTAGACATTTCCTAAGATACTTGCTTTGACTCAACAATTTGTTAAAAGAAAACTAAATGCAACTAAATTCAATTTTATTTTGATTCCTAATTGCTTGCAAGACAAGAATGATGTCAGAAACCAATCTTCCATACATTTTTTGATGGTCGATCGAAAAGGGAGGGTTCGCTCTCAGTTCAAGCTGCGAATTTTGCTTATTATCTTTAGTTCTTTGGAGTCAAAACGTCTTCCCAGAAGCTGCAATTTAAGTGTGGGGTAGCGTGAAAAGACAGGCTTTTTGGTTTTGTGTGCAGTCGCAATCAGTGCTCTCTGTGAGGTTTCATTATCGTGACGCAAAATGCATGAGTTGTCCTTCCTTGAATTTTACTATTTACGATGCAAATATGCAAGCATCAAGATCAAATTTTTTTGAGCACCTGTAACATCAGGAGCAATTTTAAATGAATAGTAGCACGCACGATTGAGCGACTTTGGTGCGATTTTTTCGATAACGACTAGTTGTTTGGTAGACTGTTGGTTTGTAATCGTATATTTTATCACCAATAATGATGCGTTTGTTCAAATTTAGATCAAAAGCAGCAAGAGAAAAGAGACCTCCTGTGGATGATCTTTTTTTTTGGTTTGCCCGAAACTACAGACAATATTTGCAACTTCAGAGCAGTCTGCCTTTGATCCCGACGAAGTTTCTAGGATTTCCTTTGCCGAATTGCGTTTCTGCAATGTTATCAACGGTTCTTGAGCTTAAAGGCCGGCTTAAACAAGGCCAATTTTTTACTTTGAATAATTTATATAAAACATACGCCTTTGTTTTACTCATAGACTTCATTGAAAGCGATTTGGCATTATAAATTCCGTTTGTAACAATATATAAAACGAACTGTTTGTTCAATAATATCTTCTCCGATAAAAATCGCAGAACACTTCCTCTTCTATACCTATAATTTTCTACCTGCAAAAACTCAGTTTCAGGATTACAAGTTGACTAAAACTAGACTATAATCTCATCGCTACAAGCGTGGAGCATGGAGTTCTCACTATTAAAAGCTGTCCGAAGAGAATAGAAACCTGCAGCTTATAACCGTATGCAAATGGCGGTGTCTTTAATTAATAAAGATTTATTCAGGGAAATAGCGTCTATTTGCTGGCTAAGCCAGTGCTAGGCAAATGCACTAGTGCTAGCCTTCGGGTTAAGAGGCGAGTACGCTACCACTACGCTACTGAAGCACACATCTAGGTAAGTTTAACTAACGAAACTGTAGGTGTTTAGTTTTCCATTTTTGTTAAAGTTGTCAAGAAGGCTTTAAGCTCAGTATCTCGATTAAGATTAGTTTGGACAATTTTCGCGCTATTGTTCGCGAGCAATCCTTCAATATGTAAAAAACGCCACGTTTTCAAGATGGCGCCAGACAGTTTCAAATTTCAATTGATAAGTCCCCGACCTGACATATAAATGGCGCTACTAGAATGAAATCGAAATCCCATTGACAGTCATGCGAGTGGACTGCACATGATGAGCCCGCTCCAAAGCGAGCAAAAATCCAACAGTCGGCTGGCAAGGTTATAGCGTCTGTATTTTGGGATGCGCGTGAAATAATTTTTATTGATTACTTAGGAAAAGGAGGGACCAACATCGCGTATTACATAGAGTTATTATACCGTTTGAAGGACGAAGTCGCCAAGAAACAGCCGCATTTGAAAACAAAGAAAGTGCTGCTGTTTCACCAAACCAGTGCACAGTGTTACAAGACAGTGAAAACGATGGCAAAAATCTATGAAATGGGCGTCGAATTGCTTTCGTATCCACCTGTTCTCAGATCTCAAAAAAATGCTCACTGGTAAGAAATTTTCATCGAATGAATAGCTGATCGCCTAAACTGAGGTCTATTTTGAAGCAAAGAAGAAATCGTACGACAAAAATGGTATCGAGTTGGAGGATCTCTGAGGGTCGAGGGACACTGACTAGTGTATTACCCTTGAAGGGAACTATGTTGAATAAAACATGCAATTTTGCTAAGTAAACATTTTTTTACTATGGTATCCCGGGGACTTTTCAATTGACCTGTTACACGAAATTTAAAGAAAGATTTTTGGCTACTTTTTGCTGTTTCAAAATGTTTGTTTAAAAATTTGCTTACGTTGATTTCCAAAATACAAAAAAAATGAATTTTCAGGGTATCCCTCTTCAAGTTTCTTGGCGCAAAAAAAAAACTGAAGTACTGCACCATTTGAAGAGTATAAAAATGTGGTTTGTGGCTTGTGTTGGGGGTGGTTTTAGTATGTAGGCGATGATATTGTCTACGAATCGTGCAAGCTGTCGGCACGAGCCGTCCGTATATTTAGAAGATTTACACCTCCCTGGCGCTTTAAAAAAAAAAAAAAAGAAAAAAAAACACACACATACTAACAGAAACACACACTCATTCAAAACCACTCACATTTATGCACAGACATAGACAGCCAGCTAAACTGCGAAAATTTATGCAACAGCTGGGTGAAAATAACGAGAGTAGTTCCAAGAATTTGGAGCATAAGATATAACATTTATGGACTAAGAGAAAGTTGCATTGGTTAAGTAAAAATTAAAGTTATACTTAAAAAGTAAAAACTTAAACTTAAGCTTAAGGTATTTCCCAACTAATATCAATATGATCCTTTGGCTGTCTACGAACTCTAAAGATAAACCGGGAAACAAACCCAATCTTTGACGATATGGTGCGTATTATATAAGTCACAAATATTTTGTCATAAACAGGAAATACATCAAAAAGCTTAGGAATATCCAAGACTACTCAATATCTATTGACTTTTCCAAAAAGTAGCCCATCATTCGCACAACTTCTTCGAATTTATTTTAAAACAGAATGTTTGGTGCTACCAATAAAAGCAAAACATATTTCTACAATATTTTGCATATATTTGTTTGTAATCCCTAGAAAAATTGTAAAATTTGTTGAAAGGGGAAATACATAATTGCAAAAAAAATTTATAAAATAATCCGAAGGTTAGTGCACAATTAAAATATTTGCTATCGCCATATTTGCATTTAAAGGCTCCCAAAAACGAATTCAGCGCGGTTTTATTATTTTTTGAAGAATGACTGATTGTTTCCGATGCGAATAGTAATTCAATATCATTTTTTAAGATCATTAAAGATCGTTATGTATGAAACGCAAAGTTTAATTCAATCTAATCAAATATTATAAAAAAGTGCTTATAGTGTTTGGGAACTCGAAAAGAAGAGATACTGACGTAATAGAGGCGCTGCAGAATATTATCGAAGTAAGCTGAAGCGTAGAATTTTAATCCGGCGCCAGAATTAAATGTCCGAACTATAAGGCATTTGAGTTAATATGTTCGAAAACTTAAATTTTTCATAATTCGTAGCTTATTTACTTCGCAGGGTCTGTCTGGAAGTTATATTATTGCTGGGATCTACAAACACCAGTGTTACGTCAGTTATAGAAAAGCTGAGGATCATTATCTAAGTTGAAACGCAGAATTAACGCCAGAATTCAATATCGCGACTTGACTCGCGGCATTTGACTTTATATGTTCGAATTCGAACCTTTTTGTACTTGGTAGTTTACGAACAATTTTTGGGTATGTTTGGCTTTCACATAATCTCTAGAGTTTTAATGTTAGTTAAGAGAAAGCGACGCTAATTTGATGCATAGAATTTGAGTGCGACGTAAGAGTTGCACCATTATGTCCGGATTTTAGGTTTTTGAGTTTATATGAGAGGAAACCAATGATTTTTTGAGGAAGGATTTGGCGGAAGGATTTTGGTTTGCGTGCTTACAAAATCCAACTCGTGCAAGAGTTGAAGCCAAACGATCATCAAGTAAGGCGTAGATTCGTCGAATGGGCCCAAACGAGGATTCAAAAGGGGATTTTGTTTCGAGATGAACCGCACTTCTGGTTGAATGGCGACGTCAACAAACAAAACTGCCTCATTTGGAGTGAAGCTAATTCCCAAGTGTATGTCGAAACACCGTGACATTCAGAAAAACTTACTGTTTGGTGTGCCTTATGGGCTGGTGGAATTTTGGGTCCGTAGTTCCCCAAAAACGATGATGGTCAGAACCTTACAGCCAATGGTGATCGGTATAGAGCCATGATATTTAACTTGTTTATTGCTGAAGCGAACAACCATGATGTCCAGTAGCTGTGGTTCCAACGAGATAGCGAAACATGTCACACAGCTTGTTGTGTCACAATCGATTTATTGAAAGACTCGTTTGGAGACCGCCTAATTTCACGTTTTTGTCCCGTGAATTGGCCTTCAAGATCTTGTGATTTAACACCGCTAGACTACTTTCTGTGGGGCTATGTAAAGTCATTGGTCAATACGGATAAGCCACACACGCTTAACCATTTGGAAGACACTATTGGCCGTGTTATTGCCGATATACAATTGGAAAAAGTCATGGTGGCGATCATATGCCAGAAATCATATTTAAAATCTAATGCCACAAGACCTTTTTTTTTCGGATAAATAAAATTCTAGCCAATCGAATAATCCATCGTTGTTTTATTGCAATTTAAAGTTCTGTATCTTTAAAAAAAACACCCTTAATGTAGAGGATGCAAGAATTTATCTGAAAACGAGATTTATTTTCGAAATGATTTCCAAACGAAACAAATGAACCAAACCCACAAGTTCAGTTTAGTGAACTTTTGTTTGAAATCTTTCAACTTTAGTGTCAAAAAGATTAAAAACTTTCTGGTTTACTCGTATTTGTTTTCTGTTTTGTTTGTGTGTCAAACGTATTGCATAACACATTGCAAAATAGAGTTCTATAGCTCTCAAAAAAAAAACACCCTTTATAACTTGTTTGTGTCGGTTACATTCTATACTTCGAATTTCTATTGAAAATATACGTCAAACAGAAATAATGCTCATATAAGTAGTATTGTACGCTTAGGCATAATACAAGGTATTTAAATTTTCAAGAGCTTCTACAAATAGACAGAATATTTAATATTAATGCATTTGTGAGTACAAAACGGCTCGAGTTGAAATCTAGAAACATATTGTCAATACAAGCAGTGGTTTATCCACACACACACACACACACAGATGCCAGATGGCCTTGGTTTGGAGACTAGCATTTCAGCAGCACTTCAAAAATACAAATATCAAAACTCATCCCTTGAGATTATTGCAATTGCAACATTCAAGTACAACAGTTTTAGCAACCCCTTTGTCAGGGACTTGAACTCAGCATAATATATGGCCTAAGCACTGCTTGAAAACTGCTTGAACAACCCCCGCCGCCGTTAGACCAAAACTAGTTCATATTTAAAGCAGAACACAAAAAAAAAACAAATGCAAATAAGAGTATCAGAAAGGAAAAACCCAAAAGAAAAGAAAATCCCAATATAAAGAAAAACCTCAACCGAGAGATGTAATGGAAAGTAAATGAATTTTTTTGGTTTTTTTTTTTGGAAAAATAATACATTAATGGATGTTTGAGCGTGAGTGTTTGCAGCAGCGACGCTACGAACGTTGGATTGCTTTGTGGCATAAATCAGCCAAAGAGGCAGTGCCCGATGTGCAGCGCAGTATTTAGGCGCGCCGCGTGCTAGTTCTGGAACTTATCAGAGAAATCATAATGCGGGATTATGCAGGTGAATGAACGTGCAGCCAATGGACAGAGCAACGGTCAGAGCCTGTGAATTTGTATTTTTTGTTTTTTTCTTTTCTGTTTTTGAATGTTTACATAATGAGCGAACATTGGCGCGAGTTTGCACATGGCAGTGGGGCGCACACACACACACACACACACCAGCAATCCCCCCGTACACACACACACACACACAAAACAGCAACTAGCAAAAGGCAAATGTAAACAAATAGTTTGTGCTTTGATTGAAATTTTTGAACAAAAGCACACACGCAGCCCACTCTAGGGAGCTATGCCACAACAGCCCCCTACCCCCTGCCATACACACACTTCCGCTGCCATCTGTCATGCCACTCCTCCACTTACCGATTCCGTAAGTCTTTGCTTCAACGTTGCGTGCCACTTAAATAACTAAACAGTATTCGCGCAACATGCCAAAACGCATTTGCAACAGAGACTTTTGCAATATGGCCCACAACCCGATACGAATGCCAAATACTAATACGCACACATTTGGCTTATTTCAAGAATTTTTGTTTGCTTTCGTTTTGGTTTTCAAATAAAAAAAAATGTATTCGAAAAAAAAAACAAAAAAACAATTTTAAACAAATGCTGCGCTATTATTATTATTGTGCTGCGCCACCACGGAACCGAGACGTACCGGACCCGAACCACGTTCACGGTGCGCACTTTTGCCTTCTTATAGAATTTCTGCTCATCAACATGAAGCAGTAGTATCAGCAGCAGCAGCAGCAGCAGCCAAATGCTTCATTCTGCTGCTTCTGTCGTCTGCCATTGTTTATTAGGGGGATGTGAAAGCTCTATGGTTGTTTGCGGCGTTGCCAGACTGTTGTTGCAGACATATGGCAATGTCAAAATGCTTATGCTATGTTCACACTGTGTCACAGTGTCACAGTTATAAAAAACAGATAATATCTGCTATAACTACTAGTTTATTATGTTATATTGATTATTCAGTCGTGCTATCGTTTCCGTATTCAAATGTTTTATGCGAATTATGCTTAAAATCTAAAGTTTTAGTTTTAACGAATTGAGCAATACTCTTGTTTTATTTAGTTTGCGAGTAAAAGTTATTTTATTCTTACATCGTATACACAGCATGTTGGAAAAGTAACATTTCATTCAAGCGTAAATCGATATGTGTACCAGTTTCAAGTAGTAACGCGTTTTGTTGTTCTACGAGGAATTGTATGACTTTACAAAGCTACTTTCTCTCCAAAAGTTTAACAAAATTTTACCCTTACTCCCTTCAATTCAAACTTAAACTTCTGTTTGAAATATACAACAAAGAGAATTAAATAATAATTAATTATTAACAAGGAGAATTAAATAATAATCAATTATTAATTAATTCTCTTTGTATGTAACATAATCAAAAATCATAATATTCTTTATAACAGGATCTACAATGTCATACGACGTTATGTTGATAAAATTAGTTTGGCAAACCAAACATTTTGGGTTCAGATCAATTTTTTGCCTAAATAACAAGTCATAATCCCAGCATTGCTTTCTGGAATGACACGAGCTGTTGCGCATATGTAAAAGTAAAAACAACTGCCATTTTCGAACGCCAGCTCAAGCGCTAACCATAGTTGCAATAAACCAAAGCGCCAAAATAATAATATAAATATATAAAAAAAAATATAAAAATGCACTACATTTATTTTGAAAAATTGTTTGTTAATATTCTTTGATATTTCTGGATCAACTGTTCATGTTGCGTTTCTTTTACCCTTATTCTTTCGCTTGGGAACTTAGGGCCTTTACAAGAACCTTCTATCGATGTGAGCTCCGGAGACAAAATGCACTAAACGACACAGTGAAAGTTCCCATAATAGCAAAATTGATTGCTAGATCGTAGAAGTTTCTTTAGGCAAATACCTAAGAAGAGACTTAAATTGACAGTAAAGGGTAAATAAAACTAAATTTAAATTTTCAGGGTTTACCAATTGCACTATTTTTCTGAAACGAATTTGCAGTACTGCTGAGACCTATGTGAAATTTTACATCAAAATAAATGTTAATTAATGTCTAATGTCTTTGCATAAGCATTTTGGCAAAAATTCAACAATTTTAAGGAAAATTCTATTTGTTCAAGTTGTTGAAAATACAATAAGTCAGCTCTTACTCAAGAATTTGTTTTTAATTTTTCATATATTTATGAAATATACAATTAAAATCCCTTAGTGTTATCACAGCTAAGACAAATGCAATGTTGCCACAGTGTGGCAAAGTGTAAACAGGGCATAACAATGGCCAGCTGTATGCAACTGCGCATGTTGCGGCCAGCTGATTTCCATCCCCTTCGCTGCACTTGAGTTCGTGCGCATGCCATGGGCTTTGAATGAACGAAAGCTTTAGAAAATATACGCGAAAAACTTTTGGTCTCGAAATAAGCCACAGATGGCGCCAGCAGTTTAATCGAAGTACTGAATGTATATTTATTTTGAAAGAAATCCATAAAACAGATAAAAGATTTGAGAAAATTTTAGCATTTCTAAACAATTTGCAACAAAACATTTGCCACTCAATATGAAATTCGAAACAAATACTTAAATAAAAGAAATAAAAAACGTTAATAAGTTAATAGATATAAGAAATATATGCTTCAAACACCAAAATAAATGTATCATGATTTCAATGATAGGCTGCAGGCCATTAAAAGTGGCAACATTTGTTTCTAAAAAAAAATATATGTAGACATTTTTTGTTATTTTTGTTATTTCGTTATTTATTTGGGTTCAATGAGATATGTTTAGGATATTTTTTTAATATTATATAGCTGGATTTCAAATATGCCCAAAATAAAAGTCTGATGGTGTTAGATCGGCAGATCTTGGTGGCCACTCAAAATCGCAATTTTTCGATATGACTCGTCCGAACTACAAGGTTATCGATTTTGAAGTTACGATAGTAATCCTACCACAACGAAAGCACAATTCCACTAGGGATTTTTTTTAATTTCCATTTCAATATATTGCCAGGGTTTTGCCATTATTTGATTCTTCATAATCGTGCCTATGTCACAAAAGTCATTCAAGAAAACGTAACAGGATAAACCGAACTATGATATTAGGTCGCCGTCGTAATGCTCAATTAAAGTAAACCTATAAAAGTTCTTTGAATGTGCGCGTCACCTGTCATTATTAAACCATTTCAGGTTTATTTCAAAAAATGAGAAATTTTATAAATGTAGAGATCGTAGAACAAAATATGCATTCATTCATAAGTGGCGCCAAGATTCTAGCTGATTCTTGACCTCCCCATTAAGTCTCCTCCATTCTTCACGATGTAGAGCCAGCGTTGAATAGTTTCTTTTTCCAAGACGCTCTGCAGTTTGCTTCACATTGTCTCTCCAACGAGCATTTGCACGACCTCTTCTACTTCTGCCTTCGGGTGTGTTTTGGATGACTTCTAATTGGGCACTGGGATCCATTCTTTGGACATTCTTTGCTTGAGCTTGATGCTTTTGCTGGTTCACAGAGTTCTGCGAGGCATTCGCTATTATACCGAGGGCCATAGGAGCTATCGGTTTCTTGCACGGGACCAAGTATTCGGCGAAGTGAGAAGGATGACGAGTCAATGGTACACCTACACTAACTGCCCAGCCCTGGCACGAGAGACGGCAAAGGAGAATAGTCAACTACATAGTCATTGAGAAGCACCTGATGTATATCTCGCAGACTGGTCTGACTCAGTTTCTGAGAACATTAAACCTGAACTAATAGAAAGCGAGCAGAAAAGACCCATGGGGTCGCAGTGCTGAAGGGCGTAGGCTCACCCTCGTTCATACATACCATTACGTTGCATACGGCGAGATACTTTTCTTCTTTAAAAAATATCAATTTTTTCCTCTTCATGCTCCAGATTTCTGATCCTTACCTTAGTATCGGTGGTATAAGTATTTTGTACAATTGCAAAACTTTGTAGTCTGCCAAATATTTTATTTGCTGATTTTAATCGTGCGACAATTATTCATGATATTTTTTATTGAGCTCAGATATTTGAAGGATTCGACCTGCTCAATGTTGCTATCTTTCGCTGTTTAGGAACTGGCGACTGCTTACAAATTTGTTTTTCTCATTGATACTATTGAGTCCTATCAAAGCGCTAAAGCCTATTAAAACTTTCTTTCAGTGATGTGGTATTGCGGGCTACAGTATACACATCATCAGTAAAATCAAAAATCTGCGTGGATTTAGAATGCCAGATTGTTCCTGTTGTCTCGATATATCTTGCTTTTAGATTAAGCCGCTGAAACACAACTTTTAAATAATTTACCTATGAGATCGGTATTCACTTAGTTCAGAAATCCACCATCAAGTTCTTATTTACTCTACTTGTACGTAAACCTGCTTACCAGGGGTATAAGTTGAAATTTTCCGGTTTTGTCGATAAATAAAACTCTGGAACATCACCAGGCGAAACCCATGCTTTTTTAGTTTCGGGTTGTCGAAATACTAAACATTATATACAGGGTGCGCCATTTTATATATCAGCATGTAAACATTGAATAACAAGAAGAACAAAAATCAACCAATTTCTGAATGTAAGATATTTTTATTCAATTTGATCCTTTGCAATTTACCCAGGACTATTTTTTGAACACCACATCAATCAAGTGGCCGCTCTTATTGGCCACAGAAAATTATGGCCATTTCCATGAAACGCCGGAACAAACTGTAACTTTTTGGCCATGCTAAGGCGTTTCATGGATTTCGTCTGAATTCTGCGTTTTCCGAATACGACAATTTTGCTTATTAACGCCACCGGAAAGTTCGAAATGGGCTTCGTTGGACATTAAAATTCGCTTCCATACATCAGGTTCACTGTCAACTATTTGAGCGACTGTTTGACCGTATTCCAAGCGCCTTGAATGGTCTGTGCGCAATATTCTTTGAGTCAATTGCATTTTATATGAAAACAAATGCAAATCATATTTCAAAATGCGCCGTAGAGTGGTTCCACTGATGCTAAGATGCTGAGATTTTCGCTCAAACCGTTGATGCAGTATTTCACACACAAGTCTTCGATTTACCATTTGCCTACTAGTTTGTTGATGTGGACCCCATTTCCATACCTCTGCATCTTAAACATGTTTTTTAAAGGTTGAGAAATTACTACCCGGATCACATTGAGTGTGCCCATTGTTGTTGTTGTAGCTGTTGCGGTGCACGAGGTATAGTTTGGTCTTCCGAAACAGAGGGGGTTTGGCAGTCCTTGGGCCGGCCGGGGCCTGCGTCGATTTTGGTGTGAAGTACCGACTGCCGTGGGAATCATTGTGTATATTGTTGTAGTGATTGGTTTGGGTCTTTACACAATACCGCCTGCAACTCCTGCTCCTTGCAATTTTTGGCTGCATCAGCATGTTCATGGTGCGCCAAATCAAAATGTTCATTATAGATTTGTCGAAACCATGTCTTACACCTACTAAATACTGGAGCATGTTCCCCGTTTCTATCAGCAAACGATGAGCTTCAGCTGCTTTTGTTCCTTGGTGAAATAAAAAACACAACGAATTCCGCAAATGCAATTTACTTGGAACGAAATTCGACATTGTTTTCTGTGGTAAACAACGACGAATTATTATTTTGGCGAAATATGCCGTTTGTACTCTTGAAGGTTATGGTCAACAGTAACGAGTGACACGTAAACCAACTCCAAGAAATGTACACATGTTGCTAGTGACATCTGGAGATGAAGCTGCCCAAACACTACAAACAGAGCTGACATCAATTGCGGAATGGCTAGTAGACTGGAAAATAAAAGGCAACACAGCCAAATCGGTCCACATCACATTTGCTCTTCGAAAGGATGACTGCCCAGAAGTGTCACTCAATGGCTTGGCAATCCCACAAAGTAATTGCGTAAAGTACTTAGGATTGCACTGACAGGGGAAAACGCTCAAAGTGACATGGCTACTAAGTCGAAACATCCATCGAAAATAATAATCGGCTATACAAAGTCATTCTGAAGCCAGTGTGGACTTACAAATATGGGGAACTACAAGCAACTCGAATATTGAAATATGCTGAATGCTCCATTTTACATATCTAATGGCATATATACATAAAGACCTCAATATCCGCTTAGTTAAGGAAGAAGTAAGAAATCATAGCAATAAGTATATTGTAAGACTCTACAACCCTGAAAGTAAGAAGACTAAAAAGACTACATATTCTTGATCTTTCAGATGGCTAATGAAGGCAAACATAAAATGTAAAATAAAATAATGAAGTTCAATGGAAATCCATTCTTCCTGTTAATTTTATAAATATTGCTAATTTACCTATTGTCTAAAGACAGATTTTAAATAAAATGAATAAAAAAAATAAAATAAAAAATATTGCTAGCGACATCTATCATTCAAAACGCAAATTTCAACTTACACCCCTGGTAATCTTTTGAAATTTATGTTTCTTTGTAAATACAAACTTATGCGAATTTAAGGCATTCAATTTGTACTACAAAACTATAACTTACGCAAAACAATGCCTGGAGAAAGTATAACATAGATGGCGCCAGCAGTAAATCTATAACTTTTGTTAAACAATGTGTATTAGTTCAACGTCAAATGCCGCTTAACTAACATTTGTATATGCAATTCTTTTTTTATTGAAATAATTTTGTATTTATTTTTAAATCTTATTTTTCATGTTCTCTTATTTCACCTTGGTTGCATTTGTTTGTATATCATTTCTTCTACATTGTTTTCTAACGTTTTATACAAACTTTTTGAAGCAACTGTTTCATTTGTCGTACACACACATACTATTTCTATATATATATAGATAGATAAGAACATCATACCTTAGGGATTGGCTAAAAAGTTGATATGATGTAGTTTTGCCATACTAAAAAGTAGAACTCTCGTAACGCCAACTTGGTAAAAGTTTATGCACTTTTTTTTCATTAGTTCTTTATTTGCTTTGCTTTTAACATGTGCTACGCTGCTCATCAGCTCATTATGTCTTTGGGAAATCATTTTTGTTTTTTTAATCGAAAATTAACTATATTTAGTTATTAATAAGTTAATATTACATATAATACTTCTTAATTTTTTTGTTTTGTTTTATTTTTACTTATGCTGTCAACAATGCGGGTATGCAGCAATAAAAAAAAAAAATTAAATCTTAATAAATTAATTAACACTAGACTAATTTGGGACGCTTAAAATACTAATCTTAATTTAATGTACAAAAATATTATTAAAATAAAATCGAGCAATCGAAAGAACAACGACAACAACTTTTAGTTTAATAGTTTATAATAGTTTACGTTTTATTGGTTTTATTTTTTTTGTTTCGTGTTAATAACTATGGGAGCGCTACGAAAAACAATAAATTATATAGATTTAATTAGATGGGCATAATTGACTCACAGAGTTTTCGTAGAATTAAGTATTTCGAACCGAAGGCTTGGAACTACTACATTTTGTGCAAATTATGTGAAAGAAATTTTTTGCGTGTATTAGTTATATGCATAATTACTAGATATGAAGATGTTATACTTTATTATTTTATTATATATATATTTATATATATTTTTTTTTTAGTTTAATATTATAACTGCTAAGTTGTTTAAAGTTTTTGCGCTAGACTTGTATTTTTTTCATTTATATCAAAAAATAGACAAGAATTAAAAGTAAAAAAAAAAAAATTGTGGTCCCTGGCGTATATAATTTAATGAATTATTTTTTATATATAAAAAATAAAAAAAAACACTTAACTATATAAATAAGAAAAGTAATTTCGTTACTATTTAGTTGTTGTTGTTGTTGTGCTTCATTAGTTTATATTTTGTTTTTTTTTAAACATTTTTTTTATATTTAGTTGGACTGTGACCCATTTTTGAACCCATTAAAAATTGTTCCATTAAATTTCATTTCATTTCGTTTCGTTTTAGCTTTTGTGTGTATGTGTATGTGTGAGAGAGCGAGAGATAGTGTGTGTGTGTGTGTGTGTGTGTGGTGCTCTTGCTAATGACAACTGACCCACCCTGTAGCAAGTAGTTGCCTAAGTAGTTCAATTTGTAGTAGTTGTAGTTGTAGTACATAGTAGTTAGTAAGTATATAGAACGTATATATGTTTTTTTTTATATATAAGTTAGTATATATATAGAGTACGCTTAGTATGCATAGTTTTTGGTTTTTCGTTTTTTTTTTGTATTTTTCTTTGTTTTTTGTTCTTTTGTTAGTGCGCTAAGTATTTGTAGTTTCAGTTTTGGATAGTTTTTGTTTTTTTTTTTTTTTAAATAAGTTCTTAAGTACAGAAAAAACTTTAGGTCGCTGCTGCTAGGCTCTACAGTAGTACTACAAGTGGGTGTGTGGCTTTGGATTTTGGCAGCTAGTACCATTTTGCATCTATATAGTTTATAGGAAAAGTTCAAGTTACTTAGTTAATTAATTAGGCATAGCATAGCTAATAGTTTAATAGTTATTTGTTGTGGGCCGGTTCGGGCATATAAGGGCGCATCTCAGTTGTTGTCTTGTAGCTGGTGTTCTTATAAAGGCTTTGTGTTTTTCATTATTTTTAGTCTAGGTTTATTTTTTGTTTTGTAGATATCGGTTCGGTTTTGTTTTTTTATATACTTTCGCAACATGTTCATAAAATCTTTGCATTAAAAACAATTAAATAATGCAATGACAATATAACAAATTCATTTTCTTAACTTTTTTGTAGATGTTAAATTTTAACATAGCTTTTAGCTTTTCTTTGGGTTTTAATATTGTGTTTTTTTTTTGTAGCTGCTCTAAAACTAGAATTCTAGCAAATTTTTTGTTTAACTTAAAAAATGTTAGTATTTTATTAAATTAATTAAAGCTCTATAAAGTTGTAAATGCTATTTAAAATAAGCTTTTATATACAAAAAAACAATTTTAGCTGTTCAAAAAAATTAAAAAAAAAGTAAATTAAAACTAAAAAAATAACAACTAAAAAAATAAAAAAGAAAATAAAAAAAAGCAAATAAAAAATTAAAAAAATAAAACTAAGTTAAGTCATAAATAAAAAAAAATTAAAATAAAAAGCAAAACATTAAAAAAATGAAGTAAAGAAACAAATAAAATAAAATGAAAATAAAAAAAAAATGGAGTAAAGTCATAATTAAAAAAAAAAATGAAATTAAAAACCCAAAAATTGGAAAAAAAAATTAAAAATTATTAAAAATTGTGCAAATAAAAATAAAAAACTAAATAATTTAAAAAAAATGAAGTAAATAAATAAATAAAAAAAAGAAAATAAAATATAAAAACCAATAAATTAAAAAAATTTAAAAAATACGTGTAAAAAAATTAATTCACTGATTTATATGTAAGAGAATCAAACATGGGTAGAAACAAGTTGAGTTTGACAGGCGAAGAAAGAAAAGAATGTCATAGTTTGCCAGTTTTAAAATCGAATACAAAGAAATACGAATTAAATAAAAGTTAAGACTCGATTGAATTTGCCGATTCGCTTCTAGAAATAGGCGATTACAAAATCAAAGAGTTAGAAATATTTGCAGATGTATTATGTGAAGATGTTATCGACGAAATGTATCCATACGATATTAATGTCGAAGAATTGGCGACAAGAGCAATTTTAGCAGATCGACATGATGAAATCCAAAAAATAAATTTATCTATTATAGATAATAATGTTGGGAGATATTGTAAAGTGCCACTCAATATATACAGCCGGATCCGTAGCAGCACATGAAGCTGATCTAGAAAATCTTCACAATATCCACCGGAATATTGTTGTTCACTGAGACCCTGACTAGATTGTCACCAAGCGATTTCCCCTTTAAGGTAGAATGCATTGTTATTCTCGTATTTCATTGACAGTCTTTGTAATACCACCAGATTGGCTATACGCAGAATAATGAAAAATATTCTAATTGTTACGGATGACAAATCCGAAGTTATAGTTCACGTTCGTGCAAAAACGCACGCAATTCGCTGTGAGATTGGCCTTTGCCATGACCATCAAAAAAGCACAGGGATAAAAATTGCGAAAAATTAGGATTGTCGAGGTGCAAAAGTAGAATAGGCATCAAAATACAGTGCACGACGGAGGAGAAAAATCCAAAAAAATTGTATTTCAGGAAACTCTCAAAAGAACCTGCCAAAAATACCTATTTTTTGTTATTTCTTTACATATATCCGAAAAACGCTAAAATATGGAGAAATGTATGGATTACATTTCAAATGTATTATTCATAAAGTCATAAAATGAAATGTAAAGTTTTAAAAGCGGTTAAGAAATACTTTTTTTTACAAAATCTGTCGTAGCCCTAAAGACAAGTTTGTACCAAAAGCTTATGTTTTTCCAGTGCTTTGGCATGGCACAGACGACAGCAAAAGTTGCTTAAAATAAAAAAAAGTCTTCAGAAATGTTAAATATTAAAAATAAATTAAACAAATTTATTTTAGATAGCTAAATTCACAATGCACTTTTGCCTGGAAGTATTTGTTTGTTGTTATATGAGACTGAAATCGCCTCTAAATCGGAAAGTTGGTGATTCTATTCGACTCAAAAGCGCAGCACTGGTGCATTTGCCTAGCACTGGCATAGCTAGCAAATAGACGCTTTTGAGCTTGGGAAAATCACCAAATGCACTGCTCTTGGAGCGATGACCATAGTCAAGAGGAAATATAAAAGTTTTTAGTTTTTTAAAATGAAAAGGTTAATTAAAAAAATATTAAATAAAGGAAATTATATCATTTTGTTTCGCCTAAAGAAATTTGCTAGAATGCAGCAGTTACAAAATATTTACTATATGTACGCATATCGAATAATTTTTTTTGTGTGTTTTGTTTTTCTTACACTTAATTAAACATTTTTCATTTGTTGTTTGTATTTTTTATAATTATTTCTTTTGCATTGTTGTCCTGGATTTTTTGCTTTGGTTGAATTAGTATTTAAAACATTTCTTAAATAGTTTACTATATAAGTTATTAAAGCTTTCGGTTTTCATTAAACTAGTTCATATATAATTATATCTTGTGTGTATATATATATACGTACTTAAAATATATATGCATCTATATATTTATTTATATATATATTTGGTTTTTTTTAATGAATATTATATATATATATATATAAGTTTTTATAGTTTCTAACGATAAGAGGGCATATACATTTTAAGAAAAGAGAGTGTTCCAACAATATGTCAAAAAACAAATAATAATAATAAAAAATTAAAATTAAGACATATTTTTTAATAGTTTTAATTTTTAATACACACACACGCACACAGACACCAGCATATACACTTAAAAAAAAATAGGGGTAACGGCATGGACGTTACATAGGACGGTTTTATATGGGAATATTTCGAACACTCAGGCACACTTATAGACTAGTTGCCGTTCTATATTTTTTTTATTCGATTTATAATAATCGAATATAAAGCTATATTGAAGGCAGCAATGAGCATGGCCAGTGTGTTTTTTATTATGCAAAATAAATTATTATATAAAATATATTGAAATTAAAATTAAGATGAGCATTTGCTGGTACAATCGGAATGCCTTTGACAGTCACACTGGCGCCCATTTGAAAGCAACAAAATTAATTGAAAAATTATTAAAAAATTTTGAAAACAATCGTGGAAAACTCTCCGACTATTTGTGTTACTCTTTTTTTAATTATTTTATTTTATTTTTACTTTAAGACTACATACACTATGCAACATTTTATATGGGTTTTACTTTTGCATTTAAATTTATTTATTTTTACATTAATTTTTATTATATTATTTTTAGTGTTTCTTCTTCTTCTATATATATATATATATGTTTGTATATCGTAGTTTGTGTCTGAGAGTAAGTGTTTATATATGTATATATATATAGTTGTACCTTGGTAATACTGTCCGAATTGCTTTACTTATTGTTGTCCCTTGGTCTGTACGGTAAGCTGCTGTTTTGAGATTATAGTTCTCAAAGCTTGTCTTTATCACGATCGATGCTCATTGCTTTAAAGATGCCACGGCCGATGCCATAACGTAGATTGAACTGGTCCAGACTAGAGGCACGCGGCCTTGTGCTGCCACTGGATGTTGTAGCCGCCGCACTGGCTGCTGCGCCGCTTAAAGCGCCAGCACTACCGCTACCACTGCCGCCAGCTGCGCCCAGCAGCTGTTCGTCCATTTCCGTTTCACTGAATTCCGTTTCCGTATCGCTGAATTTTCGTCGTCGGCGCAGAAATGTGCTGCAGTGCTTTAGCTCGCCCAGATTGTCGGACAGCGAGTGTCCACGTTTGCGTTCCTGCCGTTCCATTTCGGCTGCCAGCATTTGTACCTCCCAGTCGTTGTGGCTCATGGGCTGCAGACTGCTGCCAGCCAAGGCTGCACTGCTTACTTCATCCTCGGCCTCTTCGTCTTCATCGTCCTCGTCTTCTTCCTCGGCAATGTTTAGCTTGCTGGACGAGGAGCTGGAACTAGAGCTTTCGCCTATGTCCAGTATGACGCTGTCCGAAAGACGCGTTAGATTACCCGTCACATCCGTGACCATGAGAGCGCTGCTACTTGTAGCTGCAGCAGTGCCGCTCAGACCGCTGCTATAGGCACGCTCATCACCGCACCAATCGCGATAGCCCGCTCTGCTTCTGTGTCCATTGCCATGTGCGCTGTAAAAGCTGGGATGACTTTGTGCATGCCGCGTCAGCGTGCTGGGTGGTCCATAATAGCTGGCCGCAGAGTTCAGTGCATTGGCCGAGGCAGCATAGTAGCGACTGGGCGCAGGTGAAGTGCTGCGTCTGCCGCCGTGTATGGGTGGTGATGAGGTAAAGACCGTGTCCAAGGAGTCGCCGCGCTGTAATGCACAAACAAATAGTGAGAAGTGCTTCAAAATTGTTAACACCTAAATATTACCATAAACAGCAACTCGGCGGAGGAACCTGAGCTGCTGTTGTCGTGCTCCGCTGGTTCATCATCATCCACAGATGGTTGTGAGATTTTCTCACGTTTCTGTCGACGCGACGGTGTACCCGTTGGCTTCTGCTCAATGCTTCTCAACTTCAGTTGTAGCTGCGCTATGATGGCATCACGTCGTCTCACCTCGCCGGCCATGTTCGAAAATTGACTCTCGAATTTGGAATGCATCTCGTTCATGTGCGTCTTAATGACTTGATTAATGCCGCTTAGTATTTGATTAAAGTAGTCCTGCGCTTCGGGAAAGCCTTTAAGCATAATGTAAAAGATTTGTGTTTTTTTGGCTGAGACATTTGGCTAAATATTTCAAAAAAAAAGTTTACTGTTGTGTCTGACGGCTAGCTAGGCCTGAGGCTGTGCAGGACTTACAAATTACAGCAAGGACACTACAAGTATATGTATTATTATTGTAAAAGTAAAGCGTTTTATCTTGCACTACATTTCTGGCTTACGTGGTGTGGTGATTGTTTATATATATATATTTTTCTTTCAGCTACAAGAACAAGTTCATACATACGTATTTACATAGGTTACATACAAGTAGCACATTCCAAACATATAGTCCCTGCGGCTCCAGGAAAATTAGTTACTCAAACGATAGCTGATTTTATTTTTTCATTTATAAATAATTTTTTTTTTGGTGAAATACTATGATAAAACAATGCAAAGTTGGGTTTGATGCATGCTCACTAGCACGCTGTTTCATTCCATTGTGTTCCAGTGCGTGACTGTACTTTGTACGGTTTGCATTATTGATACATTTGGGGATTATTTACAGGTAATCTTTATAGCTTTGAAGCTTGTGCTTAACGAAATTAAAATATAAATTATAATGGAAAGCACTTATGTTAAGTTTGTTAATTAAGCAAAGCACCTGTATGGCTTTGGCAATTACTTATAGACTAAATATGTACATGCTAGAAGCCCTTAAGTTGTATTGAAAATTGTACACTAAAAATAATAACCCGCTAAAGTTGTCTTTGAAAAATGTACACGATTCTTAACATAATAAAACACAAACATCCTTCTAATTTTGTTTATAAATTCTATAAAGCTTTACGTTGAATCGCTGAGAGTTATTCCTTTTTATTGAGCTTAAGTTTCTTAAGAGTTTTAAAGTTCACTATTTGTGAAAGACTTTTGTCGAAGATTGACTTATAATACGGAAGAAAGAGGTTTGCAGCTCACTTAAGCTGAATAATGTTTTGAGATAAGTTAAGAATTCAAATAAATTTGTGGCTTACTCGCCAAATATTTATTTTCAAAATCGAAACTCACACTGAACTACTTGGGGAAGACTTTTATCGAATGTTCTACAGTTACGAAAGAGAAAGATCTGCATTATTAGGAGAGCTGCTCACTTACGATGAGTAATATTTTTAAGAAATATATCTTTCGCTTAGTACTACTAATATTTGCGCTGGAATTTTTATGCTGATCAATCAACTGCTGAAGTATCTATTTTTTTTAAACAATGTAAATATGTTATCTCTAATATAACTTTTTGATACTGCAAAACAGGTAAGCATACAAGTCAAGGCGGTGTATGTATTCTATAAATATAATTATTATACAATTAAACTTATTATTATATGTTCGTGCTGTGGAAATCGAAATATTCGAATTAGTTTCGTGTGCTTAAAAAAAATACTCTATTGAAGAATTGAATTCGTCCCACACATATTTATTTTTTAATTTTAAATTATAAAATATCAAAGTTGAATTTACTGGCTCTTTTTTTTTAAACACAATTTTCCTTTTCTGAAATCCATATCAATTAAATATTTAATGTTCAAATGTAAGAATTCGTTTTCCAGAGCACGATTTATAGATTAACTACTTATAGATTATTGTTTATTTTGTATTTTGCATAAGTTTATGTACAAGATATATTTTGTAAATTATAGTTATTCTGTGTTATATACAAATATGCTTTAAATATTATAAATTTTTGAAAAAATGTTGCGTGATAACAAGAAATAAAATTTAATTTGAACTCTAAGGAAAGTAAAATTATCTAAAATTAGTTATTATTGTAAAATGTGTGGTTTATTCAAATATTCTAAATGTAAATAAAATAATTCAAATCGCAAAAAAAATTATTTTTAAATATATTAATGACTAAAAAAAAATAGTAAATTAGTAAAGCGAAAAAAAGTAATTTATATAAGGCCTATAAAAACTAAAGATTAATCATAAAGTTAAATAACTAAAGATAACATAAATATATTATTTTAATAAGAATGCTTAAAGAATAAAACATTTAAATGAAAACTTAAAAATATATTTTGTTTTATTAAAATTTGCACATAGTAGTATGAGTTATTAGTTTTAATTTATGTTTTATTTGTAAACAATTAATTTTATTGAAGGCTGCAACAAAAAATTTAATTAAAAAAAAAGACAAAAAATGTTGGGAATTCAGAATCAGAGTTCTTAAAAAATAAAATCAGACAGTCTGCTAACAACGAAAGCAAATAAAAAACGCATTTAAAAATAATATATAATATAAAATATTTTTTAAATTTTATTTCGAAATATTAAAAAATTAAATAACCAAATAATAATATAAAAATAAATAAAAATTTTTAAAATAAGTAACTATCAATTATTTTTAAATTTATATTTAAGAGATAAAAATTAATAAATTAATAATAAATACATTTAAAACATCTCAATTATAATGTAGACTGAGCAAGAACTCTGTCTGGTCTTTTTTAATTTATTTTTTGATGTATAAATTTTTTAATATTGAAGCCTTAAAGATAAATGTTTATAATCGCTTTTTTTCGTTTTGGTATATGTTTAGTGGCATGCTTATTATATGATTAAAAAATTAATTAAAATTGGTAATTGTATTGAAAGTCGAGCGAAGGCGAGCATAGGAATATATGAGCATAGTTATTGTTTTATGGCCAGTACGCAGCAGCGAAAACGTTAGAAAATGAAACAAAACTATAAAACGAGAAAATAATTCCTACAAATACAAATAGCAAAATAGGAAAGTAAAAAAAAAATCGGAAATTTTAACATTTAAAATAGGAATATATTTTATTATATCGCATTTACGTGTACTGCGTACTTGGCTTTAGAATTTTACTTTTAGTTAGAGCAAAGAAGATATATATAAAGGGTGTTTTTTTCGAGGTATAGTATTTTAAATTGGCATAAGTGTTCAAGATGGCGAACGAATTGACAGCTCAGTTAAAATGACGGATCAATTAATTCGATTATACAAAGACTGTTTTCGCAACGGGTTTTTTCTTATTGATAACTCGCAGAAGAAGCTATTGCGATGTAGAAGGTAGCATTGTGGAAGACCCGAATGAGTACATCCGCTATCAAGCGCAGCAATTGGATCTGTGTGCATCCACTTTGTGCAAAATTTGGCGGAAGAATCTTGGTTTGCGTTCTTACAAAATACAACTTGTGCAAGAATTGAAGCCAAGCGATCATCAAGCAAGGCGTAGATTCGTCGAATGGGCCCAAAACGAGGATGCCGCCTCCAAGAACTTGTGATTTAACATCGCTAGACTACTTTCTGTGGGGCTATGTGAAGACATTGGTCTATGCAGATAAGCCACAACTGCTTAACCATTTGGAAGTCAACATTCGCCGTGTTATTGCCGATATACGGCCAAAAGTATTGGAAAAAATTGTACGTCTACATTGGACTACATTCGAGCCATCCGTGGCGTTCGTATGCCAAAAATCATATTTTTCAATGTAATGCCACAAGACCAACTTTCGGATAAATAAAATTCGTGTCAATCGAGTAATCCAACGTTGTTTTATTGCAATATAAAGTTCTACACCTCTAAAAAAAAAAACACCCTTTATATGGATAGAGAGTGGAAGCGTGGCAGAGAGTGGGAGAGCGAGTAAGTGTGCAAAAGCGCACTGTATAATTAGCATAAGCGAAGCAATGTCAGTGTTGTAAAGCGTGTGCTGATGGGCATGCGGCTATGTGAGCCGAGTGAACGAACTCAAGCACAAGTGTACATGGCCGTGGAGTGGGGGATACCCAAATTTATTGATTTTTCGTGCTTGGTTTGTGTAGGGGAGTGTTTACTGTGTGGTAGCTGTGAAACAGATTTGGTATTATTTGCCAAGGAAGAATATGAAAGTAGTAGATCGAAAATTTTTGTACAAAGTCTAAATAATAGGTGGGGTGGCATTGTAGCTGGAATTTGTTTTGATTTTAGCAAGCGTTGTTGTTTTTATTATTATAGCCGTTGTTGATTGTGTTTTTTTTTTTTTTTTGCTTTGTTGGGTTGGTTGTTGAGGCTGATATATTTACCTTCCAATTTTGGCACTTGACCCACAGATGTTGAATTTGTTGTTGTATTCTGTCTAAGCTGCAAATTCAAATTCAAATCTGTAGATGTTGTGGATTGGGCATGGAATTCGGTATTCTGTGATAATATCTTATTCGATGTAGACGAACATTCCACGACATACGACGATGACGACGTCGACGTTGAGGCGCTGCCAACACCAACGCCAACGCCAACACCCATACCCATACCCATACCACCAATGGAACCAGCCAAATGCTGTGTTGGTAATGATGCTAGTGATGATAATGTGGATGGTTGTGGTGGTGGTGGTAGTGGTTGTGTTGGTGCTTGTGGTGCAGTTGGCTCAAAGGTAAAACTTTCTTGCGGCGAGTTCGTTGGCGTTACCAACGCCAACGTCGGCGACCAGACCGAAGCGGCATCTGGTACATTGAAGCTACGCGGATTGTATGTGATAATGTTTTCATTTCCGTTTTTAATATTGCCGTTGCCGTTGCCGTTCCCGTTAGCATTGACGTTACCGTTAGCATTCGTGTTACCCGACATTGTACCGTTACCGTGTGCCAATATTGGCGTTACGTTTTTCGTTATGTTACTCGCGATATTAGCGCCACCGCCAAAGGCAGCGAAATGTATTTCCTCTTTAGCACTGCCGGGCGGGCTAGAAAGAGTTGAATGGAAGGTTACACTCTTCAAGAGCTTACTGTGCCTAGCCACGTACCCTTCCAAGGTTGGCTCCAACAGCAGCCCCCCTCTCGACGACAGTGCACTTGCCGCATTGGCGTTCGCCTCGTCTTGGGCATCACCAGACAATACGACTGCCGCGGCTCCTACTACCGTCTCGCTGCCCGCTGCAAGTTCTGCGCTCTTTAATCCAACACCCTTGTGCAGTTTCTTAAGTATGCTCTTCAGCTTGCGACGCTCAACGGTTTCATTCGATTCCGGACTTAGTGGCATATACTCCTGTTGCACGCCCATTGATATGGGTAGCGTCGGTTGCCTTGAGTTACTATCTGAAGCTGATGCTGAGGCCGAAGCCGATGCCGATGCGGAGGCTGATGTATTTGTCGAGGTGGATGTCGAACTGGTCGTAGACTCATAGGTGCTCAGAAACTGTGAATAGATGCCAGATGTATCGCTATAACAGCGATATAAAGACTCTGTTATGGGCACTTCGTTGTTGTTGGTCGACTTGGAGCAATCCAAGCTAAAGCTACGCGTCTGCAGTGCTTTCTCCAGCTCAGCCAGCTTTTGTCGCTCGTTAAGTATCTTCAAGCGTTTGACAAAGGGCAGACCACAATATTCCGGCGACAAATCGAAGACGCTTTGATATAGTTTACGTCCAGCCGTAGTTTGGTCAGTATCTGCTTGCTCCGTGGCCAACAGCTGATTGCCATCCTTCTTAAATCTAGCCGTCTTTAAGCTCGTTGTCAAGTTGCTGCTGCTGCGCATTGTGGAGGAGCAGGTGGAAGAACTGGAGGCATGATGGCGTGGCGAACGTGAGCTGCGTGCGCTACCATGCCGCGTTCTAGCTGCTGCCTGTTCGCTACCCAACATCTGTTGTGGTATATTACTCAAGGAGTAGTTCTTTAGCGGCGTACTCAAATCATCCGGCGAGCAATTGGTTAGGCTTGTATAGCTGGAGGACATAAGTGTGGCCAGTTTTAATTTGGACCAAGGCTTAATGGGCGTACCGTCCGTATCCGTATCGGACTGCATTGGCGTATTGGACTTGTAGGACGGTTTTATCACTTTCTTCGATATTGTGGCTATGCTCTGGCTATGCGCATAGCTACTGCTAGGCAGCAAGGCGCTGGACTTGCTCTCCTCCAGCGCGATATGCTTGGCTACAACTGCCAGTGATTTGGGTGGCTCCTTCTTGGCTATGGCACCCGTAGAGCTGGCAGCAGCAGCGGGTTGTGTTGGTGCTGCAACCAAGCCGCCTTGCAGCTGCTGTATCTTTTGCTTAAACGAGACCTTCATGATGGGCTTAATTTGTGCCACTGTCAAAGATTGGCCAGTTGCGGCTGTGCCTTGATTGCTGCTTGGTCCAAATGCGGTATCAATCTTGCTGCTGATGGTTGCCGGTGTGTTGGCCTAAGATGAGATGTGTGGTGAGAGCAAGTGTATCAGAATGGGACAGAAAAGAGAACAAGAAAAACGGAATTAGTAAAGATTCAAGTGAAGTATTTTAATTGCTTTGAATAAAATTTTCGATTTTATGTGAAAATCTGATTACGAAAGTGTTGTGAGATTTACAAACAATAAGAGAGACAGAGAGAGAGAGAGGTAGAGAGAGAGAGAGAGAGAGAGATTTAGAGATTTGTTTTTACCATGGCGCTGGCATCAATCGCCTGGGGCTCGTTTTTAATTTTCAACTGCTGTAGCCTCTGTATTAGGGGAAAGCCTTCGTTAAACTCGCGTTCGGGCTCTTCCTGTATCGATTCCTGCGGCGATAACGTACACGTTACATGTGAGTGAGGTGGAGATTTCTGTGGTGGTGTGGACTTAACAGCTCGCTCTTCGCGATCCTAGTGCAAGACACATAAAGACACATACAAAACTACTATTTAGGAGCCAGGGTTTAATTACAACACAATTTTTGGTGGATTTTTTTTTTTTTTTTTTTTAATTACTATTCGGTTGGTTGGATTTAAGCAAAACTCAAAAATAATACAAATGTCTATGTGTGTGTGGATGTGTGTGAGTGTGTGAGTGTGGGTGTGGGTGTGTATCTGTATCTATAATATGCATCTATTAAATGTCAGCATGTTGTGTCACTTCATTTGTCAAGTAAACATTTTACGGAAACTATTTTGTACTCATATGCATATTCTATGTGTTTTTGTTTATTTATCTATCTATGTATGGAAGCATGTGTCATTAGTTTATTGTTTGTTATTTTGTGGTATTTTGTTTCTCTATTCAAAACGAAAGACAAAAGTACGCATAATATGCAAAAAAGGACAGGCAACTATTGTTGGATGGGAGCAACTGCAGTCACATGGCATTGTTATCAAAACCATACATATATATATATTGCATATATATATATGTATTTCGATATATATAAAAGTATGTCAGCAGTGAACAGGCAGAACTTGACACGTCTAGATACCCTAACGATGCAATGCGTTGACCTTTCTTAAACTGTAGTTAACAAAGTTCAAAGTTCTACATAAATACATGGCACACACATCAAAAATTATCTGCTAGAATGCATTTTTTCTAGAACATTAACAGTGGATTTGTTATTGTTTCCCGAAACTTGTTAACTTGTTAGAACTCTCCCAAATGGGTAATAGTAAACTCGCCTAGTGCACGATTTTGTGCCCCTGAAGAATATAATAGATCTTGTTTGGGAAAATGCCCTTAAGTTCTTTAATCTACACAAACTGCTTATCTAGACTGTAATAGAACTATTTATACTTCATACTCTTCTCTGCATATTCCTCTTACGCACATATTCTTCTCTTAAAATCCAGACTGAACTGTTGAACCAACCCGAACTCTATATTAAGATTCATCATCTTCATCATACAGCTCTACATCCTTGGCTTTTGGTTTTCCATAATTATGCTCCATTTGTCTCTTTTGTTAGATAAATTACCGGACTACGAAGTTGGCTGATTTTGCATTTGAACTCGAATTGTTTTATTTCTGGTCAACCAGATCTATTAGATTACTTGTAGGTATTAAGAAACATACTTAAAAAATATATCTTTCGAATAAACTTTAAACTTGTGAATAATTGCATTTGCCAAACGCATACGAAATCTATCTAAGGCGAAACCGTCCCTCTGTGTAAGCATTCCACTTTTATAGGCTTGCAGCTACTCTTAATCCTTTCAACACCACTAATGTCGGAAATACACTTTCGATATTACAATATATGAAGTTTAAGATACTTTAATCGGCTTTTATATCGGTTGACATATTTATAGGTTAATCTTTTTGTGGATGGTCTTCACCAGCGAACCGTGTGGCGCTGATTTTTTAAGTACATTTATTCTTCTTATCGGATATAAATTTACCGAAATCAATAAGCCTACATTCGCTTTCTTTGAGTATCCTAAATATTCGAACTTGTAATCGTATATTTGCTAATAAATTTCATTGCCGACTTCTCGATTTGCCCAAGCTCAGATTATATGGCAAAAGAACTCTATCATAATACGAAATTTAGATCTCTCTTCATTAAATATGCAGAAGAGAACACACTGCATCACATTAAAATGCGAACTCTTCTACAGCATGAAATTCAAGTATCTCATTCCAAAACGGGTTTAATATATCCGTTGTAACAACCTGTGGTACCAGCCATAAATTGCATATCAGATAAAATGGCCACAGATCTCTTCCATCTCACGAAATTCTAATGTATTATCCCAAAACAATTCGAACACAACTCCTGTGGCCATCTAACGTACCAGCTATGATTCATGAATAAATCCCAGACGTAACACGGTGTAGATGCTGGAGTTATTCTAACTATCACTATCCTTAGATAGATGTCTGTCTTTAGACTATCCGATTAAAAGGAATAGAAAAGCTAACCCAGTCATCTATCAATTTGATAAACCTTTTGATAAACATAAGTTTGTTGGAAATGGAAATATACTTATTATTGTTGACTGTACTGTCAACACGCTCTAAAGGCGAACCAAAAGCATATAGTTCGAAGAGAACAGGCTCCTACAGATTATACAGCCAAAAACGAATGGAGTTATGAAAAAAGATTTAGTTGGGTAATTCCCGTCTATCTGATAGCTTTACCAATATTAGGGGAATGCACCAGTGCTGCTATGAGGCAACAAACTACAAACCTTGGGTTTTAGATGCGAGTACGCTGCCAAAGGCCACATTCAAGTTGATTAGGGAATATTTTAAAATTCCTGTCATCCCCCAACAGAATTACACTTCGGTTTTTAGATATTCCGTATGTACAGCTACGGAAAATGTACTTCAAATGCATCTTCAGTAAGCATCAAAGGTAATGGTTTTAATTATCGAAGCTACTATAAGTTATGCAGCTAGTCGTGCTTCGGATAGGAGTAGAATTAAAGGTCTGCGCAGGAAAGCACTAAGATTTCTGTTAGCCTATTCGGCCAGACACAGCACATTTGCACAAAATGGGTCCCACAGTGTAGGACCTCCATTACAAAGCCGATAGGACTACCTACCGAACACATTCCATGTGACTCACCAGTAGAATTAGTACCTCACAGATATGCCAATTTGCGGCAAGAGAAAGATGGTCTCTTGTGGTAAGTAAATGGGTAAAGAACCGTATATTCTTAAGGGGCACAATAGACCCATGCGGGTCGCAGTGCCGATGGGCGTAGGCCCACCCTCTTTAATATATTACATTATATATATTCTTAAGTGGTTGTGCACACCAATTTGGCTTGAACTCTATTGCAGAAATAAAAGGAAACCTATTTTCATCTCAGGGGGTTAGGCCCAATGCATCACATATGACTAACAAGCAGAACTGTGGGCCTACACTTCCTAGGATTCAGTTGATAACTTGTGGCAAATTAATGAGTATGGAGCAAAACACTCTCAACTGGTTTTGCCAAATTTGTGTTGAACTCTTTTTAAGAAGAAAAACGAAACATATATTGAAAACCCTGCCCAGGTTGTTTCATTGCTCTCTAGCAGTTCAAAAATAGGAATTTGTCTACCTTATTATCCCAACCGAAAACCATAATAATAATAAAAATTAAGTGAACATAAGGCACTCATCAGAATGAAATATGTTTCCATTCAGGATAAAATTTAATAAGCTGTGTTGGCACCATAATCCGTTTTTCTGGTAAGTGTATGAAACGCTGGGAGAATATGCTGTAAGGACTCTTTGTCCAGCTCACATCCGCAACTTAAACGGGAGCTTTTAACATGTGTGATTGTACACAAGGCTTGTTCCAGCCTAGTCATATCTTGCACCAGATTCTTCTGGTTGTCGAACACAGAACTGTGCTTCTGGGTACACGCTGTGAGCACTCTCTGCTGCTGAATGTGATCATAGCCCAAATGGGACTTAGTAATATGTTTGACTTTCCAACCCTGCGTTGGAGTCCGTGATGCCCTTCTTATTTAGGTCTTCGCTGAGCCTTTGGTGACCTGTGAATAATATTAGTAGTATTCTAAAAGGAATTCCTATACAACTTGTAAATTTTCCTGAACCTTATCAAAACTGCTGAGTTCAAATAAGCTAGCGCCTTGAAAATATTTTTTTATTTTATGTTTACAGAAAAGAAAAAGGTTTTAGAGAAACCTGCATCTTAAAACTTTGATTGATTATTGAAAATTATATAGTACTTGGTCAATATGAAACTTTTGTTTTTAAACATAAATAAGTTAATTTTTTTCCCCATAACTATGGCGTAGCATGACGATAACTCTATTAATAGCTGTTCGAAGACAACAGGGACCTACAATTTAAAGTCGAATCCGGAAGGGAGCTCCGATACCTGCGCGGAAGTATATTTAATTAATACAGATTTTGCTAGGTAAATAGAGTCTATTTATTTACTAGCTATGCCAGTGCTAGACATATGCATTTATATAGTGACATATTCAAACAGAAATGTCATCATATACATTTTACCTATGTACGATCGTAATAAGTACGATCTTAGCATCGTTTAGAGAAATATCAAATGGATTCAATACCACATAGAATAAGATATATGTATCCATAAGACACAGTCAGTCTTCAGTCAAAAGCTAGATGACAGCAATAAAGGAACATAAAACCAGACGACAGGTTATACAATGTGAGCTGAATGAAAGATTAAGTAATCTCGCCTACGCCGACGATATGGTTGTGCACTCACAGAACCACAGTGAGATGCAAAGTATGACTGACCAGTTCCCAGATCCATTGTTTGTCTTAAAACTGGTCTAAAGATAATTTGTGATAAATCGAAAACCATGCACGTAAACTCTCGTATCAAACTCCACACTCTGTTGACAATCTCAACTTAGAGTTTAAAGATAAGTTTGACAATACCTAGGTAGTATGCTGTCTTCGAAAGGTGGCACCGAGCGTGATGTACAGAACCGGCTACATAAAGCTAAGCGTATTTCTGCTGCGTTTTCTCGAGCTTGGAGATCCGCCGTCATTAGAAGATCCACCCAGATGAAAACTTTTAATGCTTCCTTTAAGATGATGCAATTGTTTGGTAGCGAAACCTTGCATACGATGAATGCTATGAAATAACAGCTGCAATGCTTCGTCAACCGATGTCTTAGGCGCATAGTCGATATATTCGGGCCCAGACGAATCTCTATGGTAGTTAACTGGACCAAAAGGTTTACTAAGCGACAGCAATAGACGTAAATACAGATGGCTAGGTTACACGCTCCGCAAAGACATGGAAAATCTTGCACACTCCTCCCTTAACTGGAACCCCATTGGTACGGGACACAGGGTGCGCCCTAGGACGTACGCTTATGAACGAAACCAAGAAGTCAAAAACCAAAGAATAGACAAAATTGGAAAGTGATAGTAGATAGGCTAAGTTCTCAAAATAACATTGTGTTACAATAGGAACATGTCCATAATAATACTAATAAACCGGTAGTCTAGTTCTTCAAAAAGCAATTCTTCGCTTGAACTTTTTAGTTTTTCCAATGTTGATTTTCTTTCTTTAACTGGGCATTTATTTTCCACAAAAAATGGCTTAAGATTTCAGATAATATTACATGTAACTTTTTAAGATACTTTGAACAACTAAGGCATAAAAATTACTTATAAGTGTCATCTCTAAGCAAAAATCGAGGGTATTATTTTCACACTATGAGAATCTTTATTCATTTTCTCTGCTACACAATGGGCTTTTTAGCCTGAGTGTTCGAGATGGGAATCTTTTATGCTAAAAATCACTTAAAATTTCATAAGTTCAATGCATTTCGTTGTGCAAGATCCGCAAGTTCAGGTGACATATGCGACAATAGTTATTTGGTTTCGGTTTTTGCAAAAAACGTGCATATTGTACATATAAGTTAAAAAGAGTAGAAACGTGTTTTGGAAAAAGGTGCTCTAAAAATTCAGTACCGCAAATACGAACAAGTTAAATTATAAATGAAATCATAAAGGATATTTAGTAAATAAGTTTAGTAGATACTTTTAGAGTAGTAAGCAGCAGTACATAGTTAAAAGAAAGTGAGTGTTTTTTTGCAAAGCAGTAGAGAGAAAGAAGCAGCACTTTTTGCAATTACAAAATGGTGTACGCAAATAACATTTTTAAAGTATTTTCTTTTGGTAGTTTTAGTTGTTGGTTTTGTCAAGTCGTAAAGCCATAAAGCCGTAAAGCCAAGCACCTGGAGTTTTACTCATTACTTGCAGTGTAAAGTTTGATAAGATCTTTGCATTCTATTGTCTGGGACGATAACCATACAAAGCAATGTGATTTAATGATGGCGAATGTGTTGGAGAATGTGAATGAGTTTGGACATAAAGAGATTGAATGCATAAACACCAGCGTGAGCGTGATGGATTGAGATCTTTGAGTTATAAAGCAGTGAGAGAAAAAAGTAGAGCGCGTGATTTGTCAGGTATTGGACACTAACCTGTTTCTCTTTGAGCAGACGCAGGCGCTGCAGCAATGGCAAGCCGGCGCCAATGGGACTGGGTGTCTTGTCGTGCAGCTCATCCTTAGCCTCCGGGCAGTCGGCATCCTGTTTGTCATCGGAACGTACACGGGACATGCGTTTTAGCATGATCTTGCTGCCGCGTGGCGAGGTATTGTGCAATGGTTGCATTTCCAGTGACTCGTCGCTTTTGCGTGCAGTTCTGCGAGCGCGAAAGATGTGCGGGCACCAAATTACAAAGAGTGGGAATATTTTTTGCTACTCACACTAGCGCTTACCTGGACTTTTTGAGCACATTGCGAAACCCTTTGACATCGTGTTTCAGCTTATCCACAATTTTTTTGGAGGCACTGTTTTCACTGCTGTCACTCTGATGCACCTGTCCCTGATGATGATGATGATGTGCCGCCGCAAATGCAGCATTCTCCTTATCACTTTGCTGCTTGGCATACTTTTTATTGACGCAGCGCACCTCCATAAGACGCTTGCGACCCAATGTCTGCAGTATCTCCTGCGCATCCGGATAGTCTTTCATGGCCGCCAGCACATCCTCGCGCGACAGCGAGAACAATTCCGAGTAGCCTACGGAGCGCACATCGGCTGTGCGTCTATACAAAAAAGTAAAGTCAACTTAAGTATGCTCGCTAAACTGTGCGCAGCAACGCTACTCACTTGTTCAGGCCATCCAGATTAAGTATGCCGATTTCACCAAAAAAATCACCCGCCTTCATGGTGGTCAGCACCTTGCCCGTCTCGCTCAGCACCTCGAGTATGCCATCGGCTATGATAAACATCTCGCGCGCCACCTCTCCTTTGCGGCATATGGAATCACCAGGCGTAAAGATATATGCCTTCATTTTCAGCACCAAGTCATGCAGAAACTCCGGCTGGCACTCTTGGAATATGGTCACTTTTTTGAGCACGCTCAGATTCACGTGTAAGGCCAATTCGGTTTTCAATTTATCGGGCAGCAGGCCCAGCGCGGTATTTATATCACCGCCACCCTGTATGCGACCACGCGACCAGCTATAATCGTACCAGCGCAAAACACGACGCTTCATGCCACCGGGCACCTGTGGGCAAACAGGCAGAGACACATGTTGGCACCCAAATGCAAGCAAAGAATTTTGCACCGACTTACCTTATGATGTCGCATATAGGTCTTGGCACCATCCAAGAGACGCTCAAACTCCAAACGATTCGCATTACGATTTGTTATCACATTGCCAACTTGGCCGACAATTGTCGCAAAGATAAAAACACCAATCAAATAGCTAACAATCGTAAAAATATATCTGTGGAATACAAGCATATCAAGTTTTAGCAGCGATCGTTTTTAGAGTTTCGGAAGGAACGCGCTAGTTCACCTTTCGTATGTCAGCTATATGAAAAGCTTAAGCAAACTTACAGCAAATTAAAGTCAAGCTTTTTTTCAAAATCTCTACACAATTTTATATAGCCGCCACATAAGCATTGAACCAGCGCGTTTTGCACACTTCATTTGAATCAAAGTTTTCGAAAATTCTGTTTGTTTTGTAAGAGACAACTTTAGGTTTAGTTTCTTGCAAAATTGTTGCTTCTAAAGAAAATGAATATCACTGTTTGTTGTTAAAGGCTGTCACACTATTTCGAAAACTTTGATATCATTTGTTTTACTATTTTCGTTTTTAAAAACAATTAGAAGCAAAACTGCAACTAAGGCTGGCAACAAAGCTCTGACTCTAGCCATGCCAACTCATAACGCAAAACAGCTGCGAACTGGTGGACAGCCCCCAACAAAATTTCCATGATATTAATTTTCTTTTTTTTTTCATTCAAACTAATTCAAATCTCGTAGCAGTTGCTCATACCCGTAGCTAGAGCCAAATTGTAGCAGGCGTGATTTAATGCCACGTCTTGGTATGGATCTTGGGCCGTCCACCGAAAAGTTCGGTCTGTTTTTTTTTTGTTGTGAAAGCATTTTGCAAATAGATTATGCGTTAAAACCAACCCGGCACTACCAGCTTGTGTTGTACTCACTCTGCGTTCGTTTCCGGAGTTGGTAGATCGCCAATTGTTGTTAGGGTTAAGGTGGACCAGTACAAGCTGCCCAGATACTTGCGTGTTAATGTAGCATAATCACCCGGTCTATATGGATACACCCAATCGCCCTGTAAATTACAGCAAACTTGTAGTTATTCCATAGAAAAAATTTGGTTGCCGGCTGTATAACTTACCTGAAAACCTTCTGCCTCGGATAGTAGGAAATAGAAACAACCAAACCAATGCGCCAATATCAACAGGATATGAATTAGATTAACAACTCGCCATAAATTTGGCCAAACTGTTCTACTTTCTACAATGTAATAAAATCTCACAGATCGATAAACCTGTAATTGCAAAAATTATGCCAAATTTTAGTTAAAAAGATTAAGAGAGTTACAGCATTGTCTAGCAAAGAGGTTTGACAAGAAACCTATTTATTTAAATTTCAACATAGTTTTTATGAAATTTACAATTTTCCCAGATAAGATATTTTTCACAAAATTTGTATATTCAAGAAAACCTATTATACGTATTTATATAAAATGAAGTCATCGATATCACTAGTTAACAGATTAAACCTTTTTTTGGTTTTTGTCTTTGGCAAGATTTATAGAGTATGAAGTTATCTTCGTTTAATTTTTTACTGTTGATAAAGTTACCTTTTCTTTGAACAAAATCTTTTTTTTTCAGAAGTTGTTCCTTTTTATACCTACAATCGGTTCAGTCGAAAAATATTTTTATTGTTAATGAAGTTACCTTCTTGACTATACCTAGAGTCGTTAAAGTGAAACAATGGAAATTTGTTATCTACAAATTCTTATCATGGAATACGCTTCGAGATATTTCAGAATATAAGCAGATTTCTTAGTCGATATAAGAAATCTTTCAAACAGCCAACATTTTAATTATAACTTGAACGATTTTAATGATTTTAATAAATATTTCTAAAAAGTGAATAATTAAATTAAGAATATATACGTGTAATTTTTTGAAAATGCGGACACTATGTTATGGAATGTATGAACGAAGGTGGGCCCACGCACTTCAGCATTGCCACCCCCATGGATCTATTGTGCCCCCTTTCTGCTAGTTCAGGTTTTATGTTCTCAGAAAGTGAGACAGTCCAGTTTGCGAGATACGGTGATTCGATTGCAGGCTGCAGCACTGCTGCAGTTGCCTAGCACTGGCATAGCTAGCAAATAAATAGACGCTTTGTATCGAACTAAGTTTATATTAGTAAACGACATTATCCTTCGGATTCGGCTAAAAGCTGTAGATGCTATTTCTCTTTGAATACATATTAATTGAGGTAGCTCCATGCTCATCCATCATTGGATTGATACCCGATTCGATATTAACTTAAGTATTTTATTTACTAAAAAAGTTCCCTATGAATTTACCTATGTATAAATATTAAAACTATATTTTTCTTGAAATAAAAGACAAACTTACTTAAAATTTTAAATGGCTATAAATATCTTAATGTAGGACTGGAAAACTTTGATGTTTCGCTTTATAAATAGGGATACAACCGCAAAGGATAGTGAGAGACAGTGTCATTATGATAAAAGCGACAAGTTAAGTGTATCTTGACGGAAAGCTTTTGCTCTACTATATAATTGGTTTTATTATAAATATTATTAACTACATTTTACTCCAAAAATCGATATACTTTCTGCGATCATTGTTAAGCCTTTGCAACCGCATGCCTGCTTTCATCCATCTTTTTTTACCATTTCAGTCGCATATCTGCTATCAACGACCAAAGCTTTATTACCGATCTAGTCTTATGTCATATTTAAACGTATTTTTGTACTACATATATCATAAGTTTTGAAAAGATTTACTTTTTCATTTTTATCAATTTAATTATTCTTTGTAATCTAAATTTCTTTCACTAACAATACTGTAATAATTAACTTGTTTGCAAATTTTTTTCAAACAACCTTTGCTAAATTCTATTCCAAATAAAATTGCAAACACAAAATCGTCCTTTTTTCCTGGCCCCGATCACATTTTCAGCTATATTTTGAAACACTCACTCGCTCTGTGCAACTTTATCTTTTCTTTTTAGTAACTCACCTAAATACTCTTATTTTCCGTCTAACTGGAATGAATCCTATATCATTGCAATTTATAAAAAAGCTTCCAAAGTCAATATCGATAACTATCGTGGTTTTGCAAAGCTCTCTACGATTCCTAAAATCTTTAAGAAGACGTTTACCTTACAATTACAAGACTGATGTGTTTCTTTGATATTATATACCCAACATGGGTTTGTGAAACGTCGGTCTACTTCTACTAATCTTTTAGAACTTTCCTCTCTGTTATCAAAAGATCAGCTTTGACCAAGTTGAGGTTTCTTAGTTCAAAGATGCTCGTTTTGGCGAATTAAGATGAGTTAAGATGGAGAATGAAATGAATTGAATAAACCGTTCGTAAGAGAGCACATCATAAAGGTTATGATTGTTAGAGTATACGACGAGAAAAGAATTGTGCAAGGCATAATTGGATCTATAAAATAGTATCGCTCTACATAGAATGTCAAAAGAAACTTTGTTAAGAAGTGCGTTGCAATTGATGTGACCGAGAACTTATGGAGAAGTAAAACGAAATGACATAGAACTGCCATCGTTTGTTAGAGTTCCTCTTAAAATTCCGAATAGCAAATATTTTACAAAGAAAAATTATTTTTTAACTGTTCTTAACATTTTAAATCCGTTGTACTAAATATTTCTTGATAACAGTGTGCTGGAAATCAGTTCACTTAGACGATATCAATACCATCTTAAAACAAAGTCGAAAAAAACTCTGCACCTGCTTCCACATAACCAAATGTCGAGCAAACTTACCAAAATATTTTCACTTAAACAACTTTCCATTGAAAACTTACTTTAAAAAATCGCGTAAAACGCAATAGCGGATGTGTTCCCATTTTCAATTGCAGCAAATCCAAAGGTATCAGTGCTATCATATCGAAGATAAAGTCACGCGAGTGCACATAATGGCAGGCCAACTTCTTGTCATCGTATACCTAGATAATGAAAAACTTTAGTTATTACAAACTGCGACTTACGGTGTCTGTGCAGAGACATCTTGTATATTCACTGAGCTTACCATTAGACCCTGCTCCAGATAGCCTGTGCGTAATTGAACTATTATATCTAAGATAAATACGACATCTGTCAGTGAATCGCAGATAAGCCAAAATGTAGGCACAGCTTGCTATGAATATTTACAGAAAATATTCAAAAAATATAAGGAAAAGAAGAAAAAGTTGAACGAAATTTAAAAGTTATGCATTTTCCTGTTTTGTGTCAATGTAGGTGAATAATTTTAGCATCAGGTCAAGGACAATTAGTTGGCACAAGCTGCTGATGTAACGCTGGAACACAATGCAGGCAGGCACTATGACAATTGTAAATTAAAACCATATAGCAATGGAGAGGGTGGGCTGAAAAGTAACTGGCTGGACGATGTTTGCAATAAGAAAAAACTGAAAGCTACGATTGTTACTTATCAAAACCATGGGATATAAATTTTGGGTATATTTCAAAAAAGCTGGTCAAAGTAAAGCCACACATCATTTCTCTTCTCTTACTACTTTTATTCTGAGGTCCCAACAAACCGACCAATGTCTTTCCAATATTTCGTCGCCTTAACGTATCCGCAACTTATTTGAAGAACTATAAACCAATTGATGGGATTTAAAGCTTGTAGAGCTCTCGAAAATGTAGTTCGATTGGGAAGAAAACAAGATGTCGGAAGAGAGAAAAAAAAAGTTGTTGTAAAGATCAGTGAGTACTCTTCAAAAAGCTCAATATCAGTAGGGCCATAGGGTATTACATTCAAGGTTCTTGACCGTACAGCATTTAAAGTCAAATGACATAAATCCGCGCAACAAAAAAAGGAAGCTGGAGCATTTTCTTCGGAAATTTTTGAAGGCATTTTCGTACAATTATCAATACAAATACATCGATTATTCGTACCAATATGATAAATCGAGTACTATTGCGATGACCCTCACCCAAATTATAAGGTGAAAAATAATCAGTGTAGACCCTTTAAATTGAAATCAACGAGCAGCTCTATAACTTATGACAGTAAGTACGGATTGACTGATGTCATGCCGCGTTGGAAGCGTCTTGCCGAGACAATTTTTATGCTGGAACAGTTCATATCGAAAGAATACACTGAAACTGCTCAGTTTTAATCTCCAAATAAACTTTCAATTGTGAAAACTACATATGATTTTTGTGCATAAAATAAAGTTAAAAGTGTGCCCGTTGATAATCTATCTATTTGACGTTTGTACGCAAAATTTGTGAATTCTGGTAGTGCCAGACAAACAAGAAGTTTCGACCAAAATCTTGAGGCCATAGGAGCCAGAGTTGAGGAGGAGCCGTGTACATCGAGTTATCGTTTTTCCCAGTAGTTGAGCAACGCTTGGAGCACACTTCGTCGCATAATTCATATCGATTTTAAGATGTTTTCGCACAAAATCCGAATGGCTCACAAACTAAACTCTGATTCCCTAACTAACTATTCGCGTCATATCAGTTATGCCAAATGAGAACGAACTCGACTTTTGGATAAAAATCATCAAGAATAATCAAAAGGCGGAAAACCCCTCAATTGAAGAACAGCCGAGAAACGATTAAAATTGAATCTTTGGTGTGGTATCTGTACAGATATGATCATCGATCTCTATTTTTTTGAAGACACTGAGGGAGTAACGGCAACCGTCAATGGCGAGCGTTATTGAGCAATCTTTGCTGCCTTTTTTTTCGTGAAAATGGTCGTCTCAATGGCTTCTGGTTCCAACAAGATGTCACAACATGCCATACTGCACCTCCAACAAGGAACATTGTTCCCGCGCTGAGTTATATCGAAAAATTATGTTTTTGACTAGCCACCGAGATCACCGAGATCTAACGCTAACAGATTTTTTTTTGTGTGAAGATATTTGAAGTAGTAGATATACGCTGAAAAGCCAAGGACCAAAGATCAACTTTAAGACAAAATACAATGTGAAATTGCAGTCATATCGATCGATACATTGGCCAGAAATATGAGCGAAAATTCTATAAATGTTGTATCTCTAGTTAACTTTTTGTCAATTGAAAAAATTTGATCAAAAAATATCATAAAATTGTTCGCAAGTGAGTAACTCATTTATCTTTTGCTGTAATATACTGTTTTACGATTCTTCTTCATGGGGAATACATGGTGATACATTTTTTGACTTCATTTTTACTCCATCTACCTTCAAAGATAAAGCCCAAAGACTTATCTTACAATATTTCTTTACGTCTTTCTTCAGTTGGGTTCTCTAAATTTGCTGAGATCAACCTTTTTATCTTTCAACTATAATTTTCTTAATCAAAAATCAGTTCATTTCGTTGGTACTACAAGTTCTTTTCGTTTCACTGCCTTTTGGAGCTACACTATTAGAACACAAACTTATTTCTCCGCACTAAAATAATAATTACTAAGTCTACCCTCGCATAGACAATGTTTTATATACATATACATGTACCATATTACAGTTGGGGGGAGGTTGCATGGGCTGCGCTTTTAAAATTTAACGGCCAGAGAGAATTGAGAGATTGTTTCGGCCTACGGGCAGCGGGATAGGGCACGCCCAAAGGTCAAAATACAAGAGTACCAGATTACTAGAGGCCAAGAACAACTGGCAATCAAGCTGGCTTTGACTTGGCTGAGCTTTTGTTTGGGCCAAAAAAAAAAAGAAAAATAATAAAAATAAAATAGAAATGCCAACCCATGTGCCAGCCCACAACTCTAATCAGATAACAAACAGGCGAGAGAGTCAACTGAGACGCTGTTACCAAAACTTTGTTGAAGGCAACACACCCAATTTAGCTTATTATTTGAGGATTCGTGATGCCACTGGCTCGCCGTGTGGCAAACCGTGTCCTTTTTAATTGAGTCGTTACACGGCACGCACAAAAGGGCATCATGTTAAGGTAAGTCAACTCATATTTCATAAGCAGTTTGTGTGCAAAGGGAAGGTAAGGAACGAGGGGCGTTGTCGCAGGCGGACGCTTGTAGCTTGTCAAGCTTAAGGACAGAACGCTGCTGTGTGTAAGAAAAGTTTGCTACGTACGTAAGTTTGCCAACAGTAATATAACGCACCTGCAGTTCGGGAAAGCTCTGCCTTACAATAAGGGTCCATAGATTATATAGAACACATACAGTTAACATCATTAACCAATAGAAGTAAAAATTCTCATCTGGATTAACAACGGAGCGTCGCTTTTGCAAATAGCGTCGTCTACGCTTAACACTTTTGTCGACGTCACCAGAGGCACTTTCTGAACCCGTATCTTCAACAGTTTCCTATAAATAAGTGAGAAGTGTAAGAAATACTGATTTTTTTCTTTTTCTGTTGGTGAGAGGTAACATAATACATGCCTGTGTTTCGGGTATCTGTCGTGTAGAGAAACGCTTCAGGAATGAGTCTTCACGCTTTAGCGGTGGTTTCTTTTGTATGGCCGATGATATCTGCACGGTAGTGCGCAATTTCATCCAGCGTTGATTCGAGCGTGTCCTGTACGACGATAGAGCACAAGGCGCCATTTAAACTTGGCCATAAACAAGCAAACATGCACAGACAGCAGTACAGACAAGTATACGTATATATCGAGAGAGTAAAGCTAAAATAAAACTAAGTAGCAACAGAGGGGCATGCAAAGCGTGCAACGTGCGTTACATTAAATTTTCTTGACTTTTTTTTTTTCTTTTCTGCTACAAACTACGTTGCTGTTAAGTATGCCAGAACAGCCAGTACTTTTGATACTTGTTGGTAGGTGCTCTAAAGTGCTAGTCGAAAGGTTTAACTACTTAGTGGATAGTCGCTTAGTTAGTAGGATTAGTTGACTTACAGCACGAAACACTTACTAGTTAGTTGTGGAGAGAGTAGTAGTAGTAGTAGTAGTAGTAGAGAGTAGCATAAACATTCATGAAATTTTTTTGGGGGGAAACCCAAAAACCGTAACAGTAACGCTAACGCTAACGCTAACTGTAATGCTAACGGTAACTGTAACGGTAACGGTAACGGTAACGCTAACGGCAACGCACACACACAAAATAAATAATAAAGTAAACACGAACAAACATATAGTAAAGAGTATTAGGTTAGTTTATATAAAACATTATAGTTTGAGATGCTGTATGACGTCTAGTTGGGCAGACACAGCGCAGCGCAGCGCAGAGACTGCGTCTGTCTTAACGGAAACTACCGTTACGCTCTACTGCCGTCAAATATGCATGCAAATATAGGAGACTACAAGTAGAACAACAAATAAAGAGCATGCAGGATGGCAAAGGAAACGCTTGACAGCTGTGGGAAAGTAAGCGAAATGTGCCACATAAATCAAATAAACACAAATTGTTATTGATACAGAGAGCCAGCCGTATGCAGTATATGGGGGGCTATCAGCACTTAAGCATTTTTACAGGAAAGCAAAACGGAAACAAATCATGTTATAGTTATGCAATATAAGCGTTGTCACTCATAAAATGTATAACTATTATTATTATTATGTTTATTTATTTTGTTAGGTAACGTAAGGCATTGTAATGAAAATACTAAGGAAAATGTAAAGCATAAAAAAAGAGAGCAACAAAGTAGTGAAGCAAGTGGGCGGAAAATTAAATTTCAACAGCAATGGTTTTTCATTTCGGGCAGGCAGCACTATGGCCCGAAAAAGAAAAGGCTTTTAGTTAAGGGTCAAAGCAATTTGTATTTTATTTTTGCTTGCTGCTTAAATTGAAGTTGAGAGTTGTTGGAAAAGCGGAAAAACCCTTAGCCGGCTGTGTCTTTTTTTTTTTTTTTGTTTTTTCAGCAGCTGCAGGCAGTTAACAAAAATGTGAAATTGTATGTGTTTTGTTTCTTTTTTTTTCATTTTTTCTGTTGTATTTTTTGTATTTTCATGGCATATGCACGATAAAAGTTGATAGTAGTAAAGTAAAGTGGCAGAATTTAAGAAGATAGGAATTTGTTTTTCAAGAAAATCGTCTGCTTTTAGGCGCAGCCATAAAGTATTTTGAGTGCAATTAAATGTTGCATAAGTAGCCACAGCAAGAGCGCTGCTTGGTAGAGAGTTTAAAAGTTTTAAAAAATTATTGCGTTTGCAAAATACATACCTAGTACGCTATAATGCTGCCAAGCAGTTGCTAGTGCTTACTATTTAAAAATAAAACATTAAAAAAAAAATAAATCAAAAATCAAACACAAGGCAAACGAATTTAAATAAATAATGCACAAAGTACAGTCTGCAAATTGTAACAAAAATTTAGCTACTGCTAAAGGGGAATGCTTGGGAATTTTTGTTTAGCTTGGAACGAGTTGGAAACTGGAACGGATTGTTTTATTGCCAAGGCAACGCCATATGCAGCTGTTGCGGCGGGGTAAGTAAATGATTTTTGCTCAATTCGCTAGTTGGCCGCCAATAAGTTTTAACCAATTTTATTTAATTAGTTTATACACACATATATCATATACATATATATATGCATATAAGTTATAATAAATTTTGTTTTATTTACAAGTTGTGAGCAATATACATATTTTATGTTTTGTCTATCAGCACAAACAAAGCTTTTTATTAAAAAACAGATGTATTTTATTTTGTAATATTTACAGCGCTTGAATAATTTTGTTTGCTTCATACTTTTTACTTAATACTTTCTTGGTGAATATGGCTATAAATATTGCGCATACGTCATGTGGTAGACAAAAGCAGAACGCAAATTGCAAGGCGATAAGCTAACTAAAACAATAATATTCAAATTATAATTTAAGCAATTTATTGTTGTTTTGTAGTACAATTGTTGTATTTTATATACAGTAAATGTAGTGTGTGGTGTGTGTGTGTGTGTTTTTGTATATATAAATGTTTTAGGCTATTTTGTTTACTATTTTGTGTATACTTTATAATAAAAAATGTATATAAATATATATTTGTTTTTATTTTGCATATAAATGTTTAATTAACTTGCAGTATTTAATAATATAAGGGCAACTATTACTAAGAACTGGTTTAGATTGTATATTTTTGTTGCATTTATGTATAATTGAGTTGTTTAGGTTGAACATGGCGTATACTTAATATCTGCTATACGAGGGCTTTGCGTAAAGTAAATTATTTAAAAACTAATATATAAATATTGTTGTATGCAATAATTAACTGATAAAATTTGCTGTGTAACTTAAATGTAACTTAAATGTTAAAAAAAAAACTTCACTTGGTTTTTGTAGAATTTTAAGAAACTTTTTTATTTTTTTTTTAAATTTTAATGGCACTAATTGAAATAAGCCATTTTCTTTGAAATAATAATAAAGCGCAATTATTGTAGTTGAAATAAATAATTTTAGAAAATTTCTATAACATGAAAATAAAGAAATTACAAATCAAAATTAAACTATACCATTTATAAACTGAATAACTGAACAAACCAGAGCTATTGAAAAAGCTGTTTTGTGATTTTTTTATTATTGAAAGAATTTTCTTAAATAATCTTTGTAAAAACTTAAATAAAATATGTAATTAAATAAGCACTATATATATATATATAATGTTCTTAAAATTCATTAATAACTTAACTTTAAAATTGAAGAATATATTAAAATTGCAAAATTTCGTTTATAATTTAATGAATTTGAGTAGAAGACACTTCTACTTTTTATGTGAGATATTTAATTAAAACATTTATAATATTATTAATTATTATATATTATATTTAAGATATATATATATATATATATATATATATATATATATATATATATATATATATATATATATATATATATATAGTTTGTCAAGAAAGTGTTTACACATTGAAAAAAATTTGTATTTTTTTGACTTTCAATGTAAATATAAAAGCCTTTTGTTTAAATTAATGCAATTTTTTGTTGCACATCTATTTGTTTATATGTTTTTTATTAATATGTAAAAAAATAATTACAAAATTATTTACGCTTATCAAGAAAATCAGCAAGCTGATTTTTGCGCATTTGCTTTCGTTTTGTTTTGAAATTAGTACAACTGAGCATGTTTATGCAAGTTTAAAGATATTGAAAAATGCTTGGCAAGAGATTAATTTTTAAAGTCGTCCAGTTGATGTATTATAATCACCATTTGGGCAAATCTGGCGCGGAACTATCAGAAATGTGCTCCGCATCGCGTAAGACTATTTATGATGTAAAAAATCTCGCAGAAATTGAGCGCAGATTGGAGACAATTATTGTATCAGGATGTAAAAGCAAAATTTGCAACCGTACAGACCGATTTATTCTGTGAAAAATAGATTAAAATCCCCAAATTTTGATAAGAACAGTTGCTAAAGAGGTTAAGGAAGAGTGTGATCTGGATGTGTCACTCGAAACACTGCGCCAGGCCATACTCCGGCATAAGTCCCACTCACTAGTAGCAGGAAGCAAACCGATGCGTTTGGCAATCAATATTGAAAAGCAGTTTACTTTCGCTACTAGCATGCAAAATGAGCCAGGAGATTATGAAACCAAGAATAAAGTTGTATTATAACGATGGACCCAACAGGGTGTGGCGAAAGGCGCAAAATTCACTGGAATACAGCAGCATCATACCGACAGTTATTATTTGGAGGTGCAAATAGAGCCGAAGCAGTTGGAGATTTGGAATTTTTAGAAAATACTATAAAAGTAGCACAATATTTAGTGTTTTTTAAATTGAATTTAAGATCGAGGCCCCAAAAATTTGGATTTTATAGCAACAATAAGCTTGATTTCAGTTTTTATCAAGACAATGACCCTACGCATATGGCGTTTAATTGGAGGAACTGGTTTCTTTACAAGTGCGGCAAGGTCATCAATACACCAGCTCAGAGCCCCGACTTGAACCCAATTGAAAATTCGTAGGCCCGCAAAAAAAAAATGGCAAAAAGATCGCTGCTATTCTAAAAGAGTGCCGCAAAGTCCCAGCGGAATATGACCTTAAAATGCTCAGAAAAACGCCCACAATGTGTTGTTAAACCTAAGGGAGGGCATGCAATATATTAAATTTACATAAATTAATCAATATTCGTTAAAAACATTAACTTTAAGATAGCTTAAGTATTTTGTGGAAACACTTTCTTGACAGCAGCGCATCTCTGATAAATTAGATTTTGTTGATTTTCTCGCTAAGTGTAGATAATTTTGTTATTATTTTTTTACATTTTAATAAAAAACATATAAACAAATAGATGTGCATTGAAAAAATTTCATGAATTTAAACAAAAGGCTTTTACATTTACATTGAAAGTCAAAAAATACAAATTTTTTTCAATGTGTATACACTTTCTTGACAAACTGTATATTATTATATAAAAAAATATAAAAAAAGCTAAGAATTGTTATAATAATGAAATAAAATAAAATAAAATAAAATAAAATAAAATAAAATAAAATAAAATAAAATAAAATAAAATAAAATAAAATAAAATAAAATAAAATAAAATAAAATAAAATAAAATAAAATAAAACAAAATCAAATCAAATCAAATCAAATCAAATAAAATCAAATAATAAATAAAATAAAATAAAAATTAAGTAAAATAAAATAAATAAAAATAAAATCAAATCAAATCAAATAAAAACTATTCAAAATATTTGCTATTTTAATTAAAAAATTTAACCTCAATATTGTTAATAAAAACTCAGCACTTTTAATTTTGTTTAAAATCAAAAATTAATAATTATTTAAACGTTTCAAAGTACAATAGACTAACAATTTTAATAGTTAAAAAGTCGTAAATTAAAAAATGATTTGATAAATAAATTTAAAGAGCGAGCTGTCTCGCCTTGGCCACTTCATGAGTAGCTCTTTCGAATTGCTTACTTTTGACTTAACCCTCGTATAGTTTTTGGGGAAAAGGTGGAGCATGTTTTATGGATGTGTGGTAAATGTGGTTTCAGTTGTGGTTTACTTGGTGCCTAGTTTCGACAACTATTCGTACTATTCTGTTGCTGGTGGTTTGGAATAACTTGAAAACTATTTCTTATATAGAACAGATGCTGCTTTATGACTCTATCCATTACTTCTAGGCAGTGTCTGGGCATCCTATGCTTGTGGCTATGTGTAATTATAGCTGTTTATATGTATGAGTGTGTGTGTGTGTGTGTGTGTGAGTGCTTGTTAGTGTGACCAACATTAAGTTTGAAATGGCAATTCAAAATACTTAAAGTAGAAAAGCGCGCGCATGCCGATTAATTTTTGCGTGTTGCATTTCGTTCAGATATATGCAAATCGAGATTTTATTTTTTATTTTTTAACAACAAGCGTAGCTAGCTATATGTGTGAGTGTCAGTATGTGAGTGTGTGTGTGTGTGTGTGTGTGTGTGTGTGTAACAATGTCTATGTGTTAGTGTGTTAGTTGTTGCTATGTTTGTGTGTAGTTATTGTACTTTTTTGCTGTGCAGACAAAAACGCAACGTATTTCGAATAATAAAAAATGAATAGAAAAATGAAACTGAAAAAAAAACTTACCAATCGGAATCTGGATCTGAAGCTCCATCTCCGATACGCGATTTCCTAAACGAGTTGTGAAATTTTTCATTTTGTTTTTTTTTTTTTTTGATTTTCGAAAATTTTAACGCATTTTGTTTGATAAAATCAGAGAGAAAATGTTTGTTTTGTTTGTATATAGTAGATATGTATATATATATATATAGCATATATCAGGTGGTTTTTTTTTATAGAGCAAGTGTTTGTGCAGGAGATAGTGAGTTCAGAGAGAGACAGACAAAGAGTAAGAGAGATGTACAGTGAAATAGAGAGCGTGAGTTAAAGCGAGACACAGATTTGACATACACTGCGAGAAAGTAGAGATAATCTTATGCTTTATATAGTAGGCACTTAAGAACACACATATGCAGTTAGACAAAGCGTTACGCGTGAAGACCCCTTCCCACACACACACACACACACACACACACACACACACGCACTGTATAAACGCGTCGACGGAATCTTATCATATTTCACAGTATGTCTAAAGCACGCACATGTGTGTGCCAGCTGTGTTAGTCTGTGTGTTGCGTGTTTTTGTGCGTGCCCCGCTACATGCGCCACTGTACACTCACCCACACTCACCCACACACACACACACACATACACACACACACCCATTATCATCATACTGAAAAGCCAACCAAAGTGTTTCCTGATTAAACAAACTTTTTGTGCTTGCCAACAGGCCATTTTTGAAACATATACGCACTTACACTTTGCACACACACACACACACATCCCTCCTACACACCCAGCCAAACACCCCTCCCACACACACACACAGACAATCCATTGCGCTGTTGTGTGTGGTTTCGACCAGGTTTCTTCAGTCCCATCCAGCACTGACTTGGCTTGAATTGGATTGACTTTTGCCACATGCGGGCAACGACGTCTATACCCACTCGGTTGCTCTCTCTGTGTGTGTGCCACCAAGCGGAAAAAAGGCTTGCTGCACGATAAGATTGCGCACACACACCACAACACACACACACACACACACCTTTAATGTTCTGCTTAAGGTTGCATGCATGTGTATGTGTGTGTGTGTGCACATTGACCCCATTGTTATACGACATTGGCCCCTTGTTTTCGACCAAACGTTGCCCATTTGGAAACTTTCGATTTATTATAAATTGAAAATAAGCTTGTTAGTTTGCGTTTTCATTCTTGTTTCGTTTCGAATTGATTTTACTCTTTACTTTAACATTACGTAAAGCAAAATAATGCTACATAGTTTTTCGTGGCTGCTTTGTCAATAATTTATATTTCAATCAATGCAATTGAGAAAACACAAATTGCTTCAATTTACAAACACTTTTGTTGTAGGTCAAAGTCTAAGTTATATAATTTTTGATTTATTGATTGTGACAGCCGACTTAAGCGTTATTTGTTTAGTTAATAGGATTTCCCGTACTATATATATATAAAGTAACATATCCGCGTAAAACTCAGTCTACACAACCTTAAATTACTTAAATATTACCCCATGAAGGATCTAATCCCAACCATTTGAGGAAAAGCTTATATAAGCAGTTACTGAGAAAAACCCAAAGCATTCGAAAGAGATCCTTATCCGAACCGCTTACTGAGAAAAACCCACACCATTCGAAAGAGATGCTTATTCTAACCACTTACTGAGAAAATCCCAAACCATTCGATAGAGATCCTTATCCGAACCGCTTACTGAGAAAAACCTAAACAATTCGAAAAAGATGATTATCGTAACCACTTACTGAAAAAACCATTCGATAGAGATCCTTTTCCTAACCACTTACTGAAAAAACCCCAAACCATTTAATGAAAAGCTTATCTAACAATTTACTGAGAAAATCCCAAACCATTCGATAGAGATCCTTATCCTTATTCGAATCACTTACAGAGAAAAACCCAAACCACTTGATGAAAGGCATATATAAAAATTAACTAAGAAAATCCCAAAACATTCGAAAGAGATCCTTATCCTAACCACTTGCTGTGAAAACCGCAAACCATTCGATAGAGATCCTTATCCGAACCACTTATTGAGAAAAGCTCCTAGTTTGGAACGCAGCCGAAGGAAACAGAGGATGATCAAAGACAAATATCAAGTTCAATCGGCTTTGGTAGGGAATCCTGCAGGAAGCTTGCCCACTAGTTGCTCTTTTAAATATTAATACCCAATAATTAATTATATCTGTTAAAAGTTAAAGGGTAGGTCATCTATTGGCCTTATTCTACAACGCTCCTAGTTTGGAGCAATCCCGATGGAAACAGAGAATGGTCAACGATAAATATCTAGTTTCAACGGGGTTGATAGGAAAGCCTGCAGGGAGTTTACCCCCTTGTTCCACAAAGAAATGTATAAAGAAAAAAAATCAAAAAACAAATTTTTCACTTTGTAATATCTTGCTACGAATGAAATTTCCATGCTTTAAATTACGCAAGAATTGTTGCTCACTGACCTTCCCAGTATCTCTCAGGCTGAGTACTTTTCATAATAAAATATTAATTAAAATCATAATGTTCGCTTTTATGTTGTAAATATTTGAACAATATTTTCTTTTATGAATATACTAGAGAGCTTCTCCCCTACTCGCCCTAGCGACCTATAGGACTTTTTATTATATAACAGAAGATTGTCTAAGTAAATCTCAAAAATGTTTCACATACTCTACATATATTTAATTACATAGTTTGCGGGTTTAGCAAATAATTAACAAGTTTTCCATTTCCATTCTTGTCACCTTAAAACACAATCGAATTTATTCATTGGACTGTTAATTAAGTATTGCAACATTTCTAAGATTTCGCTGGCATTTTCAACTATTTGTTGCATCACAAATATGCAATAATACACAATCTGCACATTTATGAAATATTTGCATATTGTTAAATTTAAATTTAACTATTTAATTAATTTTGTGAACTTAGTTCGCTATTGAAGAGGAATTGTAACTTAAGAATTTGAAGAATATTTGGGGCATTATTAAGCTCGAAGTTAGTTAGAAATTTTGGTTAAATATGTTCAGCAGCCTAATTGGAGATTCTAGGGAAACTGTGAAATAAAAGCGCTGGCTAGAAAGAGTGCAGAAAAGTACTGTAAGCTAAGTGGAAGAGATATAAAAAAATGAAAGAATCTGCGGAACTCTATATTTTCATTCATAGCTTGATTCTAAATTTAAAAAAACAGAAAGAAATCTTTGTTTAATTTGTGAAAAGATCCATACAGACTATTATTTGCATCAATTATAAATGATATTTCAATTTTAAGTAGGAAAAAGTCATCTTGGGTAAACAGAGTATTAAAAATTTTAAAAACGTATTCTCCTTCACTATGGTCATCGCTTTCTTCAAAGGTGGATCATGAAGATATATCTATATATAGCTGTTCGAATAGAACAGGGACCAACAGACCAACCGAATCCGATAGAGGTGCCTTTGAATAATTTGTGTAAGTGTATTATAAGTAATAATAATAATAATAATAATAATAATAATAATAATAATAATAATAATAAATAATAATAATAATAATAATAATAATAATAATAATAATAATAATAATAATAATAATAATAATAATAATAATAATAATAATTATAATTGTATTATAATAATTATAATTGTATAATATATAATAATAATAATAATAATAATAATAATAATAATAATAATAATAATAATAATAATAATAATAATAATAATAATAATAATAATAATAATAATAATAATAATAATAATAATAATAATAATAATAATAATAATAATAATAATAATAAGAATAATAATATTAATAATAATAATAACCTATATATTGATGCTAACCTTATGTATACGCAATCTTGACTTTGAATTTTCATCTTTTTTCCAACATTTCTCGGTTTTAATATAATTTTGTAAAAAGTTTTCTATTAACTTACTAACTTACTTTTTGAATTATAATATTCTCTCTTTATAAACGATTATAGAATTAAAAATAAATATAAACAAATATACCTAAATCGGGAGCTCGGTGGTTTGACTTCACACAGCAGCACTGGTGCTCCGCCGCTCACTTTATATTCCGCCTCTGCAGCGATCAAGGGGTTATTTTTTTACTAATTTTATTTGGCAAAATGGTTCAAATCGGTACTAAAATTGGAAATCAGCTTAAGCGGCCTATGCAAGCTCCTAATATTAAAACAGCATTAGGATAATATTGTGAATTACGCAATTTCTTCTCACGATTCGAAAAACGAAGATATGAAAAACGCTTGAAACTGATTCTAATCGAGGGATAGTTTTGACCACAAAATACATTTACTGCTTAACAATAGGTAACAAGATAGCAAGTCTCTCCTCTGCTTGTTTTGTATTGACGAAATGCAGATCTTATCTGTGTAAGTTGCATATTTTATATAAGAAGAATACGGCCCGTACACGCAGTTCCACGCAACTTTTTCACCTAATGTAATGTAGAAAATTGGCATATATGGTACAGTGATTCTTCTGGTTTTGGAGTTGTTGACGTAGCTTTTCAACCAGAAAGAGTGCGCTATATCGCAGTCCCGCTTTGGGCCCATTCAACGAATCTACGCCTTGCTTGATGATCGTTTCGCTTCAATTCTTGCACGAGTTGGATTTTTAGCACGCAAACCAAGATTCTTCCTCATCTTCTTCCATAAATGGATGGACACAGATCCAATTCTTCAGCCCGAATGGGGACGTATTTGAGTCTTCCTCGATGCTACGCTCTAGAGCAGAAAAGGCTTCTTCTGTACGCTCACCGTATGGCATCTCTGGGGATGTGAGTTATCAATAAGTGAAAAAGTGGTGCGAAAACGGTCCATGGTCGAATTAACTGCTCTGATGTACGATTTTGTCGACGATAAAATAGACGTAGTGCGCGATAGAACTATTATTTTCGAACTAAAATTGTACTATTTGCAAGCGTTGTAAATCGCTTGCCATTTTGAACCGTAATGTCAACTTAAAGTTCTATACCTCGAGAAAAACACCCTTTATTTGTATTATTTCTTATGTACTAGCAAAAAGAGTGTAGTAAGTCTATGAGACTTGTTAGAATTCATGTGAACGCTCTTGTGTACAATCCAAAGAGTGGAAGTTGTACAAAGCCAGTGAAGCTATAGAAAGACAAGTAGTTATTCCCACTCATAGTTCAGCTCGTAAATAGTGCCACTCAGATGCACAATATACTACTAAAAGTGTATAGGCCATTCGATATGATACGATTTGTGGCTGTTGTGTTTGTCTTTGATTGTTGGCCGGAGAAATGTGCTTGGCCAGGTTTTTATGGCAAACTGCAGCAACAAATTATTTAATGGCTTGATTGCTCGGCTTCATGGCTGATTTCAATTACGGCTTTCCTACCGAGATGACAGCTTTTTATGTGTGCTGGAAGCTGGCCGTATTTTCCCTATTTCAGTTTTTCTGGCTATTTTGTTTTTATTGACGACTACTATATCGTATCGTATCGTATCGTATCGATGTCAGCTAGCATGACCAGCACAAAAAAAAATCAAATAAAATGAAAGTAAAAAACAAGTAGACGACAAAATAAATAAAATAATGTTTAAGCCAAAGTTAACAACAATGTAGGCATCTCAACTTATTTTCTGTTGCTGTTGTTGTGGCCAACCAAACCATTTTGGTATGCATTGAAAACTGTGTAGTCATGTGTTTGTCATTTAGGCAGTCAGCCATGTACCAAGTAAAAAATTGCTGGCCCAAAAAAATGAGAAAAATGTTGCCTACTTTAAGGCTACATTTTGTGGCCTTGCCCTGAAAGTATTTGTTCCTAGTGCCTCTTACCTCAACAATGTAACTTGGCCAACACACACACAACTACACTTTAAGCTTAATTTCCAGGCAATTTAGACTCAATTTGTTACGAAAATTACCGACTATTCTCGACCTGGTTTCCCATAGCCTGGGCCCAAAAGGCAATTAAGGCTATTAAAATAATATTTACACAGTTTACTTGCAGTTTTTTGTCTCTTTTGGTTTTTGAAAATTTTTACTTTTCACCTGCCGGCTGCCTTTTTAACCCGATTCCTGAACATTTTAGTAAATATTTATAAGCTCTTTTACTTCCATGTTTTTGGCCAAGTTATTTGCTTTCATGTGTGTATTTTGTTGTACACAAACTTGTAACTTTATTTCGTTTAAAATGCAGCTACTGAGTTTTTCATCGGAATTTTGCGGTTATGCCAATTAGAAACATTAAAATTTTTGCTGCCAGCTAGCTTTTTTTGCAACAAGTTATGTCCTTTGCAATTTTAACTAGTTTAATGTTTGGTCATAACGAGTTGCTGGGGCGATGGGGGGAGGAAAACTTTTTTGCATTCATTTCTGAAATTTAGTTTGAATAATTTGATAAATGAAATTAAGTTTGCTAATTAACTTTCAATTATAGATTGATAATAATTTGATTGTTTGAACAAATTCAACTTGTCAATATCGATTGAATAATGTTGAAACTTAAATGCTGTTGTTGGTCTTAACATTGTTTTGTAATTGAATACTTCAAGAACTTTTAGATTCAATATTGTTCTAGTTGCTCTATTCCACTTGACTTTGAATTTTTCAATATTTTCAATGTAGATTTCTTCTAGTGCTGCGAAAGTGTACAAGCTTCAAAGAATCGCTATATTTCTTAACTATAATTTTATAATTCAGAGGCTCAAAATGCTGTACAATCTCTTAAAAGTCGAAAGGCTCTTAATGATATGCTACAGTTAATTTTACTAGTAATGTTTTCAGAAAAAATTAAATAATTAGTTAGTCTCTGATTTGTTCATGGTCATGGAGGTAAGGGCATTGGGTAAGCAATGAATTCCTATATATTGTCATAGTAAGTCTTGTTTAGATCTCTAACTTTTTTTTTAGTTGAATTCAAGTTGGCTATAATAAATTAATTTTGTTTGTAATTATTGCAATAAAAAATAGATAATAATAAAAATGGGTGTTACTTTCGAGGTATAAAAATTTAAGTTGGCATTACTGTTGAAGATGGCGTCTGATTAAACAGCTGTCAAGTGATTTATTCTCAGTTTGGTTTGAGAACTCATCACGTATAGACTCACGCCTGAACAACGCTTGCAAATAGTGCAATTTTTTTTAGAAAATAATGGTTCTGTGCGGAAGACGTATCGCGCACTACGTCCATTTTATCGTCGACAAAATCGTGCATCAGAGCAGTTAATTCGACCATGGACTGTTTTCGCACCACTTTTTCACTTATTGATAACTCACATCCCCAGAGATTCCATACGGTGCGCGTACAGAAATAGCTTTTTCTGCTATAGAGCGTAGCATCGAGGAAGACTCAAATACATCCCCAATCGAGTTTAGGAATTGGATCTGTGGCCATCAATTTATGAAAGAAATTGCCGAAGAATCTTGGTTTGCATGCTTAAAAAATACAACTCGTGCAAGAATTGAAGCCAAACGATCATCTAGCAATGCGTCGATTCGTTGAATGGGTCCAAAACGACAATGCCGTTGTTCCCGATTTTCATAAGCGAATTATGATTACCGATGAAGCGCACTTCTGGTTGAATGGCTACGTCAACAAACAAAATGGTGTCAATGGTGATCGGTATAGAGCCATGATTACTAACTTCTTCATTCGTGAATTGATTAACCATGATGTCCAGGAGCTGTGGTTCCAACAAGACGGCGCGGTATGTCACACAGCTCGTGGTGCCACAATCGATTTATTGAAAGACACGTTTGGTGACCGCCTAAATTCACGTACGGATTGGCCTCCAAGATCTTGTAATTTAACTCCGCTGGACTACTTTCTGTTGGACCATGTAAAGTCTATGTGGATAAGCCTCAAACGCTGAATCATTTGAAAAACAACATTCGCCGTGGCATTGCCGATATACGGCCACAAATGTTGGAAACCGTCATTGAAAATTGAACGTACAGAAAATATATTGAAAATGTAATGCCACAAGATATATCTTTCGGACAAATAAAAAGCATGTCAATCTAATAATTCTTCGTTGTTTTATTGCAATTTATAGTTCTGCAACTCTAAAATAAAAACCTTTATAATAAATAGTAGAAACTGAAACAAAATTGGTACTGTCTTTCATCAAATTAATTAATTAATTAATTATTATTATTGACATATTCTTATTATAACACAACGTTATTTTAAGAACTTAGCCTAATTACTATAGTTTTCCAATTTTGTCTATCCTGAGCTAAATATCTTAATTCAGTTCGACTTCTTAGTTTCGTTCATAAAGTTAGGAGAGAGTGTCATGAAATGAATTTCCTAGTATCGCCCAAGATAGAAGACGCTGGAAGGAGTTTGTATCCGTCCTATGCTCCACATAGGAGCGTCATTTTAACTTGATTGTTTTATAAATTTGTAATAGAATTTGACAATGAATAGATAATAAACACAAAAACAAAAAATTTACTAAAAAAATTTTGGATAAAATGTCCCTTTGTGTGTTGTTTTTTAAGAACAGAAAAATTTTATATATATTTTTTTTAATTGAAAATTAACATATAAAAATTACTATATATACTAAAATATTTTATTTTATAATTTTTATATTACAATAAATTTAATAAATTTTATTTTTGAAAAACTTAAATAATTAGTGTATGAAAGCATCATCTATTCATAAGCAATTTATACTACTTTGACAGAAATCTTGCTTTAATTTGTGGCCAAAGTAATTATTATACTCTTTTCAAAACATTAAAATTCATATAAAAGAAAAACTTGAACAAAAAGTTTGCAACAATATTTCATAATAATAAACGCAAACTTAAATTAATTTTTCCTAAACTGCCTTTGGCTTGTACAACAACATGGTTTGCCCCAAAACTTTTGCAACAAAAATAAATAAAACGTTAAAAAATTTCCAACTATGTTATATTTAGTTTGACCTCAACAAAAGACATAAGTTTCTAGAAATGGATAACTAAAGTCATTCATAGTATTATTTTCATATTAACAATAATTCATACGCAAATGTTCACTTCGTAAATGTCCTCAGGGGCAAGTGCTGATCGATATTATTCAATTGAAAACGATATACACAAATCGTCGACATACGTCTGCATTATTGAAGATTTGTGGATATATCTGACTGAAAAGGTCAATTTTTGAGCCGTATTTCCAAGTCAACTCAAAGAAAAGTGCGGATAAAGCTAATGGGCAGAAGATCTTATCACGAGTGATTTAAACGATTTGATGTCGAAGACCTGCATGTTGGTGGAAGGGAAAAGGTCTCCGAAGTATCGATATTGAAAGCTTTACTTAACCAAAACACGTTCCAAACTCAAACGAATTTGGCAGACACATGTTATTGAAGAAGCAAAAATAAAAGCTTTACTTAAGCAGCACGCATTCCGAATTCAAAATGAGTTGGCGGACACATAGTAACTCAGTAACTCACCAGCCGTTTCAAAACTGTTCAGAACCGTGGGAATGATTCACAAACAAGGACACTAAGTTTCGGACAACTGGTAAACGAGATTTGTCAACAGCATATTTCCAAGTACAACAAGCCACGAAAAATGTATCCAATACGACAAATTCGAAGCGAAGATAGTCTTGGGCAAAGCCCGGGTATTACGTTCATAGCAAATCCCAAATCTGTAGCAGATCTCAAATAACCTTTAAAATCTGGAACGCGTTGTTCAAATAAAAATAACGAAGACGTTTAGAGGAGTGTGGCTGAAAATCCTGATTCGTATCGGCGCCGATCTCAGCAGTTAAACATTAGTGGAACTACCTTAAGGCGCCTTTTGAAGAAAGATCTTTAAAAGTGGTCCATCTCAAAGATGATTGGAAACAGACAATCCGCGTCGCTTTGCTTATTCGAACAAAGTCATTCGATTCTAGGCATAATTTTTGAAGAAAACTGCTATGACAGATGAGTTCATTCCACACTCTCTGGCTCGGTCAACAAACAAAATTGTCGCTTTTGACGCACCAATAATTCTCATATTACCAACGAAACACCTTTGCACGACCGGCACGGGACGGTTTGGGCTGGTGTTTGCTTGCAAACCATCATTGGGCCGTAACTCTTCAGACCTGTTGAGATTAACAACGGCGATCGTTACAGATAGATATTGGCGCACTTTGTGTTGCATCAAAAGAAGCTACCTGCCACACACAACTGCATCAATTGAGTATTTCGTTAGAATTTCCTGGAGTGCATTGTGTCCAAAAGCGGTAATGGGACGCCAAGTTCTCTAGATTTGATACCGCCAGTTAGCTATTTGTAGATATTTTTAAGAGCAAAATGTATTCCAACAAGCCGAAGATCATAGAAGTGCTAAAGGACAATATTTGGTGGCAGCTATATCGCCCGAAGTGCTTGTGAATCCCATGGAAACGCCAAAACAAAAATAGCCCGTTTTTGTATTCGTAATAAACGGGGTCATTAGGTCGAGGTTGTTTCTTGGGGCAATAGCGCAAACAAATTGTAAAAAGCTGAGTTTGAGACTAAAAAAATACTTTGGAATATAGAAAAACCCGATTCAGAAGGTGCTCTGTTTACTTCAAAGAGGTGTCTTTTGCGGAATCAGCATTCTGCCAAAAAGTTGGGAAAAATAAGTAGATAACTAACGAGCACTTTCGTTTATATGCAGAAGTCAAAAATTATTTTGATACTTCTTGGTTGACCTTTAAAGATGAGCAGTTTTTCCATCGGAATGCAATTACTGTGCGCAAAGATGAACGAAAAAGTAAATAGCTAAGGAGCACTTCCGTAATCATATAGAAGAATGAGCAGTTTTTTCGTCGCAGAAACCACTTGCTGCCATAAAGATGTGCGGAAAAAGCGAATAACTAACAAGCACTTCTATTGGATTGATTAAATTGGTACACCTTCAAAGATGAGCAGTTTTTCTCACATGGCAACCGCATGCTGCCCAAAAAGAGGAACGAAACTAATAGATATCAGCATTTTGAATGTCTCGATATTGCAGTACCACACTGCAGCAGTGTTGCATTTGCTAGCACTGACATAGCTAGCAAATGGTGGCTATATACTTAAGTAAATTTCCATTATAGACACCGCCGTTTGGATTATAGGTACCTGTTGTCTTCGAGCAACTATTCATACAGATATTTCCATGCTGCGCCTTTAAAACGATGCCAGCATAGTCAAGGGGCATAAATTCATTTTTTATTTTAATTTTAAGTTATACAGCTAAAATATTTACGTATTTTAATGCTAATACCCATGTGTATACCTACACAACTTCAAACCAAACTTGGCAGTAAAAGTTTCGCAGTAAGCCCACATTACCCTTCAGAATGTGTCATTTCCGACGCGTTATTTAACACATGTCAAATGTTACTCTCAGCTACCCAACTACTTGCTCGCCATAGTGTTACTTTCAGTTGCAGTTTTCCTAATAAGATTTTGACTCTCTAACACTTTTGGAATGAGTTATGAAGGTTTTTCTCGTCATTTTGTTTTTGGCCTAACCAAAAAGTATTTTTGTATGTTCTTTTGAGGAATGACGCAAATGCAACAAATGTCAAAGGGTTGCCCAAGCATTTCGAAAATTCAGCAACACAATAAAGGATACAAAAAACTTGTAGTAAGTGAATTACCTAACCATATACGCATATATACGCTTTGTGCTGAATGTCTGTCGTCTGCTTGTCAGGCATTTGACAGTCCAAACGAAATAAAAACGAACGAAACAAATCCCGCCGTCCCCCCCAAAAAAAAGTTGGTATTATATGAATGCTATATATGATTGCTGCATAATTTCTAGGTCGACGCCAGTCGCTTGGCAGTTTTGGCCCGTTTTTGCCTCTGGCCACTTAAAAAAAAAAAAAAAGAGCACAGCCCCTGGATGTATGCTACATGTATATGCATAAATGCAGATGTAGTGTGCCTGTGTGTGTGTATGGGTGTGTGCATAGTTTCTACATAAATTTGCAATTTTCTAAATTCAAATTCTTTGTAAGTTGTCAGTCAGTGCCAATTTCTCATTTCACATGCACGATGCCATTTTGTAGCATATGCATAGGCGCCACACTCTGTGCCTGTGTGAGTGTGTGTGTGTGTGTATCTATGTGTTTGTATCTGAATCTGTGTCGGTGTACTTCAATGTCAGTTTGTGTGCATGTGTCTGCGTGTGTTAGCTTTTTTCTTTTGTGTGAAAAGTTGGTGCAATGCCTTCCTTCACTATGCATTGCCAGCTTAAACATATCGATTCTTCGCATACACATGCAGTCTCACACACGCGCACACACACACAGACACACACACACAGAGATTTTCATATAGGAGCACTTCAAGTTTTAGTGTTTGCAGAGATTTTTCACTTTGCACCACAAAACGCCAAAGTTCTTGTGCTTGTCGCTGTTGTTGTACATAATCCAGCACAACTGTCTTGCATCTGAGACAGTTTATGCGTGATAGTTTTTCACGATTTTATGTCATAAGTTTGCAAAGAAATAATAAAGTTAAAATCATACTTAAGTAATAGTCATTTCTATGTACAACAAAAAAAATGAGTCTTCTTTACTGTTGCTCATAAAGGCAAGCGTTCCCGATATACTCCCGATATGTCTACAACAAAAAATTGTGCAATTGCCACATACGCTGTTGATACAGCTATCTTAGCCACTAGTTCTGCCGAAGAGCAAGCTTTCCAGCTGCTGCAGACAGAGCTCAGACTTATTGAAAACTGCTTTTTTCGCTGGAAATTAAAAGTAAAGTTACTTTCACACTAAGAAGAGGTGACCGCCCAGAGGTTTTATTTCATGGCTCACCAATATCACAAATAAATTGTGAAAAATATCTTGGCTTGCAGCTTGATCGCAGACTAACGTCGAAGACAAAGCTTCAGCAGCTCAACCTAAAAACCTGGAAAATCTCTAGGTTGCTAGGCGGAAAATCTGCAACTTCTCTTAGAACAGAGTTCGACTTGTACAAAGCCCTCTTAAAACCTGTGTGGACCTCTGCTAGACAGCTGTGGGGAACTGCTAGCAACTCTAATATTGGGATAATAGAGCGTTACCAATCCAAAATATTGCGACAATTAACAATTTGCATCTCTAATGCAGACATACATAAAGAGTTAGGAATCCCTTAATCTCTTATGGATGAAATCAAAAAATATGATAATAAATTAACAGATTACATATCCATAGAAATAATTAAGCCTTAAGCTTCGGCAATAATAATAATAATATAACAAATGAAAGAAGACTAAAAAGAATCCACGTTCTCGATCTTTCTGAAAGGTAAAGAGCTACAGGATATATATTAATTATGTACTACTTCTGTTGTAATATTAATCATCCAAAACTACTACTTCTGTTATATTAAACATCAAATACACTTATTGTCATATTTTTTAGACAGAACGTGAATAAAATTTATATGGCAAAAAAACATTATTATCTATAATTTGCTAAATAAATGGATTTTTGTCTTAGAAAGAAAAAAGTTACATTTGCTATAACAATAAAATGCATCTCTGTAAAATACCGATTTTCTAGCCGGATACTTGAATACCAGCTTACCAATAAAGTTGGAAACAATTATCCCCATATTCAAAAAATAATTATAATTATCACTTTTCTCGAGAAATACTTGTACACTTTGTGCCAGGTCATTTTTATAATCTTAAAAAAAAATTTATTCGTCTGGACTCGATGCAAAGGTAAAACATGGAAAGAGAAGAGGGACCTACAGTTTATAGCCGAATCCGAGCGACGGTGTCTTAAACCAATAGAGATTTTCGAAGGTAAAAAAGCTGTAATTATTTGCTAGCTCCGCCAGTGCTAGGCAAGTGCTCGAATGCTGCAGGGCAGAATCGTAACAACGATCTTCGGGTTTGAGCATAATTATTTCACAAAATACAAGCTAATTGACAGTTCAAATAACTCTTCATTACGTAAACGTTAAAATTAATTAATTAATCACTATCAAATAGTAATGAAAGCAAGCAGAATCACCTTTATTCTAAACGGTAAAGGCCAAATTGAGAAATAAACTATCCACTGAATTAGCACCTCGATTGGGCCATTAACTTGCCTGTTGTGTGGTATGTGACAAGGTGCTATCATGACTAATACTAAGTTGCAAAAATATCACCCTTTGCAACTTTTTATACCAAAAAATTAACATATTTTGACTCGCGAAATAATGTGTGCATACGAATGCGGTGAAATATAAACATTAACCGATTCATCTTAACTGCCTTGGGGAACTTGAAATTTTGGAAACATTTTGCGCGTCAAGTACTTCAGAAGTTGTAAACAAAAAATAATTAATCTGACATAGAACACATTTCACTTAAGCCTATTTTATTAGCTTTTATAACTTATCCAACAATGCTTTCGAAAGATCTGATATTGAACTTTGATACTGCGGTATCGACTCCAAACTCAAAATATCCAAACTTTCAAGAAACATGGCACCCAAATACGCGGATGCTGCATCTGAAGTTTCGGCTGAACGCTGGTATTTCAAACCAATGTCATGGACCAGCACAGGTTGACCAAAACTTGCCACATAGTAGCGCATACGCCAGCCATTTGATAAATGATGACTATCTGCTGGTAGCTCAGGGTGTGCCAGATCAGCTGGTAGCGCCACCATTGGCCGAATATAACAATTATCATTTGCAATAATTTGTCTAGAATAGTGACCACAGAATACATAGAGTTCAGCTGTTGATGCTGCCTGTTCAAGCCGTGTGCATCTCAAGATAACGTCGAGCGTATCCTGCAGCTCATTATCAAGCCTATAGGCGTAACCCAACAGCAGCACACCCTGCGGCAGGCTAAAATGCGTCAGGAAAAGCCGAAAAGCGCGTCTATGGTTCACCACTTGCAGGCAGGAACCACCGGCATAGGCTGCGTTAAAGTTATGTGTGGCATTGCCATTAAGCGGTACCGAGGGCTGTAGCGACTGGCGGGATAAGTTAAAGAACGACTCTGCGGATCTGATGGCACCACGCGCAAAGCTGGCTTTACCCGAACCCACACAAAAATCGGTATAGAAAGGCAGCGCTGTATAGGGATGTGTGGCCAGCCACTCCCACAGAGGATCTCAAGCCTCACTTCACAATTTATAGTTCCTTTTTGAACTTAAGATCCACAGTAGTGTTTTATTATAATTGTTAATTGTTTTTTCATGTTAATAAAACAATACTATTTAAAAATAAAACACTAAAATATAGACCATATATTTTTGAATATACCTCGAAACGTAACAGCTTCATCGCAATGAAGTGCAAACATAACGCGCAATATATATTTATAATGATTTCAATTTCATTTATTTATTGATAACCAATTTTTATTGGATTAAAAATAAATTTAAAATGATTAAAAAGACAATTTATTATTATGATTATTAAAGTTAATTTGGCATTTTTTCTGCAACATTTTTTAGAATAAGCTGCAATAACTCATTTCATTTATCGCAAAATCAATTGTGCACACATTTCATACACTTTTCAAGCATAAACGCTTATATGCAAACCTTCTTGTAAATTTGGCACGCATAAACGCTTTTAATGTGTATGTGCCTGTGGATTTTGCCACCAAAACGCTTACATTTTAGTTTGCAGCAACTTGTTTAGCTGTCGCAAAGTTTCAAGTTGACCTCACTGACTTTTCTTATTCCCCCAACCAGAAACAACACCCAACCATCCACACACACCCAACCACCCACACTAAAACACAGGCGCTGCCATACAAACTTTCAAAGTCTTATATAGTACGCGATAAAGTCGGTTATATATCTTGTACTCTCATTGTTATTCTTGAATCTTTGCCATAACACCTAAGTTCAAAAACAAAAAAAAAAATTCTGGCGAAAAAAATATATGCCATTACATAGAGTAAAAGAGACAAAGCTAGAGAGTAATGCGTAGTGTTAGAGCGAGAGAAAAACTAGAGCGACAAAGAGCCAAGAGCAATTGGAATTGTTAGAGTTGATTTGGATTTTTAAGTATGATTTTTTTTTGGATTCACAATAGTACAGTGTGAGAGTGAGAAAGAGAGAGAGTGAAAGAGAGAGAGAGAGAGAGAGAGAGAAGGCATTCACTTACACACACACACACGCACACCGATTATTATAGATATATAATGTTATATATTATATATATTTATATATATTATGATTCATATAAGGCATAAAGTAGTTGCTACTATTGCTTTTTGGGTTAGTTGATTAGTATTTGTTTAAGTAATTTAGTCATTAGTTTTTCATAACAAAAAAGTAGAACTGAGAGCACAAAAATATTTTGAAAATTAGAAAAGTAAAAAATCACATTGAAAACACAAAAACAAAAAAAAAGTTACTATGAATCACTTTGAAGGTCGCATACAAAAGTAATTTATTTTGTTTCAAGTAGGTGAAGGGTAGAGACGTTTTAGAGGCGGGGATTATTATTGACATTGACACACAATGCAAAAATTTAGAATTTTTAATTTTAATTGTAATTTGTTTTTTTTGTTTTCGTTATGGAAATCAACTGTAAAAGCACCGTTCCTCTTTATGCGACGCAATGAGCAATAGTAGGCCATGACAGCGCGCAGACTTTTCCATTTTTGTGTGCCGCCGCCATTGTTGCTGCCGCCGCCATTGTTGTCATCATCGTTGCAGTTGCCATTGTTGTTGTTGTGGTTGTTGTTGCTGTTGCGCTGCCATTTTTTACTGCCACTGCCACTGGCACTGCCGCAGCCGCAGCCAGCAGCATTTTCCACGAGCAACTCCTCGGGATGCTCGCTAATGAACGATGAGAGAGTTTTCATTTGCGTGCAACTGGCCGAGCTAATCATACGCCCCGTATACGCTGTTAAACTGCAATCGGATGATGGACTATTCAGATGCAGTCTGACATGACGTTGACGCGTCTGTTGCTGTGGCTGATGTTGCTGATGCGATGCCACAATCACATCCGATTGCTGCTGTGGCGTTAATATAAGTCTATCCCTCTCAGTGTACATTCTTAAACTACTCGTATTTGTGCCATTACAGTGACTCTGAGCACTTGTCAGCGATGAGTTGGCCGATCTTTTCATAGTAGAAACAAATTATGATTTTGCTACATATACTACAACAATATATATACATATATAACATGTAAACCAATAACCTTCATGTTGTGACTGTCTGTGTGGGACTGTGTGTGTGTACTTGTAGAGTTGGGAATATGTGTGTATTTTAGCACAGGCCTTAAAGTGCTGTTTGACCTTCAAATCCAGCCAGCCCAATGTCAATTGGCTGAGTTGCTAACTATGTTAGGCTAAACCTTATACAACTTAACCTCAGTCAGCCTTACCTAACCAAACCAATTGCATTTGACTGCGTGACACGTCCAATCAAAATGGTATCATCATTAATGATTGACCCACTTTAAAGCGGTTTTGGGTAACATAGTTCCAGTGGTAATATGGCGCACAGTTGCTGCCATTTAATTTGGCCCAAAGCCCAAGGATAAAATAGGATTTGGTGTGGTAAGACAAGATTGTCTTTAACTTGTGTCAAAAGCACTTTTGGGTATAGTTCAAGGTATTCCCTTACAACAACTTTGTATTAACTTCTACTTCAACTTTTGCTTTAAAGTTAAATAGAAATCGATATTTTTTTTGATGCCTAAAGGATAAGTAAGTTTGATTAGAGATTTGTGACGTATATGTTTTTTTAAGTAAAGTTTCATTTAAAAAAAAAAAACTAAAAACAAAACTTGATTATTAACGATAAATAGATTTCCAGTACGGGCCAAAAGAACAATTTCTTACTTTGCTAAAACAGTTGAGATATATATTTTGCTTTTTCTTTCAAAAATTCCACTGAAATAAGCTGTTTCGGAACGCGTGCACAGCTTGCGATTAGTGAAGCGTCCTGCAGTTATGTAAAGGGTGCTTTTTTCGAGGTATAGAACTTTAAGTTGGCTTTGCTGTTCAGGATGGCGATCAATTTAACAGCTGTCAAGTGATTTATTCTCAGTTTGGTTTGAGAACTCATCACGTATAGACTCACGCCTGAACAAAGCTTGCAAATGGTGCAATTTTGTTTCGAAAATAATGGTTCTGTGCGGAATACGTATCGCGCACTACGTCCATTTAATCCTCGACGAAATCGTGCATCAGAGTAGTTAATTCAATATAGCATGAACCGTGTTTTCTCTTATTGATAACTCGCATCGCCAGAGACGCCATACGGTGCGCGTACAGAAGAAGCTATTGCTGCTGTAGAGCGTAGCATTGAGGAAGACCCAATTGAGTCCATACGCTATCGAGCACAGGAATTCAATCTGTGTCCATCCACTTTAAGGAAGATATGGCAGAAGGATATAGATTTGCTTGCTTACAAAATACAAATCGTGCAAGAATTAAAGCCAAACGATCATCAAGCAAGGCGTAGATTCGTCCAATGGGCCCAAAACGTGATTGCTGTTGTTCCCGATTTTCATATGCGAATTTTGTTTAGCGATGAAGCGCACATCTGGTTGAATGCTCAAGTGTATGTCAAAACTCCACATCCACATACATCCAGAAAAACTGACAATTTGGTGTGTTTTATGGGCTGGTGGAATCATTGGAATCAACGTTACAGTCAATACTGATCAGCTCTATAGCCATGATTACTAACTTTTTCATTCCCGAATTGAACAACCATGATGTCCAGGAGCTGTGGTTCCATAATCGATTTATTTGGTGACCGCCTACTCTCACGTTTTGGACCTGTGAATTGGCCTCCAAGATCTTGTGATATAACACCGCTAGACTACCTTCTGTGGGGCTATGTAAAGTCATTGGTCTATGCGGATAAGCCACAAACGCTTAACCATTGATATGTTGTAAAAAGTCATCGAAAATTGGACGTCCATATTGGACTACATTTAAGCCAGCCGGTCATATGCCAGAAATCATATATTAAATGTAAAGTCACAAGATTATCTTTCGGCACAATAAAATTCATGTCAGTCGAATAATCTATCGTTGTTTTGTTGCAACTTAAAGTTTTATATATCTCTAAAAAAAACATCCTTTACAAAAGAAACATTTTTACTGAAGTCATTGCCCGATTGGGTCAGACATTCTTGAGTTTTCTTTGCATCTTTACAATTAAGTTTAAAAGTGTTTCTCGACTGAGCAAAATGAATCTAAAATTTGTCATAATTCATATATTTCTTTCAGAGTTATGCTGACGGATGGTGCCAACAGAACCCTTTTCGTATTCACCGGTTATTTTTTGTACTACCTATTTGAATTCCAGGCTCGAGGTTGATTAGATCTATTGTGTGAGCAGTCTGAGATGTAACCATCTTTTTGGAAATGCGGTTTAAAAACCATGGGTAAGTTCCCGAAGTATGGAAAATGCGTACCACATCAACAAAACGATAAGCATATGAAAAATCGAAGAATTGTTTGTGAAATGGTGCATCAACGGTTTTGTTTTCCTATAACACGTAATTTGAAGTATTTGATGAAAGATCTCAAGCCCCTTTATGGGCACAAGTGCAATGCAAACTAGAAGAAGTTAAGTAGCTCGCTGGGTTCGTTTCTAAGAAGAGCTAGGCAGTCATACAATATATGTCGAACTCCTTTTGTCCGCCTAGCCGCTGGATAACTATGTTTCTATAATGAGGCACAATAGATCCATGGGGGTCGCAGTGCTGAAGGGCGTAGGCCCACCCTCGTTCATACATGTTCCTATAATTAATGTTCATATTCCTATAAACATCGGCTTAGAAGCGTCCATTTTCAAATAAAATCCTTACGAAAAGAAAAGAGACGATAAGCTCATTTCCTTCAAACTCTCCGCCTACATAAAGGCATGTCTTTCATGATTAACTGATAAGTAAAAAATTAATTGATTTTTGTCCACTTTTAAGGGTATTACTCATACATAATAATCGTGTTTCTAGGCTGCAATAGTCATACATTACTTTTCCAATTGAAGGCTTTCATACTTCGCATCTGGATTACTGTTTTTATTTGATGCAAATGCTGTTAGAAAAATGACAGTTCGCATTTCGAAAGCTTTTTTGACAGTTTCACATTTGGTTGACTTAGTTTGTGAACGTGTCCAAAATTTTTAGGTCAAAAGTGAATCACGCAGCGGAAGGCCAATTGTCATGAATAAAATTACGGAAATCATTGCACAACCGACTGTCATGTGCGCACAGTTCAGGTTGCACAATCAGTGGACGTAAAAGGTATGTAAGTCAGAGTTGATAGCTAGGTAAATTATGCTCGGAGTTAGGTAGAATCATCTACTACTAGGTAGGACGCTATCAACAAACTATTGATCGTCTATCCTGTACTGTCTGAACACTTAGCCAGTTTGAATAAAGCAATTGTTAGCAGCGTTCGTCTTTGACCAATTATAAGAACAGCTGTCTTTCAGCAGTATAACGCCAAGCCAAACAAGTAGATAGTAACGTATCAGTCACTCCGAGAGTTCTGCTGGAAGGTTGTTCCTGCATTCACCATCAAGTGCAGTATTTGTTACAAGTAATTACTATATCTTACTGACTTACTTATCTCTTATTTAGCGAAAGAAAAAGGGACGCTTCTAGTTTGCGAAAATCGTTTGCTTCTTTTGATTTTTGTTTAGAAGGAATTTGTTTACTATGAGGGAGCTTTATTGGGTATATGTGTTTTTTGAGAAAGTTATCAAACAAAATGAGGTCTATTATTACTTAATAAGTTACTCTCTGCTTTTCTCAGTTCGAAAACAACAATCATATTCTAATCGTCATCTTGAGTGTTAGTTGCTTCGTAAGATTCCTGATGAATACCATTACATGCGATTTCGCAGTGTTTTGGTGTGAGCATCGTTAGTTTCTTCACAATTATCAGCGTTATTTGTTGTGTTTTTTTTTTCAATTCAACCGATTGTTGATAAACTACTGCTCTAATATCGTGATTTCTTGAAAAAATCACAACCGTTTCCAAAGTGAAACACATTTACTCTGAAACCAAACACTAATTTTTGGCGAATGCTTTTGTTTCTGGGTCAATCGCTGCTACATAAAAGCGCTTCAGAGCTCCACAAAATATTCGCTTGCAAATATGCTGAATAGTTTTTTAATGCTACGAACACACAATTTTAATTGAAATTGAAAATTTTTTAATTGCCAGTTTTTTTATTCTTACTCTTTATCAGAAACTAAATTTTTGAATTTTCAAAAAACAAATATTCGAAATTCTAATTTTCTAATTTTTATTACAATTATTACAATAAAAATTTGTAATTTATTTAAGGTTCATAATATTTTTATTTTTACCATTTTCAAAAAGGAATTAGATTTCCATATTTTTCTGGGTAACTATTTAATTTAAAATCTTTAAAAACATGAACTAAAATTGTGAAAGATTTCACATATTTTTCTAGTCTTTGCAAGAATTGAAATATTCGATATTTTAAATCTTTCAGGTTGTTTTTTTTTTTAAGTACAACAAGCAAATTTATAAATTTTGAAAGAATGAAAAAACTTACACATCTAAAATTTATTGTTTTTATAAAGGGTGTTTTTTTTAGAGGTATAGAACTTTAAGTTGTCACAGTTGTCCAGTGATTTATTCTTAACTTGGTTTGGTAATTTATCTTGAATAGACTGACGCCTGAACAACGCTTGCAAATAGTACCCAATGAGCCCAAAACGACAATGCCGTTGTTCCCGATTTTTTAATTTAATGCCACAAATTCATGTCAATCGAAAAATCCATCGTGTGATTTATTGCAATTTAAAGTTCTACACCTCTAAAAAAAAACACCCTTTATAAATCCAACTCTTTTGATTTTGAAACAAAAAATAAATATGCAAAATAGGCTTGTTGAGCGAGACAAAACTTTTTAATTACTTATGAATCGTTATTGGAGCTTACTTTATAAAACTTCTCTCCAAGAAGCCTTTTGGAAAAGATAATATTAGCCAAGTTAAAGACTTAATGGCAAGTTACTTTCCTTCATAGCCGTTCAGCTATGATAATAAAAATCTTGACAAACTTTGCAAACTAAGCGGCACGCCATCAAACTGTGACCTCAACTGTGCTGAGATTTTCTTTTCGTACTTCCCCATGGTAACCACTTCAGGTATTACTTATATATTACTTACAGAACTGTCTTTCATTTACTGCTAAAAGCCGCCGTGGCAATCTATTGATTATGGGCCGGCCGGCTCATAATAACCAATTGGTAACTTAAGTGACTGGCTAGTTGTCGTGTTGTTGTGCCTGGGTCTGGGGGGTCTGGTTCTAGTTCCATGTCGTAATTCATTTGAGCAAATCCCCAAAACTCGTTTAGATTTCAACTCAACGCACAATAATTGAATTGTATTGCATTAGCATGGATTTCATTGGACTTTGCGCACTTTATGTGGCAGCCACAAAAAGCTCGCTAAATTGCCACCACACACAATTACACACTCGCACACTCACCACACACACACACACACACACACACACACACACACACACACACACACACACACAAACACATATGCTTATGAACACTAGGTTCTCGTTGGTTGTGCCTCGAAAAAGTTAAGAGCAAACATCGGGGAAATGAGTCTCCTGGGTGTGAAGCTTATAGCTGCCACATTGTAGTACAGCAAATAGAAAATACATATACACTACCGCTAAGCATATACACACATACATATGTCGGTATATATAAATAAGTACTTAGGTATTACATATAGAGGTATATGTGATGTGTGGCCTAGTACATATACTAGTTGGGTATTACGAGGGCAAGTTGCAAAGTCGCAGCGATGGTCAACGTAGCATTTTCAACAATATAGGTCAAAGGTACATTCGAGGTAATGGAACATGGAACATGGAACCCTGATGCTGAGAGGTCATTTCGCCAGAATTTTTTGGAAAAAGTGAAGTGTTTTGTAGAACTTCTGAGGCCATAGATTGCACAAATTAAAGATTTTTTTCGGAGTTCACGCAACCGTCTAGCACTTAAACAGCAAAGCTTTAAAATTAACTTGTATTTCATGCTAAAATTAATATACTCGGTTAGATAAATTTCTGGAAAAAGTAGATTCCATAATTTCACATCTAAGAGCAAAGAAAAATAGCTTTACAAAAATATTTTAGAAGTGCTTTATAATGCGAATTTTGCATTTGAGCTGAAATCTTTTGTTAGAAGTTTGGTTTTCTGCTGAAAAAGTTTCTTTTTTAATGTTTTGTAGATCTACTTCGCAAACTACCAACAGAACTTTGCCTAAAAATATAATTACAATATAACAGTGGAAAATTTAATTTGTTGTTGTTTGATATGGAAGAGTTTCTGGAGAAGTTCGTCTAGCATTCCACATTACCAGTTGGTCTTTGGTTTTTTTAATGGTTTGCTACTTTCTAGTAAAGCTGAGCGGGCCTTGATGCGAATTCGAATCATTTTTATCTTTTTTTTTTTTTTTGGTAAAAATTTAGCTTTTTTTCTTTCAAAAAATAAGGTATAGAGAGTAAAATATATGTGTTGTGTTGAGTAATAGAAGTTCAAGCATTGGGTTTTGAGATATTATTCAGCAATTTGATTGAAGATTTGCATGCTATGGATAATCTGTATCATCAACCATCAACCATCCGACAAGCAAACCATTTTGGTTTGAATTTCAATCTTAATTTTCATGCTTCATTCCCAACAAATTTTTGAACTTTCAGTCAAATTAATTACTGGAAAAAATAGATCTTAAAAAGTCATATAAAACGCAACTTTTTTTTGATTTTCTTCGGTTTTGAATTGAAAAATGTAACAATTTTTCAAAAAGCTTAAGTTTGGAATGTATCGATTTAGTATGGTTAATTTAATAATACGAAAGTGTTCAATGGATTTTAGGTATTTTTTGTTATCTAATGTCTTAACTTGCTAGCTGCTGCTGTCGTTTTTAGTGCGATTAGTCAATAAAAACGATTTCAATTTGCGAGTTATTATTTAAATAATTGAGACACAATTACAAATTGTGTTCAATTTATGATGCCATAGCAGCTTAGGCCTTAAGCTATTAGTTGAATAAAACGATCCGTACATTGAAGAAAGATCCAGCTTTTTGATAGCATACCAAATGCCTATTAAAGACTCTGCTTCTTTTGTATCACAGAATGCATCCCATCTGTGTCTACAATTTTGGTTAGTACAGAGATTTAGGATCGCGTTTACAATCCAGTAAATATTATATTGATCTAAAATTTAATAATGCTTCAATGACAAAGAGCAGGATAAATTTGAAAATATAGTTTGCTCCAAAGTTAAATATGAGCTAAAAATCTTCTCATAATTTTTTGGCAATTAAGATTCAGTTATTTTCTTGAGTTAGATTTCAGTTTGAAATCTTATCAGAAAGAATGAATCTTTAATATCTTTCATATTTCCATTAAAAATTATTCATGTTCGTTAATTTGGACTGAAATCTTTTCATCTGTAATCAAGTTAGAGTATTGTTTGTGAAAAAGTGTTTGTCTTGATCTCTTAAATTATTTCATTCATAAAAGTGAATACTTATGATTTAAGTTTCATCATATCATAATTTTGCATTATATGATAAGCTAGCTCAGATATTACTAAATAAGTTAAGTGGCGTTTGCTAATTTTTCATTTCAATATGTTCAGAGTCGAAGGTGAAAAACTTCGTAAAAAGTCTTCATAAAAGATATTTCATGCGATTTGTTTGTTTTTGTATAATCTGGGAGAACTGCTTTCTGTCTAGAGTTTTTCACAAGTAAATTTTTAGTTTTAAATCTCCTCATCTCAAATCAAGTTATAGTATTTTTAGTAAGAATATGTTTGACTTGATCTCTTAAGTCTCTTCATTAGTTAAAACTGTTTAAAATTTAACTCTACTACCAACAAAAAATTTATGTTAAAGGTGAAAAACTGCGCCAGAAGCTGCATTCTCTTCAAGTAAGAGTTGTATGTTTTGTTATAATCTCTTTGATTACAAACAAAAATATAGTCTTATTTCACTTCTTATTATAAGATTTCAAATCTTCAAGGTATAAGACGCTAAGACGTTCGAACGTTTTCATATAATCTCTTCAAAGTAGAAGAACCTAAGAAAATCGAAAGAAATTTAATCGTATTTAGCTGATTATCATAAGATTTCATGTCTTCAAGGTAGAAGATGCTAAGACGTTTGAACGTTTTCATATAATTTCTTTGATTTAAAAGAAATTTCATCTTATTTAACTGATTATAATAAGATTTTATCTCTTCAAGGTAGAAGAACCTAAGACGTTCGAACGTTTCGATGTAATCCCCTTGGTCTATTTCAAAAAACAAAAATCCCTATTTAATTGATAATATACCAGTTATTTGCAGTTCTCTTGCAGTTATTGCATTTTAAAACTTAAATAATATTTTTGCTTTTAAACGAATAATTCTTCTGAAGCTGGCCCATTTTCAAACAGGCATTAAATAGAAAAACATTTGCCGCGATTTGCAAATATTTTATATTCTATAAAAAAAATGTACTCAGGTGTTGAAAACCATTTATATGGTCTCAAAAACAAAGTGAAAAAAATATCAACACATCGAAGCCGGAAAAGTTGTTGTTTTTATTTATTTTTTTTTTTCATATGAGTGAGAATGATGAATATATTTATTACATGTGTTTTTGTATATGTGATTGTGTGGGTGTGTGTGTGTGTGTATACGTTTGAGTGGAGTTTTTATGTAAACGATTTTGTTTTATTTTTTATATATTTGTATTTAGTTTTGTGTTTTTGTTTACTTCATAAAGCCCTTAAAATTGTTTTGCACTTTTTTATATTATATTATTTACTTTATTAATTGTCAACTGTTATGACGCTTATTGTTTTATATATTTGCATTTATATTTTATATATAAATTTACACAAACTGTACAATTATATTATTTGATATGCACACGTATAGGATATATTTGTATAAAATGATAAATGTTTGCTTGTTTAACGCTTATGTATAGGTGTGTGTGTTGGTGTGTGTGTTGGTATGCGTGTTAGTGTAAGTGTTTGCAGATTTTGCTGCGACTGTACTTACCGCTGACTGGGACTTTTGCTATCCGATGAATGGGCAGCACTATTATTATCATCATCAGCCATGGCAGCACTGCTAACGTTTTTATGATGCCGCTTATGATAGCCATGTCCATGCCCATGTCCATGTCCGTGCCCATGACCATGTCCGTGTCCATGTGCGGAAGCGTGTGTATCGGATGTGCCAGCAGCATGTATACCAGCAGCAGTACCGCCACCACCGGAACTACTGGTGCCTGTCGGGCTGATGACATCGGTGTCGCTATTGCAATCAAGCCTGGCCAAATCCTTTGGAAATTTGCCACCATGTTCGTGTGTTTCCATCTGCAAAAGTACAGACAGCCAACCAGCCAGCCAGCCAGCCAGCGTGCGCAAATAAAATAAATTAGAAAATTTCGCTCTTTTAGGCTTTGACGCCTGCAGCTATGCAATACAATTTGCAGCTACCCAAAATTAATTGTTAATTAGACCAAAAATTTTCTAAGAATGTTATATTAAAATTCTATTATTTTTGTTAAGCTCATCATGTTGTTATGATGATATAATGTTGATTACACTTGAGTCGATCGAATAAAAGGCAACCAGCCAGCCAACCAACCAACCCAGCAACCAACCAACCAAGCAGTGGGACAAGCGGCATGCACGAGCTACGCAGCTTCAAGCTGAAAGGGCTAAAATATAATTACGCCCCACAAAACTTTACAGCTCCCGCACACAGCGCACTCGGTTGATAATTAAATTTTATTGGTCTTGGCAAAAGTTTGCCAAAGGTAGAGCAAAACTTATATAAGAAAAGATATAAAATTGTCAACACAAGATGTGTTGTGGGGGATTTTGACCAAATCCTGCAGCAGCGTATGCACACAACCAAGCGTAGTAAAGTCAATAAGCAAATGGCCAAAAACTCTATTACAATCTGGTTAGCCTTCCTACGACTAACCACTAACATAAGTAATTAGCCAAAAAACTTTGGCAGTCGCAAAATATGCTAAACTTAAAAGTAGTTTGACGAGATTTTTGCAGTTAATACCGAATTAATAGAGTTTTGGCTACAACGAGCTTGACCCAAGTTTTTAAACAACTTCCATATAAACATGCATATTAATTAGTTTGTTAACTTTAGGTTATTTCTGGCAGCTCAAGATGCGAATGTGCCAAATGGTTGCCTAGCGCTTTACTTAAAGCATGGGCAGCACTGGCACAGGCATTGCTTGAAGCGCAAAATTAGAGTGCTGCCAAGTGTGCAACTAAATAAAAGGCTTAAATTAAATTAAAGCTTAAATTGTAGCAGCTAGTACTTATGCTTTAGCGCACTCGGTACCAGTGCTGCCCAGTTACAAGAACAGTGCTGCCACCCAAAATTGACAGCATATTAAAGACCTCTCTCTCTCTCTCTCTCTCTCCCATCTCTATCAACTTTACAAGCTTGCAGTTGTATTTAGTGCGTGTGCAATGATTTTTTAATACTTTTATTTCGCTTTTAATTTCTCAATTCACAGACATGCTTTATATGTGAGTGCGACCATAAAACAATTTTGTTTCTAGTGGAATTTTTTTCATAGCACTTAACAATTCTCTTCAAAACCAATAAATTACATGGATTTTTTTATGGGATACGGTATGGTGCAGAAAACTATAAAAAACGAAACCAGTTTTTATATAGTTTTACATATCCATGCACTTCAAGTGACATTTTATAACCGGTTTTACTGATATTTGTTGTTTCTTTTTTTTCGATTGAAAGTGCTGCCCATTATGTAAGTGCAAAAGCTGGCAGCGTTCGGTAGACTTAAGCTCTTTGCGTTGGCAACGGAATATACTATATAAACAAATCTAATTACTTTAACGTGTTAAAAGTCAAGAATTTCAAAAATAAATATTTAAATTAGATGCTAAAAGTACTGCGTGATATTTAAGTGCGGTGGCTGGCAGCACTGGAGAACAATTTCCAAGTTTTTAAGAGAGCTGCTAATACTGCTGGCCATCAATTGAATGTAGAACTTGGTAAAATCAACCAATCATACAAGCAGATATCATGGCGGAAGTACAAATACAAATTTTTTGAAAGTCATATTGAGTGTTTGTCTTTTTTTGCACCCTTAAAAAGAATATACTTTGAATTTAAATTATGTGATAAAAGAAAAATTTGTCCGCTTGATCGTCCCCTTAGGGTTGTCACCTCTATCTCTAAGATTATCTAAAAATGGAAGAGAGCAGCCAGCTAGAGTTTATTGCCGAATCTGAACGGCAATGTCTTTAATTAATTAAGCTTTCCTAAGGCAAATGGCGTCTATTTGCTAGCTGTGCCAGTGCTAGGCAAATGCTACAGTGCTACAGTATGGAATCGAACCATCAGCCTTCCAAGTTAGAGCTGAGTGCGCTACCACTACGGGGCCCATTATGTGATTAGGAATACATGAATTATCAACTACTGCAGATACGGCCCACTATCTTAATGCTGAGATTGGCAGCACTACATAGTCTTACTAAAATAAGGCCAAATATTATCATATTATTATATATAGGTAAAAAATTTTGACATAAAATAGAAAAGACGGAACCACATAGCTTAGTGGGTAATGCACTTGCCTACTAAACATGTAGTCGTGGATTCGAATCCCACTCATAGCAACAGGCACAACCATTTGAACGTTCCTCTTCAAAATGCGCAATGCAATTCGAAAATTTCTGCAACCCCGCTTGCCCCAACCCCCCATACGGAGATCTCGCCCATCACCAATTCGATCGAAAACCCCAACGGATTACAGAAATCTATACAAGAGAATTGAACATAAAACGGCTCCCCTAGCTCGATGACGCCCATAAGCATTTCTAAACGGACATGAATTGATCAAAGCAATGTTAGAACCTTTAAAGAACCATCTTGATAGACTAGCATAGTGCGAGGAAGAAATGAAGGAACCGCAGGTAGCGATAGCTCGCACCTAAGGCGACCTGGCGAAGATACATCCTTCAAGACCAAGGCGAACACAACATGGGACAGAGCTAAACAGACGGCGCAAAGAATAGTGTTCGATGGAAGGTTGAGTGTTGGTTCACCAAGTTCTTTCACGCATTCGCTGTTATATCAAAAGCAGCTGGACCCTTCGTTTTCTTGCAAGAGACCAAATACACGGTGAAGTAAGGAGGATTTTTAGTCAATCACGAGCTGCGCGACCTTGGCACGCAAGACAGCAAAGCTATTAGGCATTCTCAGTGAGATGCACCTAAATACTGCGCCAAAAAAGACTCGACTTTGCAGAATGACATTGAGCACCACCATTCCGTACCTTTTAATACCGTCCGTGGATTCAGACAAGGTGACCCTCTATCATGCAAGCTCTTCAATTTTGTAATGGATGGGATACTGCGGAGGGCTGGTGTGCATCGTACTGGCACTAGTTTCTACAAAAGTGTCCAGCTCCTTGCATATGCCGCTGATATTGACATCATTGGGCGTTGTAAGCGAGATGTCACCGCTGCAATTTCCGCAATCGAAAAGGAGTCAGCGAAAGTGAGTCTTGCGGGGTTAACGAGGGCAAGACAAAGTATATGCTGTCTACAAATAGGAATGCATGACGCCTGGGTTCCCATGTGGTAGCGAACGGCTATACTTTTGAAGTAGTCAAGGACTTCACGTACCTTGGCACCGATGTCAACACCGACAATAACGGCAGTATGGAGATTAGGCGAAGTATCACACTTGCCATTAGGTGTCATTGTGGTCTCAGTAAGCGAAAATCTCTCGCCATCGATCTCGCGCGATCGACAAAATTAACGCTCTACAAGACGCTCACCCTGCCCGTGCTGTTTTATGGTGGAGAGGCCATATAACCGCGTACAGGTGCAGCCGTGCCTGGCATGTTCCAGGGAAAATTTCTTCGCAAAACTTTCGGTCCCTTGAGGATTGGTGACGACTATGAGCTCTACAACGACATAGATGTCGTCCAGCGTATTACTGCACAACGTATGCGTTTACTCGGCCATGGCGTTCGTATGAAAGATGCTGCTCAAACAAAGAAGGTTTTCAATAAGAAAGACAACGAAGGAGGACAAAGGGGACGACCCAAGCTCAGATGGAAAGACCAAGTGGAGGAGGACCTATCTTTACTTGAAGTGACCAACTGGAGAAGGTCAGCTAATCAAAAAATATTTATTTATTTTCTTCAATTCCAAGCTTAAGACCAGTGTCGGCACAGCATAGGAACTTCATATGAGTAGGGAGCATTATCTTAGGCTTAAGCAGTCTTCTTTGGATGCAGTGTATCCCACTGTCAGTAGTGGCTTATTTTTTTTTTGTGTAAGCAACTAAAACTTTTGGTATATAAACATGAATGCCATCCGTGGGGAGCGTTTGGTTTGCTTTTTTTTGGCCATAGACCACAATAAATTTAAATCTAATAAAGCATTGACAACAACAACTACGACAAGAACAAAGTTTTGCGGCACTGTTATGTAATTGCCTAGTCCCTGTGGGAGCATTCGAGTCTGCCTAACAACTACAATATGTATAAGTACTATGCCTTATAACAGGAAAAAATAGACATATATACATATATATACAAATATATATATGTGTGTACATTACATACATATACTTGTATATAAATAAAAGGATGTCACCGAGTCAGCTGTGTCAGTTTGTGGGCCTGTACAATTGTAAGCCTGTTGCATAGAAACCAGCATCATCGGGCACTTAAACACAATTTATCCCAAGGGTTAAATTTCATATCCTTGTACATAATAAGTTATTATAATAGTTTCATATTGTTAGGCTAAGGAAGCAATAAAGGCGGAACAAGTCTAACGGAGCTGAAACGAGAGTGTACTTAGTGCCAGGAAAGGTTAAAGCTTTGCTAAGAGACTCCGCATGTAAGCAGCTTTAATGTGCCAGAGCCACTTATGAAGGGGGGGCACCGAGTTTGAGTTAAGAAAGTGTGGGGAGTAATTTGTGGATAATATTAAGTGATATAGCTCGGGGAGCTTAACGAAACGTTGTAGCAAATAAAAAACGAATAGTAGATCTTTTTTTTTTATTGTTTCGGTAGTATTCTTGTAATACTTTATATAGAGATTCTTGCAGAAGAACTCATCCAGAAGCATGGACCATGAAGTGAAAAATATGTAATATTTTTGAAAGAATTGAATTTTGAATTTATCTTTTCACTAGTTAGAAATATGTTTAGTTTTGCGATTAGCTGAGATCTGACTAATGCTTTAATATCATTGCGAATCGGCCCATCAGCCTCTAACATAAAAAATTAATTAATAACTTTATTTCCTTTGGCTATACAGTCATCGCTTCTTGAGAATAGAAACTTTCAGTTTAAAGGTCGGTGAGGTAATGTCTAGACAAATGGAATCGAACCAGCGTTCTTCAGGCTTAAAAGCGATTACGCTTCCACAGGCAACTTTCGGGGCCTTACCTCACCACAATAATAAGCTATAGTAAAATATATTTCAGCGCACGATTTGAGAATGAATAGAACATTACAAATAACTGCTGTTGATTTCCAGTCAGATTTCACTTGTATCTTTTTCTTTCTTTTTCTCTTTTATTTTTAACGTGACACACTTGAGGTTAATATGAAAAATCGGGAACGATCGACTATCTGCAAATTGTGTTCAAAAAACTAATTACAAATACTTAGTTACTTTTGTGGCTTTCATTTGGCAATTAGTTGACTCTTCCAGAGTTCGGTTACCAACCACTCAAAAAATTTCGTACAATAATCTTACAGAAAAACGCTACCGAGGAAATAACGAATGAATCGGTTTCATACTGAGCGGCACAGTTTTAACTGAATTTAGTGGGTTAGGACAAGATCTTTTTTATTAAGGATCTCTGTAGCGTAGTTGTAGCTTACTCGCTCTCTAAACTTTCTTTCGGTTTCGGCGATAAACTGTAGTTTCATGTCTGTCTTCAAAATGCTATCACTTTGAAGCGATGATTGATTCCAATACTGGTGGATTTGCGTAGGAATGTTTTCCTAACTAAATATCTGTTAATTGCAAACACCGCCTTTTTGAATACGATTATAAGTTGTAGGTGCCTGTTCTTTTCAAACGGCTGTAAAGCGAGACATATAAATATAAAGGGTGTTTTTTTTCGTGGTATGGAACTTTCAGTTGGCATTACTGTTTAAGATGGCGAGCGATTTTACAGCTGTCAAGTGACTTATTCTCAGTTTGGTTTGGCAATTTACAGTAAATAGTCTCTTAATTCAATATACATCGACCGTTTTCGCACCATTGTTTCTCTTATTGATAACTCCTATCCCCAGAGACGCCGTACGAAACGTACAGAAAAATCTATTGCTCCTGTATAGCGTAGCATTGAGAAAGATCTATGCGGTCTATGCGGATAAGCCACAAACGCTTAACCATTTGGAAGACAACATGCGCCGTGTTATCGCCGATATACATCCAAAAATGTTGGAAAATTGGACGTCCAGATTGGACTACATCCGAACCGCAGTGTCGGTAATATGCCAGAAATCATATTTAAAATATAATGCTAGAAGAGTATCTTTCGGATAAATTAAATTCATGTCAATCAAATAATTCAACGTTGTTTTATTGCAATTTAAAGTTCTATACCTCTAAAAATAATACCCTTTATAAATTTGTTTTGTTTATAATGTTAACCAGTTTCGTGAGCTCTGAAATACAAAATTCGATTGCAAATTGAAAATTCTTGTAATGAAATTGAAAACATCTACCATTCGGAGTTCCGAAATCTGCGATAGTTTTTTGTATTCAGAAGAAGCATGCCAGATTATTGTTGAAAAGGAATCAAAAATTATATATAAAATTCAATATTTTAAATTTTTTAGCAAGACTAACGCGCTCGCTTATATAACCGAAGTACTCTCTCTCTCTCTCTCTCTCTCTCTCGACTTATACCGCATATAACTCGCGGCGCACATGATTCAATTTCCGCCGGAAATCATAAAGTGCATACGCCTTATGGCCCATGGCACACATCAATACTTGCCTACAGCCAATTACTCTCTACGAACCCTACAATTCCCTCAAAAAGCAAAAAAAAAAACAGCAAATAAAAAGGCGACAGCCAAAATATGAAGTGGTCTGCATTTTTTGTCATTAAATTTATGGGAATTAACCCATAGAAGTCAAGTGATACACATATTTTACAAGCACTACATGATCATATCATATATTTATTTACCTGTGTGCCCTAAAATAAAATTTTGCCACAAAAAAAAACCAAACGAAATGTTCACAACAACCAAATGAAATTTTATCGTTTGTCGTAAACAAAAAATGTGAGTTACAATTTTTAGATGACTGCATCTATTGCATCGTCAATTTTACGACGATGCGGCATGAGATGATGGGACGTACGTAGTAGCGTAATTTTTAATAGAGCCATCCATGTACATAAAAAGTAATGCTAGGCCATATAAATTTGTTGAATTATGTACAGGCAAAGCACAAGAACAAAAAAAAAGCAAACTGGGGCCCAACATAAAACTGCAGAAGTTGTTGCTCCAACGTGGAGCAAACATTATCTTCATGGCATTTTTTTTTTGCGAGAACTGTATAGAACATAATTTTGAATATATGTAATACCCTTTGTCTATTATTAGCTTTTTGACTTTAAGAACTCTATCACGTGGACGTTTTGTAATACGTTTTTGTTACGTTTATTTAATCTCCGTGACTGCGAAAAACGCTTATCCTATATATCACTCTGTGTAGTCTTCTTTCATGAATACGCTTCGAGATGTTTTGTTATATAATACAATGTAAAAAGCACAAATCATACAGGACTTAAGTTGCACAATTTGTGGTCTTGATTTGCTTAATAAAATGTATATGCGTGCGAGGGCAGTTTGAGAAGTTATTGGCGCTATCCACACGCTTTAGGGAGATAAACTTCGAAGTAGTATGTAATTCCCTCCAATATAATAACTTTTGATAAGAGTTTTTCTCAAATTTTAAGATGGCAAAACTTAAAGAACCGCTAAAAAGTTAAGAATTGGTTTTGTGTTCAATATTGGAGTCGGTTACGAAAATCGGGGGTATTTAAGACTCTCTATGCGCCTCAAAATAGATCGAATTATAAAACAAGTAATATATGAAGTATCATTTACCGCGATCTGTACCTCGCTATCTATCTAGCAGAATGTCTATAATTATTTATTGAAGAACTATACTGTATTATATGACAGTTTATGATCCTTCTTCTTTTGTGCATCAGTGCTAGGCAACAGGCTCTCAATAAATGCCTAGCAATTTCGCCACCCACTTTTTAGGGTCTGCAAGGCTTGATTGAGAATATTCCCAGTTTAGTTGGAATTCCCATAACAACAGACTGTTCTTAGTTCTTTCTTCTTTTCTTCTTAGTTAAATTCTTTAAGGCTTGTAGTTCTTGTAAGCAGTTTTGAATGCGTTACTTAGGGTAGGGTACTTTTCACTATGTCATTCTACTTCTTTCCTTAAAATGAGGAAAATGTTTCCTGTGCCTGAGCCGCGAAAATTATCAGCCTATAAGAGGAGACACAGTCAGTGCATTTCTTGGAAGTACCCAGAATATCCAATGCTGTGTACCGAAGAAAGCGTGAACGGAAGAAAGCGTGTTCGGAAGAAAGCGTGATCGAAAGAAAGCGCAGCAGTCGCTTCCGACAGAAAATGTCACAACACGACGAACTGCAAAACCGCCCGCATCATGTGCGGGAGAACCAATTTAAAATTCGTCAAGCACATTATGCAGCTACTTAGGAAGGACTGTAGGCTCATGCTGGACCTACTTACGGGCCACTGCCTGACTTCAGCATATGCCAAAAGGCTGAGCATCACCAACAGCGAAGAAGAATGCAAAGAACTCAGCACCGCGGGATCTAACTTTCTAGGGACACCAATGCTTGACTCGCTCGTAGAGGCAACTCAAAAGCCACCCCAGAGACTGTTAGCTTTTGCGTAGCACACACGCGCATAGTGGATGACTCACTCATCCGTCACCACGACTCACAGCCGACAAACTTCCGTTCCACTAAGGATCACTCTTCCTATCATGTGAGCCCCCTGTTCTGGAGGCCTGCCGGCCTTACCTAACCTAACCTATGTGTGCCAAGTGTGTCTACATTTTCAAGACATTTCAACATCATTTGTGATGTTATCTGGTTAAAGCTTTATTGCCTGAAACTCTTACTGGTTGTGAGGCTTTTCTTGAAGATTAAAGTAAGCACATCTTGAAATCTTACACATTTCTGCTTAACAGATGGACGTGTCTTTGCATACAGGTTTGAATACATTTTCTAAGTTTTCCTACATCTGATCAGGGTTCTTAATCCCTATAACCTGTTCCACTATTTTGACTTGTTTTGTGGGTTCCGAATACACCTCCAAATCACTTATTGTAAATAAAATTCTATAATACGAACTAAAATTTAGAGCGCACGAAATAGTGCTTGCGTGTTATAAAAAGACTAAAACGGTTCCCTCTGAAAGACGAAGCATGAAGATATTTCTACTAATAGTTATTCAAAAAGAACTGGAACTGTACAGCATATAGCCGAATTCAAGATTTACTTAGGCAAATAGCGTCTATTTGCTAACTATGCCAGTGCTCGACAACAGGTTGGAAAATTGCAGCAGGTTGGAATCAAAATACCGACCTATCGGTTTAGAGGCGAGTATGCTTACCAGCCACAGAGGCCCAAGTTTATTTTTCAAGTATAAATTCATAAGTGCTCCATTTCCTTGCTTTGCAACTTTAAAAATTTCACGGAAAATTAAAAAAAAAAATCGTATACATAATAAATGTGAGATTGTGATATTCAAGCTAAAAACTTCACTTTGAATATTTAATGCTCCCAATTCCACCCAAATGAATTTTTCATGCGTTTTAAAACCGAATATTTGTATAGGATTTGGCACAATAGGTTTTACAGACGCAAATTTAAAACCTCGCGTTAGATTTTTATTTGCAATTAATTATTTATAATTTTAATTCTTTTTTTGCCTGAAAACGCAAATTATAGAAGAAACTTAAAGAATGTAATTTTTATATGGTTTGTATCTTATATACATTCTCTCAACTTATTTTTGGCCAAAAAAAGGTCTCCGGTGAATAAAGGGTTCGGCGCATATCCCTTAAATTCTTCAAAACTTTCAAAGGCAGAGTTTTCTTATTTTTGGTCTGCTTATAAAGGGTGTTTTTTTTTTCAAGGAATATAACTTAAAGTTGGCATTACTGTTTAAGATGGCGAGCCATTTAACAGGTGTCAAGTGATTTATTTTCATTTTGGCTTGGCAATTGAATAGACTCACGCCTGAACACCGCTTGCAAATAGTGGAATTTTATTTCGAAAATAATGGTTCTGTGCGGAATACGTATCGCGCACTATGTGCATTTTATCCTCGACAAAATCGTGCATCAGAGTAGTTAATTCGATAAAACATGAACCGTTTTTGCACCACGTTTCGCAGCACCAGAGACGATGTACGGTGCGTGCAGAAGAAGCTTTTGCTGCTGTAGAGCGAAGGATTGAAGAAGACCCAAATGAGTCCATCCGCCATCGAGCACAGGAATTGGATCTGTGTCTATTCACTTAATGGAAGATTTTGCGGAAGGATCTTGGTTTGCGTGCTTACAAAATCCAACTCGTGCAAGAATTAAATCAAATCGATCATAAGCGAATTTTGTTTAGCGTTGAAGCGCACTTCTGGTCGAATGACTATTGCAACAGTCAAAACTGCAGCATTTGGAGTGAAGCTAATCCTCAAGTGTATGTCGAAACACCGCCACATCTATGTTTGGTGCGCTTTATGGGCTGATAGAATTATTGATCAGTATTTCTTCAAAAACGATGATGGCCAGAACGATACAGGCAATGGTAGTTGATATTGAGCCATGATCACTAACTTTTTCATTCCCGAATTGAACCAAGATGTCTAGCAGCTGTGGTTCCAAAAAGATGGAGTAACAGGTCGCATAGCTCGTACCACAATGGATTTATTGAAAGACATGTTTGGTAACCGCCTAATTTCACGTTTTGGAACTGAGAATTTGCCTCCAAGATATTGTGATTTAACACAGCAAGGCTACCTTCTGTGGGGCTATGTGAAGTCATTGGTCTATGCGGATAAGCCACAAAAGCTTAACCATTTGGAAGTCAATATTCGCCGTCTTATTGCCGATATACATAAATGTTGGGAATAGTCATTGAAAATTGAACGTCCAGATTGGACTACATGCGAGCCAGCCATGGCGGTCATATGCCAGAAATCATATTTAAAATGTAATACCACAAGATTATATTTCAGATAAATAAATTTCATGTCATCGTTGTTTTATTACAATTTAAAATTCTATACCCCTAAAAAAACACCCTTTATATTAAAAAAAAAATTGTCATAAATAAATGATGTTAAATTTATTAAGAAGATTCTAACGCAATTACTGCCTGTGCCAGCTGCTCTATAAAGTTCAACTCTTCGCTGCAAAATATAATCAAATCGCACAATCGCACCAAATGTGTTTGCCTGGACATTTACTTTTCGGCTTGCCCTCGTAAATCCCTAAAACAACATAAAAGCAATCTGTAAAATAACATAAGCAGATTATAATACTAAGCTTTATTGAAAGCTTTCTTTACTTGTTACCAAAATGTTGTTACCCCAATACAGGTAGGCTGTCCCGGGGGCAGTTGTAAATAAATTATATGCCAAAGCAATGACAGCTACCATAATACCAAGAAAGAAAAACCGCCGCCTTTGTGCAATTTTAATATAGTGGAAGGGAAGTACAGTCTCTATGTGGGTATTATTATTATGTGTAAGGATTCAGCTGAGTTGCTAAGCTGCAAGTTGTGGCGGCTGCACTTACCGCATATAGGCCCGTGGCTGGCACTGCCGCTGACGACGTGGTGGCCGTCGCCGCTGAGGATGATGATGATGCAGCTGCCGCTCCAGTGCTGCCGTAATTGAGCTGTGAATGATAGCCGCTGGAGAGTATCTTCTTGTGTGCGGATGCATGCGCCCGGTACGCGCTCACGCTGAGTTTCATGGTGACATTTACTGCGGTTGGCTGTTGGTGTAGCAGCTACAGCTACCTACGCCTATGGCTCAGTTTTCTAGCTTCCGCTGGCAAAGGGGTTGCTTACGTGTCTGGGCCCAAAAAAAATATACAAAAAAAAAAAACAAAATAAACAAAAAAAACTCAAATAAAAGCAATACAGTTTAGCGAATACGGGGCGTCACTTAATATGCCGTTTAAACTTGAGTTCTCTAGGCTTTGACTCTGTTGCGTTTGAATTGGGTTTAATTGAGTGCCCAGAGGCGATGAGCTCTGACGGATGCCACTGACGCGGTCCAGCGATGTCGAAAGACGGCAACACAAAAAAAAAAAAAAATCGCATAAAAAAAGGAAAACAAAAGCAAAAAACACACAAAAAAGAAAATAAAACAAAGAGCAAGATACAAAACAAAAAAAATATACAAAACAATGCGCACTTTTTGTTGTTGTTGGTTCTATTTGTTGCTGTTGTTGTTGTTGTTGTCGCCTATTGTTCCGTCAGTGTCTGTTTTTGATGGCCCGCTGTTGTTGTTGTTGGTGTTGAATGTTCGCCTCCGGCTGCAGGACTCTGGTCCTGCTGCTGCTGCTGCTGCTCTGGTTTGTTGTTGTTGGTAGGCCCCAAACTCAACTTGGCCCGTTCTGGCCTCTTGGCTCTTGGCTGTTCAGTTTTTAGTTGGCCATAAATGTCGCTCTCTTTATCAGTGTGTATGCGCGCGTGTGTGCGTGTGTGTGTGGGTGTATCTGTGTATTTGTATCTGTATCTGTAGCTGTGTGTCTGCTTGTGTAGCTGAATATATCGCTGTGCGTGCCTGACGTTCTCGTTTTTAATTGTTTGTAATTTGGGTTTTTAGTGCTCGACAGTTGCTTCGGTTCCGCTTGTTGTCGCTGTATTGTTGTTGCTGTTGTTGTTGCTGTTTGGTGTTGCTGTTGTTGCTTAAGTTGCTTTTGTTTTTGTTGTTAAGGCCTCATGTCGCTTTATAGTTACAAATAGTTGTTGTTGCTGTTGCTGGCGCTGCTCCTGGTATTCCTGCTGTTGTGGTTGTTGTTGTTGCCTAAAGCGAAATGTTTACAAAAGATAACATTAAAGTGGAAATTAATTTAGATGACGAAGACATTTTAATTTGTTTGGCTTTTGTAAAATGTGATAATTATCAGTCATGCCAGCAGCACACACGAATGCGCACACACTCACTCACACACACACACACAGCTTCACACACGCCCTTTGGCATGACAAAGCAAAGTAGACTTCAGGGCGCCAAAGTTAACATGCAGCACGCAAGTCTTACCACAGCAACTCAAAAGCAGCATCTGGAAAATTAAATTAAATGCAAAGGCAATATGCCCAGCAGTTAAAGATCTGGAACGCATATTGTGTGAGATTTTACTACAGAACCTCGCTAGCTTGCTAGCCTCTAAAGCCAAGTATCGATGGAACGTTGCCAAACCTGTTTATTTGCCTAGCACTGGCATCTCTCCATTCTCCAATCTCCATTAATCAAAGTTACCGCCATACGAATTTGATTATAAACTGTAGGTCCCCGTTCATCTTGAACAGTTCTTAATAGAGATGTCGCGTCAAAGTAAACAAATCGAAGAGCGCATCAAATGTTAAATAAAATGCCCTATGCCTTTGTCTGCCTGGTCTTGCAACCTTTGAGCATTGAAGTGTCGACTCTAATCAGCTTAAAGGTATCATATGCAGTATGATTGACAAGCTTTCAGAGACGCGTACTAACAGTTCTGGCATAAGGCACACTGGTTGAGCCATAGGCACTTGCCTGATGCGTTTGTATGCTCTCAAACTGAAGCCGAGTCCACATCTTGCTACACAACAGCTTTATGGCAGATATTTTGCTGGTCTTCCAAAACTGCTACTTGGCAAACTTTTTGCGAAATGCTGCCAACACGTTGTGCATGCCGGAATGAAAGAAAATGTATGGCTGCTGAAATGTGGCTTAGAAATGAAGTCTGGTCAGAATGGACACTTTAATTGGTATGCGGCCTTGGGTTGTGAGTCAACCGGACTGACAATTGCAGTTTTCACAGATTTGCTTCTTTGCCGCAGCAAGACTGCCACACTATAGCATTATCCTCTTCCCTAAGCCTTTGCCATGTCTGCACCATCATTTGCAACTCCGGTTTTTTTGAGAACCTTGAATGTTGTAGTCATTGCCTAACGTGCAGCACTAGAAATCTTAATACATATGCTCCCAAGGTCTTCAAAGGATGCTGAAAAAAAAAAACTTACGGATACTACATATGATCCGAGTAGAATGTTAAATTAAAAGTGCTGTTCCATTAAAATTTAAAATCAGGCTCAACATTTGGAATGAAACAAACAACTAAATTGTTGAAAGCCACGGTGAGAAAAATTAATTGGGAATTATTGTCCCACCCGCCGTACTTTCCAGACCACACCCCGTCCTATAATGATCTTTTTGCAACAATGAGAAACTCACTTGCAGAGCAACGCTTGGCCAACTTTGAAAAAGTCGAAAAATGGCTTGTCAGTTTCTTCACCTCAAAAGCAAAAATCTTTTATTAGGATGGCATTGGCCAAAGCGGTGTGCTAAATGTGTAGAATCCCATGGTCAATATTTTGAATAAAAACGTTTGCATGGTCCCCTGAAAATTCAGTGATTTATTTATCGACAAAACTGGAAAATTTCAACTTACACCCCTGGTATTTTGTGTACTCATGCTGATCAACATACCAAAGCATTTATTATATAAACTTCAAAATGCACTTCCATACTAATCATGAAGTCGTTGATTCGAATTCCACTCATGGCAAGAGGTATGACCATTTTAACGTTGCTCTTAAAAATGATTTTCTTCTTAATAAAATAATCATTTTGTCATTGCACATTGTCTTTCAACAATTTCGGCAATCCTCTTGCACATTTCTCAAGAAGCTTTATCCTTCAAGAACTGGCCCAGGCGATCACAACATGGGACAGAGCTAAATAGATGGCGCAAAACAGGGTTGAAAGGCTCTAGTAGAGGCCCTAAGTTCTCAAACGAAATAATAAGTAAAAAAAAAAATTTTGCTGATTCAAAAGTGTGTCATGATTAGTTCTTATGGGAATTATTGCCCAACTTACAGTACCTACAGTCTTTAGAGTCCGAAACACCCTTATTTTTAAGTTGTTCCCAGAGTTTAAAATGTGTCTTGAGCAGATAACTGAGAAAGTCGAATCCAGCACCCAACTGAACATATTTTAAATCTATTCAGATCATAGCGTGACCATGCCCCCGGGCTTAGTTGGCGCAGGCTGTCCAGTTCGTTGTTCATCTAAATGTCTTCTACTCTCATAGTAGCTGAATTATGGTCAAGCTAGACCAGTTCGTTGTGCATCTAAATCTCTCTCTCGTCCTCATCTAGTAACTGTTCTATGATTTGTCATTATTATGCAATTACAATCTGCAGCATTTTGGAACTTTTATAAATAAGTTCCTTCCTGTTCCATATTCCTAGACAATCCAGTTTTATTTCAGTTGCAGTCCCTAATGTACTCAACAATTTTCATTCATAAATTTAACTTAACACAAATTTCTTTGTCATTTGTTTATATAAAATATAATTGTAATAAATTGTTTACTATTGTTAGATTATTGTTTTTCGCTTGATGGCTTGATGAATGCTTGCATTTGGCAAATAATTTTCAGGCCACATTTACATTAAAATCCAAATATTACGTATACGCAGCATGAGCAGCAGCAAGGCATTTAACAGTCAAACACGTAACATTTGTAAGCTCTAATTGTGCACAATTGGGCCAAGTCATAAATAGCCAAGTTGTGTCTGCGTATTTGCAACTTCATTCGTCTTCTTGTCTTGCCTTTTATCTTACAAGTTGCTTGCTGCTGCTGCCTCGTTTATTACTTATTTTTGTTTAGTGGCAATTTGCAAAATTTTTTACACCAACTTCATGAAAAAGTTCAAGTCAAACTTTGTTGCATGCACAATTGAACCTGAACTTGGCGGCACAAATAAATACACACACACACACACACACCTACTCTCTCTCGCTCCCTCTTTCGCTCTCAGATATAAAGTTAATCAAAAAAATTGCTCTTTTAAAAATAAGTGAATGCTGCAAATTGTCATTAATGTAAATCAAATATTCAATGAAAGCTAAGAGATTTACGCATAAAATTAAAAAAAAAGAAAATGAAAAGATTTTTAACAACAAAAATAAAAGTTAACAAAAAATTTATGCAAAATGAGAAACACTTTGGTAAAACTTTTTCGCTTGAATTTTTGCACAAACGCATATTACGTATACGCAACGTATGGCCAAAACATTGAATAAAACTTTAAACTAAATAAGCCAGCCAGAGCTTAAGTATAGCACAAAAGTTTGTTATGCACAAAAATACTACACCTGCTGTAGGTGCTATATAAGGTGTAATTACACACATACTTATGCACACCCACACACACACGCGCACACACGCGCACACACTGAGTACAAACAGTCTGTGAACACGTTAACAGCAGCAGACTGAACACTTAACACTTTGGCCAAGTGCTTAAACGGCTTAGGGCTTTAACTCTGTGTGTGTGTGTGTGGAGTGTGTGTGGAGTGTGTGTGTGGGTGTATTTTGAGTGTGTGTAAATGTGTGTACTTAGGCAACGATGCGGCTGAAAATTTTATGAGTATGCCCAAAGTAATCATGATGCTTGATGCTACAAGTCTAAAATATCTGCTCAAAGCTTTACTTTGAGTGCCTACATCTCTGTGCGTGTGCGTGTGTGTGCATATCTGTGTGATTGTCAGACTGTATGTGCGTGTGTGAGTGTTTATATATATAAAACGCAATGAAGCATTATGGCTGGCAACTAGCTGGCATGCTGCGAGGCAACCCAAAAAAAAGATAAACAGCACCAAGCACCACTGTCTGATATGTCTCATGATTTCAATTTCAAAAAATTTACGCTCCATTGGGCAGTAAAAACACGCCACGGGGGCTTTTCTTACACTACGTCACTCCTGATGCGCGCGCCCCATGCACCCTCGCCCCGCCCTCAACCAGGAGCCAGAGCATACGCAGAGTGCTTACCAAAAGCAACTCTGACCAAACAAAGTGACATTAAAAAATGGTTTGCCATTTGTCAAAGGCATTAGGCATTTGGGTGAGCCGGGTCATATCGACGCACTTAAGGCAATGTGCCAAACCCCAGGCCAGACAGCAAGACAGCATAAGATGAAACACGACAGCATGGACACGGGACAAGACAGTAGGATACCACAATACAAGACAAGTAACAAGCAGACAGCATGGGAGAGAAGAAAAAAACAGAATCATTTGACCACAAATTTTTTATCAGCATGTTGCAATTGAGCATGTGAATTATACGACGATAATTTCTGGCTGAGAGCGCACTTGGTGGATTTCGTCTTTAAATTGTTGCCATAATTAGCATTGTAGGAGCAAAAAAAGAAAAACGAAATGAATAAAATAAACTTAATACTAAGCACTTTTGGACTTTGAAGCTATTAAGCAAAGCTGCATTACATTTCCATACTTAGAAATGCTTTGTATGCAATAAAAAATCCTGCAAACCATTTTGCTCTACTTTCGTTCAAATCAAATTGTAATTAAACTTGAAATCTTCAAAAGGAGGGTTTCTTTTGGAACAATAACGAGTTCAAAGCACAATGGAGCTTAGCAAACTTTGTTTGATATTAGGCTTTAGATGATGTTTCATTTTTATGTGGCAAACAAATTTTGACAACCATACTCAAAAATATCATGGACCATCGGTAATCCAGACTGTACAACTGGAAAGACAGCGTATGAAGACATAAAATATCATATAAGCCAACTAAAAGACAAAAAATCACCAGGATAGACCAAAAAAATATCAAAAGAACTATATAAATGATCTCTTTTATGGAATCATAAGAAAGAAGTGCGCAACACCAAACGTGGAATCACGTGGAGCCCCACCAGACACCTTGAGAACTTGGATTATGCAGACGCCATTTGTCTGAACTCTCACAGCCTCAGCGACATCTAGGCTAGCAAGCCAAGTCGGTTTTGAAATAAACGCAGCCAATACCTAGGGCAATGCGCATCAATCACTCCAGCCAAGGAAACATCGCCATTTATGGGAAAGCAATTGAGTTCGTCACCCGTTTCCCATACCTAGGCACTGCCAACTCCAACAATGCCAGCTCGCATGATGACGTCATAAACAATCCCGTCATCAATGATCAAAAGCCCGATCAGCATTTGGGAGACTCTACCACATCTGGACATAACAGGCAAATAAGCAGACGAACAAAGCTTCAGATCTACAATGCGTATGTAAAGTCCATACTGCTATATGGCTCACAACCAAAAAGATGACACAGGGACTGCAAGTCTTCAGCAATAAATGCTTTAGGATCATATGCGGAATATTCTGGCCAAAAAGAATATCCAATGCAAAGCTGTCTCTTGTCACAGGTTAGGCCCTTATACAGCTTTAAATACGGAAGAAAAAATGGACGTGGATAGAACATGCTCTCTAAAGGAACAAAAGCAGTATTGTCAGTATGGCACTGGACTGCAATCCCCAAGGCAGCAGACGGATCGTAAGAACCAAGACAACCTGGAGAAGATCCATCCTCCAAGAATTCGCCCAGTCGAACACAACATGGGACGGCGCAAAACAGGGTTCTTTGGAAGGTTCTATTAGGGCGCTTAAGTTGCCAAGCAGCATAACAAGACAAAAAAAAAACTTTCCAAAGGTATGGAGAGTTGTCCATATAACAGCAATTCCCGAAAGAAACCAAAGCTTCCTGTCCTCTCAACTTTATTCGATAAAATATTATTTAACAGAATCGATTCAAAAATAAAACAACAGAGCGCAATCTCCACTCAACAGTTTGGATTTCGCAAGATCCACTCAACGGTGCAGCTAATTCATAAAGAAGTTAACAATTTTATAATTAATTTCGATAAGAAGATATATAGTTTTTCAGTTAACTTGGACATCGCGAAAGCATTCGGTAGAGTATGACACAAAGGACTTTTATATAAGCTGAAACAAGTCTTGCCACTAAACAAATTTAATATCTTTAAAAGGTACTTCACTGATAGACATTTCTTTATGAAATATGACGATGAGTGCTCGGAAATCATGACAACATCAACAGGAGTACCACAAGGCGGCTTGAATTGGAATCGTGGAATCTATCTACCGTGCTATTGTTGTCGAATTCGATTTATAAAGTAAGTTCTTCCCCAAATAATCGTAGTGCATGCAACTGCGTAACTCTTGCTTTATCGTTTTGTAGATCTAATTAGGATAGGAAAAGCATCTTATGCTATAACTATAATAACTTATACGATTTTCTCTCCTACAAACTTACTATTTTGAATCCAGTTTTATCTATCTCTACTTATCTCGATTTGCCAAATCAAGCATTTTTTACCAAACATGAACTATGAGTCAATCCTCCATTTGTTGAACGGCGATATTCTGGCAACTGTTACTCTTTTTATAAATAGAATAATATATTTTTCTTTAAAAATTAAAAAAAAACATTGTCTTGGCACAGATTTCTTTGGTAAACGTTTTTCGATTGTTTTTCCGATAGTGCAGCGGCAAATATTTCTCTCTTCATATCCTTAATAATAGGTCATATATGTGTTGTTTTCCTTCCACGTCGAGATTTTTAAAAAGTTCAACTGTTATATTATCGTCACCAGGAGATTTAATATTTTTCATTTTGTCCTGTATTTCTAGCACGTCTTCAAACGTAGGATCAGGTACAACTTCAATCTCATCGTTAACATCCAAGAAAGTGACTTCAGACGTTTCGCAGCCGGTTGACTCGTTAGACATTTCTTAGAATTCTGCCTTCCAACTGTCTAGAATTTCTGCCTTTTCAGTTATAATTTGCCCATATCTTTGCAGGCGTCTATTCGTGGTTGGATACGGTTCACTTGACTTTTGAGCCCTCTGTAGAATTGTCTGTTCGCCCATTCTCTTCATAGCTTCTTTTTTGTTTTTACTGCATATCTTGGTCGCTCCCTGTCTTAATATAGAGCAAGTTCCGCTATTAAGTCTAGTACTGCACAGTATCATTTTTTCTTTAGCTTTATTTTTGTCTAATATTGCCTGTCTGCATGGGACTTTATTTTCTATCAACAATATATTTTGCATGTGAAATATGTTCCAAGAAAGTTTAATACCTAAAATCAAAACTACTTATAAAAGTATCAGCTTAATCGTACTAAAATATTCTTATCTACCTAAGGTCTTCCATTTATAATGAGGCAGCGGCTTTAGTTTCACTTTAAACTGAAAAATCCTTTCCTCCACCATCAGTGCTTCGATTTCAAAAGTCCTTGACACTGCCGCGTACACTGACAACAAATCTGTCTCGTTCCAAGCAGAGAGTCAGAAATCGTACAAGACTGCCTTAGCCTTAGGCTTTCATATGATTGATTGATTGCAATGTTGGTTGGTTAAAAGAAGTTACATCATGCATACAAGCCCATAACTATACGTATTAAGGAGCTTGACAGGTGCACAGGACGAAAAAAAAATGAACAAATGGAAAAATGGAAACACTGCTACGTTGTTGTCACAAGAATCTCTGCATTATTGACTTAATGCTCTCAGAAGTCTGGCAGCATGGATGCCAACTAGCCAGTATCCGTTGATGGCCTTGATGGCCTCGATGGCCTCGATGGCCTTCCACTAAGCAGTAAGTAGTGTGCCTAATTGGCCCTTAAGAGGGTTTGTCACTGCCATTTCATGTTTCCTTCAGTGAGTGAAGTATACGGTGCATATATATACCTGGAACGTACACATGGCCATGAGCATAACAACGCAATGTCAGGGTGGGGGGGTATTGTTGTTTGTCTGCAATAGACTTTCCCATGAATTTCCCCATGGCCCTGATTGCACAGAAATTTTACTCTACTTGCCGGCATTGAGCATCGCACAGTTTCTGGGAAAACATTGCTTGCAGCGTATTTAAATAGGATTAAAAATTATTTAAGCGCATAAATATAATATATAAAGGGTGTTTTTTTGCGAAATTTACAACTTTAAGTTGACATTACTGTACAAGATGGCGACCGATTTAACAGCTGTCAAGTGTTTTATTCTCAGTTTGGTTTGGCACATCCTTACAAATAGACTCGCGCCTGAACAACGCTTGCACATGGTACAATTTTATTTCGAAAATTGTGGTTCTGTGCGGAATTCATATCGTCCATTTTGTCGTCGACAAAATCGTTCATTGCAGCAGTTAACTCGATAAATCATTAACCGTTTTCGCACCACGTTTTCTGTTATTATTAACTCGCATTCCCAGAGACGCCGTAAGTTGAGTACCGAAGAAGCTATTGCAGCTGTAGAGCGCAGCATTGAGGAAGACCCGATTGAGTCCAAACGCCATCGAGCACAGGAATTCAATCTGTGTCCATCCACTTTAAGCAAGATATGGCAGAAGAATATAGATTTGCTTGCTTGCAAAGCCAAACGATCATCAAGCAAGGCGTAGATTCGTCGAATGGGCCCAAAACGAGATTGTTGTTGTTCCACAATTTTCATAAGCGAATTTTGTTCAGCGATGAAGCGCACATCAGGTTGAATGGCTACGTCAACAAACAAAACTGCATTTGGAGGGAAGCTAATCCTCAAGTGTATGTGTGTCGAAACACCACATCCAGAGAAACTGACTGTTTGGTGCGCTTCAAGGGCTGGTGGCAAGTCAATGGTGATCGCTATAGAGCCATGTTTACTACCTTATTCATTCCCGAATTGAGCAACCATGATGTCCAGGAGCTGTGTTGCCAACAAGACGGCGCAACATGTCACACAGCTCGTGCCACAATTGATTTATTGAAAGACAAGTTTGATGACCGCCTAATTTCACGTTTTGTACCTGTGAAATGACCTCCAAGATCTTGTGATTTTATACCGCTAGACTACTTTCTGTGGGGGTATGTAAAGTCATTGGTCTATGCGGATAAGCCACAAACACTTAACCATTTGGAAGACAATAATTGCCGTGGTTTTGCCTATATATGGCTACAAATGTTGGAAAAAATCATGGAAAATTGGATTTACAGATTGAAATGTATTCGCGGCAGCAGTAGCGGTCATATGCCAGAAATCATATTAAAAATGTAATGCCACAAGACCTATCTTTCGGAAAAATAAAATTCATGTCAATCGAATAATCCATCATTGTTTTATTGCAATTTAAAGTTCTGTACCTCTAAAAAAAACACCCTTTATATTGTGTTTTGTGCTGATGTCTCGTAAGAAAAATTATCGAGTTTTGTCATTGTTTCATTTCATTTAAAAGTGAATGAATACAACCTATTTAGGGCTTGTATAAATAGCAGATATCAAAACTTATATTGCAAAAAATAACACGAAACATTGTAAATCATTTATATCAATAGGTATTTATTTTACCAGACTTAGCAACTCAACAGTTTTAGATTTGATATTCATAAATGCCGTGCGACTTGTACAGCCATAAAATACTTCAGTTTACTATATTTGACCCTAATCAGCATACGAATTTGTACCGTCTGCACGATGAAAGCTGACGACTTACATATATTTTTTTCATTTTTGAAGTACAACTTGGCAGCACTGCACACTCCGGCTGTGGATAGGAACACAGCTGTGTCCTACGGGCTACTAAAAAAATACCACCTACTGAGTCAAAGGCCAATTTTGTTTTATGATGGTATTTAAAAGTAAAAAAAAAATAAAAATTAATTTTATAGCCATTTACCACAAATTGCCCACGGTTAGGACATAGCCTGGCCTGCGGTTAAATAAAATGCTCTCAATGGGTCTGTGTGGCTTTAAATTACGTATACGTAATTTTTTAATTAAAACAATTTTGATAACAATTTGCCAGCTTAGTTGGATACCAATGGCAGTTGATGAAAGGAAGGCAAGAGAGTTAAGCACTACAATGATTTGATTCTTTATTGTCTATCGATATATATTGTAATTTGGATATAATTTTTGACTTAAATATGAGCTGAAGGAAGCTCAATTATTTGCATTGAGAAAGATTTCTAAACTGTGGGCCCTGGAATTGAAAAACCGTTTGAGATCTATAACATTAATGAGCGAACAAAGAACATCTTAGGTAAAATTTCCATAAGCATGCCTCAAGAAAACCTTGATTTAATGGACGAAAGAAGAGAAGATCCACACAAAAATCAAGATGAATACAACAGATTACAACTACAAAGCCAATCGAAATGCCGAAAACCTAAAGAAGATTGCATAAACGTTTAATGCAATCAACTAGAATTTCTACAACAAGATGACGATTTCAATCTTCACAGAAAGCTTAGGCAACTATGAGGAAAGTTCATGAATCCCAAACTCTCATATCTTGTCGGAACAACAAAATGAAATTATAGTTGATCCTGAGAAAAGCAAAGAGACATGGGAGAAATATATATGTGAATTATTTGTTGGCTCAAGCAGAAGTATGATTCCTGCATAAGAAGATTCAGTAGATGATCAAGACATTCTACAAATCACCAAAGAAGAAATCCGGAGAGCGATAATTATATCGAAAAACAATAAAGCCCCAGGGCCAGATAATTTGCCAAATGAAATATAAAAGCTCATCGATGAGGAAAACCAAAGGTTCTTAGAAATAACTTGAAACAAAACTTACAGAACTGGAATGTAGCCTTCGACAAAGTTAACCATGACAAGCTATTTTAGGTTCTAAGTACAATGGACATTGACAAAATATAATCACTTGCAAGAACTCAAAAACTTGTACTGGAATCATGAATCGGCACACATAAGGAACAAAGACAGAACTTCGAGAGATACCAAAATTATGAATGGAATACGACAGGGTTGTATTTTATCACCACTGCTATTTAAATTGTATGCTGAAGACATTTTCTCGGAGGCTCTCGATTCTATAAAATATATGGACAGTTCATAAACAACATGCGATACGCAGATGATACTACAATGATAGCGGATAGCATACAAGACCTCTAAGACTTAGTAAATCTAGTTGTCGATGCCAGTAAGAGGTACAATCTAAATGTCAATAGCTCCAAAACGAAGTTTATGATAGTGAGCAGGAGAAGTATCGGATATGACAATGATGTAATAGTTCAAAAAACACAACAATTGAAAGAGTTCACAATTTCAAAGATCTTGACGCGTGGTTGAATACAGATTGGAACTGTGATGAAGAAATCAGATGTCGTATTGAAATAGCTTGAAGTCATAGTCAAAAATTCAGACAGCTCTTCACTTCTAGACAACTCAATTTTCAACTGAGACCACGCTTGATGAAATACTATTTATATAATATATGGTATTGGCTTGAAGTATGGTGTAGAAACTTGTATCTTGAAAGTAGCTCAGATGAATAAACTAGAAATTTTTGAGATGTGGAACTACAGATGGATGCTTAAAATTTCTTGGGTCTGCCACATCACAAATAAGGAAGTTCCAAGAAAAGTCAACAAAAACAGGGAATTGCCTACAATCATCACACGCAGAAAGACAGCATATTTTGATAATATAATGTGTGGCGACAAATATCCACTACTTCAACTTTTATGGCAGGCCAAATTGGGGGCAGACATGGCATTGGTTGGAAGCAACTTTCATGGCTACGCAACATCAGAGAATGGACTGGAATAAGAAGAGCTGAAGATCTTGTTCATTTCACTACCAACAGGCAGAAATACTTCAACTTAGTTGCAAACATTAATTAATTAAAACATGACAGTTAGTAGCACCTAGGCCATCCACAAGCCCAATTGGCTGACCCCTGAAGAAAAATTATGTTACCAAATTCATGTTCATGTTGATCATGTTGCGATCGACGGAAGACATGCACCGAGCGTGTTGGACGTGCGCACAGTTCGAGTCGTTACTACACCGCCAAACTCTCGGAACTAGTAAACCGATTCAACTTCCTCCCCGGCTATATAGGCAAATTCTGGTCGCATATGTCCCCACTCCATGCAATCTGCTACGGAAGACACCATAGGCTGTAAGTGTCCACCACCATGCAACCAATGGTATGAAGAGGAGTGTAACGCGGCAACTGCAGCGAAGAGAGATGCTGCAGTCCGTAGCGCGAGACTTATTGCAGAACTACAGGTTGAAGAAGAAGGAAGAGAGTATCATTTTCAGACGGAAAAAACTGGAACAGGAAAGGCGACAGCCAGAAGAACTCGAGGTGCTAAGTGGTAGAAATTATGCCAGAAAATTCTATCAACGAGTCAAGGTTTGAAGCCCAGAACCTTTTACTGGCAAGATGGAAACAAAAATTTGGTTAGAGATACACAGGGTGTATTGGGATTATGGAGGGATCGTTTCTCTAAGCTTCTAGCAGGTGCCAACGTAACAAATCTCGCCATTGGAGAAAGTTAACCGGCACAACGAATCGAAGACAATGTGGATGTCACTCAAACTAGTCATAAATGAAGTCAGGATTGCAATAATGCGACTTAAAAACAACAAAGCAGCTGCTTTGTGGCGACAAGCTGATAAGGTGCATAGATCAGCACATTTGCAAAATATGGCTAGCAGATGGTATGCTCGACGATTGGAATCTCAGTTAGATTTTTTCTGTACTAAAGCAGTATGAGGGGATATTATTGCTTATCCAGATAAGGTTCGTACCTTATCAGTGCGACTTCTGAAGCTAATTAAACCTCCAGAGACTATGACTGTCAATGATTCGCTCATAGCTATGCCAGTGCTATGCAAATGCTCGAGAACCGCAGGCTGGATTCGAATCAGCTATTTTCAGTTCTAGAGGCCAGTATGCTGGTGTAGTGGTACTACCACAACGAAGTCATAATAACCAAAATCGTGTCACATAACGTCAAATAACAAATTGAAGCATCGGCACTGACGCTTGCTTTGCCTGATTTCAATGCGTGCTTTCATCGGGTCACTTGTATTTGGATCACTAATGGTCAGTGCCACATTATGGAAATTCGAGACCTCATTAGAAATGTATTGAATACCTATGTTTGAATTTGGCATAGCAGCCACCAAAATATCTTAAATAAAGCCGATCTGTACTAACTTCCAAAAGAAGCAGTCATTTCCCATATTCCCTCTACTGCGGGCTATGCGGACAAGTGTCAGACTGCGATCACGCAGCTGATTACACTAAGTTACACAACGTATATTACATGGCGATCCTGCCAGTAAAATCATTTTAAAAGCTTGCTGTCGCCGACTTACGAGTGCTTTTAGTCTTTAAACGGAATTTACTTTTTAAACGATTACCAAAGGGTAACGTGACGTGGTGACGTCACCAGAAAATGCCAGCATAAGATAGTTTAAATTTATAAACAATATTTTTATACGCATTTTTCTACGCGTATTTGAACATAATCGAAACATTGAACACAACCTCAAGTGCACAACGTATTTGCTGCCTTTGTACGAAATAGCATTTCATAAAAATTTCCCAACGCATACTATTTGATACACCGATTCCCTAGCAGGAGTTTGAGTAAAATGTTTACAGCACAAATACGCTTGAACATAACTGCTAATGCGTTTATGTGGCGTATGCGCAATTTGTCTTTAGTGCTTGCCTCATTGACTTCTGACTCTTGAATAGCATGCAACACCCCCTCACACACCAAATGGCATGTTGTGCATATTTAAAGAGCCAAAATGATAGCTTTGGGTCGCGTTTACTCTGATTTTGCTTAATTAGATGGTGATGGCTGCCGGCACGTGCCATATACCCATAACAAAACATAACAGCTGACAAGCACGCTAATCACCCATCAGCTGCTGGCCATACAATCGACTACTGCCACTACATACTCCTTCCCCGGTACACTCATATTTACGAGTAGACATATTCGCATTGCTTTGATACACTAAGCAGAGTACCAAACACACTCGGCCAGCCGGCTATCCATAACTTTGAGCTGTCATTTTTAAGACGCAACGTTGGCATCTGCCAGCCTGTTTCAGGATAAACCGTCTACAAGTTTGAGAATGAGCATTACGATTGCAGATTGAGGTTAAGTTTGCGTTTGAGTTGTGGGCAACAGCGTAAGAGTGTATAACCATGAGTAAGCTGAGCGAGCAATCCCTTATCAACGATTATGTCAAATGCTTGCCGTTGGCCTGGTCGCTATTCCAACACACAGCACTATGTACTAGGCCAAGCTATTAGTATCCTGACCAAGGCTGACTGCTTGGCTGGACCCTTGTCGAGTATAAAACAACAAAACGCAAAACACAAAACAATTTTTTTTCTTGTTTTTTGTGCGTTCTCTACTTTTTTCTGCACTCCCTTATGGGTATTACAAGAAATGTCTTTGGTGGATTTTTTTTTCCTTTCTTGACTATGTTGCCCCGACTAAGATCCTAAGATGGATGGATTACCTGCAGCAGGATTTTGTTGTAGCCAGCTACACGACAACTTGTGCTCAACTCTATCCCACTGTTCGTTTACTTTTTGTTATGCTCTGCAAATGGCTGCATAGTGTATAATAATTTTGTCGAGCACTTTGTAACGCATTAAAGTGATTATTTTAACTCACTTTGAGAGCCCAGCGGGTACACGCTCTCTGTGTTACTCTCTCTCTCTCGCTCGCTCTGCCATGCTGTGTGTGTGCATGTGACGTCACAGTTTCATTAAGTGCAACAAGTTATGGGAAACTTGTGGGGTAAGTCGAGCTCGAAACAATGTTTGCCGTTTGGATGTTGGCAAATTGCTGGATCTCAAAGAATGCAGAAATTTCTTGGCACTTTATATTAATTTTTAAAGCTACAGCGTGTGTTGTAGGGCGAGTTTTTGTAAAGTGTGAAAAGAATAAAGATTATTAATTTTGCTTATTCTACGCAATATTTCATTATTTATTTATTATTGTTGAACTATTTTTCAAAGCAGTTCTAATTAATTAACACTCGTTGCATAGCTCAACCCACGTTTACTCCATAAAACGTGTATTATCATTCATAACTCACAAAACAATAACACATGTTACCTGTATCTTATTTTTCTATTCATTAATCTTTGTTTTGTACTTTTAGCAATAAGTAAATAATATATCAATAGTAAGAGGGCAAAAATGTTGAAGCAATAAGGAAACATAATTTCCAATTTCATAAATTTTGTGGTAACTATGGCAGGCATAACCCCCAGCAGCGAGGGTTAGGCTGACTGCAGGAGTTGGTTTTTTTTTCTATGTGAATTATATTAATTAATTAAGCCTAAAATTAAATTGTGCAGCCAGAGCAGCGTGGGCCTTCAATCTTTGACAGCAATGGAATTTCAATACATGCTGTTTCGGATTTAGTAAGAAAAGCTTATATGCCCACATAAGTCTATCCGTCTGAACGTATAGATTTCGGTGATAACTAGAGTTTGAGGGATTAAATTTAACGTAAAACAAATTTGAAAATTTTATTCCAGGTTTTTCGATATTGCGAAGCCTCCATGGTGGCGTATTTATATTATATTTTCCTCAGTATTATTTAATACTTCTTAATTTCGCTTAATTATAAGATCAATTGAACTTAATTTTGTTTTACTAATAAAGAAAGGTATTTTATCCATATAGATAATAGAATGATCGTTTGATCATGAGCGAGAACTAGCAGTAACATCATGCGATAGTACCAGACATTGGGAGATAAAGAACCTAATACAAGTACGAAAATTGAAGTATTGAGTTTTTCTATTATATCAATAAGTTTTTTGACGTGTCCGACATTAAATATAAGATATTTTCAAGGCTGGTTAAAAAATAATTGAATACTAACTGAAAAGATTGCAAAAACGCTGGAAATATTTAGATCTTAAAATAAGGCAAATATGTAAAGGCTTTACAAAATTTTGTTCACAACTGACATAAGAAATAAAAAGATCGAAATAGTGGTGGCGATTGGTGAGCGAAGTGAGCAGGGCGCGAAGCCCTGTTTACTACTATTTATATATTGTTTTGATAGAATAAAAACTTTAAAGATAAGAAAATAGTTTTGTATTCTAGGGAAAGTTAAAATTTAACATAAAACAATATTTAAAGTTTATCAGCTTTCTTACTATCAACAGCTATTTTCTTTATTTCAAAGTGTTTATACTCCTTACTTTTTTCTTTCGATTTTCTATCAAAATATTCTATTAGCTTCGATAGATAGGTGTGAGGGTGGCAAAGGCGACAAAGGCACCGCCTCAGACAAGCTAAATAGTGCAATACCGCAAGGGGAAGGAAGAGATTAGATAGTGGTTGGAGAGTAGAGAAAGGGAAAAAGTGAAAGAGTGAGAGAAACCCACTGCACGAACCTCCTCGTCACTCAGAGAAAGTTCAGAAGTGACTGTGGTAATTTATGTGCTTCATTGAGCTGAAACACATCGCTGCCCAGGGTACGCAGTCTAGTTCTTGAGCAAGCTTGACAATAGCATAGGAAGTGCTCCGTATTGTTAGCATTCTCGAGATAGGCCGTGAATGTTGGGTCAGTTCGAAATCCCAAGTTTAACCATATGTTGGCCACAAGTGTTGTGTCCCGTGATGAGCCCCACCAAAGCTTTCAGATCAATTATGCCGAGATGGAGAAGAAAGTCTGCAGCTTTGAGTGAGGGTTTATTTTACAAGGTATTTGGTAACTCGGCAGCCTGATGTAAGCTACCAGTGGTCCTAACAACTCTAGGGTCGTTAGTTCTGCGAGGCGCCTCATAGTTACCGCCTAACTGATAGCAATGAAGGGCTCAGGAACATAGGCTAGGGTGGCCGATACTGGATTTGCCAATTCATCTGCTATCTCATTTCCTTGTATACCTGAGTGTTCAGTAACCCAGAGGAGACAGAGCTTATTACTACGTGAAATCGTCTGCAGTCTGTGCTTGCACTCATTTACAATGAGGGAGGTCGTACATGGATTACAAAGGGCGTGTACGGCAGCTTGGCTGTCACTACAAATGCCGATCGTCTTTAATTTGCATCTCTTCCTAAAGACTCATATGTACTTAGATTTTGCCCTCAAATAATTTTTTTTTCAGTTTTTACTTTACTTGTATACCGGAACAATAACTTTGTCAAAAATTTTTTCAAGAATGTAAAACCTATCCAACTTTTAAATATCCTGTTGATCTTGGATCTTAAAGGAAGTTCATTATATTCCCTATACATATATGATGTGAGGGTCGCAAAGGCGGCGAACAACGCCTCGGAAACTCAGGCTAAATAGCCCATTGTGACTTATACATGACTTTTCATTTTAAAGACGCAAAATTTTTTTGAGATATCTGCTGTGTTTGCTATTTTATAGAACAAGCCAGCTTTACAGCTTTACGTATTTTAATTATAAGGGAACACGTTTCCTTGCATCTTACAAGAGTTCATTTTTATAAGGCTTTTCAAAGTTGCGGAGACTTGGAAACAAGACAAGTGCAATCTTATGGCACCTAGTTTCCGCATGGTTTGGACTTTTCATCGTCAGAGTAATTAACTAAAACAAACTCAATCTGCGAACGAGTGCAAACTTTTGCAAGCGAATATCTACGGATCGTTTGCCGCATTTTCTAGCCAAACACTTTCAGAAACGAAAGCTTGCTGATACTCTGTAGAAGTGCGCCTCTCAACACCGAATTCAAAAGGAGAAAATGGACCTAGATTGGCTACATCCTCAGGAAGTTAAATAAAGACATCGCCAAGGGGTTTTTCCAATGGAATCCGCAGGGTACCTGGTAACAAGAACGCCCTCGACAGTTCTGGGTGAGAATGGTGCTTGCAGAAGGTCAGGAGAGAGCGTCGTGCAATGAGTTGCTTAGTTTGTGTCCGCCCTCTGCTCCACATAGCAGCGTCAATTTAACTTCATTATTTCTTTACTTTCTTGTATTATTTTGTAGTAGAGTTTGACAAGGAATTAAAAAAAAATAATAATAACTAAAACCCTCGGAAACCTCGGAACGTTCGTTCAGAAACTTTGGTCTTTGATTCACTAAAACAAAGCATAGAGCAGCTTTAATACGCGAATTATTTTCATTTCCGTTTTTTTTCCTGTGATAAATTAACGTTGAAAAAAACGAAATTAAATCACCATTGAACTGATTTTATGCACAAAAGCCAACAAGCAGATATTTGATTTTAATTATAAACGCTTGTTTTGTCAGCCTTTGTGTAACTTTGTTATTTTTTTCACTCTTCATCGACAATTTAGTAACTTTTTTTGAAAAAAAAATAACTCATATGAACAGAGACAACATGAACACTCTATAAAGTTAAATTGCAAAATTTGATGAAACATGTCAGAAGCTTTTAAAACCAAACCATCAATTGAATTATTTATGGTAAAAAAAAAAACGCGCAATTGAGTAAATTTTCACGCGGTAGACAACAATTTAATAAAAAGCGTGAAAATAGGCTGAAAATTAAATAAAATTAAAACAAATTGATTGAATATATAAAAATAAGCAAAGTTAATTTATCAGCAGCCATATAAAGTCTGAGCCAATAGAAAGTCATATCTGTGTGGGGACTGGCACATGAAATATTGTTGCTTTCAAGAAATCAAAATATGCTTTGAGAAGTTTCTACACTAAAATAAACATTTCCATTTTATAAAATCGCAAATTGGGCTTAAAATAAATTGATTTGTGGTTAGAAAATGTAATGACATAAATTAAAAAATATTTCGTTCAAGAAAACTTTTGCTGAAATTATTATTTGTTTTCTTCTCTGCGTCTCCAAGTGATAAATTCTCTAATTGAGTACAATGAATATTGAAAATAATTTGATTTCTAGAATCTGAAAATAGCTCACAGAAAATGTAGCTCATGGAGTCAAAGCCGAAACAGAGCGAAATTGGACACTATCAGAAACTGCAGACTCTACAATAAATGTATAAGGCGCAGAATGAAGGTTAGGTTAGGTTAAGCAGGCAGGCCCCCAGTGAATTGAGGGATCTCACATAGATCAGGGTGATCCTTAGTGGTACCGGAGTTTTCCGGCCGTAAGTCATGGACATGGATGCATTAGTTGTCCAATATACGCGTGTGTTTAGCGAACGGTCACCGTCTCTGGGGTGGCCTCAGCAAGCGAGTCAAACGTTAATCTCGCTAGAAACCTAGCTCTCGAGCTACAGAGGGCGGAGCAGTTGCATAGAAGTTGTTCCAGGGTTTCTTTGATCCCTGGTTCCCTGCATTTCCTGCATGCATCGTCGTCAGAGACGCCCAGCCATTTCGCATGGACTGCGGTCATGAAGTGGCCCGTTAGTAAGCCCAGCATAATCCTGCAGTCTTCCCTAGAAAGTTACAAGATATGCTTGACTAATTTGCAGTTCGTCGTGACTAACTTCCGATTTGGTGTTTAGAGCCCTTAGAGGTGTCCTTAAGTCTACAGCCCTCATTCCTATCGATTCCACACCCTGCTTAGCTAACCTGTCTGCCATTTTGTTACCGGCTGGGAGCCCAAAATATGAAGAATGCAACAAATCGAAATTTTCGCTAAGTTTTCTAACTACTGCTGCTGAGTGAAGGAATCGCTAGGAACTGGTTACAAAGGAGACACACGCCTCAATTTGCTTTTATGGCAACTTACCATGACTGTGGCCATCGGTAGCGTACTCGCCACTACAGTTGAAAATGTCGATGATCCAATTTGGCTCTGCAGTCTTGGTGCTTTTGGCTAGCACTGACAAAGCTAGCAAATAGACGCTATTTGCCTAAGTAAGTCTCTACAATCTCTATAGCTATAAATAGAGATATCTCCATGCGCCTTCTTGCCTTGTCTACTGTATGAAACAAGCATAAACTAATCATGAAAATCGATAATCAATTTTTCAATTTTTGGCTAGATTTTTCAGCTCTTGGAGCCACTGCCAAAGAATAATTAAACAATTGTAAAAAAAAAATAGTGTTTGTTAAAGTTGTAAAAAGTTTTCAGTTGGTTTATCTTTTATAAAACAAACCCGATTTAGATTTATTTGAGAACTAAAAGGTTCGAACGTCTTCATGGTAGCATAAAAATGCTAAAAAATTTTTTTTGCAATTTCTAAAAATGGCGTTTTTGAGTTATTAGTTGATTGCCTGTGATCATAGTTCTGCGGCAGAAACAGATAGATTGATGTGAGGGTGGCAAAGGCGACAAAGGCACCGCCTCAGACACTCAGGCTACATGGCGCATTTTGCCATAAGGGAAAGGGAAAGGGTTAGATAGTGGTTGGGGAGGAGAGAAAGAGAAAAAGTGAAATGTAAAGAGACCCACTACACGAAACTTCTCGTCTCTCAGAGAAAGTTGAGAGGTGACTGTTGTGTTAATTCATCGCTGCCCAGATTACGCAGCCTTGTTCTTGAGAAAGCTATAGGAATAGCATAGTAAGTGCTCAGTATTGTCAGCCTCTTCGAGATAGGCCGTGCATGTTGGGTCAGTTCGTAATCCCAAGCTTAACCATATGTTGACCACAAGGGTTGTGTCCCGTGATGAGCACCACCAGAGCTTTCGGATCCCTTCTTCCGAGATGGAAAAGCAAGGAGCTTACTTCGATTACAGTTTTTTGAACATCAAAATAGCTTTTGTAACCGAGCCTGAGCCTAAGCGTTTGCTTAGACTTACTATATCATGGATTACTCTCCACTGTGTAAGGGAATCCCAAAATTGCTAAACTTAAATTTTATCTTGTCAATCAAATTTTTTCAGCGTCAGTTACCTTCAGTGACGACTGCAAGTAAACAGCTTGGTTTTCGCTCACTCGAAACACATGAGTGGCCTTTGAGCAGGTTTGAGCCAAGGGTTTTTGGCCTGCATTGGACAGTTTTGGTCTCGCTGGTCGATGCCCGTTAAGCTCATGTAAATTGGCAGCTGTAACTGAACCGCAGTATAAATTATGCATGAGCCGGGGCGTAGGGCAATTGAAATTACGAAAATCTGCGGCAAGCACAAGGCAGCAAGGACGCAAGGCAGCAAGGCAGCCAGGAACCAAGTACGCAATGGACAGAGGTAGCCACAGACCGAAAGACCCGCAGATCTCTGAGACCAGTTTGCGCTTTTTGTTGTTGTTGTTGGTTGATGTGTGCCTCTCGTACTTGTTGTTATGGCGTTTTGCTTCGCTGACTGTTTCAATTTACAAAATTTTATACAAAATCAACAAGGTGAAAGAATTTTTACCAACTCAGCGCCGCAGTGCGGGGGGTAAGCAGGCTGGCTATGGGTATAACAATAACACAAAAAAAAAAAAAAAAAAGGAAAATCATTTATGCTAACGTTACGTTACGTTACATTACGTTACGTGGAAAAGCTCATGCATAAATATTTGTCAGCAGTTTTTATTTCCCTCATTTTACTTCATCTTTTTTTTGCCGTTGGTGTTGGTGTTGGCTTCAATAAATTATGGCTAGAGATGTGAAAATGTTTGCCGTGATTTTGTATCAATTTCAATGCCAACAACGGAAGTAACTGCAAATCGAGCATACGCCACGTAAGCCATAAGCGCGCGCTCTCTCTCTCTCCCTCTCTCTTTGTATCTATGTATCTTCCTTGCTGCTACGTGCGCTACATTTGTAACAGGCGCGGATTTAGAATGTAATATGCATTGGGCGCTTTAGTTTGTTTGAGATACTTTTTTTTTGTTGCCTACAAATCCCCGCACTTGCCGCCTATGCGTGTTATTTGTTTGTGCGTTTGTGTAATAAATTTGGCACTCGAAAGGCTTTAGACGCTTTTTGCTTTGCGCCTTTCGACACTTTTTGCCTTGCGCCTTGCGCCCTTTTGCAGGCGCAGATATTTATCGCTGTAATAAAAGCAATACATCACAACGCGTCCTGGCGTTGTTTCAGCTTCTTGCCAGGACCATATTTGCCCAGCTCTTCAGCCTGCCACTGTAGCACACTCACACACAGCATCCTCAAGTGTTAGTGTGTGTGTGTGTGTTTGTTTTGAGTGGCATTTTGGTAGATTTAGTTTGTTAGTTGAAACCAAATGTGAAGCAGTTGAGTTTGCCTCGGTTATATTCAGCCATTTCTTTTATTTTTTGGGTGTTTCATCTTCTATGACAGTTGTTGGATCGTTTTAAATGCGCACCGAGCAATGTGATTTATATCTTCTGCTTGTTGTGCTTTCTTTTTTTTTTTTGTAGGCATAAAGTGAGTGAAATGAAAAGAGTCAGCTATGGTAGTGTGCGTATGTGTGCGAAAAGCGTATTTTGGCAAAAATTCAATTAAGAAACTTTTTACTTTTGACCTTTTTGGTCTTTTATTTTCGCATGTATTTGTTGGTTTATATTTCACAATTACTTCGTAAGTGTAAGTTGTTTTTTGAAAGTAAATATTTTTGTAGAAAAAAATGATGCCTTCTGTCTCAAGCAAAATTTGGCAAACATTTCTAAACTCGAAAAAAGAAAACTTTGCAAAAAAAAAACAATTTATACATAATATTTCTATTATTGATACTTTTAAATTATTTGAATTATGTTAAATAATAAAGGGTGTTTTTTTAGTTGACAATACTGTTCAAGATGGCGACCGACTTAACAGCAGTCAAGTGACTTGTTCTTAAAGAGACTTCTAATCTCGCTGCTTCAAATTGATTACACTTCACATCATGAAAAACTCCAAACAATGCAAAAAAATATCAAAAATGTAACTACACTTTATTCTGTTTTTACACGGTTTTGATATTACACAGTTTGAAACCAAAATATTTTGATTTGTTTTTACACAATTTTATGTCATTTAAAATTTTTTGTGCTTAAATGTTTTTTAAATGAAATTTGATTTTTTTCATATTACAAATTTAAGGGAATTCACTTTCCGAGCGTACAAGCACAAAGTTCAGAACAATTGAAATTTTTTAATATTTTGATAAAGAAATTTGTTATTGGCGAACTTGCTTTTCTATCGTTACATTCAATTTAACGCAATAAGATAAAAGGTAAGCCAAAAAATATTTTGAAGTTTTTAATGTTTTTTAATTTTATTCATCATTTTAAGAATCCCTAAAATAAAATGTCAAAAGCAAAACTAAAATGTAAAGCCAAAACCAAAGTTGAAATTACATAGAAACATTTGCGATTTAAATGAATAAAAAATACTAAAAAAAATAATATTGAAATTAGGCAATCGTTGATTTCTGCAACGAAATTAATTGTCAAGTCTTCATCCTAGTCTAGAGATGTCGTAAAAGTAAAAACAGAATAAGCACCCTATAATATGGCTTGAGTACAATGCGCAAATACAAATTCCCTTAGATGGAAACAATATCAAATAGCAAGCATTAAGGTTTCATAAAGTCATAAACTACGCAGAACCGTCTACATGCACTCATTCAACTCCTGAGAAGAGCTACTTATTTTCTGTAAAAACAGTTTGTTGGTTAACTGGATTTCTCCAAAGGCAAGATTGCTTCTGGAGATCATAAAGCCATCAAAGAATTTCCACTAAAACTTAAAAAAATAATAGCCGATGGGGGATACAGTCTTGGCCAGATTTTTAATGCCAACAATACTGGTCTTTTTTGGAAAAAAAAAAGTCGCGAGCAGATCATATGTGGCCTAAACGCAATAAAGTGCAGGTGGTTTTAAAGTTGAAAAAGATAGAGTCACATTTGATTATTTTGCAGTAACACTTCTGGAGATCGGATGTTGTTGTTGTTGTAGCTGTCTCGGTATACCAGTTACCCCCCTCTGGGCTTCCGAAACAGATGGGGTTGACAGTCCTTGGGCAGGCCTGAGCCTATGTCGATTCCGGTGTGTGGGACAGACAGCCGCGGGAATCATGAGATCGAATATCAAAGCCCCGGCTTATAATTCGTGCTCTAAAACCTCGAGCAATGAAAGGTGTCAATTTGGATGTCTAGTAAAAAAAAGCATGGTTGGCAACTACAGTTTCTTTCCGCAAAATGGTTCATCTAACACTTTGTGCCAGAAACTAGATAATAAATGAAAGAAAAAGGCTTAGAATTTCGAGTTCCTCTGTTGGTGGACAAGGCACCGGGGCATGCTCAGTTGGAACACGAAAATGTACAAGGTATGTGCCTGCCACCAAATACCGAATATAAAAACAAACTTTAAATATGTAATTTGACTTCTTAAAAATTACTGGTTTTTTACTAATTTTAATAGGTTTTCGAGATTAGCAACAAGTCACCTATTTTTGGATACGATCAGCGTCCTTTTTTGCACGGATTTTTCTGGAACCAATCTACTTTGTAAATACAGAATTAGGTGTACTCCTTTCGCAGATCGTTGAAAGCTTAACTACAAACCGATTACATGCCATTACACTTGCCAGAGGGCTCTAGGCCTTGGAGGTGCTACAATAGATCTGGGGATTCATCGTATACAATTATTATTATGCCAATTTTCAGGAAAAATAGTTTCATTAAGGTTTCTTTGTAAAAACACCCAGTTCCACGTAAACTAAATTCGCCACTAGTTCGTTACTAAGGAGACATGAGCTCGATGCTCTCAAAAAAATAAAAAATATATTTTTTAATAATTTTTCAAAATATATCAATCACAGCGCAGTTTGCAATTAAAAACCCAGCAAAAGCTTCAAAAACGAAACAAATTAGTAGAATTAAATTTAAAAGCAGATTTGAAAAATTACCTTTGAATTTGATACTTTCTCTTCCTTAGCTTTTTGCTAATTAGATGCAAAATTTAAATCCATTTTGCAGAAATGACTTATAGCTCGCAGAAAATTTTGGTTTATTTGCATTTTTTTATGCTCTTTTACAAAGTAAGGAAATGGGAAAAGTTACTGCTTCAAAGAAGAAACCAAGAAAACAAAATGCGATTATATAATTACAAATTAGCTTAATTTCTTTGAAGATCTACTTAAATATTTAGGCGACAAACTTGCCAGCGGCATTATGTTGAACAGCTTAATATTGTCGCAATTAAGTTTCAAATTAATTAGTTTTTAGTTGACATTTTGCAAGTTATAGAAATTAATTCATTTTTAAGTTTTATGACATTAATTATTATTATCTGTGGTAAATATCTGAGATTATTATCTGAGATTATTATCAATGCTGCTTCTGCTTCTAAATGAAATTTCGATATCTGCTTTAGTTTATAATAAAATAAATAACAATTGAAATTATTAGTTTATATATGAAAAATTTGTTGGCCATGTATTTTACTTGTATAAATTTTATCAATAATAATAATATTCTAAAATAAAAATAAAAATTGCTTATTTGTAAATAAGAAAAAAAATCTTAGCTCTATCTTTTTTTGCAAAAAATTTAAGAATGTTAATAATATTGTGGGAATAAGTACTTACTAACTGTGTGTGCTCTATCTTCACCAGAAATGTTTTTATGATAGACATAAATTTCATCATCTATGATGGTTACTGCTTAGTGATATCTTATATCATCAAGATTCCCTAAAAGAGAAGCTCCACTGCTGGCTAGTGGACTCACACTCTGAGGGTATATGCTGTGTGGTCTATCCCTTAGCTCACACTACCTACATTCTTTAGAGTCTAAAATTCCCATAATATTTAGAGATTCGGGGGGCTCGTCGCTAACAAATTTCGTTGTTTCGTGTCACAATAGGCATGATCATCCTAACGTTCCTACTCAAAAAGCTTTTCCACTTAATAGAAAGCATTTTTTCCCCTCTCAACGCTAAATGGAGGACACAACGTAGAACTAAGAGCCATTCATCTCTTTTCTACGTAAAGCAACAACAACACCAGCTATGAATGATGCCAAAACTAAAACTGTATCACCCAGCCTTTCCACGATTATCAAATCTACGTGTCATTTCGCAATAACACCAAAATCAATGGTAATCTTAGATGCCACTCCCAGAAGACACCCGGTGGCAGCTGCACCACAAGTATAAGTCACATCTGGCCAATCACCATTTCGATAGAAAACCCAACCAAAATACAAGAGAATTGAACATAAATGGCTCCCCAAACTCGAAAACGACCATAAGCAATTTCAAACAAAACGTACACGAATTGGACAATGCAACGTTAGAACCCTTGACAGAGCTAAGACGACCTAGAGAAGATCCATCCTTTAAGAATAGGCCCAGGCGAACACAACATGGGAAAAAGCTACACAGACGACTCAAAACAGAGTTCGATGAAAGGTTTTAGTGGTGGCCCTAAGTTCCCAAGCGGAATAATAAAGAAAAAAAACCAAAGATTTGACTAATAAAAATATGCAACAAAAGCATATTTCAGAATATATTCCTAAAGAAATATCTCTGCAAAATATGAACTAAAACCAATCCAACAATTGTAAAAGCAGAATCTAATAAGATGATCGTAATCATTAATGAGTCAGATACTATAGAATTTCGTAAAAAAAAAACTATTAGTTGAAACTGATAACGAAGGATGGCATAATTCTCTTTTTATCACTGATAAAAAAATTAGGTATTCGCTGAGTCTAAAGTGTGTCATGAATAGTTCGATGTGTGGGAATTCTTGACCAGCCTACAGTACCTACAGTCTTTACAGTCCGAAACACCCTTATTTTTAGGTTGTTCCCAGAATTTAAAATGTGCCATGAGCAGATAACTGAGTAAGGGATTCCAACACCCAACTGAACATATTTAAAATCTATTTAGATCATAGCGTCACCATGCCCCCGGGCTTAGTTGACGCAGGCTGTCCAGTTCGTTGTTCGTCTAGATGTCCTCTACTCTCATAGTAGCTGAATTATGGTCAAGCTAGACCAGTTCGTTGTGCATCTAGATCTCTCTCTGATGCTCGTCCTCTTCTAGTAACTGTTCTATGATCTGTCATTTTTATGCAAATTCATACTGCAGCATTTGGGAACATTTCAAAATAAGTTCCTTCCATATTCCTAGATAATTTGGCTTTATTTTAGTTGCAGTCTCAACAATTTTCATTTATAAATTTTACTTCACAAAAGTTCCCTGAACATTTGTTTGTATAAAATATAATTATCATAAATTTTATTGTTTTGTTTGCTTGATCCCAATTTTAAATTAATTGTTGTTGTACATGTTTGCATTTGGCAATTAATTTTCATATGTCCTTTGCTTAGGTCACATTTATTGGAAAATTCCTGAAACCGGATGGCCGAAATGTTATGAATTTCATATGTTTTTATTTATTATAATTTATTTATTTATGCACGTTTTTTTTTCAACAATCAAAGTATTTCAGCAGCAGATTAATATCGGCGCAATCTATCGTTTATCGATATGGAAATAAATGATAAATATAATTAGCCCAGCACTCGTTTTGGCCTTGGAACTTTTCTTTAAAATTCTAAGAAATATTTAAGTTTATATTTTAATTCCTATAATAATGATTTAAAAATTATTTTTTTCCGGAAGTTTTTCTTGGCAAGCAGTCATTTTCTGAAAATAATCATATTTTGTAATATCTACAATCTTTTAAGTTAAATCGAATAAAGAAGACTTATGAATTTATTGAAAATATGATATAATATATCTTAGTAAGACGAAAATATTAGTTAACAACGATTTTGTCAAATTTTGAATATAAATAATCAGAAAGTAAACTTTCTAAAATTTTAAGTTATAAAAAAATGCAAAAACTGTATAATAAAAATAGTTTCGTATGATTCATTCGAACTAAGCAAGCACAGAAGCCTTATTTAAAAAAAAAAAAAGTTAAGTTTAAGCAATAGCCAAATTTCGAATAATTATTTAAAGTTTTGCCGCTTTCATAAGATCAAAACTTCCATAAAATAACAGGTATGTTTTAGAAAAGTTTAAATATAAAAAATTTTATTACTGGAAATTTTTAATAGCGATTAAAAATGTTGTCTGGTTTAGCTCAAGGCAGACACTTAGGTGCTCTGCTTTTTAACTTATTTCGAAAACGATCTTCCCCAAGTCATCTGCCATACTCGCATCCTTATGTATGCAGATGACGTTAAGCTTTGCATCAACTACAATGAGATGTGTAAAATACTATCCATAATATCCATAATAAATCCATATCTTTCTCTATCTTGATTCATCCGGATTCACCAAATCGAGCAGCTTTGATCAATCAGGAACTTTGAAGGCCCACGCTGGTCAAGGGTAGGGAATACATTTATTTCTTTATTTTAAAACTCGGCTTACACGCAAAAACTAGAAATTAATCTTAATCACCTTATGCTTTACGAAGTATTACTATTTTAAAGTTATAAATAAAACTTCAGAAGTCTCAAAAGTGCTATTGAGTTACAGCGTAGCCTTTTCAACTGCAATCCACCTGCACTCAATGAAAAATTTAAGTACTTTAAGGTGAACTAACAGCAAATGGAGACGGAAACTCAATGCAGCCGATTGGCCTTTCTCATGTGAACATACGTTGACAATATGCCAATGCAATCATTACATCCGTAGCTTGGCAAGGCACCAGGCACATCAAGAACAGCTCTACAAAATAAATGCCAAAGGTGACGCAAGGCAGCAAAAAAAAAAAAAAATGTTATATTTATGTCAACTGGAGCACACGGCATCCCAGCTTGGGAAACGGAAGTAAGAAATCACCAGCATAAATTTGAGTCTCTCGGGGGCGTTACTCCACAGAGCCGTATGCCACAGTGTATATATTGTGAGTAAGAATAAATAAATAACCGGGCCAAGTTTTGTACCGATTTGTACTGACTGGTCTGTTGGGGGTGTCATCAAGGTAAATTGATTGCAAGCAGTTGTCCTGCGCTCTGCAAATAAACCAAAATTCAACAAACCAAATTTGGTTAGAGTTCAAAAGTGTCCAAAAATGGCAACACCATTTTGCCTATATCTTATTAAAGATCTGTCCATCTTAATCATTTTAACACCCAAAGAAAAAAAAAACACACACACACAAAGGCAACTTGGCCAAAAATTGTGACCAGATGGTTTTTATTTATGGGTGTTAACTATGAGATTCTCTCATGTCGCAAGGAGGTCAGATGCCAACCTGTTTTGATAAATTTTCACCTGCGTACGTCTAACGTGCATTTTATGGTTTTGGTATTTGGTGTCCCTAGATTTTATATGGTTGCCTTTACGGGAAGCGTGCAGGAATGTAAAAGTTCAAGTGCTGCACAAGCAGCTGCTGCAAAATGTGGCAGAAACTTTGCAGTGGATAGCATGCCACAACCCACGCAAACACACGCCCACACTGGCAATGCGTGCGATAAAATATGTTCGAAAAACCATTGCGATTGCAACGACTATTGAATGCTTTTTTTACTCCTTCCAGATAATCTTCCATTAAAGACAAATGCCGGCTAAGTTTTGGGAGTAAATTGCTTTCTCTCCAAAGTTTTTTAATATTTTTCTCTTAGTAGTTCTAATTTAGTTAAAATTGACTGTGGTTCCGATTATCATCTGAGCAACCTAGCAGCACATAATGACGTATCACTTTGTCAAATAGGGACAGTTTTTTCTGGGAACGAGAACTTTATTTCCTTTGACTGTTGTCGCTCCATAGATGCAGCATTGGAATATCTCTATTTATAGCTAGCACAGACCCTACATACAGGCCGCTAATATAATACGAAAATTTTAGAATTCTTTGAAAAGCGCCGAACACTCCAGCATCACATAACTGAGGTAGCTGATCGCCGCATCGCGAAGTTTAGATTGTTTTTTTTAATGGCCGAAATACTGTGTCGCAAGGCTACCATCTACAAAACTATTTGGACACCAAAATTGTCTGCGAAATCCAACGCAAACAAGTTCCGAGGAGTTCAATTCCAAATTCTGTAAAAAATTCAAATAATGGGCTGCGGACTTGTCTGAGGCTAGTGGCGACGAGCTGAAAAAGTGCATAGAACAGCTTGTCTGCAAAATATGGCTAGCAAAGAGCATTCCTAACTGTTGGAGTATCAGCCTGCTTTGTGCTCAGGGTGACCTGACGATATGCACAAATTTCAGGGGAATCAGTCTAATTGCCATCTTATAAAAGATCCTATTGCGCAATCTCTGCGAAAGACTGAAGACGTATAGCAACACACTGATCGGACCTTATCAGTGTAGCTTTGGATTTGGTAAATCCATCATGGACCACGATTTCACACTACGCCAAATCCTGGATAAACGTGTCAGCAGACACCATCTCTTCATCGTCGCCATTTGGTATTCCTGCAAAGTTGATTCAACTTCGGCGAATGACATTGAGTACCACCACCATTACCACCACGTAGACCTCAGTAAATGAAATTTCCGAACCGAAGGGCTACTGCGGAAGGTTAATCTACATCGTACTGGCATTATTTCCTACAAAATTCCTCAGTTTCTTGGGTACGCCGATGAAATCGACATCAATGGGCGTTGTAGGCGTGATGTTACCGCCTCGTTTCACGCAATCGGATAGAAGTCAGCGAAAGCGGCTCTTGCAGTTAACGAGTGCAACTTTGTCTTTCCCTTTACAAACAGAGCTCACAGGTTATAGCGGACGTCTATACTTTTGAAGTTGTTCCCAAAATTTGCGTTACTTAGGACCAACGTTAATACTGAAAACATCATCAACCTGGAGATCAGGCGAAGACCCATAGGTGTTACTATGTTCTTAGTAAGCAAATGTATAGCAGAGACCCCGCTCGAGCGACTTGAAATAAACGCTCTACAAAAGCCTTGTTTTGTGTTTGATACAAAATTCTAGGCAAAGCCCTTCTGGGATTGGGGGTAACTAACGCATTCTCTCTTAATCGGCAAAATGATCGCTCTACAAGACGCTCGCTCATCCTGCCTATGCTGCTGTTTGAGTGAAAAATTCTTCGCAAACTTTCTGGTGCCCTGCGGATAAGAGACGTTAAAAATTAGGATGCCGTCAGTTGAGTTACTATTACGTTGCCGATCAGAAATCTACTAAAAGTGATTTTATAAAGTCGAAGAGGCTTCATCAACCTGAGGAAATGTACTTTAAATTTAACATGTCTGCATGATGTATCATATTTTTTGTATTGTAGCCTTCTACAATAAGTAATCAAGAAAGAACCCTTTCTGAAAGAACTTAAGCAATTTTTTTAAAGCCATTCAGCATACTTTGTATAAAATGGACTTATCTACGATTCAAAACTACTAGAACTACGTTGAAAAAAGCTATTTTTCTTTATTTCAAGGTAAATTTTATCCAGAATAACTACATATTACGCGTATTCAAATACTGAGATAACCTTAAAAGTGATTAAAACACGTCTCAGTGATTCGATCCCTAGAGCCATCCACCAAAGCAGCTGCATTTGTTTAAAATTTTGTAGCATTAGTAAACCAATTGTAAAGTCTTGCTACTAATCCGGCTATATAAGCTACATTCGATAGCAAATCCAAAAAACAATAATGCGAAAATGATTATATTAGCTGATATCATAGTAGGTAGTATCTTATGTATGGACGATGGAAACAAAAAAGATATAATGCAAAAAGCGAGATGGAGATTTTTGATTCTGGAAAACGTGGCAATACGTGAAGAATGGGTCACAATCTCGAGGATCTTGAGTTTGCTAACTACATATTTCTTCTCTCGCATTTCAAACAATAATAAAAGTCAAAATTGGATTAGCTCTCTAGAGAATCTTCAAAAGCTGGCCTAAAGATCAGCATGCGAATCATCCCGAATCATTACGTGTCAAATTTGCGAACAATATACCTGTTCGAGTCAGAGGCCAAGAAATTGTTGGTGTCAGTAACTTCACCTATCTAGGTAGTGTCTTATCTACGGACGGCGCGATGCTCCTTTGCAGAGCTGCGCAATGTATGGCTAGCTGGGAAGATTATAATCAACAAGAAGACGAAAATATTCAATGCATGTGAAAAGTCTGTGTTGTTGCTCGGAAACAGCAGTACCCAAAAAACTAAGTTAATGACCTAACATCATAAGCATTGACGATCTATGGAAAAGAACCAACCAAGACCGCATAAATGATGAAATACTTTAACGAAAATATGGCTGGTTAGGACATCTATTGCAAAAAGCCTTCCCGCAGGCAGCGCTGGAGTGGAATCCACTGGGCAGGAGACGACGCGGTCGACCCCAAAGAACTTGCAGAAGAACGATTCAGAAGAAAACTGGCAAATCGTTTAACGAGCTTCAAACAATTGCTAGACATAGGGACAGGTGGTAGTGCTATGTTAAAACCTTAAGCTCTTAGAGCAGTATGGATAATTTATTATATGCTTTAATATAAATTTAATATTTTCTGAAAAAAAAAAATGCCGTCATTATCGACGCCCAAACACCACAAGCAAGCTTTCGATAAAAACAATATAAACTTGCTCTTTCGTTGCATCATTGTGCGTCCGGCTGCGTCCGCCCAACTGTTGTTTGTTGTTTGTCTACCGACCAACCGTAGCGTGGCTGACCCTGAAACGATGGCCACCAGTACCGGGAAAGTTAACGTGTCGGCAATGTTACACCTACAAACTTAATTAAAACAGTTTGTAACGTCACGAACCTAAAACTCTATGGACAATGGATAAAAGTGAAAATATTTCCAAACTAATTTTTAATTCGAAATTTAAAACTATGCAGTTTGACAGTAATTAGGAAGTGAGTTGGTATACATGTCAACTGTAATATATCACTTGTTGGAAGGAAATTCATAAGAACACACGTGGTTCTGTTTTAGCCAATTTAGAGAGGGGGAGAACATGATATAACGCTTCGCCTGACAATTTCCCGGGCACATTGCATAATTCATGATGCAGTGCATAAAGGTCAAAGCATAAAATCGTCTGTCATATACATAAATATTGTTTGCCAGTGTAGCTGGGAATCTCAGCACATCAAGCCGAGTGAAAAGAATCTACATGAAATGTTAAATTTTTAATGCATTTTGTTGAAACACGATTTCGATTTTGCTGCCGGCTACCAGTGGCGCTTGGTAATAGAATTTGTGGCAGGCCAAAAATTGTTGCGCCGGCCCCAATGGCCCCAATGACCGAAGTGAGGAAAATGTTTAGCAGCTCAGCAAGCCGTGCTGTGCCTGCACCACCAACCCAGACTTGAGTGGAGTGGCTGCTGTTAATGTTTGCAGCTGTATGGCAGGCAACACATGGCGTATGCTTAACGCAGCTGTCACATGGCATTTGCACAACGCAGTACTAGCTGCTCTATATAGAGTATCTAGATACATCTATATATATGTACGAAAGCTGCAGGGACAGTGAGGAGAGAGGAGGAGTGAGAGAGAGGGAGGGAGTAGCTTAGCATGGCTGTCAGCTGTCATTAGTGTTAGTTGGATTTCAGTTGGGGTTAAGGATGGGCATGATCTGGTATTGGATTGAGTTGAGCGCAGAATATTACTAAATATTTTACTCTTTAGAATGTCAAGTTAATGTCAAGCGTGTTTTAAGTGTTGCAGAAAAGAAAACGCGCAGCACTTTTCGTTTTAAGCAAGTTAAAAATTCTTATTTTAGACTTGTAGCTGGCAGCAAGTAGTGGGTGAGTCATCTACTATATCATTTCAAGACCTACAAAAATTAAGAACTGAAATCCAACACATATACCTAACTTCCTTTGGCATAAATTGATTGTGAGACAGCATTCAGCATTGGCATTGCTTATTGAAATCAAGTTTTAAGAGAACGACGACTGTTCAGTATATAATCACATACTCTCACATAAATCATGCTCATAGCTTATATACAAATATTTATTATGTACGCAGCTGTAAAAACAAATATTTCACATATAGAGGGTGTTTTTTTTTCGAGGTAAAGAAATTTAAGTTAGCATTTAACAGCTGTCAAGTGATTTATTCTCAGTTTGGTTTGGCAATTTATCGTAAATAGACTCACGCCTGAACAACGCTTGCAAGTAGTGCAATTTTATTTCGAAATTAATGGTGCTGTGCGGAAAACGTATCGCGCACTACGTCCATTTTATCGTCAACAAAATCGTCCATGAGAGCTGTTAATTCACCACGTTTTCTCTTACTGAAAACTCGCATCTCCAGAGATGGCGTAGAGTGCGCACAGAAGAAGCTATTGCTGCTGCAGAGCGTTGCATTGAGGAAGACCCGATTGAGTCCATACGCCATCGGGCACAGGAATTCAATCTGTGTCCATCCACTTTAAGGAAGATATGGCAGAAGGATATAGATTTGCTTGCTTACAAAATCCAACTCGTGCAAGAATTGAAGCTAACCGAAGCCACTTCTGATTGAATGGCTACGACAACAAACAACACTGCCGCATTTGGAGTGAAGTTAATTCTCTCGGCTGGTGGAATCATTGGACCGTACTTCTTCAGAACGTTCCAGTCAATGGTGATCGGTATAGAGCCATGCTTACTAACTTTTTCATTCCTGAATTGAACATGATGTCCAGAAGCTGTGGTTCCAACTCGACTGCGCAACATATCACACAGCACGTGCCACAATCGATTTATTGAATTTCTTCTTCACGTTTGGCGACCGCTTAATTTCACGTTTTATACCTGTGAATTGGCCTCCAAGATCTTATGATTTAACATCGCTAGACTACTTTCTGTAGGGCTATGTAAAGTCATTGGTCTATGCGAACGCTTCACCATTTGGAAGACAACATTCGCCGTGTTATTGCCGATAAATGTTTCAAAAAGTCATGGAAATTTGGATGTGCAGATTGGATTACATTCGTGCCAGCCATGGCGATCATATGCCAGAAATCATATTTAAAATGCAACGCCACAAGATCAACTTTCGGATAAATAAAATTCATGTCAATCAAATAATCCATCATTGTTTTAGTGCAATTCAAAGTTCTATACCTCTAAAAGAAACACCCTTTATTTTTTACATAGCATTGCTTTTATATTTATTTTAAATTGTATTTGTTGTAAGAGCTGCTTCATCAGCCAATTCATTTGATAGCATGTCAACACACTTCGAAAGGCGTTGAAACAATTTCACTGCCTCAAATCCCCTATACCATTTGTATATACAAAACATTTCAGCTTTTTGGGGGTGCCAACAGCCAAAAGCCGACCAAAGTGATGAACTCCTTCAAGGTTTTGACAAGTAAAAATATATATGTATAATCAGCAGATGCCCAGTATTCAGACGTTGTTGATAATGATGGTTGGTGTCACCATTTTAATGACAATTTGTTGCTTACACTGACAGAAATATTTTCCGATTTTCAAAATATTTAAGATTTACTCTTAAGCTAAAAAAGCTGGTTCATCTAAAATAAAAAAAAAGCTTGCTGCAATAAATTTCTTACAGTGTAGCACCACACACAATACACATTTCTTTATGCGCTCGTACATATTATATATCTGACTATGCCCAAATGAGATTTAAGCTTGATTTCATTTTTAGCTACCATCCAACCAGCTCGTTCTGCACTCATTCATTAACTAATATAATTCACTGGCTTGACTCGGTACTCATTTGGCTCGGGAACCCTCAAATGAATACGCAGCGTTGGCACTTTTAATTTGCAAACTGCCAAAAATGCTTGAAGCCATCTTTTGGCATCCAATGCCTTGTCATTAATTAATCGCACCTTCTAATCACTGCCATGCATATGCCACAAATTTAATAACCACCAAAATGGAAACCACATGAATTTCCGGTTTGAATATTTCATCATCTCTGCTGGGGTTATAGGGTTATTCATTTATTTGGTTATTTGCCGCTTAAACCGGGTATTGGGTTCATCCTCGTCGACTTGCTATGCGCGTCAATTTAAATATGCCAAATGTTTGTCCAAAGTTTAACAATTTTTCAATGTCAAAACGTTTCCAGCTTTTCCCAGATATTACGCTTGTGTGTGTGTGTGTGTGTCTCTGTGTGTGTGCGTGCGTAAGGGGAATTTGAAAAATGGAAAAACGTTTTAATAGCGACACCAATGAAAATGGAAATTAATGAACAAGTCAGACATACTTGCTCCATTGGCTTATTATGAGGGAAAGGCTAAAATAACTAGAAACTTAAGTTAAGCAAATATGCTCAAGCAACATAAGTGGCAGGGATGGCACAATGGGCCATAAATTGTAAATGACTTGGCTAACAAGCAGATCTGGGCTGTCTTTCTATTGGAAAATTAACCACACTGAACAAAAATTAAACGAATAATTGTGAAATGTTTGAATTTAGATAAATTATGGCCATATAAATGGCCATAAATGAGAAACAAAGGTTTCGGTTAGGTTAGGTTAGGCCGGCTGGGAAGGGATGCTTAGTGGTTCCGGCTATGAGTCGTGATCATGGAAGAGTCAGTCATACACTATGCGCGTGTATCTCGCGAAAGCTAACAGTCTCTGGGGTGACCTTTGCGAGCGAGTCCAAACTTCGGCATCCCTAGAAAGTTATTTTTCTAGTTGAGAGGGCAGGGCAGTTGTGTAAAAGGTGTTCCAGGGTTTCTTTGACTCCTGGTTCCCAGCACCTCTTGCTTTAATAATGATATTTCTAATTTAATTAAAAGCATATTATAGAGACACGCTTAACTCCCTTGCTGCTGTCTCCGCAACAGCCGTCAAGTCAGCGCCAGGAATCAGACTCTGCATCTGATTTCCGACTGTACTCTTTAAGATGTAGAAGAACTTGAATACCTGGGCAGCGTACTCACTCCAGATGGTGGTGGCACCACCAACGACATTCATAATCGTCTGCAAAATGTCCAACGTGCGTACGTCACACTATCCCGAGTATAGAGAGCTGCATTTATAAGAAAGTCAACAAAACCCTTCTTTTATATGGCGGCGAAACCTGATATACGACAAATAATATCTTAAGATAACTCCATAGTTTCGTCACTCGATGCCTGAGGCGCATTATTGGATTAGGTACTTCGTGCCAAAGATTTATACATTTGATGGCTCATTGCACATTCAACAGTTACGGATCAGAATTATAAAGGTGATTGATAGTTGAACTACTCTGTAATAGAACACTTTTGAGATTTTCCTCAGGCTGATAAATGAATACGGAAATTTAGTTTTGACTCCATTGCCCGGACACTGTCTTTCGAAATATAATTTTAAACTGAGTCTCTCATAAATTCCTGATATTCGAAAATTACAACTGCTTTTTTAACAACAAAATCAGCTTAACTTGTCCGACCTATTTTCTCAGAGTCTAAAGTCCTTACGTAAGTATGAATATTCAAAGTTTTTCAAACTTTTTCAAAATTTACTACTCAATGCTGAAAATTAGAAAAAAGACCACAGATACCTTTAACGCGCTGCGAATAAACTCAAAAGTAGTTAGAAAAACACTTTTCCATCTACTCATATTCAAAAATTTGGAGGAACATACTTATTTCGAATCGGAACGTGGAACTCGGTTAAGCAACAACTAATACGGTATATTAATTTTAGTCCCTTTAACTTTGATCAACGCCATGAAGGTGGCGCATATAGACAGTTCTATTAGAATCTGGTCGAAGAGAATAAGGACCTCTCAGTTTTTAGCATAATACGAACGGCGGTGTCTTAAAAAAATAGAGTTTTTCGTAGGTAAATAGCGTCTATTTGCTAGCTCAGTCAGTGCTAGACAAGTCCTTGAAAATTGAGTAGTTAAGGGCTTCACTCTTTGGACTTTACTTGCCTAAACATCTGAGAATTCTGACGGTATAGACTTATTCCAATACCAATCGCGCAACTCACTTTTTATTCGGAAACTACTTCCGATTTTTGTACATCTGCTTTCATAGTTTCCTATATGCAATTTTTACGTGACATTGAATCAAAAACATTGTAATACATGGAGGCAGGAAATATATATAACATTTTTTTTTTTTTGCATTTTAAATTTGAATAATGAAAATGCATGCATATGTTATTGTGGGCGGTTGTTAAAGCTTTGTAAAAATATTTAAAAAAAAAATAAAAATTACAAATGAAAAAAGATTTTATGCATGAGCTTTTGACGCCCACAGTTCTCCAACTAAATGAAGCTGCTTCAACGTGAAGTTTTAATTTTAAAGCTTGCGTGGGTGCAAAACCTTCAAAAGGGGAAAATGTTCATAAAAAATTTACCAGCTCCAACTAAACTTCGTACAAAGAAGAGAGCTTATGGCCACCATAAGCTTTTTTATGTTGGGAGACCCTAAAATAAACTGGCTGGAACTATAACGAATTTTGCAGAATTGATAAAAAAAATTAATTAATTACTTTAATAAAATTTCTATGCCCGCTATGGCGGGGCCTCGTGGTTAGAGGGTAATAATAATATTGTGGGCTCTATCTGCCCTAAAAATGATTTTATGAAACATAACATAAATTTCATCATCTATGATGGTTACTGCTTAGTGATATCTTATATCATCAACATTTCCGAAAAGAGAAGCTCCACTGCTGGCTAGTGGACTCACACTCTGCGGGTATATGCTGTGTGGTCTCATACCTTAGCTCACACTACCTAAAGTCTTTAGAGTCTAAAATTCCCATAAAATTTAGAGATTCGTGGGGCTCGTCGCTAAGTAATGCAATTGCCTACTAAACTTAAGATCGTTGGTTCGAGTCCCATTCATGGCAAGAGGTATGATCATCTCAACGTTTCTCTCAAAAATGCTTTTCTACTTAATGGAAAGCATTTCTCCATTGCACCATTGCCAATCAACAATTTCGGCAACCCCCCTTACCCTATATCTCACCCACCCGCCACGCTAAATGAAGGGCTCAATATTTCGAACCCTCTCGCGAGAAGGTCTTGAAGATAACTTTCAATAAAAAGGTGCGACATGCCACACTGCGAATCCAACAATCGAGTTTCTGCAACGAAAATTTTCCGGACGCCTGTTGTCAAAAAAAGGTGTCATTGAATGGCCACCCAGATCTCCGCGGTTTTTATTATGCGGTTATTTGAAAAGCAAAGTGTACGAAAACAAGCCACAGATCATTGAAGAGCTCAAGAAAAATATTCGTGTCAAAATTATTGGTATGTCAACCGAGATGCTCGAAAAGTTAATGGAAAACGGCCCAAACATATTTTGCTGTGGCCATAAAGGCGGCCACTTGATTGGTGTGGTGTTCAAAAACTAGTCCTGGATAAATTGCAAAGCATCAAATTGAATAAAAATACCTCACATTTAAAAATTGGTTGTTTTTTTTCTTGTTATTCAATATTTACATGCCGACATAAGAAATGGCGCACCCTGTATATAGTAAGTCGAGAATCCGTACCAAAAAAGAGCATGGATCTGGCCTCTTGAGGCTGGCCCATTGACTGCAAAGCCAAATCGCCTTGGCCATAAGACAATGTGCTGTGTTTGCTGGGACCAGTCTGGTGTGTTATACTAAGAGTTATTAGATCCTGGTGAAACGGTTAGTAAGGATCGCTACCGACAACAAATCGTCAATTTTAATAATGCTTTGCCAGAAAAACGGCCGGAAGTTACCCAAAGACATGGCAAAGTTAGCTTGCAACATGATAATGGCCCGGTTCATACAGCTATGTTGGTGAAAGACACGGTGAAATAAATTATTTGGGAAATATTGTTCCACCCGCTGCACTCTTCAGACCTCGCCCCGTCCGTTTATGATGTTTTTGCAACAATGGCACACTCACTTGTAGAAGTCGAAAAATTGTTGTCGGACTCTGCGCCTCAAAAGAAGAAAAGATTTATTTGGGATGGCATTCATAATTTGCTCAAAAGTTGGACTAAATGTGTAGAACCAAATGGTTAATACTTTCAATAAAAAAGTTTGCATTGTCCCCTGAAAGTTCAGTGTTTTATTTTATGACAAAACCAGAATATTTCAGTATACGCCCCTGGTAAGCTTATCAGCATGAGATGGGTATATTCAGATAAATGTAAATAAATCAGATTTCAAATAAAACTGATTTTAAATTGCTTTTCATGCTGTTTGCTTGTTAATTAAGTTTTATGTTGAAGTTAATGCAAAATTATTATTAAAATAAGCCGCAAATATTATTTGCTTTAAAATTAATAATAATTATATAAAGCCAAACCATTTTTGTAGCAATTTATGTTTTTTTTTTTTTTCTTTGGAGAAAAAAAGCAAAATTTTTTTTTACACAGAACAAACGAATTGCAATCCATCCCCAAAGCAAAATCAAATTGTTAAACAAAACAAAATAATTGCTGACAAATTATACAAATCGCTTAACAATCCGTTTATTTAGATTATTTCCAATTCACTGAAATTTGGTTCGGGGCGTGAAAATAAGACTTCAAGTCTTGACGTTTAAAATTTCAGCTACCAACTGTCATCACGTCCAGCTTATTGCCTTCATTTCCCCATGCCCCCATCATATGAATACTGACCTTCAAAGTATCTTTGGTTGCCTTGAAGAGAATCAATCCACCTGAGACCACTTGTCGTCGTTAAGGTGGTAGAATGTGTGCGAGCGAGTGAGTGCACAGCAATTGCATAAAAGAGATGGAAAATAATTAAGTGATTTACCAATTGACGTAAATTGACATTCGAGTGAGCTAATTAGCTTGAATATTTAATTTAGATGCAGAAATAAAATCGCAGCAACCAGCAAGTATGCAAGTGTTTCTCTCCCCCACTCTCTTTGGCAAGTAACAGAAGGGATATTCCACAGAAGCATACACCTACTGGCACAACACACTACAAGCGATTTGAATAGAAATATTTTTTTTTTTGAGAAATTTATGCTCACCAAGTTGTAATCAGCGAAAGATTTCTGAACAAAAAAAAGGTGATTTGTTGAAGCCTCCGTTGCGCACCCGGGTCTGGGCGGACATAAATCATTTTTCGATGTTAACTACATATATTTATAGTTTACAAAACAACTTCTGCTTTCAGGTAATTTCCTAAAATATAATTCTCTATCAATATACAATATATAAAAACATTTTTTGAAAAGCCTGAAGAAGGTATAGTGAAGAGGACCTTAAAAAGACCTCAACTTACGTTGAGCGGCCGGTGTCTGGCCAGACCCCTATACCTTTACATGCAATTGTATGGTAGCAGGTAAATATTTTTTGTTTCACACCTTTCTTATACGTTTCCGAATATTTTCAACTACCTATTCAAGAAAAAAAAATACCCAAACAACATTTGGTTCGAAAATGAAACAAATTTCGGATCATTTGAACTTAAATGTGTGTTTCACAACACACATGCCACAAACACATCGCGAAATAATTGACTGAGAAGCGAGTGTACAGTTTATTTTATGTTTGGAAGCTTTCAATTGGACGTCTAGATCGAGCAATTTTACCTCTCTAGAACATTTTTTGTGAGCCAAAAACGGCAAGCTCCCAACTTTTGATGCCAATATTGAAGATTTATTTCTATAACACGAAATTACGCTCTATCATCACATCGGTAATTTATTTGACAGATACTATGCGATTACGCGCAAGAAGCATCAGCACTGATTTCTATACGCGATTAGGAAACGTATTGCTGAACAAGTAGCAGAAGGTGAAGTGGATCCAAATATTGATTTCGGCGATATAGATAGAGATATGGATTATACGCCCAATGAAAATGCTTCAGATATCACATAACCGATATGGTGAAAGAGCCAAATGAATTAGTCGATAATGACGAAGAACTGAAAGACGAAGAAGAAATTGAGATGTCAGCCACTCGACGCAAAGATTGATTGCAGATCAAAGTCGAAACGGTGCTGATACATTAGCAGGCAAGACAGACTCTCGAATTTGTTTACAAGGAGATGATAAGCTGCATTGTAAAACTTCTTTTTTATTGCTCGAAATGCAGTGATCCTGTATGCCAACAACACTCAAAAGTCGCATATACATGTTTCAAATTTGTCTCTGAGCACGAATAAGAGATTTTTTATGATGTTTCAAAATAAAACTCATTATAATCTCAGTTCTTTTCTTCAAATAACGTATAAATTAACCAAAATACAGCACAAAAATATACGACAAAATAACGTGTTGTTTGGGTATTTTTTTTTTCTTGAATAGTTAGTTGAACATCTTCGGAAATTCATAAGAAATGTGAAAAACAAAATACATTTACCTGCTACCAGATAAATGCATGTAAAGGTATGCGGGTCTGACTAGACACTGGCAGCACAAAGTAAGGTTTTGAGAAAGGTGGATGAAGATTTTTCATCTTTTTCATCTCATTTTTTAAAAAATTTTTAATTATTATTTAAAATATTACATATACTTAGTGCGGAGTAAGGGGTTTACAACTCAGTCTGGCTCAATTAGTCAAAAAAATGAAATGAAAAATATATTTGCTTAAGCAATTGTCATAAGATGCTTGACGCTACAGCCATTCGAGTGCGCACTTTTTTGGATGACACGGAGTGTATTTTGCTTGTGCAAATGTGCAAATGTATGTGTACGAGTGTGTGTGTGTGTGTGTGCGTGTGTGTTGGCAAATAATTGGCAGCCAACAGTCAACAGCTCAGTATTTGTTGGGCGGTTGGGGGCGTGCAGCGCAAGCTGTCAATTCAAATTGAAACGAAGCAACGGGTGGGCTGTTTGCTGCTGGCTGCTGGCTGGGTGCTGGCTGCCTCTGGGCATACACTTTTTGTTAGGGTTTTTGGTGGGTCACAAAATTACTTCCGCTGGATTTGAATTTTTTTTTTTTTTTTTTTTTTTGTTCCCAGTTTTTTTATTTTTGCTGTTAAGACAGCCGACAAAAGGTAACAGCGTGCGCTGAGCTGTGAGAAATAACACAACGCGACACACGCACACGCACATGCACACGCACACACACACAATTACGCGAATGACAGGAAAAGCGCGCACAATTCGCTTGAAAAGCCAGCCATGTCGAGCAGCGAAAACAACAGCAACAAGGCAATGGCGTCAAAAAAAAAAATAAATAAATAAAAAAACATGAAAATGGAAAAATTATAAAATATACTCACACACGCATACAGTCACAATCATGCACACACACACACACACACGCACACACACACACACCCCCTCGCAGCTGCAGATGAATGCCAATTAAGCCTACACTTGAACTCAACTCACTGGCAATCAACTAAAGGCGCAAAAAATATAAAAAAAGGCCACCCAAGCACAAGGAGCAAATGTAAAGCGCAACAACAACAACAACAAAAGCAAAAAAAAACAAAATGGCGAACTCGCATAGCAATGCGTTACATGCGTTACATGCGTTGCCAGCGGCGCACACAAAAGGCATAGCATAACTAATGGGGCTGGCTACACGTAGGGTATTCACGCGCAACTGAGACATTGAAGTGCCCGTAAAAAAAAAAAATAAAGCAGCAGCAGATAAGAGACGCGGCGGAGACGCGCTGAAATGAGCTGAAAAGTAAGTCGTCGCGGCGCTGTGCAAAATTGTAATAAAAATAATTGACAACTATTTGACATGGCTCATGTGCGTTGTGCGCGAAATGCGAATGCGCAAGCGGTGCTCAATTAAATCCACACACACTACACACACACACACTACACATGCACGGACGGTTGGACGGCAGGCAGCCTCTTATCTGCATGTGTGTATCTACGTATGTGTGCGCGTTTTTCATGGTCGGTCTCTTGTGTGCATTTTAGCCAGGGCCACATATACAAATCCCTAAGACTATGTAACGAGGGCTGAACGACCGACCAAAAGTGTGCAAAGGGATGCCAAAAACAAATGATTTTGCTTGTAGAATTTGAAATTGCCTTTCATAATGTAACGCGCTCGCTTCTCAGTTGATGGTTGCCAACCAGCAGCACTGATGTATTTGTCTAGCACTGACAAAGTTAGCAAATAGATAGAGCAATATCTCTGTTGATAAAAGACACCGCCGTTTCGATTCGGCTACAAACCATAGGTGCCTGTTCGCTATGAGCAGTTATTATTGGTAAGAGATATCTTCGCGCTGTGCCTTTGGAGCTGTAAGTTAAGCGAAGCTACTCCTTGTTGCGGAAGTGGTCTGCGGGCATATTGTGATTTGATATCAAAGATCGTTATATATTTATCAGGTGTATAAGCGTAAACCCTTTTTTTTTAATAAAAAAAGATTTATTTTTTCCCATGGCACGTAGACGCATGGAAATGGCTATTTGAGTGAAACCTAACTGCACGGCAAGCATTTTTTGCAATTGGGTATCGTCTTCGAGTCTGTAATTGATGTTCTGATGTTCCTCGATTTCTCTGGGCCGAGTCTTTGAAACGACACAACCAGTCTCTACAAGTTTTTTCCCATAAAACACTGTCAGCAAAGGCTTCCACAAGCATTCGATGCGATACAGCAGCTGATTTCCTTAAATTGCAGTAAAAAAGCAGAGTTTCCCGCAAATGCTCCTTGCACAAGACTAGACATAATTATACAAAGAAAAGTGTAAGTTGAAAAATGTATACTAATTGGTGAACAGTATCTGAACAGATCTCGAACTTATACAAAAACAGTAAGACCCACAAAAACAGTAAGATCCATGGTAGCTGGTAATACGCTCACTACTGTCAACTATGAGCAAACAACGGTATGTGATGGGGAAAAGGTTTTAGACGTTGCAGAATTGAAAGCATTACTTGACCAAGACTTAAGAGAAATTAGCAGATACATTGTAAGTGTCTCAACAAGCCGAATTAAAAGGCCTCCAAGCCATGGAAGTAACAAGGACACGGGGTTCCGTATACCTTGCAGCCGAGATGTGACGAACAGTTGCCTAGACAAAATGCACCAACTTATTTGCTACCTTTGATAGTGCTAGGCAAAATATACCAATGCTGCTGGGTGGAACCGAGCTTCCGGTAAAGAGGATGCAACCACCATGGTACGGGGTGAGACATAAGTTACCATCAAAAAGATGACATAGAGACTGCAAGTCTTCAGCAACAAGTGCTTCAGGATTATATGCGGGTTATACTGGACAAACAGAATAGCCAATGCAGAGCAGTCTCGTGTCACAGTTGAGCTCCCTATACACCTCCAACTAAGGAAGAAGAGATGGACGTGGATAGGTCATGCTCTCAGAAGGAACGCAAGCAGTATTAATAGGATGGTACTGAATTGGAATCCCCAAGCCAGCAGACGGCTCAGAAGACCTAAAACAACCTGAAGAAGATCCTTCTTGTAAGAATTGGAACAGTCGAACAAAACAGAGTTCGTTGGAAGGCTCTAGTAGAGGCCCTAAGTTCCCAAGCGAAATACAAAGGAAAAAGAGAATGGTACCGAAGTCCAATATATTACAAAAACCTTAGGTTAGGTTGGATTAGGTTAGGCCGGCAAGCCCCCAGTGTAGGAGATGTCATATAGATCAGAGTGATACTTAGTGGAATCGTAATTTGTCGGCTGTGAGTCGTGGTCATGCATGAGTTGCACGTGTGTTTCGCTAACAGTTGCTGGGGGACCTTTCAGCTACCTAGTCAGTTAAATCTAGAGGTGCAGCGGATAGTCGCATAAAAGGTGTTCCAGTATTTCTTTGACTTCTGGTTCCCTGCACGATCTGCAGTCCTTTCTAAAAAGCTGCAAAATGTGCTTGACTAATATCAGGTAGCTCAGGATAGACAAAATTGAAAAGTGATTGTAAATAGGCTAAGTTCTCAAAATAACGTTGTGTTACAATAAGAGCATGTAACCAATAATATTATCAGGTTCGATCTTCCGCACATTATGATTGCGGTCTTGACAGTTCATCGTGTTGTGCCAGCTTCTATCGAAAGCGACTGCAGCGCTTTCTTCCGGGATAGCCCTTACATGTATCCTTAAGTCTACAGCCCTCGTTCGTGTCGATTCGGCACCCTCCTGGGAACCTAAAAGTTGCTATGCTGTGAAAATTTTTCAAACTCTAATATTTCAAACTTGACTTTGTAATATTTATCAAATTATGCTAGAAATTTGGTTACATCTTTCTCATGCACGCTACAATTTCAACTGCGACAAATTGTCTTTAACTAAAGCTTAAGAGTCCACCAAATTTAAGCCATAAATAAAAACTTAAATTCTTGGCAAATGGTAACCAAAAATAAAATAACGCTCACTGCTAATAACAACCCTGTACAAGAAGTGCTACATCAGCCATATGGCGGCAGCAACGCTTAGGTCAGCTGCAGACCCATAAAGGCCATAAAAATTTGGCCAAAAAAAAAGAAAAGAGAGAACCAAAAAAAACCCTTTAGAAAGTTGCCATTAGTGCGCAAAGCAACCCAATTGTGATTGATTAATAGGCTTTATGTACATGCCAGTATATAATCAATTTTGCATTGCATACAAACAGGCGCTAACCCTCCATAATTAAATAAAAATGTCAAAAGAAGATACAAAATTGTATCCCAAAGCACAATTTTCAGAAGCGTCTCATTGCAACAACGCAGCTTTGATTGATTTCTTGCTGGGATTTTTTGTGTTTTTTTTTTGCGTTTAAATTTTTATTCTTCAAAGATTTTGCTATGGACACGCCCAAAAAAATGCTATAAAATTATCCAAGAAAACTACTACTACTACTACTACAACTAAATAACAACTACAATTCAAATGTTAATCGAGCACACATTCGAAACAAATAAGATTTGACTGCTTCGCTCTGTCTGTCTGTATGTTAGTCCGTCCCTCCATTCGTCCGTCCATCGCCACGTCAGTCCGTCCCTCAGTCTGTTTAATAGACACGTGCCGCATCAACTAAACAACATTGTGAAATGAAGAGATGGCAGATAAAGCGTGGCAAATGAACTGAATGGCATTGAGTATGGGAGTCCAAATGAACTGCCACAGCACTGGAAATTCGAATGGTGAACGACAAACGAGCGTCCAGACAGGAAATGCTGTAAACGTGCAAAAGGCCCAGCGCAATTCAATCAAATCAAATGAGAGCCAAATAGAGAATAAAATCTGAATTAGTTGGCGGTTTCTTATGAAGCGTAAATACTCTTTGGAAAGTATATTAGTTGCTTCAACAAAACAAAAAAATAAAGTTATTGCCTTTGACTAGGAACATCGCAGATATCTCTATTAATAGCCGTATGCAGTTAATAGGAACCTACACAATTTATAGCCGATTATAGTGCTAGGCACCGTAGTTCGCTTAGCGCAAGCAGAAAGATGAGGGAATATATGCATCTATTGCAAACGCTGCAATTTTTTAAGAAACAATATATATTGGAAGCATCACAAAAGAACTAAATTTCAAAACTAACGTATAGATCACATTAGTGGAATGACAATAATAATGGATCAACCCTGTACATGTCCCTTATCGACTACAAAAAACCTTCGATGCAGTACGCAGAGACGCGATTTGAGCTGACCTAGAATCCAAAGTTATTCCTGCAAAGTTAATAAACATAATAAAAAACTCATAAGACGTGGCTACAAGTAGGGGTGCTTCATGCCGTGCCATTAAGTGAGCTATTTCAAACCACATCAGACGTTAAGCAAGGTTGTCTCCCCTATTAGTTATCCCCATCCTAAATATGATTATCGATGCTTCTAAGTTGGCCAGACAAGAGGTGCAGTGGAAACTACACAAAAGACTACGCAACCTAGCCTATGACGACGACATCATTCTGCTCTCCCATAACCACAGCGAAATGCCAGGACATGCTGAACTCCCTTGCTGCTGTCTCCGCAACAGCCGGACCATGAAAGTAAATGCCAGGAATCAGACTGCTGTTCTTATTTCCGATAAGATGTATGAACATCCACTTCGAGATATAGAAGAACTTGAATACCTGGGCAGCGTACTCATCACTCCAGATGGTGGCATCACCAACGACATTCATAATCGTCTCCAAAAAGCCAATCGCCACATTATCTAGCTTATGGAGAGCTGCATTTATAAGAAAGTCAACTAAACCCTTCTTTTATATGGCGGCAAAACCCGGTATACGACAAATAATATCTTAAGATTACTCCATAGTTTCGTCACTCGATGCCTGAGGCGCATTGTTGGAGTGCTCTCTGGCCCAGCACTATATTCCAAGCGAGCTTATGGGAGATACCCAGCAACGGTGCATCAAAAGCGACATATCCATCAGAAAATGTAGATGGATCGCATACACCCTCAGGAGCGACAACAGAAATATAGCACGTGCAGCTCTCAAATGGAACCCCACTGGCAATCGTCGTTGAGGGACTACAGGCGGACAGTGCTCAACGAAAAGTCGAAATTCTTTAAGAACTTAAGGTTTTAAGCTAAAAATAAGGAAAGCTGGAAACTATTTGTAAATAGGCTAAGTTCTTAAAAATTTATTATAAGAGTGCATGCCAATAATAAACTAATGAAAATTTGCCGTAAAAGCTTTGTTCATAATGAGTCAGCAAGAGAAGTAGGTGGCGCTAGTAAAAAAAACGTTTTTCAAAAATTGCGAAAAATTTTTTCTTTTGGTTATTATTTAAAAATTAATTATTGAAAAATTATTCAAAAAAAAAAAAAATGTACATAAAAAAATAGTTACTAAAATAATGAAATCATAACATATTAGGATATAATAAATAAGTTATATAGTTAATAATAATAATAATATAGTTAATAACAAGAGAATTCTTAAAGCCTTAAAAACTTAATAACATCAGTAAATGAATTTTTAAAATGACATTGTTTCAGTTTTATCACACTTTAATTTGATTTCCAAAAACATTTTCGCTGCGGTTTTTAAAAAATATAAGTAAATATTATTCAAAAAAGTTAAGCTTCGTCCAAAAAGAGTATATTCATAACTAAATGTAAAACCAAAGCATTTAAATTAAATAATAAGTGAAGTTAAGTAGTGTAAATTTCGGCGACTTCAACTTTGTAAGTTTGTAAGGCCGATGTAGTGGGGTGGGGTGCGTTGACTCGACTTCATTATCTTCTTCTTCACATCATTCAGTTAAATTTACATTTTTATTTAAACTTTCTAGATTTTTATTAAAACTTTACTGCGATTTTAAGTAACTCTTCCAAATATCTACTTCAAGTTTGTAGGTAGAGTTAGAGCATAGCACTCACTACAAGCGATAAATTAAAGTTATATTTGAAAACTTTTTTGTACCTCAAAATTGCGATAATTTGGCCAAATAAATGATTTACATTTGCAATAAAGAATATCATCATTTGGCAGTCAGTTACTCTTCAATTGATCCATTAGTGCTTCCTTTGCGGTAATTTATGTGCAAAGGAAGTCTTTGTGCATAAAATTCAAGTCATCTTTCTTTTATTCACTCCGTACATGCCTGCATCTCTCGTGTCTCAATTTGTAAAGAAAGGAAACTTGATAAGCAGATCTTAATAAGGACACTCAATATAAGGCAACTTTTGTTACCATCAAATAATACACGGCTTTTGTTCGTTGCCTTTATCAAAGTTTTATTGCCTTCACATAAGCACCTTGTGGCTGTACATACTGAAAAAAGGCGTAACTTACGATCTTAAAATATGTTTTTGAGTTTTTTTTTCCAAAGGCAATAAAGATTAATATAAATTTCACAAATAATAGACTCCAGCCGGGATTTGTGCATTCTTACGGTCTAACAGCGTCAAAGCTTAAATAAAGGGTGAGCCATTTAGTGTTGGGAATTTAAACTTTTTCCAAATGCATTTATGTTGCAATATACTTCAGTTCTTTTGGGTCAATTCCCGTTTGGAAGGGGGCAAATACTTTGTAAAAACTAACTTGAGGAAAGTAGGGAACCAAAAAAAAATTCAATTCAATCATTAAATAGTTAAATGCATATAAGGAGTATTTTTTTCGAGGTATACAACTTTAAATTGGCATTACTGTTCAATATTTTCTATTCTCACTTTGGTTTGGAAATTCATCATGAATAGACTCACGCCTGAACAACGCTAGCAAATTTATTTCGAAAATAATGGTTCTGTGCGGAATACGCATCGCGCACTATGTCAATTTTATCCTCGACAAAATCGTGCATCAAAGCAGTTAATTGGATTAATCATGGACCGTTTTCGCACCACGTTTTCTCTTATTGATAACTCGCATCCCCAGAGACGCCCTACGGTGCGTACGGAAGAAGCTATTGCTGCTGTAGAGCGTAGCATTGAAGATCCGAATGAGTCCATCCGCCAGGAATTCGATATATGCCAATACACTTTATGGAAAATTTTGCGGAAGGATCTTAGTTTGCTTGCTGACAAAATCCAACTCGTGCAAGAAGGGAGGAAGGTGCCAAATCTTACAAGCGTGTTTGAATACATCGCCGCTTTGGGATCAAATTGAAAAAAATATGCGAGCTCAAGAAGACTCGATTGTATTTGCCGATTGGCTTCTAGGACTGGGAATCTCTACAGATTTGGTATGTGAAGATGTTAGCAACGAAATGTATCCATAATATATTAGATATGTAGAAGAATTGGCGACAAGAGCGATTTCAGCAGATCGAAATGGCGAAGTCAAAAAAATAAATTTATCTATTATAGATAATAGACTGTGGGGAGATGTTGTAAAGAGTTATTCATTTAATTGATAGGAGCCCAACATGCTGATCTAGAGAACGTATCTTTAGAATATGCACCGGAATATTTGTATTTTCTGATACCCTGACTGGATTGTCACAAGCTGACTCACTGATATGGGAAAATATTCTAATTTGTAATATTCTCACGGGTGGCAAAGCCGTAGAAATAGTTCAAATACACAGAAAAACTTTAGACACGAAGAGCGACATCGCTATGTAGTTCTCTGTGAGATTGGTCTTTGCCATAACCATCAACAAATCGCAGGGACAAAGTTTCGAAAAAGTTGACTTATAAATCAATAACCTCGAAACCATTTTCACGCATGGTCAATTGTACGTCGCGTTGTCGAGGTGCAAAAGTAGAAAAGGAATCAAATACACGGAGGTGAAAAAAAATCAAAAATATTGTATTTCAGGAAGCTCTTAAATGAACCTTCCAAATTTACCCACAAAAAACCCTAAAATATGGAAAAATGTATGGATTAAATTTTAAGTGTATTGCTCATAACTTAGGTATTTTGTAAATAAAATTTAAATTTAAAAGCCACAATAAAAAAAATGTAAAGTAAAGGGGCCCTCTGATGAAAGTTCCATTGCTATGACTATGTTCACCGCTCCAAAGGCGGAACATAGATTGATTTTGCTAGGTAAATAGCGTCTATTTGCTAGCCATTCCTCTGCTAGGCAAGTGCACCAGTGCTGCTGGGTGGAATCGAGCCACCGACCTTCCAATTTACAGGCGACTACGCTACCGAGTCCCAAAATTATTTTAAGAACAATTGACTCTTTTAAAATTCCAATAATCAATACTTTAAATTCCCAATGATGGATGGCTTAACCTTTATTTCGGTTTGAGGCTGTCACACTAATTGGAATGAATATTTGCACATTTTTTATTGTAATATATTGACAAGTTAGGTTATCGCAGCTGAGGTACACAAAATAAGCATCCTAACTTAGAGAGGCAAAATTAGTGGCTTAGAGCGGAGGTGAAACATTAATATTTATACTTTCTGCATTTAATTTCATCTGAAGATTCAGGAATATCTCCAACGATGCCGTATTGATGCTAGCGAGCAGGACTACCTACCATGGTTGCTAACTTCTACAGGTGTAGAGCAGCTGAAGCTTGTATAACGATAGCAGAATCTCCTAAGATACAAAAGATGGATTGGCAGTACAGATAGATTAGGTCTAGCAAGGAAAGATGGATGTGGTTGAGATGATGCAAAAGAGAGCTGAATAAAAGCAACTCGATAAGGTAAATTAAATAAATTAAATTTATAAATTAAACTGTCGCAGTTGAGGCATAGGAGACTGACACCGTAAAACAGAGAGGCCAATTCACTCATAACGACTCGTTATTGCGGAATTAAGTTCGGTGGCATTGACATTTTGCCTCAAAATTAAAGGTGGAGCTGTCGTTTGAAGCTCTTGACTTGAATGAAATTTGTTCCAAAAATTATATAAGAAACAAGTGTTTTTTTATACTTTATTTCTTTATAATATAAATACGAGTTTCAAACTTATTTATTTATTATTAATTCACGGGTACAACTAAGTACAGTTGACATTTAAATCAAACGATTTTAAAATTAAAAATTATTAAGTAATAACGATGAAAATATAATATAAAACTAATTCGTATGATGGATGTATTTTTTACTGATGTGCACTATCTTACATCTGGAGCTGGCTAGGAACTTGGATTTACAATGTAAAATATGAAAACGGGAGAAGGTAACATAAACCAAAGAAACCAAAAAATCAAAGCTTATCAGTATTGACCAAGTTGGGATTTCATAGTTCGTAATTGCTCAAAGAAGCTCGATTTTGGCGAAACAAGATGAGCCAAGAGATGAAATATAGAAACCCTTCCTAAGAGAGGAAATAGTAGGGGTTATTATAGTTTGCGCATAAGACGCGCTCACGATCGTGCAAAGCATAATGGAATCTACAAACTGATAGTACTAGAGGGGCACAATAGGCTCATGGGGGTCGCAGTGCCGCAGGCCATCGTAAGCCCAACCTCGTTCATACATAGTGCTGGAGGTCGAAAATTACGAGTTATACTAAATAGAATGGCAATCGAAATTCTTTCGAGTCAATGAAACTAAATAAAAGCAAATGCAAAAATAACATGCCATTTTTACTATAAACAATTTCTTTTTTCAATATTTACAAACAATTTCATTCAATATCTTCCTTTTTTGAGTTGAATTTTGTGAATTTTTTGCGTTCAATTAATGCAAAACTTTACCTTCGCTGTCAGAGAAAAACACTCATCCTACGATCATTTAGAAAATTTAATAAGCTGAAGTCTACAAGTATAGAACGGCAATCACATGGTAGGATCCCAATTTAAGCCCCGAAGAGCATATAAAAATATCATTAGTAAATTGTAAAGAATCCAAAACAAAAACAATTTGAAGTTGAAGATCGAAAAAGGCAAGTGAATAGTAGGTAGCATACTAATTTAAACACAGAAGAGATTAAAGAAGATTAAAAATTGTTTTTGAACAGACTCAAAGAAGTCGCCAAAACAAAAATAGTAGGGGTTATTATATCGCTGTTAAGTGAGCCCTAGGCGCTCTTTGATGGAAGATAAGATGTCTTATTTTATAGCAAAAAAATGTTTCGAATTCGATACTTTTTTTTAAAAAATCATTTATAAGTTTGTATTAAATATTTTTCAAGAAATTGAAAGCACAGCTGCTTTACAGTATTTAAGCTTAAAAATAAAAAAACGCTGCTTAAGGCTAGAAAATATTCAATTAATTGCACAATAAGCAAACGCATAGCTCGCTTTTTTCATAAAAAAAGAAGAATACCCAACAAAACTTGCTCTATATATACAATATATATAATATATATATACAAGCGCAACAGTAGTAATATTGCTTTTATTTTAAAGACAACTAAAGTCAGTGTTGTTTGACGTACAAATGCCAATTTAGAAATTCCTGAATGCTGTACATAACAGAAGATTTTCATTAGTCAAACAATGCACAATATAAGTTCTTGTTTTTGTCGTTGCTGTTGTTGTTGTTATCAAAAGAGACAAATAAAGCTAGAGCATTTGTGGAATCTTGTGCTGTCAAGTCAAACTAAGATTTGATGAATAATAAGTGTAAAGTTAGTGTACTTTAAGTAAGTGTATTTGAGAATCAGCGAAATTATAGAGCATCAAATGGACCAATAGCTGGGCACAGAGATTGGCCATAGAATTTTTGGTGATTCACTGGCGGCCATTGGTATGTAGCAATGGCAAAGTCTTTTAGTGTGTAGATATATATGGACAATTGAATGGACACTAAAATACACACACACACACACAAACACACACACACACACACACTGCCATATATAAGCACTGCGACACACCTATACCAATAACATTGTGTGGGAAAATCAAATCAACTCGAAATGCAATTTATGAAAATTCAAGTAAAATGCGCAACGAGCTGCGCAAAACTATGGCAGCCCTGTCAAGCCAATGCGCTATATAAATATATACATAGCACATGTACATATATATACACGTATATATGTGTATGTGTGTGTGTGTGTGTGTCTGCGTGTTGAGTTATGTGCTTGTATGTGTGTGCTTACTAAATTGCAATAATGCGCGCCCTCGTCGCTTAACACATACCAAGACACGCTGCATGTACGCTTATATATATACATATATAATATATGGAGGGTATAAAATACACACACACACACACAAGCTTTATATGCTGCAGGCTGCATGACAATGTGTGCGCGTGTGTGTCAGTTAAAAATGAGTGCATTGTGTGTGCTTGGCTATGTAATTTCATTAGGGCAGTAGGACAAACTCACACATATACACATGCAGGCAAGCACACACACACACACACACACACACACACACACACAGTGAGGCAGGCACTTATACACTGGCAATGCAGCAGCAGCAGCATGCCAAAACAACAACAAAAGCAACAAAATGTAAGACGGCACACACACACACACGCGCGGGCACACACAAAGGCAATGCGCCGCCTGTGACTTTGCATAAAATGTGCAAGCACACACACACACACACAGCACTGACTGTCGCCATCTTTTCACTTTCACTGCAGCACTTGCTTTGTGGCAACTTCCGCTCGCATAACAATCAATGAAGTTGCAAGCAATTTTCGTTGTTGCCAACTTTTTGGGCGGCAAATAAAAAGTTGCAGTTTGGCCACGAATAAAAAGCAGCAGCAGCGCGAAAAAAGCACTCCAACAATGCGCCATATGCGCCTATGCGCGCATATTATGTAATTGTAAGGGCAGCCAAAAAAAAAAAAACCAAAAAAGTAAGCAACACACACACAGCTATATGCGGGCGCGCCACTAATACCAAGCCAAACACACACACACACACACACAGCGAGAGAGACACTTCATTTCTTGGCATTTTCTTTAAGACTTTCTGTGTGTCCGTGTCTGTGTGTGTGTACGATTTTATTATTATTGCTGCTGTCACACGCAAACACACACACATACACACACACCCATACAAAAACAAACACAAAGAGAGCGCGCACAGCAGCCAAAAACACACAAACACACACACACACACACAGCTACAAAGGCAAAACAAAATGTCTGCAACTGCTCGCCCCATTGCCATTGTCGTACTCATCGTTTTCTTCTCAGCTTTTTGCCGTTGTTGTCATTCTATTCGTCTTTGCCTTTCGCCTTCACATTCTTATGCCACCACACACTCGCACACACACACACACACACACATCGCTTTACATGTATATATCCTTATATATCCTTTTATATATACATATACACACACATTTTTTTTAATGTTACTTTTGCCGCTTTTGCTTCAGTGTTTATTTTTCGACATTTCGAATGTGACTGCGACTGTCATTTTAGGTTTTGCTTTGGTTTGCTGATTTGCTTTTGACTTGGCTTTGCACCCAACTCCCCCGCACACGCACACATACACAAACTCACACGCGCCTACTGCGCCCATGCCTCTTCTCTATGGGCAGTGGCGCTCAAAATCCAGAATCTAAGCAAAAAAAGTTGGCGACCCCATAGCAGTTAAGCGCATTAAGGGTCATCTCTGGGTTCAGGATCAGCTCAGATATTGTCGCACTGCTTACAGCGAGCTGTATTTCCATGGAAACTAGCTACTACAGTCGTACAGCAGCTGTAGCTTATAGCTGGCCAGCAGAGTCCCTTAAGCCACAAAGGAAACTAGCAATGAGGTCGAATGGTATGTGCAGGCAAATGTGTTCTAAAATAAAAAATTGCACACAGACCGACTCATGCCAAAGCTAGAGAACAATGAAAACTTGGATATACAGCGCGACTATTCAATCCATGAGGCCAAATGATTTATCACCTGACGCTGTTTATGACAGCTCATGTTGGATACTCGCTGAGTTCTTTTAAAGTTTTGGCCACTCTGTCCAGGCTGTCGTACAGAAAACGAGAATGTAGAGCAAGCGCCATACCATTGCCCGAGGCACAGGACTCAGTTCCGCCACCGCAGGAACTCGCAAAGTAATTGAAACTAAATACATCTGCATGGCAAAGTATAAGTCACATCAGCTTTGCCGTCCAAGGCGATGCGCGAGACAGCGACGTGACGCGCAAAGTGCAGTAAACGCAAAAGAAGTATGGTGAGATAGCCAGCTCATTTAAAGCGTGCAGAAGGATCTGAGATAGTAGACTCACTTCCGCCATCAGAGGACCCCTCGTGAAGTAAATGAAAGAAGTTACAAATGTTGCACAAAGCATAAGTCACATCGTCATTGCCATGCAAGGCGTCCAAGACAGCAACGTGATGCGCAAAGTGCAGTAAACGCGTATTAAGCATGAAAGACATGCAGAAGGATCTAAGATGATGAGTAAAGGAGCTGCACTGCTGTCCAATGAGAGCTAAAGCCTTGCGAGAGACAGAGAGATAATGCGTAAAGTGCAAAAAACGTGCAAAAACTATGGATTGACACGCCAGGCATGCTGAAGAAAGGATCTGAGATGACGCAAAAGAACGTTGCTATGCCATCCAAAGAGAGCTAAGTCCCAAAGTGCAGCAAACGAGTAAGAAGTATGGAGAGATTATTTATTATGAATTTAGGGGTACAACTAAGGGTTGTAGGACCTGATGTATATCTCACAGATTGGTCTGGCTCAGTTTCTCAGAACATTAAAACTGAATTAGGAGAAATGGGGGCACAATAGGCCCATGGGGGCCGCAGTGCTGAAGGACATAGGCCCATCCTCGTTCATACTTAACATAACAAGAGTTGTAGGATTAACCAACCGTATGCCTAGCCTGATGGGTAAATTTTTTATAGATATTTAGCGTCTCTCAGCTGGACTTGGATGTAATATTTAAGATGAAAAGCGAAAGTAACTTTAAAGCTTAAACATTTTTTAATGAAGTAGCCAAAGGTTCAGCGATGCTTGATTTGGCGAATCAAGATGAGTTATGAGAGATAAAGACACCGTTCATAGGATAAAAAATCGTAGAGGTTAATATAGTGTGCGCATAAGACGCGAAAAGGATCGTGTAAGGCAAACTTCATCTACAAAATGTAAATGCTACAGCTGGAATATGACGAGTTACTCCAGACCCAATGGCAAAGGAAGTGTATCAGAGTCTGGACTAATTTAAAAGACCAGAGGGAAACCCCAAACGTTACAGTTTATGAAGCAGTAGTCTATGGTCTACAGAGTCAGAGGGCATCCAGAAGTCAGTATTCATAGCATCAGTTTGCCTTTGTTCTGTAAAACTGTTATTAATATGAGAGCAAAGTTGTAAAAGATTAGTAAAAGTAGACCAACGATATGCAGTCTATATTGAAAGCGTGGAGAAGCAGCTGAGATATGAGGCAAACTTCCGCTACCATGGGACCTTATGAACAAGATACAAGTGCAGGGCAAAGCATAAGTCACATCTATATTGCGTGCAAGGCATCCAAGGCGATGCAAGAGACAGCCTTATGATGGCCAAATTGCAGTAGACGTGTAAGAAGTATAAATTGATATCCAGTTCAGCGCAGGCATGCAGAAAGCTCTCCGATAATGCAAAAGAGAGCTGTTGTGCCTTAGACAGGCAATCGCTACCCGCTCAGAAGAATCTGAGATGATGCAAAAGATAGCTGTTGTGCCTTAGACAGGCAAACGTATCTCGCGCAGTTGTTGCCGCCAGTTTGGTGCTGAAGAATTATTTTTGAGCTGAGACATATTCATCCATAGCCCATGTATCGTTTGTGTGCTTGTGGCACGGCCCACTGGCATCTCTTGAAGATTAACAGACCCCATGGCGAATCCATGGAAAAAAAAACGCTTTGGTGTGAGTCTGCTGGGGCGCTGTGTTTGTGTCATTCTCATTAATTAAAGACCATTTACACTGTACAACAACATTGCTGGCAACCGACTACTACTTATTTGTCAAAATTTCATCAGCCCCCAGCGGCTGCTGCTACTATATAACTTAACGACTGACTGACCGACCAACCAACCCCACTTGGCTTGTCTGCCCGCTAGCCATTTTGCACATTTTATTATCGATTAAAATATTAATTCACAGCTTGGAATAAAAATAGCAGCAGCCTGTAGGAAAAAAAAAGAAACGAAAAGCCAAAACCAAAACCAAACCAAACCAAAAACAACAACAGCAAGCCAAGCACAACAACAAAAACAGCTGCAAAAAGAGGACACATTGGAAATGGTTTATTTTATGAGCCTGCGAAGCTGCGACACTCTTTTTTCTTTTTGCTTATAAATAAAAAGCTTTATTTAAGCCTTTTCTATTGTTATTTTTCATTGAAGCAAGAATCTCACATAGCCAAGAATAAGATCTCATCAAGTTAAAGTACGCAGTCTTTGACCTGAAACTTTGGCAAAAAGTCTTATAAAGTTTGACTGTCTATGCTCAAACGAGATTAAGCAATCCTTCAGATTGCGTGACATTAACATAACTTTACTTCCGTTTTTCGATAGCTGGTAAGTGCTGATCGATATCGCTCGATAACGATAAACAATCATTTGGAAAATATCACTTTTTGAATGAAATTCACGATATTTGCGGAGTATTGATTGTTTTTAACAATTCCAAGCAAAAAAATGAATACGTACGGCGAGGTTGTTTTTCGAGAATGATGTTTGTGATGTCAAAGAGCATTATGGTGTATGATCGAAAGCGTTTTCGTAGATGCAGACGCCGTTCCAAGCGCAAAAGATATAGGAAAGCGCATTAAAACTGCCACAGCAACTTTTCAAAAACTTGGAAATGATTCAGAAGCAAGGACACCTATTGAATTGAAAGCGAGGGATCTCCAAGCGTGTCTCTTTGCTTTAAATCAGCTGCTCCAAAGGCAAAATCGGGAATCCCTCCCACTTCTTCAATGCATCATAACTGTTGACAAAAACGGATGCATTACGATTATCCGAAGCGCAGAAAGTCTTGATGAAAGAAAGCGTAGCTAACGAGGCTTCACCGTTCATACAAAGAATTAATTTGATGCTTGCTTGCATCATCTTTAAAGATGTTTTTTTCGTCAAAGAATAGTAATAGATAATAACGACCAGTATTTTCATAAAAATGAAACCATGTTTACACTTTATAAAATAAAAAAAATAAATTCATAACCCTTGACTGAGCTGTCATCGTTCCCAGCGGCACATGGAAATATCTCTATTAATAGCTTTTCAAAAATTACAGAAACTTACAGTTTATACCTATAAAGATTTACTTGGTAAAAATAGCGTCGATTTGCTAGCAATGCCAGTGCTAGGCAACAGAAACTGTACTGCTGCGGAGAAACTACAAACGAGTGCAGTCACTTTCTAACAATAAAGTCTCAAATTAAACAATAAATATAGCAAAAGTAAAACTAATGGCACTTAGTACAATGCGAAATTATCTAATTTTTTAAAAATAGCTTTGTCCAAAGTTTTTTGCCAAATCTTGAGTGGGTATAGCTTACTGCTGAAGAATTCTGAAAGAGTCGAGTAAAGTGTTTCTTAAAAGTAGAATTCGAAAATCACGTAGTCTGTTGGATAATTGAAACAATTATATTTGTAGATATATAAGTTGGAAATGATAGACAGCAAGTGAAGCCTCTAATGAAGTATGATGTTCTAGTTTGAAAGTAGTTTTAATTTATTTTAGATATAATAATGGAAGTAAAATTTCGACGAAAAAGGAATATGTTGCATCAAAACATAAGATATTTCGAATGAGTAGATGATATATTAAAAATACAAATATTTCAAGTAGCTGCTTGAATTAACTGAACGTTACACTTTATGTTTTATTTGTTTAATCGTGTTGTTATTATTTTATATATTTGTAATAAAAAATGCACAATAACTTTTTAAAAAATATGACAAATACTCATATAAAAAATCACTCGTTTATAAATAACTCAATAATTTACCAAAAAAAAAAATTATTAAAAAATTGCTATTTTCAGATATTATTAACATTTAAGATAATTGTAAAAAAATTCTTAATTCTCTTAATATGTTCTTCCTCTTTTGTCAATTTATCAACTCGTCAAAAAAATACTCAAAAGTTGCTTTCTTCAGTTAGTATTATTAATATTTATTATTTTTTATTGTAAAAAAAATCCTCAATTATTTTTTCTTTCAAATTAAAATTAATTGTTATTAACGATTTCATCAATTCGGAAAAAAAAAATGACAAATTGCTTTCTTCAGATATTATTATTAACATAAAATATTAAAATTTATTATTATTATTAATATTAAATTGCAAAATTCTCAAATACTTTTTTTTTCAGTTAAAAGCCATTCGTCAAAAATCCCAAAAATTTGATTTCTTCAGTTATTATTATTAATATTTAATTTTATTGTAAAAAAAATTCTCAATAACTTTTTCTATCCAGTTAAAAGTCATTTGTTATTAACAATTTCAATTCAGCAAAAAAAAAAAAATTTTAAATTGCTCTCTTTAGATATTATTATTAAGATTTAATTTTATTGTAAAATCATTTTCAATTACTTTTACTTGCCAGTTAAAAGTCATTTGTTATTAAGAATTTCAATTTTGCAAAAAAAAATATTAAAAAATTGCTTTCTTCAGTTATTATTATTAATATTTAATTTTATTGTAAAAAAAGTTCTCGATAACTTTTTCTTTCCAGTTAAAAGAAATTTGTTATTAAAGATTTTATCAAGTCGGCAAAATATATACTCAAAAATTGCATACCAGATATTTTATTATTAACATTTAATATTAAAAAAAATAAAAATAATTCACAACAACTTTTTCAAATAAATGTAGCCATTTCATACTCACATTTAATATTTTTCTAAAAAAAAAAAATTCACAATACTGAATTCATATTAAAAATCATATGTCATGCAAAATTTAAACAATTCGCCAAAAAAAAATACTACAAAATCGCTATTTTCAGATATTATTAAAATTTAATAATATTGTAAAATAAAAACTTAAAAATCTTTTTAGTTGAAAGTCAGTTGTCATTAAAAATTTCATCAATTTGTAAAAAAAATACCACAAAATCGCTATTTGTGCGCTTTCCAAATAAGAGGGTCAACTAACACTCTCTCTTTTTGCTATTGATTGCCTAAGTTCTATGTTTATTTATCCTGCGCAACTCTGCTCAAATAGCTGCAGCGCCAGAACTCAAACTGTCAAAGTTCACTTTTGCCACAAAGTCGATACAAACGCTGTCGAAGAATGATAATACCATTTGCCACTTAAAGAGTATACCTCAAAAACATGTTTGCCAATATCCTTGCTGACATTGTTGCCAGTTGCCACTTGGCTGTTAGGGTTTTTCTTTATTTTCTTTTATTTTCTTTTATTTTATTTTTTTTTTTTTGGCTGCGCTACTTTTTTTTCAACAGCTTCAACAAATAGGAAAATATGTAAAGGCAAAGCAACGAAAAGTTTCCTATCAAATCAGAAACGAACAACAACTAAGAAACAAACATTTTTTATTTGGGTTTGGCCACACTAAACACACACACACACTCACTCACATACACAACCGCACTGACACACACACAACCGCACTCACGCACGCATTAATACAATAAAACCCAAAGCAGCACACTAGGCGTATGCGTATTGTCAGACAGCAGCCAAACAGTCAATGGCTTAGATGTTTCTAGGTATTGGTGCATGTGTGTGTGTGTGTGTGTGTGAGTGTGTGTATTAACACCAACAATGCGCTTGTTTATCGGTGTGTGTGTGTGTGGACAAGTGTTAATGTGTGTGTGTGAGCGCGCGTGTGTGTGCGCGGCATATTAAATGAAGATGCTATCCAACAACCATGGCAACAAAATGGAAATTTTTCCTAGCCAATTTGGCAGCTCTTGAGAGGGAATTAAACGATCCAAACAAAATATTCTATATGCCATGTGTGTGGTTAGCTCTATAACACATAAGTAGAGAAGAAAGTTTTGTAGTTATAAATCGATTTTATATGCCCATCATTTCATGAAAAATAGGTTAAAGATATCTATATATTGATTTAGCTGAATATTGCTAAAGTTTAATTGCAAACTTTCAGTGCAGGGGCTGCTTCTACGAATTTTAATTTGAGTTGAGAGAGACATAGTTTTGGCGAAATAACAAACTTATTGTTTTTTGAGACACGTCCTGAAAAAATGTATACAAGTTGGAATATTTTTTATCTAGGTCAATAGAGTGTGGAGATCTTAAAAATTGTCAGTTGAAGAGCAAAAAAAAAAAAACAAACAAAAGCGATTTTCGATTCTTACAGTGGAGCATCTTCTAGGGTGCAGTTTAGTTTTGTAGAGCAATAGATCCTACGTTTTCGTTTTTCAATCTAAAGGGTGTATTTTTTTGAGGTATACAACTTTAAGTTGGCATTACCGACTCAAGCTGTCAAATGATTTAATCGCAGTTTGGTTTGGCAATTGAATAGACTCATGGCTGAACAACGCTTGCAAATAGTGCAACTTTAGTTTGAAAAAAATAGTTCCGTGCGGAATATGTATATCGCACTACGTCTATTTGAACGTCGACAAAATCGTCCATCAAAGCAGTTAATTCGATTAATCATGAATCATATTCGCACCCTGTTTTCTCTTATTGAAAACTCCCAGCCCCAGAGACGCCGTAAGATGCTACAGAAGAAGCTGATGTAGAGCGCAGCATTGCAGAAGAACATCATCGAGCGCAGCAATTGGAACTGTTTGCATTCAGTTCATGGAAGATTTTACGGAAGCATATTGGTTTGTATGCTCAAAAAATCCAACTCGTGAAAGAATTGAACAGCAAAGATCATCAAGCAAGGCGTAGATTCGTCGAAGGGGCCCAAACCGATATTGCCTTTGTTCTCGATTTTCATAAGCGAATTTTGTTTAGCGATGAAGCGCACTCTTTCTGCTTGAATGGCTACATCAACAAACAAAACTGCCGTATTTGGAGTGCAGCTAATGCTCAAGTGTATGTCGAAACACCACATCCACATACATCCAGAAAAACTGACTATTTGGTGCGCTTTATGGGCTGGTAGAATCATATGTGCGTACTACTTCAAAAACGATGATGGTCAGAATGTTACAGTCAATGGTGATCGGTGTAGAGCCATGACTACTAACTTTTTCATTCCTGGATCTGGGAATTGGCCTCTAAGATCTTGTGGTCCAACACCGCTAGCCTACTTTCTGTGGGGCTATGTAAAGTCATTGGTGTATGCGGATAAGCCACAAGCGCTTAACCATTTGGAAAATAACATTGGCCGTATTATTGCCGATATACGGCCACAAATGTTGGAAAAAGAAATCAAAAATTTGACGTTTGGATTGGACTACATCCGAGCCAGCTATGGCGGTCATGTGACAGAAATCATATTTCAAACGTAATACCGCAACATCTATCTTTCGGATAAAACTAATTCATATTAAGCGAATAATTCATCGCTGTTTTATTGGAAATTAAATTTGTATACCTCTAAAAAAACACCCTTTATTATTGTTTCTTAAGCTATTCTGTATCATCTAGCGAACTGTTGCGTTTCGTACAGCAACGAAGCATACGTTTTCGTTTCACAATCAACATCTGAATGCATTATTTTTAAAATAAACATGTTCATCAAGTCAACGAACTTCAAAATATTCAGTTCAATTAGAAAAATAAATCTATTTACGAGTCGAAAACCTTTGCAGCGTCTATTGCTCGTTCAACAATTATCTTAATTGTTACAAGTATTACCTATCAGGCTTAATTTAATTAGTTTTCAATGGATTGACTGCTGACTACTGGAGACACTAGTTTTCTGTTTAGCGCTTACTAAAACAGCTAACCAGATGGCGCCACCTTAGAGGCTGTATGTTAACTTCTAATCAGAGAATGGGTCCCTCACAGTTCGCTTTGCCTGTCGTCATGTGGACAATAATCAGAAGACTTACACTGTTTCAGTCCGACCCATGAACTTGACTACCAGAATACCACATATGCTGCTGCAATTCTGCAAATTCTCAATTATAGCTGTAGCTCATGGAAGAAATTCTTGAAATACATATTTTTACAAAATAAATAAAATTGTACTTTGAATTCTAAACATCGATGTTTTTTCAGCTCTAGCAGAAAAAGTGTCTCTAAGATCTTATATTTATCGTTGCTAAAACTTCATAATGTGTTTAGAAACATAAGCTCTTCTAGAGCTTAAAATAAGGATACTAAAGTTAAAAATAGAATAGAATCTCATCTTGGCTGAGATGAGAGTTTAATTAAATCCACACCGAAAACTCCTCTTTGGCTCTTTAATTTTTCGGCGCTCAAAACAAATTATTTTTAATTATTTTTCTACATATATTTTTTTGTTACAAATTTTCTTGAAATTCACTTTATAAACATTTTAAAGCTACAACGCTCATATCTTTTGAGAAACAGAAGTGAATCAGCAATATTGACTTCGGCACGCATATATATATTTAGCAATCCGATGCTTGACTCAAAAACTATCATTCCGAATTGTTTTTAAATACTAAACAGTTATTTTTATTTTCATATCTTTACCAACTCAATTAACAGAAATTAATAATAATAAGTTTTGAAAGTTATGGAGGAACCAATGACGAGTCCGTGAGTCTCAATTTTTTTACAGGAAGAGAGTTTTAGCCGATATACTTTGGACCATCATGTTATATTGTTTTTTTGCTTAACTGGTTGAGAATCATAGTTGCTGATGGTATTCAATTTTTGGTTTTTATTTCTATTTACGATTCGGGACCCAAACCTTGTGCTCAACCGCTGAGCGTCCTTACGACCCGCTGCACTTGTTAATTTACCATTTGGCGGTTGCTTAGATAGCTATCCAGGTGGCGCCAGCTTCAAAACTGTTTCTTACTTTTCATCATTTGCGATAGAGATCGCTCGGGTTGACGCCAAATAATGAGTAATTAGTTGTTTTTCTCTGGTCCATGCCCATCAAGAACTCAAAGTTCCAGCGCTTAAAAGGCAAATATAACACCAATCGCGCTGCTTTAGCTCTGGAACTTTTTCATGAAAATGTCAATACTTTAAACTCGAAACATCGATGATTTATAAGCTTTAGCAGATCGAGTGTCTTTCAAATTTGCTATTATATTTTCTTAATGCCAATCTCAGCTGCGATAGGCTTCCATTTTGAGTTGATCTCAAGTCACTGTATTATTCGAAGGAATATATCTTGGATTTAAACAGTATTTGCTTCTTTAGGGTTATTGTATTTAAAGAAATATTCTGAATTATCCTAGAAATACTAAGTCGAGAAAGAGCATTTTTCCACAAAATCTGGATAACTCAAGTTTTAAAGTAAAACTTAGATCGCTTTTCTATGTGCATCATATTTAAGACTAATCAGTTGGCTATATGCGTAACATCAGGTCTTAAGCCAAAAGTTGAACGTCTTACAAATTTGTGAATACGTTTCGCGCTGTCACGATTGTGAAATTGCGAATAAATTCTTGTGAACAATTTTCCACAGCTCTGAACTTGCGAAATGAATCCGTGTATTCAGGAAACCGGTTGGAAACAACGTTTGTTTATTTCAATTTAACTGCGACTTGGTTTTTTGCAGAAATTTTTTCATTTTTGTAAAAAGTTTCGCACACAAAGAGCCATAAACCCAACTTAGTAACTTTTGAGTAGCAAATATTTATATAATAGCTTGGATATCATTAAAGTTAAGATAAACAATTGCGATTTTACGCTTTTTAAGTTAAGATTAATAATTTCTGAGAATTTTCTACATAACGCTTCATTTTGTTACTATTTCTTCACTTGCATTGATCTGTTCGTACGCTCGTAGAAGGGATATTTGAATAAAAAATCAATGCTCCCATAATACAGCATTACATCAGTATAAACATTATTCTCGATTAATCTTAAAGTCATCATATCGCTCTGAATACCTAATCCACACATATACAGCTAACTTCTTGAAATACACTCGAAACATATATATGTTGTCTCAGGTCTAGGCGATGGATGGTTGCACTAATGCCAAAAAAAATATTAGTTTTTCGTTATAGAATATCTTTTGTTTAATATTTTCAGCAAACCTTAACCGTTTGAGTTTTTCTTACCGAAATAGACACCTTTAAGTGCAAAGTATAAAGATATAAAAGCGACTAGTTGTGAAAGGTCATTAGCTTTAGAGCAAAAGTCTAGGGTGTAGATACCAAAAGCAATGAAATCAGCTATCTTTCAAGTGATAAAAATTACCTTAAAAAAGAAAGGGCATCATGTGAAGGAAAATGCATTGTAAAGTGTATGGCCTTTTAAGTCGAGTTTGGTGAGTTGAAATGCTTCTGCGGGGCACCCCATCAACGACAAACAGAAGAGGATCTTGACGTGTGCCAACATAGAAATTTTTGCAATAAGTCAAATAAAAATAATTAAGAGTTTTTCAGCGTTAGATCTTACAGTATCAAATATTATTTACAGAAAACTTGGAATATTTTGGCTTTTTTATTATCATTGTCGTCAATTTGCTCGCTATGCCAGTGCTAGGCAAATGCGCCTGTGCTGCAGGGTGTAGTCGAATCAGCGATCTGCTGGTCTAGAGGTGAGTACAATTTTTTTGAAGGGCTCTGTGAGTCTGTAGTTGCCTTCTTTCTCTTGTCAATTATTAGCTGTTACTTGTTGATTTAGAATAAAAAGTACGCGTAACTTTGTTTATATTTGTGTTTTTAGGGACAATTTTAATATGGATCCCACAAAAGTATCCAGTTTCGTCATATTTTACTCGAATATTTCCATGAAGAAAAATTGCGTGATGTGTATGGTGACAAAGCTTTAAAAAAAAACACAGTGTCAAAGTTGGTTTGTCATATTGCGTTCGGGATATTTTTCACTCAAAGATAAGATATGATGTTTATGATGACGATATCACGGCTTTAATCGAATCGGATCGTCATATAACTGAGCGTGAGATTAGAGAGATGTGAGGTATACAACAATCAACCATACATGATCATACGAACGACGTCTTGGACTGGTTAAAAAACTTAATATTTGGGTACCACATATGTATATTCCCCTTTGACTATGGTCATAACTCCAAAAGCGGAGCATAGGGCGATTTTTCTAGTTAAATAGCGTCTATATGCCAGCCATAGCAGATTAATTGAAAGAAATTCATTTAACAAATCGCTTCAAATCATAACTGGAGACGAAAACTGGATTGTTAGGAATGACTTCAATCGAAAATGATAATGGTACAATAATGATTCATAATGAAGCGTCAAAGCAAGGCGTCACCAAAAGAAGATTATTTGGTGGGATTGGAAGGGTGTGGTATATTATGAACTGCTTGCAAGAAACCAAACGTTTCATTCTGATATTTACTTTGAACAACTGGACAAACTGATTACAGCCATCAAGTAGAGGCGACCAAAATTGGTCAATCGTAAAGGTGTCATATTCTACCAGGACAACGGTGGACCGCACACATCTTTAGTCACTCGCCAAAAACAGAGTGAGCTTGGCTGGCAACTTTTAATGCATCCACCATATAGCTCTGACCTTGCATCCTTTGACTACGATTTATCTCGATCTTTGCTAAGTTTTAAATGGTAAAACTTTTAATAAGGACGAGGATATAAACCGCACTTGCTTCAGCTTTTAGTCGACAAAAGTCAGAAGTTCTATGAGCGTGTAATAATGAATTAACAGGAAAGATGGCGAAAGGTCATTCAACAAAATGGAAAATATATAATTGTTTAAAGTTCATTCTAAAATAAAAAAAAAAATTTCATTTTAAAAATCACCGCTTTCTTTTCGGTCATCCCAATAGTTTCTTTAGGGCATCAAAATGCATCTGCTTGTTTGTCAAAACTTTATCAATCTATGAGAAACTTACACGCTTTGTTTTAATCTGAAAATTTTCAAATATATTCTCATTTCCTTTCTCAAAACCAATTTCTTAAATGCTGCTCGCTCAATTTATTTAATCTTGTCAGTGCTGTGATAAGCATGTAGCTAAAAACGATTAGATAGTTTATTTAAAATTACGCTACATCACCAAAAAACATCAAAAAAACAGAAAGAACTTAATGAAACACTTTGTGTGTCACTGTCCGACCTTTGCAAGGACACCAAATGCATTTTGCAAAGTGATACACTTGACGCGAGTTAAGTGCATACTCCAACATGCTGCCACATCGTGACTTTTTAGGGGGAGTAAATTACTTTTATTTTTTCGCTCTCTACCACCATTGCTGCTGCCTGCAGCCATTGCTATTTCTCTATACACTTCCGCTATCGATTGTACAAGTCTCTGCAAGTACTTTGAAATGTAACAACAACTATGTCAACTTAAACGCTTCTATCGCAATACAAGAGCTCCACTCAGACATATTTCATCAGGTATTTTAACGACTTTAACTTTTAGGCAGTTTTCTAAAATTTCATCGTCTGTGGAATGATGGAAAAAATGAATTCCCCATGTTGCCGGGGCTGGACCCTATACATATGGAAATGTATGGAACATTAAGAGGAATTTTGATTTGGCTCAGTTTCGTACAAAAATTCAATCAAATGCGCGTCAAACACCAAATAGAAAAGCTCGCATGGAAACAAAAAAAAATTATCACTTTAAATTCTATTTTGCACAACCTCTTGTTAAAATCATACTCAAATCTTTATTTATAAATGGCGAGCGGTGTTTTTGTGAGTCACATGTATTCTCGCAAGCCGCTTAACCTATTTAGATAAATTTGTTTTTTTAATAAAAGTTATTAACCTAGCGAAGGTTTTGAGCAAATATTTTTTTATTTTATCAAGTGGTTCATAAGGTATGAGCATTTGACTAGAAATCGTTTCTGAGGGTACCATTTCGAAAATTTTAATTAAGTCTCAACGAAGCGCTATTCCCTAGTAATAGATATTTCTACGTACACGAAAATAATGTTTCTTCTCCACTGTTCCTCATAAGGCCATGCGTGCCACAAGGAGCGTTAAGGGACCTGTAACCAAAAACTGTGCAAACGTTGATGATACAACTATCTTAGCCACTAGTTCATACGAAGAGCAAGCTTCCCAACTGCTGAAGACAGTTCTCAGCCTTATTGAAGACTGCTTTCTTCGCTGGAAATTAAAAGTGAACGCCTTAAAATCTGCTCAAATTACTTTCATACTAAGAAGTGGTGACTGCCCAGAGGTTTTAAATAAATATATTAACAGATTACGTAACCATAGAAAAAATTTAACCTTAAGCTTCGAAAGTAATAATAATAATGTAACAAATGAAAAAAGATAAAGAATCCACGTTCTCGATCTCCCTTAAAAAAAAAAAAAAGCTTACATGATATTTGTTATAAGAATCACTAGAAATCTACTACTTCTGTTATTGTTATATTAATCACAAATTTACTTGTTGTCTAATTTTTAAGACAGAACGAATATAAAAATTTTATTTAAAAAGAGAGAGAGAACTACAAAGTTACTGAAATATTGTCCTTTTTTCATCTTATGGTCAAATTTTAATAATCTTGACGATTTTCCATCTTATAAATTCATTTATGAGAACGCAACTTGGTCAACTTACAAAAAAGTGTTTGCAAAAATTTCGAAATCAAACTTACTAAAAATAAATTTTTCATTCAGCAATATAAAGGGCGTTTTTTTTCGAGGTATATAACTTTAAGTTGGTATTACTACTCAAGATGGCGAAAGATTTAACAGCCGTCAAGTGATTTAATCTCAGCTTGGTTTGGCAATTGAAGAATTAAAGCCAATCGATCATCAAGCGTGGCGTAGATGCGTCGAATGGGCCCAAAACGAGATTGCTGTTGTTCCTGATTTTCATAGGGGATTTTGTTTAGCGATAAAGCGCACTTCTGGTTGAATGGCGACGTCTACAAACAAAATTGCCGCAGTTGGAGTGAAGCTAATTCTCAAGTCTATGGCGAAACACCGCCACTTCCAGAAAAACTGACTGTTTGGTGCGCTTTGTAGGCTGGTGGATTCATTGATCCGTACTTCTTCAAAAACGAAGATGATCAGAACGTTACAGTCAATGGTGATCAGTATAGAGCCATGATTACTAACTTTTTCATTCCTGAATTGAACAACCATGATGTCCAGGAGCTGTGGTTCCAACAAGACGGCGCAACATGTCACACACACTGGTGCCACAATCGTTTTATTGAAAGACACGTTTAATGGCCACCTGATTTCACGATTTGGACCTATGAATTGGCCTCCAAGATCTTGTTATTTTAACACAGCCAGGCTACCTTCTGTGGGGCTATGTTAAGTCATTGCTCTATGAGCAAACGCTTAACCATTTGGAAGACAACATACGACCACAAATGTTGCAAAAAGTCATCGAAAATTGTACGTCCAAATTGCATTACATCCAAGACAGCGGCATACCAAAAATCATATTTAAAATGTAATGCCACAAGATTATTTTCCGGATAAATCAATTTCATGTCAATTGAATAATGCATCGCTGTTTTACTGCAATTTAAAGTGCTATACCTCTGAAAAAAAACACCTTTCTAGCTTTCTGAAATGTGGGAAGTTCGGTGATTCGATGCCACTATACAGCACTGATGCATTTGTCTAGCACTGGCATAGCTAGCATATAAATAGACACAATTTACATTCTGTCAAAAAAGTATCGGGAAAGGTTCATTTAAAAAGACCGCGCGTAGACGAATTTCGATAGTTTTTGTCCCCTAAGTTGATAGGTAGAAAAATCTCGAATCGAAGATATCTTAACGCTGCGCCTTTTTTCGGGTGCAAATAAAATTTATGATTTTCAGGCGTTATTTTTTCAAACATCACTTAACATATAAGAAAAGTATTTCAGAGAAGTTTTACGTCATTAAATATATACCTGCTTAGTACACATACGTGAAAACTGAAGTGCGTACGTCCAGTCAGGCACCAAGTGTCGCTGGCAGTGTTAATAATAGTAATTAATGTTTGTAAAAATTTCCAAATCAAAAAATGTTTAGCAGAACGAACGCAACGTAGCTTAAGTATGTAAATACCGCAGCATACTGTATAATGTGCGCACTCTATAAGAACATGCGAATTTCATTAAATCATTTCATAATTCATAAAGAAATGATAAATGAAAGCATTTCATTTTGGTTTACTTCATTTCCATTAAACTTTTACATTATACACACACACACACCACACACACATAAAGTATATTTCAACTTTTTCAAAATGCTTTTTAAATTACATGCATGGAAACAAAAAACAAAAAAAAAAAACAGCGCAAAAAAATGAAAATAAAAATAAAAAAAAACCATACACACAGTTTGGAAAAAGTTGTAGCATACTTTCGGGGCGTTCAAATTCCAGCTATTGTGCGGCAACTGAAAATGCCGACAGCAAAAATAACAAGCCGCAGCAGACAGTGGCGGCAGCGGCAGCGGCTGTGGCAGTAGCAGCAGTAATAGCAGCCCAAAGGCCTAGCCCGAGGGTGGTGCCACAACACACACCAACACACACATACCAACACATAGAGGCATACAAATAAGATACAGATACATGAACACAAACGATTGAGTAATTTTTTTTTTGCTACACAGCCTCACAACTTCATTAGGAGCTGAGTGTAGCCGCAGCATAGAATATGGAGCCAAACCAAAACTTGGTTACCAGTGTGTCTGTGTGTGTGTGTGTGTGGTTGAAAGGAATGGGGACTATAAGTTTAGTGGCTGGCTTGTGGCGGGGGATACACGCATGTGACAATTTTTTGCCATTTGGTTATATAAATAAAATGTTGAAACAAGCAAACGAGACGACGAGCAATGGCAATTAGTTGTTGGCATTACTTTTGCATAATTTGTCAACTAATTGGCACACACAGACACACATAAACACACACTCATACGCACACATAGCAAAGAAAACAAACATGAGACAACAAACACACACACACACACACACACACAGACACACAGGCACGCATATAGTGAGTGCTGCAAGTTTGCCTTGACTTGATCTTAGGATGGTGTGTCTGTTGAGTGTGTACGTATGTGTGTGTGGTGTGTGCTGGTGTGAGTGTGTCACAAATTGGATTAACGTTAACAGCGAGTGAACCAACAAGACAATTGCATGACAACACATAGACACACACACACACACACACACAGTCATACTCGCACACACAGTAACACTCACAAACACACACTCGCACACACAGTGGAAAACATAGTCACACTCACACACACTCCCACAGTCTTAGTCACACTCACACTTACACACACTGACACACAGTCACACTCGCACACACAGCCTACACACACACACATACACTTACACTCACACACTACCGCACACACACATTTGCACTTTGCATAATACACTTTATGCTTTTTGCATTTTACCGCCATGCCGCGAGTTTTTGACTTTTGTTGGCCAACTTTTTTCGTTAAAGTTGTTACTTTTTTATTGTTTATAACTTGCACACCAAACAAAAATAAAAAAAAATATAGATATATATATATAACTACTTTATATTATTTTTATTTACATTTATTTAAATATAACTTAAAGTTGTTAAAATATTTCACGCACTTTTATAGCAGCCCATGACGCTTATTGCTTGGCATTGCTTCGACTTGTACGGGGTGGTGGGGGGAGGGCGCTCTTCTTAAAAACGTTGCCGCCGTTGTCGATGTTGTTGTTGTTGTTGTAGTTGTAGCCGTCGCCGTCACCGCCGCCGCCGCCGCTTACACACAATGTTTGAAACACGTCAAAAAAAAGTTAAATTAAATTACTTCTTATATTTTTTTTATATATTTTCTTTACTTTTACTTTTGCTAGCTTTAATTTATTTGCTACTTTGCTTAGCTTTTTTGGGCTAGCATTTAATATTTGCTTTTTTAGGTTTATAATATTCTGTACAGCGTGTTTGTTGTTGTTGTTATGGCTAGAGGATACAGGATACGCTTAGGATTTGGGTACGCAAAAAAAAAATATATATATATATTCTTCAGCTTGCTTTGTTTCATTTAACAAACTATTCAAAAAGCAAATGATGAGCGCGCGCTGCTCAACACGACATTACCGCACTACACGATTGACAGTTTGGCACTGAAAGCGCTGCTTATCAGCGCTATGCTGCTGCGGCCCGAGCCGAGAAGCACAAGAGCCGAAGTTAAGAGCGAGCTGGTCACGAACATGAGCCGAGCGTTTTGTCTTTGTGCGTGTGCGTGAGCGTGAATGTAAGAGCCTCTCCTAGACGCCACACACACATATATACCAACACACACACACACACACACACACACACTCATCGTGTTATCCTTCTTCGTCTGTTGTGTGAGAGGCAACAAAAATGTGGCCAAACACTTTTTTCACTTTCATTGAAGAAAGCGACATGGCTGCTGCAGCAGCAGCCATATTGTACCCACTGGGACACTGTGTATGTGCATGTGTGTGTGTGTATTAGGTGTGTGTGTGTGTGTGTGTGCCGTTGTGCGTATGTGTTTGCCAAGTTTATAACTTGAATAAATGATAATTACTTAATTAAAGATGATCCAATGATTGCCTTGGATTAGATATAATTATATATTCAACTGTATATTAGATCTGCTCCTTTGGGCATAGCCATGCATGCACAGTTCATTTCATGCGAACAGCAGGATATGTCGATTACCTAATTAGCCACAGCAATGCAGGTGTGAATATTTTCATACAACTCGTGCTGTTTTCTTTCTAAATTTCCGTCTAACATAAATTACAATTTGTAAAACAATATAAGACGCCAGACTTTTGCGAGTAATCAAATCTCCGACTTTCGATCTTAGAGACTACCAGGCTACCGGTATCAATTATTAGTTACTGAGTTACAAGTATAAAATATTTAAGTTTAATAGCTCCTACGTAGCTCAACAACAGAGATGATATAATTATATTGTAAATAAGTTAATATTTTTAAAAAATTATTGCGCTTTATCGCTCCAAAGACGGAGCATAGGGTGATTTTGCTAGGTAAATAGCGTTTATGTGCTAGCCATACCACTGCTAGGCACCAACTGCGAATCACTGACCTTCCAATTTAGAGGCGAGTACGCTAGCACTCTTTACGCTACCGATGCTCACAATTGTTTTATTAAAAAATTGTATATGTAATTGAATTTCTAGTATATAAAATATGGCAAAAGAACAATTGACTCTTTTAAAATTCTAATAGTCAATACTTTAAATTCCCAATATTAGATATGGCTTAACCTTTATTTCGGTTTGAAATAAATAAAGCTGAAGCTTGTATAACGATTGCAGAATCCCTTAAGAAACAAAAGATGGATTGGCAGTGCAGATAGATTAGGTCTAGCAAGGAAAGATGGATGGATATACGCTCATGCCAAAGACCAGTGGCTGAAATGATGCAAAAGAGGGCTGAACAAAAGCAACTCGATAAGGTAAATTAAATAAATTAAATTTATAAATTAAACTGTCGCAGTTGAGGCATAGGAGACTGACACCCTAAAACAGAGAGGCCAATTCACTCATAACGAGTCGTTATTGCGGAATTAAGTTCGGTGGCATTGACATTTTGCCTCAAAATTAAGGCTGGAGCTGTTGTTTGAAGCGCGAGACTTGAATGAAATTTGTTCCAAAAATAATATAAGAAACAAGTGTTTTATTTATACTTTATTTCTTTATAAAATAATTACGAGATTCAAACTGTTTTTGTTGGCCAAATTATTTTATTTATTTACAACTAAGTACAGTTGACCTTTAAATCAAACGATTTTAAAATTAAAAATAATTAAGTAATAACGATGACAATATAATATGAAACTAATTCGTATCCTTAACCTGATGGATGAATTTTTTACTGATGTGCATTATCTTACATCTGGAGCTGGCTAGGAACTTGGATTTACAATGTAAAAGATGAAAACGGAAGAAGGTAACATAAACCAAAGAAACAAAAAACTCAAGGCTTATCAGCATTGACCAAGTTGGGATTTCATAGTTCGTAATTGGTCAAAGAAGCTCGATTTTGGCAAAACAAGATGAGTCAAGAGATGAATTATAGAAACCCTTCCTAAGAGAGGAAATAGTAGGGGTTATTATAGTTTGCGCATAAGACGCGTACACGATCGTGCAAATCATAATTCGAGCATCAAACTGGTAATGCTAGAGGTCGAAAATTTCGAGTTATACTGAATGGAATGATAAATGAAGATTCGTTCGAGTTAATGTGCTACGATCATTTAGAGAATGTAATTTTATGCAGCTTAACAACAATGATAGTATAATTACACGTTATTACATTTTTTATTAAATAAAACAATTTAAAAAAAAAAATTTTTAAATAATATTTAAATCTTAATAACTTTAATATCTATTATAATTGATTTGATTTGTTTTTATTTTGGACCAAAATCTAGGAGAAGCTTTACTGCAGCTTAACAACTAAGATGTTATTATTATATCGAATATATATTTATAAAATTATAACTAAAAATAAAAATGCTTTAAAACAAAACAATTAACTATTTATAGTTATGAATAAAAATAATTAACAAATTTGTTGTAATTAACAAAAATGTTTTTACTTAAAAGAAATATCTATTATATTTGATTTTATTAACCAAATTCCAACAGCAACCTTTTAAATTATTGATTAAGCATCCAAAAGTATCTAAACTTGTGTAAAACAATTTTTATTTACTTATTGATATTTTTTCAAAATTATAAATATCCTACCTCGCTCGCCAATTCAAAAACGTTCTTTCGCTTGAAGAACTCTGAAATCAAACTTTTTTTCGTTAATTTAGGCAGAAATATATTCCTTTGTACATATTCGAGAGTTAAAGGCATTTACAGAAAAAATATTATGGTTTAAAATAGCATTTTTTCTGTTTGTATTTATAAAGTTATTAATAAAGGAAAAAGTTACTCGTGGAGTTGGAAAGTAGACCCTTGGGAGGTTAGATTATAAATACTTTTTAACACTTTAATCGATCCTTATAACTTCTTTGCAGATTTTCATCATGCATCTGACGAAAAAAGCACTGGATAAAACGATCAGTCTGTAGAATGCGGCAGGTCTGATAATCCTTTTTAGTGTTTTTAGATTACTTCTAAAACTGACTGCCACATGGGCAGCGTTTGGATTTGAAAATTTATTTCAGGGTCTCTTTGGCTTTTTTGAGATACAAAAAATCTGCTCTTTGTAGGAAATCTAATGTTATGTTTAAATAATAATGCAAATTTATATCACGATTAAAAGCAACTTTGCATACATATGTATTTATCACTAAGTTCCTGGAAATTTTACCCTACGCCTTATTACTCTCAAGGACATTAGCTGTACTTGGTAACGTTTCCCATTAAAGATTTCGCCTGGTTTTAGGAACTCTTAGTAAATCACACCCACCCACACCCAATATATTAGGCGCAGCATAAATATTGAACCGTGCCTGATTTGCTTTGACGTGGTTGAAGACGATTTCGTTGTAGACGATTTCCTTGTAGACGATGACGGAATGGGAACATCAGCCAAAGCGTTGTATTTTTTCTTGTGAGTTATTGCAGTAAATCCTCAATTGATTTAAGAGTAACTATACATTGCCATTTGGCGTACCTTTAATGTCTTTTACAAAAAATAACTCCGAAGTAAAAAAATCGCCTTTCAACATCCGTGCGGCATTCACACTTTAAAATGAAAAAAAAAAACAAAAACAAAAGTAACTATTCACAACGAAGACCAATAATACTCAACCAAGTTAATGTCTTGATATTCTTTTTTTCAAATTTTTAGATGGAATGTAGAAAAATTATAGGGTTTCTTCTGCGCTCTTTGTAACTTTTGCTTTTGACCTGCAACACAATCACGCCAAACTGCCCAACCACACAATATAGCTGGCGACAATATTCTTTCAAATAATAATAATTTGTTTCGAAATGAACCTGTGGTTTGTTCAGAACAACGTCTTACAGAAGCCTAAGCATTATCCAAGCTTCTTGTCACAGAGTATTTATTTTCGATGAGACCCTGTGATAATTATTGAGTGACTTGTCGTTTTGGCTTTTTGTTATTATTTTTTTTTCGTCTTACTTCATCTTATGGGAATTATCCGTCCAGTGTTTGCTTAATACAAATTGTACTGTATTGCCTACTTCATGACATTACTGACTTACCGGTGTCCTAGTTTTGTTAAGATGATATTGCACTGTCACACTCAGCACTCGTACTTTGTTATCATTTCGCCAAAGAATCAACTTATATCGTTCCATTACCCCTCATTCGCCTAATTCGGTAAACTCAAAAAAACACATCGTGTTCATCGTTTTGGATCGATTGAGGCGATACAAACGAAATCGAAGAAGGAACTGAAGGCGTTTCCGGAAAAGGACTTTTCTGACTGTTACGACTAGGACTAGGATACCAAACATTATAAAAAATATAAATAATTACGCATTAGAGTTTGACAGTGTGTTCTATGACATTAAGATGATTAATATTAAACAGATAGATTGATTTTTGATTATTAGTATTTAAAATTTGCAATACGTATACGCAACGTGGTCCACGCCAAGACAAATATTTAGCATTATGAAGACAAAAAATGCAGTAAAGTTTATTAACAAAGGTATGAAATCCAAAAAGAAAAGAACGAATACGTTGTATAAGCAACAAGTCTTAAATTATTTAAAATAATTCAACTTCCTACACATAAATTCTTAATAACAACGACTACCTCAGGCTGCCAGTATTTAAGAATACAATTATGGAAAATGTACGTCAAACATTTTTTTATTAAATTTAAATTAAGTAAGTTAATTAGAAACAATAATGTGCGCAAACATTTGTCAACATTGGCAAAAATTTTTTACTGTGAAACACTCAAAAAATTTTATATTATATGATTTTAATAAAAATGTAAATTTTGGAGATGTAATTTAAAAATATTTCATTTAAATTTGCTATACGCAATATACGTAATATTAAGGCTTTCATAAAAATTACATATACGTAAAAAGAGCATATCATCATATTCAACAAAATTATGTATCATCCACCGAATGTGAAAAGTATTTAATTATATTTGTTAAGCAAAAATATTTATTTTTAAATTATGAATTCAACAAATATTACGTATACGCAAATTTATTTACAACGCCAGCAGCGATTACGCAGACATTAATGCAGTGAATATTCCATATAATATTGTATATATATATACACTTAATCCTTGTCTTCAATGTTGGCATTTGACGTATACGTAATTTTATGAGTCAAATCAAAATATTTATTAATAATTATTACATGCCTTTTATTTTACATATTTAATCTGTGCTGCACTTCAACAGCTTGATTTCATAAGCGCCAAGTAATGGCACTTAGAATGCAGTTCAAATATTTATTATTTATTTATTAATTTCGTTTAATGGAAACATAAAATTGTGTCAAAATAAAATCTATAAGCGATGAGTTAATATAGCATAATATAATTTACAAAATACTAGTTGCAAGCCTAAGTGCTAAATTCTCACAAAGATAAAGTTGAGTCTCTTACGAGGGCTGCCTTTTATATTACGGGTTTTTGTTTTTAATTCTTTGTCCTATTACTACAAAATAAAACAAAGTAATAAAATTAATAAGATAAATTTGACGCCTCAATGTGAAGCATCCGCGCTATGCTGCTTGCATGAGCAATACTACGCAATTCATTCTAAGACGCTCTCTCCTGACTTTTTGCAAGCACCGTTCTCATCCAGGTCTACCGGGTACCCTGCGGATTCCTTTGGAAACATATATGTGCGTTAAGTTGTGCGAATGTCATGAGGATACCAACACCGTTTGTAAATGAAGTGATGGCCTGTTTGGGTTGAACATTCACCCTGTCCAAGGATCATATAACTTGCTGGTGAAATAATTTTCTTAAGGTGTCCAGTCCAACATTTTTATCATCTGCAAGCAGACGAAATAGTTGTGTACCACTCAGAATTGACTGTTCTACGTTGTCCTAGTGGTACGGTTTCAGCATGTTCAGTTTTTCCGAAAAAACAAGCGACCAACAACTTTTGTAGGATTTAGCACCCATACACCCGACTATTGGTTATTTTTGGGATCATACGTCATAGACATGTTTCTAAGCACCCCGAACGTATTTTTTGAGCATTTTTTTCGGCCAATCGAAACGAACGATTAACAAATTGTGTGGTAGCCAACGCCAACAAATTTTATTGACAGTCAAATCTTTATGCAATATTGAATGTATGCTGGTCCTACTAATGCCTAAGATAGTTCCAATCTCACGATAGGTCACATAACGATATCTCACAGTTTGCGCACAATATCAATGGTTTTGCGGAACAACAACTAATTTTGGACGACCTCCACGAAATTCGTCTTGAAGTGAACTACGACCTCGGTTAAATACACCATACCATCCATAAACATTGGTATTTGATGAGGCTTTATTGCCAAAAATTGAATTAAGTTTATCCAAACACTGTTGTTGAGGTTAACCACGTTGAAATTTGTAAAAAATAATCGCAAAAAAATGTTCAAGATTTCATACCATTTTCCGGATGAGGTAAATCTTTTAGTTTAATGAAAACAAGATCTCGCTCATATGCCAAACCTTACGATAGAGCTGTCAGTTGCCGTATTGCAACAATAGGGTTTCCCAATAAAAGGCAACTCTCGCATAAGTCGTTATATTTTCCATTTTTTTCAGCAATTTGGAATTATTAGGAATTAATATCAAATGTTATGTTGTAATTAAAAAAAAAATGGGTGTCCTACTAGAGCTGTGACTGAAACTCATTTGGCAAAGTAATTTTCTTTAAAAATTGTATATAAAGGGTGTTTTTTTTCGAGGTATAGAACTTTAAGTTGGCCTTACTGTTCAAGATGGCGACTGCTTTAACAGCTGTCAAGTAATTTATTCTCAGTTTGGTATTGCAATTGACCATGAATAGACTCACGATCATCAAGCAAGGCGTAGATTCGTCGAATGGGCCCAAAGCGAGATTGCCGTTGTTCCCGATTTTCATAAGCGAATTTTGTTTAGCGATGAAGCGCACTTCTGGTTGAATGGCGACGACAACAAACAAAACTGCCGCATTTGGAGTGAAGCTACAATAATTCTCAAGTGTATGGCGAAGAACCGCGACTTCCAGAAAAACTGACTGTTTGGTGCACTTTGTGGGCTGGTGGAATCATTGGTCCGTACTTCTTCAAAAACGAAGATGGCCAGAACGTTACAGTCAATGGTGATCGGTATAGAGCCATGATTACTAACTTTTTCCATAATGTCCAGGAGCTGTGGTTCCAACTAGACTACGCAACATATCACACACACTCTGGTGCCATCATCGTTTTATTGAAAGACACGTTTGGTGACCACCTGATTTCACGATTTGGACCTATGAATTGGCTTCCAAGATCTTATTTTAACATCGCTAGACTACCTTCTGTGGGGCTATGTTAAGCCATTGCTCAATGAACAAACGCTTTACCATTTGGTAGACAACATACGGCCATGAATGCTGGAAATTGTCATCGAAAGTTGCACGTCCAGATTGGACTAGAAATCATATTTTTAATGTAATGCCACAAGATTATCTTTCGGCTAAATAAAATTCATGTCAATCCAATAATCTAACGTTGTTTTATTGTAATTTAAAGTTCTATACCTCGAAAAAAAACACCCTTTACTTAGAAGAGACAAAATCCAATTTTCTTATCATAGAAACAACTACCAGAAATTACCTTTTCTTGTATATCACAATGAAAAAAAAAAATATTCCACACAAGAAAGAAAATATAAACCGCAAAGCTCATATGATTATCGCCAATTTTGTGACACTTTTTCAAAAAAAAAGCCATATATAAAATATTTACATATAAATTTCCAAGCTATTACTTAAGCTGCTTTAAAAAAAGACAAAAAAATTTGCATCTTTTGTTAAAAAAAAAAAAATACATAATATGTTTAGTAAATTCGCAAACGACTTTTAAAATATGACACAAGCTGAGAAAACTCCAAGTGTCATGTGTGTGTGTGTGTGTGTGTGTTTGTGTGTATGTGTGACTGTGTGTGTGCGTGACTGTATGTAATTGTGTTGGTGATGCCCCTTGTTGCCCGTTCTACGTCCTTTGTAAGCATTTTTTTCCGTGTGAGAATTGTGCGGCGGCCTTGTGGGCACAATGCTTCACAACGACGTGTGACGATGTAGCTGTGTGTGTTGGTGTGTTGGTTGCTCTGTTTGTATGTATTGTGTCATTGTATCATTGTCTGAACGAGAGTATATGTGTGCGTGTGTGCTTATGTGTGTGCTTGTGTGTGTGCGTGACTACAGCTAGAACAGAAACGAAACGAAAAACGAAAAAAGAAAAAAAACAAAAAGTGAAAACGTGATGCGCGCATGTGTTTTATCTTCAATCTCAGTCGAAATCATCTGGATGCTTACTGCTGCCTGGCATGGCCATCCATATGAAGGGCAATAGGTTGTGCGGTCGAGTCGCGAGTCGAGTGCCCTTCGGCTGCTTGCTTCGGCTATTTTAGCGAATACACGAACCCATCGTGGCAGCCATTAAGCGAATCGTCTCAGCTTGTAACCGTTAGGCTAGTCTTTGCCAGCCAGCCAGCCAGCCAGCCATCCGCCATTTTCTGCGCTTTTCTAAACAAGCAAAAACAACAACACAATTTTCTACTTCCGCTTTGTTTTTGGCTGTGTGTAAGTGTGTGGTAAGTGTGTGTCTGTGTGTGTGTGTGTGTGTGTGTGTGTCAATGTAGAATGCGGCTGTGGAAGATTTTAATTAAATGCAGCCGGAAATGTGACCCAAATAATACTTCCTTTTAGTGTGAAAAATTGACCAAGTTTATAAGGAAACAGCATGGCACATGGCAGACGCGTCTAACGCACGTTATGCTTCATTTATCAATGGATAATCATAAAAAAGATTTATACATATATATATATTAATTTATAATGATTTTTATCAGTATTAATTGAAAGTTATAACTCAGTCCAGTAGAACTTAAAATTAAACATTTTTTAAATTAGGAAAGACTAAATTAAGACAAGGAAAATGTAATAGAAATCTATACCGTGTCCTAGACTGATGGATGCTAATTTTTTTAGATATGTACCGTCTCTTAGCTGAAACTGGCTAGAAACTTGCATTTACAAAGTAAAAGATGAAAACAGGAGGAGTAACACAAAAGTTTAGAGATTTCTAAACAAAGAAACCAAAGGATCAGCATAGACCAGGTTGGGTTTTCATAGTTTGTGATTGGTCAAAGATGCTCGATTCGGCGAATCAAGATGAGTTAAGATAGACAAAGAAGTAGATTGAAAAGACCGTTTATAGGATAGCAAATCGTAGAGGTTACTATAACTTGCGTATAAGACACGAAAAGCATCGTATAATGCATAATAAGTTTTACAAAATGGTAATGCTAGAGGTCGAAAATTAAGAGTTACTCTAGAAGGAATGACAAAAGAAATTTAGTTCAGGAGCGTATTAGAGTCAATACAAAAGAGTAAAAGCTTATGCGTGTTCTACGATCATTTAGAGAAGCTATTTTTATATGACGTAGTATACAAGAATAGAACAAATATATATTTTCATATTTTTTTTTGTTCAAACTTGATCTAAAATAGTTGCAATGCTCATCTAATATAGAGACACTATCTAATATATGACTTTATTTATTTCTGCTTTCTGTTCCTAGACAAATTTCATTAATTATAACTTCAATTTTAATGAGGTAGTGAAGCTACTAATTGAAATGGAGGAAGCTGTGTATCAACTTGGATTATCAGTCTAAAAGTTGGAAGCAGAAAGCAATATGAAAATTTTAACCTTTCTTAACAAGAGGATTCTAAGGATCAGCGTTCAACAAGTTGAAGCTTCATAGTTCGTAATTGCTCAAAGATACGCGATTAGGCGTATCAACATGAGTTAAGATAAAGGTTATTACGTATTTTTTATATATTATATATAGAGCATAAGACTCAAAAAGTATCGTGCAAAGTATAATTAGATCTACAAAGCGGTTGTGATTAAGCACAAAAATTACGAATTATTCTGGATGGAAGAACAAAAATAAACTTTGTTAAAAAGTGAATAAGACTCAATAAGCACGAGTACGAGCTTGTGCAGAAATAATGCGCCGTGGTTCGTTGTACACTTCATTTATTCTTTCCAAACTGAGTAGACTCTATACTTGTTGCGTAGATTTTAATTCTATTGTTATTGCCTTTTCTGAACCGTGGCTTATTGCATCAGTTTTTAATTCCGAGATCCTCACCAACTCCGTTACAATCTACAGGCTCGACCGGTCTACCGGTCGTGGTGGTGGTGTTCATGTTCATGTTCACTTAATCTGTTCATATGTACCACCCTGTTCTGACTTGCGTGTATATATGAAGCATCTCGTTGCAATTCGTATGTTATCTGATCTTGTCCGTACTCAGGACCAAATTGTTGTTTTAGGTAACTTCAACCTACCCATCGTGGCTTAGTTCTATGAACTTCAACTATATTTTTCCTGCTAGAAATAAATAAAATAAGCAAAGAATAGCATGGGAGTTGGATGCTAGAATCCCTATGGTTTTTTCACGCACTCAATGAATTCTCAATAGTGTTGATATTGAAGACTCTAAGCGCAGCAGTAATGCTCCAGAGTTGGACGGACATTCAGTTTTTGAAGCATCGCTTAATAACTACAAAAACTCCTTTACAATATTATAAATGTGAATATTGATTTCAAGCTTATGATCAAAATCGGACACACTATGGATGCGTTTTAAAGTAAAAGACTACAAAGAGTGGGTAAGAAAATAAGGATGCATTTTGATTTTGAAGGGAGTGTTGATTTCAATTTCTGTTCTATAATTTAAACTATATTAAAAAGATTAAGATATGTTGCAGTTTATACACAGCTTGAAAAAATCTTCATAAATAAAAATGCGAGAGAAGAGATTATTCAAGGAAGAAAATTTAAAATTACACTACAATTTCGAAACTCAGGGAAAAATACCTCTATAAGCTTTCCTTGCACCCTAACCACCTAGCCAGTGTCTAACGCAGCTCAGCAGTCGATGCCGTCTTTGCCGAAAGTACCTATCAACCCAGCGAAATACCTAAAAGAAAATATGGCTGGTTAGAACATACTTTGCGAGAAGCCCATGATGAGATCCCGCACGCCGCGCTGGAGTGGAAACCGCAGAGCACAAGACGACGCGCTGGACTCAAACAACTTGGAGAAGAACGGTTCAGAAGGAAACTGGCAAATCGTTTAACGAGCTTCAAGCAATTGCTAGACATAGGGACAGTTGGAAGTGCTATGTTATAACCTTAAGCCCGTAGAAGGAGCATGGATAACATAATTATTAATTAAACGCAGATCTGTTTGAAAAAACTATTAACAAAACTTAGTTAACATTAAGAATTTTAAACTTATTGTTAGTTCTTATATGAGAAGATTCAATAAATAAATAAATTATTTTTACATTTGCACCAAATTAAGATCAAATCAAATGCTAAAAAATAGTGACTGTCATATTCAAAAAAAATAAATTAAGCAAAACTTTTCATTTGAATTTTAGTTCTACTGCAAAATTGCAATAACTTCGAACTAAGGTCAAAAAAACAGTTTAGATTAAAAAAATTTACCAATTTGATTCTTATTAAACAAAGTCAAAACAAAAATTTTAATTTCAACGAAACGCATTGAAATGAAAAAGAAAAATCGTAACTTATATATATTTTGTAAAAGTAGAATTATTTAAAAACTTGTGCCAGTTCAGGCGAGTAAACACTTCTACAAATAATTTTTTTTTTATTATTATAAAAATGATTTCAGAAACATAAAATGCGTTGGGACTATCACATTTTGACCAAAAATGTAAAAGTATTTCTCGAGAACAGAGACACTTGTAATTATTTTGTATTGGAATAATTGTTTCTAACTAAATATCTGGCTAGGAAGTCGGTATTTTATATTATTATTATAACAAACTTAACTTTCTTTCTAAGAAAAAAATGCATTTATTTTGCAAGTTATAGATCGATGTTGATCTGTCTTAAAAATATGACAACAAGTATATTTTATGTTACATTAACAGAAGTAGTAGATTTCCATTGATCCCTATAATATATATCGTGTAACTTTTTAGCTTTCAGGGAGATCGAGAACACGGATTCTTTTCAGTCTTTTTACATTTGTTACATTTTTTCCCAAGCTTAGGGCTAAATTATTTCTATGGATATGTATATGTTAATATATGTATTTCTGTATGCTGCCATCGATGTGTTGAGATCCTGAGAAAATGACATGCATGAAGAAATTTCCCAAAGAATTTCAAGATCATAGAGACAGGACGAATTCGGGCTTTCCGCTTTATCGACGACGCGACAACAGAAAAGATGCGGCCACCTATCAGACAACAAAGACAGAAGAATTGTAAACATCGATAATTCGATAATTGTTCCGTGCAATCTAAATCTATTCAAAAGCTTCGATTGCCATATTGATGTCGATTATTGCGCTTTCGTGATGAGCATGAAGTACATTGACAAGTACATACAGAACGGTTACGATCGCGAGCGGATAACCGCTGAAGCCAAAGATGAGATATACCAATACTTGGAACTGCCGATGCAAGTGAGGAGTCACGCCGTTGAATTGAAACGTCGTCGAGTTGTCGGGGTGCAAAAGAAGAAAAGGCATCAATATACAGTGTACCACGGAGGAGAAAAAAATCAAAAATATTGTATTTCAGGAAGTTCTCAAATGAACCTACCAAAGTTACCTAAAAAGAAAAGCCGATGTGGCAGTCCATTGCAATTATGCAATGCATTTTAAAATGGTTCTCCCTTTTTATTGAAATATAGGGAGTATCGTATTCGGCATTTCCCACCACTAGCGCCCTTCTTGTTTCAACTAAAGCAGCGGTGGGGCTTTTTAAAATCTAAAAAAAAATGGCGGTCATATGCCAGAAATCATATTTAAAATTTAATGTGTTTAAGGTGTTTATCAGCCTCAAAATTTTTTAAATAACAAGCAAATTTTTATATTGTTTCTTTTGTTGCAGTTGGTTTTCAATAGTTCATTTTTTAGCTAGATGCTAGGATAGCTATCCAGCCGGCGCCAGCGAGGAGGCTGTGTATCAACTTCCAAACATTTTAAATAAAAACCATGAATACAAAGAAAATGTTATAAATAATAAAGTTTGTCTAGAAACATAAAGCAGAAATGTGTATTCTTATATCAAAAAATCTCTATATGAATTTCTTCATAATAATATTATTTAATGATTTAATTATGAAAGGATTTACGGAAATTCGTACTAAGTCAAAGCATGTTTTAAAATAAAAATTAAAAGGTTGCTTTTGTGGAAAGTATCAAATAATCTGGAAGTACTTCATAAATATCCAAAAATTTATTTAGAAATTATTTCAGTTACTGCAACCATCACATTTTAGATTCCGCCCCGCTTTTTCGCACAAATGAAGTATAGAATATTACTTTATTTTCAAGTTTTACAATTCCAAAAAAGTTATAGATTTCCTTTAGGTTATAAAATTCTTGTCCCAGTTCCCACCAAATTTCTGAAACGAAATATTTACTTTACATAAAACCAGCTTTTATAAAAAAAAAAAGATATATTATGAAGTGACTTAGAAGTAGCTCAAAAAAGGCAACATTTCGCAGCTTACCTTGGCATTTGTGATAGCTATGAGCAAGTTTCAGAGGCACTCTTTCTACTAGAGCTGATAACACATATATGTTTCGATTTTTAAATACTCGGAATAATTCAGATAGAAGTTACATCTAGCATGCGCTATAGCTGCAATTTAAAAAAAAGGTTTTTTTATTATGGTAGTCACCTATAATTTATCGTTTATCGATCTCTGTTTCAAATATTTGCATGTTAATACATCACCTCCGCTCTGACGTCACCTGGGTAACTATCATAGCACCTTCTAAATAATCAGCTAATGTACAAAAAATCCATTGAAGACGAACACGAACTATAATTCACAACCACTTAAGGCCGCAATCGGGTTGAACTATCCTGTAAATTGTTAAGACATTTGTACATTTTACTTTGCTTTAAATAAATAAAGCTTTTCAATTGTAATAACAATTGGCTTGACTTGAGAAATTTTGCGGTTTTGTTAAAGGAGTATTTACTTCAAAACCATCAATAAGCCGTTTTTGGCGCAGAGTAGAGCCAAATGGGCTAGCTGCTGCCAACTTGACATGTGGCCAATGAATTGCTACTCTGGGTGAAATGTCATAACCAAATGTTTGGCCAGGGCATTGCTGCATTATGTCAAGTTCGTTTAAGTTCGGTTAGGCATAATCCGAGTTGAAACCGGCACTGAATCTATCCTCATCATTGACGCTCCTATGTGAATCATTATTGAAAAACAAGGGTTTCCGCCTTCTGATGGCTGGGTTTGCAAGCTCAAGTCCAGTATATCCAATATAATGATGAATTGAATAGACCGTTCCGATGAAATTAGATGGTAAAGGTTATTATAGTTAGTTCAGTAGATGCGCTAAAATAATTGTAGTGCTACAGGTTGAAAATTACTAGTTACTCGGAATGGAATTGCAAAAGAAACTTTGTTCAGAAGAGTCGTTAGAATCCATGAGCCCGCGTAAGAGTTTAAGCAGAAAGAATACGAATAATATTATGGTATGCAATCTTAAAAGGCAAATTCTACAAGAGAGAGAGGACGGCAGTCGGATGTTAGGGTGCCACGAAGAGTAAAATGGAATATTGTTTTTGAACAGACCAGGTGGTAGTGAGTGCTTCAAGAATCAGCATGGTATGTCTACACGCTCTATAAGAAGCGCACATGGCATATCTACCAGCGCACTCAAACTATACCTAAAGTAAGCTCATATCTCCTAACTAGCCTGTGTTCACACAGCAACACCTGCTTCTTACCTAAGAAACTTACAATGTCCTTTAAAATGTTACCAAAAATATATTTTGTGCGTGCTCTTTGAACTTTAGTGGAATATAAGTTGTGTTTTTTTTTTTTTTTAATTTCAGCTACGACATTGTAAGTTTCAATTAAATGTCGACAGTTGAATTATAAATACCATTTCGAGGCAGTATGAGTCTCTACTTACGAATAATAGCCTGCCTGCTATTGACTTGAGCAGCATTTTCATTGACATAATTTCAAAAAGTCGACTTAATGGCACGGAACACAATTTCCAGCAGGTTCCAGCGACATAAAATCAATAAGTTAGTGTTTAAATCGGCCAAAGGCATTTGCTTGGACTTTGGCACGAAAGCGACGTGAAATGCAATCAATAGAAAATCGTTTGTAATTAGCGCCATCTTTGCCGGTGATGACGCTCCACTACCTGTTAAAATAAAAGTGCCCCAGACAATACACACACACACACACATATACAGAGAGAAAATGGATGGCGTACGGGCGTTTTGTGGGGGAAACTGCAACACGTGCCTGGGATGGTTTGTTAGATCAAGTATGGCAAAAGGATTTGTCGCTAACGATGTCGACCAGCACTTGAGTTGATGGGCGTACGTGCTTCTACACTCGCACACACACACGCGCACAGACGTTCACACACACATACACACACACGCAGCAATTGAAAAAAAATTGCGTCAAACATATTTGACCAATATTTATATACATTGGAATTTTTTTTCTTTTTTTTTGTGATTTTGCGTGTATTTTTTCAGCTTGAGTTGTCAATTGGTAGCGTGTGTGTTTTTGTTTTCAATATTGTTTGTTTAGAAAATTCTATTTTAGTTTTTACCTACCACAGCAATAGCAACAACAACAGCAACAATAAAATAATATATATAAGCAAACAACAAATCGTTTGCAAATCTTTGCTTAACGTAGCGTATGCGCAATATTTCCAAGGAAAACTATCAAGCACTGAAGCAGCCAATGCATTCACCCGCATTTTTAGCTCGAAACTTGACTCCTCTCACTCACACGGTGTCAAACAGTTGCAACATTTGCAGCCAGCATGCACACAGGACGCACACAGGACACTCACTCCCACAAACACACACACGCGCACGCACACCCGCACAGCTTATTTACATGCACGCTCTATAAGCATTTACGTGATGCAAATTCTATTGCAATTTAAAAAAAAGAAAAACATAAAAAAATGGCAAAAATAAGATATAAAAAGTAGTTTAAACTGCAAACATATAAAGAAAATCTCAAGCTCGCAAAACTATTTGATGACAATTTAATTTTATATTCGCATTCAAATGAGATTTCCTTCTTATATATATGTGTGTGTGTGTGTGTGTCTGCAGCTCGTTCTATTTTCAAATGGTTTTGCTGCTGCTGTTGTTGCTGCTGGATATGACTGCTTGGATAATTTAAATTTTAACGAGCACAAATTAATTTTAAGTAATAAAAATGGCTTGTTAACTGCGCCCAGGTGCACATACAAAATTTCATTGCATACTTTCAGGCGGCAATAAAAAATATCCTGCAATATGCAAATGACCGCCAAAGTAGAAAACTTTTTTATTGTCAGCAGCAAACATTTGCAGCATTTTTTTATGTTAAACTATTTTTTTTCATCAGCTTATAACTACTTTATTTAATTTATTTTGGGGGAATTTATTTAAAACTCGTTTCGCTGCACGTTTTCTCTTATTGATAACTTGCATGCCCAGAGACGCCGTACGGTGCGCGTGCAGAAGAAGCTATTGCTGCTGTAGAGCGTAGCATTGAGGAAGACCCGAATAAGTCTAACCGCCATCGAGCACAGGAATTCGATCTGTGTTCACCTACTTTATGGAAGATTTTGCGAAAGCATCTTGGTTTACGTGCTCAAAAAATCCAACTCGTGCAAGAATCGAAGCCAAACGATCATCAAGCAAGACGTAGATTCGTCGAATGAGCCCCAAATCGAGATTGCTGTTGTTCCCCATTTTCATAAGCGAGTTTCGTTTAGCGATGAAGCGCACTCTTTCTGGTTGAATGGCTACATCAACCAACAAAATCGCCACATTTGGAGTGAAGCTAATACTCAAGTGTATGTCGAAAAAGTGTAACAGCCAGAAAAATTGACTGTTTGGTGCGTTTTATGGGATGCCGGAATCATTGGTCCTTACTGCTTCAAAAACGATGATGGCCAGAACGTTACAGTCAATGGTGATCGGTATAGAGCCATGATTATTAACTTTTTCATTCTTGAATTGAACAACCATGATGTCCAGCTGTGGTTCCAACAAGACGGCGCAACATGTCACACAGTTCGTGGTGCCACAAACGATTTATTGAAAGACACGTTTGGTGGCCACCTGATTTCACGATTTGGACCTGTGAATTGGCCTCCATGATCTTGTGAATTAACACAGCTAGACTACCTTCTGTGGGGCTATGTTAAGTCATTGGTCTATGAGCAAACGCTTAACCCTTTGGAAGACAACATTCGCCGTGTTATTCCCGATATATGGCCACAAATGTTGAAGAAAGTCATCGAAAATTGAACGTCCAGATTGGACTACATCTGAGCCAGGCGTGGCGGTCATATGCCAGAAATCATATTTAAAATTTAATGTGTTTAAGGTGTTTATCGGCCTCAAAATTTTTTAAATAACAAGCTAATTTTTATATTGTTTCTTTTGTTGCAGTTGGTTTTCAATAGTTCAATTTTTAGCAAGATGCTAGGATAGCTATCCAGCCGGCGCCAGCGAGGAAGCTGTGTGTCAACTTCCAAACATTTTAAATAAAAACCATGAATACAAAGAAAATGTTATAAATAATAAAGTTTGTCTAGAAACATAAAGTAGAAATGTGTATTCTTATATCAAAAAATCTCTATATGAATTTTGTTCATAATAATATTATTTAATGATTTAATAATGAAACGATTTACGGAAATTCCTACTAAGGCAAAGAATGGTTTAAAATGAAAATTAAAAGGTTGCTTTTTTGGAAAGTATCAAATAAGCTGAAGTACTTCGTAAATATCCAAAAATTTATGTAGAAATTTTTTCAGTTACTGCAACCATCACATTTTTTGTATCTTTTAGATTCCGCTCCGCTTTTTCGCACAAATGAAGAATATTACTTTATTTTCAAGTTTTACAATTCCAAAAAAGTTATAGATTTCCTTTAGGTTATAAAATTCTTGTCCCAGTTCCCACAAAATTTCTGAAACGAAATATTTACTTAACATAAAACCAGCTTTTATAAAAAAAAATATATGTAGAGATATATTATGAAGTGCCTTAGAAGTAGCTCAAAAAAGGCAACATTTCGCAGCTTACCTTGGCATTTGTGATAGCTATGAGCAAGTTTCGGAGGCACTCTTTCTACTAGAGCTGATAACACATATATGTTTCGATTTTTAAATACTCGGAATAATTCAGATAGAATTTGCTGCAATTTAAAAAAAAGGTTTTTTTATTATGGTAGTCACCTATAATTTATCGTTTATCGATCTCTGTTTCAAATATTTACATGTTAACACATCACCTCCGCTCTGACGTCACCTGGGTAACTATTATTGCACCTTCTAAATAATCGGCTAATGTGTGCAAAAATTCCATTGAAGATGAACACGAACTATAATTCACAACCACTTAAGGCCGCAATCGGGTTGAACTATCCTGTAAATTGTTAAGACATTTGTACATTTTACTTTGCTTTAAATAAATAAAGCTTTTCAATTGTAATAACAATTGGATTGACTTGAGAAATTTTGCGGTTTTGTTAAAGGAGTATTTACTTCAAAACCATCAATAAGCCGTTTTTGGCGCAGAGTAGAGCCAAATGGGCTAGCTGCTGCCAACCTGACATGTGGCCAATGAATTGCTACTCTGGGTGAAATGTCACAACCAAATGTTTGGCCAGGGCATTGCAGCATTATGTCAAGTTCGTTTAAGTTCGGTTAGGCATAATCCGAGTTGAAACCGGCACTGAATCTATCCTCATCTTTGACGCTCCTATGTGAATCATTATTGAAAAACAAGGGTTTCCGCCTTCTGATGGCTGGGTTTGCAAGCTTAAGTCCAGTATATCCAATGTAATGATGAATTGAATAGACTGTTCGAATGAAATGAAATCATAAAGGTTATTATAGTTAGCTCATTAGATGCGCTAAAATAATTGTAGTGCTACAGATCGAAAATTACTAGTTACTCGGAATGGAATTGCAAAAGAAACTTTGTTCAGAAGAGTCGTTAGAATCACTGAGCCCTCGGTAGAGTTTAAGCAGAAAGAATACGAATAATATTATGGTATGCAATCTTAAAAGGCAAATTCTACAAGAGAGAGAGGACGGCAGTCGGATGTTAGGGTGCCACGAAGAGTAAAAATTAAATATTATTTTTGAACAGAACAGGTGGTAGTGAGTGCTCCAAACGCTGGCGTCATGTACCAGAATTATGCGGACGAGTAAGACATACAGCAGTTTGATTGTGTTAGAGTCATTAAGTTCCTTTTTTTTCGATTCCCTGTCAAATACTACTATAATATAATAGGACAAAGTAATAAAATAATGAAGTTCAATTGGCGCTGCTATATGGAGCAGATGGCGGAAACAAACTGTTCCAGCGTCTCCTATCGTGGACGACACTTCGCAATTCATTGCACGACGCTCTCTCCTGACTTTCTGCAGGCATCGTGCTCACCCACATCTGTTGAGGGCGTTCTCGGCGCCGGGTACCCTGCGTATTTCATTGGAAAGATCTCTTGGGCACGTCTTCATCTGACTTCCTGAGGGTCCAGGTCCATTATTTATTTTTAATTTCGGTGGTGAGTGGCGCACTTCTAAAGAGTATCAGCAAGTTTTCGTTTGTGATAGAAAAGTCTTTAGCCAGAAAATGCGGCAAACGATCCGTTGCCAAAGTTTGCAGTCATCTGCAGATTGAATTACGTCGTCAGTCTTGTTTTTAGCGAGAGTTCACTTGATCGCCACTCATTGGCCAGTTTGTGAAAAGCTACTCTCGCTTTGTTAATTCGTAACGCCATATCTGTTGAAGTGCCTCTAATCCTGCTGATTTGGCTGCCAAGATAACAAAATTCAGCAACATGCTCTACAAGTACGGCGACGATTTCCACGGCGGTCGGTCGGTCCTTCATACCGTAATCGACGCAGGCTCCGGCCTGCCCAAGGACTGCCAAACCCCCTCTGTTTCGAAAGCCCAAACAACAACAACAACAACTACGGCGTCCGTCCCTAGCTTCACCGATAGTAGAGGGAGCTGATTTGACGTTTTCACTCTCATCAATTACGTCTGCTTCTTTTTGATTTTAAGGCCGAGAGACTCCGAGAGTTCCTATTACCAACGCCTACTAGGGATGCGTTCCAAGCTAAAGGACTCTAAAGAGTAGCAGAATAGGGAATATTTGCACGTCGACTGGAGACTTTTGAGGTTAAACAGAGTTTAGCATTATCTGCATTAATAAGCCTGCGACAGGAGGAAACAACTTGGATTGCAGATTATTGAGAAATAAGTCAAAAAGTAGAGGACCTCTGAAATGGCTGCCTTGTGGTACCACTGATGTGACTGTTATTTCTTTAGATTCACAGCCAACTGGACTTCGACTTGACACATCGAATGATATACAATTGAAAAGGGCCAGCTGAAAAACCCAAACTTGACAGTTTAAGCAAAAACAGACGTTAAGTTGCAGAGTCGCAAGGTTCTACTAAAATGAGTATAAAAAAGTGTAGACTTATACAGCGCATTTGATCTATTTATCCCTTATTTTACTCAGGTTTACAGCTAGTCTGTCGTCATTAAAAAATCTTAAGTGCTCTTCTTTTAAAAAGTTTAAAAAATCTGCATCTTACGCTGCAAATTTGATTACAAAAATTACCTCTCCCGCTGTCGCCTTAGATTCAGTACTAATCCTAAGCAATTCTATTCTTTCGTTAATTCTAAACGTAAATCTTCCCTTTTTCCTGCCTCGCTTTATTCTTAAAAATTTATCTTCCACTAACAATACTGAAATTGCTGACTTGTGTGCAACTTTTTTCCAATCAACTTATTCAATCAAGCAACATAACATTGATCTTAACTATCCCTATAATCTTACTTACTTACTTACTTAATTGGCCATACCAACCCTATCGGGTCTCGGCCTGACGCTGTCTTTCATTGAGTTGGTCTGTTTTTATATGGGTGGATCTCAAGTCCTACGCCACAACCTAATTGTAAGGTTTAGGGTACCCGCCGCGTACTTTAGTTTGTTGCCCGTAGCGTAGCGATGGTTGGCAATCCAGGAGGGACCACGTGGAGGTAGAACGTCGACTTGGAGAGAGAAGGGACAAGGATCGCGCTGGTGCTCACCAAGTTGAGCACGATCAGACACTTTACCTTGTTTTACTCACTCCCACCCCCCATTATCCCTATAATCTACCTCATTCAAACTTTGTTGCGAATCCTGATATCCTTCAGGCTGACGTTTTGCAATGCTTATTGTCCGTAAAATCGTGCTTTTCTCCTGGCCCTGATCACATTCTCAGTTGTATTTAGAAACACTGTGCTCACTCGCTCTGTGCATCTTTAGCTTCTCTCTTTAGCACCTCTCTTAAATACTCTTATTTTCCATCTATCTGGAATGCATCCTATATTATTCCTATACACAAAAATGATTCCAAATCCAATAAAAAAAAGGGAAAGAGATTTACTTAGAACTACGACTGTGTTCTATATCTGTAGTAAAGTTTCACAATATGAAAACACATTGTAATTATATACAGATTATAGAAGACTTTGGAACGGTTGAGTTCTATAGTTAGTATAAATTGATTAACCGCAATTACGGAACAAAAACATGATTGTTTACATAAAAAAAAACAGCTTTTTGTATATAATAATACCGCAGTAGCTGTAACTTTAGGAAACTTTAGACAGATATTCGTATTAACTGGCGTGTTGCGTTATTAGTCATAGCGCTGAACATAGATAGAGCTGCAATAAATAATAATGAAAAATAGCACGGTATTTGTTATCGCTAAAAACTGTTAAAAGTAAACAAATCGTATGTTATTATTAAGACAATGATAATTGAAACACTGCATATGCTCAATAGCTTGTAATTCGGTACAAAGGCACGACCCAAATGGGGTTTATATTAAGGCAGGCATATGGCTATGAGTAACGCGCAGGAGACCAACAACAAGCTGTCGGGCGTCCAACAGTCCTCACTGATAACATGTCAAAAAGCGCTAAACATTTCTTTTATATCGAAAAAATGCACAACTTTCATGATATCATTTTAGTTTAATAACTTATTTCTCCCTCTCGCTCTTTTTCATTTTTCACAGTCTATACTTTCACGCTGGTGGCGAATATAATCGGAGGTCTCATCTTGCTCTTCTATGAGGGCAATATTGCCAATCTCTTCTTGGCCATATTCTATACTGTGCTCTTTACGCCCGCTTCCTATGTTTGCTGGTAAGTTCTCATATTAACCTACATAATATCTATATTGTTGTGCTCACGTTTTGGTTGGTCTTTTGCTTTTTGCAGGTTTCGACCCGCCTATAAGGCTTTTCGCAGTGATTCCAGCTTTAATTTTATGGTCTTCTTCTTTGTGTACTTCTTTCAAACCCTTTACACGATATTCCAGGCCATTGGTTTCAAGCAGCTTGGCTATTGTGGCTTCATAAGGGCCATTACAACGTTTCAGGGCACTGCATCCAGCATTATTGTGGGTCTATTACTCTTGATAATCGCCTTTTGCTTTGCCATAACTGCGGCCGCCAATGTGCTCATGATAACAAAGGTGAGTACATAATGTAAACTTGGTTATTTTATAATTTATGTAAGTCTCTTTTAAGCCTTGTCAGATATTGTTAATAAGCGTTCCAAGAGGCTTGTTGAAGCAGTGCTTTGCGCTCACTTGTGTCCAAGGCTTATCAATGCAAAGTTTATGGTGTGGGCAGTGCTTTGGTTTAGAAGCTGGAATTTTTGTGGCAGGCTGATTCTGAGACTTGGGCAAAGTATTTCTGTAGCTATTCAAGCAGCGTAAGGCATAGCAATGTTTTGGGATTACTGAGAGACTTTCTTGTTGTGACTTATACCATAAGCCCTAAAATATTGTGATAACATTCTGCACAAGTGGCTTTGTAAGGCGCTGAGTCACACACGCCAGCGCACGGCAACGTAAGCCAAATTGCATTGCCGCCTGTTCTAGTTTATCTTGGCAGCCGCCGCAGCGGAGTAGGTGACAGCAAAGGCAGCTCGTATTACCAGCAGCCGCTGTCGCCCTGCAGAGAGAAGTTACTTTGTGGTTTTAATGACTGTTGTGGCTTTGGCTGCTGTGCAGCTGCTCCCACGCCGCCTATGAAGCGCACCCACACACATAAACACTTGGCCGCAGCCACAACAAATGCGCATTTGTTCAAAGAGTCTCGCTGAAGACGAAAGAATTATCATCAAACGGCCAGCTTTATGCTGATAATTGTATTTGTTTATATTGTACGCATCAACTAGGCAAGATTTCGTAACTCCATATGGGCTTGACGACGCTATAATAGCCAGTCATTGTAAGCTATGTGCATTGCTACAATGCATTCCACTATCGGACTGATTGGGATATTTATAGCAGCACGCTGTCGAGGCTGTTTCTTGAATGTTTTGCTTTACGAGGCGCTATGCAATCCCTGCGCACAAGCGTTTAGCGTCCGCATGGACTCTAAGCATAGGTAAAGCAGGTTGCAGCTGTGTGTCAACTTGCAATCATTTGAGACAGAGACTGCCGCAAGCTGCTATAGAGTATGCCAGTGTCACAGTGCTTAGCTTGTTTATATTTTATGTAATAATCAGCATGCATTTGTTTAGTTTTAGCGCGCTTCACTTATTTCGATATCATTTTTCAACTTTTGCATTTGATCTATTGCAGCGACGCCAAGAGGAACTCGATCGCAAGGCGGCCGAACTGGATCGCCGTGAACAGCAGCTGCAGGGCAATGTGCCACAATTAAACAATTGGCCAGCGTTGCCGGATAATTTCTGCCTTAAGCCGTGCTTCTATCAAGACATTGAGTTTGAAATACCTCCAGATTTTCAAAAATTAGTCAAACAATTGTATTACATTTGGCTGTGTAAGTACTTTTTTTTTCCTATAACTCTCAAAATTGTGCTAATCTTTATGTGTTCAAATTTATAATCGCAGTTTGTTGGTTTACGCGTGTATCATAGGTACTACGTAGGCCTATGCATAAGAAATCTTGTGAGCTCTGAGCTAGAGATGCAGAAACATCGTTGTATTGAGTCTAATTTCAATATGTCTCCTAAAGGCAAAAGCACTCGCCTTTTAAACTCAATAGCACTTTGTTGGACAGCTTCACTCAGGATTAATCCCCGTTAAGCTAGTTCTTTTTAAGTAGGGTTTCCAAAATTAACTATGTATTTATACATTTTGGTTCTTGGCGCAACATAGCATAGTTAGAATTGGCTTAAAACTGCGTCTTTATCTCTATTAAACTAGAGTCTCGCTAAACTTTCGAAATTCGGTACGATTTTGTCTATAAGAAATTGATGTACTAAGTCTACTTTATATAGTTGGAAAGATAGCTTCTTTTTCACTTCGAAGTCTAAGTCGTACCTCTGGTCGGCTTTCGCAGCGCTGAAGCGTCTTGCTTCATACGCACGACATGGCGGAGCAGACGCTGAGCGCTGCACGATTCCTATATCCGTCGTAGAGCTCATACAGCTTGTGATACATTTGAATGCGTTAGTTATTTCCAATTCGAGAAGTCTAGAGCGTTAATTTCGAGTCGCTCGAGCGGGGTCCCTGCTATATATTTACATATTAAAACCAAAGTAATACCTATTGGAAAGTGTGATTCCTTGCTTAATCTGCAGGTTGATAATGTTGTCGCTGTACGTGAAATCCTTGACAACTTCAGCCATCCAGCCATTCCCATTAACTGCAAGATCCATCGAGTCTAGAACTAATAAATTACTTAAGCTAAAGATATGTAGAACATAGCTGAATACAAACTCTGCTCCATGTCAGCACAAAACCCGCTTTATAATGTTTACTAAACTCAATACATCGATTTTAAACCGCTTCACTCTTGAACCTAGTTCCTAGAACCTAGTTCTTCAAAATAGCGCTTGCCAATTTTCATATGTAGTTATTCTTTAAGTTACTTCGAAGTTTATAGGACAGTTAGAATTGTTTTGAATTTACCTCAGAAACATCTTGTTAGGCGTATCCTTCTTGCCGTCGTTTGAAGTTTTCAATCAAGCGGATTGTTGGCAAACTTCATGTGGCAGTTTTTTTTTTTTAAGTTAAGCTCTAGCCAAACCCAATTGGTATGCTGTGGAATATCAGTTGCACATAGCTATACTTAACGAATTCATTTAATTTAATTGCTGTTTATTTTTTTATGAATTCTGAGTTTTTCCTATGTATGTCTGTCTGTCGGTCTGTCTCATGTTGCCCTGCGAACATTTTTCAGCGTATTGAATATTCAGTTCCATTGTATCTCTGTTTTAATTATCTAATAGAACTTTGTTTTGTTTGTACTCATATAATATGATTTAAGGCCATAATATTGCTTTAATCAAAAAGAAACCGGTTAATTTTTAAAAGAAAGTCAATACATTTTTAAAAATTTTAGAATAAACTTTTATCAATTATATATTTTCCATTTTGTTTGATGACCTTTCGTCATCTTTCCAGCAAATTCATTCAGATAACTTCTGGTCTTTATCTGCAAAAAACTGTAGTAAGTGCGATCTTCGTCCTTATCAAGAGATTTACCATTTAAGGAGTTGTCCAAAGACCGTAACAAGATCTGGGCTCTATGTTGTTTCCAGTTCCCAGCCAAGCTCACTCAGTTTTTGGCGAATGACCAGAGATGTGTGCGGTCTTACGTTGTCCTGATGGAATATGACACCTTTGCATTTGAACAATTCTAGTCGCTGCTCCTATGTAAGAGCCATCTGCCAGCTGGCTGAATTTAATTTGTTCAGTTGTTCAAAGTTATCCGAATTGTTTGATTTCTTGGAAGCAGCTCAAAATACACCACACCCTTCTAATCCCTATCAGCCTTTGAAGTGGTTTGTGGCGCTTCATCATGCTTGGACCATGATCGTTTTCGAACTTCTTTCAAATCATGTGATACCTTACCTACCGACTTGACAATTATCGTTATATATTTATATTCTTTTATTTTCTTGCTAGCTAAGGTACAGGAAACATATTGTCTATTATTAAATAATATAATTTTCTTGACTAATGCTGTTGTCGCACTAGGCGGGGCACCAAACTGCCCGGTATATTGATGTGGTTGTCGGTACGCTGATCCGTTCGCAGCGGCGTCGAGTAGATGCTCAGCGGTTCGTAGGTTTCCACAGTTTCCAAATCCAAATCAGTAGCAAATTTTTTTGCACACGCGATTTTACGCTATTTGTTAATTTATTTTATAATAATTTTGATTTCAAGATGCGACTTTTCGAACTGACACTGAGCAGACTTAGAAATGGCTTTTATTTTAAGCTTAACTTAAGCATAATTCTCAAGGCGAGCACAAAAGAAAAAGCCGCGTACAAACTATTCCTAAACCCCGCTCAATAGCGACCCATCAATCCGCTTTTCTTGCTATTTTCTATCTGCACTTCAAGTACGTTTGGCTTTCTAGTTTGCTCTCAAGCTTATCATCTCAGATGCTACTATTTACCATAATCTATCTTGAACACGCTGCAAAGGCGATGCATTCAGATATCTCTAGCAACAACTGTTCGCAGAGAACAGGAACCTACAGTTTATAGTCGACACCGAACGGCCATGTCTTTGAAAAGCGTCAATTTGCCAGCTATGTCAGTGCTAGGCAAATACACTGGGTGCAGCGAACTAGCAGCCTTTGGCTTTAAAGGCGTGTGCGCCAGCTATACCTGTGCTGTTGCGAAGATCTGGACATCTGATCTCGATTCTAGACAGCCAACTTGCTCTTATACCGAATTTTATTATAAAATTTGTGATCGGTGACATTCTAGACGCAATATGCGACCGTCTCTACATTATAGCAGCAACACATCTTTCGCGTTCCTCTCAAAGTTTTCGGATTGCCTGCTGGGTGTTTGGTCAATCCATTGCCAATTTGATTTTGCAGAAGCATGAAGTCTAAGTTGTTCACGGAATTTGTTCAGCAAAGTAAAGGCTTGTAGGCTTCCGAGTCCCACAAACATAGAACAAATGAACTTAACCTCAAATTTATATTTGTTATGCGTAGGATGGCAGGCTTCGTTATCCTCGTCAGATCTGTACTTTGTAGACACTACGACAACCTTGTTGTTGCTAAGTTGAGAGAGAGTAACCTATTTTGAAGATGCTCATCTTTTGTTTATCAGCTGCACGAGGTTTTCGTATTTCTTGAGCCGGCTTTTATCTTAAAAGAACGTACGTCGTCAGCGTATTCCACATTTCAGTGTTGTTTGAAGTGGATCAACTGAAGTTCCTTTCTAGCGGCGTGCATTATGTCATCAACAAAAGGAGTCAGAAGCAGAATCTCAAAAACAAACAATCATTCTGTTCAAGAGATAATCTATCTATCTATACTTTATTTCCAGTTGGAACATCTTCGTCAGCTTCAAAATGCGCATTTTGGCTAACTTTGCTAATCTCAGATATTGCATTTTAGTTTTCGTAACAAAGTGTTACCTGATCTTCGAACTTTGCGTCCTGCAAATTGAAATGGATTCGTGCGCATTGCTTGAAACCGCATCCTTGGCTGAATGATATTTTGAGCTTGAAAAGCCCATCCAAATTAGTTTTTTGAGTTCAGAATAGGCACTTGATTGAGTCGTCAAAGTGGGTATAATTCAGTCTTCTGGGTTTCTCTACATATAAGCATCCATTATATTTATAATAATTATCAAACTGCAGTCCTAATATTTTTGACTTATAGCTCTTATTATATTGTATTCCTACTTCTGACTAAACGCAAATTTGCAAAGGGTAATTGGTTTATTTACAATTAATTTTTGGGGTAAGACAAAGTCTATTTGAAAATATAATATGACACTAATCTGTGTTCCAAACCGATCTCTCACATTTGGGACTCGATAGGAAGTTGGATTTTCAAAGTAAAAGTTGAAAACAGAAAGTAACATATAAGTTGAAACGTTTCTTAAAAAAACACTAGACACTAGAATGACTAAGTTGTAAAATAGTCAAAAAATGCTCGATTTGCCGAATCAAGATGAGTTAAGATAGGCAAAGAAATAGATTGAAAAAGTCGTTTTTAGGATAGGAAATCGTAGAAGTTATTATTACGCGAAAAGGATCGTATAATTCATAATTAGATCTACAAAAAGTTAATGCTAGAGGTCAAAAATTACAAGTTACTCTTGAAGGAATGATGCAAGAAAGTTTGTTAAGAAGATTCGTTCAAGTCTGACACCGAGTAAAAGCTTATGCAAAAATAACACGCCGTGACATGTTCTACGATCATATAGAGAAGGTCATTTTATATAAGGCGTAGTCTTCAAGAATGGAACGGCAGTCGAAAGTTGGGTTCCAAATTTAAACCCCGAAGAGCAAATAATAAAAATGGTTATGACATTTATATTTGTTTACCAATCTCTCCCAAAATACCTTATATTTATAAATGTCGGACTCGTTAAAAAAGATTATTTGGTCATGTTTCAAAACAAAAAATTGGAATCATTTATTCGATGTTTTGTGCCCCCTATTTCAGAACAATAATTTCTTAGTTTGAAAATGGGTTTGAATGCGACAAATCTTGAGAAAAAAGCAAGAGAAGTCAGTCGACAAACTCGCGTTTGGTTTCACAAGCTAATGGTTAATGACCCATGACCTAGCGTGAGGAAGATGCCTAAGAACAGTTATGAATGCGAAAGATGAGGGAACCAGTTAAAGAGTTTTAATTTAATTATTTACTTTTATATTAATGGGTATACAACTAAGTCCAGAAATAATGGCTTTTTTTGTTGGAGCACTAGTGTTTCCACCTTCTTTTGATGGCTGCGTTTGTAAGCTTAAGTCCAGTATATCCAATGTAATGATGAATTGAATAGACTGTTCGAATGAAATGAAATCATAAAGGTTATTATAGTTAGCTCATTAGATGCGCTAAAATAATTGTAGTGCTACAGATCGAAAATTACTAGTTACTCGGAATGGAATTGCAAAAGAAACTTTGTTCAGAAGAGTCGTTAGAATCACTGAGCCCTCGTAAGAGTTTAAGCAGAAAGAATACCAATAATATTATGGTATGCAATCTTAAAAGGCAAATTCTACAAGAGAGAGAGAGAACGGCAGTCGGATGTTAGGGTGCCACGAAGAGTAAAAATTAAATATTTTTTTTGAACAGAACAGGTGGTAGTGAGTGCTCCAAACGCTGGCGTCATATTCCAGAATTATGCGGACGAGTAAGACATACTGCAGATTGATTGTGTTAGTCATTAAGTTCCTATTTTTTGGATTCCTTGTCAAATGCTACTTCAAAATAATACAAAAAAGTAATAAAATAATGAAGTTCAATTGACGCTGCTATGTGGAGCAGATGGCGGACAGAAACTGCTTCCAGCGTCTTCTATCTTGGGCGACACTACGCAATTCATTACACGACGCTCTCTCCTGACTTTCTGCAGGCATCGTGCTCACCTAGATCTGTTGATGGCGTTCTCGGCGCCGGGTACCCTGCGTATTTCATTGGAAAGATCTCTTGGGGACGTCTTCATCTGATTTCCTGGGAGTGTGGCCAATCCAGGTCCATTATCTCCTTTTAATTTTGGTGTTGAGTGAGTTATCGTCAACCTTAGCTTTTGTATCTCAGTCCAAGTTTACTTATTTTTGTACAATGTCCAACTTTTAGACGCATTTCGAAATGGAATCTGATGACTTTTGCATATAAGTGGCTCTTTAATTTTTCCTGATATAAATGGAAGAAGAAATAAAATTAAAATTGATGCGAGAACTTAACCTATCTACTATCATTTTCCAATTTTGTCTATCCTAAGCTAAATATCTTAGTTCATTTATCGACTTCTTGGTTTGGTTCGTTAATAAGGGTACGGTCTCACGTACTTTAGAACGCCCAGTGCGTCTAGTACCAATGGGGTTCCAGGTAAGGGCGGAGTGTGCAAGATTTTCCTGATCTCTGCGGAGCATGTGTCCTATCATGTTACTTGGTAAGCCTTTTTGTTCAGTTAACTCCTATAATCGCATATTAGAGATTCGTCTAGGCCAGAATATACCGATTATGCGCCTAAGACATTGGTTGACGAAGCATTGTAGCTGTTGTTTGATAGCATTCGTCATATGCCAGGTTTCGCTACCAAATAGTAATACCGTCTTAACGCAAGCACTAAAGGTTTTCATCTGGGTTGATCGTCTCATGACGGCGGATCTCAAAACTCGAGAAAAAAAAAGTACGCTTAGCTTTCTGTAGCCGGTTCTGTACATCACGTTCGGTGCCAACTTTCGAAGTCAGCATACTACCTAGGTATTCTCAAACTCGTCTCTAAACTCTAAGTTAAGATTGTCAACAGAGTGTGAAGCTTGATTACGAGTGTTTACGTGTATGGTTTTCGATTTACCACAATTGATCTTTAAGCCAGTTTTAGCAGAATCAATAGATCTGGGAATTGATCATCCTTTGCATCTCACTGTGGTTCTGGGAGTGCAAAACTATGTCGTCGGCGTATACGACATTATTTAATCTCTCATTCAGCTTCCAATGTACCCCCTGTCATTTGAGGTCCACTGCATCTAATATCACGCCTTACATGGTAACAAAAAGGAGATGAGAGAAAATCGTATGGAATTTATCACTAAGTTGTCCTGCGTGTAGACCCCTGATAGTAGCGGCGACATACGAATACTAATGATACTAATTAGCTTTTCAGGGATGCCTCTGACTACACGAGCGCTGCCCATATAGCTTTCCCTGGCAGGACGTCGAAAGCTTTTTCATAGTCAATAAACGCCTTGTATTGGGTTGCTTCGAACTCCGCAGATTGTTTGACCAGGAGCCTGTTGGTGTTTGTGTGATCGATACAGGAATGACCACGTCGGAAATCGGCTTGATACTTCCCTATTGAAGACTCATTGTCTTCAATGCGTTTAAATATAATAAAATTTAAAATATTTGTTACAATACAATATTGTTTAAGGCAATTATCTGTAAGCCAAATTTTTTCTGAAAATAGTTTCCAAGCAACTACTAAGAAAATACTTGGTTATGCATTTCATGATCCCCGATTTTATAACAAAATTTCAATAATAACTGCCAAACAAAATGAAAATTTCATTTGATCGCCAAATGTCAAGTTACAACGAAACAAACTTATAAATGAATTCGGTTTTTATTAAAAAAAATGGAAATAATACCAAGTAGTGACCTTTAAAACGAACTTGTCTTTAAAATTTTTAAATGTGTTCAAAATCCATTTTATGGCATGTTTCCTTATCATGAATTATTCTTTTAAAATTCACCAATTTAAGTATGCTTTTGATTCATTTAAATATTGAACTTTAAATTAAAATATTGAAATACTCAAATAAGTTTCAGTGCCTTTTTTTTTAATTAAACAATTTGCTGTATGTCCAGCAACATTTTCATTTTCCTTTTTGATAATTTCGATTTTCAGGCAATCCTGTAGTTTTCCAAGCTTTTTAAATTAATATACATGAGCTGCATGGAAAAGTAGAAATCATGGGAATTGTTTGTATTTTTTTGCAAGCTTATTTGTTCATTGATTTCGAGCAGAAAGTGTTTATTGCAAATGAAAAGTAAACTTTTGAAAATGGAGAATATTTTGAAAAAAAAAAATGGGATAACAAACATGATTTATAGGTAGATGTATGTGCATGGTTTTGTGGCGATAATAAGAGAAAATATATAGTCTGTTGGGTTAGTCAGTAGCGCTTTGCTAGATTTAGCTTCCAATGCTATCCAAATTAAAGATGCAAAATAAAATAAATTACTTAAGTTTCTCCCTTCATTCTTCAACGACTGCCTATCCATTTGTTTTTTTCCCCTCAAATTAGAAAACAGCAAAAATAATACCGATTCTATCACCTGGAAAATTTTTAATTTTCATTTGCATTTTAATTAAGTCGCAACGAAGTGCATACAGGGTTCCCCTGTAATATTTGCTAGCTAACCTATGTCAGTGCTAGACAAATGCAACAGTGCTGCAGTATGGAATCGAACAACCGGCCTTCGTGCTTAGAGGCGATTTCGCTACTACGACACTACTGAGGCCCGAAAGCAAATTTTAACTTCCCTAATTTATATCTTATACAAGATATGTGGATGTTGTATTAAGATTTAATATTATAATATATCTGCCTTCAAACTGAATTTTCATGAGCGATTGTACAATTTTAACGTCAATCACTGCTCAACTATATATTCTGCTCTTGAAACGCTTATACGCCTTCGAAGCACTACATGTATTTGGCAGATTTATCGTACCCTGATCATGATTTTATAACATTTTTCAGAAACGATTTCGGTTCATCGAGCTGTCAATTGGCCAAGGTTATTGTGATAGATATGAATGGTTTGCGTCACGCAGATCTGCTACAAGTAATAGCATTCTGTATGTAGGGAAATCTATTTACCTAGCAAGACTTTACAAAATATCTTTGTAACCGAAATTATCGGGTTTGCGATAACGGATGTAACAACCATACCCTCTCCCGAGAAGCCGTAACTGTTGATCAATCTGCTTTTCCATGGTTTTTAGCCTCGATCTATTCCTAAAACATAATTTTTGACAATTATTGTGAATAGCAGAGCTTGACTTTCCTATAATCTTACGAATTTCTATTCAGAATTGGTGTACCAAGTTTAGATTGAGCATTGCTTGCATCCACGAATTCTTAGATATCCTACGAAAACTTTCATAAAAAGGACTTTCCCTAGCTAGACGTAATTGTTGTGCGTCAATTTGTGGTATTCGCTGAGTTTTAAGTTTTATTTTTGGAAGAATAAATATTATTTGTTCGAATATTTAAAACTTTATTGTTTTTCAATCGGCATCAAAAAAAAAAACGCCACGTTGAAATAATTAATAAAAAACCATCGACATTCTTTCAGTGAATGTTTTGAATTTTAAGCTAACCTATATATCAGTTCAATTTATAAGTCCCCGGCCTGACATATAGATGGCGCTACTAGATTTAAATCCATATGAGGCCCCAGGAAAATCAACCCATCAAAAATTGGTATGATAAGCTTAGACCTGGTGAAATGAGCACCGAAGACGTTGAACGCAGTGGACGCCCAAAAGGGATTGTTACCGACGAAAACATCAAAAAAAATCCACAAAATGATATTGAATGAGCGTAAACTGAATTTGAATGAATTAGCTGGGACTCCAAAGATATCAACTGAACGTGTACATTATATGATTCGCGAATTTTTGGGTATGAGAAAGCTCTGTGCAAAGTGGGTGCCGCGCGAGCTCACTTTTGACCAAAAACAGGGAGTAGTTGATGATTCGGAGCAGTGTTTGAGGATGTTCAAGCGTAATAAACCCGAGTTTTTGCGTCAAAATGTGACATTGAATGAAACATGGCTCCATCATTTCACACCCAAGTCCAATAGACAGTCATTCGAGTGAACTGCATACGATGAACCAAAGCGAGCAAAAACCCAACAGTCGGCTGGCAAGGTTATGGCATCTGTACCTTGAGAAAGGAAGGACCATCAACAGTGACTATTACATATATGTTAGAAGTCACAAGAGCTCTTTATTCTTGGATAGAATGTAAAAAAATTGCAAGGTTATGTTATATCCAAGGTAACTTTTATTTCTCAGTGTCCTTGACATTAATCGTATTCCCAGCATTTAGCAGAACGCCAGCACAAAAGTTTATAAAACTTTTCCCAATTCCTAAATGACTGAATTATTAATATTTAAAAGTTTGGTTTTTTTTTTTAAAGGTAATTTATCGCTGAACTACATTAGCTCCAGAATAGCACAGAAAAGGTCACAGCGAATAAATTAAAAATTGGTTCTTTCTTGTTTAAAAAGGAAATTACTGAAAATTAAAATTCTTCACAATTAAATGCAAAGTAAAGAAATATTTTCTTGGAATTTTATATAATAATAATACCACAAAACCGAGACAAAATTGAATCTTAACATTAGGAGAGAGATTTATGCATTTCAGCGCGAAATAAAAAATATGAAAGAATGGAAAGAATATTGCAAAATTCGTTTAAAGAAAAGCCCAAATGGCGGAACCAAGAGACTTCGAATAATCTAAAAAAATAAATAAAATTTTGAAAATTTACCCATTGGTCTACATAAGCCACGATTTTTCAATTATTTTAATAATAATATACGCTTTTTAACGATGTCATACTAAGTCGCTTAGCCGAAGCTCTTGATGTTATGATTGCAGAAAACCAAGCCGGATTTCGGCGAGAATGCGGCTATATTGCTCAAATTAGTATAATGAGAATAATTTTGGAAGTCTTCTGGGTTTGGATCTGCCCTGTACATGTCCTTTATCGACTACAAAAAATCCTTCGATGCACTACGAAGAGACGAGATTTGGGCTATACTACAATCCAGAGGTATTCCTGCAAAACTCATAGAAGACAGCTAAAAGTAGAGTGCTTCACGGCGTCCTATTAAGTTCGCTATTCCAAACCACATCAGGCGTTGGGCAATGCTGTTCACTGTCTCCTCTATTATTTATCACCACCCTAGATAAGATTCTCGATGGCTCTGAGTTAGTCAGTCAAGGGGTGCAGACTAAATAACCTAGCCTATGCCGACGACATCATTATCTTAACTTATCTTGATCATCATATTTCCTAATTTTAGCATTTTCAAATTGTTTAATCTTAAGGTCAACTGGACTTAGTTGTACCTATAAATTATATAAAAAATAAATTAAATTAAATCGATCGTTCTATGAACAGAAACCAACATTATATTATACATTATTCTGAATTTCATGTTTTTTTTTAGGCCAGCAGGTCCCCCCAGGGGAGGGGATCTCACATAGATCATAGTGATGCTTAATGTAACCGGAGTTTATCGGCTGTGAGTCGTGGTCATGGATGAGTTAGTCATCCAAGATGCGAGTGTGTTTCGCGAAAGCTAACAGCCTCTGGGGTGGCCTTTGAGTCAAGCATTGGTCGTCCTAGGAAGTTAGTTCTCGAGCTGCAGCGGGCAGTGCAGTTGCATAAGAGGTGTTCAGGGGTTTTTTTTTTGAATTCGTAGTAGTAGTAGCTAGCTCAGGAAGCACCATGTATGTGGGTTGTCAAGTTATGAAAAGAGTACAAAGAAAGATGTTAAAAAGAGAAAGAGATAGTGACTTAGGCAGAAATTCTATACAGTTCGAGGAAGCGGGCTGCCTCGACTGATTGGTCAATAATGAGGAGGGCGTGAGTCTGGTGGGTCTTGCCGGACAGTTGAAGAGGTGTTGTGTGTTGTGTGGGCTGCAGCCACATTTGAGACAGGAGTCAACAACCTCTGCATCAACTCTCGCCAGATAGCTGTTTAGGAGCTTTCAATAAGCTGAGCGTAGTTGGGATAGAGCAATGCGTCGTTGCCGAGGTAAAGAGGTCTCGGACTTATGAATGGGGGTGGTGGGGTGTAGAAATGAATTTACCCACCGACTCTGTGTGGATAATCTGGAGTCTGTCCTTGATGTTTAGTGAAAGAAGAGCTACATCAGAAATGGCAGGTAGCTTGCTGCGGATATCAGTGCGGACAGGTCTAGGCCTCTCACACAGTGGCGTGATTGGGATGGGAGGGAAGGGAGGTTTTTAGAAGGAACTGCCTGTACAGCAAACTACAGTGGTCTTTGGCAGGTAGCATGCCCACTACTTGGTGCAGGTTCCTGCATTGGTCGGTGATGCCCAGCCTTTTGGCATGTGCTGTGGTCTGCCAGTGGCCCGTAAATAGGCCCAGCATAAGCCTGCAGCTCCTCCTGAGAAGCTGCATAACATGCTTGGCTAATTTCAGGTTGGCTCTCCCGCACATGATGCGGAAGGTCATACAGTGCGCCATGTTGTGTCGGAAGCGACTGCAGCGCTTCTTTCCGATTTGTAGTTTAGAGCCCCTAGAGGTATTCCCCCAAGTCTTTAGCCCTCGTTCATGTCGATGCGGCACCCCCTTTAGCTAGTCTATGGCTGTAGTGATTTGTTTGCATGGATTTGTTTGGATCTTAGGCCAGTAGGTCCCTGGAGGAGGGGACTTCACATAGATCATAGTGATTCTTAGTGTAGTTCTTAACTGATGCCTGCGTGGCTGAAGTCTATGCAGTATACCGATGCTTCCACACTCCTGCATACATTTTGCATTCCTCTGTAATAATTTACATAAACAGAAAAAAAAACAAAAAACCATAAATTACGATACATTCATATACAATTGTATCTATAATATATAATTTTATTTGATCTTTTTATTAAGAGTTTGCTTGTATCTCTTCAAAAATACAAATATTACATATACATCAAATGTAAAATTCTAGGATTTCTAAAACAAATTGAATTGCGTTCCAGCAGAAGCAAACAGAAAAAAAATCGTAACTATTATATTATTATCATATCATATTATCATATATATATGCTGTTGTGTTTATTTAAATAATTATATAACAATTACAAAAATACGCGAGACATTATTATGTATAAGGGTAGGGGGTAGGGAAACAGCAGCGATCTAATAGTAATGCAATTTAGTTGAAAATAAAAAAGTACACAAATTTTTGGAAATATAATTAGTATAATTTATGGACATACATGTGTGTTGGTATGTGTGTGTGAGTGTTGGTGTGTGTGTGTGAGTGTTGGTGTGTGTGTGTGTGTGTGTGTTATCGACATAACATTTTAGAATACTTAAATAACTAGAAAACATCATTAACGCTGCAGCATAAACACAATTTGTTTACTTAATTTACATAAGCTCATTAAAAAAAAAAGCAAAATTAATTAATTTTATTTTTTTATTATGACAGCGTGCTTGTATGTTTGAGTGTAAATAAATTCAAAGCTTAATAATTTCTTAGGACACTTGAAATGTTTTTGTTTAATTTTTCTTTTTTGTTTTGCGCAACACAAATTATGACAATAAGCATATTTTTTTACAAATGACAACTTTAGTTTTTTAGTTTTTATTAATTTATATAATTAATTAAGTTATTTTAAGCAGCCAAAAATACTAATTGCATCCACAATGTGTGTGTGTGTGTGTGCAGGATTATTGCTATAAACTTTCGATTGAATTATTGTTTTACCTTTGAAGACCAAGAGCTGTTCATATGCTGTTGCTTGTTTCGCATAACAAGTCAATTATAGCATAATTTATAAAATTAATATATTAATTTTTAGTTTTTAGACATTTCAGTTGCTTTATGTATATGCTGTGTGTGTGTGTGTGTAGCTGTATGTGTGCCGTTTTTATATAATAATTTATTTAGCTTTCTAAAGCTTTTTATCATACATATGCATATTATATTGGTTTTTTTTTGTTAATATATTTATTTATAATAAAGACGACGGCATTCTAGGAATTGTTTATGCATGAAGCACTTAGTTATAAATATATAAACTTATATAATCATAAGCATATACGGCTGACGTACATTTATGCAAGCATCAGCATTTCTTTTCTTTTTTTTTGTCTGCATTTAGTTCAAGTTTTTAAGTTTATAGTTTTTAAATATTAAATTTAAGTAAAACATTATTACTTTTTGCTTATCTTCTGCACACTTTGGTTAAGACAATTTCGAAGAAGAAAAGGCGCATGAACGTGAGTAAATGAGCTTAAACGAACTGACACATACAACATGAATTGTTGTTGTCGTACATATATATGTATATATTTTGTTTGTTGTTATTTTTATAATAATTATTATAGTTATTATTATTATTGTTGCTGTTGTTGTTGTTGTTGTTGTTGGGTGCCGCAGCTGATGCATTTAGTATCTGCTGTTGTTAAACTGTGAATTGATTGCCGTATTGACTGCCGATGTGGTTGCCTCCTGCACATGTTGATTATGTAGAAACTCTGTGGCAAACTCCGCCTGAGCCTTGGCCATGCTGGCACCAGTGCTGCGATAAATGGTGTGTATCTGTTGACAAAAAAAAATAAACATATATTAGTAATTAGTTTGGAGATTGTGTGTTTGTCAGAGATGCCTCTGCAAGTTGAAATTGGCCGTTTTGCATAATTCTTTCAGTTCACCACCTTCAAAAGTACAAACGGCATATTGCGTCAAAATAATGACTCTGTTGTAAATATATTATTTGTTCAAACTCATTATCTTCACTACAAGCTATATCAAATATAGAAAACTATCATCACTATGAAACAGCTATAAGCCGGCACAATTTAATATTATTGTTTCCTAAGATTAGATTATTGTGGATTCCAGGCCCAAATGATTGGTTGCAACAACAATCAAATTTCAACTTTTAAACTCCAATTTGTATCGAATGAGTTATATATTCAATTGATACCATAGAGTCACCAACTATGCCTTCAATTTATTAAAAACATTGACCATAATACCTTTACCAGAAATAATCAAACTAAAATGATCAGACTACAATTAGGCCAAAAATATCCCACCAAATCTATCTTAATCCTAATGAATCCAATTTTTGCACATTCCGCCAAAACAACGTCGCCACCCATGTCACTACCACTTCCTTATGGTCACACAAAGCTCTTAACGCAGAGGTTGTTGACTGCTGACGGACACACCAACCAGCATCTCTTTAAGTCTCTGGCCAGACCCACCAGACTCACGCCCTCTTCATTGTGGACTAATCCAGTCGAGGCAGCTGGCTTACTCAAACTGAATAGTATTTCTGCCTAAGTCACTACCGTTTTCTAACTTTCTTCAGTCTTTATTTTTATATTCTCCAGACAAACCACATACTTGGTGCTTTTGAGATAGCTACTACAACAACAGCCACTTCCTTATAGTTTGTCCATTATCTTCTTCTCAAATAGCAATCCCCTTTTATTACTAACAGATCCATAGAGAAAATAATGAAGTACCAAATAGAATCCAAGTTATACCATCTAATCTAATATAACAAAAAAAAACCATGTGAGCCATAGATTTAATCAACAACAAGCTACACTTTACTCATTACTAACTTGGTTATATATTTACTATTTCTACTTAATAATAATAATAATAACTTCGTTGTTGTTTACCACAGAAAACATGTCGAATTTTGTTCGAAGTAAATTGCATTTGCGGAATTCGTTGTTTTTGTTATTTCACCAAGGAAGAAAAGCAGCTGAAGCTCATCGTTTGCTGATAGAAACGTTTGGGAAATATGCTCCAGTGATTAGTAGGTGTGAGACAATATTTCGACAATTCTATAATGAAAATTTTGATTTGGCGCACCATGAACATGCTGATGCAGCCAAAAATTGCAAGGAGGAGGAATTGCAGGCGCTATTGGGTGAAGACCCAAACCAAACACTACAACAATGAACACAACGGCAGTCGGTACTTCACACCAAAATCGACGCAGGCCTCGGCCGGCCCAAGGACTGCCAAACCCCCTCTGTTTCGGAAGACCAAACTATACCTCGTGCATCGCAACAGCTACAACAACAACAATGGGCACACTCAATGTGATCCGGGTAGCAATTTCGCAACCTTTAAAAAACATGTTTAAGATGCAGAGGTATGGAAATGGGGTCCACACCAACAAAATAGTAGTCAAATGGTAAATCGAAGAATTGTTTGTGAAATGCTGCATCAACGGTTTGAGCGAAAATCTCAGCATCTCAGCATCAGTGGAACCACCCTACGGCGCAATTTGAAAGATGATTTACATTTAGGTTAGGTTAGGTTATTCCGGCTGGCCCCCGAAGGGGCCTCACATAGATCAGAAAGATCCTTAGCGTTACCGGGTGGGGCTCCGCTGGTGCTCCGCTGATGATTTGCATTTGTTTTCATATAAAATGCAATTGACTCAAAGAATATTGCCCACAGACCATTCACGTTGCTTGGAATACGGCCAAACAGTCGCTCAAATAGTTGACATTGAACTTGATTTTAGAAGGGAACCAAAAAGTTACTGTTTGTTCCGGCGTTTGCGTGAAAAATATCAATGGGCCTTATTTTTTCAAAGAGAACTAAACGGTCGATGAAAACCGATATCGGTGGATATTGGCTCACTATATCTACCCACAAATGCGCGAAAATGTCTTGAAGATTACTGTTTTCAATAAGAAGGTGCGACATGCCACACTGCGAATCCAACAATCGAGTTTCTGCAACGAAAATTGCCTGAACAGCTGATGTCAAAAAGAGGCTAGATTGAATGGCCACCCAGATCTCCGGATTTGACCCCCACGCACTTCTTTTTGTGGAATTATTTGAAAAGCAAAGCATACGCCAGCAAGCCACAGACCATTGTAGAGCTCAAGGAAAATATTCGTGCCGAAATCATTGCTATACCAAACGAGATGCTCGAAAAGTTAATGGAAAACGCCGCAAAAAGAGCATATTTTGCTGTGGCCCATAGTGGCGGCTGTTGATGTTCAAAAACTAGTCCTGGATAAATTGCAAAGCATCAAATTGAATAAAAATACCTCACATTCGGAAATTGTTTGTTCTTTTTTCTTATTATTCAATGCTTAAATGCCGATATGAGAAATGGCGCACCCTGTATATAGTAAGTCGAGAATCCGTACCAAAAAAGAGCATGGATCTGGCCTCATGAGGCTGGCCCATTGAGTGCAAAGCCAAATCGCCTTGGCCATAAGACAATGCGCTGTGTTTGTTGGGACCAGTCTGGTGTGTTATACTCAGAGTTATTAGAACCTCGTGAAACGGTTAATAAGGATCGCTATCGACAACAAATCGTCAATTTTAATAATGCTTTGCCAGAAAAACGCCCGGAAGTTGCCCAAAGACATGGCAAAGTTAGCTTGCAACATGACAACGCGCCGGCTCATACAGCTATGTTGGTGATTTGGGAAATATTGTTCCACCCGCTATACTCTTCAAACCTCGCCTCGTCCGTTTATGATCTTTTTGCAACAATGGCACACTCACTTGCAGAGCAGCGCCTCGCCAACTTTGTAGAAGTAATTTTTCGACTTCTTGTCGGATTCTACGCCTCAAAAGAAGAAAAGATTTATTTGGGATGGGCATTCATAATTTGCCCAAAAGTTGGGTTAAATGTGTAGAATCGAATGGTCAATAGAAAGTTTGCATGCTCCCTTGAAACTTCAGTGTTTTATTTATCGACAAAACCGGCAAATTCTAACTTACATCCCTGGCATTAAATGGATTCCCCTTGCTTCAAACCACGGCATTGATATATGTGCTAATAGCTGTTCGCTGAAACTAAAGGCACCTTCAGTTTATAGCCGCAAGATTTACTTAGACAAATAGTGTCAATTTGGCAAATGTACCAGTGCTGCAGAGTGCAAACCAACCAACGAGCTACGGATTTACACACCATATAGGGCTACCGAGGACAATGAGTCATGGCTTAAGTCATAGGCCCTAGAATTACTTGTGAACTAACTTGGCACATTTCCTTTCCGCTTAACAATGCCTAGGAGGACAGAGTTCGCGACCAATTCAAGTACAACTCAAACGGAAATGAATATTTCGATGGAAAACTTGAAGCACAGGCAAAAAAATGTATACAAAACGCGTTGTTCCATAGAGGAAACTTGAAAAAACCGAAAAGCAAAAATTCTAACTACACGCTGATGTACCACAGCTAAGTATTATTTTTCGGGGGCGAAAAGGCATTGAAATCACATTTGGTTGATTGAAATTGTTTCGCTGGTGGCAAGTATCTCATAGGGCTTGATTAACTCTGCAACTTTTTTTACAACAAAACTAACGCTCTACAAGATGCTATTCTTGCTGGTGCAGATAATACATGAGTCGTATTGCAGAAGCAACAAGGATATTCGATAGACACATTCTTTGCTAAATTGTCAATCCCTCAAAGACTGCGAACGACTATCACAATCGATTGAACCAAGAGCTGTATGAGCTCTACGACAATGTAGAAATCATGCAGCTTATTCTCAGCTGCCTCGGCCATGAATGAAGCAGCGCCAGATCAGTGGCTAACGGATGAGGCCTCAAGCCTCTTGTCTAGCATTCTAACACAATATTTTAGGACCTATAAGTCTTATTTGTTAAAAAACAAAGTCTCAATAGGATCTAAACTAAATTCGTGCTGTATTGAGCACTATAAAAACTTAGAAATCATCCAGTACATAATGTCTGCTTTGCCCCATCCATGTTGCGCGCATTGATGAAGAGGCTGCAGCCCAGAAGTTATTTAATTGACAGCCGTGTTTGCTTCATTTTTAAAATCTAAACCTACACGCTGTAGGTTTGCTGTATTTGCAAATTCTTTGCCATAAATGCTATCTACACACAACATCAAACTGGTATGAAATACCTTCCCTTAACAAAGCCACTTGTGCAGAATGTTATCACAATATTTTAGGGCTTATGGTATAAGTCACAACAAGAAAGTCTCTCAGTAATCCCAAAACATTGCTATGCCTTACGCTGCTTGAATAGCTACAGAAATACTTTGCCCAAGTCTCAGAATCAGCCTGCCACAAAAATTCCAGCTTCTAAACCAAAGCACTGCCCACACCATAAACTTTGCATTGATAAGCCTTGGACACAAGTGAGCGCAAAGCACTGCTTCAACAAGCCTCTTGGAACGCTTATTAACAATATCTGACAAGGCTTAAAAGAGACTTACATAAATTATAAAATAACCAAGTTTACATTATGTACTCACCTTTGTTATCATGAGCACATTGGCGGCCGCAGTTATGGCAAAGCAAAAGGCGATTATCAAGAGTAATAGACCCACAATAATGCTGGATGCAGTGCCCTGAAACGTTGTAATGGCCCTTATGAAGCCACAATAGCCAAGCTGCTTGAAACCAATGGCCTGGAATATCGTGTAAAGGGTTTGAAAGAAGTACACAAAGAAGAAGACCATAAAATTAAAGCTGGAATCACTGCGAAAAGCCTTATAGGCGGGTCGAAACCTGCAAAAAGCAAAAGACCAACCAAAACGTGAGCACAACAATATAGATATTATGTAGGTTAATATGAGAACTTACCAGCAAACATAGGAAGCGGGCGTAAAGAGCACAGTATAGAATATGGCCAAGAAGAGATTGGCAATATTGCCCTCATAGAAGAGCAAGATGAGACCTCCGATTATATTCGCCACCAGCGTGAAAGTATAGACTGTGAAAAATGAAAAAGAGCGAGAGGGAGAAATAAGTTATTAAACTAAAATGATATCATGAAAGTTGTGCATTTTTTCGATATAAAAGAAATGTTTAGCGCTTTTTGACATGTTATCAGTGAGGACTGTTGGACGCCCGACAGCTTGTTGTTGGTCTCCTGCGCGTTACTCATAGCCATATGCCTGCCTTAATATAAACCCCATTTGGGTCGTGCCTTTGTACCGAATTACAAGCTATTGAGCATATGCAGTGTTTCAATTATCATTGTCTTAATAATAACATACGATTTGTTTACTTTTAACAGTTTTTAGCGATAACAAATACCGTGCTATTTTTCATTATTATTTATTGCAGCTCTATCTATGTTCAGCGCTATGACTAATAACGCAACACGCCAGTTAATACGAATATCTGTCTAAAGTTTCCTAAAGTTACAGCTACTGCGGTATTATTATATACAAAAAGCTGTTTTTTTTTATGTAAACAATCATGTTTTTGTTCCGTAATTGCGGTTAATCAATTTATACTAACTATAGAACTCAACCGTTCCAAAGTCTTCTATAATCTGTATATAATTACAATGTGTTTTCATATTGTGAAACTTTACTACAGATATAGAACACAGTCGTAGTTCTAAGTAAATCTCTTTCCCTTTTTTTTATTGGATTTGGAATCATTTTTGTGTATAGGAATAATATAGGATGCATTCCAGATAGATGGAAAATAAGAGTATTTAAGAGAGGTGCTAAAGAGAGAAGCTAAAGATGCACAGAGCGAGTGAGCACAGTGTTTCTAAATACAACTGAGAATGTGATCAGGGCCAGGAGAAAAGCACGATTTTACGGACAATAAGCATTGCAAAACGTCAGCCTGAAGGATATCAGGATTCGCAACAAAGTTTGAATGAGGTAGATTATAGGGATAATGGGGGGTGGGAGTGAGTAAAACAAGGTAAAGTGTCTGATCGTGCTCAACTTGGTGAGCACCAGCGCGATCCTTGTCCCTTCTCTCTCCAAGTCGACGTTCTACCTCCACGTGGTCCCTCCTGGATTGCCAACCATCGCTACGCTACGGGCAACAAACTAAAGTACGCGGCGGGTACCCTAAACCTTACAATTAGGTTGTGGCGTAGGACTTGAGATCCACCCATATAAAAACAGACCAACTCAATGAAAGACAGCGTCAGGCCGAGACCCGATAGGGTTGGTATGGCCAATTAAGTAAGTAAGTAAGTAAGATTATAGGGATAGTTAAGATCAATGTTATGTTGCTTGATTGAATAAGTTGATTGGAAAAAAGTTGCAAACAAGTCAGCAATTTCAGTATTGTTAGTGGAAGATAAATTTTTAAGAATAAAGCGAGGCAGGAAAAAGGGAAGATTTACGTTTAGAATTAACGAAAGAATAGAATTGCTTAGGATTAGTACTGAATCTAAGGCGACAGCGGGAGAGGTAATTTTTGTAATCAAATTTGCAGCGTAAGATGCAGATTTTTTAAACTTTTTTAAAAGAAGAGCACTTAAGATTTTTTAATGACGACAGACTAGCTGTAAACCTGAGTAAAATAAGGGATAAATAGATCAAATGCGCTGTATAAGTCTACACTTTTTTATACTCATTTTAGTAGAACCTTGCGACTCTGCAACTTAACGTCTGTTTTTGCTTAAACTGTCAAGTTTGGGTTTTTCAGCTGGCCCTTTTCAATTGTATATCATTCGATGTGTCAAGTCGAAGTCCAGTTGGCTGTGAATCTAAAGAAATAACAGTCACATCAGTGGTACCACAAGGCAGCCATTTCAGAGGTCCTCTACTTTTTGACTTATTTCTCAATAATCTGCAATCCAAGTTGTTTCCTCCTGTCGCAGGCTTATTAATGCAGATAATGCTAAACTCTGTTTAACCTCAAAAGTCTCCAGTCGACGTGCAAATATTCCCTATTCTGCTACTCTTTAGAGTCCTTTAGCTTGGAACGCATCCCTAGTAGGCGTTGGTAATAGGAACTCTCGGAGTCTCTCGGCCTTAAAATCAAAAAGAAGCAGACGTAATTGATGAGAGTGAAAACGTCAAATCAGCTCCCTCTACTATCGGTGAAGCTAGGGACGGACGCCGTAGTTGTTGTTGTTGTTGTTTGGGCTTTCGAAACAGAGGGGGTTTGGCAGTCCTTGGGCAGGCCGGAGCCTGCGTCGATTACGGTATGAAGGACCGACCGACCGCCGTGGAAATCGTCGCCGTACTTGTAGAGCATGTTGCTGAATTTTGTTATCTTGGCAGCCAAATCAGCAGGATTAGAGGCACTTCAACAGATATGGCGTTACGAATTAACAAAGCGAGAGTAGCTTTTCACAAACTGGCCAATGAGTGGCGATCAAGTGAACTCTCGCTAAAAACAAGACTGACGACGTAATTCAATCTGCAGATGACTGCAAACTTTGGCAACGGATCGTTTGCCGCATTTTCTGGCTAAAGACTTTTCTATCACAAACGAAAACTTGCTGATACTCTTTAGAAGTGCGCCACTCACCACCGAAATTAAAAATAAATAATGGACCTGGACCCTCAGGAAGTCAGATGAAGACGTGCCCAAGAGATCTTTCCAATGAAATACGCAGGGTACCCGGCGCCGAGAACGCCCTCAACAGATGTGGGTGAGCACGATGCCTGCAGAAAGTCAGGAGAGAGCGTCGTGCAATGAATTGCGAAGTGTCGTCCACGATAGGAGACGCTGGAACAGTTTGTTTCCGCCATCTGCTCCATATAGCAGCGCCAATTGAACTTCATTATTTTATTACTTTGTCCTATTATATTATAGTAGTATTTGACAGGGAATCGAAAAAAAAGGAACTTAATGACTCTAACACAATCAAACTGCTGTATGTCTTACTCGTCCGCATAATTCTGGTACATGACGCCAGCGTTTGGAGCACTCACTACCACCTGTTCTGTTCAAAAATAATATTTAATTTTTACTCTTCGTGGCACCCTAACATCCGACTGCCGTCCTCTCTCTCTTGTAGAATTTGCCTTTTAAGATTGCATACCATAATATTATTCGTATTCTTTCTGCTTAAACTCTACCGAGGGCTCAGTGATTCTAACGACTCTTCTGAACAAAGTTTCTTTTGCAATTCCATTCCGAGTAACTAGTAATTTTCGATCTGTAGCACTACAATTATTTTAGCGCATCTACTGAAGTAACTATAATAACCTTTACCATCTAATTTCATCGGAACGGTCTATTCAATTCATCATTAAATTGGATATACTGGACTTAAGCTTACAAACGCAGCCATCAAAAGAAGGTGGAAACACTAGTGCTCCAACAAAAAAAGCCATTATTTCTGGACTTAGTTGTATACCCATTAATATAAAAGTAAATAATTAAATTAAAACTCTTTAACTGGTTCCCTCATCTTTCGCATTCATAACTGTTCTTAGGCATCTTCCTCACGCTAGGTCATGGGTCATTAACCATTAGCTTGTGAAACCAAACGCGAGTTTGTCGACTGACTTCTCTTGCTTTTTTCTCAAGATTTGTCGCATTCAAACCCATTTTCAAACTAAGAAATTATTGTTCTGAAATAGGGGGCACAAAACATCGAATAAATGATTCCAATTTTTTGTTTTGAAACATGACCAAATAATCTTTTTTAACGAGTCCGACATTTATAAATATAAGGTATTTTGGGAGAGATTGGTAAACAAATATAAATGTCATAACCATTTTTATTATTTGCTCTTCGGGGTTTAAATTTGGAACCCAACTTTCGACTGCCGTTCCATTCTTGAAGACTACGCCTTATATAAAATGACCTTCTCTATATGATCGTAGAACATGTCACGGCGTGTTATTTTTGCATAAGCTTTTACTCGGTGTCAGACTTGAACGAATCTTCTTAACAAACTTTCTTGCATCATTCCTTCAAGAGTAACTTGTAATTTTTGACCTCTAGCATTAACTTTTTGTAGATCTAATTATGAATTATACGATCCTTTTCGCGTAATAATAACTTCTACGATTTCCTATCCTAAAAACGACTTTTTCAATCTATTTCTTTGCCTATCTTAACTCATCTTGATTCGGCAAATCGAGCATTTTTTGACTATTTTACAACTTAGTCATTCTAGTGTCTAGTGTTTTTTTAAGAAACGTTTCAACTTATATGTTACTTTCTGTTTTCAACTTTTACTTTGAAAATCCAACTTCCTATCGAGTCCCAAATGTGAGAGATCGGTTTGGAACACAGATTAGTGTCATATTATATTTTCAAATAGACTTTGTCTTACCCCAAAAATTAATTGTAAATAAACCAATTACCCTTTGCAAATTTGCGTTTAGTCAGAAGTAGGAATACAATATAATAAGAGCTATAAGTCAAAAATATTAGGACTGCAGTTTGATAATTATTATAAATATAATGGATGCTTATATGTAGAGAAACCCAGAAGACTGAATTATACCCACTTTGACGACTCAATCAAGTGCCTATTCTGAACTCAAAAAACTAATTTGGATGGGCTTTTCAAGCTCAAAATATCATTCAGCCAAGGATGCGGTTTCAAGCAATGCGCACGAATCCATTTCAATTTGCAGGACGCAAAGTTCGAAGATCAGGTAACACTTTGTTACGAAAACTAAAATGCAATATCTGAGATTAGCAAAGTTAGCCAAAATGCGCATTTTGAAGCTGACGAAGATGTTCCAACTGGAAATAAAGTATAGATAGATAGATTATCTCTTGAACAGAATGATTGTTTGTTTTTGAGATTCTGCTTCTGACTCCTTTTGTTGATGACATAATGCACGCCGCTAGAAAGGAACTTCAGTTGATCCACTTCAAACAACACTGAAATGTGGAATACGCTGACGACGTACGTTCTTTTAAGATAAAAGCCGGCTCAAGAAATACGAAAACCTCGTGCAGCTGATAAACAAAAGATGAGCATCTTCAAAATAGGTTACTCTCTCTCAACTTAGCAACAACAAGGTTGTCGTAGTGTCTACAAAGTACAGATCTGACGAGGATAACGAAGCCTGCCATCCTACGCATAACAAATATAAATTTGAGGTTAAGTTCATTTGTTCTATGTTTGTGGGACTCGGAAGCCTACAAGCCTTTACTTTGCTGAACAAATTCCGTGAACAACTTAGACTTCATGCTTCTGCAAAATCAAATTGGCAATGGATTGACCAAACACCCAGCAGGCAATCCGAAAACTTTGAGAGGAACGCGAAAGATGTGTTGCTGCTATAATGTAGAGACGGTCGCATATTGCGTCTAGAATGTCACCGATCACAAATTTTATAATAAAATTCGGTATAAGAGCAAGTTGGCTGTCTAGAATCGAGATCAGATGTCCAGATCTTCGCAACAGCACAGGTATAGCTGGCGCACACGCCTTTAAAGCCAAAGGCTGCTAGTTCGCTGCACCCAGTGTATTTGCCTAGCACTGACATAGCTGGCAAATTGACGCTTTTCAAAGACATGGCCGTTCGGTGTCGACTATAAACTGTAGGTTCCTGTTCTCTGCGAACAGTTGTTGCTAGAGATATCTGAATGCATCGCCTTTGCAGCGTGTTCAAGATAGATTATGGTAAATAGTAGCATCTGAGATGATAAGCTTGAGAGCAAACTAGAAAGCCAAACGTACTTGAAGTGCAGATAGAAAATAGCAAGAAAAGCGGATTGATGGGTCGCTATTGAGCGGGGTTTAGGAATAGTTTGTACGCGGCTTTTTCTTTTGTGCTCGCCTTGAGAATTATGCTTAAGTTAAGCTTAAAATAAAAGCCATTTCTAAGTCTGCTCAGTGTCAGTTCGAAAAGTCGCATCTTGAAATCAAAATTATTATAAAATAAATTAACAAATAGCGTAAAATCGCGTGTGCAAAAAAATTTGCTACTGATTTGGATTTGGAAACTGTGGAAACCTACGAACCGCTGAGCATCTACTCGACGCCGCTGCGAACGGATCAGCGTACCGACAACCACATCAATATACCGGGCAGTTTGGTGCCCCGCCTAGTGCGACAACAGCATTAGTCAAGAAAATTATATTATTTAATAATAGACAATATGTTTCCTGTACCTTAGCTAGCAAGAAAATAAAAGAATATAAATATATAACGATAATTGTCAAGTCGGTAGGTAAGGTATCACATGATTTGAAAGAAGTTCGAAAACGATCATGGTCCAAGCATGATGAAGCGCCACAAACCACTTCAAAGGCTGATAGGGATTAGAAGGGTGTGGTGTATTTTGAGCTGCTTCCAAGAAATCAAACAATTCGGATAACTTTGAACAACTGAACAAATTAAATTCAGCCAGCTGGCAGATGGCTCTTACATAGGAGCAGCGACTAGAATTGTTCAAATGCAAAGGTGTCATATTCCATCAGGACAACGTAAGACCGCACACATCTCTGGTCATTCGCCAAAAACTGAGTGAGCTTGGCTGGGAACTGGAAACAACATAGAGCCCAGATCTTGTTACGGTCTTTGGACAACTCCTTAAATGGTAAATCTCTTGATAAGGACGAAGATCGCACTTACTACAGTTTTTTGCAGATAAAGACCAGAAGTTATCTGAATGAATTTGCTGGAAAGATGACGAAAGGTCATCAAACAAAATGGAAAATATATAATTGATAAAAGTTTATTCTAAAATTTTTAAAAATGTATTGACTTTCTTTTAAAAATTAACCGGTTTCTTTTTGATTAAAGCAATATTATGGCCTTAAATCATATTATATGAGTACAAACAAAACAAAGTTCTATTAGATAATTAAAACAGAGATACAATGGAACTGAATATTCAATACGCTGAAAAATGTTCGCAGGGCAACATGAGACAGACCGACAGACAGACATACATAGGAAAAACTCAGAATTCATAAAAAAATAAACAGCAATTAAATTAAATGAATTCGTTAAGTATAGCTATGTGCAACTGATATTCCACAGCATACCAATTGGGTTTGGCTAGAGCTTAACTTAAAAAAAAAAAACTGCCACATGAAGTTTGCCAACAATCCGCTTGATTGAAAACTTCAAACGACGGCAAGAAGGATACGCCTAACAAGATGTTTCTGAGGTAAATTCAAAACAATTCTAACTGTCCTATAAACTTCGAAGTAACTTAAAGAATAACTACATATGAAAATTGGCAAGCGCTATTTTGAAGAACTAGGTTCTAGGAACTAGGTTCAAGAGTGAAGCGGTTTAAAATCGATGTATTGAGTTTAGTAAACATTATAAAGCGGGTTTTGTGCTGACATGGAGCAGAGTTTGTATTCAGCTATGTTCTACATATCTTTAGCTTAAGTAATTTATTAGTTCTAGACTCGATGGATCTTGCAGTTAATGGGAATGGCTGGATGGCTGAAGTTGTCAAGGATTTCACGTACAGCGACAACATTATCAACCTGCAGATTAAGCAAGGAATCACACTTTCCAATAGGTATTACTTTGGTTTTAATATGTAAATATATAGCAGGGACCCCGCTCGAGCGACTCGAAATTAACGCTCTAGACTTCTCGAATTGGAAATAACTAACGCATTCAAATGTATCACAAGCTGTATGAGCTCTACGACGGATATAGGAATCGTGCAGCGCTCAGCGTCTGCTCCGCCATGTCGTGCGTATGAAGCAAGACGCTTCAGCGCTGCGAAAGCCGACCAGAGGTACGACTTAGACTTCGAAGTGAAAAAGAAGCTATCTTTCCAACTATATAAAGTAGACTTAGTACATCAATTTCTTATAGACAAAATCGTACCGAATTTCGAAAGTTTAGCGAGACTCTAGTTTAATAGAGATAAAGACGCAGTTTTAAGCCAATTCTAACTATGCTATGTTGCGCCAAGAACCAAAATGTATAAATACATAGTTAATTTTGGAAACCCTACTTAAAAAGAACTAGCTTAACGGGGATTAATCCTGAGTGAAGCTGTCCAACAAAGTGCTATTGAGTTTAAAAGGCGAGTGCTTTTGCCTTTAGGAGACATATTGAAATTAGACTCAATACAACGATGTTTCTGCATCTCTAGCTCAGAGCTCACAAGATTTCTTATGCATAGGCCTACGTAGTACCTATGATACACGCGTAAACCAACAAACTGCGATTATAAATTTGAACACATAAAGATTAGCACAATTTTGAGAGTTATAGGAAAAAAAAGTACTTACACAGCCAAATGTAATACAATTGTTTGACTAATTTTTGAAAATCTGGAGGTATTTCAAACTCAATGTCTTGATAGAAGCACGGCTTAAGGCAGAAATTATCCGGCAACGCTGGCCAATTGTTTAATTGTGGCACATTGCCCTGCAGCTGCTGTTCACGGCGATCCAGTTCGGCCGCCTTGCGATCGAGTTCCTCTTGGCGTCGCTGCAATAGATCAAATGCAAAAGTTGAAAAATGATATCGAAATAAGTGAAGCGCGCTAAAACTAAACAAATGCATGCTGATTATTACATAAAATATAAACAAGCTAAGCACTGTGACACTGGCATACTCTATAGCAGCTTGCGGCAGTCTCTGTCTCAAATGATTGCAAGTTGACACACAGCTGCAACCTGCTTTACCTATGCTTAGAGTCCATGCGGACGCTAAACGCTTGTGCGCAGGGATTGCATAGCGCCTCGTAAAGCAAAACATTCAAGAAACAGCCTCGACAGCGTGCTGCTATAAATATCCCAATCAGTCCGATAGTGGAATGCATTGTAGCAATGCACATAGCTTACAATGACTGGCTATTATAGCGTCGTCAAGCCCATATGGAGTTACGAAATCTTGCCTAGTTGATGCGTACAATATAAACAAATACAATTATCAGCATAAAGCTGGCCGTTTGATGATAATTCTTTCGTCTTCAGCGAGACTCTTTGAACAAATGCGCATTTGTTGTGGCTGCGGCCAAGTGTTTATGTGTGTGGGTGCGCTTCATAGGCGGCGTGGGAGCAGCTGCACAGCAGCCAAAGCCACAACAGTCATTAAAACCACAAAGTAACTTCTCTCTGCAGGGCGACAGCGGCTGCTGGTAATACGAGCTGCCTTTGCTGTCACCTACTCCGCTGCGGCGGCTGCCAAGATAAACTAGAACAGGCGGCAATGCAATTTGGCTTACGTTGCCGTGCGCTGGCGTGTGTGACTCAGCGCCTTACAAAGCCCAATCTTTGTGCGTATATGCACAACGATGGGGAGAGAGAGAGAGAGAGAGCGCGCGCGGGACGCCCCCAAAGTGCGTGTGTGTTGTGTACATACCTGCAGTTCTTCCGAGGTGATTTGTAGGCTGGTGCTAGGCGCCGAGGCGCCCAAAGAACTGGTTTGTGGGGGCGGAATGTTCTGTGACAGCGGTTGTACAACAGCCGCCGTATTGGTTGAATTAATTTGCAGTTGCGGTTTGGCTTGCTCCTCAAACGGATTGTAATCCTCCAGCGAGACATTTGAGGTCATGCGCGTCGCCTGCTGTATGGCGGGATCCTGTACAAAATGTTTGTTGCATATAAATATTTAGCCACAATATGTGTCGCAGCCGTCTGCGTCAACGTCAACGTCGCCGCCGTCGTCGTCGCCGTCGTCGTTGTACATACAATACGAACTCTGTGCAGTTGTGTGTGGGTTTTTTTTTTCGCTTGACGTTGCCGCAAATTGTCGGCTGCGTTGTTGTCAGAGACTTACCGCAAAAGGATTGTCCAGATTGGGCGCATCGAAGGGATTTTCATCGAAGCCAGACATGCTTGTTGTGCCGTTTCGAAAGTTTTTTTGCAATATTTTAGGCAAACGCAACTTCTGCCAAAGAGTCTCAAGTTTTCTTGCGCTGCTGCTATTGCTGTGTCATCGACTCTGCCAACTTGTCTCGAATGCGCTTGTGTATGACGAATGTACGAGCTGCATGCAATTGGCAGCGCTGACGCAGTAGTAGTGCAGCCTAAGTATCGATACATTTGCTGGCGATAAGTTTGTGCAGCAGACCTGTGCGAAAGTTATCGTCAAAAGCTGTAGTAGCGCCATCTAGCTGCAATTTGTGTAAAATGGCGTTTGCTTAGAATTAACAGCTGTTTGAGTGCTTCTTTTTTTTGGTAGTTGAATTTAAATTGTTTAATGTTTATAATGTGCGTATGGAGCGAATCAGAAGCAGAAGAAGAATCAAAAGATGTGTGTAATTATTATGCATTTGTTAATTACGAACGTGCGGTAATAGCTGAACTAGCGCCATCTGGCAGCAATTTGTTGTATTTGAATTTAAATTGTTTAACGTTTTTAAAGTTATTCTGTGAGATTTTTAGTTATTTTTAAATTATTGTAAACAAAAAATAGCTATAATAAATGTGTTTTTGCATTATTTTGCGACGTTGTTATTTTGAGTGCATTTTGTTAATTATGAATCGGCAATTTGTGGAAGTTAGCGTTTGCTTATAACTAATTTTGTTTTGTTGTATAAATTTTAATTGTTTAACATTTATAATGTGCGCTGAGAGCGTATATAATTACTATTAAATTATTTCAAAGTAAATATATGCATTTTGATTATGTATGAGCGGCTTTGCTTGGACTAGCGCCATCTAGCAGCAATTTGTTGAAAGTGGCGTTTGCTTAGAATTCGTTTTTTTTTTTATATTTTGAATTTGAATTGTTTAACTTTTATAAATGTGCGTTTTGTGAGAGTTTTAATTAATTTTAACTTTATTTGGAGGCATAATTTGATAATTTTAATTAAGAGTTAATAAAAATAAAAAATACTAACAACAACTGTGTCTCAGCTTTTGCGATAATTTGATTATCGAATCACAATTTGTTGCTCAAGAAACGCCCATAAGGCGGGAGGAGCTGCTATAATACGATTAAGTTCTCCTTTATGCGATTATTGCGCGCACAAACTAACTGGCAGCGCCCAAGTAATCTAAAAATGTCTCAATGATTGCAGCAAGACCAGAGAGAAGGAACATTTTTTTTATAAAAATGTTTTTACAAAATTAGCAGGCATAGGTAATACCTAGTATCATTTATTTTGTGGAAATTTGTTTTTTTTTTTAAATCCTTCTTAAGTTTTTTAATATTATTATTAATGACAATATTATTATTTTAAAACAATACAAGAAACACTGTCTAATCGCAGTTTATTTTGGTCTTCCAATCTTCCAATTGTTCCTATTTCTAACTCATTGATTTTTGGGTTTCTGCCGGCACTGCTCTGCGCCAGGTCTGCCTCCACCACTGAAGCCCTGAGGATGCAACTCCAGTGAAGTGCGTGCGGAATTTCGTCGGAATTGGTAATTTGCGTAGGCTCTGACCCAAGCATACGTATTTGCGCTTGGCCATTTCTTTGAATATAATATTGGGTTGCCCAAAAGGTAATTGCGGATTTTTAATATAGTCGGGGTTGACAAATTTTTCCAACGGCTTGTGACTCTGTAATTGCATGCTTTCTTCTGTCAGTTATCAGCTCTTACTTTTAGCTTGCTTTAGAAAAAAGTGCGCGAAATTTTGTTTACATTTGTTTGTTTGGCGTCAATTTTAATATGGAGCCCACAAAGGAGCATTTTCGTCATATTTTACTTTATTATTTCCGTAAAGAAAAAAACGCGGGGCAGGTTGCTAAAAAGTTACGAGATGTGTATGGTGATAAAGCTTTAAAAGGAAGACAGTGTCAAAATTGGTTTCGCAAATTCCGTTCTGGAGATTTTTCACTTAAAGATGAGCCACGTTCAGGTCGGCCAAATGAAGTTGATGATGACCAAATCAAAGCATTAATCGAATTGAATCGTCATGTAACTGAGCGTGAGATAGGAGAGAAGTTAAATATACCAAAATCAACCGTTCATTATCACATAAAAAGTCTTGGACTGGTGAAGAAGCTTGATATTTGGGTACCACATGTATTGAAAGAAATTCATTCAACAAACCGAATCAACGCTTGTGATATGCACCTTAAACGCAATGAATTCGATCCGTTTTTAAAACGAATCATAACTGGAGATGAAAAATGGATTGTTTACAACAACGATAGTCGAAAACGATCATGGTCCAAGCATGATGAATCAAGCATGGTGAACCAAGCATGGTGAACCAAGCATGGTGAACTCAAACCACTTCAAAGGCTGATATCCACCAAAAGAAGGTTATGCTGTCTGTTTGATGGGATTGGCAGGGTGTGGTATATTCTGAGCTGCTTCCAAGGAACCAAACGACTAATTCGGATGTTTACTGTCAACAAATGGACAAATTGAATACAGCCATCAAGGAGAAGCGACCAGAATTGTTCAAACGCAAAGGTGTCATATTCCACCAGGACAACGCTAGACCGCACACATCTTTGGTCATTCGCCAAAAACATATAGCCCTGACCTTGCACCATCAGACTACCATTTATTTCGATTTTTGCAGAACTCCTTAAATGGTAAAACTTTCGGCAATGATGAGGCTATAATATCGCACTTGGTTCAGTTTTTTGCAACAATAATAATTTTTATTCACTTAATATACAACAACAATCTTAGGTTGTAGTGAGGTAGTAATAAAACTAATTTTTTTTTAACTAAAATGTTTTTTATATGAGCATAATCTGAGTATAATCTATTACGAAAATTCGAAAAAAATCTGCTGGCTCGATCAGATACCACTTTGGATGTTGGCCAGATTTGCAGTTGAATGATGCCATGGTAGGTTAAGAAACCTTTTTCACAATTTATTTTGGGTTATTTGTAACCTTTTCCAATGATTCTCTGCAATATCTGCCCATATCGGGACACCGTAAGGCATGACAGCTTGGAATATGGATCTGAACAGGTATAATTTATTCTCAATGCTTAGCCGAGAATTTATATTTATATGAGGGTAGAGGATTCAAGTGAGCATATCAACTTTATTGTTTACTTGAGACGTATGCATCTATGTATCTAGTTTTACTATCTAGTATTACTATCAAGAGTTGATTGAGTCCGTTCAAAAACAATTTTTAATATTTGCTCTTCGGGGTTTAAATTGGGATCCCGACATGCGACTGCCGATCTATTCTTGCAGACTTCGCCTTATAAAATTACCTTTTCTATATGAACGTAAAACATGTCACAGCGTGCTATTTTTGCATAAGCTTTTACTCGGTATCAGACTCGAACGAATCTTCTTAACAAACTTTCTTTCATCATTCCTTCTAGAGTAACTCGTAATTTTCGACCTCTAGCATTAACTTCTTGTAGATCTAAATAATACGACCCTTTTCGCGTATTATTATAACTTCTACGATTTGCTATCCTGAAGACGACCTTTTCAATCTATTTCTTTGCCTATCTTAACTCATCTTGATTCGCCAAATCGAGCATTTTTTGACTTTTTGACAACTTCGTCATTCTAGTGTCTAGTGTTTTTTTAAGAAACGTTTCAACTTATATGTTACTTTCTGTTTCCAAGTTTTTCGTTGTAAATCCTGGTTCCTATCCAGTCCCAAATGTGAGAGAACGGCTTGGAACACAGATTAGTGTCATATTATATTTTCAAATAGACTTTGTCTTACCCCAAAAATTAATAGCAAATATACAAACTACCCTACACTACTAAGCTTTTACTCGGTCTCATAGACTCTAACACACTCAATAGAATTTCTTCTATCATTCCTTCCAGAGTAACTCGTAATTTTCGACCTCTGTCCTATGCGCAAACTATAATAACCTCTATGATTTCGTCTCCTTTGAACTATCTATCCAATACATCTCTTTATCTATCCTATCTTATCTTGATTCCCCAAATCGAGCATCTTTGACCAATCATGAACTATAAAAACCCAACTTGTTCAACGCTGTTCTTTGGCTTCTTTCTTTGTTCAGAAATACTTACATTTTTATGTTACTTTCTGTTTTCTCATCTTTTCCATTGTAAATCCAAGTTTCTAGCTTGCCCCAGAAGTGAGACGGTGCACATCTATAAAAAATTCACCCTTCAGGTTAGGAATACGGTTTACTTTTATTATATTTTTTCCTCGTTATCATTTATTATTTCATAACTTTTAGAATGTTTAACTTGTCTAATCTTAAGGTCAACTGGACTTAGTTGTACCCTTACATATTAATAAATAAATAAATAAATTAAACTTAAATATCTTACATCGTTTTCCCATTTAAGATCGACTAGATTTAGATTTATGTGACTGCATGGAATATATATAAATTCTTTTTATGTTTTCAAGGATTTTCCATTTCGAAAAATGGAGTATCGAGTATCAAAAGCCACCTGAAGCTTACTAGTGATATCTGAAGCATAGGATGCTGAACAAGGAATGGCGGTATCATCCGCAAAGAAAGCTGTTGTACAATCTCTAAGCGGCGGGGTATCTGCGCTAAATATGTGAACATGCACACATACTTATATATAATTAAATTTTCACTTTGTTTAAAATTAACAATATTTCTTGCCATCTCGAGTCATAAACTTACACTGGCTTTTTTTTCATATATTATTTATTTATTTATTCAATTTTCTAATATATTCAATTTTGTTGAGTTTGGGGTACAAAATATTGTAGAGATTAACTCTTTTGCAGTTTTACAACTAAGATATTTCGTCTGTTTGTATATATATAAAGTTTTTAATTAAGAAAAAAAGTTAAAAACCCTGAAGAAAAAATAAACTAAATACTTAAATCTAATATAGTGTATTATTTAAGTTTTTTTGTATTAAATTGAATGATAGTGTTGTGAGGAGAGATAAGAAAATTATCCACCTTGTAGTGCTGCAAGAAGAATTCGTGGACCAGAGTGTAAATATTTTTGATGGTATTGTGGGATATGGGATGCATTGCATTATAGTCCAAATGTGCATACTGCTGTCTTCCACCGACTCGAAACAAGTCATCAGCGCCAATTTCCGGACTAAGAGAATATATTTTGCTCTCGTTAGAAATTGGAAGATTCTGTTGTCAGTTCTGTTGACCGAATGGGGATGGACTGATGGCCATTCCGTTGATATCCGTTATAAAGCAGGAAATCTGGCACGTTGACCCATAAATGAGAATCCAAAAGCTAACTTGGGCTACAGCCTCTAGACATTACATCTGCAGGGTTGGCGTGTGTGAGCACATGATGCCCGGTCGTGCCCTGAATTACCTCCTGGAAAAATATTGAAATTTGATAGAATCACGCGAATACATGAAAGCACAAACGTTGATTTCGACCAGCAATGGAAATCACAAGGAAACAACATGCTTTGTGATACGCTGATGATAAGTTCTGCCAAAAAATATGGCTGCTGATAGTTCCAATTTTGAAACAGTAACAATTTTTAGTGGTGCTACTTTTGACTTCGAGCAAAGTGGATGTGAAAACACAGTTTTGTTCGTTTCCGATTTAAGGTAGATACAAGGTCAACATCAGAGATTGTGGTAGACTAGCATACCAGCTTAGATTTTCCTTTCACAATGCCTGGAAGAAGATTTTAGATATGGTTACTATTGATGATAGTAAACCTAGGGGTTCATAAAATCTTGCTGATTATTGATTTAGTTTTGTTCTCATTAGTTGTTATGGCTCCGGAGACAATCCAAGCTAATTTTGTATTTTGAAGGAATGGTAAGCTCAATTAGTCGTAAAAGATACTAGCCCCAATGGGAAGATCTGCTAACTTGATGTGTTCAGAGATGTTCCACCCATTGGCATTTAAATTGTAGTGCGGTTGATACTCAGTAATAGTAAGCGTTACAACAGCTGTGAAGGATGCATTGGAATCAGAATCCTGTGAATATGCGATAATGTCGACTGCATTATCTGAAATAAGAATCGATTCGGCGGGGTATCTGCGGTTGTATAATATGGGAGATGAGCAAGACCCTTGGGGGCAGCTTGTACAGCAAAAGAACGACTTTTTAGATAACTTCTAATAATTTTTATAAGTTCCAAGGGGAAGCCAAACTGATGCATTTTATAAATAAGACCAACGTGCCATACAGAGTCAAAAGCTGCTTTGATGTCTGAGGGTAACATGCCGCTTGATTTGGAACTATCGAAATTTGATTTGACAAGATTCTTAATTCTCATCAATGAGTGTATGGTGTTGTGGGCTTAACGAAAACCAAATTGTTGAGGGGCAAGCAGGTCAGCATAATCGAAGATTCTTTTTTTTGATATTATTTTCCAAAATCTTGTTTATCGATGATAGTAAGCTTACTGATTCAGCTGGTTTGTTGGGTTTTTTTTTATGGGCATTACTTTCGACACTCTCCATACTTTCGGCAAATAGCAGAGTCGAAGGCATTCATTAAAAATTTTTACTAGAAGATTCACAACTCTACGGGTAAGAGCTTTGAAAAAAAATATTTCGCCATTTCTTTTTCAACCGACTTTTGCCCGCAAACTTCCCATAGTCGTGGGTCCGATATAGTTCTGGACCAGTAGATGCTGGAGTGATGTGCCAGATCTCACGGCCAGATAAAAGCACAGATTTGATGCAGGCGTTACAAATTTGAATTTTAGTCTTCTGATGGACGTACCGTTCACCCTACAGAAGTTTTTCAATACCTGATGCACGTAATTCACCCGCCAGAAGTAATTCAATTGCCCAAACGCAGCTTCGGTTTTTTAGATTCTTCTATCAATATCCACTACAGTTCCTCCATCATCATCATCATTCAGCTCTACAACCCGGAGTGGGTTTTGGCTTTCTCAACAATTCTCCTCCATTCGTCTCTGTTGTTAGCAAGGCAGTTCCTCCATTCTTCGTTAATTGGCTGTCGAGGTACTCGAATTGTTCTGCTTCTTCATTAGAATCGCCTTCAATGTGCAACTGAGTGCTATTGTTCGCTTTCAGCCTCATACTGTTGGTTTTAGAGCAGTGTATATGCAGATCGGCGACCAGATGTCACCGAAGCTTATTAAGTTGATTTTGCTGATCACTATACCGATTCGTTAAGAGAATCGTCAAGATCGCTTAGCTTGCTGTTTAATTTCCAGTTAGTTCCCACATTTCCAATCTCTGCAGATTCGAAGAACTGATCTAGTACGTTGATGCGAGTCCACACCCTTGCTTAACTCCGCTATTACAAGCAAAGGGTTCGCTGAGTGCAGTACACGGTTGGTTGAGTTTTCTCAAGAGGTTCTAATGTCGTGACTAATTCTCACGATTTAGGGCAGCAAATGCTTTCAAAAATAGGCAATATTCAGTGGAACGCTAAGCTCAGCTGATTGCTCATTTATATGAAGATCTGTTTGGTCTCTCAAGCGGGTATTTCTTAACAGCTTATTCAATGGCTTCAATGGATTTTGATAATAATTAAATTCTTCCAAGAACTAGTTCAATTTTTACTGCAAAATAATACAACAAAGTAATAAAAAAATTCAATTATTTTTCAGCTGGAATAAGTTGGATCGTACGGAACGCGTTCAGAGGTTGCGTATAGTGGAACCGCCTGCAGATATGTAGGTTTGCAAGATAAGTGTCGTCTCAGAGGGTTTTTGGCGGTTTGCGCCGAAATCCCAACAAGTTCTCAATACCAACGATGCTTGGAGCGACATTGCTACTTTCGGCGTCTGTTTTCCGTGTGAGTCAGTTTAGTTTTTTCTAAGACAGTTCAAACATTTCCACAAACTTAAGGCAGTCCATAGGGCGGACACAAACTCCTTCCAACGCCTTCTATCTTGGGCAACACTACGCAATTCATTCCCCTACGCTCTCTCCTGACTTTCTGCAAGCACAGTTCTAACCCAGTTCATTTTTTTACTTCCATTAAAATAAAACACATTTATTTTTAAATTTAAGAAACTTTTATTCGATTAAGTACAGCTTTACATACTTTATGCACTATACTTGGAAGACGAAATGTAACTTGCCGCGCATTTGTAAATGTTTCTCGCTCATTTTTTTTATATTTTTTTTTATACTTTATAGATATTTTTTTTTTATCATATACATACACAAAAAATTATGCTTAAATATTTATTTATATGTTTAAGCTACATGAAATTACTACAATAAATTAAATATTTATTGTTTCTGTCTTTTCTAATGTTGCATTTGCATTCTCTCTCATAATTCACGTTGTTCTTCGTTTTCGGGATTCTCTGTGGCGCCAAACAACTTGCGCACCAAAGATTTCAACACATTTTGATGACTCAAGTCTCCCACAATTTGTATACAAATAAATGTTTAAATTTAATTAAAGTAAGAACTACATTTTTTGTTTAAAAAAAAAAAAATGAATTAAAAAAAAAAAAAGTGTATCAAAAATTCTCTTATACTTAATTCTTAAGATTTGCGGCCAAATAATTTCCAGCTCATAAAATTTCTTCACCTTTTATATAATTTACGTAACTCGAAAGACCCAAACTGAAGCCACATTGGCGCTTATTATGGAACTAGTTCTAACTAATTGTTTTCTGTTGCCAAGACAATTTTTAAGTTATAGATTTTGTTTTTATTTCTTTGTGATTATTAAGTTTATTTTTTTATTTTTAACTCTTCATTTTGCGTTTTTAAGCTTCAGATTTCTGTTTTTTATTTTCTCTTTATTCGTTATGTTCGTTAGACAGGGTTGTCTGTCTGTCCCTCTGTCTAGTAATTGTAGGGTCCATATTGTGAGCCATGATAGTAGGGACCTGGATAGATCTGTGGTTGTGCGTAGTTGGGGTAGGGTGGATAAGGTGGCTGCTTCTGTGAGTACACTGTAAAAAATAAAACAAAAAAAATACAAATTAGTTTTGAAATTAAAAAGAAATCAATTAATCCTTAAAATATAAAATAAATTGTTTGACAAGAATTTTAATTTTTGAAGCAAGTTAATTTTTAGAATATAAAATAATTACCAAAAAAAATTCATTAAAAGAAATTACATTAATTCAAATTATTAAAATTATTCTTAAAACTAAACAAAATCTACAATTTCGGTTCTTGAAAGTTCTTAATTAGTTCTTAATTTTTGTAGAGTTTTTTAAAAAATTGTCTAAAAATAGGTACAGTCAAAGCATCTTCAAATTCTGCATTTGAATTCTTCAAAGAATTTCATGCTGCCTTGGAAATTTTTACTTTAAAAACAAAGAGTTTTATTTCTACTTTTGCCACAGTGAAGATGAATCCCCCAAGGCACATCAGACATTCTTTTCGTGAGTTATGGAAATATAAATGATTAATGATGATTCTGAATGGTAGAAATATTTAACCGTTGACTCATAACTCTTGAAAAAATTAAATAACTTTGGAAGCATCTTGTGCGTCACCTGCCTACCGAAACTTTAGAATTTTGTGTTTTGATATTGAATGATTTTGAGGGAAAAATATAGTTGATGCAAAAACTCGGCTTGATAATAAGTTTCCGCACACTGCCCCAAGGAAATCAATCCATCAAGTATAGGTCTGCTATGTTTAGACTTGGTGAAATGAGCACCGCAGACAGGGAACGCAGTGGACGCCCAAAAGAGGTTGTAACCGACGAAAAGATCAAAAAAATCCACAAAATGATATTGAATGAGCGTAAATTGAATTTGAATGAAATAGCTGAGCCTCCAGAGATATCAACTGAACGTGTACATCATTTGATTCGCGATTTTTTGGGTATGAGATAGTTCTGTGCAAAGTGGGTGCCGCGCGAGCTCACTTTTGACCAAAAACAACGAGTTGATGATTCGGAGCAGTGTTTAGGGATGTTCAAGCGTAATAAACCCGAGTTTTTGCGTCAAAATGTGACAATGAATGAAACATGCTCCATCACTCCAAAGTACAATCGACAGTCATCCGAGTGAACACTGCTCACGATGAACCCGCTCCAAAGCGCGCAAAGACCCAACAGTCGGCTGGCAAGGTTATGGCGTCTGTAGTTTGGGATGCGCTTGGAATAATTCTCATTGATTATCTTGAGAAAGGAAAGACCATCAACAGTGACTATTACATAGAGTTATCAGACCATTTGAAGGATGAAATCGCCAAGAAAAAAAAGACAGTGCTGAATTGGACTTCGAATTGCTACCGCATCCAACATATGCTTCAGTTCTGGCCCCCAGCGACTATTAACTGTTCTCAGATCTCAAAGGAATGCTCGATGGGAAGAAATTTTCGTCGAATGAAGAGGTGATCGCAGGCCCATTCTGAAGCAAAGAAGAAATCGTACTAGAAAAATGGTATTGAAAAGTTGGAGGGTCGCTAAACTTAGTGTATTACGCTGGAAGGAAATTATGTTGAATAAAAACAAAAAAAAAATTGCAAAAAAAAATATTTTTTACTATGGTAACCCGGGAACTTTTCAATTGATCTGTTATGTATATTTCTGTTCTGTATAGTCAAGGGGAAAGAAAGCATTTATTTTTATTGAAAAAAAATATAATTCGTCTCAAAAACAGCAGTAGTTATAAATCGAGCTCCACATTGTAGCGACTGCTAGAATATACAAGACAAGGTAATTTTTATCAAGAATATATGGATAGTTTTCCATAGTTTTTTACATAAAAAAAGGTTCTTCATCTGTTTCATGACAAAAGCTTCTGATCGTGTGCAACATGATAAGCTCGTATAAATCTTAGAAAATATGGGCCTGCAGAACAAAGATATAAGACTGATAAGAAATTTGTACTGGAACCAAAATTAATCAGCTGAATTTGGAAAATGGAACTGTTCCAAACTTGGTCATCAACAGAGGTGTGCGATAAGAATGCATACTATCTTCACTTTTTTTTAATATCTATTCAGAAGTAATATACAAAGAGTTCATAATCGATCTCGACAAAGGCGTCAAGGTAAATGGAAACCTTAGGTACGACACAACACTCATAGCTGTTGGTATAGATGATCTTCAATTTCTACTTGAAAAATTTATTCCCAAGCGTAGAGATTTCGGCTTATTCATGAACATAGAAAAAAATCAAATTAACGATCATCAGATGCTACCATCAAAATTGAAACTGAAGCTATTGGAACGAGTACCAAAGTTTGGTTGCTGGCTAAATGAAGAGTGGACATCAGCTGAAGAAATTGAATGCCGGATAGAGCTGGCTAGAGGCTCCTTCTTCACATTTAAAAAGTTAAACGGTCTCATCTACTCTATGGGCTGGAATCTGGAACCTTAAATGTTCTAACTATGAATTGAAGAATTGAAGCTTTTGAAAAGTGGAGCAGCTACAGTTGTACTCTGAAGGTTCCTGACAAAATATCATATTTAGATGTTCCAAGAAGATTGCGTAAAGATAGAAAACTTAACGGTTTTAAATCGACATAATTGATGTATTTTGATCACATCAGTCGAGGTCCAAAATACAAACTACTACAATTGATTGTACAAGTCGGATTCAAAGGCAAACGTGGCATCGGCAGAAAACAAATGTCTTGGCTGAGGAATATGCGACACTGGAGACTGAGGAATATCCGACACTGGCTAAAAACGATTGCAGACTTGATACATATCGCTAGAGACTGAGAAAACTTCTAAAATATGATTTCTAATGTTTTGTAATGCTTCACGAAGAAACAATTAAAGAAGAAGTGCTAGCGCGCAGCATGCATTGTCAGTTCAAAATGCCTTGACTTGTTCCCTGTTTTGGCCTGGTATCTATCCATTGCCTCTGCTCATGCTTCAACCAAAGACCATCTCGCTTCTAATATTATTAACTTACCGGGCATCAGATATTGCAGATTCAGTTGTTCCTCCTTTTCACGTTCGTTGCGCAAACAAACCGCAGCACCAGACAGCAAGATGGCAGATAATAGACAAGTTCCGATGCCAGCCCAAGCCACAATATAGGACCAATCGTATGTGACCTTTGTATTATCGCGTAGTACCTGTTTCAGAAATGAAAACAAAAACGCTTAACCAATGTTTTTAGTCAACAAATTGCTGCAACCCAGTGAAAGTAAGTACAACAACAATTAGTTTTATTTATTTTTTCATTATTTTTATTATTTATATTATTAACTTGGCTGTCAGTTGTTGCTGTGTACCTATTGCCGTTGACCCACAAAAACAGCGAGAAAAAACAACAACACGTATACGCACCGTATTCCACTGCTGGAAGTAATCTTCGCCAACAACTTTCTCCTTTTCGAAGAACTCAACCGTATGCCAAAGGCCCATCGCACCGGCGGCCAGCAGGCAGGTGACCAGCAACAATATGGATGTCGCTGTTATGGCGCCAGAAGAACGTTTCCAGCAACCCGAAAGACCAGTCCAGAACGCGCAGAAGATGGTAACAAAGCTGAAACGTGAAATAAAGTTATTTATTATTAAGTTTTTTTTAATTGCAATAATTAAATATATTCAATGACTCAATAAACATTTCTTTTTTTTTTTTTTCAATTTATGTTACGAGCTGGGATAATTGCTCGAAAAGAAGAGAGACTCTTGAGATAACTTTAAGCGATTTTCGTTTATTCTCTAAATTTAATTTAATTTTATCGATCATATTTATTTTTTTATATAATTTAGGGGTTACAACTAAGTACAATTGGTCTGAAGATTAAAAAATTTGAAAATGTTAAAATTAAGAATTGAAAAATTGAAGAAAATAAATGATAAAATAGATAATAAATGATATTGAAGAAAATTTAATATAAAACTAACTAAACTGTACCGTCTCTCAGCTGGGGCGGGTTAGGAACCTTGGATTCCCAGTTTAAGTATTGAAATCCAGGAAGTAACAGAAAAGTTTAAGCATTTCCTAACAAAAAAAGCAAAATATCAGCGTTGCCCAAGTTGGGTTTTCATAATTCGTGACTGTTCAAAGATGCTCGATTTGGTGAATCAAAATCAGATGATTTTTGAAACATTACTTGAAAAGACCGTTCATAGTATAGGAAATCGAAGAGTTTATTATAATTAACGCATAAGACACGAAAATGCATATCTATAAAAAATTCACCCATCAAGCTAGGAATACGGATTAGTTTTATTATATTTTTTCCTTTTTATCAATTATTTCATAATTTTTAGAATGTTTAAGTTGTCTAATGTTAGGTCAACTGGACTTAGTTGTACCCTTACGTATTAATAAATAAATAAAAGGATAATACAACGCATAATTAAATCTACAAAATAGTAATGGTAGAGTTCGAAAATTACGAGTTACACTAGTAGAATGGCGAAAGTAATTCTGTTAAGGATCGTAATAGAGTCAATAAGGCCGAGTTAAAGCTTAAGCAAAATCAGCACGCCGTGGCATGTTCTACGATCACTTTGAGAAAGTAATTTTATAAGGAGAAGTCTGCAAGAATAGATCGGCAGTCGCATGTCGGGATCCCAATTTAAACGTCGAAGAACAAAGAATAAAACTTAAATTGAATTAAATGAATTTGCGTATTAGTTGATAAAAGTTCTCTTCTCTCTCTTTGTACTATAAAACAATGTATACAATCTTAAGAAAAATTATATTATATTATAAATATAGAAATATATACAATATACATAATATTAATATATCGAAAGCCTGCTTTTATTCATATTTTTGAATTAATAATCTTCCAAGTTTATGTCATCTCATTTATAAAAAAGTATTCAACATTAGTGTCCCAACTTTTTCCAACTCTTCTCGCATAACTTAAGGTCTAAAAAGATTAACTTAATTAAGACCATCAAAAACCATATTTGGTCTAGTAAGCGCTCAAATTTAGACTTAACAAGATCTTGGAAACATATATGATTATCTTAAATGTTTTAAAATTTATTTAAAAAGTATTTGTTGTACAAATAGGGTGTTTTTTTTTGTTAAATTTTGTTTTTTTTTTTTTTTAACTTTTAAAAAATGTTGGAACCAAAAAACGGAAGATAATATGCATAGAGAAATTACTGCAATGGATAGATAGATGTGAGGATGGCAGAGGCGAGTGTGCGCCTCGGAAACTCAGGCTAAGTAGCCCATTGTGCCATACCGGAAAGGGAAGAGGTTAGATTAGAGTGGTTGGAGAGGAGAGAAAGGCAAAAAGTGAAAGAGGGAGAGAAACCCACTACACGAACCTCGTCACTCGAAGAAAGTTGAGAAGTGAGAAGCACATCGCTGGCCAGCTTACGCAGCCTTGTTCTTGAGAAAACTGGACAATAGCATAGGAAGTGCTCGGTATTGTCAGCCTCCTCGAGACAAGCCCTACATGTTGGGTCAGTTTTTAACTCCAAGTTAACCATATGTTGACCACAAGAGTTGTGTCCCCACCAAATCTTTCGCATCCCTTCTTCCGCGATGGAGAAGAAACTCTGCAGCTTTGGGTGAGGGTACTTTCGCGAAGTATTTTGTAATTCGGCAATCTGCTGTAAGCTTTTAGCGGTGCTTACAACTCTTGTTCGCAAAATTATTTAATAATTAAGTTAAACATTTATTTTTTCTTGAAAATTAAATAATATGCAGGTTTTGTTATTATAAATTTTGATGAACTTTATTATTTTACAAAATCATGAATTTGTATCAATCCTCAAAACGTGTTTAAAAATCAATCCAATTTAAAATATTTTCCAACAATTTTTTATACAATTAAAAAAAAAAACTAAGTTCCTTAATTGAGTGCATTTTTTTTAAATTTTATTTTAAATTTAATTAACTTAAATTTGATTTAAAAATATAAAAAATATATAAAACTAAAACTGTGGGTCTAATTTTTGGAAATAGTTCGAATCTTATGGCGGAAACCGTAGATCGTATACTTTGTTCTAGTTCTCGGGCCAAAAAGTCAGCTTTTTGCAATGTTTTTAATTTTTAAACTTAAATATATAGTTTTTTATATTAAAAATAGTTAATCTTTGCAATAAAATCTAAAAAAAAACTTAAAAAAAGGAATTTTATAAACATAAAAGCTTATTTTATGCTCTCTTGAAACTTGTTACAAAAAAAAAACCGATAAAAATTGGTGCAAACTCATAAATTTGAACGCTTACTAGACCAAATATGGTTTTTGATGGTCTTAATTAAGTTAATCTTTTTAGACCTTAAGTTATGCGAGAAGAGTTGGAAAAAGTTGGGACACTAATGTTGAATACTTTTTTATAAATGAGATGACATAAACTTGGAAGATTATTAATTCAAAAATATAAATAAAGGTGCTCGAAAAAATCGAGCTATACTGATTTTATACTGATTTTTCATGCTTTGGATCGACTGGATTACTACCTCTCCCAAATCAAAAAATACGAATAAAAAAAGAATAATTGATATTTTTCTGTAGACTCTGTGAATCACAATTAATGAAAGTTAATACAAATGAGAACCTTCAGATTTCCCATACCTATCATTAAAAACAAATTGAATACTATAAGCTACTACTCGCATACGGCCAATCACCATTTCGATCAAAAACCCCAAACGATTACAGAAACCAATACAAGAGAATTAAACATAAAACGGCTCCCCCAAAATCGTTGACTACCATAGGCAATTGGACAATGGAACGTTAGAGCTCTTAAAGAGGAAGACCTAAGGTGTTCTGGAGAAGATCTAACATTCAATGAACTGGCCCACGCGAACACAATCTGGCACAGAGCTAAACAGACGGCGCAAAATAGGGTTCGATGGAAGGTTCTAGTAGAGGCCTTAAGTTCCCAAGCGGAATAATTAAGAGAAGAGAAACATTGAAATGCAAACAAAAGGTGTTCTAAAAAGCTTAAAATTTAAGGAATTTAAGTAACATAAATATTTTTTCCAGATCTACTGGCTCATATGGACAAAGGAATAACCATTTTTCAAGTTATCTTCATGGTGCTTTAAGTACTATTAGTTGGGATTCTGACATCACGTTCTTAATATTATATACAATATTTAGTTTCGAAACGACACGAACGAGGGCTGCAGATTTAGCAATACCTCTCAGGGCGCTAAGCCACAAATCGGAAGAAATCGCTGCAGTCGCTTCATATGCGGAAGAACCAGCTTGAAATAAGTCAAGCACAGCAGCTTCCCAGGAAAGACTTCAGGCTTATGCTGACCGCAGCACATGCCAAAAGGCTGGGGCATCAACAACAAATATAGAAAGTGCAGGGAACCAGCAGTCAAAGGAACCCTAGAACACCTTTTATGCAATTGGCCTGCCCTCTGTACCTCGAAAACTAACTTTCTAGGGAGACCAGCCACCCCAGAGACTGTTAGTTTTCGCGAAACATAAGCGCATAGTAGATGACCAACTCATCCAAGACCACGACTCACAACTCCGGTTCCACTAAGGATCACTCTGATCTCTGTGAGGTCGGTCCCCTACCCTGGGAGCCTGTCGACCTCACCTAACCTTACCTATTTTCATAAGTCCAATAAATACAGTTTTATTTTTCAACAATTCTCTTTTACATCGCAAAAGCCAACAAAAAAATTCATAAGCAAATCGTACGCTTAGTTCTTGAGTTACGGAAATATATATTTATGAAACAATGATTTTTCCCAGCATGCATGTTTATCTGTTCCAACACAAAATCCCAACAAAATCCCGCCCAAAATATTACTCACCTTATGATAAAAAGCGCAATGCATGAACGTGCCAGATGCAATCTTGAGGTAGCATCCTCATTGGCAATCTTATCATCATCTGTTTGTGGAAAGTAATCAATATTTGAGCAATGTGTCTCGATGGGCGATAGATAAGTGGGCACTGCGGCAACCGGTGGACGCTCCTTGGGATAACAGATCCTAAATAGACCACGGGTTCGCGTATAATAAAAATATTTCACATTCAAATTATGCAGCAATGACTCAGCATCCGAATGTTTGGCAGCAAATGCCTGCAAAAAAAAAACAAAAAACAATAAATAAAAAAAAATCGAATTAAATGAATAAATCGAATTAATGGTAAAATTGAATTTTAAGTTAATCTTATTTGACGTTCCGTGTGACAAATCATTTGTTATTGACTCTACGGCATCATTGTCATTTATATATTATGCAATCATTCAATTAATTTACTTCAGCGAAAAAAAATAATAATAGTAATAAATATCATTGCCAATTGTTATGGTATGCATATATTTTTTGTACGATCGTTGGGTACGTTTGACGCCGCCCAGCTTCTCCGTGCGCTCGAGACAAACCAGTTCCGCATGTGGGCGTGCGTCTCTCACTCTTGCGTTTAATTATATGGCCTGCCCTATCGATACGCGACAACAACAACGACTATATCTACAACTCATTCATAGAAGTACTGGTTTTTTTTTCGAGATATATTTTTAGATATACTTTTATTGTGTTTGCTTAACTACATTTTTGCTTCTTAAACTGAAATCGCTGTCGAACATCATCATCTTCAACACCATCATCATCATTAGCTCAGGTCATCTCATTATTATCAACATTATCATCATCCGTTGATCTTGCGTCTTGACAAAATGTGAATGTTTGCTTAACTACATTTTTGCTTCTTAAACTGAAAACGCTTTCGAACATCATCATCTTCAACACTATCATCATCTTCAACACTATCATCATCATCAGCTTAGCTCATCTCATTATTATCAACATTATCATCATCCGTTGATCTTTCGTCATGACAAAATACAAATGTTTGCTTAACTACATTTTTGCTTCTTAAACTGAAAACGCTGTCGAACATCATCATCTTCAACACCATCATCATCATCAGCTCAGCTCATCTCATTATTATCAACATTATCATCATCCGTTGATTTTAATACCTTTTTGGCTTCCTAAACTCAACACGCTGTCGAGCATCATCATCTTCATCACTATCATCATCAACAGCTCAGCTCATCTCATTATTATCAACATTATCATCATCCGTTGATCTTTCGTCATGACAAAATACAAATGTTTGCTTAACTACATTTTTGCTTCTTAAACTTAAAACGCTGTCGAACATCATCATCTTCATCACTATCATCTTCATCAGCTCAAGAAAACGCTGTCGAGCATCATCCTCTTCATCACTATCATCATTATCAGCTCATCTCATCTCATTATTATCAACATGATCATCATCCGTTGATCTTAACTACATTTTTGCTTCTTAAACTTAAAACGCTGTCGACCATCATCATCTTCATCACTATTATCATCATCAGCTCATCTCATTATTATCAACATTATCATCATCCGTTGATCTTTCGTCTTGACAAAATACAAATGTTTGCTTAACTACATTTTTGCTTCTTAAACTTAAAACGCTGTCGAGCATCATCATCTTCATCACTATCATCATCATCAGCTCATCTCAGCTCTGATATTGATCTTAACTACATTTTTGCTTCTTAAACTTAAAACGCTGTCGAACATCATCATCTTCATCACTATCATCATCATCAGCTCAAGAAAACGCTGTAGAGCATCATCATCTTCATCACTATCATCATTATCAGCTCATCTCATCTCATTATTATCAACATTATCATCATCCGTTGATCTTAACTACATTTTTGCTTCTTAAACTTAAAACGCTGTCGAACATCATCATCTTCATCACTATCATCATCAACAGCTCAGCTCATCTCATCTCATTATTATCAACATTATCATCATCCGTTGATCTTTCGTCTTGACAAAATGCGGATGTATGCTAAACAATGGCCGTGTGTTTGAGAGTATCTCTCTGTATCAGCTCATCAGGTGGCAGCACATAAACACGTTCGGCAGTTCTCTCAGTTTTATTTATTATGTATCAAAGATTCAGTAGTAGTAGTTAGGGCTTTTATATAAGTCTGAAGGTTCCAAGCAGCCGTTAAGCTGCTCTCGACAGCTGCTCTGTAATCTCTTTTAGGGCTCTCGAAGTCCAAGGTATTTTTCATACAAAATTAGTAATTTTTAAGCCCTACAAATCTGGTTTTCCATCGTATAGCATTTGCATTGTGAGACAGATATTTTTTTTTTTTCAGATATATTTCGTAATAATATTTCGAAATATGTACTACTTCGCGGCTTGCCTTAAACTGCACTGAACTTTTAGCTAGTAAAAAATTATATAGATAAATAAAATTAGACTTTTTGCAGTTTTATTTAAGATTTTTCAAGGTTGAAGCTTAATTAATGGAATTATACGAAATTGTGCTATTCGAATAGTTGTATATTAAATACAGAAATCGCAAATAGTAGTACAGAATGATCTTGAAAAATCTATGCTTTTTACTTCACTAACTATTCATTTAAATTTGAACTATTTCCAAAATACATAAAGAGTTTTAAGTAAAACAGAGTCTACGTCGTAGGATCGCAATAGAAAAGCAAAGTATTTATGCAATTTTAAAGATATGGAAAAAAAACCATTATTTAAAAGTCTAATTTCAAGTATCCTTCTTGAAGCACAATAGACCTATAGTTTGTAGTGCGTAACTTCGACGTCAACGTGATAACAAGAAGTTCATTTTCTAATTATAAAATAAAAGAATGTTATAATTAATTTAGGGCTACAACTCAGTCTAAAGAAGTTACAAATTTTAAGATTAAGAAATATTAAATGATAATGCGGCAAATATAATAAAAAACTAATACGTATCCCTAGGCTGATGTGTGAATTTTTTATAGATATGCATCGTCTCTCAGCTGGGACTGGCTAGGAACTTGAATTTACAGTGAAAAGTTGAAAACCAGGAAGTAATACAAAAGTTTAGACATTTCCTAACAAAGAAACCAAAAGTTCAGCGTTGACAAAGTTGGGGTTTCATAGTTCGTGATTGTTCAAAGATGCTCGATTTGGCGAATCAAAATCAGATATAACTTGAAAAGGCCGTTAGTCCTAGGTGCTCGATTTGGCGAATATAGATAAGTTAAGATAGAGAGAGAAATAGTTTGAATAGACCGTTCATAGGAGAGCAAATCAAAGAGTTTATTATAATTAACGCATAAGACACGGAAATGCATAACTAGATCTACAAAATGTTAATGCAAGCCCTCGAAAAATACGAGTTACTCTAGACGCAATGAAGAAAGCAATTCGGTTTAGGATTGTAATAGAGTCAATGGAACCGAGTATAAGGCGTACTCTGCGTGAATAGAAACTCGACAAATGAGATATCGTTGAAAGTAAACCGATAAGTCAAATGAAGTCTATTTGAAGCATTAAAAATTGCCATAAACATTTAAGTTTTGAGAGGCTTTTATCGAACAGACAAACTGTTTCCCATGATATACATACAAATCATTATAATCTCTGCAGTCTCTGCTGTCTGCCAAATCTCAGTTATGCTCAGATCAGTATTTCTAACAAAAATTTGTTGCTTAACTTTAGCCATTATTTTACAACAAAGTCTCATCAACATTTTCTACCTATTGAGACCCTACGACAGTGAAACCCTCATAAATCCCAATTGCCGACCGGCAAACACGTTCCACACGTTTCTCACATGAAATTCTAAAATCTACACAAAAAAAAAGACTATAAATTGCTTAAGCAAAAAAGTGCTCAAAGTGTTCAAAATAAAAATGCAAAGAAAAGAGAAAAGTCTGGCTTCTTTTATGGACACTAATAGTAATATTGTTGGGTGTTATCATGGGTTTTGTATGCTCCCAAAAATACTACCGAAAAACAAAAGTCCAAACGTGTTTTACTTCATGTCCGGTACTTAAATAACAATGCACAACAACAAACCCAACCAAAAATCAAAAGAAAACCCAAAAAGCCAGCCAAGTTTCAACAAATTTGATCGGCCAGAAGAGCGAGAAAGAGAGAGAGAGAGAAAACCAAAAAGAAAATAAATATGTCTGGGACACTTGGAAACACGTTCCATATTGAAAACGTTTTTTGGTATCGGAACTTGGCTTATGTAAATGCATGTGCGCTGCTATCGGTTGGGAAAAAATGTTTTTCGCTTACGTAAGCGACATTTCACATGCCACCCAGACACAACATAAACAGTTAGTTAGGGACCGCATTTTGGAACTCAGTTTGGGCCTGGGCCTGGGTCTACCTACCTACCTACCTACCTAACACCACCACCACCACCATATGCTTGTCCATTTCCAGTGCCGCCTGCCCATTGTAACTCAAGTCAAGTCTTATGAAATACATATTTGCTTTGCATGGTTTGTCTTTCATTAGCTCGCGCTCCTCGATCTTTTATGGTCGAGCCATAGCCCATAGCTCTTCTTACTAGCTCTTCCCCACCCACCCAAGCAAGTGGCTTGGTAAACTTTCTTGCGAAAGTTTCTTGACCAACTGCATGTCACACAGCTTTTTGAATCGCTTAATTCGTATATTTTACGTGAAACTTTGGATGCTACCGATAATGCTCGGCTAGCAGTCTGTACCTATTAGTCATTCAACTAGAAAGCGATCAGTCAGGTGTGTTAGTTGTGGACTGCATAACAGACAATGTGCAGCGAAACGAGTGCAGCAACTGACATAGATCGCGGAAATTGCATTAAGATGTATTATTTGGATTATATGATGCTCTACGAGGGAATTGTGGAACTATGATTTGGCATGTGGATATAATTAAACAATGCACTTAACCAATGGCCATGGAGGGAGGGGGGTGCAGCACTTTGCTTACGCTATGTAAAACGAGGGGTTACGCCTCCTGCATGTTGCGCTTGAAGGAATTTTCATCAATCAAATATTAGTTGAAAAAAATTTCCATAGCTTTCTTTAAATTGAATTGAATTCCCTTTTTTTTTGAAGTATAGTAAGATTCATCAATTCACCGAACGAATGGTTACCCCTGCGCTTAGGATCAATAATTTGTATTATATGGATGCCTATTGCATTGGAAAGGTTTGAGTGTAATATGTGTATGCTTGCCTCGATCACTTTGATAGTAAGACAGCAATATCACATCTTACGTTTAGAAAATTTGGTGATCCAAAATCTGTTTCTAACAACAAAATTATATATTGCTTCTATAGGGAAAAAAAACTAGGGACTGCGACTGCTTGCGAATGTGGGGAATCTGCTTGAACCGATAACGCCAGGCACAGAGTGTTTTCGAACCGATAAGTGCTTGGACCAATAACGCTCTGCAGAGTGTAATCTCGACGCTGCGCAAAAGTATGAATTTTGACGTCTAAGACAAGAAGCATTTTGGCTCAAGGTTCAAAGTCGAGAGATGTCGCAAGGCGATGTTTCACTTCGGAACTGCTGATTGAAACATTTTCGAAAGAAAACTTATTGACGCCAAATCATAACTTAAGATAAGTAGTGCATACAAGACGGATAACCCCAGGAAAATAAATGCACTAAGCGCTTTTTTCAACTTGGAATGCCAAAAGCTTCCACATGCGAAGCTTCCCAATTAAAATGTTTACAGATTCTCTTTATTCAATGCAGAAAACTGAATTCGATGCAAAAAAGAAACCAATAACAATCGTGTCGAAATTGTGAAACTGATATTTTTTAAAATAATCTTTATAGCCTTGGGCTGAAAGAGTCTACGAGGATTGTGCGAGCTGAGAAAACTTCGAAGGAAAACTAAGAGACAACCCGATGTAAGCTCAAGTATGATTAGGATAACTCGAGAACGCGATATAGTCATGTTCGTCAGGCCGTCTGTTAGGTACTGATCATCAGGCGTCAGTTAGGTATTTCAGTTTAAGAATATCCCAAATTTTAAAAGACAAATTTTAAAAGTTAAGTTGTAAAGTAGATTTCCTGATAGATTTGCATGTGAAAATATGTGCAGCGGAGTTGCTTATTATAAAACTGGGTTACCCATAAGCAAATTTGGCGAATGTTGCTTAACTCTATCGTTTCGATTAATTCCTTCGAGAGCCAAATAGCTTTGACATTGACGTAAATGAAATATATATTTTTCAAGAATAATTTAGAATAAGAATGCGAATTAGAAAATATCAGACATCATCTTCTTAGTATTCCCTTTGCTATAATACTTAAGCTTACTCTCTTACTTTCTATAGTATCATTTATTCTTTGTTCAAGACTTTAAGTTATCGATTGTGAAGAGAGAAGAGAAGTGCATATTATTATGTCATTAATTGCCAAGTATGCACCTATAATAAAATTCTATTGCTATTTGCTGGAAGTATTATTTACTCCGAAAAATATATATTTATTTTATGTTCAAAAAAATTTAATATTTATGTCTTGAGCAACTATCCAGACTTCTCATATGGCAGCGTTTGGCTTATTACAGTTCTAAGAAGAAAACCCATTTGGGTTTTTTTTACGAAAGAAACTTGCAGTTCTTGTTGCACTTTGAAAATTGAATGCCACTTGGTGGCACCAAGTGGCATGGAATGCATGAGCAACCAGTTTACGATCTTTGAAAAGGGGCTGAGCGCAGAGGTACTGAAAAAAAAAGCAAAATGTAAACAAGTTTCGATATCATGCAGCTGGAAGTGCACATGGTTGTCGGTAGACTCGGTAATACGAACGGATGTCGATGATTAGCCAATTGGTTGTAACAAAATCGACAGTGTTTGTGGGTATTTTTATTTTTATGGGGTAACAAGAAGCGGGAAAATGTTAGGAATTGGAAATGGAAAACTATATTTGCAAATATTGCAAGTTCTGTGAAATCTTGCAAAGTAATGCTGTATTTTTATGAGCTTTATAACTTGATCGAACAAATGTTGATAACTTTTTCAGATATTTTGTAAACTGACAAATACATAAGGTCGATTCGTTATTTCTTTTATAAGTTTCAAGACGTTTTGCCTGAAATTAAGGCTGCTGATTTAAGGAATATTACGTTGTAATGCTGGAATAATCTAATATTTTGAATATTTATTATTTTAAAAAATAAATCACAGTTTACTCTGGTAAACTTCTTGCAATTGTTCCTATTTAGATATATATAGATATCATAGATTTTTGGGGTTTCTGCCGCCAGTTCATTTTTGGTCTAATATTTTGGGCTATTGTATATCAGTACAAGATAACCTTAATTTTTTTTGGAAGAATAAGCGCTTTCTGTTTGAAATTAAAAAGAATCATATTTTTTCATCGAACTTCAAATTAACGTCAGCAATTAAGACTTAAAACTAAGACAGTAACACAAAATTAAACTTCAGAACTTATAAAAACAACAGTTCTTACCTTCAAAAAAGAGTTAATGATGTTTACTACTGCATACCAAGCATAGGAGTTGAATATTTCTTAAGTGCTTCCAAAATTTTCAATTATCAAACTTCTGTAAGCAAATTTCTTAAAACTAATTTTAAATTGACATTACTTTTCACTCATGAAAAAAAAAAAACGCTTTCAGAATATTCAGCTAAGTTTTAGGAAGCATAGAAGTCGAATCATTTTATTCAAATTCGTTTGTATTTTAAATAAAAAAAATGAATTTCGATTATTCTATCAAAATCGACATAAAAAATCAATGTATTGTATCACCTAAATTTTTGTCTTTAAAAATATAATAAAGCAAAGAATTTAGATTGATTTTTCATCAGAAGCACTTGCACTGTCTGCAAGCAATTGTCGCCACTAAGTTGCCACTAAAAAGCAAAGAACTGTCAAGTTTTTTAATAATGTTAGAAATTCTTTTGTGTGCTGCTAAATCTATCATCACGGCCAACAAAATCAAAAATAAATATTAAAATTAAATTATTCAATTATTATTTTTCCAATTTAGAGTGACCTGGTTTAATTTAAAGCCTTAAGAAACTAATCATCTAAGATTATTTGTATGAAATCAAATGGAATCCATTTTTTTTTCATATTGAATAATTTACTAAAAAAGACACTATTAAATTTATATGACCTTAGCAATCGTTTTCATTTATTATATTTTTTGCAAGTCTGAAATAATATTATTTAAGAAACATCAACTAAGAATTTGCCGCTTCACAGCACTTTATTTTTTTATATGCGAAAAATATTTATGAAAAATGACAATTTATTTTTTTATATCAAAAGACAAGTCTTTACCATTTGTACAACAAAATAAACGGAGAAAAGTAGGTGGTAAATTACCACAGAAAAGTCGAGAGTAAATAACCAAAAAACAAAGAAGTCAATTAACACTTGAAAATGTTATATATTTTATATTCTTATATCTGACAACACAAAATGCATAGAAAATAGGAAATCCAGACAGAGGCACAATCTAGAGGGTCTCAGAAACTCAAAAATATTTGTGTGCCCCATGCGGCAAGAGTCAAGGAAGCTCTATCCTTCAATAGAACACAGCTCAGGTCACTTTGTGGAGCGTTGACAGGCCATTTTCCCTTGCAGACCACCTACACAAAATGAGCCTTCTTACCAACGGAACATGTAGATTCTTTGAAGAGAATGCCGAGTCAATAGAACACTTAATCACTAACTGCGCAGATCTGACACGAAGGAGTGCAAAGCTGCTAGGTGACTGCATTCTCGGTGAGAAGTATCCGATCTATATCACGCAGACTGGTCTGACTCAGTTTCTGAGAACATTAAATCTGAACTCTTTTCTAATAGACCCATGGGCGTCGCAGTGCCGAAGGGCGTAGGCCCGCGCTCGTTCTTATATACAAAATCATTTACTGAAAAGTAAAATTTATTTCAAATTCCATTTCTATTAAAAAGTCGGTGGTCATCATCATCATTCAGCTCTACAACCCAGTGTGGGTTTTGGCTTTTTCAAGAATTCTTCTCCATTGGTCTCGGTTGTTCGCACGGGCGCGTCAGTTCCTTACTTCATCGTCATCTTCAATATTGTCAATCTGGCACTTTCTTGGTCGACCTCTGTTTCTTGTGAAGATGTGTGTGTGCCAGCTTAAGCTTTTGTGCTCTGTTCTCGTCCAGCCGTAGGACCTATCCATCTTAGCCACTGAGATTTACTGAATTTGACTACATCTTCGCCATGATTTAAGCTCAACAATTCGTCATTGCTGCTTAGAATGTAGTCGTAGAAATGTAGAAATTTAGCTGGTAAATTACCACAGAAAAGTCGCTGGCAAACAAGCAAACTTTACATCTAAAAATTTTGCAGAACAGAACTTTAAATACGAATGTGGAAAAAATCATATAATAAAACTGACAATTTATTTAAAAAAAAACGCAATTTGCAAAACAAATTAGACATTATTAGAGAAAAGTAGGTGGTAAATTACTAGAGAAAAGTAGGTAGTAAATTACTACTGACAATGTCTTCATCTGACTTCCTGAGGGTGTGGCCAATCCAGGTCCATTTTCTACTTTTATCAAGCGTTCTTTTTATCAAGAGTTTTTGTTTTCGTTTGTGATAGCATTTGGCCAGAAAAAGACCTCGCCAAGAGAACTTTTCTATGGAATCCGCTGGGTACCCGGCACCTGTATGAGATCAGCGTCGTGAAATGAATTGCGTAGTATTGCGCTAGATAGCAGACGCTGGAAGGAGTTTGTGTTCGCCCTTTGCTCCACATAAAGCAGCGTCAATTTACAAAAGTTCATTATTGTATTACTTGGTTCTATTATTTTGTAGGACAAGGAATTAAAAAAAATTAAACCACTGAAGAATACGTGTTTCATTACCAAATACCGAGCAGTTAATAATTGACGCCTCGTCTGAAACGAAGTTGTAGAGTAGTCACTTCGTAGTTACTTTTTCGCTAGTAAATTACCAATGATTCGGTAACCAAACGTTCTAAGTTCAATAAGTAACTCGAGATAGATTATAGAAACTCAATAATGAACTAAATATAATAATCATTTGATGAATATATTATTACTTCGCTAGTAAAGAATGTAAAATTTCGGTAATACTCAAATTATCAAAATCATTTGGAGAACTTATAGTTAAAAGTAGTTGCGCTGTATTGAGTACTCGTGAAATTCCAAACAAAATTTTATGCATTCTTATTTATTTTCCAAAACCTCTAAAACTGCCTAACTACAATTTGTTAATCAATTAATGAATTATTTATTGAATTGTTGAAGTTTACTTAAAAAAAATGCACATAAAATCGAACATGCATACAAATTACGATTTGGCAACGATTTTTTTCAACGTGATTTCCAAAAAAACCAACCGAAAAAATTTTAAATTAAAATGTCTTTCTGTTACGATTTTCTCTTATTTTGAGTTTCAATTTCAGTTTTCAAAAAGGTCGTGGGAGCGTGACATTGAAAATGACAACAACCACAACACGACAAAAAAAAAACACCCAAGATGACGATCACTTTATTGTCGTGGTTGTCGTTATCGTTGTTGTTGTTGTTGTGGTTGACTACGCAAATTCCACACAAATTGTTTATTGACAGATTGACGACTTGTTGTTGACTGAGACAGCTTAAGTATCTAGATGATTTTATCGGGTTTGGCAAGAAAACCAAAAGCCAAGCCAAGACTGTGCGTGTTATATAAACTTTGGCTTAATTTGACTTAAAGTACGGAAGTAATTTGATTCTAACAGAGCAATAACTCTGAAAATTACGGAGTTATTTGTTTGATCTGAAATTTGTTACGTTTGAAGAGCAGAAGAAATAGGAGCAAAAGTGCACTATGGGATAAATCTTATATAAAATATATGAGTCTTGAGTTTTTAACTTTTACAAAAAAAAATTAAACTTTTGGGACTTAGGCTAGGTTATGATGTTAAGTTGGCTGCTCTAAGCTTGCGATCATCGAGAGACCTCACAATGATTGAGATAAACGAGAGGAGACAGACAATCTGTGGTGCCCGAAAAAGAAACTAGCGCTACGATAAACTCTGCTCTGGAAGTAAGGAGACGCCTTGAGCTGAAATACTAGTCTGATGCAGGCAACCTTAGCAACATATTGGGTCCGATTCCCGCGGCAGTCGGTCCGAATTCGCCGCAAGCCCCGGCCTGCCCAAGGACTGCCAAACCCACTCTCTTTCGGAAGCCCAAACTATACCTGGCGCACCGATACAGCTTCAACAACAACAATATACTAGGCCTGAGCCACAATTAATTAACACCTTAAGAATCTTTCAAAGATAAAGTATTGTAAAATAATCTTTACAAAAAAATATATACTATGTTTTAACAAAATAACATTACAAAATCAAAGAAAATCGGTTGACAGAGAAAAGCCATAAGTATTTTTTCACTCTAAGACGATTATTGATAGTTTCTTAAAAATTCTACAAGCATATTCCCATATCTATCGACAAAATATTCTAAAGTATAGAGCATTGCAGGGAATGATATTATTATTATTAACATGCTTCATTCTATCAGACTTTAAAACTTTTCTGATAAAAGCAATGCTAAATGCAATGACAACTTTAAATTTTGGGCTAAGGCTCTTGGCTCTTAGAGAAATTTTCTAAAAATAATTTAAAAAAAAGCAACAATAACGATACTCAAAATAACGACATAGTACTCTTACGCCAATGTTATTCTGATCAAGGCGAAATTTAAAAAGTTAAGCTAGTTTACAGCAGATTTTCGTTTATCTCCTATTTGAAATTGTAAGTCTTAAAATAATTTCAAAAACAAACGAAATACAAGGAAATTTGCTCAAAATTCGATCAGTAAGAGCTATATGATCTTACACAACTGATTTCAATGAAATTTGGAGTCTGCTTGGAACACTCTTGTATGTGAAATTTCATATTTTTTGAAACAAGCCAAAACTCTACTTTTTTCAAATGATTTTCTCAACATTTAGCAGTTTTAGCTTTAACCATCTCCGATATGCGAACGTACAGACGAACGAAGGCATTCGATATAATCGTTCTCAAGACACTAATCTGTGGACACAATAGACCCATGGGGATCGCAGTGCCGAAGGGCGTAGGCCCACACTCATTCATACAAGAGACTAATCTGAGACGAAGAGGAGACATGATAAAGTGTTCGGCTTAGTTAGGAATTTTAATTATGAAGTTCTGCTCATGTACCAAACGTTTTAAATAACCCAATTGCCAGTTAATGGCGTCTTCTGGTCTAAAACTAAATTTATGGGCTGAAACTTCGAATCCAACGATCTCAGGCTCCTTATTATTAAAAAATATGTCAGAATTATTCCACTAGAAATAAAAAATGTATAAACCAGAAAGAAATCTTTTAGATGATACGGTACAATGGGAGTCATAAGATATTATTAAACGATATAGATAAAGTCGGTCAAATGTACAAGCTAAATCATAATCAACAAACACAGAATCGTATGTTTAGAACGATTGCCGAGAGAGATTTTTAAACGATTTTAATGAAATTTAACGCGCTGAAAAAAAAAACTGAAAGCCACTTTTTCCCAAAAAATTTGAATAATGTAAAGCAATATATTTCCAAATATTTAATTAAAACTCAAAAAATATAATGCTGTGGACCTTACCGTGGCGATGCGTATGTAAACTGTAGGCCACTGTTTCCTTCGTACAGCAACATTATTACAGATTTGGTACGAATTTCGAATTGCATTTTTACAATTAAAGTTATTTTGTTTATTTAATTTTTGTCAAATTACTGCATGTTATGAAATTTGATAAAAACTTTTACTTAACTGCCAAGTTATCAAATCGCAAATAAACTTCTTCTCATTTGTCAAGTTCGCATAAATCCGGTAGTCGTTTTTTTCTTTCTTCTTCGATTTTTTATGTTTTGAATGCAATCGAAATATGTGATAATAATAATAACAATTATAGATTGCACAAAAAAATAAGCGCCAAAGCGGAAGTAGTGGAAATACAAAATAGCGCACAATTTGTGAAAAAAAAATTATGATTTAATATTTATTTATTAAACAATCTTTGGGGTGTTCGGCGGTGTCTGTCTCAGCGATTTGGCAATTGTTTAGCAATGTGAAATTGTCTGTTCATTTCTTTCAACAGCGAAAGCGTTAAAAGCATTGCAAAAAAATAAAAAAAAATACAAACAATAAAATATATATACCATAAATAATTTATTTGTACATAAAAATAACAAACGCATTAGCTTTAAGAAATTAATAGCGACTGATTCAGACAACGGGCACAAAAAGTTGAGAGATGAGTAAACTTTTTGTTCAAATTCCACAATAACCAAGAAAAATAAAAACGATTATAAAGTCAAGCCTCAAGTAGTAAATAAAAATTTTCGAAGAAACCAATTTAAGATATGCTGACTAACAGTATTAAGCTCTCTCTTTAACTCTCTTTCTCTCACTCTCTCTCTCTGTCTCCGTCTGTAGATTCCCTTTCTAAATTATTCTTAAGACATGACAGTGTCAACTGTTTCTATAATACAACAAAATAAAAGAAAGAAATATCAACGTTGTTGATATAAAAGCTGCCGAACTTTAATTACTTTTTAATTGAAAAATAATTAAAAGAAAGCAGGTCGAACTTAGGGATTACATGGATTAAGTTCAGCGTTGTGATCTACAGTTTTTTGAAAGTTTTCAGTAAATCGCTTTCAATTGCTCTAAAAAGTACACTCAGTTTTAGATCTCTATAGCTCCTCAGCATATATTTGTAGTTGTAGATAATGTTTCATCTTATTAAATAGTTCTTGGGAAAGTTAAGGATGCCCTTGCCAAACACTAGCCCTCTCAGCTTCTTCCCAAAGTCTGCAGCCGCTGCTTCTGCGAGTCTTCAAGCAGTTAGCTCTACATTTCATTTGATGTATCTATTCCAAACCCTAGCAAACAGTTTTCTATTTTTTTCTACTATTTCTTGAAATTCTCAAGGTACGTACGACAATATAAGGTAAAAATAACAACAAAAAAAGTTATAAATCGAATGAAGCTTAACTTAAAATAAATTTATTTCCCTTCTCCAATGGCATAAAGATATCTGCAGTTATAGCTGTTCCAACAGAACTGGAACCTACATAGATCATAATAGAGATTTACTTAGGCAAACAGCATCTCTGCCAGTGACGAGACAAATGCAACGCACTTCGGGTTTACCGAGGTTTACAATCTGAATGAAAATGACAAATCCAAAAATTATTTCAAGTTCTATCAACTTACACTATCTTATTAACGCCTGCTTCCCGCACAACCTGTACCACAAGATCGTACTCTACAATTGTGTACTGAAACCAATCTAGACCTACGGCTCAGAACTATGGGATGAAAACATCCAAAGAGACTTGAAACATTCCACGAGTCATAAATACAATTTCGGAACTCAAGCAAAAATACCTCAGCAAGCTTTGCTCGCATCCTAACCACCAAGCGTGAGGTCCAACGCAGCTCAGCAGTCTATCCCGACTGTTCGCCGGAAGGACCTTCCTACCCAACGGATGTAGTTTTAGGGACGCTTTATCGCAGATCAGTTTGAAAAAAAAACTGAACAAAACTTAGTTATCATTAATATTTTTAAACTTATTGTTAGTTCTTATATAATATAAGAAGATTCAATAAATAAAAGCAGAGTCATTATAAAAAGAAGGCTTCCATCAATTCCTGACCATATATTACTTAAGGGTGAAATTTATTAAGATAAATTCAAAAGTCAGCAAGAGATTGAGCGATTTAGTAAATTGTTAACCGTCAGATCGAGTACCATATCTAACCAGACATAAATATTTTTAATAAAACATATATATAATATAATCTTATTCTTATAAGATAAATCAACGCGAATACTACATTCCAAGGAACAATGAAGAATTGTTGAGCTTAAACCATGGCGAAGATGTAGTCAAATTCATTAAATCCCAGAGGCTAAGTTGGATAGGACATGTTTTACGGCTGGACGAGAACAGAGCATAAAAGCTTATGCTGACACACACATCACTCTCCACAAGAAACAGAGGTCGACCAAGAAAGTGCCAGATTGACAATATTGACGATAACGTTGAAGTAAGGAACTGACGCGCCCTGGCTAACAACAGAGACCAATGGAGAAGAATTCTTGAGAAAGCCAAAACCCACACCGGGTTGTAGAGCTCAATGATTATGATAATATTCTTCAACTTTCTTTTTAGTATTATTAGAGGTTGAGCAGTTTGATAATGTGTTTCGTATATCCGAAATGCATAACTTTAAGTAGAATTGTCACTTCTAAGAAACGTCAATGTGATTCTTTAAGATTTAATAAACAATTTGCTATGACAATATTTATAAATATTTAGAGTTTTAAAGGGATTCAACTGGAATCTTAGCGCCACTAATGATTATGAGATTTTTAAAAATGTAATTAGAGTTCTATTCGTAATGCCTCTAGATCTCTTTGCAAAATTTATAAAAAGAATTAAGCTTTAATCGCTCATAAAAATATTCAATTCATAGTGTTCTTATTCATAAACGATGTCTTCCCACGATATGCGATCATAAAGCATAAAAACCGCTTTGTTTCCTAAACCTATTATTATTTTTCCCATGTTGTTGCCAAATTTATCTTTCACTAAAATCGAAAACAATCTGTATATTCAAAGTCTCCCTAAAAGCTCTGTTATATGGAATACAAAGACGCGCTTACAGTTCCCAAGACTTCAAGCTCCAAAAATCAATGAAATAAACTTAATTAATTAACTTCGCCCCGATTCGTAAAAGTAAATACGGATGTAGCACAACTTACGCATTTTGCTTGGGGTAAAAGTTTTGTGTTCAAAAAACCGAAATCGAATACTTTTCCCCAACTCTGGTTACTTATTCCTCTATGATATCCAAAAAAAAACCTTTCTTCAAAAGACACGTACTAAGTCAAAAATCTTTTTAGATTCTTAGAAAAAGTCAGCAGTCGACAAAGCAAAGTCTTTTGTATATATGGTAGTATCCTTTATAACAGCGTTTCCAGGTAATGACCACTTGGAACCATGCGCTTTCTTGTAAAATCTCATTGTCATGCTTTTCAGTCATTTTGCATGTAGTGCACGATTGAGGCGCATTAGTTGCATTCATTCTCGTTTCCCATTATTGGTTTCATCCGGATTTACCTGCTTAAAGTAGACCACAGCAGGCCAGTTCCACTATATGCAGAGCACACACCCATCCTTTGAACTGTGCATGTTTTTCAAGAAGTTTCGCAGTCAAAAATCGTCTGTCGACAATTGACGTCTTCAATATGCACAATATTGATGGAATATCACTATCAATGATTCTGTTAGTTGTTCAGTTTGAGTTTAACACGGATCGTGATAGACTAAAACCTCCCATTCCTCAACTTTAAACTTTTCGGCCGCTCTGTTTTTTTTTGGAAACAAAATGAAATCACCGGTCTGGAAGTATCGAAACTATGTTACTATGAAACTATGTTGCATAGGTAATAATAGGCTGATATAGTAGCATAACCGATCATATTCCCTATATGCTACAGTAAGCATCTTCGGTGACCTACATTGCACTGCTTTTGCCATTAAATTATCAATACTTGCCTGCTTCATATTTTTTCCAAGAAACGTAGAATACAATGGATTGTCAGAAACAGATGCTGTTGTACTCCAATTATTCTGCGACTTTTCTCAATGAAATAACTAACTGCAAGTAGAGGCGAGCCATCTGTTTAATACGAATCGAACTTATATATATAGACTCAATGAATGAATAAATACAAGTTATAGATTATATAGATAATGCTTGAAAAACTTGCCGTCCTATTTCAGTGCCGTTTTCCATAAATCCCCAAATATTAATAAGGTGGCTTTGAAGAAAGGTCTTAAAAAATTCGCGACAAAAATGGAATATTATTTTTGCTAAATAAGCAAATCTTTCTAAATGTGAAATTTCGTTGTAAAAGGGATTTTTTTTTTGAGGTACAGAACTTTAAGTTGGCATTGCTGTTCAAGTTGGGGAATTTTGTTTAGCGATGATCTTCTGGTTGAATGGTTACATCAATAAATAAAACTGCCGGAGTGAAGCTAATCCTCATCCTTATATCGAAACATCGTTACTTGCAGAAAAACTGAATGTATGGTACGCTTTATGGACTGGTGAAATCTTTGGTCCGCACTTCTGCAAAAACTATGATGGCCAGAACATTACAGTCAATGCTGATCGGTATAGAGCCATGATTACTAACTTTTTCATTCCAGAATTGTACAACCATGATGTCCAGGAGCTGTGGTTCCAACAAGACGGCGCAACATGTCACACAGCTCGTGGTGCCACAATTGAATTATTGAAAGACGCCTTTGGTGACCGTCTAATTTCAGGTTTTGGAACTGTGAATTGGCCTACAAGATCTTGTGATGTAACACCGCTAGAATACTCCCTGTGAGACTATGTAAAGTTATTGGTCTATGCGAATAAGCCACAAACCTCAAACCATTTGAAAGACAACATTTGCCGTATTATTGCCGATATACGGCCACAAATGTTCGAAAAGGTCATGCAAAAATTGGACGTCCACAAATCACATTTAAAATGCAATGCCACAAGAATGTCTTTCGGATAAATAAAATTAATCTCAATCGATTAATCGATCGTTGTTTTATTACAAAAAAACACCCTTTATTTAAAAGGCGCCTAATCGCCGTCCAGCTTTCAACAGATACCTTCAATCATGTGAAATTTCTCCAGTTTCTCTACAATGAAACCTTACTGTGCGTCATATGCACTACACTCATCTAAGATACCCCCCGTCGATGCCGATAACCGTCTAGACCAAGTCTTTCCTATATATAATGCGGCCTGAAATAACTTATTGTCTCAGCCAACAACAGCAAGTGAGTAACTACATTTATGCTAATCGCTGCGAATTTCAAAATCGATACAGCGAAAACATTCTAAATTTATTTATAATATGCGAATGTATGATATGAGAAATGTTAATGGAATTTTTCATGATGTCAGTTATTAAAAAAATGAAAACAACCCATGGTTGATGCGCAAATAAATATAATTGTCAGTAAATGAAAGAAACATAAAATGAAAGCTTCTTGACAAGATTTTAATCTTAAAAGTTGTTGTACGGTTGCACACGGCGTATGAGCAATTTGATTTAAGCCTAATTAATACCTACTACAACTTGAAATTAACATGTGTTTCTTTCACTGAGATTTTGACAAATCAAAGCGTTTACTAAGCGTAGAAATATGGCACGAAATTCATTCATTAAAAGAAACGCTGCAGTGAAAAAGTAAAAACTTGGAAATGGGGGAAAAAGCCAAACAGCCAGCCAAGCAAAGACAGAGGAGAAGCTACAAACTAAACGGCTGGCTTTTCATTTTTACTGCGCCTTCTAAGCCAAAACAACTAAGAGTTTTGTTGTTGCTGCCGTTGTTGTGGTAGCTGCATTACCAAAACTTTTCAAAAATGAAACGAGCAATGAATGAAAAGCTAAGAAAATGCATGGAAGGGTTTTCTCTTTTGAACACAGCCGGCTTAGCAAAGCGAACCAAATCAAACCAAATACAACTCAACCAAGCCAAAACACAGTTTCATCAATTGGCTTGGCTCTGCTGTTGTTGTTGGCCGGTCTGGTTTGGCTTGGCTTGGCTTGGCTTGGCTTGCCTCTGGACAGGCTTTGACAAACATTAAAGCGTCGACTTAGGGCCAGGCAACTATTTCAACGGTGGGGCCGCTTGAGCGGGTTTTCAATGGGTGGAACTCACGCGCCAGGCCACATACCAATGCTGGAGCGACTCACAATAACAAAAAAAAAAAAACACGAAACGAGTGAAAACTCAAAACCAGTTTTCAATACAGCAAAACCCACCCAAATCAAGCCACAACAGCCAAAGAGTTGATAGTCTCTGGAGAGAGCGCAAGCGAGAGATACTGATAATGAGCAAAGCCAAAGATTCCAAAAGCTAAGCCAAACAGATTTTGCTTTTTTTCCCCCCACCCCCCCCTTCCCAACTCGATACAAGGCAAGGTACAGGCACACAGCCAGAGCCACAAGTACAGGTAGAGTCAACTATGCCTTGAAGACAGACAAGCAAGCTGCAGAGGAAGCCAACAATCAAGTAAAACAACAATGTGGAGTACATATGTAAACTTGTTCTTCTGTCTGCGCAGAGCGAGTGCCTGAACTTTTGCTGGGCTAGATAGAACAAAGAATCGAGTAGAAATAATGCCTCACAAGCCAGCAGAGAAGACGAACCCTATGTGGGTTTTTTTTCCTTCGTTGTTGTTGTATGAAGCAGATAGTTCTGATAACAAAGCGTTCAAGTGCAGAGACAACACTGCAAAAAGCGTGTAAGCAGCTAGATACAACCTGGCGGCTACTTAATATGCACTAGTCGTCGGCATGTACGCATTAATCGATATATACAACTCTTAAGAATCAGCAGTACTATCCATATCTATCATCAATGTAACCATCCACACATACCTCATATCTTGAGATGCAATTCTCTTTGAAAGTTGCTCAATTCTAATCGATTACGGCAAAAAAAGACAAGATGACAAGCCTGGTTTTAGGTGTTTGAGATTTTCTCGGCTTAACAACTATGGAATAGTATATTACTTTATTTATTTTCCAGCTAAAGAGTTTCAAAAGAGTTACAGATTTTCTGTTCAACTTAAAGTTGTAGAATTCCAGCCCATAGTCTTCGAAATAACTCAAAAATGCAACATATACCAGCTCAGATTGGCCTTAACGGCAGCTATGGGTAATTCCCAGAGATTCTCGTTCTTCTAGAGCTGTTAAAACATATATATTTCGAATTTTAAATACCTGCATGCCTAAAAACACTTTATTTGTCATTTTCAAGTCAGAGACCTGCTTCTGAAGAATTAAAAGTTTCCAAAGTTTAAAGTTTCCAAGTTGGAAAACAACATTTTTGCTTAAAAAAAACTCAACTTCGCCAAATCCAAGAAATATTCCCACAAATAATAAAATAATTTGAGATAAACTCAAAAAGGAAGCCTATCACAGCTAAGATTGGCATTCCGAAAATATATGGGCAAATTTTCGAGACACTCGTTCTGCTAAAGCTCGAAAAATCAACGATGTTTCGAGTTGAAACAATTAAGTTAAGTTAATTAAAAAGTTCTACCATTCTGAATTCCAAAACTGAAACAGCAACAATTGGGTTATATTTGCTCTGCTGGTATTTGCCTTTTAAGCGCTGGTACTTTGAGCTATTAATGGGCCTGGAACAGAGAAAAACTTCTTATTACTCTTAATTTGACGTCAACCCGAGCGATCTCTATCGCAAATGATAAAAAGTTAAGAAACAGTTTTCAAGCTGGCGCCACCTGGATGCAGCGAGTCGTAAGGACGCTCAGCGGTTGAACACAAGGTTTGGGTCCCGAATCGTAAATAGAAAAAAAAAATACAAAAATTGAATTAAGTTAAGCAAACAAACAATATAACTTTATGTTCCTATGTATATCGGGTAGAACTTTCTTGCTATACAAAAATTGAGACTCGCGGACTCGTGATCAACTCCTCCATAATTTGCATAACTTATTAGTTTTAATGAAAACATCATTGTTTAAGTTTTCTGTTGTTTGAGTTACCAAAGATACGAAAATAAAAATATTTATTTAGTAAATAGAAACAATTCACAAATATTTTTTTTGAATTAAGTATCAGAATGCTATATATATGCGTGCTTAAGTCAATGTTCCTGACATATCAAAAGATGTAAGCGATTTTGTCACACTCGGAAAATTCGTGAAAAACAATAGAAAAATGTCAAAATTGTTCATTCCGGTTCACTTCTCTTTTCCAAAAATTATGGGCGTTGTAGCTTTAAAATGATTAGAAAGTGAATTTACAAAAAAAAAGGAGAAAAACTTAATCTTTAGTTTAGATCGATAGATAGATATCAGAGAGATTTATTTAAATTCTGTTTTTTACGCTATTTTCCACGTTTTAAGCTCTACCAGAACTTGTGTTTCTGAGCTTATCATTATCTGTTCCTAAAGCAAATAAGAGCTTTCCGTTCAACCGAAAAATCTGTATTTCATAGAATGTTTTGAGTATAAGATGGCTTCCAAAAACCCGAAAAAGTGTGATTTCGTAGTTGACTTTGGAAATATAACTGAAATTGCAACAAATTGGTTGCCCCAGTTTCATCCATATTTCCCCAATAACATAACTTGATTCTTTACACTTTAGCAAAAAATAACTCGGTCAAATATCTCTTCTATCGGCGTACGAGTCGATCAATGTAGAGGGAGAAATAGCAAGAAAATAAAGCGTATTGTAGAAAATTCCCAGAAATTATTAATCTCAGGATCGATAGTGCTGATAGTAGAACTAGTCAGTCGGGAATATGAATAACACTATAGACTTCCAGAGTGTAAACTCTCAATTGTTATTCTTAACTTTAATGATATCCAAGCTATTATATAAATATTTGCTACTTACAAGTTACTAAGTTGGGTTTATGGCTCTTTCTGTGCATAACTTTTTACAAACATGACAAAATTTCTACAAAAAACCAAGTCGCAGTTAAATTCAAATAAACAAACGTTGTTTCCAACCGGTTTCCTGAATACACGAATTCATTTCACAAGTTCAGAGTTGTGGAAAATTTTTCACAAGAATTTATTCGCAATTTCACAATCGTGACAGCGCGAAACGTATTCACAAATTTGTAAGACGTTCAACTTTTGACATAAAACCAGGTATTACACATTTAGCCAGCTGATTGGCCTTAAATGTGATACACGTAGAAAAAAGTGATTGAAGTTTCACTTTAAAACTTGAGTTATGCAGATTTTGTGAAGAAAAACTCAAATTATAGTAGTTTATAGTTAGTAGATAGTTTAGGATATATCTTGTTGCTTTTCTAATTTTAAAAGTTCATTATTGATTTGTTGTTTAGAAATGACTCCAACTACAAGTTGGAAACATTACCGACTACAGATAATGCCTTTGAGAGTTACAAGGCAACATACTATTACATTGGCTACAAGACATGACTTTTTTTATGCCATAAAACCATAGAGATCCTGAAACAAATTTTCAAATCCTAATCCGTCCCATCTGACTGAAAGCTTTTAAATTAAAATAAAGGCACTAAAATGTAAGGCCTTACCCAATCCGCCTTATTCTACAAACTGCTCCTTTAGTTCACTGTGGGTCTTTTGAAGAAATCAAAAAATATCTTAATGAATTCATCGCAGCCAGCGAGGTCCCATTGCTATCGAAATTTACCAGAGAACATACAATTCTATGAATGGCGTATTTGTTTTCCTTTTGTTCCAAAAAACAAACGCTCTTTTGAAAAACAAAAAACGAAACGAATTAGTGCTCCCAATATAAACTGTCTGGATGCACTTTAACTCATACAGCTGGAACTAATCGGCGGCAACTCTTAGAAGTCAACCAAAACAAATTCACTTTAAATTGCTCTCCTAGAGCTTATCCCACAAATGGTTACTTTTATCGATTGGCTATGGAACCAACTCACTGTGATATTACTCAAAGTTTTCCATATAATTATATCCAAAGCAACAGGTTCTAATGATTTTCGTTAAAACGAAAAAGAAAATAGAAACCCAGCAGGTAAGAATATAATTGTAGCGCCTACAAGTGCGCAGGTAGTTTCCAAAACTCAACTGGCTGTGGGAATGTGTATCCCAAAAGTACAAAAATTACAATTGAGCAAAATTGATAAGTAAATAGGTGTACAATTTTGCTTTGGGATTCATTCTAAAAAAAAATGGTTGGATGTTATAGAAAGTATTAGTCTTTGCTGTCTACTACTTTCGATCATCTTTCTGGCACTGTAAGGAAGTCGCGACAATTACCGCTTATCTTTCGAGATGATACAAGTTATGCAATATTTGAACTCTTCATATAAAGAATAGATAGATCTTATGCCATCGATCGAAATAGTTGGTAATCAGGTGGGATAGAGAGTATGGCGTACCCAAGTACGAGCTGCCATTTCAACGCTTCCAAGTATTTTTTGAACACTTTTGTGACGTGGAATCGAGCATTCATCATGTCCGTTGATCTTTTATAATACATCAGACATATTCGGATTGCCCCCAAGACTTTCGGCGCTTTGGATTATACCAAAGGACACATTTTTCATCGCCAAATGGGATGCGTTGAAGCTGTTCACATTGGAGAAGCTGCTCACAAGCAATGGTATGTCGTTCGACATATCTCGATTACAACGCAGAACTCAGTGTTTTTGCTTCTAAATCATTCCCATGTCTTGTCTTTGAGGCGTTTCCGCATGACTTAGTCAATCTGCCAATTGCTCTTGTGTTTGACACGCGTCTTGTTGAAATAACGCTACCAATTCTGCATTTTCGATAACCGATCAAGCTGCTCCTGCTAACAACATTTTGCTCTTCAATTGAATGCCAAGATATTCATCGTCCATCGATACATATTTTATCTGAATTGTTGGAAAGTTAAGAAAGCTCACGTTTAGGGTATAACACAACTTGAACTTGTGTTATTATTGTTTATTAACATTTTCCATCTGAGTAGAAATAGGAATACTGTAGCTTCAGGATAGGTACTCATATCTTAAATTCAGTATAGGGGCTTAGCTACGGTAGTGGTAGCGCACTTGCTTCTAAATCGGAAGATCGGTAGATCGTTGCCAACCAGCAGCACTGGAGCATAGCTAACAAATAAATAGATGCTACTTGCCCTAGCAAAGACACTGCCGCTCGTAATCGGTTCTCAGCTGTAGGTGGTCCCCATGTTCACTTCGAACAGCATGATCAGCCTTTAGAGCGTTGATAAGCATAGTTAAGGGGAATCGATTTATGAATTCCACTACAACGGCAAAACTACCTTCCCTAAAGCTTTGATATCAGGACAGGGACAGGTTCTTTCACTAAGTGCCTGCAACTTCGATAACAATCCTTGAGCTTCAGTTCGCACTTTTCATTGAATTCTGCAAGAATGTCAACACTTTCCGCCAGTGATGACACTTTCAAACAACAATGCAATTATGATGCCAGCAGTCATCTTTCCAAATATTCTGCTGCAATAATGCAGGGCATTGCCTTCGATTGTCTATCGTTTGCAATCGATGAATATCGATCAGCACTTACCCCCTACACCTATTGCGAAAACGGCGGTAGCACAGTTGTACACATAAAAATATTAACCTTTTATGGCGCCTGGCAGCTGCTAATCATTCGTCTGTCTGTCAATCAGTCACAGGCAGTCAGTCAATCAGTCATCGTCACACACTCATTCAATTCAATCATTCAGTCAATCAAGCAATAAAACTAAAGCCAAAAACCAAAAAACCAAAACCAAAATCCAACGCCAAAGTCAAAAACGTGCAAATATTTTAAGCACACGTTGGAGACCAACAACAACAACAACACCAACAACAACATTCAAGTGGTTTGGTATGTCAGGTATGCGCGCACACACACACATTCACACACACTCGCACATACACATTGACACAAAACTGTGATTTTTGGCGCTCTCCAAAAATAAAAACTGCTGAGCAAGTTGAATCTATGTGGTGCCGTGTCTCTCAATTGGCATTCCAAGTGTGTCGCTTGTTGCCACCAAGTACACTGCCACACCACCGCACCTTGTGGCACCTGCAGAGTGGCACCTCTAAGTCAAGTATCTCCCGTTGTTGTTGTTGTTGGCTTCTATCTAGCGTTTATTACATGCAAAATGAGAAATTGTGATAACCCGAACCCTCCCCCCCCCCACCTTGTTGCTCATACAACAGCCATGGAGCTGCATGCCGCCTGCCACACACCGCACTGCGCAGCGTTTGGCTTGGTTAAGCGCTCGCGTAGAAAGTTTTAATGTTAACTGACGCCCCTGACCCGCCCCTCTAACCATCCAGCGCTATTGCGGCTCCCTTTTTACAGCACTGCTCCCCCCGCTGCCGACCAACAAGCTATGTATACGCTGCGTTTGATTTTGTTATTTGCTTTCGACCTTTCTTCTGTTTTTTTCCCCCCCTCTTTTTCTGCTATTTCTTCCTATTTACACTTGCCTCACACGCTGCGCATGCCCTTATTTTCTTCATTCGGCAGCAAAACACGCGCAACTGTTACCGCTTCTTCTTTAATGGCGTCAGACGGTTGCAAGAGGCAAGGCGGCAGCGGCGGCAATGGCCAACAATAGTAATGCGCACAGTGGTTCAAAACTTAGATCTGTAGACTTAAAAAATTTTTAACAAAATGAGAATTTTAAAAAATTATTTTCAAGATACATTTTTATTGTTTTCAATGAAAATAAAACGATCTATCGAACACATAAGTATACAAAGATACAAAAATACAAAGATACAAAGATACGTTGTGCGCCCGGATTCATTTTTCATATATTTATATTTTACGGAGCAACCTGTGCTTCCAGGTACCGTTCTAAAATTTATCCTTAGAAAGGATAGCAAAAACTTAAAAAAAAAAGCAACTTAGTTTGAAATAAATAATTTCAACGAAAATGGCAAAAAAAAATGCTAAATAGAATGTTGAAAATTATATTTTATATATTTACAAACAAATTATATAGGGTCTGATATATTGTTATATAGTTATATAGTAAGTCTGGCCAGACACCGGCTGCATGAAGTTAGATTTTGAAAATCTTAAATCTTGGAATTCCATTCCAATGCGGCTAGGCATTTTGAGGAACTTTGGCATATAGGCAATATGTGGGAAATTACTTTATATTATTTGTCAAAGATCTCATCTCTGTTAAATAAAGACAGCGCCGTTGGTATTCGGCTACAAACTGTAGGTGCCCAATCGTTAAAATATGCTAAATATAAGCGCTTACGCTGAAATAATAAAAATATATTTTTTTTTAATTCATTATTATATTTTCAGCAATTTAACTTCTTTAGTAATTATTATTTTTTCATTTCAAGAAAACAAAACTATACGGAAAAACAGCGTCAAAAATCTGACGTTTTATATTCAAAAAACTTCGTTTAGGCAGCGAACTACAAATAAATAAAATAATTACCACTGAGAATGCTGCACAGAGATATCCCAAACAATGGTTGGTCGAAGAGTACAGTATCCTATTGTGAAAAGTCGAATTCCATTAGAGATGCCTTGAATTAATAGAGAATTACTTGGACTATGCCAGTGCTAGGCAATCGAATTACAATTTTAAAAAGAAATTCCCTACAAGGCATTTATCTTTATACAAAAGTTTTTAAAGTTCTTATGCGCATTGGAATTTAAAGTATCGATTTATATGCAATTTATTTAATAAAACGGATCAGCACACTATTCGCTTTTCACAACATTCCAGCGGGTAATAAACATTATGTTCTATATAAAAATGTAAGCAGATACTTAGGACGCTATTTTGGTGCAAAATAATAATAATAATAAACATAGAGCTTGAGGAATAACATTTCAGATCAGTATTAATCTATAACAGCTAATAAGATTATACATTGTATACATAAAATATACAAAATAAATTATATATAAATATAAAAAATATATAAAGTTTTTAAAGTATTTAAAATTTATAAAATATAGTTTTTTTTTTTGAGGGTAAATTCTCACGAAGCTTATCATAAAGCCTCCCTTGAGCTACTGTTAACCTCTGTCTTTCCTGTCTTCACTTTTTAGAGGAGCCCACTAAAGAGAAACTGGCGAGCGAGTTTCTAGCGGTATAACTGGCTGAAGGAAATGTCAGCAGCACCGAGAATCTAGGGCATGGTCGTTTGCCATCCGATTCTATCAACATCGCTTTTAAGGTAGCAACTCTACCAAGGTACTAGGTGAGTTCGGTCCAATCAATAGCTCTCGCCGAAAAAAAAGTAGACGCAATCGAGTATTTACAAGAAGTAATAACAATCCCAGAACTGTTTCAGATACCAGTTCGACGGCAACAGAACCTTTACGAATGTTGGAATGTCCGCGCCCTATTTCGGGCTGGAAAACTGGCACAACTATATACAATTTTTAGCCGCAAGTCAATTCTCTAAAACGGTCGTAATATATCCTTAAACAATTGAAATCTTCACAACTCTTAATCTTGAATTTTATATTCACTTTTTTAATGATATTTTTTTGAACAAAAGTAAAACCTAAATTTTTTGAAAACCTTTTTAAGATTCCTTCAAAATCACAATTTCTAGATACTTTTTCAGTTACACATGAATATCTGTTAATAAAAATATTTGAAGTAAATAGGAAGAAATATGTCACAAATTCGAATAATTTTGCATGATATACGATAATTGCATGATACACGATAATGGCAGATTAAACAACATTTATTAAGTTTGCTAGGCAATCAGGTCAAAAAAATGTAAATGACGAGAATGAATTAATCAAGAAAATAATCAATCTTATTCATTTAAAATATATTAAGTTCTAAAACCTTCCAATGCATTGCAAAAAGCTCAATATTTTCGTTTCTTTTCATGGAAATCAATTATTTCAAGTGTATACATTTTAAACTTCCAAACATTTTATAATTTTGCAAATAAAACAAATATATGCATTAACTAAAGTTTGTACTCTCACAGATAATAAGAGTTCATTCTATCGCATATGCAAATGCACAAACAACTACAGCCAATTAATGGCTAACGAATCAACATATGTTTAATAATATAATATAATCTAATAACTGCAAACGAGATCAAAAAGGTTCCACAGAGAAATGAATAATTATTACAAAGCTACAACTATGAAATTTCAAAAGCGTAACAGAAAATTGATCGGCTTCATGAATATTCTAAACCGATAAATGCAGTTTATTTATAAATTATTTTTAGCTTTCAAACAGGTCTATGAAACCGCGAATAGTAATAATTTAAGCATTAAACAAGGCTTATTCGATCTAAAACTTTAATTATTCTCTAGTAGTTTGAGAACACAAAATAAATTCTTTACATTTATAAAATGATAAATGCTTTTGTTACACAATTAATCTGAAATCGCATGTATAAACGGGATAAGATATATTGAAACTTTATATGAAACAAGTAAATATTTCCGAAGAAAAGCAAGTAGAATTGCAGATTTCACTTTCAGTTGGCATGACAGACATGTTTCCTCGAAATGCTTATGATAAGTTGAGTTATGCCTGCAATTGTCAGACTTTTAAACTTAAGTTTCTCGATTTCTAAAATATTTAACAAATTATGTGAACATAATAATATATTTACGAGAAATGTTATATTAGCAGAAGGTAGGAAGAGATGATTGTTTGGATTAACATATTTCAAGAAAATATTGGTACAGAGTGCTCTGATGAACTTCTAACTTGTAAATTAATTGTAGAATTAAGAAAATCTTTGTCAAGTAGGACACTATTATGAAATTAAAATTTTGGAATAGCTATTTTTTAGAATTGAACCCTTTTGCGACTGTATATTTGCTCTCAGCCAGCAAAGCTTTTTTACCATTCCAGTCATTTGTCTACTCCCAGCCAACATTCCATATTGCTTTATGGGAAATAGAGATTTTTTCTTATATCCAAATTCGCATTTATGAAATTAGAATTTAAAAAGACTTCGTAATGTTATTTTTAATATTAAAGCACATTTAGTCGATTTAGTCCAATTATTTTACAACGCGTGACATCTTTTTCCCAACTGAGACGAAAAACTTCAGAAATATCAATAAAAAAGAGCAATCAGTAGTATCGATTACGTGAAGTTGAGTCTGCAAGTTTTTATCGAAGTATCCAAACTGCATTAGTTTATGGATTATTCCCACAACTGAGAAGAATTAAATAATAGGACTAGCAAATTATCAATTTTCAATGTTTGATTTACAAAAAGAAACTTAATTTAATTTTTAACATTCAAAAGTCGTCTGCGAGATTCGTTTCCTTAAATTCAAATTCCAATTATTTAACACAGCGTGACTGATGTATATTTTCAAATTATCTAGTTTAACTCAGACAATTGTATAAAGTCTGAATTTCAAAAGGATGCCTAATTTTATTTAAACACATCTAGGCTGCGAGATTTTAGACAACCAAACCCTAGGGGAGCTCTTTTTGTTGATAAAAATATTCCAAGCAAAATTTGTACAAATAACCTTACTCCACTGAGTTGTATCAAAATCGGCTGACCATATTATACAGTTTTCATGGCAGAAATCTGAGACAAAAAACTAGATTCTCTCCACAGCATTCAATTTAATTTTAAAGAGATTGTAACAAAATAAGGAATTCCAGTTTTTAGAAACCAACTATTTAGCACCGCGTGACTTCTGGGCCTGCAAATCAGCGGTTTTAGATAAGAGACTTTTATGAAGTCCAAATTTCAGAAGCATTCGTAAATTTTTTTGAAAATCGTTTGATTTTATCTGATAATATCGATCTGATAATATCGATCTAATCTAACTCTTTATGTTCCGTGCGAACACTTTCATTTAATTCAAAACTACTAAAAATAGAAAATGGAAAAACTGTAAATCTTTCAACCAAAGTAATAAATAGTTTATGATAATAATATGAAAGTTTATATATATAGTGTACGCCGCTAGCATGCTAGCCTCAGAAATCCAAATGCCTTACAAAATACCAGCATTCAGATTTGATTATAACAATATAGATTATAGACCTCCTACCTAACTTTCAAAACATGAGGCCCTAGAACTCTACGATTCTATGAAAATTTTGAGCTCATCAGATCATTCAACAATTACGTGTGTTTGGATAAATGTCAAAAATACATTTTATCTGAAATTTTAATGAGCAATGTAAGCACTTACAATTAATTATAAATAATAAATAAAAATAAATTTATTCCCCTTGACGATGCGATGCGATCATCGCTACAGTTAATGCCGAATACACGTTTTGCTGAGTGAAATCGAATCACCGATTTTTAGATTCATTGGTTACCCTTACTGCTACCGCTATGGAATTTAAATTGTCGTTGAGAGCAAATTAAGCATTGAAAGTTCTGATCCCGCGGTACCTTGGCAGTCATGTCTATATATAAAAGTAAGCAAAAAAGTTTGCCAGAATCCCATGTTTGTGAGGACACTGAATTCAAGCATGATAACGATATTAGTATTATGCTGTACGTTACGCTTATCCGTCCAATTCTGGAACATTGTGCTCTTGTGTTTGATGCCCTCAATACCTACTCTATCAAGAGTTGATTGAGTTTAACAGTTTTTATTATTTGCGCTTCGGGGTTTAAATTGGGATCCCGACATGCGACTGCCGTTCTATTCTTGCAGACTTCGCCTTATAAAATTACCTTCTCTAAATGATCGTAGAACATGCCACGGCGTGCTGATTTTGCATAAGCTTTTAGTCGGTTCCATTAACTCTATTAGAATTCTTATCAAAATTTCTTTTACCATTCCGTTCAGAGTCACGCGTAATTTTCTACCTTTAGCATTACCATTTTGTAGATCTAATTACGCATTACACGTTCATTCTCGTGTTTTATGCGAAAACTATAATAACCTCAACGATTTCCTATCTTTTGGATCTAGTTCTGTATCTCTCTTAATTCAGCGGACAATCTATTTCTGTGTCTCTCTTAACTTATCAGTATTCGCCAAATCTAACATCTAACGCTGATCTTTTGGTTTCTTTGTTAAGAAATGTCCAAACTTTTATGTTACTTCCTGTCTTTCAACAATGTAAAATTGTAAATACAAATTCCTAACGAACCCCAGCTGAGAGACGGTGCATTTCTATGAAACATACACACATCAGGCTAGGAAAACGTATTAGTTTTTTATTATATTTTCCTTAATATTACTTAATTTTAACATTTTCAAATTGTTTAATCTTAAGATCAACTGTTGTATTCCTAAATTATAAAAAAAAAATAAATAAAAATTATCGGGATGAACAATCGCATGTTATGCTTGGAACTGTTTCAAGTAACCGATTGTTGCTCAAAGGATAACAGCTTGATTGTAAAAAAATGCCTATTCGAAAAATGCTACAAATCCAGAAATAAATTTAAAAACTTGTTTTCACTTTTGTGCCACTGTAACGTTGTCTAGCGATTTTCACCGACACAGACGAATGCAGCGCGCCACGCTGCTGCAATTTCGGATGTAAAGGTTGCCTCAGCCATTTGAATGTGTTGCATGTAAATTTTTTTTTTTGCCCAACATATGTGGATTGGCGGAGGCGACCGGGGAGCTGATAGTGTACGTACGTAAGATTGGCATTTTGTTTACAAAAACTAACCTGTATCTGGCTGCGTCTGACGTCATAGTGCAACCAATTATCTGTGGAGAAGGCGATCGCCAGCAGCGCGGTGGCAATAATCGCACAGATTGTCGCTATCGACAGTGTAACAGCCGAGCAGGGCATGGTGTTGGTCTTCTTGTTGTTGTGGCTGTTCTCTTTGAACTTCCTTTCTTTTGAGTAATTTGTTCTTGTTTTGCTTTCTTTCTTTTTTTTTGGATTCTCTTTTGTGCCACAATTTGTTGGCGTTTACTGTTGCGGCTTTCGACTGGTGGCCGTTATGTGCGGTTATTTGTTGTTATTTTTCGTTGTTGCCACTTTTTTTTAACAGCTATTTGTGCTGCTTCTTCTACTTCTGCTTAAATTTTTTTTGTGTTTCGCTTGCTGCCTCACACGCACACACTCGCATGAACTCAAATACACACACACACATGCACACACACAGCTGCACTTGCAAATACAGATATGGCCAGAATAAGGCAGCAACCAGTTTGCGGCAGCGACACAGAAAAAAAAATTTTATATTCGTCAAAAAAAAATATAATTATTTAGCAACGGCAGCAGCAGCAGGTAACCAACACACTGACACAGACAGAGTTACACGGACACACACTCACACACGCGCGGGCAAACACGGACCGACGCTAACGCTGGACGAGAGGCTCAAGACGTCTTTACGGCTCTACGGCTGGCAGCAGCTACAACAACTGCTCTGTTCTCAAGACGTTGGTAGACTGAACGCTCGAGCCAAGCTCAATGCGCACAAGACGCAGCATGTTGGCAGTCAGGCGCTGTCGGCGCCGGCAGCGACGCGCAACTGCAGCAGCGGCAGCAACAACAGTTGGCGGCCGCTCAAACGAAACGACAAAAGCAACAACGAATGAAACAAAGCAACTAAGAAGAAGACGACGACGACGACAACGACAACGACGCAGTCGCAGCAGCAGCAGCAGCAACTTAAAAAATGCAGCCAAGTCGCTGTGTCGCACAGTGGTACAAGAGGCGCAAATTGCGTGAACAAAAGTGATTTAGGGTTTTTTCAAGCAATCACATGTAACTTTTTAAAGTGCAAAAAATAAATAAAGTTAAAATAAATCTGTATGAAACAGCCGACATATAATGTAAATTAATTTACTAAAATTCAAATTATTTACTTAAAACAGCATTCAGCCTATTAATTACTCTTTGGAAGAAAACTGCGACCCACAGCCGAATACGAATGGCGGTGTCCTTAATTCATAGAGACCTATTATTAATATTATTAAATAGAACTAGTTTATAATCATAAATGTATGACCTAGTTAGTAATGAGTAAAGTGTAGCTTCTTATTAATTAAATCTATGGTTCACATGGTTTTTTTTTATTATATTAAATTAGATAACTTAGTTTCTATTTGGTATTTCAATATTTTCTCTATGGATCTGTTAGTAATGAAAGGGAATTGCTATTTGAGAAGAAGATAATGGACAAACTACAAGTAGCTATCTCAAAAGCACCAAGTATGTAGTTTGTCTGGAAAATATAAAAATAAAGACTGAAGAAAGTTAGAAAACGGTAGTGACTTAGGAAAAAATACTATTCAGTTTGGGTAAGCGAGCTGCCTCGGCTGGATTAGTCCACAATGAAGAGGGCGTGAGTCTGGTGGGTCTGGCCAGATACTTAAAGAGATGTAGGTTGGTGTGTCGGTCAGCAGTCGACAACCTCTGCGTTAAGAGCTTTGTGTGACCATAAGGAAGTGGTTGACATGGGTGGCGACATTGTTTTGGCAGAATGTGCAAAAATTGGATTCATTAGGATTAAGATAGATTATAGATATTTTTGGATAGATATTTTTGTATGACCGAATTGTAGCCTGATAATTTTAGTTTGATTATTTCTGGTAACGGTATTATGGACAATGTTTTTAATAAATTGAAGGCATAGTTGTGGATTGTTGTTGAATCTTTGGTATCAGTTGAATGTATAACTCAGTCGATACAGAATAGACTTTTAAAGGCGAAATTTGATTGTTTTGTTTAAGTCGCATATATTGAAGGTATGGTTGCAAATGAACGGTGTGTTTTGGCTTTTAATAGAGACTTATTAAGGCCAATAGCGTCTATTTACTAGCTCTACCAGTGCAAGAAAAATGCACCAAACTACCAGAGGCGAGTACGCTACTGAGGTTCACATGGGCCCATAAATAATAATAAATAAAAGATAAAATAAAAAAAAGATATTCGCCTTGATTATACGGTTTTCATTCGAAAAACGAACTATTAAAGATTTGCCCAAGCAATAACCGTACTTTTGTAAGCTATGCCTCAGCTAGAGAAATTTGCCCGTGTTGCAGCGGGAAATCACACTACGTAATTCCATAATTTTCAATAAGTAAAAACAAAATACATTTACGAGAATCAGAAAGATTTATTTATGTGTTCAAAAAACGTAACTTTTTAAGTTGTGTGGAAGGAACAAAATATGTATACGAAAGACTTGAACAAATTATGTCTATCATATAAAAAAGTTTCTTTTCGTCATCACTTGCCTCTCTCAATTTCCAAAATGTAGATTTGAAAAGTTCAGGTCCATATTCGATCGTAGAAGGGTTGGGGGTTTTAGAGCGAAGCCCCCTAGTATAAAATAAAAAAAAATAGTTTTTGATATTGAATAATTTTAGCTTTATAATATACAAACCTATTATTGATATGCGTTATTCTGAGAGTAACTATATCACATAATTCAGTATAGTATATATTTTCATATATGTATGTATGTTAAATTTGATTTTATAAAATAAAATTCCAATTGCATGCCTTAAATCGAACATAAGGAAAATATTAAGAAAATACCAATTTGATTTCAATTCTAAAACCAACTTCATCTTAGGCAGCAGCCAAGTTCTCGAATGTGTGATTAAGAATATTCTTAACCTTTATTTCCGTTTTTGAGTAGCATTTACTAATCTATCTCCAATAAGATCAACAATATGACGTTAAGAAATACCAAAACAAACTTAATTATATTATTTTGCCAGATTTTCAGATTTTTCATCATATGACACATGGCATTTTGCTTACAAACAGCGAAGCAAATTAATTTTTAGCTACACTTAATGGCAAGTTACAGTTTACAAACGGATAAGTTGACTTAACGAGAATGCTAACTTTAGTGCAAACATATGGCACATGTTTTTTTTAAATTTACCAAAATAAATTGACCTTGACTACTGCTTACATCGCTCGGAATGCAATACATGCAATAGCTGTTCGTAAGAGAACAGAGAGCTTGACAGAGCATGTATCATAACCATCATAAGCCAGACCATGGTGATATTCTTGGCAATATCTAACAGGCAGCTATAATGTTTAGACAAATCGGGATGGCGAAGTCTTTAATTTGTACAGGATAAGTGTTAGGCCAATGCAGCAATGCTGCAGGGTGGAATCGAACGAAGACGCTAACGAAGTCCACAAAACCATCGCCTAGATTTATTAAGTGAAGCATATTTGCTGCGGTCCAATGAAGGGCACACATGTCGAAACACGCACAAAAGTGTCAAACTAACATGCTTAGACATGCATGGATTCTTAGCTATCCTACAAAAACCTACATATAAAGGACATTCATAGCAGCTAGACGTGCACAAACATGCTAAAAATCAAACGCTCCTTGAATAATTTTCTTGTGTAAAAATCTTTTTCTTATTTTTGTTAAATTTTATTGTTCATTTTTTGTTATTTTTGTTTATATTCAGAAATACTTTTTAAGAAAATTATTGTTCTCTTATGTTGAAGTCAAAAGTTATTGGGCTTCAAAGTGAAAGAATCAAAGTGTTTGAATAATTGATCCAAGTTGTACCTACTACATATCCTACTAATATTATTAGTTATAGTATTATAATTAATTAATAGAATAATATTAAAAGTAGAAAAGATTAAATTGGAGCGAAAAAAATATGGTGAAATTTTTATAGATATACACCAAAATATATAAATATGTACAGTTTGTCAAGAAAGTGTTTACACATTGAAAAAAAATTCTATTTTACATATGTACATATCTGGGGCTGCCTCAAAACTTGGAGTCACAATATAAAAGTTAGAAAGAGAAAGTAGCATAAAATTTTGAATATTTCATAAGAAAGGAAACCATAAAGTTTATTATAGTTAATTGGATCTACAAAATTGTAGTGCTACAGGTCACAGTCTACGAGTTACTCAGGATTATATTGTATTAACAAACTAATAGTATAATTAATTTATTTTCAGATTAGTTTAAAAAAATGAATAAAAATAATTAATTAACTAAAAAAGTTGAGATTATTAAGATAACTTTTGCAAATAATATTTGTGCATATTCTTTAAAGTACTGATAAAACAGGAGTAGGTTTCACATTTGAGTCTTCTATTGGTTTCACAGTTTTCGACGAAATCTGAAGCGAATTCAATTTCGTGGTTACTCAGACCTCTCCTGATATTTATGGGTATATTATATTATTACATTGATGGAATATTAAGAGGCTTACTTTTACATATCACTTATTTATTATTAATATTTAATTTAATTTTCCACATGTGATAATATTTGACAAGCCAATAGTGCCTTTGGGTAGAAAACCAAAATATGTTTTTTGTTAAAATGCTTTTAGTAGTTAGTAGAAGAGGGCGTACCAATATTTTGTAATAATAATATTAATAAAAAATATATAAGCAAATATATATACCTAAAAAATTCCTCAAATTAAGCAAAGGCCGGTTTATATTGAAAGTCAAAAAATACAAATTATTTTCACATTTAGGACAATTCGTATTTCTAGAATGATTTCCACATTTTTCTTAAAATAAATAATATTAAAACTATTCGAGACGCATACAAATTTGAAACCGCTTTGGTGACTCTGGTACCACTGTGCGCCGTACCTGGTGGATAAGGCATGCATGCATGTGTGTGTGTGTGTCGTATATTTGTGTGTGCCGTGTGTGTGTGTGTGAGTGTTTGTAGTTGTCGCCGTCTTGACTTTTGTTGTTGCCTTTCGGGTAGAAGTTGTTGATATTTTTGTCTTTTTTCTACTTGATTTTCGCTGCCAACGTCAACGTTGAGCCTGTTGTTTGGTATGTGGGCAAGCAAGTGAGCAGAATACACTGAGAGAAATTTCACATAGCGACAAACTAAATCTTTTCCATTCTGTTAAACAAAATCCTAGTTTTCTCCCGAAAAGCTACAGCAGTGGAGTGCGCTCCACTTCACTTATCTTAAAATACGTGAAAAACTTAAAGTTGTAAAAATTCTGAAAAAGCTTGAGAAGATTCGAAAAGTCGTCTTGCATTGCGTAGTGTCGGTTTTATTTTGCGCACTTTAGCAACAATGTTTGCCAAGAAATGGAGTCTACGTGCTTTTGATAAAATTGAAACCAAAAACTAGCTAGTTTTACCTGCAACAAGTTAATAAAAGTAAAAATAATTTTTACTTTTTATTTGCCAGTCTTACGTTGTGAATATTAATTAACAAATAGAAATGATTGATATTTGCAAACAGTGCCAAACAGTGCGACTTTGTTACGTGACTAAATGCGATTTGCTAATAAAAAAAAAACAAAATGCTATAAAAGTTGTTAGTTTTTCTTTCCAAATATTTATTTAGAAACAACGAGCAATGAGCACGCAAAAGGAAGAAAATTCGAAAACAGCATAATCAGCTGCATGCTGGTAAAAAAAATATCTGAATAAAATATTATTGTAAATATATAGTATATATTATTAAAAAAAATTAATAGAAATGTATAGAAGATATCTCTCTTAGTAGATTGAGGAGCACGAGAAGCTGCAGTTTGTAGCCGAATCCGAGCGGTGGTACTTTATTTAATAGAGGTTTTCCTAGTTAAATGGGGTCTATTTGCTAGCTACGCCAGTGCTAGACAAACACATCAGTGCTGCAGGGAAACCAATATTTAAATAGTATTCAATATATGGTATAAAAGTAAAAAAAAAAACTTGTTTAAACTATATATTGAAAAATATATTGTTTTTTAAAAGAAAATCAATTATTAGGATTTTAATCACAAAATTCGCTATATATATATACATATAAAAATTATATTATTATAAAGGGTGTTTTTTTCGAGATATACAAATTTTAGTTGGCATTATGGTTGAAGACGGCGACCGATTTAATAGCTGTCAATTGATTTATTCTCAGTTTGGTTAGACAATTGAATAATTGAAGCCAAACGATGATCAAGTAAGGCGTAGATTCGTCGAATGGGCGCAAAACTAGATTTTCATAAGTGTTTTTTTAGTGATGAACTTCTGGTTGAATGGCTACGTCAACAAGCAAAACTGCAGCATTTGGAGTGAAGCTAATCCTCAAGTGTATGTCAAAACATCGTTACATTCAGAAAAACTGACTGTTTGGTGCGCTTTATGAGCTGGAGGAATCATCCGTACTGCTTCAAAAACGATGATGGCCAGAAAGTTACAGTCAATGGTGATCGGTATAGAACCATGATTACAAACATTTTCTTTCTTGTATTAAACAACCATGATGTGCAGGAGCTGTGGTTTCAACAACACGGCGCACAGCTCGTGCCACAATTGATTTATTGAAAGACGCCTTTGGTGATCGTCCAATTTCACGTTTTGGACCTGTGAATTGGCCTCCAAGATCTTGAGATTTAACACCGCTAGATTTCTTTTTGTGGTGCTTTGTAAAGTCATTGGTACAGGCGGATAAGCCACAAACGCTTTGCCACTTGGAAGACAACATTTGCCGTATTATTGCCGATATACGGCCGCAAATGTTGGAAAAAGTCAGGCAAAAATTGGACGTCCAGATTGCACTAAATCCGCGGCAGCCGTGGCGGTCATATGCCAGAAATCATATTTAAAATTGAATATCACATGATCATCTTTCGAGTAAATAAAATTAATGTCAATCGAATAATTCATCGTTGTTTTATTGCAATTTAAAGTTGTATACCTCTAAAAAAATCACCCTTTAGATCTCGGCAGCGAAGTGGTAGTGTGCTCACCTGCCAGTTCTAAAGCCGTAGGTCAGTGGTTCGATTCCACATTGCACTATTACGGTAGTCCTCCACTAACAGAGCTTGCAAATAGGCAAATATACACCTCTAAGTAAATCTCCATTAATTTCAGACAACGCCGAAGGAATTCAACTAATTAGCTGTGGGTTCCTGTTCTTTGCGTACAGCTCTTAATAAAGATATATTGATGATCCGCCTTTGGAGCGATGACAGCATAGGCAAGGGTTATTCCCCTTATTTTAATGTAATCATTTTAGTACTTTTTTTTTAGTTCAATAATCGCTACCGTCTGGGTCATAGAGCTATCATGCCCTGCAACAAATACAATTTCTCTAGAACTCCCCAAGCTGCCAGTTTTCTGCGTCTGCAGAATTTATACAAGTTTTGACTGACCTTCCATTGTAACGTTAACCTTGTGTGTTCCGTTCGAAAACTATTCATAACGTCTTTTCTCTAGAGCGCAATCAATACAATATTATATTCGTATTATTATTTTATCACTTATTGGCATACAGTTGACAAGCCGTTGTAAATGCTGATGAAAGATAATCTTTGGCCAGAATATTCCGCATAAAATTATTGCAAAAGCAACTGCTCGTTAAAATTTATAGCTTATTTGGAAGCACTTGGGTTACTCGTCATGTTCTCGAGACAAATAAATGTACACTGGAGAAACACTTGCATCGTATAATTTTATAATGTTTTTCCTATTTATATTAGAGGAATTCCAAATTCTGCATAGCATATATTTTGAAACAAGAGCTTTATTTATTCGAGACTTGACAACTGCATTTAAATATATATTGTAACTTTCCTGGAACTAGTTTCTCTTATACTGGACAACGAAGTATTCAATCTCTTCGGCTGTGTGGATCTCAAGAGTTATATAGCTGGATGGCATTTCTCTGGAGACGCGCTGTCTACGAATTACAGGCTAGGTGCATATATTCTGCATCAATTTGTAATTAATTGCTTTTAAATATTATTTTTTATGGGATTTATTTTTGTTTTATGAGGTGAGTACCACCAATTAGTTTCCACGTAAACTTTTAGAAGAATTCGTTCAGCTTCCAACTGCACTTTATTTCAAATTGAAACAGAAAATCGCAAATTGTGTAACACAAGTCCGAACTTTTTCGAAGAATCAAAATAATATTGTCCGAAAGAGACGCTGTTGTACTCCGATAATTGTCGACAGATGTCAAACTATTTCAATGAAGTAGGTAATCAAAATCGTCTAGAACTTGTAGTAACTTCAATAATAAACTGATGAAGTTATCAACAGTTGTCAAAAGAGCGTATACATTAATTTAACGTTTCTAAAGTATTCCACAATAAATTAGTTTTATTACATTGGAGTCACGATATTTAAAAATTGTCAAAAATTTATATTATATTTGCACAAACTTTCTTAGATGCGCTAAATCTAAAAACTAAAATTTGAGTTTTTGCACAAAAACGGAAAAGCCCAAGTTTAGGTGTCAAACTTGAAACAATTTTCATTTAAGGTCAATTAGCTGGCTATATGCGTAATATCGGGTCTTAAGTCAAAAGTTGAACGTCTTACAAATTTGTGAATACGTTTCGCGCTGTCACGATTGTGAAATTGCGAATAAATTCTTGTGAAAAATTTTCACACAACTCTGAACTTGTGAAATGAATTCGTGTATTCAGGAAACCGGTTGGAAACAACGTTTGTTTATTTGAATTTAACTGCGACTTTGTTTTTTGTAGAAATTTTGTAATTTTTGTAAAAAGTTATGCGCAGAAAGAGCCATAAACCCAACTTAGTAACTTGTAAGTAGCAAATATTTATATAATAGCTTGGATATCATTAAAGTTAAGATAAACAATTGAGAGTTTACACTCTGGAAGTCTATAGTGTTAGTCATATTCCCGACTGGCTAGATCTACTATCAGCACCATCGATCCTGAGATTAATAAATTTTGGGAATCTTATACAATACGCTTCATATTCTTGATTTTTTTCCAACTGCATTGATCTGTCGTATGAAGAGATAGAAAAGATATTTGACCGAGTTTTTTTTTTGAAAAGTTATTTTATTGGAGAAATATGAATGAAACTGGGAATTTTGTTAACTCTTAAACCACCAATGCTGTCATAATACAGCATTGAGTCACTATACACATTATTCTCGATTAATTTGTAGTTAATTTGAAATCTTAAAGTCATCATATCGCACTGAATAACTAATCCATACATTTTATTGCAATTCGTGCAAAGATCTTTTGGCAGATGAAACTAAATTAAAAAAAAACTACAATATATTTAAAGACGAATAATTAAAATTTAAACAAAAGTATATTTCCTTCCAGGAATTTTTATAAAAGCGATGTTTTTTAATACTTTCTTATATTCTGAGATTCAACGAAATTTAGTTGGACATAACGCAACACTCAAGTTTTTTTATAGAGATTCAGCTCGGAAAACAGCGATTGATTTAAGTATTTAAACTTAGTTCATATTTTCCATTTGCAACAGCTGTAATCTTAAATTGTTTATTCGAAAGATTTATTAATTTTCTATCGAAATGCTGGTCAGTCTCAATTCAATAAGTTTATAGAAAATGTTTATTATTTGCTCAATTTTATAAGATATTTCAATATTTATTCCAACTCCAGTTGTATTTCGATAATCAACTACGAAATAAAACTTATTCGAGTTTTTGGAAGCCATCTTATACTCAAAACATCTTACAATATATAGATCATTCGGTAGAACAAGGAAGCTCTAACCAACAGCAACTAGATAGTAAAATTTTGTAAATAAAAACGAATTTATAATTCCATCATAAGGCCAATAGTCACATATGGAGCAGAAGTTTGCACCATGACGACAGCAGAGGATTCTTCAAGAATCTTTGAAAGAAGCATACTGCGAAAAACGTTTGATCCAAAGATAAATGAACTAGGTGACTAAGCCATGGTGAAGATGTAGTTAAATTCATTAAATCCCAGAGGCTAAGATGGATAGGACAGGTTCTACGGATGCAGCAGAACAGAGCACAAAAGCTGGTGCTGGCATACACACCATTCTCCACAAGAAACGGAGGTCGACCAAGAAAGCGCCTATTGACAATATTGACGATGACGAACAACCGAGATGAATGTAGAAGAATTTTTAAGAAATCCAAAACCCACCATGAGTTGTAGAGCTGAATGATGATGATAAAACAAAAATTGGTGGATTGCAATCACAATTAAAGCAACGGCTGATAAGGTCGTAAATAAGCAGCCGAGGGTTCTTTTATGATCACATCAATTATTCAATATCGTGTGTCAAACTGCAAAAATACAGAATAAAATAAAAAGAGGCATGACCAAAATGCTTTTCTACTTAATAGAAAACATTTCTCCATTTGCACAATGTCATTCAATAATTTCGGCAATGTCGTTGTTCTTTGGCTTCTATTTGGAAAAAATGTTTAAATTTATATGCTGCTTTCTGTTTTCATCTTTCACATTGTAAATCCGAGTTCCTGGCTAGCCCTAGATGTGAGACGGTAGTTTTATTATATTCTTTACTCGTTATCATTTATTACTCCATAATTTTAGAATGTTTAACTTGTTAAATCTTAAGGTCAACTGGACTTAGTTGTACCCTTAAATATTAATAAATAAAAATAAACATTTTCGTTTTCATATCTTTGGTAACTTGACTTTCATATCAAAAAACTTAAACAATCATATTTTCATTAAGAATGGAAACTTTGCAAGTTATGAAGGAGAGACCACGAGTCGCTGAATCATAATTTTTTAAATCACAAAAACGCATAAGAACAAAACTCAATACAATTTGAACATTTTATCCTGATTTTTGTTTTATCTTGTTGCGAATTATGAGTGCTATTCAAGGAAATTTTTATTTGCTGTACGTTTCGTGACACAAACCTTACGTGCAACCACTTAGCGTCGTGAAGACTCGCAATGTTAGGATAGCTACTCAGGTGGCCCCATCGAGGAGGCTGTGTGTCACAGTTCAATCTTTTGAGTCATAGTTCGCTTTGGCCAGCGCCAGATGGACAACAATCAGTAACTTCACTCCATTCAGCTAAGAACAAGGAATGAAAAAAATTCTAAAAATAAATAAAATTTATCTAGAACAGTAAGCCGAAAGGTGTATCCTTATATTAAATTAGATTAACATTGTAACTATCTTAGATTAAATTTGAACTAAAAAAAATGAATACGGGAACGAGAAAGGAAATATCAAACTCTTAGTTTGCAAAAAATCTTGAATCAACGCTAACATATTTTTGAACATTACAAACGTTCTTATATTGTCAAAGATCCAATACGTTCTGCATATTTTTAGTTTCAGCGCCAAATCCAATATGAGATTATTCACGGCCATCTATTGTAATGTGCTACGCCGGAACATCAATGCGTTCCCAACATCTTCAAAAAAATACATTTTGTCAAAAGCAAAAAGATCACTACAAAATACAATCTCAAACTTATTAGTGCACCTAACCATTATCTACAAAAAGATTGTCGCAAGATAACGCAAAAATTAAGATATCGTATGAAGTTTTATCTCTGAACTGAACATTATTCTACCCTCATCCAGCAACAAACCACCATGGCACTTGCGTACTTCAATCTTTCACCAAAATACATATGTATCTACCCAAAAATATCGAAAATTTTTGAGTAGAAAATAACAAATTTTGGCAAAACAATTGGAAATGGCACTGCTACCCACATGGGTCTATGGTGCCCCAGTTGGAACTAAGAATAACAATATCACTACAAATCCCTATGAACAGGAATCTATATCAATATTATCAGCTGGATGGGTTCGATTAATTCGATTAGTTCCATAAAAAGAAATTTAATTTCAGATAGCCTATCCTCAATAGAAGTCATCAAAAACTTCAGACAACCGATTATTTCGATGATACACGTATTAATTTAATTTCAAGTAGCCTATTTTTACAATTTTTGTTTATATTAAGAAAATAATAATAATAATGATGTGATTCTATAGTTTTTTTTTTTTGAGCTGATGGGGATGCAGCTGAGGTTGTAGTTGAAAACGTATTTTTTGCGGAGAAGAAAGAACATGCTTACAATCTTATGATATGAATTTATAAAATAAAAAAAATGAATTAATTAAGCAATAAACAAAAAAAATAATTAAATAAATAAACGAATAATTAAATGAATGCTTGTGTAAAGTGCATACTGCTGGTAGTGAGACATGGCTTACCATGAAAAAGATGACACAGAGACTGCAAGTCTTCAGCAACAAATGCTTGAGGATTATATGCGGGATATTCTGGACAAACTGTAGACATTCCAGTGCAGAGCTGTCTCGTGTCACAGTTGAGCCCCCTATACAACTCAAAATAAGGAAGAAAAAATTTAGGTGGATAGGTTGTGCTCTCAGTAGGAACTTAAGCAGTATTGTCAGGATGGCGCTAGACTGGAATCCCCAAGGCAGCATGCAGAGCTGTTGCGCATGACAGGTGAACCTCCAATACAACTCCAAATAAAGAAGAAAATGGAACGTGGATAGATCATGCTCTCAGAAGAAACCCGAGCAGTAGTGTTAGGATGGCACTGGACTTGAATCCCTAAAGCAGCAGATGGATCTGAAGACCCAAGGTAACCTGGAGAAGATTCAAGAATTGGTCTAGTCAACGCAACTAAACAGATGGCACAAAACAGCGTTCGATTGAAGGTTCTAGTAGAGGCGCTAAGTTCCCAAGCGGAATAACAGGGAACAAAAAAAAATAAAAAAAAAGAAATGCTTGTTATTTGTACTAATTTCTTTCAGTGTAGAAAAATGCCCAAAAACAGAACAAACAGAAAAAAAATGCAGCAATGGCTGCAGCTGCGCTGCCTGCAATGATGATGCTGCGCAACGCGACGAAGCAGGTAAGAAGCAACAATAAAAACGCAGCAAGTGGTCGGCCGTTTCCATGTTTTGTTTTTGCTGCCTCTTTCGTCTGTCTCTGTGTCGTCTCTCCTGTTGCCACCGCCCGTGTGTATGTGTGTGTGTGTGTGTGCGGCATTGGCATGCTGTTGCCTTTGCTGTTGTTGTTTTTTCCTTTTAATTTTTTGTCTATTTTGAGTATTTGTTGTTGTTGTTGCGCGTGGGTTTTCTTCGTCTTCGTCTTCTGCTTCTTCTACCACTTCTTCTTCTTCTTCTTCTACCACTTCTTCTACTGCTGCTGCTGCTGCAGTTTTGGGCGCGCTCAATGCGTGGCCTCGGAGCGAGCGAACGATGTCAAGCGACAATTTTTGGGCATTTGTTTGTTGGTTCATACCAAAAAATATTTGTTTGTTTGTTTGTTTGTTTGTCCGTTTCTATATTACATATAAGGCAAGTATTTGTCATGTGGGTTTTTGTAATAAATAAAATAAAAATAACAGAAGATACTTAGACAACAAATAGATAACAGCATCGACTTTGAGATCAACAATTGCATTTGTTGTAGTTGGCAAAACTTTGTTGCCACAAAACTACAATATTTCAAAAATGCATGCGCGAGGGCAGTTTCAAGAGTTCTAGGTGACAGGCAATAATGGAATTGGGACCTGCATGTCCTGTAGAGTCGTCAAAAATACTGCGTTCATAGTTGAAGCAATTTTAACCAGCGCACAGTGGGCCAGATGATTTTTCTGGTGGTAAAAAAGTTGAATTTTGTTTCTTTAAATTCTGTATTTTTGTTGATTGTTTTAACTGACAATACTTTTGTGAACATTTAATAGTTTGTACAAGAGCTTTTAATTGTTTAAATGATCAGGCTTTGAGCTTTCAAAATGAACATAAAAAGTGTAAACACTTTATTGACAGTAGCACATCTATAATAAATTAGATTTTGTTGATTTTCTCGTTAAGTGCACATAATTTTGTAATTATTTTTTTACATATTAACAAAAGTAATTAAAAAGTTGCATAAATTTAAACAAAAGGCTTTAATATTTACATTGAAAGTCAAAAAATACAAATTTTTTGCAATGTGTAAACACTTTCTAGACAAACTGTATGTTTCAGCGCGAGATCTGCCAATATTCGGTGTAACTTTTTCGCGTTTGTTGATTGTGACCTTAAATTGAAATAAAGTGAAACTAATTGATTCAACAAATTTGGTCTAAATAAAAATGATATGTTGTGATCCGTTTTTTAAAAAATTATATTGTTATATTACCACGTAGGGCTTGTATGGCTTTATGCGTAATACTAGCACCTTGTTCACTCTTGTTCAAGCTGATTTTAGCCTTTATAGAACGCGTGAGTCGTTGTGGCATTAACTTTTTCCAAATTTTGGCCAACTTTTTAGTATTTGTATTTGGTATAATTTGAAAGAACTGCCAGCTTTCTGAAATAGCATCTAAAGGAATTACTAGGAAATTTACTAGTTTTATGAGCAGACTGACAAAACTTATTTCGAGATAAAAAAAAAACAGAAATACTTTGATGAGCCACTGTTAAAATATAAAATATCACCAAATTCAAATATGGGTCGGCCCAAGAAGGAATTTGGTGAGCTGTGCCACAAAGTACAGACCTAAAAAGTGTCTTATCTTGTGAAAGAAACCACATATGTTGAATTAATGGTGATGGCAAGCTCCAGCTTGTGAATTGAATGCAGAATGAAAAGATCACTGAACACACATGTGAAGATACCAAGTCCGTACTCATGAAATATTATGACTGAATATTCAGCTGTCATACTTGCCTCTAACACTTCTTTCAAAGAAGTCAATTGGGTGCTGAGCTCTTGATTAATTTCGAAAACAATTTAAATCGGATTCGTACGATTTATTCGATTCCGATTAATATTTGTTCAAAAATATATAATGGAATTATTAAAAGTTTAAATTATAAATTTTGATTTAAATCTATTTTTTTTTTTACTCGAGTTATTACAAAAGTTCCGCTAGCTGGGTAGCCTGGCCCACTGTGCAGCGTGTTGTACCTCTCAAGACCTGAACTTATATCACCCTTTTTGGGAATCACGGCTATGTATCCTACCTTCCATGCTGCTCAGATCGAAGCACACTAGAGTACTAGACATTGAGCTGATGTTATGCTGGACCAAACGTCTAAGTCTATGAATGTCTCGGCTGATGAGACAGTAGGAATACTTCTATTAGGGTTACATCCACTGCCAAATAGATTGAACTTCTCTGCAATAGGTAAGTTAACTAAAGGTTGCGGCAAAGAATTTCTTCCATGTTTGAGCTAGCGGTCAATCGTTGCTATCTTTGATGTGGAATTCTTTTTTTTTTAATTTCTTATTATGCCGCTTGGGAACTTAACTCTGCTAGAAACTTCCTTCGAACCCTGTTTTGTGCCGTTCTGTTCCATGTTGTGTTCGACTGGGCCAATGCTTGAAGAACGAATCTTCTCCAGGTCGCCATAGAACTTCCGATTCGTCTGCTGCCTTGGGGATTTCAGTACAGTGCCAACCTGACAATAATTTGTTTATTATTAATTAGGGAATACAGCTAAGTACAGTTGACTTTATAATTAAATAATTTTAAAATTAGGGAAATATAAAAATAACGAGCAAAATATAATATAAAACTAATCTTACATTTGAAACTGGCTAGGAAATTGTATTTACAATATAAAAGTTGAGAACAGAAAGAATACATAAAAGTTTAAACATTTCAAAGACGCTCGATTGGGCGCATCAAATTGAGTTAAGATATACAAAGAGATTAATTGAATGGACCGTTCATAGGATCGGAATTCGTAGACGTTATTATAATTTCGTGCAATGCATAATTAGATCTACAAAATGTTAATGTTATAGGTCGAAAATTACAAGTTACACTGGATGGAATGGTAAAAGAAATTTTGTTCTGTGATCATTTATAGAAGGGAACGCTAAGGATTATTCTGATCTTTGTGAGGCCCCTTCGGGGGCCGGCCGGACTAACCTATTTATTGAAGGTAATTTTATAGTCTAAAAAGATAGTACGGCAATCGAATGTATGGAGTCCCAATTTAAACCCTGAAGAGCAAATAATAAAAATTGTTTTTGAACAGACGCTCTTGACTCTTGACAGAGTTGGTATTGAGGACTCCAAAGATTCCAGAATTGGACGAACACACGAAACGTAGAGATACCTGAAAATGCTTCAAGGACAACTCCAAAAACATTTTATTGGGTTACGATTTATTTCCTAAAGTGAAAATGTTATATGAAAAAATGGCAATGGTCAAGCAAGTTTTATGAATTCTATCAGTGTCTATGATCAGTCAATACATCGCGATTTATTACATATTCCAAAAAGCCTAGATAGAGTCGGAAAATAAATGGTAATTACAGGGCCCAGCACTCGAAGTAAATCAAATTATATAGATCATAAATTCAATTTGAGGAATATTACTTCAAGTGGTAAAATAATACAAAATTGAGTCCTTGAGAAGGTCCAAAAATGCAGCGTAAGCTGTCTGAGTGTGAGTTGCAGGTATTTTGGCACACTCGAGGGTAAAGGCATTTTTTTTTTGAGTGTTTCGAGAATGTTGCATCTTTTGGTTTGGATAGAATTGCTCTCCAAAATGGCCAAAAGATATTAACCCTTCGAGACCCATTGTGTTTACGCTATAAAGTTTGAAACGTCGTATTTTTTTTTTAGCCATTCTTGGTTCAAACGAGCTTTATGTGACGATGGTGAGTTCTATTGAAACTTCTTTGTTCTTCTAATGTTTGTCCCACGCCCACTGTTTCCAAAACAACCTCCACTACAACTTTCACTGGCACGATGAAAGCGATTTTAGAGTGTCCATCTGTGGTTCAACTCACAGTTTTCCGAGCATTTATCCTTAGCGGTTGGTACCTTCTGCTGCTGCCCCATCGATGACTCTCGTATGTCCGTCAAGTGTTTTTTTTAGTTCAGTCTTAGATTCATTGAGTTTAAATTTCCAACAATCATTAAATTTACTTTCGACGCCTTTTACCTTTGAATATGATATAGAAATAGAGGTATTTTCTGCAAATTCTAAAACATCACAATTTGGGGATTTCGAAATATTAAAATTACAAATATTGAAGAGTAATGGACCTACCCCTGGGGAACTCCGGCAGATATGATTATGATATCTTAAAGGCAACTACCAAGTTTGACTTGAAAAGTAAGGGTTTTTAAAAAGTGGTTAATAACGGAAATAATACATGGCGAAGAGTGTAATTTATTGAGTTTGTATGAGATCGTCATGTCAAAAGGTGGCAAAAGCAGCCCTAATGTCTGAACAGACAATGGTTGTGGCCATACCTGCATTAATTTTAATTTTTAGAATAGCTAAAGGATAAGATGTGAAATGAGCAGGCTGAAAGCCGAACTGATGCACCGGGATAATTTTATTTATAGAATTGAAGTCCCTAATACGAGCAGCTATTAATTTTTCAAAGAGCTTAGAAATGGTAGATAAAAGCGAAATGGGGCTATAATTAGCCACCCTATCACCATTCAGCCACGCCTTTGGAATAGGAATAATGATGGATGGAAAGTTGCCGTTGGCAAAAAGATGATTAAAATTATAATTATTGGATCATTCAGTTATTTGAGTAGTCTGTTGGGGAAGATCCGTCAAGTTATCCCAATCGTTTTGAGAAAGTTTACGAATTACTCAATTGTAAAAATTTTCTTGTCAGAAAACACAATTTCAACTTTCAAGTCTGACTTGCTGCTACTTCGCTTAAAGATCTTGTACCTTTTGGCACAAGTAAGGCTTGATTTTGAAATTATTTTTCGATATACGTCCGTCCGATGCTACGGTCAGAATTTAAGTTCTTTCGTTATTTATTTGCCAATGCCGGGAACTTCGCTAAGTCTCTTCTGCACCTTTTTTTTAACCAACTCAAGTGACGTTCCAGTCTTTCGATGAATTCTCTCGGTGAAATGCTTTCTTTCATGCAAACTGGAAAAGAGAACTCTGATCTGTCAATTACTGAAACTTCGTGAACCGGACACTGTACAGCATAAAATGAAACAAAGCAAAGTTATGCAGTTAATAATAAAACTAAAAGTTAGTTTGAACAAAATTATTTTTCACTGTGCCGAGCGTCATAAACTTCAGCGCCCGCCCTCGCTTGCATGTATGCATGCATATGTATGTGTGTTGGTTTGCTTGTATTTCGTTTTCTTTTCGAATTCCATTTGCATTCCAAAGCAACAACCAGTTGTTGTTGTAGTTGTTGCTTGTTGTATTGTTGACACTTACACACACTAACACATGCACACTAGTGTGTGTGTTCGTGTGTTCGTGTGTGTTGGCCTGCGCACAATTTAATTCACATTTTGGCCCAAAAATTATTAAATATTTGCCACAATTGGAGGGGCGTCGTCGCACCAACAACAACAACACCTGCCTGCATTTAAAAATTTGCTGGCCGCAACGAAAGTGAGAGCGTGCTCAAGTGAAAACACTTCCGTTGCTCCATAAAAAAATTAAACAAACAAAAAAAAAATGCATAAAGAATTGCTAATTTATTGGTTAAACAACAACAAAAATGCTAGCTGCTGGCAGTTATTTATTATTTAAATTTTGCATTGTGCGAACTTTGAAAAAAAAAAACAAACAAGCCAGACATTTTGTCAAGTTTTTTTTTATTGACGGCGGCGTTGTGTTGACCGGTGAAAGTACAAGTTGAGCGCAGCGGTCAACGTCAACAATGTTGCAAGGTTGTGTGACCCAACGCACCTTGCGCATGAAAGTCGTGAGAGTCGTGAATGTTTGGCATAGGCAGTGGGGCAGCGTTGTGGCAGCGCGCAATTAATTCAAGTTTTGTGGCATTTTGGCGTCTAACGTTTAGATTCAAAAATGTTGCATTTAGGCGCTAGAGTGCGCTGTTGTTGCTTGTGTTTGCGCAGTTGATCCACACTGAACGATAAGTGCGTCTATCGATAATTTGTTGCAATAAGTTTTGCAATTATCGTTTTTTGCACTCATCGTTTTTTGCAAAATTTAAGCCGATTTAATTTAACAACCAATTTTCAACAACTAATTGCAAAATTTAAAGTTTTTGACTGCTTTTGTTAAGGAAATGTGTTCAAAGCGCTGCATTATGCAGACATCGATAAATTGCAGTACAAGCAATGCAGTTCATCATTTCGCAAGTACTCAATATGGTTTAATTTTTATAATTGCAATGTTTCGTATTTATACAAATTTCATATTTTACAAAGCCTCTAAACCTTTTTTTTCAAAATTTCTTGGATTTTCTCTTATTGTGAGACTAACTACAATTATTCAAATCTTATCTTAAGTAAGTAAGATTAATTACATTATGACATATTGTACAGGGTGTTTTTTTTTTGAAGGAAGACAACTTTAAATTGCAATAAAACAACGATGGATTGTTCGATTGATATGAATTTTGTTTATCCGATATATAATCTTGTGTCATTATATTTTAAATATGATTTCTGGAATATGACCACCACGGATGGCTCGCATGTAGTCCAATCTGGACGTCCAATTTTTGCATGACCTTTTCTAAGATTTGTGGCCGTAAATTGTACATCGGTTTGTGACTTATCCGCATAGACCAATGACTTTACATAGCCCCACAGTAAGGGTAGTATAGCGGTGTTAAATCACAAGATCTTGTAAGCCAATTCACGGGACCGAAACGTGAAATTAGGCGGTCACCAAACGTGTCTTTCAATAAGTCGATTGTGGCACGAGCTGTGAACCACAGCTCATGGACATCATGGTTGTTCAATTCAGCAATGCAAAAATTAGAAATCATAGCTCTATATGGATCACCCCTGACTGCAACGTTCTGGCCAACATCGTTTTTGAAGAAGAGCGGACCAATGATTCTACCAGTCCATAAAGCGCACCGAACAGTCAGTTTTTTGGGATGTATCGGTGTTTCGACATACACTTGAGGATTAGCTGCACTCCAAATACGGCAGTTCTGTTTGTTGATGTAGCAATTCCATGAGAAGTGCGCCTCATCGCTAAACAAAATTCGCATCGGCAATATATTTCTGGGCGCATTCGACGAAAACACGCCTTTCTTTATGATCGTTTGGCTGCAATTCTTGCAAGAGTTGGATTTTGTAAACACGCAAACCAAGATCCTTCCGCAAAATCCATACAGTGGATGGATACAGATCCAATATCTGTGCTTGATGGCGGATGGACTCATTAGGGTCTTGCTCAATGCTACGCTCCACCGCAGCAATGGTTTCTTCTGTACACTTCGTAATGCGTCTCTGGGGATGTGAGTTATCAATAAGAGAAAACGTTTCATGTTAAATCGAATTAACTGCTCTAATGGACCACATTGTCGACGATAAAATGGACGTAGTGGGCGATGGATGAGAACCATTATTTTCTAAATAAAATTGCACTATTTGCAAGAGTTGTTCAGGTGTGAGTCTATTCACGATGAATTTCCCAACCAAACTAAGAATAATTCACTGGAAAGCTGTTAAATTGATCTTCTGTTCTGTACCTCGAAAAATATCACCCTTTACTAGGAAAGACATGACAAAGTCATTATACAGCATATCATTTTTTGTTATTTCGTGTGGCTTCCTAACTACTCACCACTTGGTGGAGTCCGAATAAAATTTAATTTCCAACTATTTAACCTTAACAAGACATTTTTGGTTTATTCCCCATAGATGTGACATCCGTCTTAATATGAATGTGTGAATTATAAGCTGCAATAAAGCAAAATATGTTGGCATTACAAATTTGAAGCCTAATTGATGTAATTTACTGAGAACAATGCGCGTCAAAGTTTTACTTTTCTTTTACAATTCAAACAAAATAACGTCTGAGGCTCATCGATTGCTCTTGCATATGTTTGTCGAGTGGTTTCAATTCTTTAAGAATGTAGACTTTGATGTCGAAGTTAGGCTTGGTGGTGGAAGGTAGAGGTAAATGGTTATCGAAGATACAAAATTCATAGCATTACTGTACCAAGACACTTTTTATACGCAAGAAGAATTGGCAGATTCATTGCAAGTAACTCAGCAAGCCGTGTCATAACGCCTCAAAGCCATTTGAAAGCAAGCACACTGTGTTCCATATTACCTGAAACCGAGATATGAGCTTCTCCGAAAACAAACTTGTAAGCGATTTCTCTATCGCATGGTAAATGGCGATGAAAATTCGGTCAATTTCAATTATGGGGAAACCCCGCACATGCTACCACGTCTGCAGCGAAGCCCTATATTCATAGCACCAAAGTTATGCTCTGAATTTGATAGGACCACATAGGTGTCATATATTATAAGCTGCTGGGGCCAAGTGAAACTACAAAAGGGGATTCCTACCGCAAAAGTTGTAGATGACAACAGCTAGTATTTTTCAAAGAATGTATGTACCCGAAATACAAGAAAGCCTCGAAAACGGCGGAAGCAAGTTTATCCAACTGATAATTAATATTAATAATGAAAAACTTGAAAACAATAAAACTAAAATTGCAAATTAAGCTTCTAACAGGATGCACAAAATGGATTTTTCGACCCCCAAGAAACCCCAAATACACATTTGATTAGGGAAGACATAATGTTCTTGTGCCCAACATATGCAATCAATAATTCTAATACTTTTTTAATCAAATTATGATTTTAAATCATTTACTTTGTAGAGTACATAAATTATGGTAAGTTATTGTTATTATTATGGATAGTTATTACTGATTGCTGCCGACAAGGGTTAACCCATTGTGCTCCTGTGTAAAGGGTGTTTTTTTTTTGGAGGTATAAAACTTAAAATTGCAATAAAACAACGATGGATTGTTTGACAGTAACACGGCGATTGTCGTCTTCCAAATGGTTAGCCGTACATCTAAATGGGAACATTCTTTTGCAGAGATCAGATACGAACACTTTGTGTGTGTTCCGAGGAAGCAGTTTTGTTATCTTGTACCTTGTATCTTGTCCCTCCAGCCAGACTCGGTCAAATGCTTGTGCAACATCTAAGAATATAGCTTTCCGAATTCCGTTTGTGATGCGATTGACCCGTTCGATCGTTCCATGCTGTTCTCGGAAGCCAAATTGAGCGATGGGATTGTGTTTGATGTTTTAGGGAGTAAAAAATAGGGAGTAAGTCGTTTCAAACAGTTTCGAGTTGTCTGTGGTATGTTGGTGACGTTTTGCCTTTGCGTGGTTTGGAAATCATCACTATGAACGCCATCTTCCACTTTTGGGCATAGTAACCAAGTTTCATAATAGCGTTGAAGAGATGGAATACTGTCAGAACCGCACAGGAAGGGAGTTCTATGATCATTTTTGGTGTGACCGAGTCATCTCTATACTTAAGATAATTTTATATTATTATATAAAATAATTGTGGGTTTGTGTTCAGTCGTCTGGGTTGAAGCTTTATTTTCGTGCTATAGAAGTCGCAATGAGTGGAATGATTTCGTAACCGTTGTTATGTTTATTTTTTTGCGGAATATGATCATTTCGAATATACCAGTCTGACTTCTTTGTACGATTTATATAATGCCCTATTTCTTTTTCCGAAGTCTTCTTTACTGCATAATCTGGATTGTCTTCAATTGGAACTGACAGCTCAATGTTGTGACAATCGTCTCAGCATTATTTTTGTGTATTCTTGTCCATCTATTGGATAATTTTATTGGATTCTTTTGTATAAATGCTTTAGTAAGCCTATTTCTATACTAGAAATAATTAGTAGATGTAGCTGTCTCTAGGCAGATAAAATACTTCTTAAGTCCATAGCTTGTCTTTGGCGATTTGTGGAACTTGTTCAAATTAATTGATTGCTTAGCTTAGTTTGGTTTTATCGTCTGAATATTACGTGAGTTGCCATATTTCTCTGAGCTAACGTTTTGTCTAATTTTGATTCTTATAAAATCAATCTATTAATTTTTTGAGTATTTAGTCCTGGTGTCGATTGTGTTGACTAGGAATTATATTTATTCTTGAAGTGTTTAATTTTGAGTGACTGCTTCACCTATTGTGATTTAAATATACAACTGCAGAGACAAGTTTCGTTTCAGATTTTGGAGGGCCTCTTGTCTCCATATTTCCTTGTACCAGCTCGTCTTTTGGTGGTATAGCGATGGAGCGAATGGGTTTTAAGAGGTTTATCTTGGAGTGTTACTTGGATTGTTGAGTAGTCTGATGGTAGATTTTATTATTAAATTTTGTTGAGTTAGGTTCTGGGTAGTGCTGAACTCTATTGGATCTGGTAGTTTCGTTTCTGCCGTGCTAAGTTGGCAGCTGTTGCTAGAAAATTTAATTTTAATTTATTAACTTATACTGAGTCAGTCTTTTCTTTCTAGACTGCGATCCTATACAGAATGTAAGCGAGCACATGGATTTTATTAAAAATGACAATTACAATCTTTTTTTTTATTAATTAATATTTACAACTCAGTTGAAGTACTTCTCCCTGTTGGTAGTGAGATGCACAAGAGCTTCAGCTCGTTTTGTGCCAGTCTACTCTCTGATATTGCTTAGCCAACCCACGTCTGATTTCAAATTTGCCTTCCCTAATGAGTTAAAGTAGTTGATTTTTGGGCCACGCGTTGATTAACCAAAATATGCTGTCTTTCTGCGTTTGATAATGGTAAGAAGTTTCCTGATTCTATCCACACTTCCTCATTTGTGATGAGGTGGAACCAAGAAGCTTCGGCCTCATCTAAAAACTTTCTAGTTTGTTCATCGGAGCTACTTTCAAGTTCCAAGTTTCTACACAATAAATCAAGACAAGACCATATATAATAGCATTTCACCAAAAAATTGAATTCTGAGTTGTCTATAAATGAACAGCTGTCTGAATTTTTTGAAATTGACTACGAGCTATTTCAATGCGGCATCTGATTTCTTGATCAGAGTTCCAATCAGGCGGCAAGATATTTGAATTTGTTGTGTTTTCAATTGATTATTGAGTCAGTACCTTTAGCAATAATACCTTAATATTGTATACATTTTGAAAAATAAATTAATCTTAAATTAGCAGTATTAAGGTTTTATACAATTTCTATTATTTTTAAAATGAAACTGTTCAGAATAAATTTAATTTTTGAAAAATATTTGAATTTGAAAGTCGAAGTTCATCAAAATTATAAGTGAGTAATGTAAGATTATTCTGCTTTTAACCGTCAACTACATTGAAACGTTTTTTATTTTTAAATACTGCTAAATACTAAAAATAAAAAAATATAAGTTTTCATTATTAAATTTGCTTTAAGTGAAGTATGGCTTTATTTTCCATAATATAATCGTTACAGCGTCAAATAATATTTTCGAAAATAAACTGCAACATTTTTGTTAGCTTTAAAAACTTAACAAATTCAAACAACTTTAAACATTTTTGAATTTTTTCAACTGCTTAAATTTTAGCAATAACTGCTAAAAGCGCCGACATCGATAAATGCATAGTAATCCATACAAGCTAAGTGTCAGCTGCTTAAACACTTTAAAATTAATGGCAATATATTTGTTAGCTTTAAATACCAAATAAATTAAAACAACTAACAACTTTTTTGTTGTATTTCTAGACTGCTTTTGTTTAAACCATAACGGCTTAATGCGATAATGCAGACATCGATAAGTGCTACTTAGTTACTTAAAATAAACTGCAACATTGTTTGATGGTCTAAAACATTGCAGCACAATTGTTATTTACGTTTAAAAGTGTTAAGGCAATAAATTAAAAACTTGCATAAATCTTAACTAATTTGTTTGCTTGTGTTATCGGTGTTATCGAAACGCAGCGATATATGCCAGCGCTCACGCGCAAACGTCAACACCATATGCACTTGGCATCGATAAATGCCCGCAAATCGATGCTTTTTTTACGCTTAGTTACTCAATTGCCATCACTTACAAAAAGTAATCATTACAATTTTCGCATTTTCGCATAAAATGTAATAATTAATAATTTTCAATGTGTGTTGTATTAGTGACTGGCTGAATTTTTGTTTAAGTATGTGCCGCTGCTTAATGCTAAAATGCATTTAAAACAAGCTAAATCGTGCATTTGTGTGCTGCTGCTGCTGCTGCGTCGTCGCCGTCGTTGTCGTCGTCTTTAACGTAGACGTAGACGTGCCCCCCACCCCACCAACACCACACTGTGTGTGTGTGCGTGTGTGTAATTGTGGTGTGCGCGTGTGTGTTACAGTGCGTTGTGTATATACTATGCCACCTACACGACGACAAGGACGAAAGCGTCGCTTTTTCCGGCTACTACTGTTGGCACCTAAAGCCTTGCTCGTTTACGGGTGGGGTGCCTCGGTGGGCGTGTAAGGCTGTGTACGGCTGTTTGTGTTCGTCTCTGTGCGTGTGTGCATGTGTGTGTGTGAGCTAGCGTACTACACAGCGTTTTTTTTTTTACGCACTTAATGCAACCGCCGCACCCTGGTGCAAAGCTTTAATTGCCCCGAGCAGCAGTGCAGCAGCAGCAGCAATTATTAACCACTGCACACTAATCCTTTTTTATAACTAATCCACTTTAGCACAACGAAAGTGCGCGCACGCACTTGCGCTAGCGCCACTCACAACATGGAATCGTCCATTAAGCTTAAGGACAATACCACCAACACCATCAACAGCAGTAGCAGCAATAGCAATCACAGCAGCAATAATAGCTGCAATGGCAATGCTGCTGCGGCTGCTGCTGCTACTCCGGCTGCGGCCAATGTAGCCGCCGCGCATTCCATCTGCAGCAGTGATAGCTTCAGTATTATGCCGCCGCCGCATCATGAACTGGTAAGCGCCAATAGCATTGAGCTGAATGCAGCCGCCTCGTTGAGCGATGATAGCGGCGTGCCGCTTACCACCAATAGTTCCATATCCAGTGGTGACTCCTATCGCATAGGCATGTGCAAGTTTGAGATTGAGGTAAGTAGCCGCCAACTCTGTGCCTGTAGCGCACACTTAAACGGCAACTAATTGCTGCATGCTCTGCCCACAGATGGTCGAGAGTGACGGCGAGGTCTCGCAATTCGATTCATTGGATAATTGCTCCGAGGGCGGTATGAGCGCTGAAAATTTTAATACGCTCAAGAAAGGCCCCTTGGCACCCATAGATCCACCGCCTGAATTTCAAGACTCACCGCAGACAACGCTGGTGCGTTCAATATCGAAAAACATTGTCAACAGTCTGCGCCGCTGGACTAGCTCACAATCATCGTTTGAGCATTTAAAGGACTATAATGGCAGTGCTGCGGATGATATAACAATGGTTAGCAGCGCCGTAGCTGCTGCTGCAGCTGGCAATGATGTAAACAATGAGCTCGTGCTGCTGCTGGCCACAGACAGCGGCGTGAATCAGGATACTTTGGATGGCCAACAACAGTCTATCATCAATGCTTGCCAAGAGCGCACGCTTAAAGAGTCCTATGCCATTAATAAGCATCTTTACTCCAGCGATTCAATACTCAATAGCCATACGGATAATATTTACGATGAGCCGAATAATATTATAAGCAGCTCGTTGGGCAATAGCGTGGACATTATTGATGAATCCGATCAATCCTGTTCGCCGCTGCCATCGCCACCCCCACCTGTCTCTATAATAAAAATCAAACAAACGCTATGTCCCTATTATCAGGATCATACGCGCTACTTCAAGGCCATACCCACAGAGCAGGATTCCATAGCCAGCGCAAAGGCTGCCGCTGCGGCTGCTGCTGCAGCGGCACAGCAGCGCTTCAATAGCGCGGGACTCTCCGAAATACATGACTATGATTTGTATTATGGCGCCAAGCGACAGCATGACAATAGTCTGCAGCGACGTCAGCTGCTCTACAGCCCGCTGGGTCATACGAATCACTGTCACTATCACCATCATCATGCACATCATGCGCATCCACATCATCATCATGCCTGCGGCCAGCGGCCCAATTCACGCAATTCGCTAAATAGTCGCCTGAGCAGCTCGCATAATTCGCTGAATGTTAGCTCGGCCAATAAGCCGGATGACTCCATTTTTATAACGCAAGCCATGTCACATGATGCGCTGTTTACGCGCGAGATTTCCGATTTTTACAATGTGCCCATCGACTCGGACATCTATGCCTTTCCCGTGGACATGATCGAGCAGCAGCAGCAACAGCAGCAGCAGGATTTGCAGCCAAATTGTGCCAATAAGCAGAGTGCTGGCTATCATAAAGCCGCCAGTCGGCGTAACAAGCGGCAAAAACGCAAGCAGCGCTATGCTGGCGGCGCGCAGAGCACTCATGAGACCAGCGATGAGTGCGGCGACAAAAGCAAACATGGCAAATATCGCACGCCGACCAATGCCATCTCCACAGGCGTGGCTTTTCACAGCGAGAACGAGCGTCACGAACCGCTGCACATGACGCTGGACGAGGTCAAGCAGTTCTATCATACGCTCTACTCGGATGCCGACAAGGCAAGCCATCATGGCATACATGGCAAAGCGACAGCGAATGGTGTCAAGTCTTCCAACGAGACCATCTGGAGCATTTCAACAAATACAACGACAACGACAGCGCGTACCCGCAGCAGTGTGAGTACCACACGTGCTGCTGTCAATGCTGCTGCTGCCGCCGCCGCCGCCGCCGCCGCTGGTAACAACAGCGACAAATATCTGAGCAAACAGAGCAAACATAATTTGGACAATGACAAGCTGAATAACAACAATACGCTGGGTCTGCAGAGCAGCAATCAACTGAACTATCAGCAGCAGCAGCAGCAACAAACGCTGCAGGGCACGGATAAGCTGCAGCAACAAGCTGCCGAGCAGCAGCATCTCATGGGCGTTACGGCGCCCAACAACAAGCACGTGCTGCACACCGAGAAGAAGTCGCAATTTACGCTCAATTTGAAGCAAAAGTTTTGTAGCATCTTTCGCTTTCGTCGCAGCAATCATAGTCGTTGCAGAGCAGCGGCCGCCGCGGCTGCAGCAGCTGCAGCAAATGGTAGCAATACCGCGACATCTGTTGCGGAAACCGAGGAGGCGCACAATTGCCTGAATCGCAGCGCAGCCGGTGCAGAGTTGAGCGGCGCTGCAGCCGCCGATCTGCGCAAGAAATTTCAATCACGTGCGCTGCCGCCATTGCCAAAGAAGGGTAAGTGTATAGCTGCATATGTATGCTATGTGCAACTAATGTGTTTGCTTTGGAACTTGCAGCTTATGCCATTAATGCCACAGATGTCGTGCAGGAGGAGCAGAAAAAGGCTGCGCCAGAGCCGCGTGCGCTGCAGTTTACCTCAAGCATTGAGAAAGTCAAAGACGTAAGTGGGAGGTTTGTGGGATACAGCATGAATTGTTGGGATAAGCTTATTTTAGTGGAGGAAGTTAAGGCAGGCAGCAGCAGCATGCCACGATAGTTTGTAGGGATTCCGCGTAAAAGTTAAGGCATTCTTTCTAATCAGAATTGTCCATAATTTTTGGTGTTTTTGTTATGACTAAAGCTATTTCACGTAGATCCTTCCCTATCTTGGTATTATGGTTCAAACTGTTGCGGAAGTCGATCAGTCAATCAGAGTTCTGAGCTAATTTCTGTTTTAATCTGTGAAAGCGCTGACATCACGCAACTTCTTTCCTTAGTGAGACCAAAGCATTGACGTTTTTGAATCTAATTGGACTCCCACGGAGTACGAAAACTGTTGGCAAATGTCGGGAGCATGTTGTGCTTCTCCTTGTTCAGTGTACCAAGTGACAACGGCTGTAATACTTTGAAAGTAGCGTTTTTTTGTAAGAGACCTCTTTTCTAGCTACTGGTTCCCTGAATTTTCTGCACCAGCCATTTGTGGTTATACCAAACTTCTTAGCATGTGCTAGCACAGAGTAGTTTACCGTCCACAGGCCAACTAGTCTTCTACAGTCGTTTCCTTAAAGATTTTTGGGGGTTTCTGCAGTCAATGATTTTGTTTTTTAGCTACGTTCCGCTGCGGCTGTAGGGCTCGAGCTTGTGATTTATTGTGTATAGAAAGATATGTTTAGACCGAAAATATTAACACTATTGGCCGGCTTATTTCAAGGAATAAGCTTGGTACGGCAAAAATTTAAACAATATGACATGGTCATCATTTAACAAGACGGACGGTACAGCCTACAGAGCGCTGATACGTACCAAAAGGTGCCTACATTTCTTATGAAGAGATGCGTTCAATGTCAAACTCGCTTTGGGTTTGTTATGATGATTTGTGAAAACTTTGTTGGAAACCCCAAAAGATTCACATTCACAATTATTTAGCGAAAGTTTTTTCAAAATACAAGAATTCGATTTACACAGGAATTACTTTCCAAAATGCTAATGTTTACGAAATAAAAAAGAAATCCCCAGTTTTGGGAATATATTCGCCAACATAGCACTTCGACACCATTCTTCACAGCTTAAGATGACCGAGAATAGAACTGCGACTGTTATGCCCTACTCTTTGTATGTGGGAGAAACCCAGGCCAAGATCTTGCATTGTTCCGATATTCGCTAACGTAATATCATTTAGGGTTCACTCCCGCTGCTGTACTAAGCTAAGCCAGCCACTTTCCGACATGGCCATGGCCACATATCACCTTTGTAGCCACACATATACTCTGTCGCCCGCTGATGCGTTCGCCAAAGCTTCATGATTACCCTTAGGTTCTTGTCCATACTCGCCTTTGCTTTCGTAATCTCACTTTTGCCCGAAAGACTGCACTGCAGACACCATGAACGCACTTGCTATATAATAGTTCTTAGTTTTTAAATTCTCTCTTGTTCCTATCATTTGATTATCTGCATGACTTTTCTTATTGAGGTAACCTTAACCTTTCGATTTGGCTGTCGGTCCAGATACGTTTGGTCTAAGGGGAAATCTTTCAGATTGCCTAGATAGGATATGCAGATAAACACGGTTCAGATTTTGGTTGTATAAGTTTGAACGGGAATTACAACCTTGTTTATCTGCTTTCCTATCTAGGTAATCAGATAGATTCCCCCACATAGCTCAAAATTTTCCGAAGTAATATGCAGACTTCCTGTATAATCGTTGTTGTGTTTCTTTTGCTGGTAATGCAGAAAAGCTTTCTTCGCTTTCATCGTATACCAAATCCTAGGGAACAGCGTTGTGAGCTAGCAATTCACTACAGCACATTACTATCTTTGCTGTATTGGATATCAGATCTATAATAATAGGAAAACATCATCCCATATAGTAGACCAGCTAGTTAAAGAGAGAGCATCTACTAGATACCATGCCGACCATATAGCGAGTATCTTCAAAACTCATCTAGCGAAAACATATTGCTCTCTCGTACATCATTACCAGGCTGTTCAATGAGTTTACCATGCTTCACATAAAAGTACATAATGTCATCATCGAAACGATGTGATGTTTTCTTCTAGCAAAGATTTGTATACCTTGAACCATATGGTAATGGTACAAAGGGCACTTGACAAACCGATAATGTATGTAACAACGAGAAGAATATGTCGGAGACGTCTGAAACTTATCCAAAGTATGAATAGAGTGAGAAGTTGACATACGCATATTCGTCAATCTGTACATCTGTCAGTGCGTCTGTAGGAACGTTTAGATCTTAGGATTTTTATAAAAAAACTTGTTTTCCGAGAAGATGCAAATTTATTTTATTTTTTTGATAGCGGGAATTTACGTTCCAGCTGCCCTATAGTTTGCATAATCTCAACAAAATATAAAGTTTTTCCAATTAATTTGCTATTTGAAATTCACTTTTTTATATAGATATGCAAACCGAAGTCTGTCTGTCTGTCTGTATGAATGTTTAAATCTTTGAGTTGATAAGGTTTAAGGCAACCAAAGAGTTTGGAAAAAGAACTTGGTATTCCAGCGGATGCAAATATAATGTATTCTTATATAAAGAATAGTGGGTTTTGCAAAACCATCAAAAAATATGGTAAAATTTTTTATAAATAATTCGACTTATGAGAATATTTGAAACAAATTGAGCAGCCCATAGTTTGATGATCCCATGCAGTAAGACATTAACTATATCATATGCCATCCATAGGCTAAAGCGAAAAATTTGTTTTGACAATAAATTCGTTGATAAATCTTTTGATTTTTTAGTCTTCCAAATCACTGCGTAGTGACTGATAATAAGTAAATCAATAGATCAATTTGGAAAATAATCGAACCAGATCAATTTGGGTGAATCGGTCGTAAATCGGTCGTTTTTACAAAAAAAATTTCATCTGTTTTTTGTATGTTTCGATTTGGTTTTTTAGTCAAGCGTTTTTGATTTGTTGGTTCAGTTGTGCTTAAGCAATATAACTGGCCCTTTTGCAGAGTCATCCCCAGATGTTTACGTCCGACTGGAACCTGAGAGATATTTGATCATAATTAATTTTTCAAGGCATGCCAGAGTCTCGTCTTCTATATTGTAGTACCAATCGAAAGTCGTTTAAATCCCAATTGTTTTTGGTTCTTTACTTAGTTCTGTCTTAGGTTCATGAACATAATATTTTTGCCCTCTGCTGCGCCTTTTGTCCCATGGCCGTCATAATGCTAGGAATTGAAAGAATCTTTATTTTTCTTAAAAAATTTGATCGAGATATTGTGTTTCGGCAGCATCCAATGCAATATTATCATTGCTAACTTAACAGCAACAAAAGACTAGAAGTAGCGAACTTTTTGTAATATATGATTTTTGACTCCTTACTACTAGTTCAGGTCTCCCAAGCTCTTTCGAAAGAAATTATTTCAAAGCTTCAAAAAATGTTTGAAGCACTTTATAAGTGTTATTTTTCTTTAAAAGTTGGCATTTGTAGCTTTCGGTAATATAGTAAGTACTTTAGAACCTATAGCTTTTCTAGAAATGTTGACAAATCATTTAATAGCAAATTGAACGATTTTTAAAACAGTTTCCCTTATATTTATTATAAAATATTATACTAAACCTTTTAATATATATATATTTTTTTTTTTAAATTTCAGTACGGCTGGTACTGGGGTCCACTGTCCAGCGAGGCTGCTGAAAAGGTGCTATCCAATGAGCCAGATGGTTCGTTTATAGTGCGTGACAGCTCCGACGATCATTATATATTCTCGTTGAGCTTCAAGCTGAACAACTGTGTGCGTCATGTGCGCATCGAACAGGATCAGGGTAAGCATAATAATACATAAGTTATGGGAAATGCTACAAAATTGGAGCACTACGAAGTAAAAGTAAAGTTCAAATTTTGTAGCTTTTTCTGTTGATCAGTTTAGAAGTAATAAATTTATAATAATTGTACGATTTCGTTGCTCTAGGCACTTTTTCGTTTGGCTCCTATGCCAAGTTCAAATCGCAAACTATAACCGAGTTCATTGAGAAGGCCGTCGAGCATTCGCGTAGCGGCAGGTAAGTGGGAATTATAGATATTTAAGTATTATGGAATACACAATAATTTTTACGGCTACTAAAATGCATATGTTTGCGTAAAGTTGAAGAACTTGAAGAACTTGAAGAAATTCTGACTCTCTATATTTGTAACTTTTTTGGTAAAAAATCTTTATTGTTTCTTACAATGAACATCTGTCAGCTTTTACAAAAAAATAATTATATTTTTTAAGAAGCCTTAGCAATTGAAATTGAAATATTTATCATTTTCATTGATTCAGGTAGTGTATTAGGAATTTTATGCTTTTCCTACAGCAAAGTCAGGTGTGTGTACTTCGGAGTCTTCTTTTGGTCTGACTAGTGTCCAGCATGCAGATTCTCTATAATGTTTGTCAAATAAATTGGGAAATCTAGAACATCGGAAATATGTTCCTCATAGAGCCTCAATAAAATTATATAGTTCATTGATATAATGGAAGTAATTGCGTTTAGGTACAAAAATCAATAATTTAAGGTATATATTGTCTATCGGAAGAGGCGACAATTCCCCAATTCGAATTCTCTCTGACAATCATTAAACCATTTTTCAATTTTTTGAAAAGATCTAAACCACTGGTTTTGGGGTGTATCCATATGCAACCGCCAAAAAATAAATTGGTTTCTTTATATTCACAGACAGAGAACTAAATCTTTCCGCAAATGGCGTTTATTCAATAAAAATTCGATCGAGATCGCTTTCAATGAGACAACAGTAATTTTGGTGTGGCACTTTGATTATAGATGTCAAAGCTTTAAAACAAAATATATCATCGCTTCCAAAAACCGCCCTGACGGCCATTTTCTAAAAATTAATGAGAGACACTCAAAAAATTGTGAAGGTTCTCTTAGGCAGCATGCGTTCTATATGTAATTCTCCTTGACTATACTGACATCGCTCCGTATTTTGAAGATATCTCTATTAGAAGTTGTTCGAAGACAACAGTGTCCTATGGCATATAGTTGAAACCGAAAGACGGTATCTTTAGTTAAGCGAGATTTACTTAGGCTAATAGCATTTATTTGCCAAAGTTTAATTCTACAAAAAATTTCATTTCAAAAATTAATTATCTAATTTATTTTACAGATATTTATTCTTTCTGCATCGTCGGCCGGAACATGGACCAATGCGTGTGCAATTAACCAATCCAGTATCTAGATTTAAGCATGTACAAAGTTTGCAACACATGTGCAGGTTAGTTATAGATAATGCCATTTTCTTTCAGAGCTTCTTGTATTCCAAAATCTAATTTAATATGATTTTTTTGCAGATTTGTTATACTAAAAGCGGTTATACGAAAGGATCTAATACAGACATTGCCATTACCAAGAAGACTTTTAGACTATCTTAACTATAAGCATTGCTACTCCGAGCAGATCGAAAGCGATAGCTCACACTCGCAGGTAAATTTTGTAGCACTTAAGTTATTCCAGATGAGTTTATCATCATTATCTATATGTAGTTTGGAAGCGAATTAGTGAAGATAACACACTGTGGGCAAAAAATAACGCGCATTTGTTTATATTTTAAAAAATCTTCATTTATTTTTGTAAATCTATTGCGCCCACTTTGAAATAGTCCCCGTTTCATGCAATGCAGTTTTCGTAACAGTCAGAAAAGTCCTTTCCGGAAACGCCTACAGTTGCTTCTTCGATTTCGTATGTATATGCTCAATTTACTCTAGTTTTTTGAGTTTTGCGGTTAGCCAGAAGTCACACGGACCCAAATCAGGCGAATAATGCAGTTTTGAAACAATATGGGTCAATTTTTGGCAAAATTATCACGAAATACAAGTGCGGTGTGTCACAGTGCATTTTCATATTGATAAAAGCAACTGTTGTCTCGCCAGAATTCTGGCCTCTGACGAATTGCTTCACGCAAACGACGCATAACACTCTCAAATAATATTCCTTATGAACAGTTTGATCGGTTGAAAGTTATTCAAAGTGCACAACGTAACGTGAATCGAAGAAAACAGTCACAATGAGCTTGATTTTGGAACGACGTTGATTTTTTCGGTCTTCGCTCTCCTCAAGCAACATATTCGCTCGATTGATTCGCTGTTTCCGGATCGTAAGCGTAAATCCATGTCTCGTCTATAGTTCTAATGCGTTTTATCTCAACTTGATAGTCAGCGAGCATGTTTTCACACACATCAACGCAACGCTCTTTTTCCAAGAACTTGAGTGTTTTTGGCAACAAACGAGACTTGACGTTTCGGAGGCCCAAATGGTCTTATAAAAGGGTTTTAACTGATCCTTCTGATATTCCAACAAGACCAGTAATGTCTCTAATACTAAATCGACGATTTTCGATGACTAATTCCTTAATTTCGTTGACATGTTGCTCATCAGTTTACGTGTATGGTCGACCAGGCCGCTCTGTGTCTTCAACACTTACTCGGCCCTAGACGAGAGCGTAGCAATATTTGCCTAACAGTGGCAAGTGCCGATTATATATCCAAAGTTATCATTCCTGTTGAATTTTTGTATTGAAGATCATGCTTTAGCTTTTTGAGCGCATGGATACAGCTGCGATGAGACCTATATCTATATTTTGCGGAAGAAAGAACATAATTATCCTCAGCATGGGCGTCAAGTCTTGATTTTCAAAATTTTTAAAAATTCACAATAGAGACTAATTGGACGATAATTTTCTGCAACTTCCATTTAACTGGAAGCAGCCAGATATTGAAAATCTGGGTTAGCGTTAGAACTGCGTTTTTTGGCAAATGTTTGAAGCAAATGTCAGGTATAGAATCTGGTACTGCTGACATATTGGTTTTACCGCCGCAAATTACATTTTCTACATCAGAGTTTGTTATTCAATGATCAACAGAAGTCTACGAACTCAATAGTAGTTGCATCAGAAGAGGATTTCGTTAAATTATGTTTTTGTTTAAATATTTCGCTTTTCGCTCTCTCGTAGAATATACCTCATTATTGTAGGAAAAGCTGGGAATAAATTGATTTTTAGGCTTAATTATTTTTGCTATTTTCCAAAAGGCCTTGGAGTTTTTGTCAAGAAGTAAAAGTTTCTTATGCCAACGATTGATTTTATGTTGAAACATTTTATTTTTTTTTCTCACGGTTCAAGTGAATCTAGCCTTGTTCTAGACCCTTGTGTCAACACAGCATTTCCGTCTTTAATTAATTCTCTAAAATTATCAAAAATTCCTGTACTGCATGCACTAGAAACTCCAAGTTTAGGGACAGCAGTCCAAACAAACAATATTAGGAATTCCATTATAAATACTTATAAATGTAATATGTGAACGAGGGTGGACTTACACACTTCGGCACTGCGAGCCCCATGGGTCTATTGTGCCCCCTTTCTACTAGTTCAGATGTAATGTTCTCAGAAACTAATTCAGATCAGTCTGCGAGGTATACATCAGGTGCTTCTCACTGAGAATGTAGTTAGTTGCCTAGCAGCTTTGAGCTCCTTCGTGCCAGGGCTGGGCAGTTAGTGATTCGCTGCTCCTTTAACTCGGCATTTTCCTTACAGAATCTACATGTTCTGTTGGTAAGAAGGCTCAGTTTGTGTAAGTGGTCAATGCTCCACAAAGTGACCTTATCTATGTACTTTTTAAGGACAGTGCTTCTTTGGCTCTTGCTGCATCAAGGCACACAAATCTGAGACCTCTAGATTCTTCCAGTGCCTTGCTATCCTGTCTTCTATCCATTTTGTGTTGTCAGTGTTGGAATAACCAAACATAGGACTTGGGCCTACCGCCCCTGACTTAGCCTTTACATATGCAACCTCATTAGCTGAGGGACCTTCATGTCCTGGCACCCATTCCAGAGAGACCCTGTGGTGGGGTGCCAGTTCATTAAGCTCGCAGTGGCATTCATATATGAAGTTAGAATTGTAGCTTTCGTTGTTTAGTGCTTTGAGAGCTGCCTGACTATCGGAGAGTAGACGTATGTTCACTCCAGCCAAGTGCCTGCTATGCAGTCTGTCTACCACCTGTAGGATAGCGATTAGCTCCATCTGGACAACTCTGCATTCAGCATCAACTGCGGCAGAGAGAGATGTGTGTGCGAGGACCCACTTTGCCTGCTCCTACCGCTGATGCTGTTTCGAATCCAACTTCGAACCATTTCTGTGCATCGTCATTTAGCCAAGATGGATTTGAAATACATTGCTCTCTTGTTAAAAAAAAGACATTGTAATTTTTTGTGAAACTAAGTGTGGTTTCCATCACCAAGGCAGCAGACGCATCGGAAGATCCAAGGCAAGCTGAAGAAGATGCATCCTCCAAGAACTGGCCCAGGCGAACACAACATGGAACAGAGCTAAACAGACGGCGCAAAACAGGGTTCGTTGAAAGGCTCTAGTAGAGGCTCTAAGTTCCCAAGCGGAATAGCAAGGAAAAAAGTGTGGTTTCCTTTTGGTCTAGGGTTTTGGTTTTGTCGAGGATGTCCTCTATACTATTCAGTAGAGCTAGGTGTCTCCTAAGGTTAACCTTTTGATAGTTAGGTTAGGCAGAGCTTTGGAACCTCCTAGCTCTATTGCTAGCTGTAAGGGAGTAAGGTTTAGAATAGCCTGCAAGCCTGACGTCGTGGTTGTTCACAATGCCCCTAAGGCAAGCTTGCCTTTGTACCTTGTTCAGTATGTTGATAGCGGGGCTTTGTGTGGCTATTTCCCTACTACCTCCCTGTGGACAGCCTTTTATGGCGTTAATGCTAGCCGCAGCAAGTCCAAGATCTGCCTTTAATAGTCTACGGCTCAGTATTGATTCCACGCAGGCTACCCTACCTTAGGATTCACCCCTCTGCTTGTTGGAGCTCGGCACATCGAATCAACAAAGTTGGCGTGGGGTACTTTGGTTAGACAATACAAAATTTTTTTTTTCTGGAGTTGAGAGATAATCTTGAGCAATACCAAACACAATTGCGGCAATTTAAATCCATTTTTGAAATATATTTATAAGTTTTTGTTTCTTTTTGCAGATATCCGGCGATGGCTCCATGTAAAATTACAATATTATTGGAATTAATTTTGCGAAATTTCAACGCTTGTGACTGTATTTGTGAGAGAGCAAAAGTAAACGAAAGCAAGAGAAATTATTACATTAAATAAGTAGAAGAATTAAAAAAAAAATAAAAAAAAACAATAAGAAGAGAAGCGGAAGACCAGCGGATTTCCAGCGCAGAACGAATGGATGAATGGGAGGAAAACGAATGAAAATCATATGGAAATGAAATTAACAAAAATTCAAACTCTGTTTATTGAATCATTTTTTGTACTCGGTGCTATACTATAAATATTGAAATATTGACTATTTAAAGCAAAAGCAAAACAAATATTATTATTAATATTATTATAATTGTGCGTAGTCAAGTAAAACAATAACAATTGTACATACATTTGATACACACACACAAACACACACACACACACATTTATAGGCAAAATGCAAAATGCAAAAGTAACAAACAAAAAACTTAAACTTTGTACACGAAATTGAGCGCACTTTAAACTTAGATAAAGTTTTTAATTTTATTAGCATTTGTTCTGGTTAAACCTTTACATTGTTTTTTTTTTTAAGTAAATTTTTAATTTGTAATATTTTTTTTATTTTTTGATTTAATGCTTGCCCTTAGCTGTGATTTAAGTATAAAAAAAAGAAAAAGAAAATGAAAGATATATTTGTAGTTATGTAAAAACCATAAAATAAGTTGAAGAGCTTTTAGAATACGCAAACGCACACAAACGCTATTTGCAATTTGTCCTGGAGAGTATGCAAAAGTTTAAATTTTAAAACAAGTAGCAAGTATATATATTTCTAGTTATTGTAAGTAGATACCTTCAAAAGTTAACTGCTTGTTATAAGTATTACCCTAGCTTTGTTGTTGGTTTTGATCTCTCTAAGGCAGCTTGTTTAAATGAAAGAAAAATATGATATGATATGATGATATAGTTATTATAGTAAGCAAACAAGTTATAGTAAAGTTTTTTAAGTTAAGTAAGTAATAAGAAGAAGCAAGAAAAACGCTTGTAATTCTCAAATCGGCTTGGTTTTCATTTCAACTACCCAGCTATAACTGCAGGCAGCGTTTAGATAAGTTTTGCTTATTTTCGTTTTTCTTTTTTTGTAATAACATTAAGTTTAAAAAGTAAACGTAACGTAAGCGAAAATTAAAATGTAATTACTTGTTAATTGCATTGTTTACGAAAATTGGCAACTAAAACCAAATTTTTATTGTATAATCCAATGGACCTGCCAGTATATTCACTTAAAAAGTGTAAAATTCTAGTAATTAATGCATAACTTTAATTAGTTGTATACTTTAGTTTAAACATGCGTTTCACGTGTTTACATTTTAGAAGCTCTTCAAAGTGTTTTCAATGTTTATAAACTCCAGCTCAATATCGTGCTCAAGGTAAATTTTTTTGCACAGCTTGCCAAACAGAAATGAAAATTGAAATAAAAAACAGAGTAACAAAATATATATAAAAGTAAAATAAACAAAAGAAAAAAAAAACACATAACGAACAATAAACAATATGCATAATAGCAATACATTATGTAAAATCTTAACAATTATATGCGTACATGTTTATGTCATATTATTTATTATAATTGTAATTAACGCAAAGCTAAAACGCGGGCAATACTTTATGTCTTAGCATTTTATTCTTTTTTTTTATATTTTTATTGTTGACTAATTTTTGTTTTTTTGTATTTGTTATTTATGTTTTAAACTACTATAAATATATGCATAATATATAAAACATATAAACAATATATATATATATACTTTTTTTTGGTGAACATTTGTATTTTAATTGTTTTTAATTTTATTAAGCTCAACTTTGCTTATATATATATTTATTTTATTTAAACATTAAGTATATATATTAAAAAAAAAACAGAAAACAAACAAAATATATTACAAACAAAAACAATGAAATACACAAAATTCTGTTTCATTTTAAAGCAAGCAGCGAACAAATATTAAACAAGAAAAAAATATAAAATAAAATAAAAATCATAATTCATACAATAAAAACAAACAAACAAACTACAATTATTTGTCTATGAAAATTATAACGAACAAAAAGGTAAAAACAAAAGCAAAAGTAAAGCCAATACACAAAAAGCAAGATGAATGAGACCACGAAAAGCAATTAAAAACAAGAAACGAATAAATTATATATAAAAAACAAGCAGTAAAAAGTTCACAATAAATGAGCAAAACAAGATGCAACATAAAAGTGAAGAATTTTTAATAATAAAAAATTAACAAAAATAAATTTCAATTTTTTCGTTCATTTCAAAGGTTGGGGCTAAACTTTACTAAGCGGTGAGCGGTGGTTTGTGTCTGCGCTAAGCGCCTAAAAGATGCAACAAAATTTTACACTGCTGCATGTCCTTCCAGCATTGCCACACAAGGCTATAGCCAAAAAAGGACTTAAATTTTGGTACTGTATTGCTTTCAGCAGTAAAATACTTGCGGTTTGTTCAATATCTGTCTTGTTTCGCAAAAGAATATACATTGCCAGAGTTGCGCGTTGCACCTGTCCCAATTAGCAATGAATGCCCATTAAACTAAGGATAACATCGAAGAATCTCCCATTCGACATGAATTTTGGTATTAACATATGAGCGCTTTGTATGTTGTTCGCACTAACTTAAAATATTTATTTCGACCAAAAAATTTTATGAAATCGTGAACATTTTCGTGCGATTATTTTTTGCAACTTTCGACGTGGATTGCCTGAATAATAGTGCATGGATGAACCTAATTCAATTTTTGGCGATGAAGCACCATCAAGGTCCAAGGTTTTTTTATTCCGAAAGTTGAAGCATGCATAAACCGAAAGCACGCACGCACAGGTGAGATTTTACACAATTACTAACCGGCCACGGCTGCTTTTGTAGCTATCTGCTGCGTTTTGGACATGAAGAGCTATGGGAGAGGTATCCAAGAAGATACTTAACACATCCTATTCGTGTGTCCCCGTTTTATTCGCGATAGTGAGACAGCGAGCGGGTGCAGTCCTATTGTCGACTGAGTATCTGCTGCCAATGATGCTAGACAGTGAATCTTTCTGGCATGCAGTGGCTCGCTGCACTGGGAGAGTGATGACGCAGCTTCGAAGGTTGCAGCGGATAAGATGGCTTGGCTGACGATGGTGTCTTCCCTGTGAAGCATTGTTTTGCGGCCGTCGTATGGGGGTTAAGTCTACGTCATGAAGAACCAATGTTCATCGATGATATGGTTATTTCAACCGAGGTCGTAGTTCACTCCCAAGACGAATTTCGTCGAGGTCGTCCAAAACCATTGATGCTGTGCGCAAGATCGGTATGAGACCTGTCGTGAGATTGAGATAACTTAAGGCATTAGTGGGACCAGCATACATTCAATATTGCATGAAAATTTGACTGTCAAAAAAATTGCTTGTGTTGGATTCCACACAATTTATCAAAAAAGAGGCTCGTGCCGATTGGTAGAAAGAAAGCTCAAAAAATACGCTCAGGGTGCTTCGAAACACGTCTATGACATCGTGGAAGGAGATACGCGTATGAGCCCCAAAGTAAACAGCAGTCAACTGTATGGGTATTTCCAGAAGAGCCAAATCCTACAAAAGTTGTTCGCGCACGAAGCACTTCCAATTGCTCGCTTATTTTTTCGGAAAAACTGAACATGTCGCAATCGTACCACTAGAGAACAACGCAGAATAGTCAATTCCTAGCCTAGAAGCCTTGCAAGAAATCGGGAAAACCAACCGGCGAAGACGGATCACTCTTTACTCCACGACAATGCGAGCTCTCACACATCGGCTCAAACAACTGCATTTTCGAGCACTCAATACATCGATTTGATGAGTCATCCGCTATGTAGTCCTGACTTGGCCCCCAATGACTTCTTATTATTCCAGCACGTCAAAAATAAAATGAGAGCTCAACGTTTTTTGGCAACTGAAGAAGCGGCTGATGCGTTCAGAATGCAAGATTTTGGAGATACCTCAATCAGAGTGGCAAAGATGCTACGATAATTGGTTAAAACGCATGCAAAAGTGCATAGATCTTAATGGGGAATCTTTTGAAAAACGATAAAGCGATTATCAATGATTAATATTTATTTTTATTCTATAATCACGAAATATAAAGGGCAGCCCTCGTTTAATAGTAAGCTTGCATATTCGAGATCAAAACCCCTAACTGCATAAACAAAGATACGCTGCTGTCAACGTCGACGGGTATTCGCACGCTTGTATACACTTCCACTTTTTTGATCAGTTTTTTGAGCTGTACAAAATATTATTTAATATTCCTAATGTAAAAAGAATAATTTCTGATAATTAGAAGTTTGTCTCTTAAGTGGTTTATCAGCAAACTATTCTTTCGATGGCACATACTTTAAAGTAAATCCGCCTTTCTCATAAATCTCTCAAACATCATGATATTGAACCTCTATATTTTTTTGGTGCGTTTGTGGTACTGTGGATTGTTAATCAAGTTGACAGTGCTTTGCTTGCCCACACACATATTTGGTGTTGCAAATTCGCCAGTTAACTCGCTTAGCAAACTATTTCTTTTATTTTTATTATTACTGTGCTTTTATTTATTGAATCTTCTCATAGAAGAACTAACAATAAGTTTAAAAATCTTAATGATCACTAAGTTTTGTTAACTGTTTTTTCCAAACTGATCTGCTATAAAGCGTCCCTAAAACTACATCCGTTGGGTAGGAAGGTCCTTCCGGCGAACAGTCGGGATCGACTGTTGAGCTGCGTTGGATCTCACTCTAGGTGGTTAGGATGCGAGCAAAGCTTGCTGAGGTATTTTTTCTTGAGTTCCGAAATTGCATTTATGATTGGTGAAATGTTAAAGTCTCATTGGATGTTTTCATTCCGAACGTACCACGGTGCTCCACTGATGGTTCTCAGAATCTTAGATTGAGCTTGCTGTGTGATGTCAGTATTGCTGTTGCTGGCATCTCCCCATAGCCGTAGGTCCACATTGTTTTCAGTACCGAATTGTAGAGTACGACCTTGTGGTCCAGGCAGTGTAAGTTTATGGCTTTGAGTTTAAGATGGGTTTTTTGACTTCAATGTGTCTGCGCCATATGAGTCTTCTGTCAGGAAGACTACTAGATACGTTACCTCTTCTGCTCTCGGAAGGAGAGCCCGCAAAAATGTTACGTGCTTGCATTTTTGCTCTTGTCAATATCTAGTAGGTGCAATGCTAGTTGTGCTGTAGCTTGCTTTGGGGACCTTGAGCGGCTAAGAAAAGCAAACGATGAACTCATATTAATTCTTTGACATACTCACATGCTGCTATGTATTTGGTTTCAGTGGTTTCAGAGCTTGGATTTTCGATCATGACGTATCCTCCTGTTGTGCGCTTTGTCGTACATAGTGTCTCCAGCGCAGTCTGAATCACTGTGACAAGTTTTCTCAAAACAAATACCATCGTCAACTGTTTCACATAAATATATGAAAATTTGTTCAACAACCTGTACATGCTCTATTTGATAGAGATAAAACGACTGGGGTACGAAATGGCATATGCCATATCTGGTCCAGTCCCCATAGATAGGTACTGACAGATAATGATCCCGCAGCTTCACGATAGTTGGGCTGTTGATTGCCTTCCTTTCGCCAGTGCTTCGCAACTATCTCAGCAAACGGTTGTAGTATCTTCTAGGCATATGCCCTTAGGCAAATGTGGATTTTGTCCAAATCTTTGATTGACCTGTAAACCTGGAAAATAAATCGATTAATATATTTTAAATTCTGAATTTAAATCAGTTATTAGCTCCTTGACTGCAGCCGTTGATGTACAATAGTTGCAAGTATGGCGTCATCTATATTGGATTCTTGCCAAAACTGCCAAGAAAAGTGCATGAATCCGAAACACCAGCTTTTAAGTTAAAGTTTTCTAAAAGTTGCGTAAACTTGCGATTCCAACATCTAGATGCTTGCTTTAATCCATAAAGCTTGCAAACCCTTTCAGTTCCCGTCTTCATATCCAGCAGGTTGATGCATGTGAATTTCTTTCTCAAGATCCTCAACAGCAGTTCATCAAACTGCTGATATTGCAAAAACATGCGAATATTGAAACTGCGCCAAATGTCTGCTTATAATCATTGCTAAACTTTTATGAAAATCCTTAAGCTGCTAATCGAGCTTCGAATCTTTCAATTTTACCTGATTCGTCTCGCTTTACCTTGTGCACCCATTTATTGCATTTAGGCCTTTTATTATCTGAAAGGGTTACCAATTCCCAAGTCTTTCTAATGGCTAGCGAATCGATTTCTTCATTCATGGCACGCTTTCTTTGCGTATTTAAATCACAAATGTTGTAGGCGCATCCCAATCAGCTAAAATTGCAAAGTGTAGGGCTGCTCCATCCTTTTCTTTTTGATCTCGAACTATATCCTATTGCTGCTTTGTTATTTCTAATATCCATACCACTTGGAAATATAACTTCAAAAACCTTTTTTGCAATCATCTTGCATTTCAACTTTGGGTCTCCGTCTTCAGATATGGAATCTGCTGTCGCATATCTCTCTTATCATGACATCCCTTGAAATTACGATTTTCCGTTCCTGTGGTATCAAACATTTTATGAACTTTACAATGATGATCATATCCTAAGAAAAATAATTTCTTGTACTTTGCATTCAATATTCTTCGCTTTTTATGGGTTATATGAACATATGCATCGTATCTAAAAACTCGCAGATGAAATATATTAGGCTTTCGACCAAACGACATCTTAAATGGCGTCAATTTACTTTGCTTAGTTCTGCCTGTTCGGTTAATGGTAATGATGTTGTTTCGTCACAATATGATAAACTCAAGTCTTTGGGGTTTATCATAGATCTTGTGGTCTCTATGTTAGTTGGCATGTCTCTTTCGGCGCGGCCATTTTGCTCTGGCGTTTAGGCATTGATTTCTGGTATGTAACTCTGTGCTTCTCCAAAATATGTATAATGTCATTATTAATATATTCCAAACCATTATCGGATCTTACGCATTTTACGCTTTGTCCAGTGTCAGCTTCTACTCGATGTAGACTGACGTCTGCTTTGGGGTTTCACAGTTCGCGTTAAGTCAAAGATGCTCGATTTGGCGGCTCATGATGAGTTAAGATAAAGAGATTAAGTGAATAGACCGTACGTAGGATAGGAAATCATAAAGGTTATTATAGTTAGAACATAAGACGCGAAAATGTCAGTAATGACGAGTTACTCTGAATGGAAGGACAGAGGAAACATGGTTAAGAAGTACGTTAGGGTCAATAAGCCCGAATAGGAGATTATACAGAAATAACACGCTCTGGCAGTCGGGTACGCGCATCCCAATTTAAGTTTCAAGTAGCAAAAATTAAACATTTTTTTGTACAGATTAAAGCAATTCCTCTCATAGTGGTCGTATTGAGAGCTCCAAACGAACGGAGTATATTTTAGAATTGTTTGTCTATAAAGATATCGTAATCAAGTTCAATCTAAGCGATCTTGACAATGCCGATGATGCAGCTCTATTAACGAATCGATGTAGTGATATGCAAAATTAACTTAATAAGTTTGTCAGCGAATCTAGAAAAGCCGATCTGCATATACACTGCTCTAAAACCAAGAGTATGAGAATAAATGCGAAAAATCGCACTCAGTTGCGCATTGAAGGCGATTCGTATGAAGAAGTAGAACAATCAACGAAGAATGGAGGAACTGTAGTGGGTATTGATAGAAGAATCCAAAAAGCCAAAGCTGCTTTTGGGCAATTGAAAAACTTCTAGAGGGAAGTCGATCAGAAGACTAAAATTCAAATTTTCAACGCCTGCATTAAATCTGTGCTTTTATGTGGCTCTGAAACCTGGTTCGCTACTCTAGCAACAACTACAAAATTAAAGGGTGTTTATTCGAGGTATAAAAGTTAAACTGGCATTACTGTTCAAGATGGCGACCGATTTAACAGCCGTCAAGTGATTTACTTCCAGTTTGGTTTGGCAATTCATCATGAATATATTCACTTAAGGCGTAGATTCGTCGAATGGGCCCAAAACGAGAGTGCCGTTGTTCCCGATGAAGTACACTTCTGGTTGAATGGCTACGTCAACTAATAAAACCGTCACATTTGGAGTGAAGCTAATCCTCTGGTGTATGTCGAAACACCGATACATCCAAAAAACCTAACTATTTGGTGCGCTTTATGGGCTGGTGGAATCATTGGTCCGTATTTCTTCAAACACGCTGATGGACAGAAAGTTATAGTCAATGGTGATCGGTATAGAGATCATGGCTCTACTAACTTTTTCGTTCCTAAATTGTCACATAGGTCGTGGTGATTTATTGAAAGAGACGTTTGGTGACTGCCTAATTTCTCGATTTGGACCTGTGAATTGGCCTCCAAGATTTTTTGATTTAACAACGCTAGACTACTTTCTGTGGGCTATGTAAAGTCATTGGTCTATGCGGATAAGCCACAGACGCTTAACCATTTGAAAGACAAGATTCGCCGAGTTATTGTCCATGTACGGACACAAATTTTGGAAAAAGTCAACAAAAATCGGGAACAACGGCAATCTCGTTTTAGGCCGATTCGACGAATCTACGCCTTAAGTGAATATATTCATGATGAATTGCCAAACCAAACTGGAAGTAAATCACTTGACGGCTGTTAAATCGGTCGCCATCTTGAACAGTAATGCCAGCTTAAGTTTCTATACCTCGAAAAAAACACCCTTTATATGTAATTAAAATTATTTACAATCTATCTTATACCCTTACTGTCCCTCATATCAAGATCTAAATACTAATTTTTTTAATTATTCTTTAAATAGTGAGAGAGCGAGAGAGAGGGAGGGAGAGAGTGCTGAGTATGAGAAGGGGAAGCACCAATAAATAAAAAGTGATATAATTATAACGGTTTAATTGCGCATAGACGGGCGTTAAAGGTGTCGGAATAATGGGGCGGGGGGCGCCTGAATGACAATTAGACTCTCTTTGGTTATTGTTGCCGACGCCGCTGCCGCCGCTGCTGTTGCTGCCGTACGTACGCTTTGTTGCAAGTATCTCTTTTGCGGCTTTGTATTATTTTTCCCAACAAAATGAAACGCAACCGTCTTGTGATTAATTACCTTTTCTTTTGCAGCTTTTCTCTTTAGCCTTTTTTCAATTTTTTTTTTATATTTTTGTATTATTCGTTTTTTGTTGTTGTGTTTTTTTAACGGCTTCAAGTGCAACATCGTCAACAGCGGCATCGGCGTCAACGTCGACGTCATTTCGAAATTAAATTTTGATTAATTGCAGCGCAGTCGGTCGGCACCTTTTGCCTTTTTGCGCTGCAGTCGGCGCTACGTGAAAAGTGTTTTCCAAGCCGCTCCAAAGGAACCCATACATGTCTGTCTGTCGTTTACACTTACCACACTTGCAGCATGGTTGCCGCAGTCGCTGCCGCAGCCGCTGCTGCTGCCAGAGCGCTCTGCCTACCTTCCTGCTGCGCGTCAGTCAGCCAGTTGAAACGAAATAATTTTCAGGTGTGAAAAATTTTTGAAATGCTCTTTCAATTTGCGCTGCCTGCGCCAGCCAGCCACAAGCCACTGCGACTGCGCCCCATTAACGCAGCAACCAAATAAAGTCATTACTGCCAACTGGCAACTGCCAGTGCCTGCCTGCCTGCCTGCTTGCCTGCCACAGACCGACCATGCCCGCCTGCCGCACCATGCCTGCTTGCCATGTCTTTGCAGCGACAACACCAGCAACGACAACGACAACGACGGGGCGGCATCGCCTTCTAATGCGCCCCAACAATTTGCTACGTAGACCAGCCACACCTACCTGCAGCCAAAACATGCAATGCTTGGCTCGACCAGCGCTGCTCAGATCTGGCCAGGATCGGCACGGCCCACTATGGGCGCAGAACAACAATTTGCTCTTAAAGTCTGTCTCATCAATGAAGAAGATTTTGTATACCCTGCTACAAGGAGTATATCATTTAAAACTTTATAGGGATAAGTTGGAGACCCAACAGAGCATGATCAGGCTGATCAGAGAAGTTGATGCATCCATAGGTGCGTCTCTCCGTTTGCCTGCATAACAAGATCTCAGTGATAGTAAAAGCAAAAGCAACACAGATTTTAGATAAATCTGGTTATCGGAGGAAATGCAAGTTTATTTAACTTTTTTAATACCGAACATGTATGATATAGCTTCCAAAACATAAAGTATTTGAATAAACAATTCACTTATTTTGAAATTATTCAGATATTAAAACCAGATTCTCCTCCGCCCCTAGTTTTTTAATGTAGCCAAGCAATATGTTAGATTCGAGCAAAATCGGTTAACTAAATTTTGAAGGTTACATAAATTAACTTTATTCTGATCGTTTCCTTAATAAGAGAGCAGAGTGCAGACGAACCCCACTATCGACGCAAAACAACAGTTTACTCTTGTTGGAGAACCCACAAAGTTAATTAAAGTATGATAAGGATGTGTCCGTTTTCATATACGCTTAAATGCCAGAGATGCTTATAGCTAAAGCAACCAACCAACTTTTGCGATTTTGTTATCCAAAGAAATGCTAGTTTCCTTCAGTTCTTTCATATCGGGAATGTATTATAGGGTATACATAGTGGTGTTCTGCCTCACCTTACAAAATGCAGAATCCATTTAGATGAATAATAAATTCGTTTGATTGTAAAAATATTTTAACCTAATTCGGCATCCTTTATATATTGAATTTTAAGCACGATTGCCATCCTTGTAGACTACGTCTAATAAAATTACCTTCTCTAGACCAAAAATAACCTGGCGCAGTACAGTGGCGGCAGAAACGCAAAAATCAATGAGCGAACTCCGTGCAATAGCAGGAAATACGGACAATTAAATGAAGTTTACCAAAATAATCTGTGATTAGGCAATGTTTTTTAATTTTTTAAATAATAAATTTATCATTAATAAAAATTAAAAATGATAGTAGAAAATGCCACAGCGTATTATTCTTGCATAAGTTTCTACTCAGTTCCACTGACACTCCTCAATAAAATTTCCTTTCCGTTCGGAGTAACTCGAAATTTTCAACCTCTAGCATTACCATTTTGTAGATCTTATTAAGCATTACACGATCTTCTTGCGTCTTATGTGTAAATTATAAAAACCTCTACGATTTCCTATTCTTTGTCTATCTTAATTTATCTTGAATCGCCAAATCGAGCATCTTTGACCAATCACGAACTATTAAAACCTAACTTGATCTACGCTCCTCTTTTGGTTTCTTTGTTGAGAAATTTCTAAGATTTTATGTTACTTCCTGTTTTGCAACTTTTGCACTGTAAATCCAAGTTCCTAGCCCATCCGAGAGGCGGTACATATCTTTAAAAAATTCACCCATCTGTCTAGGAATACGGATTCGTTTTATATTAGATTTTACTGGTTATCATTTAATATTTCTTAATTGGAACACTTTCTAATAAACTTAAGCTCAACTGGACTTAGTTGTACCCCTAAGTTATTTATTTATTTATATAATTTAGGGCTACAACTATGGTCAGCTGACTTTACAATTAAAAAATATTAAAATTAGGAAATATTAACTTAAAGCTAGGAAAATATAATACAAAAATATAGTATAAAATTAATCTCTAGGCTAAAGGGTTAATTTTTTAGAGATATGCAGATATTCAACTTGGATTTACAATATGAAGTTTGGGAACAGCAAGTTACATAAAGTTGAAATATTTCTGAACAAGTAGAGTCAAAATATAAGCGTTGACCAAATCGGGATTCATAGTTCGTGATAGGTCAAAGATGCTCGATTTGGCGAATCAAGATGACAAAGAAATAGATTGAAAAAAACGTTCACAGGATACGAAATCGTAGATGTTATTAAAATTTGCGCTTAAGACAACAAAAGGATCGGGTCTTGACATATCAAAATGAGTTAAGATAGAGAAAACGATGTATTGAATAAATTGTTCATAAGAAAGAAAATTATAAAGGTTATTATAGTTAGCGCATAAGACGCGAAAAGTATCGTGTAATCCATAATTGCATCTACAAATTGGTCTAAAATTACGAGTTATTCTAAAAGCAATGACAAGAGAACCTTTCTTTAGTTTGCTGATATCCGTTTTGAAAAAAATGAGATTTAAAATAATATATTCAAGCTATCATTGGGCAAATCGGCCGAAAAATAGATTTTGGCATTGAATTCGGTTTTTCCAAAATGTTCGCAATCTCTCGGTGGAATTTGACCAAAATTGTTTGACTACATCATATAGTATTGCATTTGTTTTTGAAAATTAAAATATGTTATGACGAAATTATCTTTGGAGTAAATAAGCGTAGTTTTTGCACTGTACGAAGTTGGTTTAAAATCAGTAGCTCTGCCATTCGGCAAATCGGTAAATAATGCAGTTTTAAAACTGAATTCGTTGTAATTCGTTTGTTTTTCAACGACATCTTATAAAATTAGCTTAGTAAAAGTATTTGAATATTTCGTGGTATTTGATGGAAATCGTTTTGATATAAACTGCAATGGGGCAAATCGCACAAAAATTCGTTATTTATTTTTACTTGTATTTTTCTTGATTTTAGCATATACTATGAAAAGATTTAGTATTCTACAGGTTTTTAGTGATTCGCACTGCGCCAACTCTGATTGAAACTGATTAACTTTATCTAGTCAAGGAAAATCGGTCAATAGTTACGGTTCTTATTGATTTAAGAGTGCTTAAGCTATGTAACTGTGCCTATGCTTTCTATAAAATACGATTAATTTGCCCAACGCAATCATCTATGTTATAAATGTGGCTTAGCTTTGCACAAATACAACAGCTGCTAGAGCGCATGAATACCCTTTTTTTTGGTATTTTCTAGTTAGCAGTTGTGTACCACTGTGCCAGCGCCTTGGCTAGCCTCGTTTAGTGGCCCGTTCAGCCCGAGCATGTGTGCCAAAACCAAAGAGTTGTTGCGCCTCTGCGTCCTCGTCTTTTGCCATTGCCTTTCGTTTGGTTAGTTTTGTTCGTTTTGTATCTGTCTTGTGGCTAGCAGGGATCAGATAACTCAATTATTCGCGGCGTAAACAAATGCTGCCTTTCAGGGTTTTAGCCAAGATGGCCAACCCCTCAGCGCCCGCACCCACTCAACTCCTCTGGCCAGCCAGCCAAGTAACCAACCAACCAACCAGCCAGCCAGCTTGCCTGCCGCATTTCAAAAGAGATGGGTTATTATCCCAGGCATAAATGGATTGTAAACGTGATTTTTATAGTCATTTAGCATAATAATGCATTTTATGGTTAGCCAGTCAACTTGGCCAGTCCCAGTCTCAGTCCCAGCAACAAACCCCGTCCCAGTCCCAGTCCCAGCCCAGTGCAGTTCTCTTTCGTGTAAATTAAGCGCATTGCTTGTTGTTGGCCATTCCAGTGAATGGAAGAGTCAAGTTTTGGCTGCTTAGTGCAAAGATTTGTTTTCTCTGAAACTGAAAGCGAGGGAGGCAGGAGGAGCAAAAAAAGTTTTACTGCAAAAGACCGCAAGAGAGTGAGATCGTGGCGTGCATAAATGCTTGGAACAAGCATTACGTGCACAGTCGACGGGTATTCCTTTAAAAAGGTGTTAGAACAGTGCTGCCAACTTGCTATGTGAGTGAATGGCCAAGCTGCCTAAAAAGTATATTTTTCTGGGTCATTTATAATATATATCTATCATTCATATATTTGATTATTTTCTAGAACAATTGTAGTTCTTTAAATTGTTTTCAGATCCACTGTCCATACATCACAAACATACAATTAAAATACACTTTCTTTTTGCGATACAAAGAGTACATTGACTCTACTGATTTAAAAGATTTGCTAATTTTAAAGATTAAATGAATATTTTTGTAGATATACTTATTCATTAAAATAATGACTTATTCCAAGCAATCTGTTGATAAATAATAAAAATTTGAGCAAAATGTATTAAAATTCTTTAAATAATATTTTTAATTTTTAACTTTTAATTTAATTTCTTTTAACAAACTAAAATCTAAATTTGGGACTCGAAATCGAATGGCCTGTATTATTTATCTAAAAATCATTCAAGTCTTCTATATCTAATAAGTATGCAAAAAGTTTCGTCAATTCGAAAGTGAATTGTTTAAGTATTGTGTATGCAAGTGGCGCCACCTGACGTTATTGTGTTGGAAATATACATCCTTCACTGCCATCTTGAATTAATTTTATGATAAACGGAAGTTATCGTTCTTAAAGCGACAGTACCCGTCTGGCGTCATTCGTACAAAAAAACGAAACAAATTATCGAAACGTAACAAAAGATTGTAGAACAAGACACTTTTATACCGACAACGGCCATTCCGTATAATGTGCATGAGCTCCTCAAGTGTTTTCAATTAGCTCATACAAATCTCTGTAATGATGGAAAGTTTAACAGAAACAAATCAGTGTATCAAAAAGAACATAAAAAATCTGAAAATGATGTTCACTGTTTGTTACGCAAAGATTTCCTGAAGACCAAAAATGGTCTCGAATGCAAGTTTTGAAAATTTCGAAAAAGAACGAATTATTTGAGAAAATTGAAAAAATTTAAATATTTCAATGCTGAAATTAAACACGAGACAATTGTTCTTCTCTAAAAGTTCAGAGTGTAGTGAATATTAATCCGACGTTAAATAAAGACGATCTGTTAAACAACGAATTTGGCCCACCTGACAAAACACAGAGTCTTTTGTCACGCGTTCTTCATTCTTAATCCTTTGACTCAAGAGGTTAAAGCCTGTTGCACGATAATGATTCTTCTGACCTTCTTGGTATTTTTTCTTGCCGGATATGTCTTTATTTTGTTTCTATTATGGAGGATTCTGTTTTGCAGAAACATGGATTTCGTAGCATATGAATGTAGCCACGTTTGGGGTATTTAGAAGAAATATTCCGTGCACAATACTGCTTTATTTAGGATTGGGGACGACTATCGCATTCTACTGAATCCTAAGCTATATAAACATATATCTACAATTATATAGATGTCTTTCAGCATCTGTGTTGGATCGCCCAGGCGTATGAATAAAGAAGCTAAATTAAGGAGGCTTATCTATACGAGAGCCGACGAAGGAAGTCAATAGGGACAACCTAAATTCAAAAGAAAAAATTAAGTCGAGTATTGCTTAGCCTGGCGAGAGCTACTATTGAGAATTTTGAAAATAAATCAGATTTCCATATATATATGAAGAGTGGATCAAATAGTTTTGTAACTGGAGCAATAGTATTTGTCAAAAAAGCTGAATCTCTTGTTTTTGCAATAAGCAGGACACGTCTGTTAAGCTGCGTTCCATGTTGTGTTCGCCTGTGTCAGTTCTTGAAGTATGGATCTTCTCCAGGTCGCCTTAGGTCTTCCGATCCGTCTGCTGCCTTGGGGATTCCAGTTGCCAGCTATCACTACTTGCAATTTCTTCATTTCTTCCTCGAACTGTGCTAATCTAGGATGATGCTTTAAGGGTTCTAACGTTCCACTGTCCAATTCGTGTCTGTTCTTGAAATGCCTATGGTCGTCATTGAGTTTGGGCGGCTGCCCAAATGTTTATGTTTAATTCCCATGTACTGGTTTCTGTAATCGGTTGGGTTTTCGATAGAAATAGTGATCAGTGTTGGGGCTGCCACCTGAAGTCTTCTGGGAGTGGCGTCTATGATTACCATTGATTTTGATGTTGTTGTGAAATGACACTTAGATTTAATAATCGTGGAAAAGCTGGGCTGGGACAGTCTAAATTGTGGCATCATTCATAGCTGGTGTTGTTGTTGCTGTTCGCAGAGAAGCGATGAATGGCGCTGGGTTCTATGTTGAGCCATTCATTTAGTGTGGAGTGGGGTGAGGAATGGGGCAAGGGGGAATGCCGAAATTCTTGAATGGCATTGGGCAATGGAAAATGCTTTCTTTTAAGAAAAAAAGAAAATTATTTTTAAAAGGAACGTTAAAATGGTCATGCCTCTTGCCATCAGTGGGACTCGAACCCACCACCCCATGTTTGGCAGGCAAGTGGCATTACCCACTAAGCTATCAATATAGAGATCGAAATTGCCCAATGTAAACAATCTTTTTTTTAAGAATCAATGAACTATCCTAACTATATTATCATTCTACACAACAACACTAAAATTAGGTTAATCACGTCAGGTCATGTTTGCCCCACCTTAGCCCATATAAAAATAGCTCACTCTTTGCAGCTAAAGCTAGAATTCTAGTCAGCCTCCAAAACTTAGAAGACTGCAGTGTGTGCCACAGTCGTGATGCTTCCACCTATAAACGATCAACTGGTTGCTTGCTCTGCTTGTTGTTTCTTTCGATTTGCGTTTATGTTGGTCCAATGTGCGATGGGGAAGGAATATCGGGGCAGCCATATAATGTGCAGCTTTTGGATGTAGCCTGCACATTGAACCGGAATCGGGATCGAAGCTCGTTTTATTGTTTGCCTTCTTTATTACAAGTTAAAGCGTAATTACTTAACAAATATGCGGCAATTTGTGTGTGCAGCTTGGGGTAGTTCACTTTAGTTGAGTTAAATGCACTGGGATGGCTCTGGAAATTGGAGGGTTTGTGGACCAGCAGCTGTGTGGTGGGGCGGTTGGCTAAGCTGCCAGTTTTATATTTCGTGCCCAAGAAATCAATCGGCCAAATGCTCGACTGCAAAATTGTATTTATTTATTTATTTCCTCTTTAGGCCCGGTCGGAGCAGTCAGTCTGTCTGGTTCGAAGCCAAAAGCTTGGCACTTTATATGCTTGATGTTTGCCGCGATTCTTCAACTTGTTGTTGGTGTTGCTCGTGTTGTTGTTGTTGTTTTCTGAGCCAGTTTGGCCAGCATAGACATGAAATGAAGTAATCCAATTTGTGCGCAGGTTGTCATTTTGGCGCGCAAAGGTGCTCATTATAGCAACTGACGCCCCCTTGGTTCCTCTTGGCATTGCCGCGGCGCTCTTATGCCGTAGGAGCAGCGCGAAGCAACACGTATTAATGCGGAAGTAATCCATTTTATGATGCATAACAAAGCTTCAATGTGCGAAAGCATAACATCATGACGACTTAACTGTGGGCATAAGTTTCCCCGATTTGAGAACCTTGAGGTTTATTCGATTGGTACAAAGAGAGTATATTTGGTTACTAGCTCAAGTCAGGTGCCCCAGCTTTACGTGGGCCTTCTTCAGTTGGTAACTCCAAGGGAAGATAGGTAATTTTGCACTTGATCTTTCTTTCTATGGAAGCTTTGGTCCTCCTCTCAGCATGACAAGAAATCCAAAATTCCCTACCATATCGCTTATTTCTTCTTTCATTGCATCCATAAATCATTTCCTATAAATGGATACCAACAACTTTCCCAACTTTAAGGCTTAGGAACACCCATTGTGCGCTTTGGTGTTATACTTAACGTAAATTGGGGCACAATGCAAAGTGACGCACTTGGAGCAATGATTTGAAGATATCCAACAATCAAGCAATCAAACAATTTTGCCAATTACCTATTAATATTAACCTCCAATACTTGTATTTCTCAAGTTGTTTACAGGGTCAAATCTCATCGATGCTCATGGGCGCCCAAGCACCTACTGTTAATCATGCCATATGATTATATCAACTATGATAAGAAGGACCTATCCTCCTCCACTAGGTCTCTCAATCGGAACTTTGGTCGTTCACTTCATCTTCCTTCGTCGGCTTTCGCAGCGTATACCTCCTTTGCGAAAGCATCTTCGTCCATACGAGCGATATGGGCTGTGGACTATGTCTCTCAATTGGAACTTGGGTCGCCCACTTCATCTTCCTTCGTCGGCTTTCGCATCGTATACCTCCTTTCAAGAGCATCTTCGTTCATACGAGCGATATGGGCTGTAGACTATGTCTCTCAATTGGAACTTGGGTCGCCCACTTCATCTTCCTTCGTCGGCTTTCGCATCGTATACCCTCCTTTCCAAAAGCATCTTCGTCCATACGAACGATATTGCCTGTAGACTCGGTCTCTCAATCTGAGCTTTGGTCGTTCACTTCATCTTCCTTCGTCGGCTTTCGCATCGTATACCTCCTTTCAAGAGCATCTTCGTTCATACGAGCGAAATGGGCTGTAGACTCGGTCTCTCAATCTGAGCTTTGGTCGTTCACTTCATCTTCCTTCGTCGGCTTTCGCATCGTATACCTCCTTTCAAGAGCATCTTCGTTCATACGAGCGATATGGGCTGTAGACTCTGTTTCTCAATTGGAACTTGGGTCGCCCACTTCATCTTCCTTCGTCGGCTTCCGCATAGTATACCTCCTTTGCAAAAGCATCTTGATCCATACGAACGATATGGCCTGTAGACTAGGTATCTCAATCGGAATTTTGGTCGTTCACTTCATCTTCCTTCGTCGGCTTCAGCATCGTATACCTCCTTTGCAAAAGCATCTTCGTCCATACGAACGATATGGCCTGTAGACTCTGTCTCTCAATTGGAACTTGGGTCGCCCACTTCATCTACCTTCGTCGGCTTTCGCATCGTATACCTCCTTTCCAAAAGCATCTTCGTCCATACGAACGATATGGTCTGTAGACTCGGTCTCTCAATCTGAGCTTTGGTCGTTCACTTCATCTTCCTTCGTCGGCTTTCGCATCGTATACCTTCTTCGCAAGAGCATCTTCGTTCATACGAGCGATATGGGCTGTAGACTCTGTCTCTCAATTGGAACTTGGGTCGCCCACTTCATCTTGCAATGCAGACGTTGTGCCGTAATACGCTGCGCGATATCTATGTTGTTGTAAAGCTCTTACCAGATACTGTTTCATTCGAATGCGATGGTCGTCTCAAACACCCCAAGATTCTGCGTCGGTCAGCATGAGCGTCTAGTAGAGCATTAATTTTGACAGAAGATTACTTCCTTCGAAAATAATCTGGCTTCGCCCCAACTGTATTAAATTAAAAAAAAAAAAAACAATCTTGTATACAAATATTGCAAAATTTCTTATATTTTCTTCAACTTCTTTTTCCGAAAAATAATATTTACAATAAATAAGAAAACTAACTAGATTCTGGGCATTTCGTAAATCCCTTTACACAACACTTGGCTTTCAAGTCCCATGCATGATGCATTCATCCATCCTCTGCAAAATGAAGATTAATGCTTTAAGGTTTCTAAGCCATAATAAAATCATATTTTATGTTCAACAAAACATTGTTAACTTTAACTTAAACTCGATTTAATGATGTTGATGCTCAAATCACAGCTTCCCCTATATTCACTGGTGCCGAGTTACCCCCCTTTCACACTGTCAAAAACTATAAAGAATATTATCACAAAATACTTATCAAATAATAAACCAAACTAGAGAAGCGGCTGCGGCGGCAGCAGGGGTAGTACATCTAAGGAGGCTGCTGCCCTTTAGGGTTAGCTTTGTTTTGTGCCTATTTAAGGGTTTTATATGTAGATTTATATTATTTATATGTGAGCCGTTCTTATCGCAAACATCAAACCGCACGCGACCTTAATAAAAATTTTTACTAGACTCGGGGTGTGTGTGTGTGGGTTTTGTTGTTGCAAGGCAGTCAAAAAAAGCAATTTTCAAATTATTTCCACGCAGCTTAGGGTCTGGCTGGTCCCGGTTGCGGGGTGTCAGTTGACTGTCAGTATATGCCAGAGTGCCAAGAGAAGTGCAAAAATGACGTAGCTGAGCAGCACGACGGGATGTCGAGTGTTTATCAAAACAAGCAAATCGCATAAAAATAGAGCCATTGTCAACTGTTTCAATAGCAGGCAGCAGGAGGGGGGGAGAAACCCCCTTTTGCACTGCTAACAGATCACGTGGCACTGCACTGGAAATTGGTGAAATTTTAGCCGTAGCTCTCTATTTATTTATTATTATAAACGCTGTCGCTTTAAGTAATAATAATCATAAAGAGAAGAGTTAACTAAATTCCCTAGTCGACAATAACTTTCCCTAATTTTGAAGAGTAATTACTTTAATTTATAATTTTAAATACTTGTTTCTGCTGAGTTGACTTTGTTTTTGCACGATCTAAGGCGAGTTTTTGATTTTTTGCCATTCGCAACAACTTTCATTAATTTAATGTCAAAAGTCACCAGAGACTTTAATTAGGCAGATTTGTGAAAATTTTAAAAATACATTTATCTCATTTAAATGTGAATAAGCTTTTCAACATTCATCATTAATTGGAGGGTATAAAAATACCAGGTAATGCATTTGAAGCGCCTGTAGCGTAGTTATGTATTTTGTGAGAGTTAAAAACGTGAGAGAAGAGAGCGACATTTTTCATAGCATCCTTTTATATTAAGACGATTTGTGTCATCATAAATACAGCGGGAGGCGTGGATAAGTGCTGGAAGCGAGGCTTTTATATCTAAAATAAGCAGAATTTCAACGCCATTGCTCTTTAATAGTGTTCTTTCAGCTCACCAGCTAAAAACCATCAAGCGCTCTCATGCATTGATTGAGTTGGTTCAAAAACAATTTTAAATTTTTGTGGTACAAATTGGAATCAAAGCATCCGACTGCCATCCTATTTTTTTTAATTCCTTGTCAAATTATACTGCAAATTAATACGACAATGTGATGGAATTCATAGTTTAATTTGACGCTGCTCCTAGGAGCAAAGGGGGGACAGAAACTACTTCCAACGCCTTCTATCATGAGCGATTCCCCATTCTATGACGCTCTCCCCTACATTTTTCTGCAAGCAAAGTTCTCACACAGGTCTTTCGAGGGTCGGGTGCCCTGCGGATTTTATTGGAAGAACCTCTTGGCGATGTGAGGATGAATCCAGTCCAGGTCCATTATCTACTTTTAATTTCGTTGTTGAGCGACGCACTTCTAGAGAGTATTAGCAAGTTTTCGTTTGGAATAGAAAAGTCTTTAGCCAGAAAATGCGGCAAACGATCCGTAGACATTTGTTTGCAATAGTTTGCAGTCATCTGCCGATTGAATTACGTCGTCATCCACGTCTCATTGAAGATGCGTCGTCTTGTTTTTAGCGAGAGTTCACTTGATCGCCACACATTGGCCAGTTTGTGAAAAGCTACTCTCGCATTGTTAATTCGAGACGCCATCAATCGCCTGTATCCCTGCTGATTTGGCTGCCAAGATAACAAAAATTATCAACATCCTCAACAACTACGGCATGCGTACCTTCACCGATAGTAAGAGGGAGTTGATTTGATGATTCCACTCTCGTTAAATTCGTCCTCTTCATATTGATTTTAGGGCCGACAGACTTTGCGTGTGCTATCGGCGTAGTCCAGATCACTGAGCATTTGATGAGGGCGCCATTGCAAGCCGTCCATAGCCTCCAAGTTGGTTTTCTTCAAAACTCCATCCAGCAAGTGAATGAAGAGTTGGGGCATCCTGCTTGGGGCGTACGTCTCTTGAGATAGAAAATTTGCCACTGATTTTACGCTTGCAACCCACACTGTTATCAAAGTCTGTATAGAGCTCTTGGATGACTCCGATAATCTTCCAGAATCGCTTAGGGCAGTCCATAGTGCGCTGCTTTCCTTTAGTGTCGAAAGCACGCTCGAAGTTCACAAGGAGTGGAAACAATGGCTGAGGAGCACAGGCTGGGGTGGCCGATCCTCGATTTGCCAACTCAACTGCTATATCATTTCCTTATACACCTGAGTGTCCAGGGAGGGAGGTCGTACATGGGTTACAAAGGGTGCGCAATGCAGTCTGGCTATCACTACAGATGCCGATCGTCTTTCCCTTGCATCTCTTCTCAAGGATCCACTGAGCAACATGAAGGATGCAGAAGGTCTACCAGGTCGCTGCCTTCATGGCTTCCCTTCTCACCAGCCTACATTTGCTAGATGGAGATTGAGAAGCGTGTCCCGTTGCATAGTGGGTAATGCACACAGACGGCGCAGAACACAGTTCGAGGGAGGGTTCTAGTAGAGGCCCTAAATGCCAAAGCGGAATAATAGGGACACCATAAACCGGCAGAGCTCCAAGGCGGAGATATCTCTATTAATAACTGTTCGAAGACACCAGGTAGCTACAGTTTGTAGCGGAATCCGAACGACTGCTAAGGACTTTTAACTTTATTTGCTAGCTATGCCAGTGCTAGACAAAGTTCAAGTTTCGATAAAAATCTAATGTTTTCCAATCGAAAAAATATCTTAAAATGCTGTCTATATTCAAATTTTCAGGATGGAACTTTGCTTTGCCATAATCCTTGGCTCGATCGTTGTTTCTACAATTGCTTGGAAATAATAAATCTTAAGCGCTATAGCGATAAATAACGAACTTTTCTTGTAAAGACTATAAATATATCGCTACATTATAATGTACCCATTTTTTGAGTTTTTGCGCCTCACATTGGCCTTGGGTTGTTTCCGCTCTAGATTAATCCGTCTTGCTGCATATGCATCTGCATCTGCATTTAGTCGAACCAACTGTAATTAACATTGTTTTAGGGGTTTTTGTATTTCCATATTTTTTGAGTCAAGTGCTGCAGTTTTTATTAATGCCATCCAACGCCTACCATGGCGGCTGCTGCAGTTGCTCCAGTTGGCTGCAGTTACTTTGGTTGACAACTCAATTGTTTCGGAGCTTGGCTTTGGGCGACTTCGTTGACGACGACATCAATTTAAATGATTTTTTGCAATCAACAAGAAAAACTCCAACAGTAGCCGACTTCACTGAGAGAAGTAGCAGAGGGGGGGAAAAAAAACTGGAGCTAATTTGATTAATTTGCGTGCACTGGGCGGCCCCAGCATTGGGTCGCAGCCCCGATTCGCTAATGATGGGAAGTACGCAAGCATTTGGGCTCCCAAGCTGCGTAATTGCAAAAGTAATTAAGCCAAAGTGTTCGATTGTTGGCCAGGTTGGTCTGGCTCGGTCTGGTCTGGTCTGCTCTGCTCTGCTCTGGTCTGGCCTCTAAAGTAGCTAACGGCTGGCATCTATGGCTGTGCTCTCTGTGTTTTAGCCTGGGGCGCTGCGCTGCTAAGCCTGGCAACATATCAAATTGGCCTAATCCTTGACGATAGTGTAGCCAGAGATGGTGAGAGAGTGAGTGCACAGCGATTTCATGCTGAGCAACCACAGAAGCGGTCTACTGGGACCAAAGTCGAGCTTTGGCCCAAAATCCTTGCGCTACGTGCGCTGCATGCGCCAAGGCTTTAAGCATATTCGCCACGCCTTGGCATATTTCACGCCTCTTGTTTTTTTAGAAGATAGACCAACCCACACCCTGCTGCTGTTGGTGCTTGTTTATTTGTTGTTTTGTTGAAATATGTTCCAAGGCAAGCTAACCACCATACAGGCACACGACCAAGGCGCGATAAGGATATGACAAATTTCACGCGCTTAGCAGCAAGCAGCAACAAACAGCAACAAAAAGCTGAACGTCGTCGCCGGCTTACCTAGAGACACAAAGATTCACACAGTTTTTGGCGGATTTTCCAGATTTCAAATATCAAAAAACCGAAAATGAAGTCAAGATAGCAATCGCCATGCACCAGGGTTGAATAACGTTGCCGCCGACCGCTCTGCTAACCTGCCCACCAAATAGACCCAACAAACCCACTTTAATCAATCGCAACCGATTTGTCGGCTTAACATGTACAACATGACGTAAATAGTGCTGCGCTCTGACAGTGCCAGCGGCGGGCGGCTGGGGTAGCGGACGACGGCAGGATCTCGTTGCGTCTCGTTGGGTCTTTGTGCGAGGGTGACGCCGCGCATTAAAGTGAGCAATCGACAGGGCTTAGTGTCTTTAGTTTGGCAGTCGGCAAATCTTTGTTGCTGTTGCTAATGTTGTGGCCGTGATTCCTTTGTTGTTGGGCTTAGCGGGTGCAGCTTGTAAAGTGGCCTGCTAATAGCTGACGTTGGTCTTCAATGGGCGCAACTTGAAATCGGAGTGGGTGGTCAACGGGTAGCGTGGTTCAAGCGTAGTCTGGAGATGGGATCAAAATGGTTGCCACAATAAATATAATGGACTTAAATTAGAATTAACAACTAGCAATGGATCATTATATGTGTGCAAGGAGCATAGGGATGTGAGTTAGCCGGGTAAATGGGCAGCAAGTTTTGAAAGCACTAGGCGGTAGACACTCTTTGTAGACTTGAAATACAAAAGTTGCTAAGTACATAAAAAGGATTATTGTGTAAAATTTTAGACTGACATCAAAAGTATTGATTGCAGAGACGAATGGGCGTCAACCCAGAAATATTGTGGATGAGTACTTGCAGGCTTTACTGAATCAAGCTTCAAAGATGCATACTGAACTAGTAGAATCATGAGGAGTAACTCAACAAACTATTTTCATTCAGGACCGGGAAATCGGTAAAGGAATCGTACATATCGGAGCTGAGAGAGAGAGAGAGAGTCAAAAGGCGATTTTGGACTTCAAACTATTTCTTGATAAATTTGAATTTTTTCTCCAAACCTGTTTCCTTTTGGTAACTTAACGGGTTTGACAATGGATGTAAACGTCATTTTGGAGGTTTTTTGAAGAAATTGAAAAGTGGCATATATCGGGGATATAGCTTCCATAGGGCTGCTTGGAAGACACTAGAAAATAAAAAATACGTAATATTTTACCGAATTTCTTCGATAAGGGCGCAGACGCAAGCCAGGCTGCTGGAAATATGATTAGCGTTTATGGTCCTGTCCTATACTGTAACATCGATTCCGTTTCGGTAATTTCGATGACAAAGATGCATCACGCACTGAATTGCCAATTGTGCAATATGTCGACGAAATCATGGACATTGTCGAGTCCGACCATCATGGATCGAGTTTTCATCTCCAAATCGCTGCTGAATCACAACAAATCAAAAATTTCTGAAGCGGTTGGTGACTGGCGATGCAAAGTGGATCAGTGGCCAAGGCACGATTGACTGCCAGGAAGGCTTTATTGTGTGTTTGATAGGATGTATAATATGCTATAACCTGCTGCCATACGGCAAAACTCTTAACTGTTTGGACCGCCGCAGTCGCCCAGAAGCGGGTAGCCTTCGCTGAATGGGAGGAATTGTGTTCCATCAGTACAACGTCAGGTCACACACATTGATAGTGAGTCGCCAGAAGCTCAGGGAACTTGGTTGGGAGGTTCTTATGTATCGATCTTATAGTCCGGACCGTGCACCAAGTGATTACCAACTGCTCCTGTCCATGGCAAACAAGTTTTCTGGTGCAAAATTCGCTTCAAGAGAGGCTTGTGAAAATTGAATAGGAACGTGGGCTTCTATGAGAGAGACATAATGAAATAACCTTTAAAATGGTAACAAGTTGAGCAAATCAAGAAACTTGGTTTTTAAGCGAACATTTATGTTAGTTTCGATATTGTTCCCCAAGTCTACCGTTGGATTATTGGATTTCTTTTTTTTTTATTGCTTATTATTCCGCTTGTGAACTTAAGTCCGATACTAGAACCTTCCATCGAACCTTCCATCTTCTTCAGGTCGCCTTAGTTCTACCGACCCGCTTGCTGACTTGGGGATTGCAGTTCTGTGCCATCCTGACAATACTGCTTGGGTTCCTTCTGGGAGCATGACCTATCCACGTCCAGTTTTTCTTCGTTATTTGGAGGTATATAGGGGGCTGGCCTGTGACACTCGACAGCACTGCATTGGATATTCTCTTTGGCCAGAATATCCCGCATATGATCCTCCAGCATTTGTTGCTGAAGACTTGCAGTCGCTGTGTCATCTTTTTGGTGGTGAGCCATGTATAAACTTTACACACGCATTGTAGATCCGGAGCTTTGTCCGTCTGTTATTTTGTTTGTTGCTTCAGATGCGGTAGAATCTTCCATATGCTGATGGGGCATTGACAAGTTTGTGATAAATTTGTGACATCATCATCCTCGCCACCATGGTTGAAGATGATGGTGCCAAGGTATGGGAAACTGGTGACGAACTCTATTGTGTTCCCATAAATGGTGATGTTCCCTTGGCTGGAGTGGTTGAGGCGCATTTCCTTGGTCTTGGCTACGTTTATCCTAATTCCGACATTGCTCGCTAGCCTGCTGAGATCAGCTGTTTTGCTATGGATGTCGCAGAGCCTGTGATAGGTCAGACAAATATCGTCTGCGTAATCCAAGTCTTCAAGGTGTCTGGTGAGGCTCCACGTTGCACTATTCTTTCGTTAGCTCATCAACCACGATATTGAAGAGTAGCGGCGACAATGGGCATACTTGCCGAACTACAGTACTCGTCGGGAAAGGTGCACTTGTTTTCCCGTTGTGCAGTACGATCAAGTTGGCATCATCCTACATTGACTTGATTACTACTACTTAAGATGTTGGTTGGTACTTCTTTTCTTGTTCAAGTACCCTCCATATTGCCCCTCTGTCTACTGAGTCGAACGCTTTCTTGAAGTCTATGAACAGGAGGTTTTGCAGGACTCTCCTTTCCACAGCTTTTGCGTTATGGTTAAGAAGTGCTACATAAATATAACTGATTTTTTTCCGGACAAGTAGTATAGGGTATCCTCGGCTCCTAACTTTAACATTAACTGACATTTCTTCACATCTATTCATAATTCAACTTGTTTGTAGTTGTATGTCCTTAGCAATTATGCTCTAAAGGACATAGTTGATATATGCAAGCTATAAATTCTGTATAATATGATTCAGTATCTTGCATAGGACCTGGAAGTTTTTAAAAAAAATTGATATTCTCTCTTTAGCCATGAACCCCCAATATTCACTCTTTTCTGGTTCTGTAGGGAGCTACATTCCACATGTCACTCGAAGAATGTAGTGCTGCAGCTGTCCTGCGACTTGTTTTGGGCGGTGCTCCTGCTTGGTGGCTGCTCTATGGCTGACATTTCCTGAGGTTTATATGAAGTCGAATTTTGGAAACTTCGAAAAATTCTGTCCACAATATCAAATTCAAATAATAGATACTTTGAATATTATTATTCAAAGAAGTTATAATTATTATTATAAGAAAGTCTGGAGGACAAGCTCGAATAATACATACTTTGATTGATTTAGTTATTCTTAACTGATTTTGATACAATACTGATACAATACAAAACATCTATGAAGTACCGAATTGGACCACAATAACTAGAAAACAAACGGAATACAATCAAGTTTGTACACAAAACGTATTTTTAACCGATTTGGTAGCTAAAGTCAACCGATTTTGATCAAATTCAAGCGCTTGGGAATACTAGAATATTTTTATAAAACGAATATGTTTAGAATAGCTGGAAAATCAAAATAAAAACAAGGAATTTAGTGAAGAATTTAACTTTTTCTCACGATTTGTGCGTTATGAAAGCTGTATGATATATATAAATATTTTTTTTATAGTTTTGTTTTATTAACATAAAAAACAATTAATAATGCTTATAATCAAACACTACTCTATACCACAGACGTGGTTGAAAGATATGTGATCTGTGATTGTGAGAAGGAAAAGATGAACTAATAATATAATATATACAGAAGAAAAACGAAACTGATAGGTTTGAAAAGGAACAAGAAATGACATATTATTGCGCATTGGCAGGTGAGGTCTGAAAGCTGATCTATAGAATAAAGATAGCTTGTTGTTATTGTCAAGTAATTCATTATTTATAAATAAGTGATAAGTAATCTTTTTCAGTATGTAAATTACTGGTCTTACAGATTTGTCTGAGATATTTAATTAATGGATTAGTATCAAGACGATAAGACCTGATTTGGCTGGGAATTGTACTCGTTTCTGCGTCTAAAAATGTTGTACGTGCTTCTGATTAGTTTTCTCTCTACACTTCTAAACTTTTCAATTTGAAAACTTGAAAAGTTGAACGGAATAGTCCACATTGGTGCTGCATAGGTTAGAATGGGTCTGAGATAAACCGTATACAGCAGCTGACTATAAAAAAGTTTCGCTATGGCTTTCCTGGCATTATGAAATTTAGAAATACATTTGTCAGTATGAAGGTTCAACATTGCCAGAAATATATATAAGCCTAAATACTTAATATTTTTGGAAGCTTCAATGGCTGCGTTGTTTATTTTGATCTTTATATTTCTTATGGCTTTCTGTCTATGAGGCCGAACTTGCCTATAATTAGTTCAGTCTGAGATTCATAGAGTTTAGATTTCCAATTGTACGTACCAGTGGCGTAGTTTATTCAAATAACTATTAATTTTACTTTCAACACCTCTTACTTTCTCGATTAAAATGTAGAAATAGAAGTATCATCTGCAAATTGTAAAATATCACAATTTGCGGATATTCCGAAATCAGCTATGTGATATATTTATCTTATTTTAGTCAAGTGTTACATAGAACTTGGGATACGTCAAGCACTTCTGGGTGGCAAACTTGTCTTTATAAACAATCGCATTATTTATACAAGATTCGTGGAAGACTGTAAGATTATTATTAAGAAGTATATGAAAGTGCTATTTACTAGTTCCCACTACGGATTGGAAAACATTGTAGCAAATAGATTTGTAAATTACCCGAAACTTTCTAACAAGTAGACCACATTGAAGTATATTGCTCACAACAACAATCTAATAAACATCGCTGGAAAATCTATATGCTGGAAAATTAAAGATCAAACTATGCAGCTTTTAAGAGTATAATGTTTATTGCTTCCAACATAGTAATGTCAAGCACCACTTGAGACACTTTTTAAATTAAACATTCCATCCAAAATTTACTTTGCTCCTTGTGCAATGTTTTAAAAACTCGGTGGAAGTAATATTCCAGCCAGTCTATTTCTGCAAACTCCTTCAGGCTCTGAAAATTTATTTTCCAAAGTGCTTTGTCCTGCGATATTTCCGAGGATATTTTTCTCTTTTTTTCTTATTCTTGCAACTTCTATTCTACACTTTACCCTTTACAATTTTATATTCACATTATAAATTAAATGTTGGGAACCCCAAAGTAAAAATATATGATCAGGGTGACTAAAGAAGTTGATAAACCTAAGCCCATCTGTACGTCGGTCCCGCTATACGTCTGCATAATCGCCGTCCAGGCTAAATCTCCAGAGATGGTTAGAGGTAGCAACCAACTTTTTTTGGAAAAACTAGTATTATTCACGGGATGCAGGTTTATTGTAGTTTTTTGATTTTGTGTGTCTATAATATAGCTCTCATAGGGGTATTTTAGCTTATCAAAAAAAAAAAAACCACTGGAAAATTAAAGATTAAACTATGCAGCTTATTCGTTTCTTATAAGAAAGTATATAATATTTATTCCTTCCAACATAGTAATGTCAAGCACCAAAATTATTAGCTCTAAGTAGAATCCAATGTGTTCACTCTTCCTCTAAATGCCTAAAAAGTAAATTTATTCTACATGACCGCTTTCCTCTGTCACCGCTCCAAAGACGGAGCATGATGCATCTTGATTATGCAATCGTTTCTCCATTTTTATAAGAAAGTATTAATACACAAATTATTTCAATTCGAAAATTCGTTTTGGCGAATTCTATATGTGTTATATGGAACTGTGAAGTTTATCGTTATTAACTTACAAAGTTTAGCCGAAATCCGTACCTATCATGTCTGCTTTTGCTGTATGACTCACATGTATTGTGCCCAAATCTAAAGTATCCTTCATGCAACGTCATAAGGGTATCAAGTATTCATCATTTTTTTTTTACATCCCTAGACAGCATTAAGTGTAGTGTGTGTGAAGATTTAGTTTTTATGAAAATTAATGTGCCAGCAATTTATAAAGCATACGCACAGGCGCCCATAAGATACTCGGCATACATTATGGGTACTTAAGTGTATATGAACGAGTGTGAGTGAATGTGTGTGTGTGTGTGTGTGTGCGTGCGTGTGTGTGTGTGTTGGCCATAATGAAATGCACTGATTACTTGTACGTGTCCATCAAGAGTATTTTGCCAGTTTGTCCCACTCAAAATGATTTGTATGCATTCTCACACCAACAAAAGCTTGATAAATACCCAATCCCAGCTAGCAAATGATAAGACAGCACGTAGTGCTCTGGTGTACTACACATGATGGGGAAATATGTTTTTTTTTTTTGTATAAATAGGACAGAGAGAGACCCCGATCGTCCCGATGGAAGTCTTTCTTTTGTTCGTTCAGATAATGCACCCAAAGCATTAAGTGAAAAATGTAAAAAGCATAGTTTTTCTTGACGATCTAAGAATCTTTAGAAGTATTTTGAGAAGAAGCTTAGTAAAGATTGCGGTTTAATTAATTCTCATTCTAATTTGGTCCATATTCGTGCGTATTCGTAGTAAATGACTTACCCCAAAACTGAGTCGCAGTCATAGCAACTTACATACAATCTCTATTGCAGTGTCATAACGATCTACGCCCATAGTATCCTCCCAAAACGCTTCTCAATGTTCCCCTACTACACCTGCTGGTGCAAAGACAAGCCATGAAGGCAGCGACCAGACTGCAGCCAAATGGTACCTGGTTTGGCGAGTTGTGCGCTGGTCACAATTAAATTAGCAAAGATTTCAGGCCTGCAGACTGCATGCTGCCAACGGTACGGCTCGGAAGAAGATACGATGTTCGCTATCCTTTACGCGGGACCTGGAGAAATTCAGAAATTGCACTGGATGAGCATGATCTTGTGTTCCACACAAATGGCCTGCGGAACCGGTATGGGGTGGTATCTTGATAAAGATACCAACTTCTATAACTCAACAGGAGGAACGGCGACGTATCTTTGAGAAGAGATTGAAAGGAAAGACGATCAGCATCTGTAGTGACGGCCAAGCTGCACTGCGCGCCCTTCGTAATCCATGTACGATCTCCCACAACAAGCACAGACTGCACACGATGTCATCTCGCAATAAGATCTGTCTCCTTTGGATACCTGGACACTCTGGTATACAAGAAAATGAGATAGCAGTGAGATAGATCGGCTATTCCAAACAGTGCCAATCATACCCATCAGTAACTATGAAGCGCATAGCGGAACTAACGACTAAGAGTTTTAAAGATTACTGGAAGCTTACAGCAGTTGCCGAGTTAAAAAAATAATTTGTGAAAGAACTTCCATCCAAAGTTGCAGACTTCCTTCTCCTTCTCCTAACCTGGAATTAAGAACTAACACAGCATGTACGGCTTGCCTCGAGGAGGCTGACAATATCGAGTACTTCCTTTGCAATTGTTTAGCTTTCTCAACAACAAGAGTGCGTACCCTGGGCAGCTATGGGCTCCAACTCCATGAAGCACACAAATTACCACTGCAGTCATTTTTCAACTTTCTTCAGTTGACGAGGAGGTTCGTGCAGTGGGTTTATCTCCCTCTTTCACTTTCTCTCCTTCCCAAACACTATATAACCCATTTCCTTTCCGGTTTGCACAATGGGCTTTTCCGCCCGAGTGTACGAGGCGGTGTTTGTCGTATGTCTATGTATCTATCATCTATCTATCCTCCATAAAACCGCTAGGGTTGCCACTATTAACATAGATATTATGCTCCTAGAATGCCTTGGCAATCTTAAACTCCTCTATTCCATGTTTGGTTACCTTTATATTTGGGAGTGGACGAAAATACGATCGCTGATGATCTAACATAACTTCAACCCCTAGAAAATCTTCTGCACTCTTCTGTGGCATTAGTTGAGAAGGGAAATGCTAACACTTGTTCTCATTACCGGGGGCGACGACAAGCAAAACCGTTAGTAAAACCCTTAAATGTGCCTAAGGCGAAAGGCAGTGGCAAATTGGACTTAACACTTCTGGTATTTTAATTTTCTGGATGCCATATTTTTAGATAAATTTTGCATACATTTACACTTCCCTGGTTTATTGTATTATCGCAGCAAATATAGAACAGAGAGATATCTCTATGAATAATTCAAAGAGAATAGGTACTTACAGTTTATTGTCGAATCCCGGCGGCGATGTCTTAAATTAATTTGTTTTTTTTACTAGATCAGAAACTGACAGATAACAGCAGCTAAAAATAGGTCTTTTTAATTGCGCAAAGTGTAGATTCTGCTTAGAGGAACACAAAACAATAAAGAAAATACTGTGTGACTGCTTACCACTTGTTTGGGACAGAGTCTGTCATATAAGGGAGAAACGCTCAGCTCTCTATTGAAGAAAGTGGATCCTCCTTATTTTCAATTTTATTAATAAGTCCAGTTTTATTATAAGTCCAATGTACCCACATTTTCGAAATAAACGCAAGAATTGCATCCAAGTATCCTCCACTGTCATAGAAAATATTTTAGATTTTCAGCGTACATTTTGAATATTCGAACTTTCGACAAAATAGCCTCTGTTACCACGTTCTTGCTTTCTAACCTTATTTACTTTATTTCCGAAAAATGCTTCTAAGTACGTTTCATTGCTCAATCTTTAGTTATCATTTATTCGAGAATATCTTGAGATACTTGTCCATAAGACCCTTGAAATTGATGCCAAGTCTAACATATTAAATGTACGCACCTTTTCGAACGAAATACACGCAAGTGTTAAATCCAGGTGTCCATTGTCACGCCTACAAACACAATAAGCCTTAAAGTCAAAAAAAAAATAAAGAAAAAAAACTGAAATTAAAAAAAAGAGTGATACCTAGTATTTTGCGGCTAATTTTGTAAATCATGATATCATAATTAATTTTTTGTTTCTTTTCGCTTAACAACAACAATATAAAAATTGGCCAACAGGCATCGCTGGCTACGTCATATTGGTCATGGCTATGCCGGCATCCGCATCGACACTGATGATGATACCCGCCAACAACATTTGGTACAGAGCAGAAATCCTCAACGGTCTGGGGCTACAGACAAAAACCAATTAATATTTGAGCAATGCTCCTGCGGCAACAATTAAAGTCAATGGCAACAACAACGAGAAAGAAAACATTTTTATTGAGATCTCAAAGATGCAAAGTGATTTGAATTTGATTGTGCCGCCTTGTATTTGCTCGTTTTTACCCACTGTGCCATCATCATCATCATCATCATCATCTCTCTGTCGCACTTTTGCACCTGGCGTTGTCTCACTTGCACGCATCGCGCTCTCCATTTGGCGGCATTGTCGGCACTTTGCAACACAGACAACACAGTGGGGCGCAAAAGGTGTGAAAACCCTGCTGGGTTTTAATGCAAGCTAATAAGAAGCAGACCGTACCATATTCAAAAAGAACCAGCATGGGCATGGGCATGGTGTCTCTTATATCTGTATCTGTATCGTAGTTTGAGTTTGTGGCATGACATGGCCAGATCCGGCTCTTGATCGTCTTGTTGTTGTCTTGGCGTTGTCTTGGTTTTCTGTGTTCTTGATGTCGGTGCTGTGGCTTGTTACAGGCAACTGAGCCGAGCCGCGACAGGCATGACCAATAATCGCTTGTTGCATCGTTTGCGCTCGATTGGTTTGCCATGGAGTACCCAGTACCCACAATGTGCCAAGTACCAAGTTGCATTCCTCTTTGACTTTTACATAAACCAAGCTTAGTAGTATTTAACATACTACTTGCAGGTTTTCATGTGTTTCTTTGTTTTGTCTTTGGAGATCTTCATTGTTGGATAAGTCAAGAATTTTTATTTATTAGCCAACGAGCTTATTGAATATAATGGGTTTACTTAAGAGCTGCAAACGAATAGTTCTACTCATATGAAAAAAAAAATATCAATATTTTTGAGATTAGATGTTAATCTTCGATAATTTTTGAAGTACATTAACGAAATACTTAAGATACTTGTGAACGAATATCTCCAATATCTTTATGCTAATTGCATGGTAATACCTTGCCCAATCAGTTATCAATATCAACAATTTCTTAAAATATGCATGCTTGTACTAGCTACAGGCACTCCCAGCAAAGAAAACGATGATCAAGGTTAGAGCTTTTTGCATTATTATTATTGACATGTTCAATAAAACTATTTCCTTTTAAGAACTAATTTAAGAACTTAGTCGATTTACAAATGATTTCGACAATTGTCGGTTTCTGGTAATATGTACTCGGTCTCATAGACTCTAATACATTCCTTAATAAAATTTCTTTCATCATTCCTTCCAAAGAAACTCGTAATTTTCGAACTCTAGCATTAACTTTTTGTAGAACTAATTATGCGTTACACGATCCTTTTCGTGTCCAATGCGTTAATTATAATAACCTCTATGATTTCGTCTCCTTTGAACGGTCTATCCAATTCATTTCTTTATCTATCCTATCTTATCTTAATTTCCCAAATCGAGCTTCTTTGACCAATCATGAACTATAAAAACCCATCTTGGTCAACGTTGTTCTTTGGCTTCTATTTGGAAAAAATGTTTAAATTTATATGCTACTTTCTGTTTTCATCTTTGACATTGAAAATCCAAGTTCCTGGGTAGCCCGGTGCTCATCTATAAAAAATTCATCAGACTAGGAATACGGATTAGTTTTATTATATTTTTTCCTCGTTATCATTTATTACTTAATAATTTTAGAATGTTTAACTTGTTTAATCTTAAGGTCAACTGGACCTAGTTGCACCCTTAAATATTAATAAATAAATAAATAAATGTCTTAATTCATGAAATTAAATCTGGCACCTTGTGAATTCCATTATAGAGCTCTATATCATTCTTCTCCGATCCATCTGTACTTTCACGTCAGAATTTCTTCGTCTATAGGGATCTGTTTGCATACTTCCCACAAACGGGCATTTGAAATTACTCGGGACCACCAAATACCCGAGTATACGTCGTAAGCATCTGTTGACAAAGGTCTGCAGTTTACGAATCGACTCTTGTTGTCAGGACAGACTCCTCTTCTAGGGAGTGTCCATCTATTTTAAACTGACCGCTGCTTCGCGAGTTCGATCGACGAATCATAACTGGTGGTGAAACGTGGATATACCAGTCGAACTGAATCTGCTCCAGAGTTTATTTAACGTTGCATGTGACTTTGCTGTCTTAACACCACGGTGATCAAATATGCAACCTGAGTGTACATATAACACCCGTGCGCCTGTGGTCCTGCTATTTGCCGACGTCTTGTAAATACGGCATCAGCAAATGTTGCCAGCATCTGTCGTCTCTCTGGTGTCTCCAGTGCTCCAGAAACACTCCATCCTTCGCTCATTTGGTGAATACCAAGTCCATGCAGGTGACACAGATCCGCATACAGTGGGCAAACACAAAGCACGTGTTGCCAGTCCTCAAGCTCCGCACCACATATGCATGCTGGTGTGTTGCTTAAGCACCTTGTGTGCAGAAATACGTTCAGCGATCCGTGGCCAGTCAGGACTAAATGCGAAGTCACGGTTGTTAGCTACGAAGTCCGCTTGTGGGAAGAAGCGGTGACACGGCCGTGTCGATCTCCGTCATCCCACCTGTGTTGCCAAGCACGTCGCAGCTCCTCGTCTAACAGGGCCATCTGCTCTGTCCAGTCGAGATTTGCCAAGTCCCGATTGAACAGCCACGCTTCAGTTTGAACTTGATTGCCATTTTCATGGCAACCAGATCAAACGGAGGAGCTCCGGCGAGTACCTGCATGGGGTCAGTCGTGGATATACCAGTATGACACGCTCAACAACCAACAATCGTCCAAGTGAGTCGTAAATTCCGATGCAAAAATTGCCGATGTACGACTTACATAATTAGCTGCCAGAAGCACAATAGTTGACAGATTGCGCTAAAATTCAGCATCATAATTAATTAGAGTTGTATCAACTTCTGGGAAATCAATCGAAATTCGTTTCGTGTGTTCTTTTTAATCGACACTTTCCCGATACTTTTTGTATAGAATCTATTCTTTCTCTTCTTAGAGTACGAACTGCTTCTATATCTATATATAGTAAATAAAATCCGGCTTCTTAGATCTGTTCAGGTATGCCTCTATACTACATTATAGCTCTGCTTATTTAATTTAACTTCAAATCCAAGTCGTTACTATAATTATGCCTCTGACACCATCGCGATGTCGGCACAAAAATGTCTTTCCAAATCAAAATCTATTAATAATTGTGTCAAGTATGACAAGTTCAAACGTTATAACCTCAAAAATCAAACCGGAAAACTTTTTCATCTATGATACACATAAACACAACAGCCACAACAGCAACGACAACAAATATACGGACACGGAGCAGTTCCGACAAGGGAACGGCCACACAGTAGAGTCCGCCACAGAAGTCGACCTCAAAACGGCTGCCTAAAAACTCAATTACATAACAATCTGTTCACATTTTTTCACACACCATCAACTTTAAATGAGCTACAGGGGTGGGAGAAAAGTAGGCGGAGATCCTTGGTTGCCCGGATGCTGTACGTATATAATAGCAGCAAGAGGACGACGCGCACGTCGCAAGCCAAAAATGAGCAATGCCAGAGACCATGGGCTGCTGGCTGTCACTTGTGGGCGTTGGACGGGCGTTGTGCGGTGGTTGACTGTAGGCAAAAGCCACTCGAAATCAAATTACGAGCCACACCAGCAACAACAACAGCATCAACAGTCAAGGGTGGACATGCAGCCCACATCCCACTCCCAACCCCAAGAACAGCAACAACAACAACAACAATAACAACTAGAACACAAATTACAATGTAATTTATTTGCAACACCAAAGACTCCGGGAATGAGTATTTGGGTGCCGCAGTCAACGCCAATGGGGATCTGATGATGACGCTAGAGAAAATCAATCGCCAGAGCAGCTAAGACGGCGGCGACAATGCCCAAAAACTGGGGATGCTCTTTGTATTTTTGGGGGTGATTTTATTGTATTTTTTTTTTTTTTTTAAAGCTTTGGCCAAAATTGGCTGTAGCTGGAGCTGAGACGGAGAGTGTTATGGCAGACAACACAACCATCAAACTAGCCAATGAATGTCAATTGGTGTCGTTGTCGTGGTCTATTTCTATCAAGCCAACGGCGTCCCAAACTTGGTAGAAGTGATTCTTTTCTGTTTTTTTTTTGGGGGGGTTTTTTTTTCTTGTCTTGCCACAACTTGAGCAAAGTTGGCCATCAGCGTGGGCCATAAACTTGGCTGGGATATTCACAATTTATTTAGGAAAACATTAAATTTATTGCGATGAGTGGCAGTGTCAGGCGTAGTTGTACTTAAGACGAATATATGACAGCTACATATTATGAATAGTATCGATTAATGGTCTCAAACGAGAGATTTTAGACTTTCATGAATAAGTTCCGATATTAATTGGCATTAGCAATTCGAATTGTAAGAAAAGAATAAATAAGTGTGAGTGAGAAGCTTAATCTTCTTTTGGTACTAAAAATCTAGACTTTTTTTTAATTACTTACCATTCCGCTTGGAAACTTAGGGCCTCTACTAGAATCTTCCATGGAACTCTGTTTTACGCCGTCTGTTCAGCTCTGTCCCATGTTGTGTTCGGTTGGGCCAGTTCTTGGAGAATAGATCTTCGCAAAGTTGCCTTAGGTTTTCCGAAGCGTCTGCTGTCCTGACAATACTGCTTGGATTCCTCTTGAGAGCACGACCTATCCACGTCCATTTTTTCTTCCATATTTGGAGCTGTATAGGGGGCTCACCTGTGACAAGAGACAGCTCTGTATTTAGAATATCCCGCATATGATCCTCAAACATTTGTTGCTGCGGACTTGCAGTCTCTGTGTCATCTTTTTAGTGGTAAGCCATGTCTCACTACCATCCAGCAGTGGACTTTACACACGCATTGTAGATCCGGAGCTTTGTTCGTCTGCTTATTTGTTTGTCGTCCCATAACCGTTAGAGTCTTCCTATTGCTGATCGGGCTTTGGCAAGTCGGTTTGTGACGTCATCATCCACACCGCCATTGTTGGAGATGATGATACCAAGGTATGGGAAGCTTGTGACGAACTCTATTGTGCTCCCAAAGATGGTGATGTTCCCTTGGCTGGAGTGGTTGAGGGGCATTGCCTTGGTCTTGGCTACGTTTATCTTAAGTCCGCCCTTGCTTGCTGGCCTGGTGAGGTCATTAGTTTTTCTCTGGATGTCGCAGTGTCTATGAGGTGTCCGACAGATATCGTCTGCGTTATCCAAGTCCTCAAGGTGTCTGGTGAGGCTCCACGTGATTCCACGCTTGGGGTTGCATACTTCTATAATCCAAGTATTTTAATCTATACTCTTTAAGTTCAGCATTCGAATTAGCTTTGAGCTAAGGAAAATCGGTTTGGAAATACATCTACAAGTTTAGACTTTACAAGACTTTTCTTGAGAAGTTAAGGCGCTTGACTGCAAATTTTGAAACAACATAATCGGTGGACTATTTTTCCATTAAATTTTTATTTAGTACCTTACCTATAAGTAGCCGTAAGATAATTGATTATTAAGATTATTCAGATGAAATTTGGCCTTTTACTACGAAATACTACAAATTTTAAGTGAATTTGCTAAAATATTTTTTAAAACAACCGTATTTTTAATAAAAAAAAGGAAAGGAAATACAGTTAGGCGGGACCCAAAAGTCTTAAAAAAAAATATTAGCAAAAATACATGACCGCTGATTCTATACCCACTATAGTTCTATAGTTACGTCAAATAATATATCAGTTAATTTGGTTAGTGAAATTGGAGTTTATTTGGCCGTCGTACTAGTCTGATTTTCATCATGATACCCGGGTGTAGATTCCGAATTTGAATTGAAAATATCGAATATCGCGTGGGAACGGAGAAAGATATTGACACGATTCATTGACGGAAAGATGAACATGGCGGAATCACTAGCCGTGGTGATAAGCATTTTGGTGTAAAGGGCTTCGTGTTCACTACGCCTTATCTGGTCGTGACATATATGGCAAATAACTAGTATTCCCTTTGTACTTAGGAGGAAGCAAATCTAAAATGTAAAGTATAGCTCTTAATAGTAAGGTAGGAAAAATAATAAATCGTACTTTTTAATCAATTTGCTCTATCTATTGAATATATTCCAGCGATTATGATGAAATATTATAGAGTAATTGGGAAGAATATGTGGGTTTTGGAAATTTGTTGACATTTACAACATTATGATTATTTTGAGCATATAGTAATGGGTTCATCGATCCATGAATATATATCACGCTACTTGAAACTTATTTTTTTCATTTATTTTGTGCTACTCAAAATGGCGATAATAATAATATAATTATTATATGGTACTAAAATTATTTTTTGGGATATGAATTTGATATGTTTGGTTGCTTCAATGACAAGTAAGGTGCAAGTACACTAGCAGTATGCTACGGACGACTCTTCTATAACCCAATTTGACAGACTCTAGCCTCATTTCTCTAATCCAAAAATTGATGTGTTTGTCAAACTAGATATGACACATCCTCATATGAAGTCGTTCCCGTTGAAATCAAATATCCTCTAAGTCATTCTATACTATTTGTTCGAGATTAAAATTAGAGAGCTTAGAGCTCAGCAATAGCACGTTACGGCTCGTTATTCCTCTTTCTTCCTGTAAAAAATGGGCCAAGCTGAAAACCGCACGGAAATGTCACCTGTCATTGTAAGTGTTGTATTAGTTTTGTCTGGTTTTACGGGATTGTTCCAAAAGCGACTGTATTGCTTAAGAAAATAATCACCAAGTTGGAAATGAGCTTTGTTTGACAAAATGGTTATTCGCTAAAATCCAATATTATTAGCCATTCATTTCCTTATATTAAACATGTGTTACTTTTCACAAGCTCTATGAAATTTTAATTGTCTTTAAGTCGATTGTCAGAATTCCAACCACGACCTATTCTGTATACATTTTAAATGGAAATTTAACTCTAAACTGTTTGTTCCAATTAAGCGTTTTTTGTTTGTTTAATGTTAAAAAGGCGTATATGAGTACATCTGGACTTAATCATGAGTATTCACTTGATATTGTAGATTTAGGCTAACCCAATAAAACGTAATCTCTTTGCCGATAAACCACACTGCTGAAATCGAGATGATGTTGCATGTTACTTTTTTGGCAGAGAACACACAGTTTTGAAATGGTAACAGATAAAAGGTAAATATTTCCAAGTAAATATTTATTTATTTATATAACTTTGGGTTACAAATAAGTCCAGTTGACCTTAAGATTAAACAATTTGAAAATGTTAAAGTTATGAAATATTAAATTATAACGAGAAAAATTTAATATAAAACTTCCTAGACTGATAGATAAGTTTTTTATAGATATGTACCGTCTCTCAGCTGGGGCTGGCTAGGAATCCAAGGATTTACATTATATAAGATGAAAACAGGAGGAAGAAACCCAAAAGCTTAGACATTTCTTCACAAAGAAACCTAAAGACCAGCGTTGACTAAGTTGGGTTTTCATAGTTCGTGATTGTTCAAAGATGCTCGATTTGGCGGATCAAGATGAGGTAAGATATACAAAAAAATAGATTGAAAATACCGTTCATAGAATAGGAAATCGTAGAGGTTATAATAATTTGAGTATAAGAAATAAAAAGGATCGTGTAATGCTTAAAAAGATCTATAAAATGATTAGGGTAAAGGTCGAAAATTACGAGAACAGAATGGTAAGGAGTTTAATAGACTCAATGAAACCGAGTAAAAACTTATACAAAAATAACACGCCGTAGCATGTTCAACGATCATTTAGAGAGAGTAATTTTATAAGACGTAGTATACAAGAATAGGACTGCAATCAAATGTTGGGATCCCAGTTTAAACCCCAAAAAGCAAGTAAACCTGTGGTTCTAGACTCAAAATCCAAATTGTAATGAAACTTTTTAGTCCTTATAAAAATTATAATTATAAATTGTATTATTTCTTCTTTTGAAATAGCAAGATAGGTAAAATAAAAATTTATATACATTATATAATAAAACTGAAAAAAATTAAATTATTTGAAATATTACGTTCGTTGTTAATTTTAGCTAAAAAATTGATATTTCAGATAACGAGGTCTGGCCAACAATTAAATTATTTTTCTTGTAAAAGTTTACAAATATTTTAGGTTTTAATGGTAAAATAACTTGAGGATTATATGCGGGATATTCTGGCCAAGCAAAGTATCCAATGCAAAGCTATCTCGTGTCACCTCCAAATAGGGAAGAAAAAATTGACGTGGATAGGTTATGCTCTCAGAAGTAACCCAAGCAGTATTGTCGGGATGGCATTGGACTGTAATCTCCAAGGCAGCAGACTGATCGGTCGATCTAAGGCAACCTAGAGAAGATCCATCGTTCAACAACTGACCATGGGACAGAGCTAAACAGACGTTGGAAGGCTCTAGTGGATGCCCTCAGTTCCCAAGCGGAAGAACAAAGAATAAAAATGGTAAAATATATAGGACAAATTGTAAAATTATTAAGCTATTAAGCTTATCTATAAATATGATAATCAAATATTTGCACCAACTTAATTGTTGTTATTATTAAAATCTCTTTTCAACAAATTGTGTTTCGCATTAAATTGCAACACAAAAAAAAAAAAAGTATTTAAAAAACAAATTATAAAATGATAAAAATTACAGTTTTTAAATCTTTAACATTAAAAAAAGTTTAAAGAAGAGTAAACCATTTAAATATTATATTATTGCTAAAAAATATGATGCTTATTGGTAGCGATGGGTACGCAAGATCCTGCATAAATAAGAAGGAAAAAATGTACTGCTGCGACCGCACAAGCAAATTTTTGAGGAAAATTAAACTAGGTCTCTGCTTGTATTTGCACAGTGGTACTAAAGCTCAAAAAACGTTGCAAATGTCAAAACTTCTAAATCAATAAAAATACTTATTTTTTGCCAGTTGTGGCTCGCAGAATATGTTGGGGTTTTTTATTGTCTATATATGCAGGATTTTATGATATCTCAGGTTGCAATTTGTGGCCAGACCAATATTTGCTTTATACAAATCGGAATATATATTTTTTATGATAAAAAATGTTTTATGTTTATAATTATGAAAAAAAAATTGTCTTATTTCTCCGGTACCTTATTTGCGACTTATCTTAATATATATTTCAGATTAATTTATTGGTGCATCCCTATATAGTAAGTATTAAAATATAGAAGAGAATGCGAACTATAGAAGTCTAGATAAACAGTTTTTTTTTTGCATTAAAAAGAACTTGAAGTGATTTTCCCACATATACATATAAAAACTTAACAATATTAATGCATAATGGGTCCTCGCATATCTCTCTCACTTGTTGCTGAATGCACCATTATTAGGCGGAGCTATTCGCTATCCTACAGGAGGTAGTAGGACTGAATTGGCTGGAGTGAACATACCTCTACACTCTGGTATGTGTCCCAAGTCATGAAGGTCCCTCAGGTGATGAGGTTGCGTATGCAAAAGCTAAGTCAGGGGACGAAATCCCCGCTTGTAGGCCCAAGTCCGATGTTTGGTTACTCCAACACTGACATCACAAAATGGAAAGAAGACAGGATAGCACAACACTGAAAGAATCTATAGGTCTCAGACACTCAAAAAGATTTGTGTGCCTTGATGCAGCAAGAGCCAAGGAAGCACTATTCTTAAAAAGTACATAGATAATGTCACTTTGTGGAGCGTTGACAGACCATTTACCCTGCAACTACCACTTACACAAACTGAGCCTTCTTACCAACAGAAAAAAAAAGAGCAGCTAATCACTAACTGCCCAGATCTGACACGAAGGAGCGCAAAGCTGCCAGGCAACTAACTACATTCTCAGTGAAAAGGATCCGATGTATATCTCGCAGACTGATCTAACATAGTTTCTGAGAACATTACATCTGAACTAGTAGAAATCCGTGGGGTCGCAGGGCCGAAGGACGTAGGCCCACCTTCGGTCATTATTCATTAATTCTATCTTGGATTTTTCGTATCTAGGGCTCGCAAATAGTGAATGCGAAGACGAAGCCAACATATTGAAAAAAAAAAACTTTATATTGTTTTGATCGTAATATTCCATAATTTTTCATATTATTTATGGGGACATCAGGTCGTGAGTTCGCAGCCCAATCATGGTAAGAGGCATGACCATTTTAACATTCCTCTAAAAAATGATTTTCTACTTTTTAGAAAGAATATTTCCATTTTAGAATGCAATTCAACAATTTCGGCAACTCCCGTTACCCGATCCCTCACAAACCCCCCACGCTTATTGGTTGGCTCAATATAGAACCAAGCACCATTCATCGCTTTTCTGCGTACAGCAACAACAACACCAACTATAAATTATGCCAAAATTAAAATTGTATCGCCCAGCCTCTCCACGATTATCAAATTTAATCAGAAGACGTCAGGTGGCAGTCCCAGCACTGGGATAAGTCACATCTGGCCAACCCCCATTTCGATCGTAAGCCCAACCGATTACAGAAAGCAATACAAAAAAATTAAACATAAATGGTTCTCCAAACTCGATGACAACCAAATTCCAATTGGACAATAAAACGTTAGAACCCTTGGAAGATGATGACCTGGATCTGGAGAAGATCCATCCTTCAATAACTGGCCCAGGCGAACACAACATGGATCAGAGCTAAGCAGACAGCTCAAAACAGGTTGCGATGTAAGTTTCTAGTAGAGGCCCTAAGTTCCCAAGCGGAATAATAAGGAAAAACAAAAATTTGGTGATTTGGGGATCATTTGATGACATTTCAGGTTCAATCAATAAAAGTTGATCCTTTTGACCAATTTTCAAGTTTCCTCAAAAAATTTATTTTGCAGCAATGCAAAAGTTTTGTCACTTTATTCTTACTTCTTCTGCCTGAGTTATATTGCTTTTATAATGTGTTGGAGAGGCTCTTTATTTTTTATGCCCGAACAATGATTAAAAATTTGTGAAAAACATATTTTTATGTCGAATCAATCAATGTTTGCAAATATTAATTTTTTTCAAATATTAATTTTATTAATTCGATAATTTATTAAATTAAAAATACTACAAAAGAAGACTTTGGTACTTGAAAAGTATTTAGGTAATTATTTATAAATAATTTTTAGTTTTTAAATTTACACATAATAGGCAATAAAAAATTATTATATTTAATATTTCCTAATATAAAATCAGATTAGATATAATACAAAAACTATTTTAGGTGATTCAATTCTGGACGCGCCAAACTGCTTTTATCTGACTTACTAGTAATCGAAACTTTTTGAAAAATCATAATAGTCATAGTTCTAAGTTTTGCGTTTTCTTAAAAAAATTGCATAAGTAGTGATCCAGCTTTTTATTTACTTTGCTTGACGTTCAAAAGCGTAGCATGCAGGTATTTCCATGAAGAAGAAAGGGGAGATCTACGGATTATAGTCGAAACTAAACGGCGGTGTTTTAAATTAATAGAGATATAAATGGGGCAAATAGCATTTATTTGCTAGCAATGCCAGTGCTAGTCAAATTGCAGCAGTGCTGTACGGTGGAATCGTACCACTTGGTTAGAGATTATTCATTTGAGTATAATACAATTTTTACTTTCTTGGGTGCTTGGGAAATTCAATATCCGATCTATGTATTGCTAAGAAAGGCTGTTTTTTTAGAGGTATGTAACTTTAAGTTACAATAAAACAACGATAGTTTATTCGATTGACATGAATTTTATTTATCCGAAAGATAATCTTGTGGCATTACATTTTAACAAAAGATTTCTGGTATATGACCGCTCCGGCTGGCTCGGATGTAGTCCAATCTGGGCATCTAATTTTCAATCACTTTTTCCAACATTTGTGGTCATAGATCAGCAATAATACGGCGAAAGAAGTTTGCCAAATGGTTTGTGGCTTATCTGCATAGACCAATAACCTTACATAGCCCCACAGAAAGTAGTCTAGCTTTGTGAAATCACAAGATCTTGTAGGCCAATTCAAAGGACCAAAACGTGAAATTAGGCGGTCACCAAACGTGTCTTTCAATAAATCGATTGTGTCACGAGTGTTTGTGATATGTTGCGCCATCTCGTTGGAATTACAGCTCCTGGACATCATGCTTGACGCATCCATTCAACCAGAAGGACGCATCATCGCTTAACAAAATTAGCTGATGGAAATCGAGAACAACGGCAATCTCGTTTCGGACCCATTCGACGAATCTACGCCTTGATTGATGATCGTGAGCCTATCTACGAATTGCCAAGCCAAACTGAGAATAAATTATTTGGCAGCTGTTAAATCGGTCGCCAACTTAAAGTTTTAAACCTCAAAAAAAATCACCCTTTAGACAACATTTTCATCAAAGTTTTGCTTATTTCAATGGATTTGTCGCTGCTATGGAACTGTGCCTCGACGATCTGCCACAATTTTAAGGTTTTATTGTCATCATACAATTCATTTCAAAAACCTTACAAATCATACGATCGATTGTCTTCGATCGATACTAAGATCTTCTGTTACGGTCACACAAGCAATCCTGGAGTAGAACGTAACGACAGCAGAGCCGTGTCGAAGTATTAGAAAAAAGAAAAGTCTGTCTGTTTTATAGAGCATCCCGTATTCGTAAAGTGTGAATGTAAGTAATTTTTACTGCAAAGCTTGTCATTTGTCAACGTTTTCTGTATTTGTTTTAGTTTTTTTTTTTTTTGGTAGAGAAGAAGCTTTCAATTTTTTGGGGAGAGTTTTGGATGCTGCGTGTGTGCGAAGTCAAGTCATTGCAATTTTATGGGCCTAATGACAAATTTAGTCAAACACATCGGAGGGGTTGCTGTTGGATACGGCTTGTGTGCTGTGCACTCCCCCCCCCCCAACCAAACAAAACGTAATTCCATGTGGTTTTTCATTAGATTCTCGTTGTCATCGAACTCACATTTTATAGTTATTGCTACGGATTGTTTCTTCAAATGGATTTTCGAAGTTGTGTTAATGATATTGTTGACGCGCCTGTTTGGCTTAAGGAAGTTGGAAGTTGTAGCTGTGTGTGTGTGTGTGTGTGTGTGTGTATGTCGGTGTGCTGTTGGCCCCTCCATTTCTTGGTAGTTGCGCTGCGTTACGTTACGTTACGTTTACAAGGCACACGCAATTATTCATAATTCGTGGGGTCATAAAAATAAATAGCTGCTTAACGTAATTGCCATAATTTTACCGCTTGTTGTTGGCCTGACGACGACGAGGCAACACAGCGCTTGCGGATGGCAGGCAGGGCGTTACCCTGCCCGCCGCATGAGGGTTGTGGCAAGAGGGCAGGCAACCGCTGGTAATGCATTCAATCGAGAGAAAAACGTCACAAAACCGCAAAAATAAATGATTTGCAATTGGATTACTTGTTTGTTGTTGCTGCTATTGTTGTTGCTGCTGTGGCACACAAAGTGGGCGTGCCAAGTCAAGGTAAATTAGCGACACATGTGTTTCACTGTACCGTCAGAAATCATGAAACCAAGCAACTAATAGTAATAAAGGTTACGCTGCATCTGTTGCAGGCAGATTTGCTAGCATCAATATAGCACGCAGGTGGGCGTGGTTGTAGGCCATATAAAAGGATGATCGTTCGTTATGGTTTATCTGTTGAGATAGAGCACAATTAACATGGCAATTAGTTGTGTCAACTAATTGAAAGCACAACTGTTGGTATTTCTCGTAGAGTATATATACCAAAAACTTTGCAGAATTAGAGAAAACATTCTTTGAATTATTGAACTTGCAAAAATGTAAGCTAGAATATGTTATTTTTCAGCGCCTTGAGACTGGTCCTTTAGTTTGGATTTTGCTCCCTAAAATTGGCATAAATCAGCGGATTCGCGTCTGCTGAATCCGAGAGAATCCACGTTATGCAGCTCGCAAAGTTGTTTTTCGAATTCTTGGTGCACTTGCGTTTTATGAGACGCTTCCAAGTTCAGTTTTAACATTTATTGTCTGTCACCAAAATGTTTGCCTACCTACGGCTACAGCACAAGCTTCAGCATACCTGCCGAAAAAATTGCGCATTTACCTTGATGAAAACGCTTGAAGAGCGCCCAAACCATTATCTGTGGCGAGTACTGCCTTCTGCTGCTCAAACGCTGACTTAGATGTTCTTCTACAAGATCTGACAAGTGAACCCTATAGATTTGAGCCTTTACGTATTGCTTAATTGTTAAAATTTGGTTAAGGTTAGAAAATAAGGTTAGAAAATTCACAATTTTTTAACAAGAAAGCAACTGCTTCGATGCCTTAAATCTGTCGGACTTGTTGCTGCTTGCTTCGGCGTGAGATCATGCACCTTTTGAATTCTGTACGGCTTGAACTCAAGATCATTTTTCAGTGTGCTGCCTATACTACGCTCAGATATTTTCAGTTCTTTCGCCATTTGTTTGCTAACTTCAGCGAGAATTTCGCTCAACTCGCTACTTCCCGTTTTTAACCAACATACGAGAGGTTGATATTTTGCAATGTTTCTAGTATCAATTAAACAAATTATGATGCGATAAACGAAGCCTTTATGCATTTTAAGGTGACGGAACAATACCCGATATTTTGTTTAAAATCCATTACTGATTTCTAGCTGCAAAATGCTTTCATGCGCTTGTAAACAATTCAATTTGGCTTCAATTCTTCAATTGCCAAACCAAACTGCGAATAAATCATTTGACAGCTGTCGCCATCTTGAACAGAAATGCCAATATATATATTGTTCTATACCTCAAAAAAAAACAACCTAGTATATATATAGTCTTATTTTTAAAATTAGCTTAATTTTTTTGGTTTTAAATTTTCATAATTTATTTATTTATTAAGTGATTGCGGTGTAGAGTCGTCCAGCGCCACGGTAATCGCTGGCCCCTACTTATTATCAACATTGAGCCTGAGCTACCACCTTAACAGCTTAAATATCTGCCAAACTTCAGTGTCTGCTATTAGTTTCGACAGAAAGAACAAATGCAAACAAATTACCTATAACTACAGCAGCTTCAAGAAAATATAGATTTTCAAAGTTAAAAAAATCATCGATTCGCTATTGTGCTTCCACACTTTAAACTCTTATCTCTGCAGTTAATTTTTGTTGCTATTTTCATAGTATGCATTATTAATTTTCTTTGGCAAATAAATCAATAAAATCAAATTATTCGCTCTGCTTAGTTATTGCAAAAAGCTGCCGCACTTTTGTGCCTTCTATTAATATTCTTTGAATTTTAATTAATTTCTGCAGCAGCGCTACGAAAATGCTACGAAACAACTTTAGATCTTTTTGTCTGTTATAATAGACGAACCGTAAACCCTCTACAAAACCAGCGATGGGCAGCCGCTTATAAGGGGCGAATAATGTCTGCTGTCCATAAGCGAAATTTTGTTTATATTTAATTTCCCAACTTCTCAAGTTGCTTTAGCGAAATTTCCCACTATTTTGCGCGCGCCAATTGATTCAATATCGTTTTTCACTTTATTAAGAGCTAAACTGCTTTTTGTTATCGTTTTCTATTAATCTGCAAATAATTTTTAAGAAAAACTCCAAGTGAAAGAATCCCACATTAAGCTATGCAATTGTATTCTCTCTTGGTTAGATGCGGTCGCTCGAAAACTGGTCAGATCTAGGGCGGAGCTTGTGCAGCAGGTTTTTTTTTTTACATATTATCAGTTACATTAGGGCAGCTGCTCTAACAAATCTTGAATTGCACATCTTGGAAATGGCGAGATCATCTGTATTGGCTTAACCTTGATGCCGTCTTCCGTATTCTTTTGTGTTTTGCGCTAAAACAAATGTTTTGCAAACTAAATGTTTGAGATTTTATGCGCTTAATTTGTTAGAAGAAGTTTGCCTACTTTTTTTTTTATCAATTTTTATATATTTTAATTCAACTTAAATTTTATTATTATCTATAAATTTTGTGTGCTGGTGTACAATATTTTATAGAGTTTAACTTTTTTGTAGTTTTAGAACTAAGAAAAAAACCCTAAATGATAACAAAAAAAATATACTATAACTTCGAGCTAGGAGCATATTATTTTTAACTGAATTTATTTATTGTTCATGCAAATATCTGCCTTTTCATTGTGCAGATGAAAGGTAGACTAATTAAAGCGTTGAATAAAAATCATTTTTAATACTTATTTCAAGTAAATAAATTTTTCATTATAAATTGTTTACATTGATTCTACCAAAACTCTTGTTTAGGATTCGCTTATGTTATTCCTTCGATGTGGGCTGGGTATGCAATCTCTGCATTCTTCGTCAAGCATTTCAATCCTGAATTATGCCAAAATATTAAAACTTTTACTATTTCAAAAAATGATGTATAACTGTGTTGTTTTTTTTCCGAAATTAAAATCTAATTTGGCGGCCTGCAGTATTTTGATGTTCTGAAACACTTTCTCGTTTCCAGAAAAAAGCTTATATTTTTTTGCAGTCGCTGCAGTTTAAGAGTTTGTCAACTTAGGATCAATTCTAAATGAATTTGCTGTATAAAGTCGAAACGCGTGGTCAGATTTTTCCCATAACGTTAGCGTTTTTAGATATCTATCAGTTGATTCAGCCGAAAAATTCTCTGTTGCCTATTTTTTAGATTATATATAGAAGGCAAATATTTACTGTGCTACGTCTTTAAGGCAGAAGCTCAAGAATTAAACAATATTTTCTTTTTTTTTTGCAAATTTTAGGCTTCCCGAAAATAGCATTTGCTTTAGGCCTTTAAGAGAAGAACACAGCTCTATATAACTTAGTTGTTGGTAATCTGGATGTTTTCTCTAAGACAATTTGCTGCGTAGAAATCCAACCTATGGTCCAAATTGAAACAATACTCGCGAACTTTGTGATACATGAGATCTTTATACATTTATGCTTTCAAAAATTCTTGTTTACCCAATTTCGGATTGCCTTATGCTACTTCAAAGATCTAGATATGCAAATCAGCATTCTTTGTCAAGCATTTCGATCTGGAATCATATCAAAATATAAATCATCATCATTCAGCTCTACAAGCTGGGCTGGGTTTTGGCTTTCTTAACAATTCTTCTCCAATTCGTCTCTGTTGTTACCAAGGGCGCTCCAGTTCCTTACTTCCAGCTTCAGCATGTCATCGTCAATATTGTCAATTGGGCGCTTTCTTGGTCGACCCCTGTTTCTTGGGGAGAGTGGGGTGTATGCCAACACAAGCTTTTGTGCTCTGTTCTGCTGCATCCGTAGAACATGACCTATCCATCTTAACCTCAGGGGAATTTAATGAATTTGACTGCATCTTCACCACGGCTTAAGCTCAACAATTCGTCAATGCATCTTGGAATCTAGTCACATAGTTCATTTATCTGTGGATCAAACTTTTTTCGCAGTATTCTTCTTTCAAAGATTCTTAGGGATTATTATTATTAGTCTATTATTATTATACCCCCAATTTGGCAACTAAAAGTATTTTGATATTCTTAAGCACTATAGTATTCGATAAAAAAAAAATAAATCAATTATGATATACAAGACACATTATAATATATGAAGATATATAATATATAAAGAGTGAGTGTATTTTAAAACATTATTGTGGTTCCGATGCATAAAGATGATTATAATTGCTTAAGAACGTTGTTACCTTGAAGACAGATAACATATAAGAAGCGGTATTTCACAGCATCTTGCCAACTATACCATCGATGTCATTAAAAAATATTAAAGCTTTTAACATATTAAACCTTAAAATATTAGAAGACTATAACAATAAAAATTATTGTAATAATGTAAAATAAATTTTTAGTTTTTAAATAATTGCCTAATAATATAAGAACTACATGATTTATGGAAACTTCAAGAAATATCTAATCTTTTTTTTTTAACTTAAGCAAATTCAATCTTATTAAAATATATGGCGTTCCATTAAGGATCATATTGATCTATGTGAGGTCCCCTCCCCCGGGGGCCTGCCGGTCTAACCTAATAAATGGCGGCTACCAGAGTCTTCGATTAATGTTACCTTCTTCTCCTGAACTTCTATAAGTTGATACCCAGTTGATGACTGAAACTTTGTACAAAAACACTTTTACCACATTTGGGAAAGCGGGACGGTACCAGACTCTTGGAAGTATGGAATCATTGTAAAGCTCGCCAAAAAAGAGGCGAAGAAAAGATTTAGCCAAAGATTCGAGATGAACAAACAGGATTTAGACCACACAGGAGTTGCGTAGACTATGCAAACATATTACGCATAATCACCGAACAAGCTGTGGAATGGAGAGCCCCGGTATACCTCCTATACATAGACTTCAAGAAAGCATTCGACTCAGTAGAAAGAGCAGCGATATGGAGGGCACTTGTAAGGAAAGAAGTACCAACCAACGAGTACGACGATGTCAACTTAACGGAACTGCACAATGAGAAAACAAGTGCACCTTTCCAGAAAAGTATGCCCATTGTCGCCGCTAGTCTTCAACACCGTTGTTGACGTGCTAATGGAAACCAATGTGCAACCCCAAGCGTGGAATCACGTGGAGCGTTACTAGACACCTTGAGGACTTGGATAACGAGACGACATCTGCCTGACCTCTCACGCGCTCTGCGATGTCCATAGCAAAACAGCTGACCTCAGCAGGCTAGAGAGCAATGTTGGACTTGGGATAAACGCAGCCAAGACCTATGCAATGCGTCAACCAATCCAGCCAAGGGAACATCACCATCTATAGGAACGTAATACAGTTCTTCAGTAGCTTCCCATACCTTGGTACTATCATCTCCAACAATGGCGGCGTGGATGATGACGTCACTTACCGACTTGCCAAGGCCCGATCAGCATTTGGGAGACTCTACCGCATCTGGAGCAACAAAGCTCTGGATCTACAATTCATGTGTAAAGTCCATACTGCTATATGGTATTAAGACATGGTTCACCACCATGACACAGAGACTGCAAGTCCGCGGGAACAAATGTTTGATTATCATATGCTGGATATTCTTGCCAAACAGAATATCCAATGCAGAGCTGTTCCGTGTCACAGCTGAGACTCATATACACCTTCAAATAAGTAAGTAAAAAAACACGTGGATAGCTCATGATCTCAGAATGAACCCAGGATGGCACTGGACTGCAATCCCCAAGGAAGCAGAAGAATCGGAAGACCTAACTAATGAACTGGAGAAGATGCTTCTTCCAAGAACTGGCCAAGTCGAACACGATATAGGACAAAGCTAAACAAATTTCGTTGGAAGTTTCTGGTACAAGTTCTGGTACTAAGTTCCCAAGCGAAGTAATAATAAAATCAAAAATATTCTTCATAAATAATTTATATTTTTTTAAATAATCAATAGTTTAAAATAATAAAATTTGAATTACTGCATTCAAAGTTTTCGAGATTAGTAGAAATTTTTGCTACAATAAAAAATTTATTTAAAACACAAAAAAATAGTAACAACTTGAAAAGGGGGAGAGAGATAGAGGAGAGAGAAGAAAATTTCAACAATTTCATTAAAAATAATTGACAATAAAAATAAATGATTTTCAAATTTTTATGTCTTAAATAAATATTTATTTCAGAATTTCGATATGGGGCAGGTTTTTTTTAAGGATTGCATCATCAATGAAATATTATTTTATTTTTTATTTTTAAATATAAAAAAAATTAATTAAGCAAAATTTATTCGTTCTAATTGAATAAGCAAAATTGCACAATTAAAAGATTGCATATTTGGTCAGTTGGAGAACATTTGCAGAAAGGCAAAATCTTCCTAAAGCTTAAATACTTTGCTATATTTTATTTTTTTATTTATATTTTAGAAGTATAGTTCTTGTTTTTTTAAATCTTTATGGTAGACACATTAAGCATTTGTACAATACCAATTAGTTACATTTGCAAAAGAGTTAGCTTGTTATGAAAATTTATACACGGCATAATCCTTGGCTACCACATACTGACTGGCATGCTCACGCATACGCAACGTTGTCCCGCTGCTTCGGTTTCCCCCAATGGCATGCAAGTACCAGAAACGTAAGCTTGTTTCAGAAAAAGTTTTGCAGCCAGGTAACTGGAGACTGCTTGTTTCCTTTGCTTAGAAAGGTATAGTGTCAAAAGTTTGCCAAAGCGAAAGTTTTTGCTGAAAACAAACTCGCTCCGACCAAAAAAAAAAAAAAGAAAAATAAATAAAATCCCCCCAAAAAAAGGTGAAAAATAATAATTAAAATTCATTTGATTTGCTAGTAAGACGATTCTGCTCTGCTCCTTGCTGCTGCTGCTCCTTGCTGCTGCTGATGGCTGCCATTTTGTTAGAGCCAAAGAAAGAGAGAAAAAGTTTTGCAACAAACTGTAGCAGAATTAATTAAGTTTTGGGCAAGCAGAGTGTGACTGTGTGTGTGTGTGTGTGTGTGTGTGTGTGTGTGCAGGACAAAAGCAGCAAGGAAGAAAGGCATCGAAATTTTATTAAAGCCAAAAACGAATAAAAGAAAAACCGGAAAACCGAAAAACGTAGCCAGTGCAGTGCGTCCAATGGAGCTGTATGTCATTAATAAAATTAACACCAGGACGACAGAGAGAGAGAGAGAGAGAGAGAGAGAGAAGGAGAGCGCGAGTGAGAGAGAGCGCGCAGGCATATGTGAGACAAGGTGGAGTAAGCAACAGGAGCAGGAGGCAGAGTGCCGAGCAAAACAGAGCAATTAAGTAACCTGCCAACACAGCTAACAAAACATTTGACAATGCTCTGGCAGGAAACAACTCCTGCGCACAAAAGGGGAGGGTTCTACACTTGAAAAAAAAACAACAAAAAATATCAGCAAGTCGAGCAGAATTGTGCAAAGCTGCACGTATTTGATGAAAGGTATTCACGCTTGCTTTTATGTTGAGTGTTTGAAAAGTTGAACAAGAAAAAATTAGCAACTGCTATTTTTTTGCATAAAGTAGACTATGATAGTTACATAAAATTATTGTATCTGCTCGAAGAGAAAGAACAAAGAACTGCACTTTATAGCCGAAACCGAGCGGTGGATTTACTTAGGTGAGTAGTGTCTATTTGCTAGCGCTGCCAGTGTGCTTATTCAATTAACTTTTAACTATAAAATAAATAATAATAAAAATAACTTCTGAATAAGTTTGTCACCGAATCTAGCAAAGCCGGTATGCATGTAAATCAAGAGTATGAGAATAATTGGCCAGCTTTCTTAAGAACAAGGCTACGTGCCTTGGGCAGCGATGTGTTCCAGCGAGTTTACCACTACAGTCACTTCTCAACTTTCTTCGAGAGACGTGAAGGTTCTTTTAGTGGCTCTCCCTACATTTCACTATTATTTCTATTTCTCTGCTCTCCAACCAGTATCTAACCCTTTCCGGTATGGCACAATGGGCTATTTAGCCGGGGTATCTGAGGCGTTGCCTTTGTCGCCTCTCACATCTATGAGGATAAATTCAAACAATAGCACTCAGTTGCATATTGAAGGCAATTCTATTGAACAATTCCAGTACTTGGGCAGCCAAATAACGAAGAGTGCAGGATTTGTAGTGGATATTGATAGAAGAATCCAAAAAGCCACAGCTGCGTTCGGGCAATTGAAAAACTTTTAGAGTGTGAACGGCAAATTCATCAGCAGACTAAAATTAATTTAATTTTTAATGCCTGTATTAAATCTGTCCTCTTATACGGCTGTGAGATCTGGCTTACCACTCTAGCAACAACTAAAAAACTACAAACATTTATAAATCTTTGCTGGCGTAGAATACTACTCATCTACTGGACCAGCAGTACATCGAACCAACGACTGTGGGAAGTTTGCGAGCAAAAACCCATTGAAAAGGAAATCGGGAAGCGTAAAAACGGATGGGTCATAACCCTAAGCAAAAATTCCAACGAAATACCCCACGCACTCCACTGGAGTGAAATTCTCAAGGTTGCAGAGGTAGAGGCAGATTAAATATTACCTGGCGCACGACAGTGGAGGCAGAAACCCATAAATCAATGAGAAAACTACGTGCGATAGCAAGAAGCAGCAACATTTATCAAAGTAATCTGTGATATGACAATGTTTTTTTATTTTTTAGAAAAATAAAAAATAAAACAATTAACAATCAATTGTTCAGTTTTATATAGTTAGCATACAAATTCAATTAGTTTTAAAATTTTAGATTCTTCTGAAAATCGTGGATAATGGTACCATAGAGAGAATGCCATAGAATAAATGCCATTTTTTGGGAGTTATGATTTTCTGTTGTTAATAGAAAATGCTGATCCGACCGAAACGTCAAGCGGAGGGTGAATTACCGATTTCAGTGTCAAAGATAAAGTACGCTCAGGCCAGCCCAAAAAGTTTAAACATGCGAAACTGCCGGTTTTACAGGAACAAATTCCGTCAAAATCTCAAGTCTGGGATATTAAACTTGTTAGATTTCGAAGGCACATTTAAATTTATAAAAGTCGAAAATGTGGTGCTACCGCGCATTTTTTGTGAATGAGTGAAACCGTATGCCAGCACACTGATAGGACCATATCAGTGCGGCTTCAGACATGATGAGTCCACCATACACCAGCAATTCACACTGCGCTTAATTCTGAAAGAGAACCATGGAGAACAGTTCGCTTTTTCGATGATAAGTACGCAGGGGATGCCTATATGATTCGCTACATTAGCTCGGAGCTCCTTGGAATAACATTGTTCACCACCAGAAGCTCTGTCGAGGATCTACAAAACCTTCAATGCCGTTGGAGGTGCGAACCTTTCAATTTCGTAATACAAGTAGTACAGCGCAAGGCTGCTGTACAGCTCCTTGCATATGCTGATGATATGGACACCATTAGGCCGAAGTAAGCGAAATACTGTCTATTCTGAATTGATTTGCCCTCTCACAGGCCACAACAAAGGATAATAGTGAAGTATATATTGACGCATATAAATTCACTTCTTCACTTATCGAAACATATAAAATATTCTATTATATATAAATTGTCTATATATGAAAATATCGAAGTTAGTCTCGATTAGCAGAATGCTGCAATTATTTTCTTTAGTGTTAAAGATATATGCCAATTGAAGTCTATTGCTGCACTTTGTCCACTCACTTTTGGCGGGAAGTGTGTGACGTGGATACTTTTACAATCGCCGCCAGTTGCAGTCCAGTTCAGAATTCTTCCAAAACATTACTGGTCAATGGATACTTCCACAATCTTCGTCTGTTGCAATTTTGAACACAAAACACAAAACATCAACGATAGATTTTGGACATAAAGGCTTGGCTAAACTAGAACGTTCCAAAAATTCTGACCAGATTATAAGCAATCGAAAAACAGGCAACGAATGGTTGGCAAGGGCAAGATGAAGTATAGAGATGTATGTTGCCCAGGCACCCATATAGCGTATGGCTAAAGTTGCCAAGAAATTCGCGCACCTGGGCAACACCTTGAACACTAACGCCAATATCAGCCTGAACATTGAGGGAATATTTAGGTTTTAGTAGGCAGATGTGTCTCCACTGATATAACTAACGTTTTACAGACAGACGCTCATCCTGCTGGTGCAGGATATGTAGCGCAGCATCATGGATTGTGTCGCAAACAAACGCAGCTGTGCTTGGCGTGTTCGAGTAAAAATTCTTCACTAAATCTGCTGTTCTCCTCGGATTGGGTAGTACTTTTACGCTTGGATAAATCATGAGCTATATGTGCTCCACAACGACATATATGTCTTTCAGTGTATTATGGCACAAAGTCTGCTGCACTGGCACGGCTCTGCTGCTCGTATGGATGAAGACGCTCTACATGTTCTGCCTATGATAAAAATGCTCAATACAAAAGTCGTTGAAGGCAGGCAAAGGCAAAGGTCAACCTTAACACAGCTGAAAGACCAAGTGGTGCAGAACCTATATGCTGCTGGCTAAACGTACCAGAGCTGTGCAGGAGTTGTAATTGTTAGCAAAACTTTGTGCCTGTTTCTCGCAGTGTACATGCTGCGTACGTAGTTTATTTCAAGCCGTTGAAAATGCAGACAATTTGGCTATGATTTAAGCACGAAGCTGGTCTATTTTAGACTTTCGTTGTGCTCTCGCTCTACCACCAACGCTCGCTACATGCTTCTGCAAGCATAGTGTGCTCCAAGTGAAGCTAGGAGTGGCGTGTAGAGAACTTGGCTTTTGGACTAACGAAAAAATATGTTTTATAGACAACCCCTTGCAGCCGCATGTAAGGGTTGGGTAAACAATGACATTGATTGCTGAGCTTTTAGTTAAGGGGTTGTTGTGCGGCTGGTGGGCGGATGCGGGCGCGGGTGTATGTGTGTGTGTGTGTGTGTAGGAAAGCTGACTGGCGTTGGCTTGATTGGATGCTGCAGCGCGCATAAAATGGGTTAAGTGGAACATGGACATGGGCAGCTAATAAAATGCATGATTCATGAGCGCAGCAAAAGTTGTAGGCGGCTTAGTTGGCAATTGGTTTGTGGCGCCGGCGGGGAGCGCAAGGCGTTTATGTGCACAAATTAAAAGCAAATTGGACGCCAGGCTGTCTATAAGCAGTTGACTGCGCATTTTTTGCTAATTAATTGTTAACGAATTTTCATTTTCTATTTGCGTAAGTGTTGCAAAAGGCAAAGAAATTACCATTTATGGTTATAATGTGTGTGCTTGTGTGTGTGCGGGTGTGTGTGTGGCGACTGATTTCAATATGTTATGGCGAAGGCAGCTGCGCGCAGCGAGCAAGCAGAGGCATGTATACATATATATATGTATAATATTTTTATGTGCGCAAATTGAAAAATGCCGCATAACTCCGCCCTTGGAAAACTTGCTGCATACACATACGCATACAAAGAAAATTGAAAACTTGCAAGTCGTTTTGGCAATGGCGTCTGTGCGTCTTTATAGCGCTGCAGCAAATTTCCCAGTATTTATGTGCGCCAATGAAGCTCAACGCCAGTTAGCTGTTTGTCTCGCTTACACCAATAGCAGCAAAGCGCGCGCGTCCATATTGAAATAAAAGTAGCACACACACGCGCGCACATGTGTGTGTGTGTGTGTGTGTATACACTTTCTTTTAAATGAATTAGCCATCAACGTCAGCTGCTGCTGCTGCTGCTGCGTCGTTGTCGTCGTCGACGGCATCGTCGTCGCGTGTTGCAAGTTTATCAAAATTGAAAGAGGCGACGCCGCAGCGCATATAAAAATTAAGTGGTTGTTGCTTTTTGATGAATTTCCAGCTCGCTCGCACACAGGCAAACACCCTCACACACACACACAGGCGCACACACATAGACAGGGGCAACCACAAAACAACATGGCAACAATCTCTGACATTGGTGTTGGTGCTGCCGCATATTGTGCTCTCGCTTGCACACGCGCGCTGCATAGGCACAACAGGCTGAGTGGCACAGCTCAGGGGTTTCTTCGCTTGGCGCATCGTCAGCGGCGCTCAGTTCAAATTGAATTTTCATTGCGAGCGCTTGCGTTTACTCTGCGTTGCGTTGCCCGTGTGTTGCTTGTGGCTGCCCTACCCTTGGCCTGGTGTCGTCTGGGGCGCGCACGCACACAATTAACAAAAAGAAAATCAAAAAAGAGTATTCAAAATAAATAAAACGACTAAATTTTTGCATATAATTATTTTTTAAGCTTAAAACACTTGCGCGCGTAGTGTTGTCTAACTTCGGCGTGCGTGTGTGTGTGTGTGTGCATATCGGCGTGTGTGTGTGTGCGTGTGTCTGCTGTGCAACCATTTTGTTTGTTTTGTTGTTTTTTGTACAAGTTGTTGCAAGTTTGCCGGCCGTCGGCAAGTACACTTTGTTTTTTTTGTTTTTTTGAGCACGTACAAATCCAAGCCCCAATCTTCAAACCAAGCTCAAGTGTGTGCTAAATTGCAAGTGCTCAATGGCCTAAGCTCAACATAATGGTACTGGAGCAACGACAGTCAGACACAACGACAACCACAACAACCACTACAACAACAACAATAACAACAACCACAAGCAGCAGCAAAAAGCTACAGCACATTAACAACAACAACAACAACAACAGTGATACCAATCTTAACAGCGAACAACATAAGCCACGTCAAAGATTCAGCTCAACTGCCACAAATCATAACCTCAGCCTCAGTCTCAGCCAAGCCACGCCACCGCAACTACAACAACGTCTTAGTGCCGGCAACGGCGCTATTAATTGCAATAACGCCGCACCTGCCATGCCCTCAGAGGGTCTGCATCCGACGGCGGCATTGCAGCTTTATGCCGCTGCCGCACAATTGGCGCCCGGTGGTGTACGCGTACCGCCTTGGGGTCCATTTCTGCAATTCGGTGTGCCCGGCGTCTTTGGCCCAAATGGTCCGTTCTTGGGTCGTCCACGTTTTGAGGCTGTCACAGCTGGGCAGCATACCAGCACAGCAGCTGCCGCTGCAGCAGCCACCCAAATGGCTGCAGTCAATGCTAGCAATGCTTTTGCCAATCTTACGGGTCTGAGTGCGGCTGCTTTGCGTAATGTCTCGGCTGTACAAACAACAGCGGTGGCGGCGGTTGCCAGCACAGTGGCCACTATACAGCATCGCCTAATGATTGGAAATCGTCAAAGTTTGCCGCCGGCAGGGCCACCCAGTGAAGGCTCTAACGAGGATGGTGGTAAGTGTAAATGTATTGATGAAAGATGACATCGTTTACGGGTGGGTTTGCCTATAACTTCTTAGCCATTTGATTTTGCATAAATTTTGTCATTGGTGCAGATATGTCTTGGGTAAAGGGGAAAACGAATAGGAACCACTATATGGGGATTTGCTTATAAAAAACGTAAATATTTGTCGTTATGTTGCATAAATTAAAAAGTCGTAAAAACTGCGAAAAAAAAGCAAGCATAGTTTTTTCTAAAAATGTTCGCTTTCATTTCCGAAAAATTTCTCAATGGAAATATTTCATGATGCAAACATGAACTGGCTAATTTTTAATAGCACGCAATGTTCGATGTACTGCTCACATTCGAATCCTTTTTGCATGAAAACTAATCAGAAAGTCGATTGCACTGCAATGATCAAACAGCTGGGCGTTCAAAGTGTTAGGATATTCAAATGTAGTTAAAATACAATTTTGTAATTCGTTTACGATTTGATGCAGTTTTTTCGGGAAAATAGAAGATGCAATAAATAAAGAATTGCATATTAAACAAAAAAACAAATTTTTGCCATCTTCAATTCTTGTTGATGTCGTTTTGGCGCATAGTTGCTTGGTTGTTGCTTTATCTTAATTTTTATTTAAATATAAAAATTTTATTATTATTATTCCGCTTGAAAAGTAAAATTATGAGAACAATTTTTATTGAAATTAAACAATAAGCAATTTTGATTCATGTGACGCGCCAACATAATGCACATGTGGGTCTCGGTTGCGAAGTGCTAGCTATACTTTTCTAATATTTATTAAAAACAAATCCAGACATTTTCGAAGTAACCAAAAATAATATTATTGTCAGAAACAGACGCTATGGCAGCAGCTGTTTATTTTTGACACAAGTCAAACCTTTAAAATCGGTAATTGCTTCCATTGCAACTTTTAAAATCGAAGCAAAATATTATGAGCTGCTAAAATGTATAAGTCAGTATGATCCTTGATGCTATGGATTTGTAAGGATTCGCTTGAGAGAATTTGACTAAATTTGTTATGTTGCGACTATATAGTTTTCAAAAAGAAAATGTGCCTATATGTAACTTAAAATGCGGAGCTCAGTAGCTTGGTGATAGCGTATTTGCTTCTAAACTCGAAGATCGGTTGTTTGATTCCAATCTGCATATGTCAGTATTAATTTAAGCCGTGAGGAATCGCCTATTAGCTTCCCAGTTCTCTTTGAACAGCTTTTAACAGAGATATCTCTCCGCCTTTTGAACGATGACAACATAATTAAGGGAAATCATTTTATCTCGTTTAATTATTGAAACTATTGAGCCGATTCGTTTTAGAGAATTCGCAAGAAGTGATCGTAACATTTGATTTAATTACGAATGGTTTGTTTTCTTAGTTTAACTTAAAACATATTGAATTGTTAACTTTGCTTTGTTCGTTTATAATAATTGAATATTGATATGGCGACAGGTATTTTTGAAGAACTACTCTCAACTCTACAAATATCACTCAACTTAAAGTATAAAGTTCTCATAAACATTGGTATCAGGTTATTTTTTATTTTTATATATATTTTAGGGTTACAACTAGGTCAACTGGACACCTTAAGATTAAATAATTTGAAAATTTTAAAATTAAGAAATATTAAATGATAACGAGGAAAATATAATATAAAACTAATGCGTATCCTTAGCCCGATGGGTGAACGTAGATAGATATGTAGATATGTACCGTCTCTCAGCTGGGGCTGGCTAGCAACTTGGATTTAGACTCTTAAAATAGAAAAACAGGAAGTAACATAAAAGTTTAGACATTTCTTCACAAAGAAACCAAAAGATCAGCGTTGACCAAGTTGGGTTTTCATAGTTCGTGATTGATCAAAGATCGTCGATTTGGCGAATCAAGATGAGTTAAGATAGACAAAGAAATAGATTGAAAAGACCATTCATAGGATAGAGTTTATTATAAATTGCGCTTAAGATAGAAAAGGATCGAGTAATGCTTAATAGGATCTACAAAAAGGTTAGGCTACAGGCCGAAAATTACGAGAACAGAGTGGTAAGGAGTTTAATAGACTCAATGGTACAGAGTAAAAAAAAAAAATAACACGCTCTGACTTGTTTTACAATTATTTAGAGAAGGTAATTTGAAAGGGCGAAGTCTACAAGAATAGGACTGCAATTGAATCTTGGGATCCCAATTCAAACCCCGAAGACAATTCATTATTAAAATACACTTCACAGCTATGTCTGACAAGGCAATTCAAGTGACTGTTTTGTGTTATTATAAAAGCTTTTATTGTTTTAGCTATTTTACTAAAATTGCAATAAACTGTAAATTAAGTCTTTCTAAGAACTTGTACGGAATACAACACAATTTTTGTATAAATTTCTCAACTCCGCTTATAACTTTGCAGAGGCCGCACTACCACTTTTATCAGCAATTGATTGTCACTATTTTAAAATTTTTTTTGTATTTTTCTCTTCTTGGCTTAAATTGGAATGCTTGCATACAACTGCCGTCCCATTCCGGTAGACTTCGTCTTATAGAATTAACTTCCCTAAATGATCGCATGATCCCATGCCGCGGCATATTATTTCTACCTACCATCAGCTCTCATTTGGTTCAATGACTCTAATGCAATTCCTAACAAAATTTCTTTTGTCATTTTATACGTAGTATTACCCGTAATTTTTGAACTCCAGCACTGCTTCTTTTTAGATCCCGTACTCTCAGTATAAGAAACTCTACGATATTCTTTCTTATGAAAGATCCATTCGATGCATTTCTTTTGCTATCTGAGTTCAGATAACTGAACGATTGTACAAAGTAACTAATTCGGCGCGTTCTTTAGATGTGGAGCGATACATGTTTGAAATTGAACTGAATTGACGATTTCCAAAACATGTGAAGTCAAGTCAATCGGTTGTCATATGTTTAAGTTGTTCAATATTGCAATACTGACATAAGAAATGGTGCACCCTGTATTAGCCTAAACTGGAAATTGATAAGTCGAGTACCTTACGAAAAGTATACAACTCAGGGAATCGCAATGTTTAAGCAATTAAAATATTTTTAGTAGAAAAATTGGCTTGTGTTGGGTCTCTGTCGCTGATATGCTCCAGGATCGAATTGCCTGCTCACAAACTATACAAAACCCGAAATGCAATAGAATTGGCTTACGAGTTGAGTTGACTAGTAACTGAGATGATGATGGCAGCTTACGTCTGCAATATTTCTCAGTATTAATAATGCGAAGCACTATATCAAGTCAAACGCCACCGGGGAAATATTAAATAAAATGCATACTTATGTGTCTGCAAGTTGAAGTTAATCATTACAAATGCAGGAAATAAAAAGAAGTTTTAAATTCAATTAAAATTAAGTATAGAGCTTAAGTAATATGTAAATTAAATTATTGGCTGCCATCGATATTTGATATGCTTTGTCAAATTAGTATTTATTGACGCTTTGTTCCCCCCCATCAATATCATTATCATGCACAATTTAATGAACGTAATTTAATAAGACTCATAACCATTTCGAACTAATGATATAGTCATTTGTTTACACTATTATTATTATTAATAATACTATTACAAGATATGCAATGGTAGGTAGAACTTGTTGTACTGACTGCATTTTGCTGTTTTATGGGTACGAATTATGTACGAACTTTAATTAATTGTAATTTAATAATTACATAAGCTTTACTTTAGTTGAAAACAACTTTGATGCATATTTCTTAAAGTTTAGCTGTAACTTTGAATTTTTGGCATTTTAACTTAACTACCTCTGGGCACAAAAGTGTACATAGTTTTGTCCAGTTTAACAGCAAGTCTGCATGTTGAGTTATGTACCAAAAAGTCTAGAACTTTTTAAGTAACTTAAATCTCTAAAATGCTGTCAATGCGTACTTTGTTTGCCAAACAAAAAATTAAACGAAATGCCTAAGCCTTTTTACAGTTTTTAAAAATTTGTAACTGTTTGTATGTGCAGCTGTTTTTCACTCACACTTCAAGGCATTTTTTGCTGCAATTTTGTGAAAAACTTTTTTAAAATAAATTTGTTCAATATGAAACTGTTTTTGAATGCATAATCATAAGCATTTCTTATCGATTTGAATAAATAATAAATAATTGTTTTGGAATTACAATGGCCCTACGCTTCGAAGGTGACATTATTGTGTTCATTTTTATAGTTACAGTGTTTCGAAATTTTTATATATTTAATGTGTTTTTGCCATATATCAGTTTCTAATTTCATATAGAATTCCCTTGTATCTTACCTTAACTCCATGCAACTTACGAGAAAATATCTTATTATATTATTTTTCCTAAACTTTGCTGCAAAAATTGTTGCGATTACAAGATACTTACGTATTTTCCAACTAAAAAGCTTATTTATTATTCACTTAGGGGTTTTTTTTTTGAACGAAGGCATTTTAGCAAAATTTGCTTAGAATTCATAACTATAATGCAAATTGAAATGCTTTTTCATGTTTTATGCAAAAATTGCATTTTTTTTTTTTAAAAGTTAATTATAATAAATGCAAATAATTTAACAAATTGTTATGCGATTAATGCTATCATTAGATATTAACTATTCTTAATTCTAATTGAATGCATACATGAATAGAAACAATGAAATTGCATTAACGTTGCATTTATTCCATGCATACACTGAGAAAAATTGAAGCTCAAGCATCAATTTGAAAATGTAGCAACAATTAATTCTATTTTAGTTTTTTTTTGTTAAAGTTTGTATTACTTTTGCTTAAAATTTTCTTCAAATTTAGTGCAAGACTTCTACAACAAATAATTGAAAATTCAAAAATTCATAAACAAATTCGTAAAATTGATCATTTCATCAAGTTGGCTTAAATTTGAACATTGAAATAATTGGGAGCAAAGCTATCCTGCATGAATCGAATTCGTTTGAAAATGCTAAGAAATAAAGAATTTTTTGCTGGCGCCATCTACTCTTGCTATTTTTAGCTCAGCTATACAACTTTTGAGAAAAACTTTTCGAGTGAATGCCATTCCCAAAAAAGTATCAGTATTATTAAGTCAAGTTTCAATTCCCCTTTCATCTCATCTATTCTATTTCAACTTTGCGTCAATTTTTTTCAGTGTTTAGTCGCACTTTGCTTAGAAATAACTTGGTTGCTCTGGGCTACCAATATATTGTTATTATTTGTCATTTTTTGTTATTGTTTTAATCGCCACCACGTGACACCGCAACGGACACAACACCATAGCCAACTTATCTCCCTGCTCCACCATCCTCCTATGCTTGATTACAATATTAAATCAATTTGCGTTTTTTTTTCATTCATTAATATTAGTGGGAAGTCGTCAGTCGACGCCTACAGCCAGTCCCAGCCCCAGCTCCAGCACACCCCACCTAAGCGGCGATGTTACTGTCAAGTTGCCAACCAGACCCTCGTAACCCTAGATTCATGTGTGGCTTTTGTCAATCACATGCAATCGCCTGTTACTGTGCTTCATTAATCGAATCTATATTTTGATATATTCGTTTTAGTATTCATATATATTCGCATTTATATTCAATTTGCTTTCATTTCTTTTGATTTAATTTCGTTATAAGTAACGACGACAATCAATTATTTACTGAAAAAAAAAACATTTTTTGCTACATTTGTTGCTACTGCGAGTAATTTAGTATACACTATAATGGGGCATATTAATAAAATGAGACAGAATGCACGTAGAATTTTGCTTAAATGAAATCTATCTATCTGTTTTTGGTAGAATTTTCTGATGGAATCACTATTATTGTAACAAGCTGAAACTTATAATAGAAATTTTTTTCGATCTTCTATTTCTGTAGATTTCCAGTTTCAGCATATTACAACAAATGGAAATCTTCAGAAATAGAAGATCGAAAAGAAAAATTTCTATTTTAAGTTGCAGCTTATTACAAAAATATAGAATCCATCAGAAAATTTTGCCCAAAACAGATAGATAGTTTCTATTTAAGCAAGAACTTCTATCTCTGAAGATTTCTATTTGTTTCTGAAACGCGAAATAAAACTATTTTTCGATCTTGTATTTCATTTTATCCTATTTATAGCAATGGAAAAAAATTAACATTAATTGTGTAAATAATAATATATAAATTATTAGTAATTTTTTTATGAATCTTTCAACAAAAAACTGTGTATTGCAAGCAATAACTTTAAGTCAATTTATTTATGCTCCATTGTCTTTTTCGGGATGATATTTGTCTTAATTCCTATAGTCACCCAAAACGATCTCTCACGATACTTTGCAATAAATTTGTATTTTCAACGATTTTTTTTGTTACTTTTCGAGCTCTATCTATCTCATGTTTTCTATCAATATATAATGATTATATATATTATATTCCAAGACAGTAAAATGCTCGCTACAGTCGAGCTCTGGAGCTATCTAAATTGTTTTTTCTAGTAGATACTTGAATCTGGGACAATTTTACAGGTACGGATGATTGGTCCGAGCTGCCTAGATTGATGATAGCTTGTCTATCTTGTTTGAAATTAGATTAGTCTAGTGGGTATCCGATTCTACCTGAAACCTTGCTGAGTGATGCGGACATTTTCTTTGAGTATCAGATGGAAATGCAGTTATATCGCTGAGTGCTCGGTCGTCATTAGCTCTTCTGTGTAAGTAAAGGAACGCCACGGTAAGGCAGAGGTTGACATTTGCTCAAGAGAAGCTATAGTGACGCGTCAAGAGCTTTAATCCTCAAATTTCAAGTCAGTACTCAAAATAATAACTTTTACAGACGAAAAAATGAAACTATTTATGCTTCGAATATACTTTATTTTGGCCCGTGCCCTCTGGTTGTATTTTCCTTGCTTAATGTTAGATTAAGTTGAAGTACAACTTCTAACGAATACTTATCTCTTAGAAGCGTTTTCTTATTCAAGTTTCTGTACAAAAAAAAAAACGAAATCACATAATTTAACTTGAACTTAATTTTGTTACTTTCGAAACCGATTTAGCTGCAGACACCTACTTATATGTCCTATGCTCATTGTTAGTTAAGTTTTGAAAATAATTTTTAACAAATTTCTTTCTCTTTACTTTTTCAATTACTATATTTTGTAATAATAAGATGTATATCAACAATTGAGCACAATTTTTGGACGAAAATCGTTTTTCCTTTTTTTTAAGTAAATCGCACAATTTTACTTGGACGCGTTATTGCTACTTCGCTACTTCTAAAAGTTTAAAAGATTGCAGTTAAATTTTTACGAAAAACCAAATAGACACGATTTTGCGCGGCTTCGATTTTCGTTAAATGATATTTCGTGCTTAGCCATCGATTTATTTATTTACTTGCTTATTGGTAATAAGTTTCAAAATAATTTGGGATACATTGATGCGATTATACATTTCTCATTTGAAGAAAAATTTTCTTATCGAAATAACGCATCGTTACAAATCTTTCTGAAACCGATATAATGGCTGTTACCAACGACCTATATATCTTCCTTGTTCATTGTTAATAAGTTTAAAACATTTCGATAAATTAAAAATAGAATCGATTTTACGCGGATTCGATATTTGTAAAATGCTATTTCGTCTTTAGACATCTACATTTATTTTCTTCAAAATAATGTGGGATAATTTGGTGCGATTATACATTTCTCTTTTTAAGAAAAATGTTCTTTAAGAAATAACGCATCGGCATAACTTTACTTAGACTGCTGGTACTTTTGAAAACGATATTTTGGCTGTTCCCAACGACCTATATATTATATCTTCTTGCTCATTGTTAATATACTTTAAATATTTGTGTGCCATGGATATTATATTAAGAAATTTTTTATGTAAATAATTGTTAATAAATATTATTATTTAAAGTCCAAATTATAGGAAACCATATTTCCTAAATTCTTTTAAGAAATTATACAGTACTAGTAGAATATCTAACGAAATTTTTTATTTATAAAAATTTTGAAACGCTTAATTTTGTTCTTCTATCTTTTATGGCAAAATTCACAGAAAAAGTCGTCAAACTCGGGCTACAAAACGAGACGACACTAGGATACTTCTATTTGTAGTAACTAGAAGAACTTTGCAGAATTCTTTAGCGAAATACGATTTTAGAAGTTTTGTGCTTAAGAATCTAGTTCTTTTCCAATCGCCTCTGTGATGATCTCGTTTCTTTCTTGTGCAGAGAGTAAGAGCTTTCCTATAATCTCTGATGGTTTTGCGTTTACCATAGCTCGTCATCATGTTGTTGTTGTTCTTGTTGTTATCCGAAGCTAATCTTGTGTAATCACAATTCCTGTAATCAGGAATCATAAAGTTTTTCAGACGTAATAGTAGATTTAACCAGAGCGTCTTATTTCGGTAGCAGTGCTGCTGCTTTCCCGAATTTCCTGTTTGTACTAGAGGCTTTCCCCTGTAATACTAATGGAGGGCTTCAGATATGCCGCTGAGCACTCGGTCGCCATTGCCTCATTAGGGAAGCTTGAGGTTGACAGGAGCCATTTTGGAATCACTATTTACAATTCTTCCCATTTACAATTCTTCCCATTTCGTTATCTATCTATAGACAAGAATGTATTTCTATTGAATATGTTAATTCAATCAATTAGTTGTCGCAAAATGTTTCTTAAATTCCTCGATGTATTGTTGGAACTGTAAGCTTTTATGAACTTGACTTTTTGCTGCCCCATAAGTGCCTTTAGTATATAAATATTTTATTGATTTCGCTAATCAGCAGTCATTTATTATGTTAAATTCTAATTCTATTAGTTCGAAACTTAACAACATTGTTGCCAGTTTCAAGATTAAACGTAACGAAATGTATTTTAGAACTGAAAATAACTTTGGACACTCTCGCAAAGGTCGCACATGGAAAACTGGTTGAGTCTGGTTTTTTATTTTTTTTTTCTTGGGAGAAATGGCATAAGGGCTACAATTTTGAAAGGTAGAGCTTCAGCCAATATTTATATTTTTACTATTTACTTAACTACTACTAGAATATTTTATATGCTTTGTTAGCGCAAAGCTATTTTTATTTAATATTTTCGTATAAAAATAAACTTTTTGTAAAGTAACTCAGCCAAAGTCTGAGGGTACGTTCTACATTATTTTAATCAATGAAAAAATATTTTGCATTCTTAGCATTTTAAGTAAAATCGATTAAATAAAGTTACTTATTAATGAAAAGTTTTACGTCAAATTCAGCTTTTGATGACCTTCGCTTGCTTAGTTACATTGTTTTCAAAAAGGTTCTAATACGGTCAAGTTTTTCATTTAAAAACTCGAAATTATTTCGGTAATTTTTGGACTGTAGAAAATTAAAAAGTTTGCTCAATAATTAATGAGAAATCAAGAACAAATAAAAAACTGTACTATGTGATCTTTAACTTGCTACTTATTCCTATAGCCCTTGATTACTTCTTTTCGGATTCGGATTCTTTATATTTATGAGGTGTAGCTCTGCGATCTCAGCGTACTTCGGCAGATATTCCTATACTTAATCATATTATCGTTCAGAACTATTTGATATTGAAACTTCTTTGATTTTCGATCTGTCTGCTATACGGCAGATTCGCGGCGTTCTTCAGCGATCGACTTTGACTTTGTTTAAGCGTGGTCGTGTTTCGCAAAATGTAAATAAATAATACAAACAACATTAATAATTTTAAATTTTGTCACTTACCGTTTAAAGCGAATTGTTTTTTTGCTGGCGCCATCTACTGTTTTTTTTCTTTTCTTAATTTCAGAAAAGCCTTATATTTTTAGTGACCAACTTTTCAACTAATTGCTAGAGAAGAAAAAATTTGATTTATTCAAGAAGCAAGCCATTTGAGCGCCTAGGGTCTTTTATGCGGGACCCCATAATATTAAAAAATATCTAAAAAATTATTTATAAAGTTTCGGAACACATTTGACGATTTGTTAAGTTTTTCTGTTAAAAATATTTTGTTTTCAAGCAACATTCAAAAAACTCGTTTTGTAAAAAGTAAGGCGTCAAACATTCAAAGGCATCAAATAAATTGTTCGAACTTGTTTTCCGGGAAAAAAGGCTGTTTGTTTCTATGACTGCTGCATAGAGCTTCTGCGCTTACTCTACGAAAAAAAAACAATACTAGTTTGAAAAAAAAAAACAATATAAAAGTTGTTAAGAGAATATATTGCTTCCCAATTTCGTCACTTAATTCAGCGATTGTAAAGTAAAATTGAGCAGATAGTTGGAGTACCCAAATGAGGGTGGGTTACGCCCTTCAGCACTGCCACCCCCATGGGTTTTATGTGCCCACTTTCAGTATCCTACTATATTTAAGATTTCTTAAGGTTTCTCTGTCATTAAAAAAAAAAAGTATATGGAAGTATTTTTAAAACTTAATAAAAAACTTTCTTTCAGATTGCATTTGTTTTAAGCTTTCTCGGGCGTACCAGTTCATAATTAAAAAAATTGCATTAAATTATAACCATTTTAATAATTAATTTGGAATTAAATGTTTATACTTTCCAAAGCTCGATTTTTATTTAAAAAAATAGTGTAAATGTTTAGAGGATGCAGATGACAGTAAAACAATTTTTTTCCTTAGAAACCATGGTTTTTTGCTGTAGCTTTAATTATCCGACCTATAACTATCAAATCATATCTTTTATTCAAATGCAATATTAAAACCATATTAATATTTATATTATTATAAATAAGAATTTTTCTACACTTCATTAAATCATATAATATTTCTCAAACCTTTTTTCTCGTTTCTAAAATGTCCGTCGGTAAAATCATTCTGTCGGCCCTGGTCCACTCTTTTACAAAGAGAATGTTCAAAATATTGCAAATTTTATTTTAAAAATAAGAAAAAGTCTTAAGATACTCAACAAAAATTTAAAATTCCAACTAAAAACTATGAATACCAGACCACAAGGTGTTTTTTATAATCTCAAAAGTTTATGATGTGTTAAAATTTTCAGAAATTAAGTGCTCCATTGTTTTTTGATTTTTAACTTCGGTACAAATTTTTTCAATTAAAAATTTTAGAGCGTATCTTTTCAAGACTTTCAAAAATACTCACAAAAAATTCATATGTCGCTTTCAAGTTCCAAGAAATCTCAATTAGATAGACGTTTAATTTAAATTAATTGAAGTGATTTAAGTTTTGATGCACCTTACTTTAACTTACTTGACCATGACAACGCGTTATCGGGTCTCGTCAGGCATCAGCCTGCTTTGCGTGCGCCTTCTCCAGTTAGTCACTCCAAGTAAAGATATGACCTCCTTAGACTTGTTCTTTCCATCTGAGTTTGGGTCGTCTACTCCGTTTTCCTTCATCGACTTTCGCAGCGAGAACCTACTTCATTGGAACGACTTCGTCCATACGAACATACCAACGAATGATACTCCGTAAAAAAGAACAAAGTTTCATATGAAAAACGGCATCAAGCAAATTCTTAACAGATTTGTCTTCTAATAAAATGAAAACTTATAGAATTAGCATGTAGGGTAGATGGCGCTAACACGCGGTTGGCTACCATTAGCTGATTTTTCTGCGCGCTAAATTCTAAACATAAATTCGCATAGTGCTTTCTCATCGTTTGCGTTCTATAGTCCAACTTTAGATATAGCTTCAATAATCAGATCCGATGTACTATGCTTCTTTTGAAAAAATTTTCTAGTTATGGTAATTAGACTTTAAGATGTTCCATGTTTCACTACTAGATACGCTCTTACGGCTTCAGCAGATGTAGGAATATTAGTTGTGTGTGAGGCATATTTCGGTTTGTCATGGTAGCTAGGTCATTTATTTTTCATTTCCCTTATAGGATGTGCTCTCTGTACTTACATAAACGTATGTTAAATTTCATGCAGGACTTTTTGATGCAAGTTTTAGGAATCGTCTATTCTCATGTCACGCTCTCTAGCTGGTTTTATATGCTCTGAGACATTTGGCGGACATAAAGTTCTTACAAGAAAAAGCGCCTGAAACATTTCTCTTTGAGCTGGAGTGTTTTTTCAAAAATTATACGTTTAGTTTTTCTTAAAAACGGTAATATAATTGTGGATCGATGTTACATATTAAATTCACGCTTGTTTGTTTTAGAAAACGTAAAATAGGGCTGAATGATTTTTGATTAATGTGATGATTTTTTCATCAACAATTTCTTTAACATAAATTATCGTACTGATTGTGTTATAGATTTTGATTCCGTCAAAAACAGTCTAATTGAAATAAACGATGAACATCGTATTGAAATTTTTTTGTAGAAATTTAAATCACGAACATGGCTGACTGGTTTTTAAAATTATAATCAATATAAAGGGTGTTTTTTTTAGAGTTATACAACTTTAAATTGCAATAAAGCTACGATGAATTATTCGATTGACATAAATTTTATTTAGCCGAAAGATAATCTACTGGCATTACATTTTGAATATGATTTCTGGCTGATGACCGCTACGACTGGCTCGGATGTAGTTCAATCTGAACGTACAATTTTCGTTGACTTTTTCCAACATGAAAAAGTCAGAAATCATGGCGCTATACCGATCGCCATTGAGTGTTACTTTCTGGCCATCATCGTTTTTGAAGAAGTACGGATCAATGATTCCACCAGCCGATAAAGCGCACCAAACAGTCAGTTTTTGTGGATTTAACGATGTTTCGACAAAGACTTGAGGATTAGCTTCACTCCAAATGCGGCTGTTTTGTTTGTTGACTTAGCCATTCAACCAGAAGTGCGCTTCATCGCTAAAAAAAATTCGCTTATGAAAATCGGGAACAACAGCAATCTCGTTTTGGGCACATTCGACGAATCTACGCCTTGCCTGATAATCGTTTGACTTTAATTCTGCAATTGCTAAACCAAACTGAGAATAAAACATTTGACAGCTCTTAAATCGGTCAGCATCTTCAATAGTAATGCCAACTTAATATATACCTCGAAAAAAAAACACCCTTTACTACCTTATTTCGCTAGTAGTCAAGCTGTCATCGCTGCAAAGGCGATATATATATATCATACAGCATATAGCCGTATTCGAACTGTGGTATCTTTAATTATTGCAGATTTACTTGAGCGCCTTTTATTTGCTAGTTATGCCAGCGCTAGGCGAATGCCTGAGTGCTGCTGAGTGGTATTGAGCCACTGAACTGCGGGTTTAAAAGCGAGCGATATAACCACTCCCTATGCTTCTGAGCCCAACAAATCTTAGCACCTTAAGTTTTGCCTATAACTTATGAACTCTGGACGTGCTAGCTTTTAATGCATTCCAGTCATCAGCTGGAATATCGATTTCCAAGTATGCCGCCCTAATGAGACGTTAGCTTATATAAGCCTGATGTGGCATTTAGAATTCTTAAAGTGAAAACAGTCCAAGCGTTTAGCTTGCGCACTTTGAGATTTTCTTCTATAAACCAATCCAAACCAGCGGCTACTGTTCCAACACGCAAAACAAGTTAACTATTCTAGTTGCTTGCAGTGGTGGGCTACTCCAAGCGGCCCAAACGCAAAACAATTACAATATGGCAATTACTGGGCTAAAACCGAGTTAACAAAAAAAAAAAGCTTGATTGGTTGGACAAGTAAACTTGGCTGGCAACAAGAAATCGTTCAGCCCATGGGCCAATTAGCATTAACAAATGATGGCTAGTTGTTGTAATTATGGCCATAATGGTTATATCCAATGCCTGTTGGGCTGTGTGTGCGCGCCTGGCTCGGCCAGGTCGGGCTGACTGGTTGGCTGTTTGTCGCTCGCTCAGTGATATGTTTTGGTCATAAGCCAAGCAAGCGGTGGGCGTGGTAAGGCAAAGTGCGGCGCGCTGCTTTGTTTGTAATTAACTGCATTTTAGTTTTTTTTTTTCTTTTTTTTGGAATTGGGAAGCAGCAGTCGCAGCTCGCTTGCCATTGTCTGGCCTGAGCTGAGGCGACATTGGCAGCGGCAGTTTAATTAATTGCAGCCCAACACACGCACACACACACACTGATAGCTATGTGTGCCATATAAGGGAATTTGTGTTAAGACAGCGCCCACTTCCTTCGTCTGACGTTGCCAACCCCCGTTTGTCATATTGTAAAAGTAATTATTAATTTGATTTGATTTAATTTGATTAGCCTGACAGAGCCGCTATTTTCTTCCTTTACAATGCGCAGATTTTAGATAATAGCTCCCAAAATGGCGCCCAGCGTTGGTGTTTCGGTTATTGTAGTGCAAACCCAAGTTGGCGGGGGCGGAGGCGTGGCTGGCAGCGAGGCGCAGCTAAAAAGTTGTCTTCATTGTTGTTGCTCATTAATCATTTTTTTTTTGTTTTGGCGAGGGTGAGTGGGACAGTCCAACAAGAGCATGTGTAGAGCGCTTGCTGACAAGTAAGCAACATTTTTTTTTTGTTGTATATTGCCAACTTTAACTTGAACACAAACACAACATTGGCCGACACCCCGCACAACTAACTGCAACAACGTCAACAACATCATCATCGGCTGCGCCATCAACGTCATCATCATCATCATTCATATGATGGCCATGCTCCGTTTCTTAACAACATTTTCCATTTTCGATTTACGTTTTGTTGTTGCTTGTTGTTGTTGTTGCTGTTGTTTTTGCTCATTTCATGCCGGAAATGAAAAAACTGTCATAAAACGATCGAAATCATTTATCATGCGATTTCTTCTACTTCTTCTTGTTGTTGTTGTTGGACTATTGCTATTTCACTTTATATTCAACTACCTTGCACCATTTTCATTTTAAAGAATTTCACATCTTTTTTTTATACGGAAATTTTGAAGCGTTGCCAGATGACTGTAGCTGGCAACGGAAGTAATCCATATGAACATAAAAGAAGATGCATCGATGGTACGGCCGGGGCAGACATGACAGCCGAAATGATAAATCGTGCTTTGGCGACTTCGATTTGATTTGATGTACATTTATTCAACTTTTTAATTATTTCCGTTTGGTAATGAGCTTATTATTATTATTCAGTTTGAGTCAGTGAATTTCGTTATCAATTAAAGGGTTAGGGAAGTTTAAGGTTTATTAATAATTAGAAGCAGGCTTGTAGCAGGTTTGTTGCGAAATAACTTTGGCCTTATATGGCAAGTTAGCATATATAGAAGAAAGCGCTGAGCACAGCATTTCAGGCCGGCGAAAAAAAACATTTAACGAAAAAATATAGTTCATTACATCGTTCTGAGAATTTGCAAGATTTGTGAATACCGCATGCGCTTAGTAGGAGAGAATTGCAAAGAATTTTGAAGTTTCTGGTTACTAGAACTACAAAATGGTAAAAATTGGTGAAAAAATACGAGTTACTCTGGAAATTTTGCTAAAAAGTGTTATAGAGTCAATGGAACCAAGTTAAAGCTTATGCAAAAAAAAAACACGACAAAAAAACATTTATTCTCAACCAACAAAATCTCGTCTTTCCTTTTTCTTTATAATATTTTTTGTAATGACAACAACACCTGTTTTACAAGACCATTGCAATCCCAGTACCTGTTCCAATGGTATATTGAATATAATTAATTAAAATAATTGGCCTTATACAAAAAACTAGTTTTAACTTAATCAATTGAGCATTTGCGGCTTAAAACAAGTTTTATTTAATCAAGCAAAACTTGGATTAACTTATTTATTAATAAACTTTTTGCCATTAGTTAAAATCCATATAAAAATCATATTGTAAAGTTAAGTTTTGGGGGTTGGTAAGCGAGCAGGTCGCTGCCTCTCTATTTTTATATAAAATTTAAATGCAAATCTTGTGAAAATTTTATTTGCAAAATACGATCTAAAATTTTGTTTGAATTTAAAATGTAATTTATGATTTCCTTTAATTACTTACTTTCCGAAATACAATGAATACAAATACTTTTTAGAACTTCGAGATTTGTGTTTATATGTATTGGATTTTTTGACATTTTATTGCTCGTCTTATAAGTAAGACGGTTTCGAAATAAAAGTAAACCTATAGTTTCTATGAAAAAACAAACATTAATAGGAAAACGAACTTAAGGTTTTTAATTGAGAAAAGTATTTGTTCTACCACCATCAACTGCTTCAAATGCTGAAAAATTATTATGCAACTTTTTGGAAAGTTTAAAAACTTCAATAAAAAAACCAACTCAAACTTACTAAAATACAAGCTTTTACCACTTTTATAGAATTTACAAAATGTCCTGTAATACGAGTCCAAGCCGAAAATAATAAATTCAAATTCTGCTTGGAAGTCTGTTTTATGTATGTTTGAAGCCACAAATTGGATAGCCCTGTATTTCGATTAGCGCTGCGCTTGGCCATTTTCCAAGGCGTGAGCAGCTGTAAGTTTCCCTAAATTCAGAGGTGAACTCTCAATTTACAAAGCACGGCACGTGTTTATGGGCCTACTCTGCAGCAGCGCAGTCAGCACACGCAACTCTCAACTCTCTCACACGCATTTACTCATTTATTGCTCTCGCGCTCAATCGCGTTCTTGCTGATTGTATTCCTTACACATACAAAGAAATGTGTTAACGAATGTGGTCAATCTCTGCTTGTTTTTACATGGGTTACATGAAATAGAATGTTATTCTATATATCTTCTTTAAGAATCCTAGGGACTATCATAATATTCAAACTTATGTTATCTCTAGATCGAGTAGTATATATTTTGGAATGTTTTTCTATATATCTTTTACAATAATTTCAAATCTTTTCTTTGAGCCCATAACGGATATTTAAAAATGGGGTGGTGCATCCTAGGGACTATCATAATATTCAAAACTATGTTATCTCTAGCTCGAGATGTATATGTTTTATAATGTTTTTCTATATATCTTTTTCAATAATCTCAAATCTCTTCTTTGATCCCATAACGGAATATCAAAATGAAGTGGTGAATCCTTTGAACTATCATTATATTCAAACTTTGCTATCTCTAGCGGCCGATATTTAGATTTTACAATGTTATTCTATATAGGTTAAATTAAGTTAAGCCGACAGGCCCCAGAGAAGGGGGAACCTCACATAGATCAGTGTGATCCTTAGTGGAACCGGAGTTTGCCGGCCGTGAGTGGTGCTCATGCGTGCATTTATCATCCAATATACGCGCGTGTTTCGCGAAAACATTCTCTGGGGCGGCCTTCAAACTGCCACTCTTCTTCAATAATCTCAAATCTTTTCTTTGATCCCATAATGGAAAACCAAAAAGTAGTAGTAAATCCTAGAAATTATCATGATATTCAAACTTATGTTATCTCTACTAATAAATGAAACCTCCGTTTAAATTCGGCACAAACTGTAGGTTCCCTGTTCTGTTCGAACAGCTAATTAGTTTATTTATTTATTGTTTTTATTTAAAATTATAGAAAACGTTTGTTTATTATTAGCATCAGTGCCGAGTTTCAATTTCTTAATTATATATTAAACTTTGATATAGGGTGTTTTTTTCGAGGCATAGAAATTTATGTTGGCAGTACTTTTCAAGATGGCGTCCGTTTTAACAGCTGTCAAGCGATTTATTCTCAGTTTGGTTTGGCAATTCATCATGTATAGACTCTCGCCTGAGTCCCAATGGGGCCAAAGCGATATTGCCGTTGTTGCCAATTTTCATAATTTTTTTCAATTTTCAACGAACAACACTGCCGCATTCGGAGTGGAGCTAATATATTGGAAAAATTCTTCGAAAATTGGACAAGCCTGCCGTGGCGGTCATATGCCAGAAATCATGTTTAAACTGTAATGCCACAAGATTATCTTTCGGTTGAAAACAATTCATGTCAATCTAATCATCCTTGTTTTATGGCAATTTAAAGTTCTAAGCCTCAAAAAAAGCTCCCTAAATTCGCTAACATCGGATAACCTTAAAGTAAGGCATATAACGCAAATAACTTATTATATACCAAAAATAGCAACAATATCTGACATCTTTTGCTATTTCAGTCACACAGGCTTGATTAAGTTAATTAGTTGTTTAATTAATATAATTTGATTATGAGTAATTAAGCAAACATCGAAGCCATAAACTATTAAGGACTCGAACTTGCAGTTCAGGTATTTTTTGATATTTTTCAGCTTGCTTAATTTTTATGACTTAAGTGATTAGCTTTTTTTCCTTCGACTTTTTCTTGACTTTTTTTGTGGAGGTTTCTGTGGTTTAAGGGTTACTAAGCTTGTACTTCTTCTTTTTTGTTGTTTTTGTTATTTTTGGGGGTTTTCTTCGTAGTTGGGAGTAACCATTAGATTGCTTAGCCGACGCGTTGCCTTAAATGAAAATAACATGCCACGGCATGTTATTGTGGCATGCATAGAAGTCGTTTTGTAAGCCAAGTTACATGGTGTGCGGGTGTGGTTAAGGCGCTTCGTGTTAAGCTTTTTTGCAGTGTTGCCAAATTGCAGCACATTGTTTGAGCCACTGAGTGAAGTGAGTGAGTGAGTGAGTGAGTGAGTGGTTAGAGTGCTGTACATGGCATTTTGCATTTTGCACACATTGGGCGCAATAATCATAATAAATTTCAATTATCGCTTGCATTTTCCGCTGCAGCACAAATCACAAAAAGCGCTTGAAAAAACGCAAGAAGTCGAAAAATAAATATGTGCACAACAAAAACAACAACGAAAACGAAACAAAAAAAAAATAACGATATGAATTATGTGGCATGCACATAAACACACTCACGTGGCAGTCAATGGACATTGCCTGTTATTATTAAGTCATTTGAATGCACTTTGCATGCAAGCGCCCCACAAAACGCACTCGCTTTCGGTTACACTTGCGCTCACCCGCGCACTCACTCGCGCACCATCACTTACCTGCTCGCTCTCATCATGAACACAATATGAAATGTGGCAACACTGCCGCAAGTTGCTGGTACTTTGGCAACACCGGCGCCGCCCTTGCTGCTTGCTTTTTTGCCCTAAACATTTTGTTTGGTCACCGTTTTTTTTTTTTTTTGTTCTCTCTTAGCCGTTTGTCGCCTTGCATTTAATGCCTCTATTATTGTTGTGTATTTGGCGTTGTTATTGAGTTATTAACACACACACACACCCCAGGACATACACACACCCCGGCCCATCCAATGTCCAAATCCAGTCGGCGAACGTTTAAAACAAACGAGTTTTACGACGCTTTGCTTGCTGTACACTGCTGTACAAGCGAATAGGTACACTTACCTTTTGAGTTTGAGCAGCAACAGCAAAAACTGCTTAAAATAAGCTGAGATTTTTTACAGCAATACAATCCACTGCGCTTATAAGTACGTTGCGGGGGAATTTTTTCGGAATGAAAACTTTTTTTTTGTAAACTTGAACTAAATTACATTTTAAGTTTTACTCTTTTTCAGTGACTCAAAACATAAGGTATAATTTATTCTGCTTTTAGAATGATTTAAGTAAATAGAGCAACGAAACAAATATATAGTTTAGTTTGGTTTGAACTAATTTAAAAACGAAGTATTATATTTTAGCTATACATTTAAACGCTAGTTAGTGCAGAAGTTCCCTATTTCCGCAAAATTTGTTCAACTGCTGCATTCATTTGGAATGACTGAAAAATAATTAAAAAAAAACAACTTATTGTTAATTCACAAATATACAGAATTTAGCCATTTCTTGATCATGAGAGATATACAATACAACTTCATTGTAGCCCATTGTGATCAAATCTAAACTACAGGGTGTGCCATTTCTTATATCGGTATTTCAATATTGAACAACTTAAATATCTGACAAGCGACACATGTTTTGGAAACGTCAATTCAATACAATTTCTACCATGTATCGCTTCACACGTAAAGAACGCGCCGAGTTAGTTACTTTGAACAGTCAAATGAACTCAACGTAGATATCGTCGAAAATATCAGGGAAAACAGGCACCGTGTGACAACACTATTCTTCGTTTTTTGGTTCAAGTTTTATGTGAGCCTGGGACATTACTTGGGATCCATACGAAATGCATGAAACGCCATTGCATGAGCAAAAAGTTACTGTTTGCGCTGGCGTTTTCACCAAAACCATCAGTAACCCTTATTTTTTGAAAGGGAACCAAACGATCGATGGAAACCCATATAGGTGAATGTTGGCTCACTATGTCTGCCAACAAATGCGCGAAAAGGTCTTAAAGATTACTGGTTTCAATAAGAAGGTACGACATGCCACACTGCGAACCGTACAATCGAGTCTCTGCAACGAAAATTCCATGCAGGCCTGATGTCAAAAAGAGGCGGCATTGAATGGTCAACTAGATCTACGGATTTGACCCGCCGCAGACCATTGAAGGCACTCAAGGAAAATATTCGTACCGAAATAATTGCTCTACCAACCGAGCTGCTCGAAAAGACAATGGAAAACGGTAAAGCACAGCGTTTCCCCTGTGGTCAATGATGTTGTGTTCAACAACTAGTCCTGGATAAATTGCAAAGCATCAAATTGATTAAAAATACCTCACATTCAGAAATTGCTTCTTCTTTTTTCTGGGTATTCATTGTTTTCATGCCGACGTAAGAAATGGTGCACTCTATATTTTATTCACCAATGTTGAGCTTGAAAAAATAAATGAATTTGTTTCCCTAGACTTTGGTCATCACTCCAGCTTTCGGTTTTTTTAATAAATATAGAATTTCCTGCGCAAATAGCGCAAAATCTATTTATTGCCTAGCTATAACACCAACGAACTTTTGGCTTAGAGGCGAGTACTACTATGCAATCGAGGACAAGAAAAAATGTTTGCTTTTTGAAAGCAATTTTTAAAATTAATTTTTAAATTAAATATTTAAAAACAAAATTCAATTTTATTTTGTACCAATGTGTTAATGCCCAAATATTAAAGCATATACAGCCGCACCTACATATTCGTATATCTAAATCCGCATAATTTGAAAAAATGTTGTTTTGCTTTTTCGTCGAGTCAAAACTTAGGCGACGAGTATATAGAAAGATTTATGTACAAAATGCATTTTGGGCAAACCCATTGTTCGAAACGCTTTTAAACAAATAGTTTTTTTTAGTGAGTTTTGTGCAGTGTTTGGGAGTTTTTGCTATTGTGAATTTTAGTTAGTTTTTGTGCCAAACCAAACCAAAAAAAAACTGCTATGAAAAAGTATTTGGCAAAGTTTGGCAATACTTGATTTTGTAGTATTTTGTTTGTGTGCCAATCGTATTGAATAACCCAATTAATAGTAATTTACATGCTCTGATTTTAAATATTATTATTTTAGATATATATCTCTCTTATAAAAAGTAATTTTTTTTTGATATAAAGGGTGTTTTTCGAGGTATAGAACTTTAAGTTGGTATTATTCTACAAGATGGCGAACGATTTAGCAGCCGTCAAGTGATTTATTCTCAGTTTGGTTTGGCAATTCATCATGAATGGACTCACGCCTGAACAACGCTTGCAAATAGTGCCCAAAACCAGATTTCCGCTGTTGCCGATTTTCATAAGCGAATTTTGTTTAACGGTAAAACGCACTTGTGGTTGAATGGCTACGTCAACAAACAAAACTGCAGCATTTGGAGTGAAGCTAATCCTTAAGTGTATGTCGAAACACCATTTCGTCCAGAAAAACTGACTGTTTGGTGCGCTTTATGGGCTGGTGGAATCGTTGATCCGTAGTTCTTCAAAATCGATGATGGCCAGAAAGTTACAGTCAATGGTGATCGATATAGAGCCATGATTACTAACTTTTTCATATCGGAATTGAACAACCAGGCTGTCCTGGAGCTGTGGTTCCAACAAGACAACACAACATGTCACACAGCTTGTGTCACAATCGATTTATTGAATGAAACGTTTTGGACCTGTGAATTGGCCTACAAGATCTTTTGATTTAACTCCGCTAGACTACTTTCCGTGGGTCTATGTAAAGTCATAGGTCTATGCGGATAAGCCAAAAACGTTTAACCATTTGGAAGACAACATTTGCTGTCTTATTGCCGATGTACGGCTACAAATGTTGGAAAAGGTGATCTAAAATTTAACCGAGCCAGCCGTGGCGTTCATATGCCAGAAATCATATTTAAAATGTAATGCCACAAGATTATCATTCGGATAAATAAAATTTATGTCAATCGAGTAATCCATCGTTATTTTATTGCAATTTAAAGCTCTATACCTCTAAAAAAACACCCTTTACTTAAAAAGTGTTTTGCTCGAAAAACCCCCAAATTTATTAATTTTCAAATTATTATTAAGGGAGAACAATAGTTAAGCACGTGATAAAAGCTTGAAATATATGTAAACGTTTAACTAAAACTGCCGCTGGTGATCTATATCTAAAGCGCTAGACAGCACTGTAGCCGCAGAACACTCAAACATCTAACACCTTTTGCCTGCTGCGGCTGCTACCGACCAGAGCAGGCTCAGCTTGAACGGAGTTAATTTGATAAATTGCCGGGTTTTGCATGCATTTTGGACGCTTTGTATTATTGTGTGTGTGTGTGAGTGCCACGCCCCTTTGTCGGCCTAAACTAAATATAGAAAACTAAACGTCCTGGTAGTGCAACGTGCAGGGTCAGCTAAAATAGAAATGTAATTAAATTGTTTTGTTTTTATTGTGGATATTATGGCCAGAACCGAGAGCCGAGACAGCAACAGCAACAGCCACAGCCACAGCCAGTGTCGGAGTCGGAGACGGCGACGTGGTAGTGGTTGTTGCTTGTAGTGGTTTGGTCAGTACTGTGGTTACTCTGGTTGTTGTTGCTGCTGCCGTTGCTGCTGCTGGTTGCCGGTTGCGGCGGCGTTGTAATTGAAATATATGATTATGAATATTTATGCATTTTATGTATTTAGTCTTTGTTGCCCCCTTCCCCCTTCCCACCGCCGTGCACATTGCTGTAGTAGTTAGTTGCCTATGTTGTCTTGGTTAATTTAAATAATTTTCCAACACTTAATTATGGGGTCTTTAGAGCGAGAACAAAGCGAACGGCAAACGGTCCAACAGGCCAACACAGTTAGGCCCAGAGGCCTTGGCTGGCCTAATGCTTGTTGTATTTGGTCCCACATGTATTAGATATGGGATAACGTTGAGCAGCCGGCAGCCAGCGCCTGGTTTATAGTGTGGCTCAGGAAATGTAACTAGCAATTAGTTTTAATAAGCCCAACACCCCACGCCCCCGCCACTACACATTAATGGCTTTGCATTTAACTTATACCATTTGTATTTGTATATTTCTAGGTTTTCCCGGCGATGGCGATGATGATAGCAGCGCTGCCAAACGTCGTCGTTCCCGCACGAATTTCAATTCCTGGCAGCTGGAGGAATTGGAACGCGCATTCTCAGCAAGTCACTATCCCGATATATTTATGCGTGAGGCATTGGCAATGCGACTCGATCTCAAGGAATCTCGTGTTGCGGTAAGTTCATTTTTAATTGGCATTTGTTTTTTTTTTTAAGCACAAATCCCATTCGCGCTTTGCACACTTTTGCTGAAATTATACGCTTTGTTCCAGATAGGTATGGTTCCAGAATCGACGTGCCAAGGTTCGTAAACGCGAGCACACCAAAAAGGGTCCTGGTCGACCGGCGCATAATGCACAGCCGCAGACCTGCAGCGGGGAGCCGATACCGCCCAACGAACTGAAGGCTAAAGAGAGGTAAGTGACAGAGCAGAGCAAGATAATTATAAGATGGTGCCCCAAGTGGCATCATCGCAGCGAAGCGGAATGATTAGGCGCTTAGACGTATTTATCCCGTACAGGGTCTGCATAAGAATGTTCATTTGAGCTACAATTCTTTATATTGATTAGTTGCGCGATCTTTAACTATTAACCGCTCAGAAGAATTTTTTTGTAGTATTTTCCAGAATCTTCATATTGATCTTATAATCAGGCCCTAACATTTACAATCCGAACCAGCTTCGCTTTGGTGACTTTTTCTACACTTAAACTACATCTTCGATATTTTTTATTATTATTCCCGAAAACTCTACATTGTTTGCCCGAAAAAGCACGGCCTTGGTTACCAATTCTATATAATAAATTTATCTATCTTCTTTCAGAAATTTTATGCTTATTTTATTCATGCTCTTGGCTAGTTAATTTAATTTGGTAATGAACACTTGAAATTTTCTGTCTGAGCTAGTAAAAAAAATTTACCTTTCCTCTATCCTTCCTTCATTTTTCAATGAATATCACAAATTGTTGTGTCGTCTATTGTATTGACTATCCAATAACAGCCTAAACCACTTATAGCTGATATTGTCCGATCGACGCAAGTGCTAAGACAACCTACTCTATAAGTACAACTTACTCTACGAAATCCGAGCAAATATGTTGCTTCCCAAGTTTTTAGTAGACAGCAAAATAAATTCTAGAAATCAGAAATTAATAATTTCTTTGTAATTTCGCCTAAATCTACTAAAGAATTGAAGTCTTTATTGCAAACACTCAAAAATTCTTGATAGGTAGCAATATAAATTCTTGCAATTGGATCTTAATAATTTCTTCGTGATTTCGGCTTAAATCTACTAAATATCTTAAGTCCTTGTTCACTCTTTAAGCCAAAATACATTCTGAAACTCGTATTTATATTGATAGTTTTCCGAATCTGCGCCCTTTGTTTGTCTCAACTTAAAAAAACTTTTTCTATTTTTATTAGTTCTCTAGCATAGATAGTCCTTCTATAATCGAAACTATTCCCTTAAAATATTTACAATTTATTCAATAAAAATTTATTATATTTATTTGCCATCAATTGGATGTTGGAAGAGATTGTAAAGAACTATATTTGCGCTGGGGGACAAGATTAATTTTATTGTTTTGAGGTAGTTAAGCAACTATTGTTGCTATCTGCGGTTATTCTCAGAATATCAAACGTTTTTGTTGGAAAATCGACTGTTCCAATCCAACTTTATTATGTTTTATTGTAAAATTTAAATACAGAAAGAAACTTCTTAGTAGGGACTATGAATATTCTGAAAATGAGATAAGAATAGATAATATAAAGTATGCTGCAGCATACTTACCTCAGTCCAGATTCCTAAATGAAACCCCATTTATTTCATTTTCTAGCAGCCGAAATTGTGGATTTTCTTCGTGTATCATGCTTGTAAAGGGTGTTTTTTTTTAGAGGTATAGAGCTTTGAATTGCAATAAAACAACGATGGATTATTCGATTGTCGTGAATTTTGTTTATCCGAAAGATAATCCTGTGGCATTACATTTAAATATAATTTCTGCTAAGTCCAATCTGGACGTCCAATTTTCGTTGACTTTTTCCAACATTTGTGGCCGTATATCGGCAATAACACGGCGAAGCGTTTGTGGCTTATCCGCACAGACCAATGACTTTACATAGCCCCACAGAAAGTACTCTAGCGGTGTTAAATCACAAGATCTTGGAGGCCAATTCACAGGTCCAAAACGTGAAATTAGGCGGTCACCACACGTGTCTTTCAATAAATCGATTGTGGCACCATGAACTGTGTGATATGTTGCGCCGTCTTGTTGGCACCGAAGCTTCTGGACATTGTGTTTGTTCAATTTAGAAATAAAAAAACTAGTAATCATGGCTCCATACCGATCACAATTGACCGTAACGCTCTGGCCATCGAGGTTTTTCAAGAAGTACGGATCAATGATGCCACCAGCCTATAAAGCGCACCAAACAGTCAGTTTTTCTGGACGAAACGGTGTTTCGACAAAGACTTAAGGATTAGCTTCACTCCAAATGCGGCAGTTTTGTTTGTTGAGGTAGCCATTCCATCAGAAGTGCGCTTTATCGCTAAACAAAATTCGCTTATGAAAATCGGCAACAACGGAAATCTCGTTTTGGGTCCAATTGACAAATCTACACTTGCTTGATGATCGTTTGGCTTCAATTCTTGAATTAACAAACCAAACTGTGCAAAACTTGACCGCTGTTAAGTCGATCGACATCTTGAACAGTAATGCCAACTTAAAGTGCTATACCTAAAAAAAACACCCTTTATTTATTACTGAACAAATCTGTCGTTTGTCTGCCATATAAAGGCTGCCAAAGTGCTTGAATGACTCTTAAAATAAAGCGAAATGTATCATATTTTTGGCTGTAACTCGATTAAACTTGAAGTGGGGTTTTATAATTCTAATTTTTGCTATTTTGTTTATTTGACAATATCTGGAAATCATGGATAAGATAAAGAAGACTTGTTGTGGACAAAAAAAAAGGAAATTTTTCGGCTTGAGAAAAAAATTTACAGACTATGTGATCCATATAGGCAGCTTACCAATTTTGCAATTTTCTTAATTTGTCGATATCTGAAAAATTGGTAAGCTGCCCAAATGGATCGTGTTTTCTGTAGTTTTTTTGTGAACCCGAATATATATATATGGTTTGGGTTCACAAAAAAGTAGGAAATATTCGATTCGTTTAGGCTGCTTTTCAAGTTTGTCCGTCAATCCCCAGTAAAATCTTTAAAAACCGCAGCTTTGTGTTTTGAGTGCAATTGGTAGGGAAGTCCCTTAGCCGACCAAAAGTTATTCATTTTATTAAGATTTATTTATATATAATTTGCATAAATCATTTACGATAACTTACTCACTGGCCATTGCCTTTTTGCTTATGCCTTCTTGTAGAGCGCGAAGACGCAAGAAGCTGGCCAAGGCCATCGATCGGCAGGCTCGCAAGCTGCAGGCCAAAGGCATCACTGTAGACCTGGAGGCGCTCAAGGCCGAATACATATCACAGCACAAGGCGAATGGCACATTTTCCGACTCCGATCTAGAGGATGATGGCATACAAATCGATGTGGTTGGCGGCACCGATAGCGATGATGAGCTTGACAGCGATGCCGTAAGTCCTGTGCGTTTGGGTGCTATCTGCCAGCTGGGACTGCCGCATAGCCTGGATGCGGATGGCGATAGCTCGCGTGCGGGCAGTTTTATTGGTGGCGGCAGCATGGGTAGTCCCACATCGGTTGGTGCAGCAGCATTGCATGCCAATGGCAGCAGCACCGGCTATGCGCCAGCGGATGTGGACACTGGCGAGGCGGAAGAACGCGATGCTGCGCAGGAGCCAGCGGCACCGCCGCCACAGAGCGCGTCACATAAGTCGCTGCTGTTTCCCGCCAAAGCATTCCATCAACTGAACCTGCAGAGTCCACAGCATAATACGGCAGCAGCCGTGGCAGCGGCGGCCAATTTGGTGCATCAGACCACGCCCATAAGCATGAGGCGTAGTAATCCGTTTAGTATTGAGTCGCTGCTCTTTAACAATACGTGAGGCAGCGGCTGGCAGACGCCCTTGGCAGCGGGCTGAATGCGGTTGCGGTTTCTTATTATTATTATTATTATTTTTTTTTTTTTGCAGACCAAATTAAAGAATTTCTTCTTTAAATATTTATACAGTTTTTTGTTCATAGTGTCCTACAACTGCAGTTACTATATATAATTTATAAACAAAAATATATTATTATAAAAGTTTGTTCCAAGAGAGACTAAATTAGTTTTAAAACTGGCTTTACTTAGTTACTATTAGTAGTTTTTTTTTAATTTTTTTTTGGAATATATTTTTTAATAATTTTTGTGGCTTAAGCCTTAAATATTGCTTAAATATATAAATAATAATGCAAGCAAGTTAATGTATGTAATATTTAAAAATAAAATATAAAAATGTAAAATAAGTTTTTTTTTTATATGTTTAATTGTGTATGTGTGAGTGTGTGTGTGTGAGTATGTGTGTGTGAATGCTTGTACAAATGTAATTTAATGTAGCAAAAACAAGCAAGAAATTTTTTAAAATTTTTTTTGTCCTAATCACTCAATTTTGCTGTAAAAACAAAAAAAATATATAAAAAATATGCTGCAAATCTAAAAAAAACACATAAAATTAAAAAAAAAAATCATTTAGCAAAAATAATACAAAAAAAAATCAAAAACCAAACAGCACCAGTGTTGCAAATTAAAAAATTAAAAATTATTGTGAAACAAAATAAAAAATTGTATAAAAAAAATATCTACAAAAAATTTAAAAATTAAGTACATTTTTTTTGTCGAGCTTGAACATAATAAAAAAACAAAACTGATTGCATAAGATTCGAACAAGACACACAAACGAAAATAGCATACATCAAATACGAAATCATATATAAAAATAAAAATATAAAATATAAAAAAAAACACAAAAATAAATACACACAAAAAAAAGACAAACAAAACAAAAAACCAACAGCAACCAATTCAATAAAAATTTAAATGGCATGAAAAGTACACACATAAAAGTTAAGTGTTTTTTATTATTAACTTTATTATTTTCTTATATTTTTGTGACGGCCTGTTAATCGCTCAGTATGCTCAAATATGCAGTTAATAGGCTTGGCCATGCCAATTTTATGCCGCATTAAAAAACGCCAATAAGCGCATAAAAAAAATATATATATTAAAATCGAAATCAATCGGGGGGGAGCTATAAAAAAGTTTCTACGCACAGACAAGATTTCAATTTTCATAGATGGGAGGTTGAGCATTAAATTAATCGCCCAAACGGATTTCGTAGCACTCACTTTGCATAGTTTTTTTGCCTTAAGATCAGCTAGGAGTGGTCCCATTATATTGCCGACTTATAATAATAATATTGGGAAATTACAAAACAACTTTGTGGCCGAAGACAAACTAGTAGCAGTAGGCAGTTGTTGGCGGCACGTGGTCAGGTAAGTAAGCAAGAAGATGAGAGAGAGAGGGCGAGTTCGATATATAGTAAAGGGTGTTTTTTTTTTCGAGGTATAGAAGTTGGCATTACTCTTCAAGATGGCGATCGATTTAACAGCTATCAAGTGACTTATTCTCAGTTTGCTTTGGCATTTCATCATCAATAGACGCACGCCTGAACAATGCTTGCAAATAGTGCCTAACACGAGATTTCCGTTGTTGCCGATTTTCATAAGCAAATTTTGTTTAGCGATAAAGCGCACATCTGATGAATGGCTACGTCAACAAACAAAACTGCCGCAATTGGATTGAAGCTAATCCTTAAGTGTATGTCGAAACACCATTTCGACCAGAAAAACTGCTGGTGGAATCATTGATTCGTACTTCTTGAAAAACCATGATGGCCAGAGCGTTACGGTCAATTGTGATCGGTACAGAGCCATGATTACTAACTTTTTCCTCACTCCTGAATTGAACAACCAATCTCTTCAGGAGCTGCGGTGCCAACAAGACGGCGCAACATGTCACACACAGCTCGTGCCACAATCGATTTATTGAAAGACACGTTTGGTGAGCGACTAATTTCACGTTACTAGAGTACTTTCTGTGGGGCTATGTAAAGTCATTGGTCTATGCGGATAAGCCACAAACGCTTAACCATTTGGTAGACAATATTCATGGTGTTAGTGCCACGAATGTTGGAAAAGGTGATCGAAAATTGGACGTCCAGATTGTACTATAACCGAGCCAGTCGTGGCGATCATCTGCCAGAAATCATATCTAAGATGTAATGCCACAAGATTATCTTTCGGATAAATAGAATTCACATCAATCAAATAATCCATCGTTGATTTATTGCAATTTAAAGTTCTATACCTCTAAAAAAACACCCTTTATAATCGAAATATAGTTTTGTAGCTTTTTTCCGTTTGGTTCAAAGTGTATATGTATGTAACACTTCAAAGGCCACCCAAACATGAACAGGGTGACAAGAGCAGTTGTTGATATCTATATCTTTTTGATATCTATATCTCTGAGCTGGTTAGAGCTACAGCAAACAACTTTTCAGAAAAGAAATGTTACTCCAGAAAATGCACATTTCTTTCAGTTTTTTGATATCGACGATGGTGTTGCTTTGCAACACTTGCAAAAAATCAAGAAGTTTGAGATGAATGTTTAGTTTAGTTTCTGTAGTAAGTCTTATTAGACTTTGGTTACTTAAGCGTTTCAAGTCACATTTTAACTATAAAACTATTATTGTACAGGATGCGCCATTTCTATTATAGAGAATATACACAGATTTATCCGTTTCTATATCGAAAAGTGTACAAAACTTGAGCTAACCGCATGGGCCAGTCTATTAGTTACACATTTTTAAACATTTCAAAAACTACAAAAAATAAAACTATTGCAAACTTATGAGCTTAAGTTAAATCAGTTCAGGTACTGCTATAAGTCAATGTTTCAATTTGTTTCCAGTTTTATGTCTTTTCCGAATGTTTATAGGCTTTTTTTTGCATTATTTTTGACACTGATCCAAGTACCTATTCATCATAAGCAGTAGTTGAGAATTGAAAACTATTTAGGTAAATGCCGTCTATGCATTTCGTTTCAGCTTATTTTTTTCTTTAAACTATGGGGTGTGTTTTTAGTGTCTTTAAGCATAAAAAGGTACAGTTTGCACTAATTACCAGTAAGTGTCAGAAATTGTCGACAGAAATTAGCTAAGCATTGTATACAGATTGTGCCATTTCTTATATCGGTCTATAAACATTGAATAATTAGAAAAGAAAACAAACAATTTCTGAATGTGACGTATTTATATTCAATTTATCCCGGACTAGTTTTTGAACACAACATCCATGAAGTGACCGCCTTTATTGGCCATAGCCACTCGGTTGGTATAGCAATGATTTCCTTGAGCTCTTCAATAACCCCCCAGAAAACCCCACAAAAAGAAGTACGGGTGGGTCAAATCTAGAGATCTAGATGGTCATTTAATATCGCCATTATATGTTCGATGATATGCAAGTTGAGTTAAGAAAACTGAACGATTGTATAAAGTAACTATTTCGGCGGGTTTTTTAGGTGTAAAGCGATACATGGTTAAAATTGTACTGAATTGACGTTTTCGAAACATGCGAAATCAAGTCAATCGGTTGTTCAATATTGAAATACCAATATAAGAAATGGCGCACCCAGTAGTTTAGATTTGATCACAATGGGCTACAATGAAGTTGTATTGTATATCTCTCATAGGAATATTAGCCGAAAAACGAGATTTTTGCATATTATAAGTTGTAAAACAATAACTTATGCCAACCAAAATCAATGCATATTAAATTTAATTAAGTCTCTAGAAAGAAAAGTTATAGTACCCCCAAAAGTTAGTAAAAATTTGATTAGGTTGACTAGATATAGACACAGACGAACTGGAACTGTTTCAGTCTGCATCAATGCGCCAACTAACGCGTATCAGAGCCATCAACCGAAGTTGTTTCTTTTTTTTTACCAAGTTGGAATACATACAGTAGGGTATGCATTCCCCCTAGATTTTGAAGCAAAGTGTATCTGTCACCTGTATGGGTAACAGCATCCGTTTGAAAAACGCAACTCCACGTCGAGCCTCATGGCCCATGCGCGAACATTACTAGTCAAGCGCTATTTTTCTGCACTGAGAAAATCAAGTCTCTTGGTGGAAGACGAACTGCCTATCCAAGCAACTGTCGACTCAAAGTAGTTTAATTCGAAGCTATCTTTTAGATTCTACTAACTAGCAAATTCCTTATATAATAAATTATCCCATTACTGTAATGATATGGATTTACCGATTCATTAATAGAATTTTGGCATTAATTATTTTTCTCTTTTTCAAACTATCCGTGCAAAATTCGGTTTATACGACGTAAAGATATCTACGGAATCGTCTGATTTTTTAAGCGTTTTGTAAGACGAGAACTTAAGGTTTTTAAAGTGGACAGACTAGTAGTAAAACGATGATTGCATTATGATTTAGCTGGGAAATACAAGCACTGAGTAATCGGGATCTCAAAAACTATAAAGCGAGTAAAGTTCACGATTATCACATAAGAACACTGAGACAACAATGTCATTCGAGTTGGTTTAATAAATGCAAAAGCGTTGAATGAAACCCCTTTCGAAGCCCCAAACATATGGCGAAAGGACTGGAAAATAAATGAGTGTATACTCTAAAATGATTTCAAGATCGAGACTTACTAGATCCAAAGATTGCATGATCTCACATCGAAGCAAGACTTTGGAGAGCAAAGAAATTGCTCCGCTTGGCCGAAAGTGTTTACCTGTTCGGCAGCATACGCCAAAGATAATAATTTGGTTCGCAGTTACTGCAGTTGTGCGCTCTCTAAAGGGTTTCAACGATCCTCACCGATAAAGTTACTGAAGATTGGCTAAAAGAACCATTTCAGTGGCAGACCCACTTTTTCAACAGGACTCGGCAACATTTCCTAAAACTCGATGGCACCAAGAATGGCTAAAAAACAAAGTCCCAAACTTTATAACTTCTACACAACAGCACTCAAGTTCATCAGAATCCGATGTATTATTATCGCTCAGAGCAAGTTTCATACTAAAAGATATACCAATCCCGAAGTGCTGAAGAAAGCCGCTGTCCGCGTATACCATTTACATTATTCGATTTTGGATCGTCTCCAGGTAAGTCTGCATAAAATTAGGTGAATATGTTTACTCAGCTGTGACGATCTTCAGAGCAAAATATAGCTGCAGTAGATTTCATGGCGTTAAGTTGAAGAATGATATATTTAGCTCTATGAAGCATATTACTTTGCTCTTGTGAACGAACAATACGTTAAGATGTCCTTAAACTTAAATCTGAAAATCTAAGTGCATCCATCAACTTCCGCACATTTATTGCAACAAAGAGAGCTCTCTCCCTCTGTCTCTCCCTCACTCTGTCTCTCTCAAGTTAAACGCGTGTCTTCCTCGTGCACTCAACCTGATCAAAAGGAAATCAACATAAAAAATGAGAGTGTCAATTGAATTTGCATTGGACTTTATGCTCATATATTGTGCTCTCCGCGTGCTAAGCCCCACATTCGGTATAATTAACCGTTTAAACTTTGAAAGCCGTTAAGTTAAAATGTGGTTGTTGTTGTTGTTGTCGTTGCTGCTGCCGCTGCCGCTGCGCTGCTCTTGTTGCTGTTGCATGTGGCACAGCATGTTGCCTCCGCGTGTATTGTTGCCGCCGCTTTCATGGGAATTTGTGGTATAGTTCATTTCATGGCAATTTTTATTGCTTATTAATTTTTCAGTGTTTGCGCGTCGCTTTGACTTCAAGCGCGGCTCTCTTTGGTTGTTGTTGTTACCAATACACTATAATTATGGGATATAGTTGGTTTATAATACATTTGGAGCACTGAAGGCATAACACAATTCGTATATAAAAGGTTACCCTTGGATTTGCTAAGAGTGACTTTTCAATTATTATTACATATTTTCAAAGGTATATCCCACTTGTCTTGCCTTTTCTGGAAGACATTTCGGCTAGCCTAGTATAGTATTTTGGCAGTTATTTCGCAATTCCATCTATTTTTTCTACTACTTCATGCATCCATTTGATATCGGTTATAGATTATAATAAATATTATAATTATAACTAGTAACCAACAAACAAAATAGGTATTCTTAAGCAGAGAATATCCTACACTTAGCAATTCCGGACACCCCACGGCAAGATCGTTTGCTTTTAAGTTATTCTTGGTTTCTTGGTGAAATTGTAGACCGAACTAAAAGTGTTTGACACTAAGACAAGGCCAAAATATAAAATACTAAACAATTACCTTTTTTGTGCAATGCAGTCTTATTATTATTTTTTTTTTTTTTGCAAAAAGACATTTTTTTCAAATTTTTCGGAAATAGTTATCGTACGTGAGATAATAAATTAAAAGATATTTAAACTTGAGTCAGTACAATTTCTGAGAAACTTTGAACTTGAGGTCCTCAAAAAACCAAACTCAGAAGTGTTCTGGGAAACGTCGTCGAACTTAAGGCCCTGAAAACTCAACAACCAATTGTTTTCGGAAACTTTGAACTTAAGATCCCCAGAAAAAAACCAACGCTAAAGTTGAGTCGTGTGATCTCAGAAACACCCCAACGCTTAAGTATCCTAGAATACCAACAACCAAGCGATCCTAAAAACCCAACATCCAATTGTTTTCGGAAATTTGATGTCCCCAGAAGAAAAACCTACTCTAAATTTGAGTAGGGTGACCTCAGAAAAAAAAAACAACTCTCAAGTATCTTAAAATACCAACGCTCCAGCGTCCTCGGAAACGCCAAACTTGAGATCCTAAAAACCCAATATCCAAGTGTTCTCGGAAACTTTGAACCTGAGGTCCCCAGAAAAAAACCTACTCTAAATTTGAGTCGGTTGAGCTTACAATGTAACTTTGGAGCAAAATGAATAACTTTTCGTGGTTAATTTTGGAAAACAGAAATAAAAACTTGTATGATGGAAATCGAATATCCAAAATACGTTGAATAACTGATTCTACCGCCTTTGCACTTTTTCTGCATAATGTTCTTCTAGAACAAAATGGTATAAGATATATTCTAGTGTTTATTAAGAAATTGAAACAAAATTTGCCTGGTACCCAGCAGTAGTGTGATGTTCTTAAGCGCTATATTGTTTGAAACGGTTGTAATTATTACCGATATCACCTTGTATACATTTTAGTATTTGTACATGAGGCTCAATAAAATCATAATACTACGCAGAGCTTATAAGAAGTGTTTTGGAAATGTGCTAAATTATAGATCATAAACCCAGCAATACAATCGATCTCATTAATAAATATCAATGCCCTAAATAGAGCATATTTTGTTAACGAAAACTGAGTGATATTCCATTCTGCTGCCTTTATAGCTACAATAATATATGACTTGCTCTAAGCTGCTGGTTTTAATCTTGGGATTTGTACTGATTGCAATAATAATAAATTAAACTTAAAGTTGGATCAAGAGTCTTTATCAGATCATTAAGCTGTTAAGATTGTGACTCAGGTTGGTTGGAAATTCTTACGTCAGGTAGAGCTTATTCTATTACCAGATTCGATTCAAGCCACCAAACTTAACCATTGTAACAAAAAATGAATTCCATTTATAAAACGATTGCTTGTTTTTTAAGAATTTTAGCAAATATATATTAAATTTGTAAAATTTATAATAAATTTAATTGACTGATAATATGTGCTAATCTTGTATAATTTATACGAGGCACATCGAAAATGAAGTTCAACTTTTATTTTATTTTTCATATATTAATTATTTTGAAAAATAAAATAAATGCACTTCTTTTAAATATTGTGGATTCCCTAATTATCGAATTATTAAAATTACAGCATTTCGTACATTAATTCATAAAGATTTTAGAACTCTCAGAAAATTTCTTTTTTTTTTATGAAAAAATTTGATAAAACTTGATATAAAATGCAATCGCAACTTGATAGTTGTGTGGAGCAAGATTCCATTTCGAACGCCTGCCATCCCGGCATTTTTGAAAAAAATATTAAAATTAATTAAAAAAAAAATCCCATTTCGTCAAATACGCTTATGACTATTTTTACTTATCTGATCTTCTTGCCATCAAACGGAAAGTTAATTAAAATGCGTTAAATTTTAAAACTAAGTTTTAAAAACCGAGCCAAATTACTAATTACTTAAATTAAGACGAAAATGTTTATTTACATTAAGCAGAAACGAGTTAAGTTAGAAAAGAATAAAAATTCCAATATCTTAAATATTTTAGAGTCTCTAATGAAAAGCTAAATACTCTTTATAAGTCATTTGGGCAGTTTCTAATTGGTTTTCCAGCAAAATCAAATTTGGAAGCTAAAACTTCTTAGAAATTTAAAAAAGCTAAAATCTTTTCAAAAATTTAAAGTTCTAATAACTTTGGCATAGCTGCTTAAAAATACTAGGCAAATATATATATAATCTTTGGTATATTTTTAATTTAATCATTGATCTTGGGGATCAATATTTGGAATATTTGGGACGCACAACTTAATTTTTTTTTTCAAAAATTGTTAAAAGTTTGAAAAACATATTTCATATCATACACTTTTTTAGATTAAATTTTTAGATTAAATGAATAATAATAATAAATTATTATAATATTTATATATATATATGCTAGGGGGCTTCGCTGCTGTTCGCTTGATTCGCCAACCCCCATACTGCCATCAGCTTTTGCTTTTGGATTTTACATTTTTGTACGAATCCAACGCACGCTTCCTCTTTCAGTTAATTTGATACTTAAAAATCTTATTCTATTGTTTTTTGTTTTTTTTTTCAAATGTTAAAAAATTGTCTACATTTTGCTCGCGAGTATTTTCTTTTATCGTTTCCTTTTTTTTTAATTGACATTTTCTCATGAGTTTCTATTTTTCGTATTCTTGCGTTAGCGAATTCGGACTTTTTATTTTTCCGGAAAATTAAACTTTTTTCTCAAGTATCTTATATATGAAACTTTTTTATATAATAGAGGAACATAAATTATAATTTAATATAATTAAATTTAAAAAAAAAATACAAATAAAATTCTAACTTAAGAAAAATGTGGTCAACTTTATGGTCTAGCTCAGTTCGTCTCTTAAAACCTTTACAATCTGCATATCTTTATCTTTAATTTTATAGTTTTTTACTTTTTTTTGTAATGAAAACATATTACTATTACTTCAATTAGTATTTATTTTTCTTTTATTATTACGAGCAGCGTTGGGTCGGCTTGGCTTTTTAGGGTCCGTTTGATCCTACTAAATCCAAAAAAAAGATACCAGCAAATTTACAAAAACTAAGCATGAGCATTGTGTACAATTACTCGAACTCAAGTATAGTTTGTGCGAATATAACGAAACTAAGTAAATTTCGTCAGGACTATAGGGCATGATTTTATAGGATCTTTAAAAGTATTATATTAAAATAAAATGTATTAAAATATAAATAAATATTCCTTATCCTTTTTAAGCGAGAAGAAAGCAGAAGACAATATCATGGCTGCAGAATAAAGTAACTGATAACGTATTCGCATATATGGTAATCCTGTTATACCCCAAAATAATTTAAGGAGTCATCTTTACTAACTTTTTCATTTCTGAATTGAACAACTATGATGTCCAGCAGCTGTGGTTCCAACAACATGTCACACAGCCCGTGCCACAATCGATTTATTGAAAAACATGTTTGGTGACCGCCTAATTTCACGTTTTGCACCTGTATATTAGCCTTCAAGATCTTGTGATTTCACAAAGCTAGACTACTTTCTGTGGGGCTATGTGAAGTCATTGGTCCATGCGGATAAGCTTCAAACGCTTAACCATTTGGAAGACAACATTCATTAGGAATACGTCCTAGCCAGCCGTGGCGGTCATCTGCCAGAATTCATATCTAAGATGTAGTGCCACAAGATTATCTTTCGGTTAAATAAAATTCATGCCAGTCGAGTAAACCATCGTTCTTTTATTGCAATTAAAAGTTCGATACCTCCAAAAAAAACACCCTTTTCATATGTAAGACACAAAAAATATTATATTTTTTATTTGAACAGAGCGTAATTTTTCCTAATAAATTTTATAAAAATCAAAAAAAGACTTCAATATGCGCACTGAAAGCTTATGCACTTTGAAAGCGATAAAAGAGAGTATCCCATTGTCGTAAATCTGTTCGATTGTGCCACATTTTGTTGCAGTTGTTGTTGTTGTTGTTGTCGGTTGGCTTTTGTTATTGTTGCTGCCGCTGCTGCATGCTGTTAAATGATTCCGCATGTTGTTGCCGCTGCTGATTTCGCCCTGTTGATATGATTATTACGTTTATGTATTTTAATAATTGTGCATGATTTGAGAGATTTTGATTTTCTCCGGCCATCCTCCACACACTACAGCTCTCCCACACTCTCTCTCTCTCTCTCTCTCTCTCTCTCTCTCCCTAGCTGTCTCGCCTGGTTCACTCTGGTTCATTTTGGTCTGTGATCTTCGATGATCATGTGCCCCCGTTGCGCGATCATAACTTTTGTGGCTCAATTACTTTTCGATGCAAATCAAATTGGTTTTAACTATTCTTCACACGTTTTTTTTGTGTTTTTTTTGTAATAATATTTTTTTTGGTCTTGTATGTGTGTGTGTGTGTGTATGTTTTTTTTATTAAATATATTATAAACTGCTGTCCGGCTGCAGGGTGTCGTAGCTATAAGAAAATTTCTGGTTCATAATTTTACGGATTTTTTTTTCTTTTTTTGTTTGAGTCTTGTAAATGAGTTTTTATTAAGTTGGAAAAATATTTTTGTTAAAATTATTGTTGAAATTTATGTGTGTGTGTTGACTGAGTGTTGCTTATTTACAAAAGTATCATAGTTTGAGCTCACACAGTCGGCCAGATCGAACTGTTAAGCCGCTACAGATTTGTACTGAATTGTATTAAAAATTTTAATATTCTAAAAAAAGAATAAAATCTCAATTTTAGTAAGAAAGCGTACTTTACAGTGTTTCAGTGCTGAAAGATTTTTATGTATTAAAAATGTATTGTACATCAAGAAATATAATTTTATATTTTAAATTTGTTAAAAAATAACTTACACATAACTTTAAAAACTAAAATCTTTAAAAGAAGAAGATTGGAATTATAGTTTTTCTTTTTTTATAGTTTTTTCTAGTCTTTTGATTGATTTAAAAATTCTGTAAAACTTTTATTTATAATTTTAAGGTAACGCAATTCGTGCAGAATCACCAATTAAATATATTTATAGACAATCGAAACTTTTGTTGATAATAGATGTTCATTACGATCTTGCCAAAATCAATTAATTGTATAATTGAATTTAAAATTTTGCATGACTTTCGAAAATTTCTTTCCCAACTCAATTGAAAAGTTAAAAAATTTATCTGTTTAGTTGCTGCTCAAAGCTAAAGTTTAAGCAGAAAGAAAATTTTACAATATTTCTTTTGATAATGAGTACCGCTTTGAGAAGAACTTTTTCATTCTTCCGCTTATGAAAAAGTCAGAGCCAAAATTATATAACAAATAAATAAAGGAAAGCATATTTTTATTATTATGAACTTAGTCAAGGTATTAAAGTTATTTTTCATATTTTCTGCGTCTCTACAGATTTAAAGTTTGGGAAAATAATTTCCACATTTATAAGAAAGTCAACAAAACTAAAAATCTCTAATGCATGCGTCCAATCCGCTCTTTTAGATGGAAGCGAAATCTGGCATACGACAAATAATATCTTAAGAGAACTACAGAGTTTCGTCAAACGATGTCTGAGGCGCATGGCTGGAGTGTTCTGGCCCAGAACTACATGCAATGCGAGGATATGGTAGACTTTCAAGCAAAGGGGCGTCAAAAGCGACTTATCGATCAGAAAATATAGATGGATCGGACACACCCTCAGCATAGACAACAGAAATATAGCACATGCAGCTCTCGAATGGAACCCCATTGGCAATTGTCGTAGAGGGCGACCGTAAATTACTTGGAAGCAGACAGTGCTCAACGAAACCTACAAATCGTTTAAAGAGTTAAGATTTTTAGCTAACAATAGGAAAAGTTGGAAACTATTTGTAAATAGGCTAAGTTCTTAATAGTTTATTATAAGAGAGCGTGGCAACAAAAATAATAATAATAATAATTAAGAATACTAAAATACTTCTTTAATTCGAACTTTGTTTGAATATGTTGCAAGAAAAAAATACAAGGAATTTTAGTTCAAAATTCTAATTTTTGACAATTGGAAGTTATAAATACTTTATGGACTGAATGCGGTAACGATGTTTTGGAAAGCAAACGAAGTACATTTAATCTTGTACAAAAAAATTTTCTTTTTTCCGACTTATTCAGTTATTGGTTGTACTAAGTAAATACTGAAATAAACCGATTTCAGTTGGTTTAAGCCGACAATAATTTATTTATTATTATTGACATGTTCAATAAAAATGATTTGTAAGTAATTTAAGAGATTAGTTTATTTAGAAATGATTTTCACAATTCCTAGAAAAGCTTCTAGGGGCGATCTCTATTTCTGGCATCTTGAGTATTCGGTTGTAGAGCTATATGCAGTATATCATTCGTGGGTATTTCGAAGTGTATGTCCGATCCATCTGTACTTTCCCGTCAGAATTTCCTTATATATAGGGATTTGTTTGCATATTTCCCACAAACGGGTGTTTGAAATTATTCGGGGCCACCAAATAGCGAATCGACGAATCGACTCTTGTTTTAAATGCAATGTTTCGCTACCGTAAAATGGATTGGATTCGGATTTTGTTTCCCTTTTTATATTTTTTGTTCGATCGTACTCGTCCTGAGAAAGTAACAGGTCCCCTCGCTATTCGTTTCTTGATGTGACGACAACTTAAACATGACGGCAAAAAATACTATTTTTTACCAATTTGCTCTATCATATATTAGCGGTCATCAATTAACTAAAACAAACTTGAAATCCCTCGGATAATACGTTTTTTTTCCAAAATATTTTGACTGTAGCTGTTGCCATCTTTGAGATATAGACATTCGTATAAATGTTCACGGCTAAAAAAACTTTTCTAATAATTCTGATCATACTTTAGTTAACTGTTGGGGTGTTGGATGTAAAGTTGGACTAAAATTATTTATTTTTTTTAAATTGTAATATTTTCAAAAACTGCGTTTTCCCATATAACTTATGGACTGATATTTACAAGATTTTTTTCTGCGAAAAACATTACCTACTATAGACTCAGATGCTTAGGATCCTTAAAGTTGACAAGCTTTCCTAAGAAGAGCAATTTATTCGTTCATATATATTTACTGCTGCGTATTTGCTGAGTCAATATGAAAAACTTTTAAAATTTTGCAGAGCATATTTCTGGATATTCACCCAACTATGCTTTCTTCAACAATGTTCAGAAAAAACGGTTATTATGTTGAATGAGCTCTAAAAAATTGTTTTATGTCTGAATTCCCAACGTACTTGAATAACTATTTCGCATCGTTAAAATGTACTGTAATAATTCAAGGAAAAAGGTATTATTTTTTTTAATTTTTCTAGTTTTAGTTCATTTTCTTAATGGATACTACTTTCTTGCTAGCCCTGAGTAAGACATTTTTCAGTTTGTAAACGATTTTCCTAAAGTAAAGTTATTTAAGGTTCAATGCATTTTTTATTTTTCTAACAAATGAGAGCAGATTAGAGTGCAATCAAGTGCTTTCTTCCCAAGAATGAAGATAAAATCAGTTATTATTGGTAAACTTTTTTTTAACCTGCAACATGAATGAGAGGTTATAAAATTTCCTGAAAAGATGGTACCAAAAATTTTTCAAGCAGCATCACTTTTCTCAATCAAAGCTTTATGAATTTTTCTAATACCTGCCCCGGATTATGGCGCTGCTCTGCTTTCTTCCGCTAAAGTCAAGAAAGAAGAGAGAGTATGATGTTTTTATTATAAATAATCTTTTTAACTATAAAGTGCATGAAAGTTTTATTATTATATCTGAAAATATGGTATTAATTGTTTTGTTAGTAAACTTTTTCCAACCCCAAAAGTGGAATCACGTAAAGCCTTACCAGATACTTTGAGGACTTGAACTACGCAGACGACATGTGTCTGAACTCTTACAGGCTCTGCGACATCCAGAGTAAAACTGATGACTTCGGCAGGCTAGCAAGCGAAGTCGGACTTGAGACCTGGCTTACCACCAAAAATATGACACAGAGACTGCAAGCCTTCAGCAACAAATGCTTGAGAATCATATGCGGGATATTCTGGACAAACTGTAGACATTCCAGTGCAGAGCTGTCTCGTGTCACAGGTGAACCCCCGTATACACCGCCAAATAAGGAAGAAAAAATGGACGTGGATGGGTCATGCTCTCAGTAGAAACCCAAGCAGTATTGTTAGAATAGCACTGGACTGGAATGCCCAAGGCAGCAGAAAGATCGGAACACCTAAGACAACCTGGAGACGATCCATCCTCCAAGAACTGACCCAGTCTAACACAACAGAGTTAAATGAACGGCGCAAAACAGTATGGAAGGTTCTAGTAGAGGCCCTAAGTTCCCACGCGGAATAATAAGGAATTAAAAAAAATAATTTTTCCATATGTAATTGAAAGATTATTACGTTTGCTTTAAACAAAACAATATAATCTGCTACTAATATTGTATAACATAGCTTAATCCACTTGGGTCTGCCAACTTCTTTATCCTGAAGCATATATGACCAATCCTTCAAATAGTCCTTTATAAAGTCAATCCTTTTTCAATTAGCACAATTTTTCTTAAAAGTAATATAATAAAGCTACTACTACGTTCATCTCAAAGATATCCAAAGAATCCGCCACCAGCGTTGTATAACTTCTTATAGTAGTTTCATTTTGGTCTATCAACCAGCTTATCCTGAGCCATATACCCCCAAAACAATGCGAACCAGAAAGTACACTTTCCCGACTAGTAAAGTAATTGTAGGAATATTGCAACTGCCTTAAAGATCGCCATATAATCCGCCACCAGTGTTGTAAAATACTTGAGTCTGTTAACCAGCTTGTCCTGAGCCATATACCCCCAAAACAAAGCGAACCAGAAAGCACACTTTCCCGACTAGTAAAGTAATTGTAGGAATATTGCAACTGCCTTAAAGATCGCCATATAATCCGCCACCAGTGTTGTAAAATACTTGAGTCTGTCAACCAGCTTATCCTGAGCCATATACCCCCAAAACAATGCCAACCAGAAAGCACACTTTCCCGACCAGTAAAGTAATTGTACGAATATTGCAAGTGCCTTAAGGATCGCCATATAACCCGCCACCAGTGTTGTAAAACTTCTTGTAGTATCTAAAATTTGAGTCAGTCAACCATATACCCCCAAAACAATGCCAACTAGAAAGCACACTTTCCCCACTAGTAAAGTAATTGTAGGAATATTGCAACTGCCTTAAGGATCGCCATATAATCCGCCACCAGTGATGCACAACTTCTTCCAGTAGTTTCATTTGGATCTATCAACCAGCTTATCCTGAGGCATAAACCCCTCAAACAATGCCAACCAGAAAGCACACTTACCCGACTACTAAATGAATTGTAGGAATATTGCAACTGCCTTAAAGATAGCCATATAATCCGCCACCAGTGTTGTATAACTTCTTGTAGTATCTAACATTTGAGTCTGTCAACCAGCTTATCCTGAGCCATATACCCCCAAAACAATGCAAACCAGAAAGCACACTTTCTCCACTAGTAAAGTAATTGTAGGAATATTGCAACTGCCTTAAGGATCGCCATATAACCCGCCACCAGTGTTGTAAAACTTCTGGTAGTATCTAAAATTTGAGTCAGTCAACCATATACCCCCAAAACAATGCCAACTAGAAAGCACACTTTCCCCACTAGTAAAGGAACTGTAGGAATATAACAACTGCCTTAAAGATCGCCATATAATCCGCCACCAGTGTTGCACAACTTCTTCCAGTAGTTTCATTTGGATCTGTCAACCAGCTTATCCTGAGGCATAAACCCCTCAAACAATGCCAACCAGAAAGCACACTTTCCCCACTAGTAAGTAATTGTAGTAATATTGCAACTGCCTGAAGGACCACCATATAATCCGCCACCAGTGTTGTAAAATACTTGAGTCTGTCAACCAGCTTCTCCTGAGGCATATACCCCTCTCTGACCAATTGATGCACCCTACCTTATAGCGCTTAATCGAAATCAATAAAGTTATTAAAGCGACGCTTTTAAGTTTTCTGTAACAGATTCTTAGCCCAACAACAACGGCAACAACAACATGGCCATAACAATGGGGATTAACGCTTCATCATAAACAGCAACAACAACAGCAACAACAACAGGAATCGAACAACAAGATGATTGTCATAATTATGGGCATTTTGGTGTTGCCGACTTGGAGCAAGCAAAATAACCAAGTTCATCTTTTTTGTTTTTTTTTTTTTTTTGGGTACGGCTGCTTGAGTTGGTTGGCCAAGTTAGCTGCTCGTTTTGCTGCCGCGCTTCCATTTCAATTTCGCAGCGGGAGTTGGCTGCGCTGCCGCAGCGTCAACTGCGCAGTCGACACTGTTGAACGCTAATCAAAGTGTTTATCGTTGGGGATCGTTTGTATTATTATTTTGATGCCTTAATTTATTCACACTCCACGTAGTTCCAGTTGAGCTCAGCTCCAGCTGCACAGAGCACTACCGAGCTGAGAGAGTGGAAAACGAATTGTGAACTGTTGGCCCCCGGTTGGTGTTAATCTTTGCGCCTTTGGTCTGGCCTGGTTTGGCCGGGTCGCACTACTCGGGGCTACATTGTGCGCATATTCTATTTGCTTTCAAACGCTTTTCAATTTTCACAGCGGGCAGACATCGGGCCAACAATGTTTGTAATTTATTTCATTGTGCGATGATTAGCAGCATTTCTTTGGCTTTATTTTGAGGATTCTGTCCCCCCCAGTCCAGCGCGCTGGGGTCACTACATTTTCATAAGTTTTTGTGTGCAGCAGCAATAGCAGAGGCTACATCTTTGCTGTGTCTGCTCCACTTTTTTGAGCTGTGGTTGTTGCTGCTGCTGCTGCCGCTTTGTTTTGATTTTGTTATAGTTTCAGCAGCTCCACTGCAGGCGGACGCACTAACTCAGCTGCTAACTCATGGTGATCAAGTGATCAGTGGCTTAGAAACGCTCAAAATGAGCAAATGATCAACTGAGCAGCTTATTAGTTCATCGTTATAGTAGTTATGGCATAGTTTATGTTATGGTCTGCATTTTATGATTAGCCCTTCCGCCGCATTGTCTGCTACTTTCTACTCACCAGGTTACCCTAGTCTATCTATCAGTCTATGGTTGTTATTGTTGTTTGAGGCAGGCGGGCTGGCGGGCAGTCAGGTAGCTGCGGCCCTTAGCGCATATAATTGAAAATTTTGGTTTTTCAGAAAATCTGAGCATATTGTTATAATTGAGTTTGTTGCCCACATATGCCACGCCTTATAAGCCAAGTGGTCGCGGACATGGCAAGCGAGTAAGTTGCGGCGGGGGTTGCTGCAACGGCGCTGACACCCAATATCATAATAATGAACTCAAATGCGGAGGCATACGGAGCCGCAGCAAGAGCAACATCGTCTGGGGCAAAAAAAAACAGAGGCTGACTGCAAACAGGAGGATTTGACTGGTGTGAGTGACTTTTAATTTACTTCAAATCCGTGCTCAACTACATGGCTCCTGGGGGAGTTGTTTTTGTGGCAAGTGCACAGAGTGTCGGAGTTGCCACAAAAGACAGAGCAACAGAGAAACTGGCACACCTCCTCGTAACTTTTGACTCTGCGATTATTTTCTTTTTGCCGAATTCTTAATACGCTTTCAAAAAAAGTGAGATTTTTAAGATTTGCTTACTTGCTTAGGCTTAATCATAATGATGGGTTAGGCTACAAGGAATGGGTTGGATGAAAAGCAAATAAGATCGGCTGGCAAAGTGCCACAGTACAGCTGCAGAATCTTGAAAAGTACGTTTGTCATCTGTAATATACAAGTCTTTTCTTTGTTACAATTCAGCAATATAATATAATTTGTTATTATTAGTTTTTTTTAGAACTATTGCTTCGAGAGATTTAAGCATTTGGCAGCATTTCGAGACTCTAATTTAAGCATTATTTATTAGGTATGCTAGAAGTAACTCTCTGCCTTCATCTCTATTTTCCTCTTCTTTATCTAGCAAACCATACAAAATTTTATTTTAAACTTACATAAGAATTCTGTTTAGTTGCTTTTTTACTTTTCTGAAGTACTCGCTGTAGTATTTGGATTTATTATCTACATTGAACCTGATTCTAAAAAATGCTGAAATCTGTTTCAAGCACAGAAATAATTTTTTTTAAAAACCTTAGTTTCCTTGAATTTTTTCTGCTATTCGATAGCATAGTTCAGCTAAGCTATTACTCTTTTACGTTGCCGATTTATATATTTTATCACATATCTGGTATACGCTGGCGATTTCCTTTTGATTTAAAGGAAAAATTAAATATTTTCAGATTAAGTACTATTATTGAGAGCATTGCGTGTATTCGATTATAACTGGAAAGCATAAAAAAGGATCTTTAAAGAAGTCAAAGTCTATCAGTCTTATCTCTTTATAAATATTATTACTAGAAATACTAGAAAAAGAAAAATTGTTGATAAAGCTTTTGATATCGGTGATACATGACATTGCTCGCATAGAAGTGTCTTGCACTGCTTCGAAAAAATAAAAAAGTTTTGAATTAATAAATAATAATAAAGTTTATAATGATTGCGAAACCAAACTCGGCAAGAGGTGTTGTTCCCAAGCACTATGTCAAATTTGATTCATTTACTCGTTTTCTCAGTAACTGAATCGAATTCCATTAAAAACAGTTGGACTATTATATATCACCAATAGAGCAAATCGTACAAAAAATCTTTTTTTTCCAAAAAATTTGTTATTATTCTTTGTTTCTTAATATATAATGATCAATATTACTACTCTGAATTTATATTATATTTTCAAGGTACGCTGCTTAATTTGAACGATATCTGCTTACTTTGATGAACTAGAAAAATTGGTCTCACAGAGTACCCATGCGTCACTCACGGTCGACTTTTACTTGCGCCTTTTGTTATTGATCAAAATGTAAAAATTTTTCAATATGAGTCGTTCTTATATACAAAAAATAAATTTGAAATTCATTCGCACTTATTTATTTATTTATCTAATTAAGGGGTACAACTAAGTCCAGTAGACCTTAAGATTAAACAATTTGAAAATGTTAAAATTTATAAATTTTAAATATTAACGAGTAAAATATAAAACTTATCCGTATCCCTAATCTGATGTGTGAATGTTTTGTAGATATAGATAGTCTTTCAGCTGGGGCTGGCTAGAAACTTAGATTTTACAGGGTAAGAGTTGAAAACCAGGAAGTAACATAAAAGTCTAGAAATTTGCTCGATTTGGCGAATGAAGATGAGTTAAGATGGACAAAGAAATAGATTGATAAGATCGTTTATAGGGTAAGAAATCGTAGAGGTTATTATAATTTACGCATAAGACACAAAAAGGATCATGTAATGCATAATTAGACCTATAAAATTATAGTGCTAGAGGTCGAAAATTACGAGTTACTCTCGACGGAATTATAAAAGAAATTTTCTAAAGGATTGTAAATACAATACTCTAATCAGTCAATGGAACGAATATTGGGATACCAATTGAAACCTTGTAGCATATGTAGAAGGATCTTGGTGAAGTTGGCATTTTTCTACAAGCCATATAATATTATTTTAAGCATAACATAAATATTAGAAAAAAGTTGGTCTGACCCATGCGAAAGAGATTACTGATCTTGAGCCTGTATTTAGAATAACGATTTTATGAAAGGGTTATATCACGAGCTTCAAGCTCTAGGGTTTTAGGTCGCGGCAGAAGGAACATATATTGCAGTCCCCTTCCGAGATTTTAGATATTAAGGAAGCATTGGTGAAAATTGTAGTGAGCATTAAAACTTAGCGATTATGGGTACCTTGAGTATTGGGGTCTGTGTGCTTGAGTAACTATACTGAAGTGATGGTTCATGGGGCGCGCAGTTTGCCGAGGATTTTTCGATTCAAAAATATTTTTATATATAAAGTTTTTTTTGAATTAGATTTGAAGTAATATTATCATTGTCTGTTTCTTATTTATAATAAAACTCAAATTATTCTTACATTCCCATACCCTTAGGTTTTGCTTCTGCTTCGACTGAGGTGTGGGTATACTATCTTAGCAGATTACATCAGGCATTTCGATGAAATCGTTTTAAAAAAGGGAGAAATTTCAACGATATCGGAGACTTTATTATGTAGTTTTCACAGCGCAAGTCGGCCAAAAAAAGATTTTTTGTTTCAAATTGGTAGGCATCTGTGTATGAATATGTTTTAGTATGGACTTTTTTTCTACGTCTGCATACCCAGTAATCAATCTTTGGAAGATCTTAAATGTGTAAACTTAATGCCTCTGCATCTTAATCTTATCATTTATAATATATTTATTCTATATAAAATGTGTGTGAAGCTAGAACTCATTTTCGCGTTTAAAAAACAAAGGATACTGAGCATTTCGAAAAAAATTTTACTTTGAGTATAACTTTTCAAAAATGTTTATTTTGTCTCCCAATTTTTCAATAAGTAATTTTATGAAATATAAAAAATATATAAATATATATATAATATATAAAAACTTATTTTATTTATAAATGTTACTTATAAGTAAACTTTAAGCTTATATTTGTTTTCTATTTTAAAAGTTTTAATTTTAATATATGCGTGTTTTATGATATTTTTAAACTGTAGATGAATTATTTACTAAGGATGTGTTTGTGCTACAGTTCTTGAAAGTTCTTACATTATATTTGACAATAGATATTGGCTGCCTTGAGGAATTTTATGATATTGTATAAGCTTTCTGTGGGTTTGTTAGTTTCGAAAAATTAAGATTTGATACGATTGTGGTAAAAAATGTAGTACATGTTCTATTATTATTGTGGCGTTGCATAGTTGGCAAGTCTGAATCTAATGATTTAAATTTGATTGTATCTATTGATGATTAGTTGTGCGGAAAACCCTAAATATTTTGTTAGATTTGTTCTATTGTTTTGTATAGTTTGGTAGCATTGGGAGCAAGTTTGAAATATTTGTTCATGTTTCGAAATTAATGTATTTTTAAGTTATTTGTCTATATCTTTTGTGTATAGGTTTGGTGTGTATATTAAAGGCAAGTGTGTCGTTTTCGTCGGCTTCCGAATTTGCGAATTCATTGCTTTTTATATTTGTGTGTCCAGGTATACAAAGTAACTTAATTTTGGGATGATAGTGGCTTTTTGATCTTAAAGATCTGAGCTGTATATCGAAATTGTTGGCATTGGTTAATGGAATAAGCGAGGAATGGAAAGCGGAGCAAATTGTGAGTTCGCCTTTTTTTTTAAGATTGTTTATTGCTTTCAGGATTGCCATGGTTCTGCTGTCATAACTAAAGAGTAGGTTGGAAGTAGCCCTGGTTGCATTAAACTTTTTTCAGTTGTCAATGCATAGCTTACAATATTGTTAAGTTTTGATGCGATTTGTGTATATAAAATTCTGATTTTTATATCGTTCCTTTGTTGTAAGTAGATGGAAGAGCTGGGATAACCATGTTATCCATATTATGGATAAGAAATAATTCTTAAAGTCCTTAATTGCTCAAGCAGTATTTGATTCCAGAATTTCACTTTGAATGTAATTTTCCCAGAAAGTAAATGCTTTCGAACGGCTGTATTCCCAATAAATTTCAGTTCAAACGAAACTGCTTCAAAAGCTTACCACATTTGTAGCATATCCTACGTAAGGGTATAACCACCACCACCGGCCAACTTTTGTTGTATATTAAGTTAAACAAGTTTTCATATTTCCCAACCCTCCCACTTGGAGTTAAGTATATAGTGTTCCTCCCCTCGCCCGCTCACTTCTCATATCCCCTTGCTGCTGCCATTCGCTGTTGGGTTGTTTGCTGTGCACATCATTAATTTGTTATACGGAGATTATCTATTTTTATTGTTATTAATGGCAAACAATTTATTAAGGACCCAGAGAGCAGCAGAGCACACATTTGAAAATTTTTTGGTCATTTTAACTACGTAAATCAAGTAAAAATTTCACTCAACTACGTGCGGCTGTATTAGATGGATTGTTCATTATGTTTCACATCCGGAATACGTCCGCCGGCCCGAGCACCACAATTGCGCAAGGTATTGACATTGTGGAGCAAAGTATATATGTATATATAGTCTATGTGTACCTGTAACTTATATAAAGAGCACATTCATTAGTATGCGTGGCACTTACAGTAACTGTTTATTAGGGTCATTAGCGTAGCCTCCGGGCCCGCAAATCTCTTTGTCCTATGAACCTTTTAGCTGGACTTTATATGCTTCCTGGCCATATGGGCAGGACTCTTTCACAATTGTCAAGCAATTTAAATGTCGGAACCTTAATGGGATATACCATTTTTTTTAAATCTTTTTTGAGAACTCATATAGCGAGTTAATGTTGTTTTTTTTAGGACATAAAATGAATTTCTGTATTTTTTAATAATGCTGCACAAGTTCATAGCAACATTCGATTGCCATACAATTCTTGTAGACTACGACTTATAAGATCAACTTCTCTAAAGAATCGTAGAATATGCCACGACGTGTTATTTTTGCAAAAGCTTTTTCACGGATTTATTGACTCTCATACGCTCCCTAACAAAAATCTTTAACCATTTCGCCCAGAGTAACTTGTAATTTCCAACCTCTAGCGATCCTTTTCGTGTCTTATGCATAAATTATAATAACCTCTGCGACTTTCTTTCCTATAAACGGTCTTTTCAATCTATTTCTTTGTCTATCTTAACTCATCTTGACTCGCCAAATCGAGCATCTTTGATCAATCACGAAAATCCAACTTGGTCAACGCTGATCTTTTGGTTATTTTCTTAGGAAATGTCTAAACTTATAGGTTACTTCCTCCTGATTTCATCTTTTACACTGTAAATCCAAGTTCCTAGCCAGCCCCAGATGTGTGACAGTGCATATATATAAAAAAATCATCAGGCTAGGTATACGGAATAGTTTTATAATATATTTTACTCGTTAATATTTGATATATCTTAATTTTAACATTTTCCAATTGTTTAATCTTAAGTTCAACTGGACTTAGTTTTAATCCTAAATTATATAAATAAATAAATCTGACAGAAGCCACACGTCTTAATCGGTTGATTATATACTGTAGCTTCTATAGTGCAAATCGGTTGAAAAATGCCATTTTTTTATAAAAAATTTTTTGCATGTTGTTTGATTTTCCAGATATTTTGATCCAAGTCGGTACTAAGAAGTTCTTTTTGAGGTATTTATGTGCATAAGTATTGTGTCACATTGTTTTGATTATATCTTTCAGTTGCTATTCGAAATCTCAGACAAAAGAACTTCTTTTCTTGAACTTCTTTATATCAAAAGCAACTCTAACTGAATCGACTAATTAAGTATATGCGTTATTTTAGCATTATTATTGATGTAATTTCAGACTTTGGTAGAGTAGCGATAGTTTAATTGCCAATAAAATGTAAGTTCGGTAAATTAATAATTGCAGAAAAGCAACAAAAGGTATCCTACATTCGTTGGCGTCCTACTTTGAAACACATATTTTTGGCATTACCTTGTTCATACTATTTTGGGCAAATAGTATTCGGAATTACAAATTTAAACAGCGTAATTCTTTTATTTTTAGGTTTGCAGTATCTGTGCTTGACATCCATGTCAAATTTCATGTCATTATCTCAATTCCCTAGTCGATCTTGTGTTTTGTATACATCCAAAAGTGCATTTTTCGATTTCTACACAGTCTGAAATTATTCAACAACGAAGTTCCATCAAAGTTTGTGTTCGGAATAAAATTTCTGAAGCCGAAACGTTGAGAATGTTGCAGAAGGCCTTTGGTCAACAGAGTCTATCCAAAAAAAAGCGTATTTTAATGGTATAAAGTGTTCAAGGAGGGCCGAGAAAGTGTTTAAGACACAGAGCGGCCTGGTCGACCATACACGTCAACTGATGAGCAACATGTCAACGAAATTATGGAATTCGTAATCCAAAATCATTGATTTAATATTAGAAGCATTTCTGGTCTTGTTGTTATATCAGAAGGAACAGTTAAAACCATTTTATAAGACCATTTGGGCCTCCGAGACGTCAAGTCTCATTTGTTGCCAAAAACACTCAAGTTCTTGGACAAAGAGCGTTGCGTTGATATTTGTGAAAACATGCTCTCTGACTATCAAGTTGATATAAAACGCATTGGAATCGTAGACAAGACATGGATTTACACTTACGACTCGATTCCCATGGCAGTCGGTCCTTCATACCGGAATCGACGCAGGCCCCGGCCTGCCCAAGGACTGCCAAAACCCCTCTGTTTCGGAAGCCCAAACTATACCTGGTGCACCGAAACAGCTACTACAACAACAACACTTACGACCCGAAAACAGGCGATCAATCGAGTGAATTTGAATAAAGATCAAAAAAATCAGGACAAAGTCGTTCCAAAATCAAGGTCATGTTGACTGTTTTCTTCGATTATCGTGGTGAAGTGCACTTTGAATTCCTTTCAACCGATCAAACTGTTCATAAAGAATATTATTTGAGAGTGTTATGCGTCGTTTACGTGAAGCAATTCGTCAGAGGCCAGAATTCTGGCGAGACAACAGTTGGTTTTTTCAACATGATAATGCACTGTCACACGCCGCACTTGTATTTCGTGATCATTTTGCCAAAAATTCGACTCATATTGTTTCAAAACTGTTTTATTCGCCTGATTTGGCTCTGTGTGACTTCTGCCTATTCGCTTATTTCAAAAACCACTTCGTTGTCATTTAGGAGAAATATACGATATTGAAGACGGTGATTCCGAAACGGACTTTTCTGACTATTTCGAAAACTGGAAAAAAAGCTCTAGCATCAGTGCATTGCGTAAGACAGAGGCTTAAGCAAAAAAAAATAGATTTAGAACTATAAATAAAGATTTTTTGAAATATATAGTAAGCCAATTCCCGTTATTTAAATTAAAAAAATATTACCAAAACTTCATCGTTATTTTCAAACTACTTGTTTGAGGTTTTTGATTTTACTGCCAAATTTAAATTTTCGATCATTTTTTTTTGAGGGTTTTTACATGTGAAATAAGGGATTACAGGCAAGCTATCTGTGTTACGAAGCTCAACAATTTATGAAAGATTTTAAAAGTAAAATATTGCTAGATTCACTTAATTGCTTGTTTTATTGTCATAGCTTCAAAAAACAAATATTACCCATACGCACAGCGAGCCAGAGACGTTCCAAAACTTTACAAACGGCACTCGAAGATTACAATTGCCGTTTTGGGTAAATTGAAGGCATTGGCTAAAGACAAAATAAACAGCGCATAAATTTAATATTAAATAAGCATAACATAATAAATTCGATTCCAATAAATCCAATTAGTCATGGACAAATTATTATTGAAGGCATTGGCTATGAAGTGGCCCGGCGAGCGTTGCTTGTCAGACGTTTCTCTTGCTTTGGCTGTTACGGTTTCGGTTCCAGTCTCGGATTTTGATTGCCGCTACACCGCCCCCTCGGCCAGTAGTCAAGTAGCTCTCACACACACACAACCGAACACATTTAAATGTGATTGTATATTGTATATAAGTATATATATTTACGCTCGTATGATAGTTGCTTGTTGTATTTTATGCTTTGTTGGCATTTTTCATGATAAGAAAGTTGAAAAGAGCGCAGTTCGGGGCGGGCAGTTGATAGGACTGTCGGTTCAGAGGAACAAGCGCAGCTTTTTGTGCTCATCGCGCTGTAACAAGTCCCTTGGGACTATATGCATACATCATATATATGTATATATTATATATTTCATTTTTTTTTTCCAAAACCAACTTTGAACTCGAAATACACAAAATTGAAATGAAATGAATGAATTGGGTATGTCTGTGTCTCAGTTGTCGGGGGCTATCTGGCGTATATGCAACCAACATATGCAACTTGCTGGTTCCCAGCGTGTCTATCTCTTGTGTCCTGGACGCGCAGCGACCCGCACTGAACTCATCGCATCTCACATTTCCGTTATGTCAAAGACTGTGTAGACAAATGAGATAATTGGAACATGAATTTATGTGCTCCACGCACTGGCAATGACAAGTGGCCTGAACCAGATGCCGTGCCTTAAGACCCATACCCATACCCTGCTGCCGTACACCATATCTTTTACAGTCTATGGGTGTGTGTGTGTGTGTGTGCTTGTGTGTGATTTATTTAATAAGCAAAGGCGCGCGCGCGGGCGCATAAAGAATACCAAGCAGCCATCAGCTCCGCTACCCAAAACCGCAGTAACCCCCAAAACACAACACCAACAAACATCAGCATCAACAATCACCAATCGGCCATGTCCAGTGCAGCGTGCATGACTGTAAAAATTTATTGGCCATCAGTCACAATTGCCAATGTGGCTGCTATTGCTATCTCCTACCGCTCCTGGGCAACAAATTGTGGCAATATGTTGCATACGAGCGCGTCAATAAGCTTCACTTTGCGACAACTGCTGAGCCTGGTACTATGAAACATATGGGACGGTTTTTCCAAATTTTGGCGCTGAACATCTTATGCTAGAAATTTATAAAAGAAAGTAACAGCAATTAGCATATGTGTAGTTTCTAGAAGATGTCGATCTTCAAAAAATTACACAATGTGGTCGTTCATAACATTTCAATGCAACATCTCTATTGGATTTACAAGCTACAGTACAAGCTTACATCTGGCATTTTAATACAAGAACGATAGAGAATTCGAAAAAAAACAAAGTTCTTAGAAAAAAATTTAAAAACGATTTTTCCACAGGAATGGTATAGGTTCGGTGGGTAAAGCTCTAAACATGGGGTCGTGGGTTCGAGTACCACTCATGGCTAGAGGCATGCTTGCTCTTAAAAATGTTTTTCTACCAAATATAAAGCATTTTCTCATCTCACTCTTTCTCCACGCTAAATGGAGGTCTCAACATAGAGTCAAGCGCCATTCATCGCTTCTCTGCGAACAGCAACAACAGCACCAGCTAAAAATGATGCCAAAATTAAGACTGTCCCAGCCCAGCCATTTCCACGATTATCAAATCTACGTTACATTATCAAAACGATGGTAGTCGTAGACGCCACTCCCAGAAGACGTGAGGAAGCATCCCCAACACTGGCATAAGTTGCATTCGGCCAATCACCATTTCGATCGAAAACCCAACCGATTACAGAAACCAATTCAAGAGAATTAAACATAAACGGCTGTCCAAACTCGATGACGACCATAGGCATTTTCAAAAAAGGGACTTGAATTAAAAAATGGAAAGTTAGAACTCTTAAAGAGGAACCCCTAAGGCGATCTAGCTGGAAAAGATACATCCTGCATGAACTTGCGCAGGCGAACACAACTTTGGACAGAGCTAAAAACAGTTTCTAGTAGAAGCCTTAAGTTCCCACGCGCAATAGTAAGGGAGAAAAAATTGGACACTGGCTCCATACCTCTAAGTTGGAAGGTTGGTGTTTTGATTCCACTGGTGCATTTGCCTAGCACTGACATAGCTAGCAAATAGATGGTATTTGCCTAAATAAATCGGATTCGGTTATAAATTGTAGTTCAATGTTCTCTTCGAACAGCTGTTTGTAAAGATATCGCCATGTTCCGCCTTTAAAGTGATGCCCATAGCCAATGGCAATAAGTTTAATTAAAATTTTTGTTTTATTATTCCATGTATATTTTTAAAGATCAATTATTAAAAAAAAAAACAATAAATAGAACTTAGATTTTATGAGAAACGCTTGAAATAAAAGGATTCTATGCTTTTAGATTTTTGCGTTAATATTATTTTAAAGAGTATCAAATGTTAGGGGTATCCAGGGTATCTCAAAGTCGTCCACGCCCGACTTTAACGAATGCCATTGTTATTCTGTAGGAAATTTCTTTATCAGCAAAATTTCTAATTTTTCAAATATTTTTTACGCAAAAATCTAAACCAACAAAGTAAACTGTCTTTTCAATTAACAATTCAAATGCAACTATGATTAACTTAAAAATAAACAACAGGAATATTATGCTAAACTCAACCGATTTCGTTGCAATACTTACAAAGCCGTAAATACTTCAAAGTACCAAAGTGGGTCGGTCACCTGGACAGAAAATCAAAGTACAATATGTTCAAAAAAAGCTCATTTTTTGACCGTTTCACCCTTTGGGAGTTACTTGATAAAGACAAAAGATTTTAATCAAACTTAGTCTTTGTACTTTGGGGTACTTATATTACTTTTGTAAAAAATTGCTAAAATTGCTTATGATATATTTAAAAATAAATTTGGTAATTAAAATGATATTTTGTATTCAAAACCATTTTTTTTTAACATTTTATGATAAATTTTTTTTTTCCTTATTATTCCGCTTGGGAACTTAGGGCTTCTACAAGAGCCTTCCATCGAAACATTTTATGATATAGTTCACCAATATCGACGCAGTCATTGGGAATACACAAAATGTTCTCATAATCAGACTTCGGAAAGGAAATACAACAGTTGATTTATTCAATCGATACGCTACGATACGATAAGAGAGTGATATTTAAGTTAAATGAAGTTAAGGAACATCGAAAGACTATTGAGAGCTGATGTTATTAACTTTATAAATGACCGAGTTATTTCTCTACAACTTTTTTAATTTTTGAGTTGGTGCAAAATACTGCGTTTGGGACTGTAACAATTATTCCCGATGTCGAAAAGCTAAACTCAACCAATATTCTGCCAATTTGGTTACTCTAGAACATTCCATTTCAGAGATCTAGACGTTCAAACACAGCACATGGAAATATCAACTTCTTTAGTCCTACCATAATTATATCCGAAATTTGTGGGATTTTCGAACAAAACATATCTGCATGTTATATACATTATAGGCTTGTAGACCGATTTTTCCATAAGGTACAGTGAATACAAAATAAAACGAATATCATAAATTGAATATAATTCTTGAGTGACAGTCCAGCGTATACGTATACGAGTAGCAAAATATTCTCATAAAAGTGCTCTAAAAGTAGAGATAAATGAGGTCCATATTCCAAAAAATTTTAGATCAGTCGAGTCTGACGAAGATAGCGTAGTTGACAAATTGAGAGGGGGTGTCCAGTCAGTTCATGTTCTTCTAATCGTTTCCAAAGAGATCAGCGAGATGAAAGCCAGTGTGTCTTGAAATAGAAATCAATGTTTAGTTACTGGAAGAAAGGCACATGAAACGTGTATTTGGGTATACTCGGGCAGTATTGTATAATAGTATAGTATAGTATATTGTCTGTTTAGCATGAACCGCATTGTCCAAAGCACCCTAGGTTTTTTGAAGTGCTTGAACAAAGTAATTTTGATGAATTCCATCAAGAAAAGTGTATTAAAAATGCGTTACCAGAGATCACGATTTCTTGCCTCCCATTTCGATGGCTTGTGGGAGAGGCAGTCCATAAGGATCTGAGACTTGTTAGGGCCGCTCTGTTTGCAGTTGAAAACGTCAGCGCCAGCAAAATGGAACATCATTTTGTGTTTTTTTTTTTTTGCCCCAATGGCTTTCCGGCTGAATGAACTGGGCAAATGGGCAGCTTTTGACCCAATCTATGGGCACATACACATGCATATGTGTGTATATGTATGAGTTTGATGTGTACGAGTGTGTGTGCGCAATGATATAATGGCGCTCAATGATATTAATACGTTCGCTCGTTATCAAATTGCGTTTGCATGCGAAATGGACGGGTTGTTATTATTACGATATATTCATTTTTCCAGCATTTTGTTTTTCATATTTTCTTTTTTTCTTCCCCGGCGACGAGTACACATGCACTACTACATGGAGCTAGCGAGAGGTGTAGTGAGGAGTGTAGTACGTGGTTCCAATATACAAGGATTTGGACATGGCGCCACGCCCACATACAATACAATAAAGAAAAAGGGCCAAAAGAAAATACAAAAATGCCTAAACAATAAGCGAATCATAATATGGTGCACGCCAGTAACACGTAACCGACTTTTGTGTACTCTGCACCAAGACACAATGAAGTAATTTATGATCAGATAAGGTTGTGAATTGAAGTAAACGTTCAACTTAGATATAGAGCCTACTTTATCTGGACAAAAAATTCAGGCTCGAAAATTTCCAAAAAGTTTTTCATCATGGGTGGGCTTACGCCTCTTGGCACTGCGACCCTGGGGTCTATTGTGCCCCTTTCGACTAGTTCAGGCTTAATGTTCATAGAAACTAAGTCAAACCAGTCCGCGAGTTATACATTTGGTCCTTCTCACTAAGAATTTAGTTAGTTGCCTAGCAGCTTTGCTCTGATCTGTGCCAGGGCTGCGCAGTTAGTGATTATCTGCTCCACTGACTCGGCATCCTCCTCACAGAATCTACATGTTCTGTTGGTAAGAAGGCCCATTTTGTGTAAGTGGTCAACGCTCCACAAAGTGACCTAAGCTGTGTTCTGTTTAAGGATAAAGCTTTCATGGCACCTGAGACTGAGACCCTCTAGATTGTTCCAGTGCCTAGCTTTCCTGTCTTCTATCCACTTCGTGATGTCAGTTTTGATTCTCTTATTGAAATAACCAAACGTTGGACTTGAGCCTACAAACGCGGCTTCCGTCCCCTGACTTAGCCTTTACATCCACAGCCTCATTTCCTGAGCTACCTTCATGCCCTGGCACCCATACCAGAGAGACCCTTTTGTTGGTTGTTCTATCACTAAGCCTGAGGTCTAAATATAAATCTCTTTGTCGCAAAGAAATAATATCTTTTTAACGAGCTTCATCGTCTTGCGTTCTATCTTGAAGTATTTTTTGGGAATTTTTGAAAAGATACCACTTTGAGCAATTAGTATTTCGCAGAAATAAAGTTAAATAAAGAAGAAAGTTCTGTGCAAAATCTTTGTTCCCTTTCGGATTGGGTAGGACCATCACATCCGAGCGAACTATGCACTATATGAGCTCTATAACGAGATAGATGTCGCCGTTCGTATGGACGAAGACGCTCCAGCGAAGAAGGTTTTCGTTGCCAACGTTGACGGTGGAAGACAAAGGGCACGACCAAAGCTCAGATGGAATGACCAAGTGGAGAAGGATCTATTTTCACTTCAAGTGACCAACTGGAGAAGAAGTGAGGTCTAGTTTGGTCGGCTGTAACCCGGTCACGGGTTGTGATGGCCAATTAAAGTAAAGTAAGTGAGTAATGATTTCAAAAATATATTATCTTGCTTATTATATGCTGGACACTTACTATCTCCACGATGTAGTCATGTTCGATGAATACGTTCCAAATCCCATACATTCTAGTACACTGAAGTTATTTGAAAACAACGATGACTTATTTTTGACTTATTGCCGAAAAAAAGTTCAAATTCTATGATTCTTGTCTGTAACCGTTTTTCCAAATATTTTGTCTGTTTGTTTTTTCTATTGTTTATCAACCAAATTATTTCGGTTATAATTAATATTAGCAATAAATTCAACATCATCATTCAGCTCTGTAACCCTGGGTCAGTTTCGGTTTTCTCAACAACTCCTATCTATTCGTTTTTGTTATTGGCAGTGGCGCTCCAGTTCCTTACTTCCATCTTCAGCATTTCATCGTCAATGTTGTCAATTATGTGCATGCTTGGTCGGTCTTTCTAGAGACCTATTCCTTTTGAGCCCTGCTTGCTAGCTTCGCTATAAAAGAAGCCGTAGTTTTGATTTTTGATTGCTGCTGCTCCCTTTCAGCGAATTTCTTCAACTGCCAGAATGTTTATCTTGCAGTTGTAAGGCAGTTTTCAAATCATAAGTCCTTTTACGTTGCGTGAGTCCGTTGCCGAGTGTCTCCATTATCCGAGGCCCTGAAGAACGTTGCTGCAGAGTTCATAACAGGTGTGCTTTTTGCAGGGTGGGCTGTAGGCCCAACGTCCAAACCTCGTTTTGGAGGACCAATAATCCTCCTTCGTCAGTTATCCTGACCCGGTTTCCCAATCGTTCATCATGTTTTTCAGGGTGAGACAGTCCGCCACGTGAAGGTGACACTAAGAATTGAGCAGGAAAGGCTATGTGCTATGAACAAATTTTTAGTTAGAAAAAAAGTAAAATTATATAATTTTATTAAAATATCTAGGGATTTTTTTTTTATTTATAAGTTTCCAAATTTGTACGTCCGACTTTTATAAATAATCGCACATTGTTTTTTTTTCATAGGCCAAATTTTACGGGCATTGAAAAAAGAGCTATAAATAGATTTTTTTTAATGCTTTTATATTGCGTACGATATTAAAATTATTAAAAATTTACTAAAAAGTAACAAAAAAAATAATCTCATCATATAAAAAAGTGACCAAGCCGTAAATTTGACCCAAGATACTCATAAAAAAAGAATTACTCCCATGCAGGCATATTTACTAACGAATTCAGCCTGGTACACAACCTTAACATCTTTTTGGTTACCGGGACACAAGAATCTGCCGATATAGAAGGAAACTCCATAACAAAACATATCCATACTTGCTTTACTCTAGTTGGCCATTTTAACGTGTTACATCCGATCTCGCCAGCGTTCCTCCAAGGGAAGATAAGTCCTCATTCACGATAGGGACCGTGTAATTCTGCACTGAATCTCCAAAATATATTCATGCACAAGTGCCAAAGACCCCACCCGTGGATCATAGCACTAGCATGATTCAGGCTGAGAGTGCTATACGAAGTCAGACAAGAGCATACAACGTTGGATTGTAATTTATCATAATATTAAAGAAAAGATATTGTATCTTTCACATCTAAATTGTATATTCTTCAGCTATACTACAAATGCTAAGTGTTCACATTGATCATTGTTTTGTAAAGTTTATTCTGTAGTTATTTTCTAACGCCTTAAATAGTTAGTATACTCCTTACCATATTCCTAAAGTGTATCAAACAAAAAACCACAAAATAAGCAAACGTGAGCGGAATTTTTGAGCAGCTGCCAAAAGGTGACAAAATGCCAATCCAATAAAATAAAAACACAAGTTTCTCTGCCCGCCATCTTCCGGGAATGGACCCTAACCTAACTTTGTTACGGGCACGGCAACAAAAGTTTTATTTAATTTCAAAAGCTCAATAACAACCAAGGAAAAAATAAATAAATTTTGAACATTTGACTTTTACAACGACAATTTGACATTGACTGTCGTAAACCGTAGATGACGACGACGGGAACGACGACAACAACAACAACAACAACGAAAACAACAATAACGAGCACGTTGACAACAAACAAATGACAAAAGTGACACCCACCCGTACATGCCTATAATGCCGGGTTCAGAGCGCCGTGGAACCTTTCCATACGATCCCTAAACATATACACAAAAACAATGCAGAGCGGGCGTACAACAAAATGGCGAACGACCTCGTCGCTCTAAGCCCTAACCCGTAACCCGTAAGCGTAACAGCAAACCGTAACCAAAAACCGTACGCAAAAGTTACGATAATCGTTTATTGAAATGCAAATTTTTTGCTGATTTTGCTGCTTTTAGAAGTCAATTTGAGTTTTTGTTGTTTTATTGCCTTACCCCTTATCTACCGCCGAACCCACTACGGAATGAACGCATTATATGAGGGTATGGCGGCGGCAAGGTATACGACTATTTGAAATTGTGCAAATTTTTACACTTGTATTTATTGTAGAATATGATTATTGTATTTTGTCGCTTTTCGTAACAATAAAAGCTCATCTATGCACAATATATTTATTTATAACTCAAGTGGGGGGCAAAGTTTCGTTAGAAGAGCGACAACTAGTAGCGAGATTTTAAGGCATTTTTTGCATGCTCTTTAAAAAGGGGGTTTTAAGGTTAAAATCAGTAATTGATTAAATAAATTTCTTAAATAATTAAGAAATATACACTTTGTTTTTAATTCTAAAAAGTAAGCATATAACAAATGATTTACCCAAATTGGGGGTATTCACTTGGTCTAGCAAAGTTGCACAACCAATAACAAACAAACAGGGGCATCGAACAAGTGTCATATTAGTCACTATAATAATTATTTCAATCAACTTAGAAAAGCATGTAGTAAAAAAAATACAATTTATTGATAAATTTTTTCTTAATATTGTTTATGATCGATTGAATAATAATACATTTTTAGGAAAATTTCATAGTTCTGATAGATCAGAGTATAAAAAAATGCAGCCAATTTACAAAAAACAAAAGTAAGATATAACTAAAAAGAATTAAAAAAATATTTATATATATATTTTTTGTATTATTTAGACTGAAAAAATAACAAAACTAGTCCGATAAAAATAATAAATAATAAATAAAAATAATAATTTAAGATTAAAGTAGTGTAATAATTTCAAAAGTATGTTACACAAAAAATTAAAAAGAAAATCTTTCAATTTCAAAAAAATATGTAACATACAACTATTTATTAAATTAGAAAATTGTATATAATACAGGGTGCGCCATTTCTTATATCGGCATGTAAGCATTGAATAATAATAAAAAATGAACAACCAATTTCTGAATGTGAGGTATTTTTATTCAATTTGATGCTTTGCAATTTATCCAGGACTAGTTTTTGAACACAACATCCATCAAGTGACCGCCTTTATGGGCCACAGTAAAATATGCCCAATTGGAGGCGTTTTCCATTACCTTTTCGAGCATCTCGCTTGGTATAGCAATGATTTCGGCATAAATATTTTCCTTGAGCTCTTCAATGGTCTGTGGCTTGCTGGCATAAACTTTGTTTTTTAAATAAACCCGGAAAAAGAAGTTCGGGTGGGTCAATTCCGGAGATCTACCTATCCATTCAATGTCGCCTCTTTCTGACATCAGGCGGCCATGATATTTACGACGGTATACACGTTGAGCTACGATAACCGAACGACTGTTTTCAATGTTTAAAGTAACTATCTCGGCGCTTTCTTTAGGTGTGAAGAGGTACATGGTTGAAATCGTACTAACTTGACGTTGTCAAAACATGTGAAATCAAGTCAATTGGCTGTCAAATGTTGAAGTTGTTCAATATTAAAATACCAATAATTAGAAATGGCGCACCCTATATTACATTTTTTTTTGTATCATTTATGTTGTAACAATTTCGAAGTTAATCAGCAAGATAAAATGCATTTAGTATACAGAAACAACTTAAAAAAACACATTGATTAAGTGATCAAAATATTATTAAATAATAATAATGTTTTAAGATATTGGAATATCTTCGAAGTTAAATAGCAGATGAATATGTTCCCTCTATTACAAAAAATTTAATTAAAGTACCACTTCTAAAATTAAGAAAAATTCTTATACACGAAAAATGTTTGCTGATTAATAGTGCTTAGTACGAAGTATATTTATTTTTATAAGAGCAAAAACCTTTTTCTAATTCAAATGGGAAAGCTTAGCTTTATTTTTTACACTAGTTAAGGTTTCAAGCACATAAATTAAGTTTTACTAGCAGTAGACTGAACTAAGTTGTGTCTTCATTTCGAGCTACCTAAAGGCTCCATCAATAATTTACATTTTAAAGGGTGATTTTTTGGAAGCTTGCTAATTTCATTTAAAAAAATGCAACAAAAAATATTGAAAAGTCAAACTATGCTTAGCTCATAACTAAATACTAAGGAAATTATGCGAGGCTCTCCACAACTTGCATCTGCTGGGTCAAACTTTCTCATAAAAAGGCATACCAAATTCGTTACAAACTGCATATAAAAGTCGTTGTAGCCTTCTTTGTCATTGGCCTAACCGAAATATAAAAAGAAAAGCATTTCCATGCAAAATAACTGAAAGACAATCGAATTAATGTGCTAATGGAGCCGGGTTGGGTTGAGGGTGTTGGCAAATCAAGTTGCCCAATTGGGACATATAAAACCTTGATTAGTTCACATAAGCAATTTACCAAATGAAATTGTCTTCGTTTAGGGTATTCTCTAAGTTTTATTCTATTTTTAAATCAAGAGTTATATTTTGTATAAATAATATAAAATGCCGGCTGCCAGGTGATTTCATAATATAACTGAATTCGGCAACAGCACGGTATGGATACTCGTAACTTAAGAATAAAGAAAATAGTTTTTGAAGTTGGAAATATATTTAAGTTAAGTCTTGAGGAAAAACATTTGGTTACCGCGTAAATGGAATTCCGAACTTTTGACACTTGTGAAGGTAATTGCTTATCAAGGCAGCTGATAGCAATTAGATTTTTTAATAATTGCTTTTTATTTGGCTACTTTCTGCGAAAATGTAAGTTGGCTGAAATTGTCACAATTCCCAAATCAGACAAGCCAGTCGACTCTTTGGAAAATTTTGGAGCGTATTTTGAAATCAAGACTTGTTGTCCATATTGAGCATAAAATTGTTCTTTCATGCTGCTCCAAACCCGGTAGCCATCTTTCGGTTGTGATTTATTCTCAATATGCGGATATAGTTCCTGACTAGTTATCTTAATTGCAGACAGAGATTACCTGTAAACTAGTATCTTTCCCGCACAAGATAGTACCCAATTTTAGTCACTCTCTAACCTCATATTATGGTATTGCAGTAGAACCAGAAAAGTTTACTTGCTTGTCATATTACTCGTGCAGCGGCATCTTATCTCAACTCATCCATCAAAAATCAAAACGCAAAATCTCATTAATTTGACAAGCATTGAATGCACACAGACACACACACACGCACACGCGCGCACTCAGATACAATGTAAACGCACACAGATACTTTACACCCAGACGAGGGCTGAAGTAGCGCTCATATTACCAACACCTAAGCAACTTGATTTGGCACGCTAACTGACGCTGGGAAAGATAAATATTTTCACAATAAATGCATAATAGATACAAAAGATACAGATGGAAAATTAAAGCCATAGCTGCGCTGCACCCACGCCCCAACCGCCCATGGCTGCTGCTGCTGCTGCTGCCGCTGCTTGAGCTGCCAAGATGGCCAAAGATAATGTAGAATATATGTACTTGATAGGTTGAATTTTCGACTGGGTGTGCTCTACGGGTTTTGGCTTGCCCTTTTGCTTTGCCCCGGCGTTGATGCAACTGTCAACTGTCAGTAGTGTTGCTGCAATGGGGTGGGTGGTGGCGAGTGGTTGGTCTATTTAGCTACGACTATTTATGCTAGCATGAAAATCAAACTACCAGATACACTGATAAGATAAATATTTGGAATATGAATCTGCAACAGTGGCAGCAGCAGCAGCAGCAGCAGCAGCAACACCCCAGCGACATGTGGCATGTAGCTTCGCTGTGTTTAATCACAGCAAATAATTAAATGTCCATTTCACAGGCGAAATGTTCCGATGCGTTGCAATGCGATGCGTTCAACCAAACCCCAAAAGCGACACGTGTGCGACAAGAGGCATTAGCATTAAGACTTAATTTAAGTGCTTATCGCGGCAAACAAATCACCAACCAACCAGCCAGAGTAGTCCAATGCGGGCCAGCGCTTCGCACAGTAGCGGATTTCAAAAATACTTCAAACTTATTGGGGCTCAAATGAGTTTGTCATGTCACGTACGACTCCGCCCCTGACTCTTTCTACCTGTCTACCAACCAATTTTCCCATTGAATTTGTCATGTGCGTCGCAATTTGTGTTCGATTTGTAGAGCGCAGCTAATTTTCATTGCTACAAATTGTTCAGACCGCAATGACACACTCCCTCCCACCTACCGTTCGACGTAGACACCAAATTCTAGAGAGTCTCTAACCCCTACCAAAAAAAAAAAAAACCAAATAAAATCTGGCCGAAAATTACATGCTTCTTTGTCGCCCCCATTGTGGGTGATTGTGACATTTATGAGTTACGCTCAGCTAATGAAGTTATTAAGCCCCATAGTACTTACCACTCCGCCATAGAGTAGCCCCACCTCGCCTGTCGATAATAAGCCACCTATCATGGCATATCAAACACGCGTATTTTAAACGCAATTTTGGAGCTATGACAGCCAACTGACGGCAGGGAAGAGTTAGTTGTTGTTTATTTTGGAATACCCTACACGCATAGGAACTACAATTATTTTCATACAACTAATGAGCAATAATATGATCTAGTTTTTCTGAGGGAACACAATTTAAGATCTGTCTGCATTTGTGGAAAGCACTACTACTAAGTTCGTTTAAGCATTTTTTCCGACTGATTCGAATTTTGTTTCAATATTACAAAATGTTATATTAAGCACTGATACATTGGCCTAGCACTGACATAGACAGCAAATAATAAGATGTTATTTGCCTAACAAAATCTCTGTTATAAACTATATTTACCTGCTCTCTGCGTGCAGCTATTAATAGAGAAAAATCCATGTTTCCTTTTTGAAGCGATGACCTAGGGAAATCATAAAAGAATTTTCTATATGCAGTCCAAGAAAGAATTTAGCATCAAAGTAATCTGGTGTAAGTGGTCGCTGATAAATAGTCAACATATTGAGCCATAGAAAATTCAATATCACCTCGAGATCTGCCAATGTTGAGCATAAATCAGGAATGCACGATTTTTGAACACATAATATACCTTTTCTGTAAAAGCATCAGCTATATACTTAAACACTTTGCGGACTTTTTGATACGATTTGGCGAATTTGATATGCTCAATCGATTCGAATCAGATCTGCTGCAGTACTGAAAAACGCTCAAAAACCTTAAACTGTTTTCGGAATTTTTTAATGATATAGAGAGTAGAGTGGTGGCGCACTCGCCTCTAAATCGGAAGATCGGTGATTTGTTTCCACACAACAGCACTGATGCATTTGCCTAGCAGTGGTATGGCTAGCAAATAGATGCTATTTACCTGAGAAAATCACGCCATGCTCCGCCTTTAGAGTGATCAATAATTTTATTTTTAATGTTTAACAATAAATGAAAAAGGAAAATTTGTTTATCCGATAGCAGCTATAGGACAAAAATTTAACACATTGAATTGGAACTTTTATAGATTTTGGTAGATCATTCAAATATTAGTCTACACGGAATTATTATATATAAATAATATACAATATTGAATATAAAATACTAAAAATAATCACTTTGTATATATATATATAAACATAGGCCCATGTTTCTCCGCGGGAAGCTGAGCACCACAATTTTAAATAGGTTTGGTAGTTTTTGCTTAAAAAAATGTTTATATTTTCAATTAATTTTAATTTCTTGTAAAATGTTATGAATAATAGTTTTGCAAAAAGATTTAAATAACATTAACAATCATCTAGCGTATCATTGCTTATTAAATTAAAAAATATATAATATATTTTTAATCATTTTATAAGAATAAAGGACACTATATTAGAATTATTTTAAATATTGAAAAACTAGCAAAATATTAAGCGTAACTTTTTGAATTTTGAAATTACAAATTATAAATAACTAATAAAAGTTAATAACTTTATTCAAGGTCAACAAAACTAAAAATCTCTAATGCATGCGTCAAAACTGTTCTATTATATGGATGCGAAATCTGGCCTATGACAAATAATATCTTAAGAAAACTACGGAGTTTCGTCAGCCGATACCTCAGGTGCATTGTTGAAGTGTTCTGGCCCAGAACTATGTTATAGCCAATGCGAGGTTATGGGACAGGGCAACAAAAGCGACTATCGATCAGAAAATATAGATGGATCGGACACACCCTCAGCATAGACAACGGCCGTAGACTACTTGGAGGCGGACAGTGCTCAACGAAACCTACAAATCGTTTAAAGAGTTAAGATTTTTAGCTAACAATAGGAAAAGTTGGAAACTATTTGTAAAAAGGTTACGTTCTTAATGATTTATTATTAGAGAGCCTGCCAAGAATAATAATTTATTTAAATACAAAGTAGTTCTTATTTTTGGAAATATAAATAATGGAATAATAATTAAATATGTGAAAACTTCAGTAAAAGCGATCTAGGCTTTCTTAATGTCAAACACTTGTTTTAGCACATGGTACAAATTTGACTTTATTTCGTTACATTTTGTACGATGTCATCTTATATTATATTTCTTATTGAAATTAATAAGGAAATTCTAGGAATGAAAAGTCTTCAAGGCCAAAGCAGCAATTTCTGAAACTTAATTTAAAAAATACTTTACTTTAATTCGCCGTCACAGCCCATTATAGGGTTACAGCCGATCGCAGTGGCTCTGGCCAGGCGCCCCTGTTTTGCGTGCGCCTTCTCCAGTGGGTCACACGAAGTGAAGATAGAGGCTGTGTGTCAACTTAAGTCAATCACTTGAGCCAGAGATCGCTCTGGCTGCTGCCAGCGGGAATCTATAATTTTGCGTAATTTAGTTTTTGAAACTCATTGTAGTTGATGTAAGAGGTCCCATTTGAGAGCTAAAACTTCCCTGACTACAGCGCAACCAAGGGTCTCCAAAGCCGATACCAAACCCTCTCCCACATCAACTGTCATGCTCTGCTATATCAATTGGTTTATTTAACGTCTATATTTAGTGCCCGGAATTATGTGGGATTTGGCAGCTATCAGTTAACCCAAAATCGAGTACAACCTGACCAAAAAACAAATATTCTAAGCTATTTGTATGATTTGACAAATCAATCGTCTACTATAATGTCATTTATTGGTAATTTGGTTGCTGCTGCTGCTGCCGTAATTTAGTATATTTTTTGCTGTTGTTATTATTATTATTATAATTTTTATTATTTCTGTTTATCAGTTAGTCATTTGGTTACCCTTCTTGCTCGACATAGGACCCGACACCACGAAACGACTGTGCGCCCGCCACCCCAATATCGCGTCACTTATTAATTTTGTTATTTGTTTAGTGCTCGGCGTGTCTGTCTGCTTTTTATTTATTCATAAATTTTATCAGCACAAATTAAAAACAAATTAGTCGTCCATAGGTAAATAATAATAAATTGTAATAAACAGCAACGAAAATCACGACAACGTAATACCCCCGGGCTACGCATATGTCTGTGGTACGAGGGTTACCTTTAATATATCGGGTTTCGAGAACAAAAAATATATGATAATCGCTTTATTGTTTTTCAAAATATTCCCCATTAAGATCTATATAGACTTTTGCATGCGTTTCAAACAATTGTCGTAGCACCTTTGCCACTCTGATTGAGGTATCTTCAAAATCTTGCATTCTGAACGCATCAGCCGCTTCTTCAATTGTCGAAAAACGTTGACCTCTCATTTGATTCTTGACGTGCTGGAATAAAATGAAGTCATTGGGTGCAAAGTCAGGACTATATAGCGAATGACTCATCAAATCGATATTTTGAGTGCTTGAAAATGCAGTTGTTTGAGCCGATGTGCTAGAGCTCCCATTGTCGTGGAGTGAAGAGTAAGTGATCCGACTTTGGCGGTTGGTTTTCCAGATTCCTTGAAAGACAACTGGCAAGCAAATAGTTGTGTACCACTTCGAATTGACTGTTTTGCGTTGATTTAGTGGTGCGGTTGTGACATGTTTAGTTTTTCCGAAAAAACAGGCGACCATTTGCTGGGAAGGTCTTTGTGCGGGTAAAACTTTTGCAGGATTTTGCTCTTCTGGAAATACCCATACAGTTGACCGCTTTTTACTTTCGGGCTCAAACGCGTAAGTCCATTATTCATATCCTTTCACGATGTCATAGAAGTGTTTCGAAGCAGCCTGAACATATTTTTTTTTTTGAGCGATTGACAAAATGTGTGGGATCCAAAGGAAACAAATTTTTTTTGAAAGTCAAATGTTTATGCAGTATTAAATGTATGCTGATCCCACTGATGCCTAGGCTTATCTCAATCTCACGACAGGCCACATGACGATCTTGCGCACAGCATCAATGGTTTTCGGAACAACAACTGATTTTGGACGACCTCAACGAAATTCGTCTTGGGAGTGAACTACGACCTCGGTTATCGACCATATCATCGATAAACATTGGTCCTTCATGACTTAGACTTAACCCCCATGCAATGCTCCACAGGGAAGACACCTTCGTCAGCCAAGCCTTCTTATCCGCTCCAACCTTCGAAGCTGCGTCATCCTCTCCCAGTGAAGTGAGCCACTGCATGCCAGTCAAATTTACTGCCCAGCATCATTGGCAGCAGATTCTCAGTCGACAGTAAGACTCCAGCCGCTCGCTGTCTCACTATCGCGAATAAAACGTGGACACATGAATAGGATGTGCTGAACATCTTCTTGGATACCTCTCCCATAGCTCTTCATGTCTAAAACGGAGTAGATAGCTCCGAAAGCAGCCGTGACCAGTTAGTAATTGTGTGAAATCTCACCTGTGCGTGCGTGCTTTCGGTTTGTGCATGCTTCAACTATCGGAATAAAAAAACCTTGGACCTTGATGGAGCTTCTTCGCCAAAAATTAAATTAGGTTCATCCTTGCACTATTATTAAGGCAATTCACGTCGAATTTGGCAAAAAATAATCTCACGAGAATGTTCACGTTATAATTCCATTTTTTGGCCGAAATAATTTTTTTAAGTTATCTAAAAACGTTCTGAGTTTATTTGATATATATCTGAGTACATAAAACCTCAAAAAATTCCAAACAAACCTTACGATAGAGCCAGTCAGTTGCCAGATTGCAACACTACGGTTGCCCCATCCCGAAATATAAAAGGCAACCCTCGTTTTATATGTTCGATAAGCCCATTGAGTGGCCTCAACTTGATTTTATATATATTTCTACATATACTATATGCATATTTTTTGTTTTTAATCGAACTACCAAATGATTAAAACTTAATATTCATTTAGTTTATTTGCTTGCGTTTTTGTCGTGCCTATATTTCGATTTTTATTCCAATTTTATTTAAGTCGATTTCATTTCATTTATTGTAATGACATTTTTATTGTTTTTAATGTGTTTTTAATTATAATTGAATTGCGATTGCAACTATTTGATAAACTTCAGTAAATGAACCAAATAAAATTAAAAATAAAAAATAACCACAAATGCGAATCATGCAACGCAATTGGATTCTCGATTTTATTTATTTTTTATTTATTATTATTTTTTTTTTTTTGTAGTAAACAAAATGGCTGCTATAATGCATACAAAATCATCATATTTTTTAGTTTAGCATTTAGTTGTTGCAAAATAATAAAATAAAAAATATTTAAATATATTTCTTTTTGTTTAAGTGCAAATGAAATTATATTTAATGCCTTTTGTGCCTTTGCATGCTTCATTAAATAAGAATTATACTATTTTCAAGTTAAATTTTTTATAATTTCTATATTTTAAAAATATATTTTTAATTATTTTGCTTTATTGAGCAACAATTTTTCAGACTAGCTATTTTTTAATAATGTTAATTAAGTTGCTGCAATTTTTTGAATACAAATTATATAGATAAGTTTAATAGCTTAAATATTTTTAACTGTTTTTATTTTAAAATATATAAAAAAAATAATGATAAAATAAAGAAAATTATAAAAACACAAAGGTTTGGAACACAACTCGACATTAAACATTTTTTTTTAATAATTCTAGATAAAAATAATAAAATAGGTCTGCTCTTTTTTAAATACTTTGGTTAAGTAGTGGGTGTTTTTTTTCGAACTACAGAACTTTGTGCTCAAAGCGTTAAAGTAGCTTGACAAAATAGAGTTCCTAAAAGAGTTTTTGTTTCAGTGTTCGAAAACGATTATTTCGGTTTCTTTTTGGTTGTTCTGGAAGTTAACTCAAGTTATTTTGAAAATCGAGTTAAAACTTAGGCGACGAGTATATAGAAAGATTTATGTACAAAATACATTTTGGTCAAACCCATTGTTCTAAACGCTCTTAAACAAATAGTTTTTTTTAGTGAGTTTTGTGCAGTGTTTGGGAGTTTCTGCTTTTGCAAATTTTAGTTAGGTTTTGTGTCAAAGTAAACCAAAAAAAACAAACCGATATGAAAAAGTATTTGGCAAAGTTTGGCAATACTTGATTTTGTAGTATTTTATTTGTGTGCCAATCGTATTGGATAACCCAATTGATAGTAATTTACATGCTCTGATTTTAAATATATTAATATTTTAGATATATAGCTCTATAAAAAGTAAATTTTTTTGAGAAAAAGGGTGTTTTTTTTTCGAGGTATAGAACTTTAAGTTGGTATTACTGTTTAAGTTGGCTACCGATTTAGCAGCGGTCAAGTGATTTATTCTCAGTTTGGTTTGGCTACTCATCATAGAATAGACTCACCTAAGGCGTAGAATCGTTGAATGGGCCCGAAACGTGTTTGCCGTTGTTCCCGATTTTCATGAGCGAACTTTGTTTTTTGAACACTTCTGGTTGAATAGCAACGTCAACAAACAAAACTACCGCATTCGCAGGGGAAACTAATCATCCAAACCAGTTATAGCGGTCATATGCCAGAAATCATATGTAAAATGTAATGTCAAAAGATTATCTTTCGGATAAATAAAATTCATATCAATCGGATAATCCAAAGTTGCTTATTGCAATTTAAAAACATCTAAAAAAAACACCCTTTATATCTCTATTCGGTAGAACCAGCGAGAGAGCTAAGATCTAGTATGAGCGGCTAAAAGCCAGGCGAACCTTTTAGTGGGATATTTCCATTATTGACTACAACTAAAAATCGTAAGAAACTGTCGAAAGGCATAGCAAGGTGATTTGACATGATAACGTTTGTCCTCATGCGGCTGTAAGGATTAAAAGTTAGCTGAAAACCCTTAAATGCAGGGTCTTACCCCAGCCACATTTGACAGATGGATCACATTGCTTCTTTCTGATCACAGGCTTTTTCATGGAATACAAATGCATTTTTGGGGATCACCGATTAGGAACTTCTCATAAAATCAAGAAGCACTTATTTTTTGGAGATCATTTTCGCATATTCTACTCGCTTCTAAGACCGAAGGTCGGTACAAACGTATGAAAAGCATTTTACATTGACGGAATACAAAGCCCAATATTTTAATATTTGGCTTTTCCAAAGGTGACCCCATTGACCTTGGGCGTATTTACGTTTGTTTGTCTCGCCTAAAGGCGACATAATTTTAAATGCTTACACATATATTACGTATACGTAATTATAAAGTGCAATTTGTTTAAATCGTTTATAAGTACTATTTAGTAGTTAACAAAAGAAAAGTGCACAAAATATATTTTTAATTATACGCTGCAACAAAAGTGCAAAATATAACAACAAATTGTGTACAACAAAGCTTTTAAATTAAAATGCAAATTTAATTACAAAATGCGTAATGGTAATAATCATAATAATTATTGGCGGCTCAAATGTCACAGCGCGTCATAAAAAATAAAATGAGTTTTTGTTTTTAATTTTTTTTTTATGTGGCTGCGTGTGGGGGTGTCTGAGGGTTAAAAACAACATTAAAAATTGACTGAGAATATAAGCAGCACAATTTTTTTGAGGGGGGACAGGTGTTTCACTGGCCAATTTATTGCAAGAAAAAAATCAGTCTTAACGTTAATTGATTTTAATATAATTTATATTTAAAAATGAAAATTATTGTCAAATAAAAATTATACAAAACTAGGATAGGCAACACAAACACAAAAAAATTCAAATAACCATCGTCCTTGGAAATATATAAGAATCACGTTGTGGCTCCCATGCTTCTGTCAAGTTTGAACTGAAAGAACTGTAAGAATTGCGTGTGTCCTGCATCCTTATAAACTTTTTGTAACAATGTCTGATTTTTCAACAAAAAGGCGCTTCTTTTGATTTGAGTGTGTTGTTTGTAATTCCTATTCCAGTCCGCATTACCAGTTCCATATATAAATCCTAAGTAGTATTCTCAGCTGGTAGAGCTTCAATTCCACAATAAATGTCAATGGCCTCGTCGGTAGCATTGTTGATGTGTTATAAAATTGTTGGTGGGGTCAACGCTATTCCTTCGATTTACATCCGTCTGAAAATATGGAAAAGCTGGATGAATATCAGGCAGGGAAGTGTGATTACTAGTATTCCCAGATGGGGGATCTTCCACTCTGCGATTACTCCTAATGGCTTCGTCGATAGCATTGTTGGTATGTGTAATAAAATTGTTGGTGGGGTTTAGATTGATCCTTGGATTTCCATCCGACTGAGGCAATGGAGATTGTGGATCCACATCAGGTGGAGATGTTTCATTAGTAGTATTATCTGCTGGTGGAGCTTCAATTCCACGATTATTGTTAATAGCGTCGTCGATAGCATTGTTGATATATGCAATAAAATTGTTGATGGAGTCATCGCTATCCCCAGATGGAGGATCTTCCATTCTCCGATTATTACTAATGGCTCCGTCGATAGCATTGTTGGTATGTGTAATAAAATTGTTAGTGGGGTTAAGGTTGACCGTTCGATTTTCATCCGACTGAGGCAATGGAGATTGTGGATCCACATCAGGCGGAGATGTTTCATTAGTAGTATTATCTGCTGGTGGAGCTTCAATTCCACGATTATTGTTAATAGCGTCGTCGATAGCATTGTTGATATATGCAATAAAATTGTTGATGGAGTCATCGCTATCCCCAGATGGAGGATCTTCCACTCTGCGATTATTACTAATGGCTCCGTCGATAGCATTGTTGGTATGTGTAATAAAATTGTTAGTGGGGTTAAGGTTGACCGTTCGATTTTCATCCGACTGAGGCAATGGAGATTGTGGATCCACATCAGGCGGAGATGTTTCATTAGTAGTATTATCTGCTGGTGGAGCTTCAATTCCACGATTATTGTTAATAGCGTCGTCGATAGCATTGTTGATATGTGCAATAAAATTGTTGATGGAGTCAACGCTATTCCCAGTTGGAGGATCTTCCACTCTGCGATTATTACTAATGGCTCCGTCGATAGCATTGTTGGTGTGTGTAATAAAATTGTTAGTGGGGTTAAGGTTGACCGTTCGATTTTCATCCGACTGAGGCAATGGAGATTGTGGATCCACATCAGGCGGAGATGTTTCATTAGTAATATTATCTGCCGGTGGATCTTCAATTCCATGATTATTGTTTATAGCGTCGTCGATAGCATTGTTGATATATGCAATAAAATTGTTGATGGAGTCATCGCTATCCCCAGATGGAGGATCTTCCACTCTGCGATTATTACTAATGGCTCCGTCGATAGCATTGTTGGTATGTGTAATAAAATTATTAGTGGGGTTAAGGTTGATCCTTGGATTTCCATCCGACTGAGGCAATGGAGATTGTGGATCCACATCAGGTGGAGATGTTTCATTAGTAATATTATCTGCTGGTGGATCTTCAATTCCATGATTATTGTTTATAGCGGCGTCGATAGCATTGTTGATATATGCAATAAAATTGTTGATGGAGTCATCGCTATCCCCAGATGGAGGATCTTCCACTCTGCGATTATTACTAATGGCTCCGTCGATAGCATTGTTGGTATGTGTAATAAAATTATTAGTGGGGTTAAGGTTGATCCTTGGATTTCCATCCGACTGAGGCAATGGAGATTGTGGATCCACATCAGGTGGAGATGTTTCATTAGTAATATTATCTGCTGGTGGATCTTCAATTCCATGATTATTGTTTATAGCGGCGTCGATAGCATTGTTGATATATGCAATAAAATTGTTGATGGAGTCATCGCTATCCCCAGATGGAGGATCTTCCACTCTGCGATTATTACTAATGGCTCCGTCGATAGCATTGTTGGTATGTGTAATAAAATTATTAGTGGGGTTAAGGTTGATCCTTGGATTTCCATCCGACTGAGGCAATGGAGATTGTGGATCCACATCAGGTGGAGATGTTTCATTAGTAATATTATCTGCTGGTGGATCTTCAATTCCATGATTATTGTTTATAGCGGCGTCGATAGCATTGTTGATATATGCAATAAAATTGTTGATGGAGTCATCGCTATCCCCAGATGGAGGATCTTCCACTCTGCGATTATTACTAATGGCTCCGTCGATAGCATTGTTGGTATGTGTAATAAAATTATTAGTGGGGTTAAGGTTGATCCTTGGATTTCCATCCGACTGAGGCAATGGAGATTGTGGATCCACATCAGGTGGAGATGTTTCATTAGTAATATTATCTGCTGGTGGATCTTCAATTCCATGATTATTGTTTATAGCGGCGTCGATAGCATTGTTGATATATGCAATAAAATTGTTGATGGAGTCATCGCTATCCCCAGATGGAGGATCTTCCACTCTGCGATTATTACTAATGGCTCCGTCGATAGCATTGTTGGTATGTGTAATAAAATTATTAGTGGGGTTAAGGTTGATCCTTGGATTTCCATCCGACTGAGGCAATGGAGATTGTGGATCCACATCAGGTGGAGATGTTTCATTAGTAGTATTATCTGCTGGTGGAGCTTCAATTCCACGATTATTGTTAATAGCGTCGTCGATAGCATTGTTGATATATGCAATAAAATTGTTGATGGAGTCATCGCTATCCCCAGATGGAGGATCTTCCATTCTCCGATTATTACTAATGGCTCCGTCGATAGCATTGTTGGTATGTGTAATAAAATTGTTAGTGGGGTTAAGGTTGACCGTTCGATTTTCATCCGACTGAGGCAATGGAGATTGTGGATCCACATCAGGCGGAGATGTTTCATTAGTAGTATTATCTGCTGGTGGAGCTTCAATTCCACGATTATTGTTAATAGCGTCGTCGATAGCATTGTTGATATATGCAATAAAATTGTTGATGGAGTCATCGCTATCCCCAGATGGAGGATCTTCCACTCTGCGATTATTACTAATGGCTCCGTCGATAGCATTGTTGGTATGTGTAATAAAATTGTTAGTGGGGTTAAGGTTGACCGTTCGATTTTCATCCGACTGAGGCAATGGAGATTGTGGATCCACATCAGGCGGAGATGTTTCATTAGTAGTATTATCTGCTGGTGGAGCTTCAATTCCACGATTATTGTTAATAGCGTCGTCGATAGCATTGTTGATATGTGCAATAAAATTGTTGATGGAGTCAACGCTATTCCCAGTTGGAGGATCTTCCACTCTGCGATTATTACTAATGGCTCCGTCGATAGCATTGTTGGTGTGTGTAATAAAATTGTTAGTGGGGTTAAGGTTGACCGTTCGATTTTCATCCGACTGAGGCAATGGAGATTGTGGATCCACATCAGGCGGAGATGTTTCATTAGTAATATTATCTGCCGGTGGATCTTCAATTCCATGATTATTGTTTATAGCGTCGTCGATAGCATTGTTGATATATGCAATAAAATTGTTGATGGAGTCATCGCTATCCCCAGATGGAGGATCTTCCACTCTGCGATTATTACTAATGGCTCCGTCGATAGCATTGTTGGTATGTGTAATAAAATTATTAGTGGGGTTAAGGTTGATCCTTGGATTTCCATCCGACTGAGGCAATGGAGATTGTGGATCCACATCAGGTGGAGATGTTTCATTAGTAATATTATCTGCTGGTGGAGCTTCAATTCCATGATTATTGTTTATAGCGTCGTCGATAGCATTGTTGATATATGCAATAAAATTGTTGATGGAGTCATCGCTATCCCCAGATGGAGGATCTTCCACTCTGCGATTATTACTAATGGCTCCGTCGATAGCATTGTTGGTATGTGTAAAAAAATTATTAGTGGGGTTAAGATTGATCCTTGGATTTCCATCCGACTGAGGCAATGGAGATTGTGGATCCACATCAGGTGGAGATGTTTCATTAGTAATATTATCTGCTGGTGGATCTTCAATTCCATGATTATTGTTTATAGCGGCGTCGATAGCATTGTTGATATATGCAATAAAATTGTTGATGGAGTCATCGCTATCCCCAGATGGAGGATCTTCCACTCTGCGATTATTACTAATGGCTCCGTCGATAGCATTGTTGGTATGTGTAATAAAATTATTAGTGGGGTTAAGGTTGATCCTTGGATTTCCATCCGACTGAGGCAATGGAGATTGTGGATCCACATCAGGCGGAGATGTTTCATTAGTAATATTATCTGCTGGTGGAGCTTCAATTCCATGATTATTGTTTATAGCGTCGTCGATAGCATTGTTGATATATGCAATAAAATTGTTGATGGAGTCATCGCTATCCCCAGATGGAGGATCTTCCACTCTGCGATTATTACTAATGGCTCCGTCGATAGCATTGTTGGTATGTGTAATAAAATTATTAGTGGGGTTAAGATTGATCCTTGGATTTCCATCCGACTGAGGCAATGGAGATTGTGGATCCACATCAGGCGGAGATGTTTCATTAGTAGTATTATCTGCTGGTGGAGCTTCAATTCCACGATTATTGTTAATAGCGTCGTCGATAGCATTGTTGATATGTGCAATAAAATTGTTGATGGAGTCAACGCTATTCCTTCGACTTACATCCGGCTGAGAATATGGAAATGTTGGATCAATATCAGGCAGGGAAGTGTGATTACTAGTATTCCCAGATGGAGGATCTTCCACTCTGCGATTATTACTAATGGCTCCGTCGATAGCATTGTTGGTATGTGTAATAAAATTGTTAGTGGGGTTTAGGTTGACCGTTCGATTTTCATCCGACTGAGGCAATGGAGATTGTGGATCCACATCAGGTGGAGATGTTTCATTAGTAATATTATCTGCTGGTGGATCTTCAATTCCATGATTATTGTTTATAGCGTCGTCGATAGCATTGTTGATATGTGCAATAAAATTGTTGATGGAGTCAACGCTATTCCTTCGATTTACATCCGTCTGAGTATATGGAAATGTTGGATCAATATCAGGCAGGGAAGTGTGATTACTAGTATTCCCAGATGGAGGATCTTCCACTCTGCGATCACTCCTAATGGTTCTGTCGATAGCATTGTTGGTATGTGTAATAAAATTGTTGGTGGGGTTTAGATTGATCCTTGGATTTCCATCCGACTGAGGCAATGGAGATTGTGGATCCACATCAAGGGGAGATGTTTCATTAGTAGTATTATCTGCTGGTGGAGCTTCAATTCCGCGATTATTGTTTATAGCGTCGTCGATAGCATTGCTGATATGTGCAATAAAATTGTTGATGGAGTCATCGCTATCCCCAGATGGAGGATCTTCCACTCTGCGATTACTCCTAATGGCTCTGTCGATAGCATTGTGGGTATGTGTAATAAAATTGTTGGTGGGGTTTAGATTGATCCTCGGATTTCCATCCGACTGAGGCAATGGAGATTGTGGATCCACATCAGGCGGAGATGTTTCATTAGTAGTATTATCTGCTGGTGGAGCTTCAATTCCACGATTATTGTTAATAGCGTCGTCGATAGCATTGTTGATATGTGCAATAAAATTGTTGATGGAGTCGACGCTATTCCTTCGATTTACATCCGTCTGAGTATATGGAAATGTTGGATCAATATCAGGCAGGGAAGTGTGATTACTAGTATTCCCAGATGGAGGATCTTCCACTCTGCGATTACTCCTAATGGCTCTGTCGATAGCATTGTTGGTATGTGTAATAAAATTGTTGGTGGGGTTTAGATTGATCCTTGGATTTCCATCCGACTGAGGCAATGGAGATTGTGGATCCACATCAGGTGGAGATGTTTCATTAGTAATATTATCTGCTGGTGGATCTTCAATTCCATGATTATTGTTTATAGCGGCGTCGATAGCATTGTTGATATATGCAATAAAATTGTTGATGGAGTCATCGCTATCCCCAGATGGAGGATCTTCCACTCTGCGATTACTCCTAATGGCTCTGTCGATAGCATTGTGGGTATGTGTAATAAAATTGTTGGTGGGGTTTAGATTGATCCTTGGATTTCCATCCGACTGAGGCAATGGAGATTGTGGATCCACATCAAGGGGAGATGTTTCATTAGTAGTATTATCTGCTGGTGGAGCTTCAATTCCGCGATTATTGTTTATAGCGTCGTCGATAGCATTGCTGATATGTGCAATAAAATTTTTGATGGAGTCATCGCTATGCCCAGATGGAGGATCTTCCACTCTGCGATTATTACTAATGGCTCCGTCGATAGCATTGTTGGTATGTGTAATAAAATTGTTAGTGGGGTTAAGGTTGACCGTTCGATTTCCATCCGACTGAGGCAATGGAGATTGTGGATCCACATCAGGGGGAGATGTTTCATTAGTAATATTATCTGCTGGTGGAGCTTCAATTCCACGATTATTGTTAATGGCTCCGTCGATATCATTGTTGGTATGTGTAATAAAATTGTTGGTAGAGTCAACGCTGTTCCTTAGATTTGCATCCTGCTGAGAAAATGGAAATGGCTGATCAACGTCTGGCATTGTTGTATCATAAATGGGGTTCTCAGTTGGTGGGGTTTCAACTTTGCGATTATTGTTCATCGCTGTGTTGTTAGCTTCATAGTTGTTCAAGACATTCATATTCGTTACATGCGTTTCGTGAATTCCATTCGCCTCCATATCAATGCGATGATAAGTTTCGTCAAAGGTTTTGCGCACAGCGCGGTTATTTCGTGTGGAGTAATATATTTTTGAAAGCTTTCAAATCGTGATATTTGTAAGGCCAAATGCCTTTTGAAAGTTTTATTTTGGAATATTTCAAAATATTCAAAATCAATTTCAATTCTACGCAATAAAAAATTCAAACTAAATGAAAACCAATTTATTTTTTTAAATTGTCAGCGGATGACATGCAAAGCAAAAGCTTGTATTTTGAAAACAAAAATTCTATTTTTTGTAATATTTATTGTTTTTTTTGGTTTGAGGTTTTAAGTTTTTGGGCAATAATTAAATTTTTTGGGTATTATATCTTCATGGAACGAGTTGGGGTATTAGGTTTATTCTCAATTCTGACACTGACATCTTAGTTTTATAATGGTTTTCTAAACCAGCATCTTGAGTTTGGTTTTCAGATTTAAGCGCCTGCCTATCTGTCAGCGGTACTTCCTTGAACTCTCTTCGATTTGTTTCCTTTTTCGGGATGTCTGTATGACAATTAGAGTACAAAAAGCTGTTACTGATCTTGTTTTTTTGCTAGCGATTCCTCTACTTGCTAGGCAAATGCACCAGTGCTTCGGTAGGAAATCTAACTTCCGACCTTCAGTTTCACTAAGCTGAAAATTTTGTTTATTTAAAACAAAACAATTAAAATAATTGTTACTTCCAATATCGGCTACAACTTTCAGATGAAACAACCTCTTAAAAACGGACCACACTTACACTTAATCTCTCAATAGGTTAGGTTAGGTTAGGTTAGGTTATGCCGGCAGGTCCCCTGGGGAGGGGACCTCACATAGATTAGAGTGATCCTAAGTGGAAACGGAGTTTGTCGGCTGTGAGTCGTGGTTATGGATGAGTTAGTCATCCACGATACCAGTGTGTTTCCCGAAAGCTAACAGTCTCTGCGGTGGTCTTTGAGCTGCCTCTGCGTAGCGAGTCAAGCATTGGTCTTCCTAGGTGTTCCAGCGTTGCTTTGACTCCTGGTTTCCTGCACTTCCTGCATTGGCTCGTCCGTAAGCTAAGTTAAACTAATCTCTCAATATTAAATATACAATTTTTAAGCTACAGTCAAAGAAAGTCGAGATTATTAGAGTTGTTCAACGAATTTTTCAGAATTTCAAACTTAACTTTATCTAAAACAGACTTATTTTCCAAACATCTGGTACTTAAGTACTTCTAAATCTTGCAGTAAAATCAGAAGATTTATTTTTCACTCAAAAACATAAAGTTTTCTACAGCTTAGCAAATTGCCAAAAAAGAGAACATTTTATTAAGAATCGTTTCCGAGTTATTAGAGAAACGTTGAACTTTAAGGAATAGCAGTTTTTACTCCATTTATCCTTAAAACATTTTGAATTGGTCAAGCTATGTGTTTGAATGGTATTAAGTGGCTCTTCTCAGCTTTTCTTTAACATTTTTTAAATTTTGCTTGCGAAATATTTGCATTTTTGGCTGATGAAAAGTGTGGTCGATGAGAGTATCTCGGTCTGATCTGTTACATCCTAAAGAAGGCTACTTTTCGCATCAACGACCATGGCATTAGCCTTTATTCTGTGAGAGATTGAAACCACATGCTGAGGCACTGGTTGGATCTCCCAAGGCGTGGTCTGCCACTTGGTAAATCTTCAAATCAAATTTTATTGCATTTAAATTGATAAATAATTTGAGTTACAACAATAATCCAAGGATTAAACTATAAACAATTGTTAAGCGTGACGCTATTCGCTACAAGGAACATATTCTTACAGCTGAAAATAAATTCTTTCAAAGATTGCTCGTTAACTGAAAACTAAGTCTTATGGAGTTGATAAAAATGTTTCAAAGACAGCTAGCTGTTGTTAAGGATATGGCCGATAAGGCCGATGTTGCACAAGGATTATAATAATAATATTTAACTTTTTACTAAAAAATGAACGAGAAGGTTTTTAAATTAAGCAAAAATAAAACGAGTAATTATTTATGGTTATTATTTAATTATTCAAATTTGCATTTTGTAATGAACAGGAATTGGCAGATGCTGTTTTAAGTGGCCGAGTTTTTTGTATTTCTTTGATTTCAATTTTACTTGTGCCTCGGATAAAAACGCATCAATCGTATCATATTTCTTTATTATATTGATATATTGATATATATATTGATTATATTGATATATATATATATATATATTATAAATAAGATAAAAAAGTTTAAGTAGTAAAAAAACGCAAAAATACCTTAAATAAAATATATATTCCAATATTTTACCAAACTTAATCGTTATCAGTTTCAACTAATAGTTTTTTTACGAAAATTTATAATATCTGACTGAAGATAATAATCTAATTACATTCTACTTTCACAATTGTTACATTTTATGAGACATATCTTGGTAGACTCTTTTAAATCTCGTTGAAATTTAAGATCATCATCTAAGATAACATCTGCTACTTGAAAAGGGTTTTCTGGTGTTCTACCTAGTACAAGTCCACCTTGAGTTTATTGTGAATAGCTAAATTGGAGTTATTGTTTTCAAGAAAAATATTCGTGCCGAAATTATTGCACTACCAACCGAGATGCTCGAAAAGTTCATAGAAAACGTCGCAAAAGGGCATATTTTGCTGTGGCCAATAAAGGTGGCCACTTGATTGATGTTGTATTCAAAAACTAGTCTTGGATAAAATGCAAAGGACCAGATTGTTTAAAAATACGTCACAATCAGAAATTGGTTGTTCTTTTTTTCTTGTTATTCAATGTTTACACGCCGACATAAGTAATGCATCGTTTTAAATTTGACAAATACTACTCAAGTTGTGTGCTTTTTTTGGAAAAATTAAAATCCAATGAAACTTTAGCTCAAACTTAGAGTAGCCTTCCAAAACTGAAAATAATTACAATTTTAATTTAAAATTTAAAACAATAAAAGGTCTTACCCTTGACTATTTTAACGCTTCTAAAAATCGCAGCATGCAGATATCACTATTAAAAGCTCTTGGAAGCGAACATGGAACTATGAAGATATTTATTTAGGCAATTAATATAGCTGAAATTTTATTTGCTAGCTTTGCTAGTGCTAGGCAATAGCAACAGTGTTGCAGAGTGTAATCAAGCCAACGATAATAATAATCATAAAAACTTTAATGCTATTTTGATGATGATTATATTAATTTTTTCGCTCAGTGTATTTAACAACGGAAAACAGCTAAAACAGCGCCTGCAGCAAATTAAATGAAAATTTGTTTGTGTGTGGAAAAATCAAGTGAAAATTAATTGAATCGAGTTAAGTGTGAGTTGAGTTTATAGATTTTTACCCAACGATAAGTTGGCGCAGCAGCAGCAGCAGCAGCAGCAGCAGCAGCAAAAAGAAAAACTTGCAGCTAAAGGAAAATTTTTATTTTTTTACCAATCAAAAAAAAAAGGACTGTGGGGCTGGGCCATGGCCTGTGCGGCATGGTGACGCTGTGCGTGGGTGACGCTGCATAATTCATTTAAGACAACTCGCCAAAAGTCGCAGCTGCGCATTGGGGGCTATGCGCTGCTTTGGGGGCTGCAACCACTGCGCGGCGCTGCACACACACATATACTTATATATATATATAGATTCGTATATATGTATGTATATGTATATAGCTTCATATTTAAGACATTATTACATTATAATCGCATAAAACAATCAATAAAATGTCAGTACAGCAAATATGCTGTCGCTGCCGCTGCCGCAGTTGCAGCCAGCTGCGCTGCTGCGCAAGTTATTGCGCGCGCGTTGCCTACAAAGGCAACAGCAATAGTGGTAACATATTTTCCCAGTATTCTTGCTTTGGCCACGCCTAGCATGCAGCTAGCTATCTCGCTTAGACGCAGCAAAGTTGCGCAAGTGCGCAAAGGAGCGCAATAGACGGAGCACACATGGCAGATTGTGCTTCAACTTACACACGCACGCTGCGCACACACACACACACACACTCTCGCACACACACACACACAGTTAAATTCACTTTAAATCAATTTTTTTGGCGTTTTTCATTTCATTTTCACTTTGCCACAACGCAAGCGACTGTTGCGCCTCTCTCGCTCCGCTCTCTTTCGCACATGACGCGCTGCTTGCTGCTGCTGCTGCTGCTGCTTGCTGAACCAGAAAAATACCATTATTGCTGACGGCAGCTGCGGCCGCGCTGCTTTTGTTTCGTTAAGTGAAACCATTTTTCTTTTTATTGCGCGCTCAGCGCTGAGTACGTTCGTTTTGCTGTCGTAGCTCTCGTTTTGGCGCACATAAATTTTCACGTTAATGATTTTTGCTTGCATTCGCACAACAACAACAACAACAGCCATAATGCACGCTTAACGCGCGCGCTCTCTCTGCCGCTCGACCGCAAAGTGTTGAAAATGATTGCTCTCCTTAATGTTGTTGCTGCTCTCGTTGTTGTTGCTGTTGTTGCGCCTTTGCAGGTGTTGCTTGCCATCTCACTTTTTAGCATGGACGCAAACCCACCCAAACAGCCAACCAGCGGCTACGCTTTGACACTTTTTCTCCATTTGCTGCCGTCGCTGCTGCCAACGCTGCGCATACTTTGTTGTTACACTTTGCAATTATTAAACAAATATACAACACACACACACACACACACACACATACCCTACCTATTGATGTACATACCTACATTATATATATGCACTATGTACACGTTTGTATGTATTAAATGTCTTGTCGCTTGGCCGCTGAGCGCTTGGCATGCGTTGCCAGGCCAAACGCTTTGGCAATTTTCATTTAGCCGCCAACTTTGTAGCGTCGTCAGCGCCTGCGTCTCTGCAAACGTACATCAAATATACATACGAGCGTACATACGTACGCACACAGCTGTAATTGTAACTATGTACGCCTGTCGGCGACGCGTCGCGTAAATCGAATCAATTTGTTTGTCGCCGCCGCGGCCAGCGCACAGTGCTAACACCTCCAACGTCTGACATTTTCATATCCTTTGTCTATATCCTTATTTTTATTTTTTTTTTCTGGTGTGTATTTGTGTGCAGTGTTAACGTTTAGCAGCAATATGGATCGTTTGCTTAAGCAACTAAGTGCAGCTGCTGCGGCTGCGCAGGCGCAGCATCAAAACAAAAACAACAATTACCTGCCGCCACACGGCAGCAACAGCAACAACAACAGTAGCTGCAACAGCAGCAGCAGCACTACTAATCATTTGCAACTTTATGCAGCTGCTGCGGCCGCCAATATGCGCATGCCCAATTGGGCGCCATTTTTTGGCTTATTACGCGCGGGCGCCACAACGCCAGTACAACACCAAACACTGGCGCCATTGGCGCTGCAACCACCGCCAACGCATCAGCCATGCGCCACCACAAATGTCAACATGTTGCGCCACATGGCGCTAATGCAACGCGTTCATATCAAGGCTGAGCCCGCGCAAACATCGCCTGCACTGTCACCGCATACCAGCGAGGGTGGTAAGTGTCAACGCCTGCACTCCAAAGTGTTTTTTTATGTTTACTTTTTATTTTTAAAAAACTTTATATAAGTTCCGCAAGAGCATCAGCTACAAGCACCTTCAACTCGAAAATCGAACTACTTTACAGAATATCCAAATTTGGAATATGTTTTAGGAATTTTTTTGTGTTTTGTTTTAGAAGTTTTTATAGGCTTGTTTTGCGCCACCTCAGAAGTATCAACAATTTTTGCATGAATTATTCGATTTTTTACTAAGAGATGATGCCAAAATTCGGAATTAGGGAGTATCTTGCTGTTGGTTTTCATAAAAATCGACTAACCATATAAGAGATGATGCCGAAATTCGAAATCAGAGAGTATTTTGCTAATGATTTGTATAAAAATCGACTAACCATATCGGTTAAAAATTTCGAATTTGTCACTAAATTCCGTTGATATTTCAAGCCATTTTCACAAATTTTCGAACTCACTGCCTTGAATTTGTTTAAAATCTTCTGACTATATCATAGAACGAATGGGAGTTAGAAAATGAGCTTTTGTTTGAAGTTTGTTGTAGTAAGATTGCTTTGTTCCCACTGCATACAGAAATTATCCTACAGCATTTTATTAGTCCAGTTTTGCATATCGATCAAAAACTAAGCGATTGCTGTTCATCTACAATATCTATCCGTGGGATAGAAAGGAAGTTGGGTACGTCAACTTCGTTTGTCCCTTAATACTTGGCAGACAAAGGGGAATAAAGTTCGCAATACGTAAACCTCTGTAGCGCACTCAAAGGTGGTTTGGCCTGATTCCACCCTAGGAAATATAAGCTCTTTGCCTAAGATAATCTCAAGATATCTTCTTTAGGAATCGGCTCTAAAGAGAGTAGCCACTGCAGCTATAAGTACAGATATCTCCAGGCACCGCCTTTGAAGTGGTGACAGCATAATGATGGGGAATCAATTTATTAATACATCCAAAAAAATGTGCCTTCTAAACATGAACGAATCAGGGAGCCATTTCTTGATTTCTGCAGAAGACTCGAACCGGCAGCAGGTTTGGGAGCATGCAGCGGGGTGGGTGTTATTGTTGATATAGTTCCCCCAATATTGGTTTCGCCTGTTTTTAGCAGTAGTAGTTCATAGTATAAGCAGATCACACCTTCTTGGTTCAAACGTATAAAGCGCATGATATTTCAAATGTGACTGTTTTGCTTTGGCGGTGTTGCTGACGACGATGAAACAGCTTCACCCGGTTTGGCATAGTATTATTTTTTATTTAGGATTATCGTAGCATATCCACATTTCCTTTGCAGTGAATTTTTGTTTTCGAAATATTAAGAAAGTAAAAAGTACCACAACGTATTAAATATATATTAGTAGTACTCAAAACTCAAAAAAATCCTAGTAGATCAACACTTTTCTGGTCCAATGATGCGCAGAGCATAACCTTTGAACTATGGATGTTTTACTTTGCTGTGGATGAAGACAATGCAAGGGATACACCAGGCTGGGCATAGTTTTTTTTTAAATTTTTAAAGATCCAGTAAAGAACCGGTACAAAAATCCCTTGGTTTCACGTCAGGAAGCAGAGGGCTTCAATTTTCTCGCTTTTAAATAAATTCCAATTGCCTTACCTGAATGGAATTTGTTTACTGAGTAGCTTCAAGCGATTTTGTGAGTTCGGTTAACGATTGGCATCTTTGAATGGATCCTTGCTCCCATAATGTTCATCATCAACATTTTGAGTTGCTCAAATCGCTCTTTGTCCACCACCACTTTCTACGTAAATTATCCACTCAGCTTGAACATAAACTTCCACAAGGTTCACCAACCAATCTGTCTGTACATCTTTTATAGAAATATTTTCACTGAATTGTATAAGGTACTTACTATAAATCGTACTTGTACTTTAGAATTAAAAACTCTTAAATTAAATAATCCAGATGTCAAGCAGAGCTAGAAAGTCTTTAAAAATAGATTTAATATTTGATTGTGTCTCAAAAGTTAACAATCAATTAATAAATTAATACTACTGGTATGTTATTTTATGTCGAAATTTGATGCGCTTTGTAAAGAAAACCAATAAATAGGTCGCTTTTGCCCCACCTTAACCCGTTTTAAGCAATTTTCTGCTACTTTTAGATAAACTCTGAAGATAATCTTGAAGACTACCTAATTATTGTCTTTAATTTCGGAGTTGCCAAAACGGCAATACACAAACTTAGGCGTGGCAGAACAATTATCTATATATACACAAAGTCCTCAACTATTCATAAAAGTTGGCAAATATGTGAAGCCTGTAAGCAGCGCTGCTGGCGTCGACTGTAGCTGCAGCTGCGACGAGCATAGCATTGCCAATGGGGACCCTAAAAACAAGTTTTGTGCCCCGGCGCGCAGTTTATTCAATTTACCAATAAAATTTCAATCTCAATGCTCTTTTTAATCAATTCGCGCGACTCGCTCACGAAACGACATACACAGATACACACACACACACAGATACATACGCTCACAGATACACACACATACACACATGAGCATAATTTTTGTTTATGTTTTTTGATAAATTTTTAATCAGAAAACAGAATTTTGCGCGCCGGCAAAATGTGTTGTATTTGTTGTTGTTGTTGTTAGTATATCTGGTTATTGTATCTTTTGTTGTAGTTGTTGGCGGCATTGTTATTGTTGTTTTTGTTGTTTGTTGATTATGCGCTTAATTAAATTTGCGAAGCATTTGCTGCATTTTGCGCCAAAAGCAGTTAGTTAGAGGTTGGCCATAATTGTTTTGGCAACAGAATTCTGAAAATTTGTACAAAACGAAATGTTTTCTTTTGATAAAAGTTGAATCTTCACTGCTAAACTTATGCATTATGCTGGCATAAGTTGATGGAACAATTAGAACAACTTTGATAAGGTACATAGAAGTCATGCACTTAAAAAGATCTGTAGAGGATGTGAAACAGGAGGTAATTAATTCAATCAAAACTCAGTTGCTGAGGTAGTGTCACGACTCTGGTCAACATACATATAATCCCAATCAAACATATTAAGTTCTTCCCTTTTAGATTTGGCAGGTTTTCCAAACTTGAATTTTGACGACTTCGCGTGATATGGTAAACTTTGTGAAGTTCTCATGCTGGTTTTCATATATTTAGCGGTTTTGAGGACGTTTGTCTGCCAATACTTGTTAAGTATGGAGATATCAGCATTGATTGCACTTTGTCTTCGACACTGAAATCAAGACTTTGAACTTTCTGCAGGACTTACCGGTCGCAGTAGATTCATCATAAATTTCCACTTGATTGACTACTACAGGCTTATTGTCTTTCAAATTTGAAGTTCGAGTTAATAAGCCTGTCAACAAATATGTCTTAAATATATAAACTAAAAACTTCTTTTTGAAGAACTTCATTTGCTGATAAAAGATTATGTTTCAAGCTTTGAAGCCATTTTAGAGGTTTCGACGGTCATGCTCATCGAAATTCTAAGCAGTTAATTATTGTGGCACACGAAACCTATATTTTATGGTGGACCCTGATAAACAAATCCTTTCTGCGTGGCTTCATCTGCCAGCTGTTTAATTTTGGGTTTAAGTCTTTTTTTAAAATAATTAGCTGCAGTTCCTTCTATAGATACTTTAATTTTAGGCATAAGGTATCACTACGTACTCGCTTTGTAGACCTATAGACACGGGCGCGATGCCCTACAGAGGCGCTGCATTAGCATAAAAAAACACAAATTTTATCAAGAAAATCTTCATTCAAGACAACATATATTTCGAATACAGCTATAATCTGTAATTTCCTTTTCTTTTCGAAGATTTAACAGATATTCTCAAACTTCAGCATTTGACAAAATAATCAAATCAGAAATATAATTAAAATTAATGTTTCAATCAAAAATACATGCAATTTGGAATATGGGCATCAAAAACTACTAAATTAAGTTTGTCTAGTAGAAAATACTGCGCCAGTAAGTCCGTCGCTTGGTTTCTACATGTATCCTTAAAGCATCTTCTGGGACATCTTTTTTTTGCTTTTTCTTTTTGTAAAAAACTGCACTTTTTAAAGCATTTTTATTAAAATATAAAAATAATTGAATTCGGACAAATTTTTTCATTCCATGCATTCTTAACAATAACAATCGATGTAGAACATTTTAATTTTTGGTCTATTTTGCGGGTATATCATAATAAGTGTTTTGCTTCAGACTTCCTGGTTGCCGTATCTTTGGTTTATGGAGCAGTATCCCGCAGACAGTGTATTTTCCCAGTTACGATTCCATATTGCGAGGCAACGTAGATATATCAACGCCATCAATTTGAACTGCCACGACGTCGATTACCTCTTCATCATTGTGCAAGCGACTCAAAATGTTGTTAATCAAATTGTTGCGATTCTCAAACTCAGACCAATTTGAGGTATTTTCTCGTATTGGGGGCAATGGATTTGGATCGATTATATAAATATGGGAATCTGATAATTTACAATCTGTGGGATCCATTTTAGAAAGTGAAGAAATAATTTTTCAGCAGGATTTGTTTATTTTTAATGCAAAATAAAATTTCGTTATGAATAAAAAGTAAACGTTTGCTAAGCAACAAATTTTTGACTTGAATTAGAATAAACCAAAATTAAGCACAGAGATTGAGAGAGATATGATTTTTCCATGTTTAAAACCAAAAAAATTGATTTTGTGCCAAATTTTAGGCACAAGTTGAAATGGTTCGACTTTTGCTCTATTAATTATTATTTATTTTTTTTCTATTTTTATTATATTATATTAGCGAAGAAAAAAAGCATCTAAAGTCCGAGCAAGAAAGTCCTTTGGCTTATTTTTTAATCGAAAAAAATGCATTTTGTAAGAAGTATCTATGATGAGATTAGATAAGATATAAGGTTGGCAGAGGCAACAAACACCGCCCCGTACACTGAGGCTAGCCCAATGTGCCATACCGGAAAGGGAAGGGGTTAGATAGTGATGCGGGAGTACAGTATGGGAAAAAGTTAAAGAGGTTTATTTGGCACAATTTTATACATAAAGATATCCCATTTAGAATCAAGCCTAGTTTACGTTTGACTCCGACGTTAGCACATATACACTCAGCCTTGTGGTAGCGTACTCCCGTCTGTATTTCCCTGTTCTCCTCGATCAGCTATTTATTAATAATATCTCCACGATCGATTGATAGATTCCTCAGCTGCAGCATTAGATTTTCCAATTTTGCCAAAGTACCAAAGTTCTGTTCAACTAAGAACATTTGCCTCCGATGATTTCGCCTTGGCCTGTCGCAGCTCCGATCGAGAGAACTTGTATCTTTTACTTTTATCTATTGGACAAATTTTCCTCCATATACTTGACTGTAGACCAACCAATATTGAGTAGATGTTGTGGTCTTGGAGATACCCTATCGCGTGCTCTGATTCCGAACTGAGTCTGAGCATACAAGTACACAAGATAGCAGGATTGCTGTGAGGGACGATTGGATTAAGAGCTTGTTCTGGCAATCTTTAACCATTTTAGAAAATAATTCAAGAATAAGTGCGCACTGTTCGCAGCTAGCTGCTCCCTTAGTTTCATGGTGATGAAATATAGATGCAGACCTATTACGAATGTATCTCGGCTGGAAAAGTAGCCCAATAACTGCAACTGCTCTAGTCTGTTTAGTCACATCAGTCTACCAGCTCAAGAAGTTACTTGGTGAGGAAATATGGGTGGAAATCTATAAGGCATGAACTTCGGGAGTTCAATAACTACAACTTCTTCAGGCTGTTCAGTTGTGAATAATGCATATTTCTTTCTATAGGGGCTGCCATCAGTCTTGTCTTTCCGAAAGTTTATCAGTCAAAATAATGTTGCATTATTGGTATGTATATCGAAAGTTTTTTTAAAACTCAGAGGGTTGATAGTTGCCATTCATTTGATTTTCTAAGAGATTTTCCTTTCGCTATGCTAAGTACTTGTGGAATATACTAAGCAATCATATATTCCCCAATGGTTCTCAGTCTTAAATATCAAGATTGCCAACTCACTTTTTAATAATTTGAAAGCCTTGAAAACATAGTTTTCTATAGTTTGTTTCATGAATTAAACTTTTTCCAGCTTTTTGCTATTTTTGTGTCTCAATGGAGTCGGGGGCTTTAACCGTTCTCTACCGAAACTTCGTATCGAACTTATTGCGAGTTGTTTGACTTTATTTACTAATTTTCCATAATAAAAAATTAACGTTTGGCATGTTATGGTATAAGATAAATTTCTTAGGCAAAGATTTGCTGCGGTGCCGATCCTTAAACAACAAAGCAGTGTTTTCTAAATGAAACTGCGTGCCAGGTTCAGCTTGTTTCCCACATCTAGCACGTTTTTTTGTGTTTTACCAAAAACCACAGAGTTATCGCATAGACAAGTCGTCGTGTCGTAGCTCAAGCTGTGAGTATCCTGCCGCTCTCAGCTGCGTTACGCCTATTAGACACCCTAACTCAAACCCCTACGGAGTCGACGCCTTCAACGCCTTTGCACTATTTTAAAGGCGCTCCAATTTTCGGCTACCCCAAATGGCCAAACGTTTAAATGAGAAAACCAGCGACCCGTCTGCGTCGTCGTCGTCGTCGTCGTCGTCATCGTCAACGTCATCATTGTCCATGTCGACGACGGGAAATTAGCTGCCATTAGTCATTTTTATTGTTTTCGGTTGCGGCCCCGACGGCTGACGACTTGGTTGCTGCATAGGAAGAACGCACCGAGAAGTGGCCCAAAATAAAATTGGGCAGCAAACAAATTGCTGTAAGAGGCATTTCTTTCATTCGAGAACACACTCTCTCACTCTCGCAACATCGGGGTCTCGTTCCAAGTGAAATGTCTTAATTATTTTGGCCCCCGCAACGACCTGGCCAAAACATATAATTTTCGTTTACGACATTTTAATTAAGTTTTTCTCTTTGGGCCCCTTTTTTCTTTTGTTACTTGCCTAAACTCGCTGTGGAAATTGACCAAATTAATAAGAATGCCATTGGCACGCCCCGCCGCCACCGAAACAGACCTGCAGAGACCGCGTCCAGCGCGCACAGCGCTGCTGATCATCAATGATGAATGAATTGAGCTGATCTCTTATATTTTGTGGTGTGTTTTGTTTTTTTTTTTTTATTTTACTTGTTCATTTTTTGGCTACCAAAAAGCCAAAGAACCGTGGCTCATTAGAGTCCGGCCAGCGATCGAGCAGTCAGTCCAGCATAACCACGAGCTGCTGAGCACACCGTGTTCTTTTTGCGGCTGTAATTGCTGTAATTTTATAGGCTACCTACTTCATAGGCGCAGAGATTAATTATGGACCACTTCAGCAGCCGCAACAGCTTCGCATCAGCTGTTGAATTTTAGGCAGTATATATTTTGGTCAAACCTAAAGACTGGAAGCGCTCATGGGCCATCAACATTAATGCGCTTTTCTGTCCCCCCCTCTCTCTCGCGCACTCTGTGTCTCTAGACTCAGATGAGTTAACCCCCAACCTCCAAACAGTATTTTTCACTGATTTTACCTTAATTAATAAACCGAGCAGTCCCATTCGTCTCATTGTGCTTAGCCAGACTATGGCTAATTGGATGATCGTTGAGTTTTGTTAACAGACCAAATGAGCTTTTGACGAGCGCCTCTAAATGCTTACTAGATGTATAAAAATATTAAAGGGAAATGATAATTATTTAAGTGCTTTTGGCCTGCTGCCTTCAGCACCCATAACCGAAATACCCTCACTCCCGTATTACAACAAGCTTCCTCCTCTCGCTCCAACAGCAGCGCCAATTGGCAAAGAACTAAGGCCAAAAAGCAAAAGCAAACGCCCAAGCTAAAACATTTGCATAATTTATAACATTTGGCGTTTGAACGCGCGGGCGACAAGAACAAGAAAAAAAAATAAGCAAAAACAACAACAACCAACAAACATTAGTGGCAACCCTTGCAATGAGGCCAGTCCAAAGTCCATAAATTTAGCCAATTTGTGTTGTTATTCATTTGATATGTTGGCCGGCCGCCAGAAATGGGCGTAATATAAAACTGCTAAAATGCAATTGCCAGGAGCAGCGTGTCCAAGTGGTAGTGTCTGGTGCAAAAAAGTCAAGCCAAGTCAAGGCGCTGACCGACTTAGGCATACTCTTACAAAAATCAATTGCTGCATAACTTTTGTCAAAATAAAGCAGTACTGTTTGCGAGACTGCTTGTTATGCTCTGCAACAAGCAGTTGTTGTTTGGCAGGATTTTAGTACAGAGGCCTGGATTACCATTATGATAGGAATGCTAAAGAATTTGGGCTGGACTCTTCTAGGCAACTGCATCAAATTTTAGTTGCATTAAAGTCAGTGCAGCGTGGCTAATCTTGGCTACAACTCGTAGGAAGCACTGCAACAAGTTTCGAAATGAAGCATTGTATTATTTATTGGATTACAACTAAAAGTAAAGGGTGTTTTTTTTTAGAGGTATAGAACCTCAAATTGCAAAAAAACAACAATGGTTTATTCGATTGACATGAATTTTATTTATCCGAAAGATATTTTTGTTGCATTACATTTCAATATGATTTCTGGCATATGAACGCTACGGCTGGCTCGGATGTAGTCTAATCTGGACTTCCAATTTTCGTTGACTTTTTCCTACATTTGTCGTCGTATATCGACAATAACGCGGTGAACATAGTCTTCCAAATGGTTAAGTGTTTGTGGCTTATTTGTAGACCAATGACTTCACATAGCCCCCAAAGTAGTCTAGCGTTGTTAAATCACAAGATCTTGGAGACCAATTCATAGGTCCACAACGTGAAATTAGGCGTTCACCAAAACTGTCTTTCAACAAATCGATTGTGCAACAATCGTTCGACGAGCTGTGCGACCTGTTACATCACCTTGTTGGAACCACAGCTCCTGGATATCTTGGTGGCTCAATTCAGGATATCCGATCACCATTGACTGTAACGTACTGGCCATCATCGTTTTTAAAGAAGTACGGATCAATGATTCCAACAGCCCATAAAGCGCACCAAACAGTCCGATTTTCTGATGTATCGGTGTTTCGCCATACACTTGAGGATTAGCTTCACTCCAAATGCGGCAATTTTGTTTGTTGACGTAATTCACTTTTGGCATTACGTTATTTGACTGCAAGTTTTCAGTTAAATCATAAAGTTGTTTCTTTAAATTAATTTTTTTAAGCACAGCATGCATATTTTTTTATTAATAATAAAAATCATTCATGGCGTGACGTTATTCGAAGTAGCTGTTGATTTCATAAATGCAATTTCAAACTTCAATTAATAATTTTTAAATTCATACAAAAAAAAAAGTTTTTATTCTTTTATTATTTCCTATAAACGGCATGCATTTGATTTATGAATAGCAACCACCGATCCCTTTAGTTTTTTTGTAGGAAAATACTGTCTGATATGATGTTACTTACGAAATATGTGGCTTTTTGATTTTAAATAAAAAATGCGAAAACTCTGGAAGTACTGCAAGCTCTCGTGTATGAAACTTTTTAATATTTTGAAAAAAAAGACATTACGCAATTTGGAAATTTTCTTGACTATTTTTTTTTTAAAGCAAGTGATCTTCAGGGGAAAATAATTTAATGTAGAGGTTGAATGCAATTAGAACTAGTTTTGTAATCTAATAAGAATTGTTCGTAGATAGACTTCTTAATTAAGAAAAACTTAAAGGGTATGACTTCAAATTGAAATAACATGTCTTACTAAGATAAACTCCATGCAGAATATGTCATATGTGACTCACAGAGCGCAAAGTCAGATATATTTCGCACTAAATGACAAAGGAAAAACCTAATCCTAGCAAACTTACATTAATTCAGTTTAACATTTTATGTAAACTCTTTATAGTTAATACAGTCATCATCTCAACGAATGCTGTTGATTCGTAAAATTATTTTTATTGTAGAACACCAAGCCTCTAACAAAACCAATAATACACTTGAGCCAATAGACTATAGAGTATATATAAAATAAAAAAAGTCAAAAAAAAGGACGAGCAAAAAAGTACGCTAATAAAAAATCAAAAGGCGTTTTGTTCTCTAAACTTAAATTGAAAACACTTTACCGAATAACAACAGCAACAACGCGAAGTCCAATGAAAAAGGATAAACACTTCAAGGGGCGGATTTGGCTTAAGCGTACCCCAAACGAACCCCAAGCCCACTTAGACTTACGTTTACCCGTCTCTTTATCTCACATTTTTACGCTCTTCCTGTTTCGTATATGTTTGTTTGTGTTTGTTGTATTACCGTTACCGTTTAGTACAAAGATGGCGGCTGCAGATAACAAATTTGCCAAAAAAAAAACCAAAAAAAAAAAAACACACATTTTGGCTGAAACATTTGTTAGCCTGGCCCTTGGAACAGATCCCAAATCAAAGGGCCCCAGACTCAGACCCCCAGCGCACTTGACTTGTTTTGCATTTTTGTTGAGTTCCTGTCGTTGCTTTTGTTATTTTATTTTTTAATTCCTTTTTATGGCCATTTACAGTTTTGAGGCGTAATTTCTCTTAAATAGCATTACAAGTGCCACGCCCACAAGCAGCGCCTTGCCAAAAATGGCCATGGAGTTGTTTTTGCTTAGATTAGAGCACTCTTAGGCTGAATTAATTAAGAAAGCTACCAAAAAAAAGCGACTTAAGGTAATTTTGTTTTTGTTGTCATAAGAAGCAGACATTTTGAAAATACAAACTTTGAGTTTTTTGTGGGGATAAGGTTTTTGCTTTCGAGTGGCAGGCAGGCACTCTTAAGGATTGGGTGATTGGGTAATAATGTAACTTGGAAGTTGCGCATTTTTGAGAGCCAACGTTAGTCATATAAGACTTAATTACTTTCTATTTAATGGGAAAGTTATGTTTATTTTGATTATATTTAGTTCCTCGACAATATTTGAATATGAGGGGGGGTACAATAACTGGTATTTGCTTTATAAAAAAAAAGTCAAAATTTGTCTATCATTCAAAGTATTGCTCGTCGAAAGTGAATACTTTTCACTATTCCTTTGTTTATTATCGAACTCTTTGAAAACTTGTGGTTCCCTGTAGCATAGTGTTAGCGTACTTGGTGGTACGCACTTCGGTGGTTCGATTCCTCTCTGCAGCACCTGTGTCTAGCACTGACATAGCTAGCAAATATATGCTATTGGCCTAAGTCAATCTCTTATAAATTAGGGGCATCGCCGTTTGGGCTCGACCTGTTCTGTTTGAACAGTTATTTGTAGAAATATTTCCATGATCTGTCTTTGGAAGTATGACAGCATAGAATTAAATTTTTAATTTTATCTCCAAAAAAGCTTGTGTTGGCATACACACCACGCTTCACAAGAAACAGAGGTCGACCCAGAAAGCGCCTAATTGACAATATTTATGATGACATGCTGGAAGTAAGGAACTGGCGCGTTCTTGTTCTTATCCACAACAGAGACGTATGAAGAAGAATTGTTGAGAAGCCAAAACCCACGCCACGGTTTGAATGATGATGATGATCTCCAAAAATAAGTTCTCGCGGCCCTTCACCCACTCATTGAGTGGGTTTTTCATTTTTTGATTTTTTTCAAAAGACTCAAACTGTTGACCACCAAATATGCTTGAAAAAGTCAGTAATTGAAAGTAGCACACTCTAGAATAATATGTTGGATGGAGTAAGACGTATCTTTTCGGTACTTCTTGGTATTTTTGACCCTAAAAGCCACATCCTTGTTAGCTTGTAAAATATGCCTATGTACAACTTAAACACATAAGTCAGTCAATAACGATTCCCGTACATAGTTCTGTGTGGGTTTATCGGCTCAAGGTAAACCATACAAGCCTTGTTCCATCATAGAGCTTGTCTCTGCACCATGAATGTTTTATTCTGGCGACGTTGTATAGGACGCTGGAACAGGTTCATCAGGCTAAGCATATTCTTCGTAGGGTTATCATTATAGTGTATCCATAATTCACCGCCAGTCACGATCTGATAGAAAAAAAAAACCTTTCTTACCAGAAACAGTTCCGAAGTGAAAAATCGTATTATGTCATATATCTGCTTCGATTTGTTGACAACCAATTTTGCTGCAATTGAATAACTCCCAATTGCTTTACAAAAACCGAAATTATTTGCTTAACAAATACCAACAATTCTGCGAGTTCAGTTTACGCTTCAGACCGAACTTGATCCAGTAAAACAGTTTGCTTTTTAAGCTGGCCAAGATGCTTTTGATTTGCGACGCTTAAGACGTTACTTTTGAAGCGTAGAGTCTCCACTCTCAAGTGACTTATCGGTCAGTGCAGATTTATCATAAACTTCCACAAAATATCGATTGGATCTGCATTTTTTTTCATTCAGATAATCAAAAGTTCCTGCAATTGCCGTTTCTTTGATATAAAACCAAACATTTTCCAGAACGTAAAAATACAATTTTTAAATCAGAAATAAACGCTTATGCACTGCGGGGATGAAAGACAGCTGTCAAATCTTTCCAATAAAATGAATATTCACTTATCGATCGAACTAGTACAGACCCAATGTTATGGTATATTCCTGTAGCAGATAATCTTCTGCTCTATCCTTGATTTCTCTTGATATTTGAAGGTGCGTTTCTCGATTTTCCGATCCTAGATCATCGCTACGACTCATTAGAAACAAGTAAGATTTTTAGACACTTGGAAAAATAGTTAAATAAAATATTGTTTTGTTATAGGAATGATAATTGATATTTATGATTTAAAGTTATTATCAGATAAAGATACTGAATTCTGTGTGATGTTTATGCTGAAGAGGTACAAACTCAATAAAGTTTTCCAAATTTCTTAAAAGACCTGCGCTAAAATTCCATCGTTTCGAGGTACTCAGGAGACAACTAAATGCATCCAGTGGCTCAACAATATGCATTACCATGCCTTTATGCCGTAAGGTGGTACAAATACTTAATAGAAATTCTAATTTGCTTATTTTCTTCTAAGATTTGTATCTAGAAAATCCGTTGATGGCCGCAACTGTTGAGAATAGTTAATTTTTTCTCTTTCCCATATGACAAAGTTCACATATTTTTTGGATTTGCTGCCATAAGAGTTAAGAACGGAATTGTCCTACTCTTTTTTGTAAAGGCTCAAATAAAAATATCTATAGTAACCACTACAAAACATGAACCAGAAAAGGGTATAATTATGGAACTCTTCCACAACTTATTTCGAGCACTTTTTTCAATTTACCTAAAGATGATTTGGCACGCAAGAATATAAAGCGTTTTCGATCTAGATCTTGGGTACCTTTCATAATTTTTATTGTATTACAAAGTAGCACTTTATGTCCTTTCATATGCCTAATTATTAGAGAAATTATTTTGCCCAATTTCCATATAATGGAATTTTAAAAAAGTTTATAGGTAATCTGCTTCATTTTTGACAACCGAATGCTTTAATTATACAAGAAAATCCTGTTGCACTTTCAACTTTTGTCTAAATATCACAAAATAGATTTCGTATAAATTTTTGTATTTCCAAAGAGTAAGTTCTTCAAATGCTTAAGTAAAATTGTAACAATTATTTGCTTATAAAACGTATTAAATAAAACTTAAGCGAATTGCAGCTCAATTCAGTTCCAAGTACATGTGTTCACACTGATTTATTGGAGCGTCAAAAGCTCAACCAGGCATATCTCAATATATGCCAAGGGCTTTGACATGCAGCAGACTCTCCCGCTCACTAGTCACGCGCCACATGGCCTTACAATCTGTGCCGACAAGTGTCAAAAAATCGAGGCAATTACATGAACCACCCAGAAGCATAAGACCAGCAGGAACCCGCAAACACGTAGACTTGAGCGTTTTACCGCAAATCTGCCGTCAAGTCAACCACCCAGCAATTGCCCGCCCACCATACACACACGTCTCGAATTTTATGTATTATCTCCATGGACTCCATGACTATGCCTAGGCACAAGCTCCCAAGCTCAAGACCCTCAAGTCATCCATCCATCTATCCAACCATCCATCTATACATCCACCCACAAGTAAACCAGCTCAGCGCTTTAGCCAAAGCAACGACATGAAAATTATGTAAAACTTAAGTAAAAGATGGGCTCGTCAAGAATTATGACACCCCTGGGACGTGAGTGTGTGCAAAACGCAACAGTGAACAGAAAACAGAAAACAGCACAGAAAAAAAAGGTGTACGAAAAACAAAAACAAACAGAGAACAGACATATATATATATATAGTCCTACCCTCAACTAGCGCAAACCACTACCACTACTTGTTGTCCTGTTGTTGTCTGGAGCAACCCTCAATTGTTCGTAGAAATAGGATCATGCCCTTGTGGCGCAACATTGTATAAATTGAAATAAAACGAATGCGAGTTACACTTACTCAAAAATTGAAATACTATATAGTTACTTGTTTCTTTGCTCTTGTTAGAAAATAGCATAACCTCGAAATGTATATTTTCTAAAGTTTAATTTTTATTTTTAAAGTTTTTTCTTATGGAAGTATCGCCTAGTTTTTAAATAAAATTAATGCAACATTTTTATACTGAAATGACGAAATTTTAAAAGAAAGATTTTTAGTTAAATTTCCTCATGTAATTCGCTTTTGGTAAACTCTAAGTTGACAACAGCTTAGATCGGAAATTTCAAAGAATTCGTCGTCATTATATCTCATATATCTTATTTGTTTTTGCTTGAAGAATCAAAATTACTATGTTGATAACGATACACTGTTTGTTAATAGATTCATCATCATCATTAGTGGCGCGACAATCCTTTTTGAAGCTTCAAATCTCCTTCATTCCTCATGATGTAGAGCTAGCGTTCTCCCGGTTTCTTCTTCCAAGACGCTCTGCAGTTTGCTCTACATCGTCTATTCAACGAGCATTTGAACAAACTCTTCTTTCTTCTTCCTGCGGGTTTGTTTTGAATGACTTTTCTAATGAAGCTGCTGAGGTTCAAACTTTGAACATAACTTCAATAGATTAGCCCCATCATATTGCTAGAAGTTATGGGTCCATAACAGTCAAACCTCCAAAATATTTGAATGATTATAAAAACTAAAGAGTTATAAGCAAATCTTTTTTTAAGGAAGAACAATAATTTTAGGTCGTTTAAAAATCTGAAATGGATTTGCTTTTTTCTATTTCCAAAATTTATTATTTTAATTGGCTTAATTTTATTTTATTTCAATATAAAAAAAATTGTTTTTTTTACTTTTAATTAACTTTAAACTATATTACCATTCATTGGAATTTTATATTCTTAAATTATAATTAATACGCAAATAAATATTTTTTTTATTTTAAGCTTATTATTATGCGTTTGACTTCTCAATTTTTTTTTTAATTTTGTATTTATTTTCAGTCTTCTTTGACTTTAGATTTTGTTTTATTTAACTAAATCTATTACCATTTGCAAAAGTTCCTTCATTTGTTTACGCTGCTAATTTTTTAAATTAATTTAGCAAGCAACTTCTTGTTTGAAATCTTTTCTATTTATATAATTATATAATTCTTAAATATTTTTTTTGTATTTTTTTATAAAACAACTAAAACTTTATCATTAATTTATTGATGTTTTTTGTATCTAACATTATTAATAATATGCATATATTTTATTTGTTTTCACTTTATTATTAACTTTTGAATTTATATTGTTAATTCCAATTTTTTTTAATATCACATATATTTTTGCTTGCACAACAATTTTGTTGTATTTAATTAATATTATAATAGTTTGTAAATTGTGTTCTTTAATTTTTTTTATTTTCATAATTTTTTTAATAAATTTTGACACCTTCTTGTATATAAGCTTTTCTGTCCATAATTAAATACTTACTTTTATATATTTTTTTGTTTGTTTTTTGTTTGTTAATTTAACAACATTAATACTTATTGGCATTTTTATATATTATAAATTTTTTTTATAATATTTTATATTATAAATATTGTAATTTTTTATCTTATAAATTATGAATAATATGCATATATTTTCTTTTATTTTACATTTATTATCAATTGTCAAATTTTATGATTTCTTTTTGTTTATATAAAACTTTTGTTTAATTAAATTAAAATTCTAATAATTTTTAAAAGTTATCAACTTGTATTCTTTATTTCTTTTTTTTTAAATTTAATTTGGTAATAGCCTTCTTGTATGTAAACTGGTTCAATTTATTTTATTTCCCATCAAAGAAAAATTTCAAATTTATTTTTATGTCTCCCAAAAGCTTTTAATTTATTTTACTTTCTTATTCATTTTAGAATTTTATTTTCTAAGCACCTGTTTTTAGGATATATCTTTTATTTTTTATCTATGGTATTTATTTTTTTGAAATTTTTTCATTTAGATTAAATTATTACTTAAATAGAAATGGATAAATAATAAATGAAATATTATTTCTTTCAATAAATATTTATTTTCTTATTTTAATAAATTATTAATTATTTATTTTATATTTAATTAAAAAAAAGAAATAATAATTTCTTAAAAATAAATAAATTTACTACCCTTGATTCTTGATAAATAATATAAAAATGAATGTACTTTATTTCCAGTCGTATTTGATTGTCAAGACAAAAACTTCACTTTTTTGCCTTATCTGTAATTATCATATTGAAGGCTATTATATTATTGATACGATGTCTCCAGCATTACTACTTTGTAGATCTAATTATGCATTACACGATCCATTGCGTGTCTTATGCGCAAATTATAATAATCTCTAAGATTTCCTATCCTATGAACGGTCTCTTCAATTTATTCCTTAACTTATCTTGATTCGCCAAATCGAGCATCTTTGAACGATGAAAATACAACTTGGTCAACGCTGATCTTTTGGTTTTTTTGTTTAAAAAGTCTAAGTTTTTATGTTACCTCCTCCTGTTTTCAACTTTTACATTGTATATCCAAGTTCCTAACCAGTCTCAGATGTGAGATGGTGCATATCTTTAAAAAATTCACCCATCAGACTAGAGATATGGATTAGTTTTACATTATATTCTGCTCGTTATAATTTAGTATTTCTTTATTTTAACATTTTTAAATTGTTTAAGGTCAACTGGACTTAGTTGTAACTCAAAATTTTATAAATACATACAGGATTTTACAGAATAATAACGCTAAGATACTAAGTTTGTAGTTTCAAGGAATTTAAGAGGATTTCGGTGGATCTCTTGAAGTAATCGAGCCTTATTCCTTATTGTTGTTGACCTTGATAGCGTACTCGCCTCTAAGTTCGAAGGTCTGTAGTTCGATGCCATACAACAGCATTGCTGCATTTGCCTAGCACTGGGAATAGCTAGCAAATAGAAATTTACCCAAGTAAATCTATCTTAATTAAACAATCCGCCTTTTATCCTTAAAGAAATGTAACTAACAATATACATATTTTCTACCTCACAGTGTTTTAAATCAAACTTGAAAACAGGTCCAGCTCAGTTTACTTCCTATCTATCAATTGAATAAATGATGAGCGGAAAACTGACTTTTTATATAATAATACCGATTAAAAATAAAATCCTTTATCTCAAATATTCTGTCATCCATTCCAAAGGCGAAAAAAGTAAAAAATCTAACAATAAAGCGGGTTATCAAAAAACGGACTCACTAGATGTGAGAATTAAACTTACCTATTCCGAATAGCTTTAGAAACATAAATTATTTAAAATAAATAGCAAACATAGAAATTTTGGTCTTTATAATGATGCTCAGCTACTCCGTAGTCCATACTGCACGTTTCTAAAAAATTTTTAAAAGATTTATCATCTAATATAAGAAAAGTTAAAAGAAACCAATTAGTTGAAAATAATACGCATTTCCTCATCTGGACACCAAAATTCCTGTCGAAATCAACATAACCTTAAGATATTTGGGAAAGTTTTGTACTTTCAAAACTGAAATAAAGTTGTTTCCTAATAAAAGCTTAGCGAACTATATGTGTATTGTCAAACACTTAAGTGCTGCTGACCAAGTTGCCAGACCCAAACCAACCCTCAGCATGAATCTAGAGTATCCATGCACAACATGACCCCTCCCACCACACATGCAGCGACCCATGGCGCTTGTTTACGCTCGTAAATGCCTCATGTGCGTTTATATTGAAACAGATTGCCCGGGCGCCGGGATCACCTCTAGACCACTCCACTCATTGCTTCGTTTAGTTTTGCGGTAGTCGATGGGACTCATCTCTCCTCTCGCCTGGGCTTGTTGCCGCCGCCCCCTATTGCTATTGTTGTTGTTGTCTCGTCCTTTGCGAATTTGTTGCGGTTTGCAATTTGCTACAAATGACACTTGTTTCAGGCGGCTTTTTTGCCTCGACTGGCCTGGTTTCGGTTTTGGTTTCGGTTCTGGCTTTGTCTCTGGCAATGCTTTTGTCTGGTCTGGCCAAGAACAGGCAGCCATATTGGCAACAGCGCCCCCATGCGTGAGTGCGTGCGTGCGTGCGTGCGTGCATGCGTGCGTCGTCTGTGACGCGCATCAACCACCAAACGTACCGAACCAAACTGAACCGTGCCACACAAAACCATGTCGTCCGTATAGCATGGCGTACAAAACGGTGGTCGTTGGGCAACACGCCCCCAGCAATTGACTACCCCGCATTTGCGTTGTTCTGGGTATACAAAACTCAAGTGCCTCTCACTGGGCTTTTGGCTTGGAACGGTAGCGTTACCCACCAACATCCCGCCGTTACCGCTGTTGTAGCATGCTCCCCCTCTGCTGCTGCTGTTGCTGCTGCATGTTCAGAAAGCCGCACGAGACACTTTGGGGCTAATACAATTTATACACTTGGCTTGGCTTGGCTTGGCTTGGCTTGGCTTCGTTTCGGTTTGGTTATGGCAGTAACGGCGGTGGTTCGGCTCAGTGCGATTGCCGGAAAGTTGCCTGCCTCGATTTCCAGCCAGTTTTACGGTTGGATCAATGTTTATGCTCTTACATACATATACACAGAGTCCTACAGCCGCGCATTTATCCTTGTTACAGAAATGCCCAGCTCCCTGCCTGTTCCAAAGCATATGGGCCTTGCAGTCTGCTGAGCCTTTTTAGAAAATCTTGTGCAGCTAGTAGGGCGAATTTTGCATACCCTTTAATGATAGGGAATAGCCTAAAATTTTATGCGATGCAATTGCAGTGACATGAATTTTTGTTGATTTTTAAGACTTTTTTTTTAATTATGTTATTTATTATTAAGAAAATATTTGATTGAAATATTTTCGCCAAATATTCTGGTTTGTACTAGATTTTGCAGGGAATATATAGAAATTTAAGAAAATGTGTTACAACTACATATTCCATAAAATTAATCAAATTATTTATAATGTTTTTAACTATTTTTTATTTTTTTCGAATTTTTTTAAATTATTTTTTATTTATAATTTTCAGTTTCTTAGTAGACAAGTTGATATCTTAAATGTCTCATGGGCAAGTTTAAAAATTTGATTCTAAAATATTTAGAAGTACCACAAAATTTTAAGTTTCGAATTTGCTTGATATATAGATCTGAAGATACTAAATCACGAATTATGAAATAGCTCTCGGGTAGCGTTCTTTCTTTACAAATTAATATAATTTATTTACGACTTCTCAAAGCCACACAAAAAATTCTCAGGAAACATATTTTGCACTTATTGTATTTTTTCATGTATGTACAATCTTAATATGGGGATTCTTAAGCGAGGCGAGCAGTGGGCTGGCCGCCTAGACAAGTGAGCGGTAAAACTCATGCAGGCAAACATTTGTTTAAAGTCAGCAAGAGCGAAAATGAGCGCGAGAGCGACAAGCAATCACATGCGTGTAAGAAAGTGGAGACATACTTGTAGTACTGCGTTACGGCAGATTTTTGTTGAAATTTCTCCAAGAATAGAAAAGGAAACATATGTTCCGGGGCTTATAACTTGGGCGCTATAGGGCGCAGAAGTAGCTATGTAATGGTTTTCGATTGTTTTAATTATTTCTCAACTACGTGAGGGTAAAAGCTTTAAATTCTAAAAAAAAAATTGCAAATAATACGTATTGCAACTAATACGAATATATATATATTTGACATATAAAGAAAAAGCGGAGACACCAGAAAGTTACCCAGATTGACCTAAGAATGGCCTAATTAGTACGATTAATTTTCTGTTCGTCTGCTTGAAGGAGTAGATCTCTCATTTTCTAAAGTAACTAACTTTTCAAAAACTTTCTGTTAGCCAAAGGAATGAATGTTTATTTTAGCTTTTTGTTGTCAGGTTTATATGATATAGCTCCTCCAAAGGGATGTTTTACACAAAATAATTGGCTTCCAGTAGTTTTTTTGATATTTGATTTGATTTAAAGCGGTTAACGATATCATATAACTTCGTTGTTTTTATGTATTAAGCTTATTTTTGCAGCGACAGTCAAAATCGGTTAAATAAGTCGTATTATTATTTATGATTAATATTAGAGCACATCTAAGTACAGGTGACCTTCTAATTAAGCAATATTAAAATGAGTAAGTTTAAAATTTGAGAGAGAAAGATAATCCGTGTTCCTAGCCTAAAATTTGTACAGATATGCATCGTCACACATCTGGGGCTGCCTATGAACTTGGATTCACAATGTAAAACTGGGATACAGGAAGTAATATAAAAGCTTAATAAAAGGTGGCGGATCATCATATTTCGAGGTTAGTCAAAGAAAATCAATTTGGCAAATCAAGATGAGTTAAATTAGAAAATCAAATTGAATGAAAAGAGTAAGAAATAAGAGAGGAAGTAGAAATTATTAGTTAGTGCATAAGCCGTGGAAAGGAGAGTGCCAAGTAAAGGGTGATTTTTTTAGAGGTATAGAACTTTAAATTGCAATAAGATAACGATGGATTAATCGATTGACATGAGTTTTGGTTATACAAAAGATTATAATTTTGCGAAGATGTAGTCAAATTCATTAAATCTCAGAGGCGAAGATGGATAGTTCATGTCCTACAGATGGACCAGAACAGAGCACAAAAGTTTGTGTTGGCATACACATCACTCTCCACAAAAAAAAGAGGTCGACCAAGAATGCCTAATTGACAATATTGACGATAAAATGCTGAATATGGAAGTAAGGAACTGGCGTGCCCTTGGTAACAATCGAGACGAACGGAGAAGAATTGTTGAGAAAGGCAAAACCCAACCCGGGTTGTAGAGCTGAATGTTGATGAGTTCTTAATTGTATCCACAAAATTTGTAATACCACCCTCCCATATTAAATGCAAAACTTCCATAAACTTGTACACTCCGACAGGTGTACAGATTTGATCGATGAAACTCTGTCTAATGCATTTGATGTTGGCTTTTCTGAAGGATACGCATATTGATAGCGATAGACGGAATTGTTAATGGCTTTCTGAAATCCACGTTATTCTGCCACTTTGGCATTGAGATCTCAAAATGTAAATTCAATTATTGAGATAGCCAAAAATGGACAGGTTTTTTGTTGTAAATTGTAACTCAAAAATATTTTAGGCTTTTCCAGTATTTTGTGCTTTCCAAGTATCAAACTAGCTTGATCCATTAGATAAATCGGTTAAAAACTTGATGCTTTCGGAAAATATCACAACTAATCAAAGAAATGCGTAACAAGAGTTACATTTTTTTCATTTAATTTACGAAAAAATTGCAAGTGTTGTGTCAGAATTGCTTGATCCATGAGAGAGATCGGTTAAATCTCTAAATTTAACCGATCTTTAAATGAAAGGAATACATAACGAATGATAAATTTGTAACTGTAAACAATTATGATTTTTACCGATTCAGAGCATGTCGCAGTTACAGTGAAAGCATTTTGCGCAATGTCATTAAGAAGTCAATATGCCAAAACTGCACCAGTGTAGAGTACTAGAGCTTTGCCGTTTCCTTGTTGCCATTGTTGGCGCTGGTAAATTGGAAAATTTGTTTGCCAGTGTTGGAGGATTCTGTTTTTCCTTTTTCCGTTTTTCGTTTTTCCCTTTTCCTTTTTGCTGTTATTGTAGTTACATATTTCTTGTATCCGCTGCCGTGGCATTTCCTCGACGCTGGCGTCTGCGGCGACGGCGTTGTCTGTGTAGTCGGTGTCGTCGGTGTCGTCGGCGTCATTGTCGTTGTATCTAATAAACCTTAAATGAAGGCAATATTGTGGGGTTGTTTTGGGTTAATATTGAAACGATAAAATTGAATTGAGCCGCATGCCATGCCACAAGAGTGGCAACAGTAACAAAGACGTTCCAGCAACTTGCAGCACGTTTTGTGCTTTGCTACACTTTTTGTTGCGTGTGTGTGTGAGTGTGTGTCTGAGTGTGTGTATGTGTGTATATGTATGTGTGCATATGTATATGTATAGCCGTATCTGTGAGCTGTAATGACACTTTTAGCTGAGTTTGAAGACATTTTGCTTTCTGCTATGTCATATGCGTGTGTGTGTGTGTGCGTGTGAGTGTGTGTTCATTTCCGTTTCCGCTTTCGCTTGTTCTTGTTCTTTTTGCCATTATTGTTGCTTGTTTGTGCTTTTGTGTGGTTTTTAATCAATTTTTACACAATTTTGTTTTTCTTGTCTCTCTTTTACTTTACTTTTGCTGCTTGTTATTACTGAAGTCTGCATAAACACAAACACATATTTATATCGATAACGATTTATATGGATGTATATGGGTGTGTGTGTGTACATATAATTGTGTGTGTGTGTGTCTAGCTTGCGTCTGAGCTTTAGGAATTTATTAAAGTTACAAATTGCTTTTAAGAATTTCTGTTTAACATTTAATTCTCCTTAATTCTCGATAAAAAATCTATTTTCTGTGCTTATAAACAATTCTGAGGCATTAGATATATCTTCTACGCTTTTTATTTGCATTTATTTAATGTTTTTGTTGAAGATCCATCTGGCAACCCACAAACCGTATCGACCGTCTGGCAATACTTACCAAAGCATTGTGCTTAGTCTCTCCACGGTCATCAACGAGATCACACGTATCGGTTGCTTACCATGTATTATTAACACTATTACAAACATTTAATAAACCATATTTAATCAAATCAATAAACAAGTAAAACTATTACCAACAGATTTCACTTAGAGCTGTTGATTGTCGCCATTTTAGCGCTTTTATGCTATCGATTCTTTTTAAGCTCTTAAAGAAAGTTCTTGAAAATGTAGAGCAAGAAAACAAACTTCTTAATAAAAAACCTAAAAATAATGCCAAATGTAACTGTGAGAACACTTTGCGTGGAAGTACAAGTAATTTGTGGGGAATTACATCCACAGCGTTAGCCTAAACAAATTTCATTCTCAATTTTTAATCTAAAAGCGTTACGGTATAGTTAAAAATATGGCAAAAGTAATGTCGTTGGGATTCTCTACTATGACACTTTGCTGCAGAAGAATCACTTAACTTGCTTGAGCATTTCTGTAAATCCTGAATTTGTCCACACAAAAATATAAAATAATTTTTCTTTCAAACTGTTTCACTGAAACGGTTTTAAGAACAAAAATTTGTTAACATAATTTTAAGAAAATTCACAAAATCAATAGTTTCAAAATGTATAAAAAAATTGGAAAAATTCATAATTCGTAATGGAATTTTAAGAAAATATGTAACTCTATGTAACCAATTAATTGTGTATAATATTTATTAAAATGGTTTCCCCCTTATTACTCCGCTTGGAAACTAAGAGCCTCTACTAGAACCTTCCAACGAACTCTGTTTTGCGCCGTCTGTTCAGCTCCGTTCCATGTTGTGCTCGCCTGGGCAAGTTTTTGTAGGATGGATCTTTTCCAGGTCGCCTTAGGTCTTCCGATCTGTTTGCTGCCTTGCTGGTTCCAGCTCAGTGCCATCCTGACAATACATCTTGGGTTCCTACTGAGCGCATGAACTATCCATGATCATTTTTCTTTTTTTTTAGAGGTGTATAGGGGGCTCACCTGTAACACGAAACAGCTCAGCATTGTATATTTTGTTTGGCCCCAATTCCGCATATAATCCTTAAGCATTTTTGGTAAAGACTTGCAGTCTCTGTGTGTCATCTTTTTGGTGATGAGTGACTTTTCACACGCATTGTAGATCTGGAGCTTTCTTCATCTGCTTATTTGTTTCTTGCTCCAGATGCATTAGAGTCTGCCAAATACAAGTCGCTTTGTGACGTTATCATCCACATCGCCATTGTTGGAGTTGATAGCTATGGGAAGCTAGTGACGAACTTTATTGCTTTCCCATAGATGGTGATATTCCCTTAGCTGGAGTGGTTGAGGCGCATTGCCTTGGCCTTGGCTATGTTTGTCTCAAGTCGTACTTTGCTTGCTAGCTGGGCGATTTATAATAATATAATTAAGTAAATTATCTATCTATCTCCGTTTTATTATTCAACTGATTGAAGTGTGAGGTCCCTTCATTTGTTTAAATTCGTAGGCAAGAATTCGCGAAAAATTTAGATTCAGTTGATCTGGAAATTTTTTCTGGTAAGCATAAACTTGTAAATTGGCGTCCAAAGTTTTATCTTACGAAAAATATAATCGCTTGCATTATTCGTAAAAAGAAGCCATTTACATGAAAACTCTGCTTTATAATTTCGAGATAATCGAGAAGGGTAGTTTTATATTATTTCTTATGAAAAATAAGGTACAGTTAAATAGCAATAAAAGTACTCATACAATAAATTGACTTGCTTAAAAGTTTTTAGATAAGTTTACTTGTGTATTGGTCATGAAGTTGGGACTGTCATCTAAGCAATTAATGGGATCGTTGAAAGAATATTTACTTTCTTCCTAAATTTCACTTATTCACGAAAATTCACGAATTTTTGGAGCGCGGAAATTCAAATGAGCAAAAATAGCTTAAACTTAAATTTTTTTTCTATACGAAGCGTAGCTTCAAATGATTTATAAAAAAATATTTAATTCGTTTTGTTTTATTTCGCGAATCACTTATTTTAATTTGGTCAAATAGCTTTTTATGCGAAGCGAACAGCTGGAATATATGTTTTTTTTTTGGAAGATGATGTGCTCATTTTTAAATATTTTTACTGAGATTTACATTTTATAGATTATTTTTTTGTTTCTTGGGATACAGTTATTTGTGTATTATTTTGTATATTGGGGGAGTCTCTAGAATTTGCCAAGGCTTTGCCAAGGTTAGCGGTTCTAGGGTCGCGTAAGTTTTGAATATTTGAAATATTCGCTTCAGATAAAAAATTTCAAATTACTGCAGTTCTGTGCCCTGTCAATATTAGTTTTGACTAGTTATTAGGGGGAGAGAGAGACAAAGAGAGAGAGAGAGAGCGCTCTCCGTGCTGGCGCCTAGTTGCAGGCAACAATTTTTTGCTGTTGATTTGCCGACGGCATTTTGGATGTGCGGCAGCAGCCATATGTGTATGTGCACGATTGTGTGTGTGTGTGTGTGTTTTAGTGTTACAAACTTTGCAGCAAACATGCGCAAATGTTGTTGTTGTTATTGTTGCTGCTGTCGTTATTGCTGCTGCTGCTTTTTTTATTAATTGAAAAGTTAATTAAAGGTGATAAAAATTATACATGCCACCGATTTTCGCGTTGCTGGCATTCAATGGACACAGCGGCAGCAGCACAAAACGGCAGCAACAATGGCAACAAAAACACGTTTCAATTACACACACACACACACACACTGACACCTGCCTGCCACACCAACAAAACATTTTACAACAAGTTATTCTCATTTGCTCTCTTTGAAGCGCTCTGCCGCATTGTTGTTGCGAATTTCAAATGACTGCAGCTGCCTGCAGAACAAAAGAGCGCGAGCGTGCAAACAGCAACGGCAGCAGCCATAGTTTGTGCAACCAAGCGGCAAGGCAGAGAGCCAGTGCGACAAGAGAGAGACAAGGTGTGAGACGCTGCTGGACAAGAGGCAAGAGGCAAAAGCAAGACGCAGCAGCAAGTTAATTAAATCCTCATGTATTAATCACAGCACCTACCTCATACTCGTACACATGCTCAGCCGCAGCCACAGTTACAGTCAACATGCCCCCAACATCCAATATATGCGCCTCTCTATTAATCGGCTTGGACAAGGCGACGCTCGGACAGACAGACAGACGGACAGACAGACATCGTGTTTCACGTTCGTTGGACGCATTTGGTCATTCTGTTGAAGATGTGGACGCTAACGCCAACCTCGACTCAGAGGGTATCTGTGCGCTTGCGTGATTCTGATGGCAAATTAATTCCTTGGTAATTTGTTTTGATGTGATGTGCGACTTGAAATTGATTGAGATTGTGTTGTTGTAGTTGTTGTTGTCGTTGTTGGTGTTGCACTTGTTTGGGCTGTTGTTGTGGCTGCCACAGTCGCCGCCAACTACAACAGCAACAACACAAATAACCCAATATTGGCAATATGCGACGATCGCATACTCCACAACAGATATTTGGCGAAATCAATTTGTCGGATGGCGGAAATTATTTGCTTTTGCTCAAATTGTGCTCCATTGGCATACCAAATATATATGCTGCTGCTTGTTATATTGCTTCAATAAGCAGTCATATTCCCAAACATAATCATAGATATCGACCGAACAACAATCGTAGAACGATTATTTTGCTGGCGTGACACAAGAAAATATGTTAAAAAATACTGCCGAGGACACAATTAAAAAATATGAAATTTATTGTATTTTTATTGAAATAAACGAATAATTACTGCAATGCTGCTGCTTAACCTGCCCAATGTAGTATACCATTTCTTATAGATTTACAAGTAACGTTTGATATGAATTTGTAAAGTTGTATTATATATTCCCGATTTGTATGATAATGTGCATTTGCTGCTGCTACCTCACAACGCCGACTAGCAAAGCGCATTGTCGCTTTGTTCTGGCGATTACTTTGGTTTTTGAAGTGTTTTTTCCGTCTCCAGTGGTGCCGTCGACGTATCGTTGTCATTAATGCGATCTATATAGATTCCACTTGGCTGATGTATATTGTAGTAGTCAGTCATTGCTTTGTTAGCCCAATTGTTACGAGCCTCAAACTCAGCCCAAGTCGAAGTAACTTCACGCACAGGCGGCAACGGATTGGGATTGATTATATAAATATCATTATTATCAATCCACTCCGAGTCGTTTGGATCCATTTTTGATAGAGCTGAAAACGTGTTAAGCGTTAGACCCAAAACGATTGTTATTGAAGTAGTCACTTACGATTTATTTTTTATTTTTTTCTTCAAAAATTTTTGCAGAAAGTACTTTTCAGAAAACTTGCTTCTTTTCAGTGCAAAATAAAATTTCGTAATACATAAAAAGCAAAGCCTACTACGGTATCAAAAATAAATTGTGACAGAAATGTTAAAAATGAAATGGTTGCTAGGCAACCAATTTTGACACGAATTATACAAAATTCTCTGATTTTTTCGTTTTTCACGCAAAATGGTTTATTTTTGGTTCAAATTGTATATTATTTCATAATATATAATAATATTATATTATATTTCTTATGGAAATATCAAAAATTTCTGAAACTTAATTTCCACAATACTTTACTCTAATTGGCCATCACTGCCGATTATCGGGTTACGGCCGAACTCACTAGCTCTTGTCAGGCATCCCTGCAATGAAGTGAAGACATGTGCTCCCCCACTTGGTCTAGGTCTTGAGCTAAGCAATCCGAAACTTTGGTTTTGGTCTTCTTTGGATTTCTTCATTTCGAGGTGGAGAACATAGACACTTTAGCTTACTCTTTGGCGAATGCTAAGATAGTTACTCACGTGTAGCCGCGAGAAGGCTTTAGGCGAAGCATAAGCGATTCCAAAATGAAGTAAACAAGAGTTTGACAGAATTCTAAGCGTCTTAGGACAATAATCAAACCGAATTTAAATCTCACTTAGTTCACACAGTGAACTTTACTTTACGGATGTTGAAAAAAGTGTATTTCTTTTAGCAAAAATTATGCATTCCTTATGAAAAACACGAACTTCGCTGTGATTTTCCTTCGCCAATGAAATTCTTTTCAAGTTAAATTTTTTCACAAACTTGCCCATTTTTGGCTCTAAAAAAACTTGAACAAAAACAGAACATTTTTTTTAACATTATTTTATTAACAACAAACACTTAGGTCCGTCAAATTGCTAAAACTTAAAGCATTTTTTTTAGCAATTGCCCAACCCAAAGCCCTGACTTGTATGACCCCCGCCCCAAGAGCTCACTCTGTTGGAAAAATCAATTGAAATTTTTAATTCAATCATGTTCATGTTCGTATCTTATTTATGGACATGAGCACGATTATATTATGAATATACATATGCAGCTACCACACAATTGTTTAAATTAATGTTCATAATTAATTGAGCAAACAATTTAATTTATGAAAAAAAAAAACCACAAAAACAAAGGGCCGTTAATATAAACAATAGTTTATTAATTGAAAGTTATGCCGAAACGCTTTTGATTTATGCGTATCTAAAAATAAAAAAACGAAAATATTGCCTGAAAAAAGATACAACAAAAATAAACTCCAGAAAAAAAATGATGCGAATGAAACGAATAAAAAAATGAGTATTAAAATTGATTTCTGCTGCTTTGCTGTTTATTATACCCTTACCAGAGATAAGGGTGTTATGGTTGTGTGACAGCTTTTGGAAAAGTTGGAGCAACATTTCATGTAGTTGCCCAGTAACAGAACTCATAGCAATTAATCGCAATATTTTTTTTAAGGAAATACCTAATAATAAGATAATTACAATCAACACCGCTACCTGTATGCTCTTTGCAGATTTGAGATATAAATTGTTCACAAAGTAATAAGTAAAAAAAGTAGTAGTGGGGCGAAATCGCTTTTTTTAATACATTATGTATTTTATGACTAGAGGGTTCCGCTTCCTGCATGCTGAGCAAAAATGCAAAGTCTAGATTTCCATGTTAGTTGTTCACACAGATAGACTTCTTAACAAGCTATATTTTTAAAATCTCTACATTTGTCGATAAGTCATATATGGTATGAGGGTCCTCCCATTTTAGTTGTATACGAAGTTTGAAATCATTTCATCAAAATATTTTTGTTTTTCTTATTATACCGCTTGGGAACTTAGTGCCTTTAGTAGAACCTTCCATTGAACCCTGTTTTGTGCCGCCTGGGACAGATCTTGAAGCATGGATCATCTACAGGTCGCCTTTGATCTTCCAATGGTTCTAACGTTCTATTGTCTAATTCGTTTCCGGTTTAAAATCGTCATCGAGTTTGGGCAGCCTTTTATGTTCAGTTCCCTTGTATTGGTTTCTGTAAACGGTTGGGTTTTCTATCGAAATGGTGATTGGCCAGTTGCGAATCATCAATAGCTTGATATTTCACCTGCTCGCCCCCAGTCTGACTTGTACCAAATTCAGATCGTATAGCCTCTAACATGTATTTTCTCTGACTATGGAGCATGTGCATATCTCTATTAATAGCTGTTTGAAGAGAACAGAGACCTACAGCTTATAGCCAAATCCGCACGACGATATCTTTAATTAATAGAGATTAGCGTCTAATTATTTGCTAGCTATGCTAGTGCTAGACAAATGCACTAGTGCTGCAGGGTGGAATCAAAACAACGATCTTTCGATTTTGAGGTGATTGCGCTACTAGTACGCTACCGAAGCCCACAAAAGACCGGTATATTATCCGGTGCTTATCTCCGAAGTGCATCCATTCTACGCTACAACCATTGGGGGAGCTCAAGAGTCTTTGTGCCCACCCACTACTCAATTAGATAAATCACCGATTAGCAAAATAATGCTTTCAACTCCGATTCCCATATACCTAACTATGACTCGTATAAAGAATACTGCAAAACTTCAAAATATATCAACCCTGGTCATAAAAAAACTTTTGAATTATGAACCCAAAGCTTGTAATACAGATTCGTCAAATCCCACCTTACCCAGCTACCCTTAATTAGATTCGCCTCTAAGATGTGTAATTTTTTGTGTTCGACTCATTATAAAATTTTGAGTCAATAAGAAATTATGCAAAATTTAAACTAAAATTAACAAAAACCATTTGAAAGCTGCTTAATTTAGCACAGAAATCCTCCGAGATTATGCTTGATTGCCGTAATACAAATATTTAGAGTTGATAGATAGATAGATAGATAGATAGATAGATAGATAGATAGATAGATAGATAGATAGATAGATAGATAGATAGATAGATAGATAGATAGATAGATAGATAGATAGATAGATAGATAGATAGATAGATAGATAGATAGATGTGAGGTTGGCCGACGCGACAAAGGCACCGCTTCAGGCACTCAGGCTGAATAGTTCATTGTGCCATATGCGAAAGGGAAAGGGTTAGATAGCGGTTGGGGTGGAGAGAAAGAGAAAAATTGAAATGAAATTTAGAGACGAAATCTTCGAACTATATTTCTTTTCGTGAAATACACCAATACTGGCTATACCAATATCTTAAGACTGCTGGCGAACTTTTAGTGTTCATCACACTCACCGAGTCCCTTATTTTCAAAAAGTTCTTAATTGAATGAAATCAAAACGTTAAATCATCTTGAAATTATTGCAAATGTCTTCGGAAGAATTATGGTTCATGGTATTGTAGCTATATTCCCATACAAAACACAACACTATTCCCACTCGCACTTTCTCTGCGCAAAAGACTCAAGTTTGCTGAGACTGCATCCCAGTCATTCACTCATCCAAACACCCCAAAAACAAATTATATATTTGCCTAAGCTAAGGCCCCATAGATGTTTATATCTATAATTTAGACATCCATCCAATGCACCTGTAGCAATTTAAACTATGCACAACCAATGTTGCCCACAAGCTGGACGGGCAATTGGCACGCCCAGTTGAAATCTTTAAGGAGGACGTCGTTCGTAATCAAATTAAGTAAATTACAAGTTCTCAAATGTGCAAGACTCGTGTTTTACCAGCCTAATAACTGCCGAAAAAAAACGAAAACACTCCATATGGAGAGGAACGGAAAGTAAGCAGAAGATTGCGAGATGATCAACTGTGCCACAAAAACAGCTTAAGAACTCAATTTGTGCGCAGATTCGCTTAATCCGTAGCCTATCTCAGGCTAACTTAGTATAACTTGTTTGGTATATGCATGAAGAAGATGAAGTCGTGTGCTGGGCTGATCTTTGCCGCGTTTCCTTTCTAAATTGATTTTGAAAACAAAATGATCGTAAATTTTGATCGTCTTTGTTGTAGCCTGGTTGGCTGAATGCGGCTGCGTTCGAGGGTGAGGCTGCGGCTGCGGCTGTGTGTGCGGAATGTTGCCTGCTGCAAATTACTGCAACTTTGGGCACCAAACCAAGCCAGCGATCATTTGGGGTTTTGTGCGAGTAACTCCTTATGCTGCTTGTTGTTGGTGCTGTTGTTGATGTTGTTGTTGATGTTGTTGTTGTTGTAGCTGGCTGGTTGGTTGGTTTTTATGGGCCTTGATTGAGTTGTCATATTTTATTACCGAAAATTTTAGACAACGCTTCGCGCATCGAGGCACAACAACGAAACGTTTCATTTGCCGACGCGACTTCGAACGTTGCCAAGAACTGGGCCTTGGCCATGACAGCGTATGCGCTGCATAAGGGGGCAGGGCATGGCGTGGTGTGGCAAATTGTGGCAGCGCCGCAACGAACGCGATCACTTCAACTGACGCCGCAGCTGACGTTGACGGCGGCTGCGCATACACATTTAACACCTGTGTGTTGGTTAACTTTTCACATGTATTTCATGTGTGACTGACGATTGACTCAGTGTTTGTGTGTGTGTGATATTCAGGTGATAATATGCCCGCCATTTTCGTAATGGAAAGTAATTATTGTTTGCGGCAACGAATTACAGTAATCGTCATAAAATGTTTCCCCATGACTGCCTACAGGCAACACAAGCAGCCAAAGAGCCAAGACAGACGCAGCGGACGCAGCGACTGACATTCCCAACCAACACCAAGACCAACAATCAGCGGCAGTAAACAGCAACAACAACAACAACAACATTGGCAACAGACAGCGGCGGCAAAGGTAGCTCTGGACACAACGGCAGCCGTTGCCCATGCGCTCCTATAATCAAGGGAAATAACATTTTCAAGCAGCGTTAAAACTAACATTAATTATGTCCGAAACGAACAAAACGATCGTCGAAGGCAACAACGTTGTTCAGCCACAGTCACAGCAACGGCCACAGCCTCGGCTTTGGCTTGGGAATATGGCCATCATTTTTAGCCAGCCACCAGAAATAAGAGTGCACCGAATCAAAAACATAACAAACAACACAAAAAGGAAAGCATAGCGAAATGGGGCAAGTAACTTGTAGTTAGTTTGCAATTGCTTGCACGATATATGAGCCCAACAAGTAAGTTACATTGCTTATGTTGCTCCTGTCCAGCTAAAGAGCGCCCTCTAGCGAACGGATCACTTGGCGCTGATAGGCTCGTAAACGCCCAGCAAAACTTCAAAATAATGCAGCAACACAAGACACAATTCAAACTCATCAAAGATTTTGGAGCTACTTAGGTCAAGAATCAACAAGAACTTTAGCTTAAATACGAAGTTTGTATGCTCTATAAAAGTTGCCAAGTGTAGGATGTGTATGTAGGAATACCCAAAATCTAAAAAAAAATTTTGAGAAAACGTATTCTGATACGAGCTCTCTGCCTTCTAAGTTTTGGCGGTACTCAGCAATAATCAACAAGACGAAGTTTGAATGCTCTTTTAATGTTGCCACCAAAAGCTGATTGAATGTGTGGTCTGCCAATTGGCAAGCTTGAAATAGTAAGTTAAGTTGGTTTATGCGAGGGTAAAAGGCATTTTTAGAGAACTTTTTCTAAGAAGCTCTTTGCTTTCGAAGTGAATAGGTCAACTCTGACAAAATAATGCACTAAGAATGAAACTTAGTAACTACACTTAGGGGACAGTTTTTTAGACATTTATAAAATTCATAAAAAGTGAAAGATCATAGAATATATTTAATAAAGATATTCATAAATTCAAGTATATGAATATATTTAAATTGAAACCGAAAAAACTTGCCTTCAAAAACTAAGAAACTATGTTTTTCTAACGAAAGTACGAATTACGATAATATAACATAATTATAGCAATAATTTTCTTTATTTTTTTTTAAGACCAACAAATATAAGTCCGTCATTTCCATAGTTGGCGCCAACATTGCAGATCGGTAGATAAATAGAATAAAAAACGACTCTCTCTCTCTCTCTCTCTCTCTACGGAATATTGTTTGTCTATTTTTACTGTGATTTCGTCCTTGTACATATGCATTTTAGGGAACCTATTGTCTTGTCTATGACTTACCCGTCTATTTACTAACCATTTTTTGCAAAACCTGCCCAAAGTACAAATGTTTTTAAAGAGTTTAACCCAAAAATTTGAACCAGTCTGCATATAGCAGTGGCGACCTTTCCAAAACTGCAACTGGTATATCTTAAATCCCCCACACAGTCTTCCCTACTTCATTGATACCCTCCGAAATGATCTGCTCATCCGCCACTGAACAAGTGAATTTCAAAAAAAAAAAAAAATTTAAGCAAAATGCAGCTGAAGATTGAACTAGGCAGCTAGCTGCTCCTGCCCAGCGTTACGCCGCAGACGTGAAGGCGCAACGAATTTGCAGCAGCGATGCCAACGCCAACGCCGAAGTTGATATTGACGTCAACATCGTTGTCGACGACGGCGACTGCGACTGCGACTGCGAGAAGAAGCAAACGACGACGAACGACGTTAATAAGAAATTAATGTCTTGATCATTTTCGATCGTTATGTAAATCAATCAGGCAAATTATAGCTCAGGGGCTTGCCACAATAATTAGACCCTATTCGTTATAATATGCCAAGGCGCAAGCGAGATGGCGACTGAGAGGGAGAGAGCGAGAGAGCGCAACAACGAACATCGATCGTCATGGCGTGCAGACCGAGAGGTAGACATTGACGCGCCCCTCGCTCGAACCTCTTCAGTTGTTTGGCAAAAAAAAAGAAAAACCACATCTACAACAACTACAATAAACATGTTGTTGGCATGCAACGCCTTGATGTCTTCTTTGGCCACAAAGGCTTTGGCTAACACTTTGACTATGGCAAAGACTGTAAGTTAAACGAGGGCAGTTTGTTGCGTTAATGAGTGTGCTACGTATAGGTTTCACTTGATGACTTACATCACGTTCTTGGTAAACAAGGAAATCCCATAAGCATTGAGCACAGGCATAAGGTAGCAACAGTTACATCAAGCTGACTATTTTTGGTAGTAGCTCGTTTTCCAACAAATGGTTGTTGGGAATTGTTGAGAGAAAGCAGCTTCTGTTCAATAAGTGTAGCTGTGTCTGTACGTCCAAGAGCTAAAACGTCGATACAAATCTCTTGCTTGATTCGTGGTCTCCATATATATATAGCTAATTTAGTGGCAGTGCATTCCCTATGACGTTTAACTTATATATATCCTATGTATGAGCTGACTGCATCTGTCCTTTTTTCTGCTTACTTGGGAATTCCACGCAATTGTTAGTTTGTATTGGTACCAGGTTTGGGAAAGAATTTCTCTGTCGCATAAGAATCTAACCAGAATAGCATACAAATCTTCTGCTTGATTCGCTGTCTCCAGATATTCAGTTTATTTGCTTGCAGTGCATTTCTAAACCTTAAAATTCCTGATGAACAGATATGTGTCCTGTCTGAGCTGGTTGCGCCAGTCTTTCTTTCGTCTACCTTGGAAATTCAAAGCAATTGTCAGCTTGTTTTAGTTACGATGTAGGGTTTTATCGGTGTATCCATGCCAAGCACCTCTTTTTAATATCCTAACCTGGTTACCTGGTTGCGGATAGCACTTCTCCTGCGCATTATAATCTATCCAATTTGCGGGAAAAATATTAATAATGAAAAATATTAATCATGAATCTTAAAGCTACTTCTTTTTTGATTTTGCTTTTTTGTTTTAGGTTTCTTGCTGAGCTTTCGTTGGTTGGATGCACATTGCCCACAGTTTTGAAAGCCGTTAAAGTTGGAAGAAATACGAAATCCAATAATTCAAATGTCCTTTATAAATAATTTTCAAGCCCGAGAAACATAGTTTTTTAGTACTTCCCTCGCAGAATTTGCCACAGGGGCTGCAGCCAAGGCGACGTCTTTATTAAAACAACAAAACATTTATGCGCCGCTTTGGTATGTTGATCGAGGCAAGGGATCGTTTGAAAGCTTTTCGTCATGGTTGCTGCTGCTGCTGCTGCTGCTGCTTCATAGGGCACTACTAGCATCAGTACAAGCTCTTAACCAACAACTTGCTGGTAACAAGATGCGTAAAAATTATTGATTTTCTTTGACTTGATTGTTGTTGGCTATCAAAATTTAATCATAACATGCACGACGACCACGATGACGACGACGACGACGTCAAAGGCTGATCCTTTTTGCAGTGCAAGATGTTGCCAAGCTAAGTTGCTTGTTGGCCAACAACTTGAATTTTCAATTTTGCCTCAGCCGCTGCAAGTAATTTGCCGTGTTGACGTGCCTGGCGTGGCAGATGAGCAATGACCTGAGCCTGGACTTGACCAGCCGTCCGTCCACTTAGAAGCGAAGCAAGAAATGCTGTTTTGCTCTGGTTGGACTCTGGCCATCTACCAGCAGCAACAGCAGCCGGCAACGGGCAGATTACAGCCGCTCGTCGTGTCGATCAATTCATTTTAATGCAAACAACTCATATAAATTCATGTACAAGGTGATGCCAGCGCCCAACTCAAGTCAGTCAGTTGGTCAGGGTGTCTCTCTTAGGGTCTCTCCCTCTGCCTTGGACAGAGGCCCATACCAAATTACCATTGTGCAAAGTGCAAAGAAATTCATTAAATTAAGTGCCATACATTTGGACCACTGTGCGGCACAGAGACCTGGCACAGCAAGTGGCAATAGTTCTCGTTAATAATAATGAGATAATGAGATATTGCTGCATTCCATTGAGTGGATTTTTAACAGCTAGCTTTAAAAATGCTTCTCCTCCAGTTGGCTACCATAATACGGCCACATCATATGGGTCAATGGCTGTTTTTATGAAGTTATGAACTATAAACATTAACGCTTTGCTTTTTTGCGCGTTATTTCTATGAGCAAAATACGTTATTTACTTTTAGAGTTTTCTTTCGGATATTTAGCAAAACCGGCGTGTAAAGTTATACTATTTTCAAGAACTTTAATAACTAACATAGAATCTACGATTCTGTTGTCTTAAAATGAGTTTAGCTCATTTAAAGATAAATTGGTCTCGAGAAAGATGGTCTGTAGATCAAGTAGTCTCGGGTCCATCACGTTTTTTGTTGTCCTGCGTATTCAATTGTAGGGTAGCCATATGACCTATTGCGAGATGTGGATTTTGAAGAATACTTTATGAAATTAATATGTTACATCAAGAGGTTTCTATGCCATTGCGGCAGAAGTCGTTGTAAGAAAGTATGTATACCTAGATATTAGACCATAACTGCAGTGCTGCCTACCTCCATAATGGTCTCCTTCTGCAATAAACTTACACATTCAGATGTTTTCTTTGGATCGTGGTGACGAACTGTGACATCTCAGAGGAGGTCTTGAAAGTAGAGGAATATTTGTAAGCGTGAAGTTATCTGGCGGCTCTGAGCCGTTAACGGCCTACTCGTTACCAAATGTACTGAGTTATTTTAGGAATTCAGAGACCTTGATTAAGTGGCTGTGGATGTGATCAAACGCTACGAATTTTCGACACACATGATTGAATACCCTCTTTCTATATATTCCGATTAGTGGGAAAGACAAAATACGCGCTTCATCAAGTGCTGTTTGTGCAGTTAAATCGTATTATTATTATTAATGATATATTGATTATTTCAAAAAATAAAAAACGTCTAATCACAGATTACTTTGGTAAACGTCTGCCAATTGTTCCTATTTTTTGCTATTCAACGGAGTTTGCTCATTGATTTATGGGTTTTTGCCGTCACTGCTCTGGTCATTTTTGGTCTGCCTCTACCTCTGCAGCCTTGAGGAATTCACTCCAGTGGAGTGCGTGGGGGATTTCTTCGGATTTTTCTCGTAGGGTATGACCCAACCAACCGTATGTGCACTTCCCGATTTTTTTTTCAAAGGGCTTTTGCTCGCAAACTTCCCACAGGCGTTGGTTCGATATAGTTCTGGGCCAGTAGATGCGTAATATGTTAGGCAAGAAACGTTTAATAAATTTTTGTAGTTTTTAAGTTGTTGTTAGAGTGGTGAGCCAAGTCCCACAACCGTATAAGACAGATTTAATAATATAGGGTTAAAAATTTAAATTTTAATCTTCTGATGGACGCAATTCACCCTCCAGAAGTTGTTCTATTGCCCAGACGCAGCTTTGGTTTTTTGGATTCTTCTATCAATATCCACTACAGTTCCTCCATTCTTCGTTAATTGGCTGCCGAGGTACTCGAATTGTTCTACTTCTTCATACGAATCGCCTTCAATGCGCAACTGAGTGCTATTGTTCGCATTAATTCTCACTCTCTTGGTTTTAAAGCAGTTTATATGCAACTCGGCTTTTCTGGATTCGTTGACAAGCTTGCTAAGTTGATTCTGCATATCACTACCCCGATTCGTTAACAAACAGTTAAATCGTATACTATTGATAATTTATTTTCCGTCTTCTTATCAAGTTCTTCTAAACTGACATTTTTTCATCTACACCGGCAGAAGTTTTTCTTGGAATCACTTTTTTGAAGCTTAACTCTACTCTATGACGCAAATATAGATCAAACTGCATCGTACGAAAGTATTTACTATCAGCCTATTCAAGCATATCTCGCATATCTCGACTTCTTCAGAGCTCCCTCCCTCTCTATCTATCTATCTGTCTCTCTCTCACTCTATGCGTAAAACTAAAAATTTAAAAACCTGGACTTACTTGTGAATAACTGAATTACGGAATAGTAGTTAACTCGATGTTCCCAAGATACGATGTTGTCAACCTAACGACAGATTCAAACAGAACTCAAACGAAGCCATACTGCTTGGACAGACCATCCTACACTTATTTGTTGGTTGAATAGTCCAAAAACGGGCATAAGTATTCTAAAGTTAACATAGAAAAAATGCAACAAACTGTTAACCAAGTAAAGGATGTTTTTTTTTGAGGTATAGAACTTTAAGTTGGCATTACTGTTCAAGATGGCGACCGATTTAACGGCTGTCAAGTGTATTATTCTCAGATTATTCAGAATTGAAGCCAAACGATCATCAAGCAAGGCGCAGATTCGTCGAATGGGCCCAAAACAAGATTTCCGTTGTTCCCGATTTTCATAAGCGAATTTTGTTTAGCGATGAACCGCACTTCTGTTTGAATGGCTAAGTCAACAAAAAAAATTGCCGCATTTGGAGTGCAGCTAATCTTCAAGTGTATATCGAAACACCGATACATACAGAAAAACTGACTGTTTGGTTCGTTTTATGGACTGGTGGAATCATTGTTCCGTTCTACCTCAAAAACGATGTTGGCCAGAATGTTAGAGTCAATGGTGATCGGTATAGAGCCGTGATTATTAACTTTTTCATACCTAAATTGAACAACCATGATGTCCATGAGCTGCGGTTCCAACAAGATGGCGTAACATGTCACACAGCTCGTGTAGCAGTCGATTTATTGAAAGACACCTTTGGTGAGCGACTTTTTTGACGTTTTGGAGCTGTGAATTGACCTCCAAGATCTGGTGATTAAACCCCGCTCGACTACTTTCTGTGGGGATATGTTAAGTCGTTAATCCACAAAGGCTTAACCATTTGGAAAATAACATTGGCCGTTGTATTGCCGATGTACGGCCACAAATCCAGATTACTACAGGAGTACATCCGATGCAGCCGTGGCATTTATATGCCAGAAATCAGAAATTTAAAATGTAATGCCACAAAATTATCTTTTTCAATATATAATCGCATGTCAGTCGAATAAACCATTATTTTTTTTTGTAATTTAAAGTTCTATACCTCTAAAAAAGACACCCTCTACAAGTACTTCTAAGTTTGAACATGCTCGAGCATTTACCTCAGTTTAAGACTTGAATTAAACGCTTCGGCTTAATGGGATGAACCATTATTGCAATTTAAGGCTCATTCATTGTACTACAAAATGCTACTTAAAATATATTACAGCTTTTAATGTTTTAAATTATTCCACCAAAGTTCAAGCTGGAATTGTACAAATTAAATCAACTGTACAGATTTCACATAGTTTATATAAATTTCATTCGTTTTTTCTTTTTTTGCCGCTACGTCTTACATCTAATTAAAAATGTTCGCCCAAATTTTAATTAGGCCAACAAATTATGCGACTTCCAGAGAGATGCTCTAAATTTACATATAAACTGTATAAATTGCCATGTTTTTAGCTGTTGTTGTTGTTTCTAATATTATTAGATGACTGCTGACGTTGTCTATCTAATCTATGGATTGCTGCATTGGGTCGCCCTTGGGCCGTTGGCCCATTGGCCCTTAGTTTTGCCTAATTTCAAAGGTCGTTAAACAAACAAACTCAAGTGGAACAAAATGCAGACAGAGTCTGGGCTGATTCGGGCATAAAAAGAGATCGAGCGAGAGAGAGAGGGAGAGGCAGAAATCCTCCGGGGCATATAGCGGCCTCGACGACACATAACGCCAGAAAACTACCCGCTACCCCACATACCCTAACAAACAAGCGGCACAAATCTCCGCTACAAAAAGTAGCAGCAAAAAAAAATCAACACTGACAACGCGCGTCAAGACCCACAAAAATTACCCAAAAAAATGTCCGTAAAAATCTATAAAAAAATTAACTTAAAAAAAAACACCAGAACAAAACTGGCCCAGCTCATTAGCATTTATAGGCCACACAAATGTTGCCCGTTGGGCGTAAGATTTGTGACTCTTTTGGCTTTGTGCCCGAATGCTACCTATCATGAAAATATTTGAGGTTCATTAGAAACTTGTCACATGATTTGTTTGGCGTGTGCCTGCCAGTTGCTAGAAACTACAAAAAAAAAAACAAATATAAAAAACTAAAAAAACGACAATTTAGGCAGTCAAAAAATTAAAAAAAATCAAAAAGGTTTTTTGTTCCAACAAATCTAACGTAGTTCACATTAGGGCTGCTAATTATGTGACCCTCAGCTTGAACCCCTGACAGACAACAGCACAAAAAAAGGACATGCTGAAAAGTCAATGCAACAAAAACACGCGCCCCTGACACATCAGTTTTTTTTTCCTTTGTCGTTAACCCCTTGTCGCCTTTCATTGCCTGTCAAAGTCGGGGTTTTCTTATACTTTTTCTACAACTCCGTATCCCTTTGCTCTATGATGAATTATCCGCCTCTAGTTGGAGTGTGTTAAATTGTTTGTACACCGCGCGCTAAACGTCGTTCCCATTATTTTGTTACGTGGGAACTTCATCAAAGTCCAGCTAGAAAGCACTGGCAACATCCTATAAGGATCCTAGGAATCAAACTCCGCAACGACTATACGCCTCAAAAGCTAAAACAATTTAAATATCTGGGCAGCAGGTAGTGATCACTCCAGATGATGGCGCCACAAACGAAGTTAATAATCGTCTGCAAAAAGCCACATTATCTCGCGCATGGAGAGCTGCATTTATAAGAAAGTCAACAAGACTAAAAATCTTTATTGGATGTGTCAAAACCTTTCTTTTCTATAGGAGCAAAACCTGGTATACGACAAATATCTTAAGAAAACTACGGAGTTCCGTCAACCGCTGCCAAAGGCGCATTGTTGGAGTGTTCTGGCGCAGAACTATTTACCAAGCAACGTGGCAACAAAAGCGACATCGATCAGAAAATATAGATAGATCAGACACACCCATAGGAGAGACGACAAAAATATAGCACGTGCAGCTCTCGAATGGAACCCCATTGGCAATCGTCTCAGAGGGCGTCGGAAAACTACTTGGAGGCGGATAGTGCTCAGCCAAATGTCCAAATTGTTTAGCGAGTTAAGGTTTTTAGCTAACAATTGATAAACTTGGAAATTATTCGTAAATAGGCTAAGTTCTTAATAATTTATTGTCAGAGTGCATGCCAATAATAATAAAGATAGTCGGAACAGTTAGAATGTACTTCAATCTTATTTTGCTGAGTGACTTCACTCTACTTGATTTCACTATAATTTAGTGAAATAATTACACATGCTTGCTAATGCAGCAATCTAGTATTTAAAAATATAAAACAAAAAATTATTTTCCGCGGCTGTTGAGTCGATTAAAAGATAACTTGTAGGAAGTCAAGTTTCGTCATCGCTCCAAAGGCATAGCATGGAAATAAATCCTCTAGTAGCTGTTCGAAAGAAAGCGGATCTACAGTTTATATCCGAAACCAAAGCGCGATTAATTCATTTACAACAACAATAATCTTCCAACTGCTTCGTAGATGTACAGCGCTACATTGGAGACAAAGATGATTGCAAAATTTTTTCAAATCCCTGCAGACATGGCAAATCTGCCTGCAGTATATTGTTTGCCTACTTTTGCCAAATCCTTGAGCAATAACAGAAACTCGAAAGACAAGGATTGTCCAAAAGCTTTGTATATACAAGAAAGCAGCGGAAAATTTTACTTCCATTTTTGGCATATTTATTTTTAACTTATTCCTCTTGGTTATGATCGCTGTGATTGCTCCAAAGATGCAGCATCTAGATATTTCTATTCATAGCTGTTCGGAGAGAACATGGGAACAGGGATCTAGAGTTTATAGGCGAATCTGAACGGCAGTCTTTTTAATTAACAGAGATTTACTTAGATTAAAAATGGTTATTTTTTGCCAGCTAAGCAAATGCATTATTGTTGTGGGATGGAATGGATGGAAATCAAAGCACTTATTAATAATAAAAACAAAAAATTGGAATAAAACATCCGAGTTACAGTGCGAACTTTGTTTTTTTTTTAATTCCTTGTCAAAGTTTACTGCAAAATAATACAAAAAAGTAATAAAATAATGAAGTTAATTTTGACGCTCCTATGTGCAGCATAGGGCGGACTTAAACTCCTTCCAGCGCCTTCTATCTTGAGCGATACTACGCAATTCATTCCATGACGCTCTCTCCTGACATTCGCAAGCACAGTTCTCACCCAGGTTTGTCAAGGGCGTCCTCGACTCCGGGTACCCAGCGGAGTCTATTGGTAAGATCTTTTGGCGATGTTTTCGTCTGACATCCTGAGGGTGTGGCCAATCCAGGTCCATTTTTTCCTTTTGATTCCGGTGTCGATCCGTAGATATTTGTTTGCAAAAGTTTGCAGTCGTCTGCAGATTGAATTAGTCGTTATCCACGTCTCAGACCCATGCAGAAGTACTGGTTCGTCGCTGCTATTAAAGTTATATGGTCAATTTGTGAAAAGATACTCTCGCTTTGTTAATTTGAGACGCCACATCTGTTGAAGCGCCTTTATCCTTGCTGATTTGGCTGCCAATTCAAAAACATTCTCTACAACTACGGCGTACAGTATCTTCACCGACAGTAAGAGGGAGTTGAGTTGACATTTGACAAGTTTCTAGGCTTCGTTTGAATGCTGATATTTTGAGCTGAATAAACTCATTATTTCTCATTGTACATAAAGTACCGATACAAGTTAATCGAATTGACTCATCTCAAATAAAAGAGTTGTCGTTGATACACGACTAGTCGAGTTGTTTTTAGAGGGGACATACTAGATACTCCTCATACGACGTATATTACTCGCATGTATCTGGCATGTATCTTAATTTTTATTTTATTTATTTTTTCATAATATTATTTTTTTTAGAGGTATTGAACTTTAAATTGTAATAAAACACAGATGGATTATTCGCTTGACTTGAATTGTATTTATCCGCAAGATAATCTTGTGGCATTACATTTTAAATATGATTTCTGGCATTTGATAGTTACGGCTGAACCGTCCAATCTGGACTTCCAATTTTCATTGATTGTTTCTAATATTTGTAGGCGTAAATCGGCAATACCACGGCGAATATTGACTTCCAAATGGTTAAGCGTTTGTGGCTTATGCGCATAGACCAATGATTTACATAGACCCACGCAAAGTAGTCTAGCGGGGTTTAATCACCAGATCTTGGGGGTCAGTTCACAGCTCCAAAACGTGAAATTACACGGTCACCAAAGTTGTCTTGCAATAAATTGTGGCACGAGCTGTGCGACCTGTTACGCCATTTTGTTGGAACCGCAGCTGCTGGACATCTTGGTTGTTCAATTCCGAAATGAAAAAGTTGGTAATCATGGCTCAATACCGATCACCATAGACTCTAACATTTTGGCCAACATCGTTTTTGAGGTAGTACGGAACAATGATTCCACCAGCCCTTAAAACGCACCAAAGTCAGTTTTTCTGGATGTATCGGTGTTTCGATATACACTTGAAGATTAGCTTCACTCCAAATGCGGCAATTTTATTTGTTGACTTACCCATTCATCGCTAAACAAAATTCGCTTATGAAAATCGGGAACAACGGAAATCTCCTTTTGGGCCGATTCGACGAATCTACGCCTTGCTTGATGATCGTTTGGCTTCAATTCTGAATAATCTGAGAATAAATCACTTGACAGCCGTTAAATCGTTCGCCATGTTGAACAGTAATGCCAACTTAAAGTTCTATAGTTCGAAAAAAAACACCCTTTAGATTAAATTATAGCAAAACCATTGTTGAACAACTGCACACGTCTAATGCTAAAGAGTCTACTGCAGTTTTGTTACCTTGCACTGTTCTTATATAGAGACTTCCAGATTATATGTAAAAAAAAGAGTTTCTAACTTGTAGCCGGAAAATCGATTGTTTTAGGATTATCGTTTATACTTCCAAATTTGGTACACGGCGTACTTACTGAAAATAATTAACTACCAATTACTTACTCAAGCAGCATACCCGTTTGCTTTATTTAAGACATAACTCCTCGAAGCATCTATAAGCTAGCAGACGTCGGCAACAGTCTCACGTTATACCCCAATATCTCGCCACTTGTTCCCGGCTTAACAAATTCTGGCAAATCTTTATGCTCAATACTTAAATAAAATATGTATGTGTTTGTCTCTAAAAAGAAAAAATATACCCTGCATATTACACTTGCCCATTATCAGTTTTAGTGCTCAAATCCCCCAACGACTTAATATCGATTTCGGCTAACATATGAGAAGCTGCTTACCATTTATAATACTTGTACAGAATTCGGACTACTATGTGGCATGTTGTGCTGTGTATATGATAACAAATTAGAGTAGACCCCAAGCAACAAGAGCTGCAACAACAAAAACTATACAAAAGGCAAGACAACAACAACAACAACGACAACAACAACATTCAAAGTCACAAAGTCAACAAAAACCATAATTCAGATAATTTTATTTATAACACCCTTGAGGAATTATATTTTATTTACTCTTTCAAGTGTAATGATGAGGCCACTGAGTCGCTGCTAAGGCGCACAAATGGACAACAAGTCGAGTTGACTCGAGTCCTCTGTGCTCGTGGTGCTCGTCCTCAGCGTCTCTAGTTGTTTAGTTCAGGAACTGCCCCTTTTTATTTTTATTTTTTTTTTGTTTCGTCCTGTTCGCTCTCTGGCTCTGTCTCAGTCACTCTGGATGGTAGTTGTTGTGTGCGCGTTGAACTCTATGAAGTTGTTGTTGTAGTCCTTGTTGTTAGTGGGCAATTGAGGGTTGCTACTTGGCACTCCTTCGATTTGGTAACAGATGTGTTTATAAATTGTGGAAATCTGTGTGCATTTTAACATATGAAAATCACGTAGCCTGCGCTGTAAGCAACGAGCGCCCAACGTGGGGCGCCCATCATTCGTGTTGCCTATAGTTTGTGCCCGTGGGCACAGCAGTTAAAATTGTGGCACAAACATATCAGCATCATTGTCATCATTATCGAGACTTGCGGTAGACAGTGATAGTAAGTAGTGTGACTTGGTTGCAAGCACAGCGGGTGGCAGGCATGTTTTTGGTTTTTATTGGCATGTTTAACGGGCCCAAGCGGGGGCACAATAAACTGATGCGCATTTTATTGGCTTTTTTTGTGTATTGTCTTGCGGTTTTAGTGGTTGTTGCTGTTAAATGGCATTATATCTATATATATAGTATGTGTTGCAGGGAGTTTTTGCAACTTGCAACCAAACAAACCATACCGCTTTGCTGCTAATTGGTTTGCAAGCAACTACGCGGCAAAGTTTTCTTCTTTTGCAGAAAATGTTTGCAATTAAATTTCACTTAAAACATTTTTGAGCAGCAACAACACAAACAAGTACACTAAATTGCAACCGAATATATGCAGTCTACAACCAGATAGCAACCAGCTGGGCTTGATTTGCATATTCCAACTACTCTTCTAAGCTGTAATATGCACAGTTGGTGCAACATGTTGCGTTTATAAGTCTTGGAAAATGACTTATCTTTATTTCAACTAAGTAGCTAATTGTGTTTGAAAAGATGCAAAGCTAAATGGTTGACAAAACGTATAGTACTTTTATGGGAATCCACACTTTGAATACTTGCATTTTATCTGGCTATTTTCTGCGATAATAAAAGTTGTCTCAAAATTATCACAATTCCTAAATCAGACAAGCCACTCTTCGAAAAAATTAACATTCAATTCAACTTTTGTTTGGATTTTCAAAGATTTTTGAGCGTATTTTAAAATCAACTTGACGTATATATTGAGTATAACACCATATAACTCCTTTTAGCTCTCATTGCAGCTTTATCGATCCGCTCAAAAAGCATGATCTTCAATGCAGAAATTCAGTAGATATGGTAACTTTGGGATATACAATCGGCATTTGACACTCTCTGGCCTAAAATTCTAGTGCAAAAGTTACAAAATTTTGCTACGCCCTTGTATCTTTACGAATCTTTAAAAGTTTTTTAGCGGCAAGATACTTTTGGGTAGATTTGTATGCTGCCAAGTCAGGTCTTGTACTTATACCCACAGACGCACCCCAGGGTTTTGTTTAAGAACCAATTCTTTATAATATTTTTACTTATGATATTCAAACATATAGACTATGTAAGATGCTAATCTTTGCTGGTGTTACTGCCTTATACTGCTGTGGAAATGACTTTAGCACTATCAAAAAAAAAACCTCGTAGAAGCTACAGATTCCCTTCTTAGATATTTTTACAAGTGGAATATATAATGAAATATTAACAAAACAAGTGCAATTTATTTTACAAAGAATCAATTCGTTGGGCAAGTAAAATAAAATAATTGGGTATCCATTTGGATAGCAAAATACTACGTATTTATTATCCATCTCAGCAAGACCATTGATAAAATTAATACAAGATCTCTGTATCCTTTTATTAATCGTTAATAATATTTAAAACAATATTTGTACCAGCCTTGTTATATGAGTCGGAAGTTTCATAGCAACAAATTACAAAGAGCGCAGAATAAAATATTAAGAAATATTATTTAATCAATCCTTTCATTTCAATCATTCCATTTCCACAAAAAGGCTGATATTTGCATGAATAGTGATAAAATTAGTCAGGCTACCATTGAATTTAACACTAAAAACAATGCACTATCATAGTTTTTAGAGATTACTTTATAGGGATTTTTTCAATTAATTTTTTTCCTTAACTTCATAATAGTTGTGCTCCCAGAAACCCTACGAGGTCCATCGGACATCTCTACCATATGTCTACCATAGTGCACTGCTAACACAAAGATATATCGAATGGAAAATGTAGTAGTGTTTCGAGTTCCACTACTGTTCAAAAGGGAGAGTAATAGTTTGACAATAATTTTCTATGCCTTCAGATACTTCTGAAAATGGTGGGCTCCCCCTAATGTGTCATAGCTTCCTCAAAATACGTCTAATAGTTCACTAGACGGAGAATAAGCAAAATGCAGCTAATGGAAATAGTTTTGGAGCACTGGCACTTAGATGATATGACAATAGTTGTAACGAATGTATGGAACGGCCAGAGAGAATATTGAGAATATAGAGGGGTCTATTCGCCTAAAAGTTGTAATCATTTATGTTTAGGCACGTCACCTGTCAATATTAAACCATTTGAGTAAAATGAAATAAAATGAGATATGTTTCAAAACTAAATAAAATTAAAAATTATAAAATTAGCTTTATATGCTATGCCGCTTTTCGTTTAAATCGCTAATCGCTAAGTTAGAGATGTCCACGATCAAGATTTCATCGTACTATACGAAAACCCGCGAAACCTGTTAAGTAAAACGCGTAATTGCAAGATATTGTAATGTATAGCATTTCATTTTTATATACAATTTATTTTGATATAACCCCGAAAACCCTAGAACATACGCCAACAATATACCTGCGCGTAAAATTGGCTTCAGCGAACTTATTTTAGCAAAGTTCGTTCTGTTGAACCAATCTTAACTTTGTCCAACTCTCAATATGTTTTCAAAAAATAATGCATCCATTTAAGGTTTTCAATGCCTTGTGTCTTGGGTGGCTTGTCGAACTTGTATGCCAAACAGGAATCCTACAAGATATATGCAATGAAGCATAATACCTGATAGACAGTCCGATCTATCACCATCACCAATGTTACACAATTTAGGGATTCATTAGTAAAAAAGTCAGCAGAAGTCTTCCTGGACTTTTGCTATATAGGAAATGTTCTGTCAGGCAAATATTAATCGCTCATATTCTGATCAATATAGAAAGAGAGTTTGACTTAGGATTGAACAGATATTATTACAATTTCTTATTGAACCATCAGGAGAATGCAGTTAATGCATAGAGTTCGAATTAAGATTGACCTATGTGCAGAAACATCACAAGGTCTTAATAGTTTAGAACTTTCGTAGTTCAATAAATCTGGTACACTTTCATAAAGATCTTTTTAAAATAAAGTCAATGTCGACAAGCAACTTAAGTCATTTGCAAAGTAATTATCTGTACATGTCTTACGAACTTGTTATAATGCTTTCCTGATCCATCAGGAATACAGTCAAAAGTTGGGATTTGTCGAACTTGAATATATATAAGAGTTTCTTGTCACTTGACCTTATAATGAACATATTTCCTGTTAGCTATATAGCAAGGAGTAAGGAAATATATTGCTTATCAGAAAAAATTATTATGTGCAGTGGAAAAATTTCTTCTTTACTTGTATGTCGCTGGTGCACAATAGGCACATGGGGGTCGCAGTGCCGCATGGCGTAGGTCCACCCTCGTTCATATATTACTTTACTTGTGTGTCGCTAGTTTTTTTTTTGCAGTGGAGAATGATAGTTCTGATTTTATAACGAATAAACTTCAAGGTAGTTAGAAATGAATTCGCAAAACCTATGATCTTTAGAAACAGACAATGGGTGCCACGTGGCGACATATAACAAAAACGCTGCAGGAGTTCGGCGAAAAAGTCAAAAATTCTATTATCAAGCGCAAAGTAAATCTCAACGACTTATAAAGTCGCAAAGACTTCTGCTGGTTAACTTTCAAAGTGTATTCTGTAGCTTACAGTCCCAGCACGAATAGAGAGTAACTCACAGCCCCTAGTTTCCGAATTGAAACGTTCTTACTTGTTATTTTTATTCCTCTTTTTTTGGGAGGGCTGGCGGCTGCTATGTAATTTACTTCCGCAGCGGCATTTTAAATATATCCGACGTTCCGCCGCAAAACATGGCCCAGGCAACACCCACCACTTCCTAATTGTGAAAACCAATTTGCGCTGCTATAAATTAGAAAGACAAAGATGCCGGCGCCGACTTTAGCGTCAGCGTCAGCGACGACTGCGATGTCTATGGTAAATGTGCAAATGGCGGCGTCTATGGCGAAGGAACCGACCGACAATGTTGCCAAAAGCGTCAGAGCAATGGAGGCAACTGGCTGCCATGTGTGTCTATAGCCAGCCAGAGTGAGTGTGTGTGTGTGTGTGTGTGTGTGTGTGTGTAAGCGGCGTTTGCATATCTTGGAAATTTGCATAAATAGACTTTAATTGTTTGCAATTATAATGCGAGCGACTAAGGCAACCCAGTCGAGTTGGCAGCGCCTGGAAGCCCTGCGCCCATCTCTCTCTCTCTCTCTCTCTCTCTCTCTCTCTGAGTCGCTGTTTCGAAATGAAAACCCTTTGGCAGTTAATTATGCTGTTGTTGTTGTTGTTGTCGTTGCTGTTTTTGGTTGGGTTTTGCGTACTGTTAATGTCAACGACTCATCGTCTGAATTGGTTTATCTTTTTATTTTTGTTTGTTTTTTTTTTTTGACTTCTTGCAGACTCCCATAATAAGGAGCAGCAGCAGCATAACGACAATATGGACGATCTGGATGAGACATGCAGCAATGGCAGCAGCAGTGCAGCCAAGCGTCGACGCTGTCGCACCAATTTCAACACCTGGCAACTGGAAGAGCTGGAACGCGCATTCCAGAGCAGTCACTATCCAGATGTCTATATGCGTGAGGCATTGGCCATGCGGCTGCAGCTAAAGGAGGGACGCATAGCGGTAAGTGAGCGGCGTTATCATCATTGACAATTTTCCTACATTTTTGGTTGCATGCGCATTATTCAAAAAAGTAAAAAAAAAAAAAAACAATTTGTTTGCAAATGCAACTCAATTACTCAATAAAACCAATTACCTGACTATTTTTATTCATTATAACTCATTTTATTTCATTTCCAATTGCGTTTCGTGTCGTTTCTTGTTGTAATGATTTCAATTGCATCGAACTACCAACAGCTTGGCTTTTACATGGCTATACAGCCGTGTACATACTACATATATATATATACACTTTGCAGCACATAATGACATTGCATGGCTTTAACCCTTTTGGCTTGCATGTCAAGCGTGTGATTATCATGGCCAGCTCTCTGACTCTGACTATGACTCTGAGGTTCGACTTCATGCCAATACAATGAATGCAATGTAATGCATATTGGGTTAAAATTGTTTCTTGACATGACATATCAATTTGTCAATACAGAAAAAAAAACGACAAGTCCAAGTCGTCTTTATAGGCCAAGACGACGTTGTCAGAGAGCAACGGGTGCGCAACTCTTGGCTTGCTGCCAAACGACAGACGACAAATGGACAAATCCGACAGACATTAGACAAAACAGGCGGGACGCTTGTTAAAGCGTAGCCAAGCTTTGCAAATTACCCGCAGTATGCCCTACAAGTGGAAGTTTTTATACACTTATATTTTGGAAGCGCTAGTAGAACTACAAGGTTTCGAATCAACCTTAAAAATCACTGCAATTTTAGAAATTATTGCAATAATTAGAAAATTATGAAAGAACTGCTAAACATTTTAGTTTAGTTTTGGGTTGGCGGCTTTGTAAATCTTATAAAAAAACGAAATAATAGTCAGAGTTCCGCGCGTCAAATTTAACTTCATTAGTTTATTACTTTATTGTATTATCTTGCAGTAAAACTTGACAAGGCATCAAAAAAAAAAAAAAAAAACAGAAAAAATAGTGAGAGTGCAAAATAATTAACAAATAAATTTTCTGCTTCGAAAAAAATTTGATTTAGTGCAACACGTACAACATATATCAAAGCAAGTTTTGTTCGTCTCTCTGGAACATTTCGATTCCACGCAATTACGCTGTCATCGCTCCATACTGCTCTCGAAGGTAGTATGGAGAAATTATTAGAGCTAAGCAAATCGATTCTATTTGCTAGCTATGTCAGTGCTAGGCAAATGCATCAGTACTGCAGAGTGGAATCGCAGCACCGACATTCAGATTAAAAGGCGAGTGCGCTACCACTACTCTAACCAGCATCACTTTTCGAGTTCTCTCTAGCCTCGTTCCAATCATTTAGCCACTTGTCGATTTTTTCAAATGAGCCGAACCCAAAATCCAACTTTGCATTCGTTTTAAAAGTTAATAGTCAGCAGGAGCAAGCTCTGTTTCTTCAGATAACTTGTGAGCATTACAGATACAAGCAGCCGCTTCTCTACGATTTAACAGCTTCTATCCTTTTTTTACACAAAGTGCGGCTTCAATACTATTAGTTGAATATCCTGACCCATTGATGGTTTTGTCTGGTTCGATTTAAAATGATTTACAATCGTCATCGCAATTGCCTGGATTAGAATTTATATGTACTTGGAACTTAGGCTTATAATATTTTAATTCACACGCCCCTATTGCTATTTTATGCGAAAAGCATATATTGAAAGTAATTAATATGATATTCATTGTTGAATATTATCTAAATCATTTCGAAAACATATTTTTCCTGCAAAGTAGGTAATAAGGTTTTATGAATTTCCTTAAAACTCTCCCGTTCGTAGAGTTTGTTACAACTTCACTTCGAAGTTACAACTTAAAAATGTAGGCTTTCGAATTTGTCGGCTTATTCTTGTCAAACCAAAACCTATTTAAGTAAGTTAACTTACAGGTAAAATTTTCCCAGATAATGAAGATATAACTTATGGGCAAAAAAAAATATAAATTCAAATGTATTAAAAAAAAAATTGTGCTTCCACTTCCTAGAGGGATGGAATTTCATATTTTTTACAAGCTGGGTTATAGACATACCTCCAAAAAAAAACTATCCTCTAAAAAAATCTCAGAATGAAAATCCTTAGCATATAAAGGGATTTTATGGATACATTTATACCAGCAAGCAAAAAATATCCAGTAAAAAATTTTAGTATCTGTAACTGGGTGCTTGAATAATTTTATTTAAATTCTATATTTTTTCTCAGATTAGAAATTTGATTTTTAGTGTTAAGGTAAAAATATATTAAGACAAATTCAAATTCTACCCTACAAAAAAAAACATACATATATATTTATATTATATTAGCTATATATATGATCTATATGCAAAATGAGGCAGATGCATATCCATAAATGGACTCGAATAAACAAGAGAGTATTTGCCTATAATCTAAAATATGAAGCTGTTTATTTTAAAGGAAGACTCAAAACTCCCTTGCACATTTAAGTTAATTTAATGATATGCATCTGCCTATTTAGCATATAGATCTTATTTTTGATAAAAATTTTAATTTATGGTTACCACAACCGCGGTATATTTCACCAAAACTTAGTATGTGTTTAATGAATTTAGATTTTATTATATTGAACAAAGACGATCTGCCAATGGCACAAAACAGCCTCTATCAAATTGTAATAAATAACTGAGATATACCAACATAGCCCAACTAATTTCGACAATAAAATTTATACCATTTAGTGGCCAAAAACAGTTCTTAGTTTATTTGCTTAAAAGTAGATAAGTTTTTGCTACAAACTATTCTGCTCTATGAAATGGATTTAGTCGAATCTAAATCTTAAAATTGTATCTAGGCTACAATAATCTCGTATATAACTACCTACAGTATATACAGTAAAGTAATACCTTACCTGTTATCCTGTACTAAATATAGATCGTATAACAATGCCCGACGCTATATCCCGCAGAATAATTTCTCACGAAAAAAAATTTCCACCTCTTGGATCTTTTTAAAGCTCATCTTTGTTGAACAGTTTCTAACTGATTTTGTTTGAAACAAAATTTTATAAATAGCCAAGAGTATAAAATAAAGAGGGGTTTGTAAGAAGTTACACTAAATCGATTGAGGGACGTAGCGTTTTTAAGATTTAGGTTTAAAATTTTCTGTTAGATTAACAAGATTATGAACTTTGTTTTTAACCAACTCTAGTATTACGTCTATAGCGCTCATTAATTGCATTAAACTTGGATAACTTTTGCCTCCCTCTCATAAGCTATATATATATATTCTGGTAGGGATATGGAAATCTTGTTTCATGTGTTAATAACTCAAAGCCATTCGACACAACAAAAAAAAAAAAATACTCTCAGACAACAAAATGTCACACAACTCTGTTAAAAGTCAATATACTCTTTTAAAGTGAAATAAAAACAATTTGCTGAACATTAAAAAATGCACAGAGCATGCAAATGACTTCAAATTGACACACACACACACGCACACTCAAGCATGTAGTTACTCTTGTTGTTGTTGTTGTTGTTGTTGTTGTTGTTGTTGTTACCGCAAGCCACCGCCATGCACCAACACACATAGAGCACACACACAAACGCACACACCCGCGCTACTTGCAACAACGAGTTGCTTTTGGTTGCGCTTCAGTTGTCGAACAAACTGCTCAGCGATTAGCGACGCCATTTTGTTTGCGTCGTTGTCACTGCCGTTGTTTCATCTATCGTTGCCCTTCATTGTATTGCAGTACTTCAAGTTTACCCGCCACCCAATTCCCCTCTCTATGCCATTACAGGTCTGGTTTCAAAATCGACGCGCCAAATGGCGCAAAAAGGAGCATACCAAAAAAGGTCCTGGACGGCCAGCACATAATGCCCAACCTCAGAGTTGCAGCGGTGCACCCATACCATTGACCGAGCTTCGAGCCAAACAACGGTGAGTATTTGGTAAACGAAAAATTGTATTCAGTGAAATGTATTCGGAATAAATTATTCGCATTGCAATGTTTGTTTTGCATTTTCTTCGTTTTGCTTATAAACTTGAGACCCTTTTAGGTAAAATGGTATTATTCGGGGTAAAATGTTATTATATTATGGGTGAAATGTTTCCAGTATGGGATCATAGCTACAATTTCCGAATCCGCACGGCGTTGCTTTAGTTATTGGAAATTTGCTTAAGCAAATAGCTTCAATTTGCTAGTTGTGTCAGTGCTAGACGAATAAACCAGTGCAGGTGACGGTTGAGCACGTCGTAGCAAGTTGTAAGAGGCGACGACTAAAAGGGGAAAATGGTCAAACTTGGAAATTTCTGAGTGTATTTTACACGGTCATACAACGAGTTTGACCTAAAGTAAAGAGTGTTTGTTTTTTTTTTTTTTTGGAAGTATAGAGATACGATTTGTGAAACTAAAAATCATGAATTCATAAAGTAAAATTTCCAAGCTAAACAACGAGTAAGCTTACCAAACAAAAAACCACTTTTAAGTTCAATAATAGTTTTAAATTACCGAATTAAGCCAAATCTCTAAGCGATTTCGTAAAATATATTAAAACTGTTTTGAATAATGTCTGTGGCACTTAGGTTTTTTTTCTATCAAAATTGAAACCATCTCAAATTCTGTAGCACCCAGATATGTTGATTAGCCTTTCAAACCAGCTCACAATTACTTGCACGCAAATCTGAACTGCTTCAAGCAGTGTTTAATCTATAGATCACGCACTTGCATTAAAAAAAGGCACGTTTTTGCTTTTTGATTCTCATAACTCTTTATATACGATATCTTGATATATATCTGGTTGAGGTACTTCAAAATTAATATTCCAAAAAACCATTCGATTATATAAAGTGACAAATAAATTGCCGACCTTTACATTATATGGCAACTGCCTTCGGGTAAACCGTTCGGAAGGGGGTTTTTTGGTGAACATATTTTTAGCTCATTTCGGTATTTAGAAGTTTCTTACGGTTTTCAAGTATTGTATCAAAATTCATACACCAAAATTATAAACATTTTATGGGCAAAATCGTGTAAAACTGTTTTCCACAGAGCTGTTTTTTGTTTTAAGAAACTATATAGGCAATATAATTGATTTCATTATAGTAAAGTGGTACATCGAATTCCAAAGTCGTGCGCGGATAACTTTAACATTTTTAAACCGAATTCATCATCATCATTCAGCTCTACAACCCGGAGCTTTCTCAACAACACTTCTTCATTCGTGTCGGTTGTTGCCAAGGGCGCGTCAGTTCCTTACTTCCATCTTCAGCATGTCATCGTCAATGTTGTCAAATAGGGCTTTTTTTTGGTCGACCTCTGTTTCTTGGGGAAAGTGGTGTGTATGCCAACACAAGCTTTTCTGCTCTGTTGTGGTTCATCCCTAGGATATAACCTATCCATCTTCACCTCTGGGATTTAACGAAATTGACTACACCTGTGCCATGGTTTAAGCTCAACAATTCGTCACTGTTCCTTGGAATATAGTCACCGCGTTCATTTACCGTTGCCCCAAACGTTACTCGCAGTATTCATCTTTCTAAGATTCTTAGGGATTCTTCGTCTGCTGCCGTCAAGGTCCATACATCTGCTCCATATGGGACTATTATGATTCGAAGTGATAATCACCTATGCTGAGATTTTGTGGTCTTCTCTCGACGTATCTAGATAATGCCATACATTTAGTCTTAGATTGATTGATCATCAAACCAACTTCCTTTGCCTTTGCAGCTATATTTATGATGATCTCTTCCAAATACCGCTGGTTTTTTACTAGGATGGCAATGTCATCTGCATACGCTATTAACACTCCAGACTAGTTGAAGACATTTCCAGAGGTTGAGTGAAGACATAAATTAAACAACATTTAAACCGTATCAGTTTTCAAAAAAATCTTTGCAGTACCTCACAACAGTTCCTAATACAACTTAATCGTTTAGTAAATATTTTGACCCAAAAATTCTACGTTTAGGCCCTATTATTAACTTGCTTATTATTGTACAATAGCTAGGAACTCTTTATATATGAAATGAATTGGCGAGCGATAATACAAAATCGTTTGTTGGTTAATTGTGGACCACGGTAGCGGGTTTGCCTCTAACCCGGAAGGTCGGTGGTTTGATTCCATCCGCAGCACTGGTAAAATTGCCTAGCACTGATATAGCTAGCAAATAGACGCATTGTGCCTAAGTTAATCTCTCTCTGTCTCTCTTTATTGATTAAGGACACCGCTGTTCGGATTTTGCTATAAACTGTTGTAGATCCCTTTTCTCTACGTATAATTATTATTAGAGATATTTTCATGCTCCGCCCTTGGAGTGATGACAATAGTCAAGGGGTGGAAATTTATTTTATTCTTTTATTGGAAAATAATTGTAGTTTCAATATCTTTTTTCTGCAAAATACATAGATTTAATTCTAGATTTAATTTGCATATTTATAGAGCGCAGCAGCGAAAACGCATTGACAAGGCCATTGAGAGGCAGGCGAGGAAGCTGCGACTCAAAGGCATAGAGGTGAATATGGCACAACTGAGAGCGGATTACTTGGCACAACATGGTGTGGGACTGCAAGAGAGTGATGAAGAGACAGCGCAACAATATGATGACGAAGATGATGATGAGCTGCCCATCGATGTGGTTGGTGTGGGTGGTGATAGTTTGGATAATTCACACAGTTCTGGCACAACGGCAACCACGACAACAACAAACCAAAGAAGTTGCTGCACCCAAGCACAGGACGAGAGTCGGGATGGCAATATAAGTGTTGCTGCTGTGGCAGCTGATGATATTGATGGTAATGGTGATAGTGAAGTTGACAGAATTGGTTTGGGCACTAATAACAATAGGAATAATAATAATAACGTGAGCTCCGCTGTGATAAAAATGGAGCCTTTACCTTTGCCAATGCTATCGGCGCCGAAGGCAGTGCATAAACCGCTGCCGAAGGCATACAACTCGTCCTTTAGCATCGAGGCGCTGCTAGCAGATGGCAGCCCTACACAGCACACGGCAAATGGATACACCAATTGATGTTTGAGTTACAGATAAACCTAAATAGTTACAGTTGGAAATGCATAATGTATGTTTTGGCATAAATATTTAGCTTTTATGAGATACAAGTTGACATAAAGATGCATTGTGTTTTATTTTGCAAAAGTTTAAACTCATGGAGATGCACTGGGTCCGGGTTGCATTGAGTTGGTTGCATTTTTTTTTCATGCATTTTTTTAATTTCCAACAAAATGCCCTCGAGCTGTTAAAAGTTTGTGTGAAGTTATGCGCACGTGAGCGTCGCAGTGGGAGGAGGCAGTGCATCCATCAAGTTCACACGCAGCACGCAGACGCCCGAACAGTGGTAACAATTCGGATTTCTTTTTTTACAATTTGTTGTGCAGGTAGAGAATCTGAAAGATACATCGCAGATACTGCTTAAGTGAGCTAATATAGTGCAGGGTTAGCTGTAATCGCTAGTTTGTATATAGGATGTAGGACTGTATGACTATGGAATCTTCTAAAGACAGTTTTATAATTAATTGTTCGTTGATATCATCTTGTCAGTAAATATTTATTTATAATCGTTACCTAGTTTCGGCTTATGTATCTTTTTGAGGTACTCAGGCATTCTTCCGAAGAACTTGGTAAGTTCTATATTTTGGGCGAATGTGACTCAATTATGTTATATGTCCTGTGCCTGTTGGGCGTAGCAGCGTGGTTGATCAAACAAAAATATAATAAAGTTAATGAAAACTTTATTTCAAAATAATGTCTTTAAGAGCTGAAAAAAACAAAACGTTTCGGATATGCCCAAGTATGAGATTAATATTAAAACTCAGTTGTCCTTAAACTAATATTGCAAAAATTGCAAAGATCTAAAAATAATATGTGTATCTCCGTACGGATAAGTTTATAAGTAAAAAATCAAACACACATATTTCTACAAGATAATAAAATCTTCTGCATACATAAAGAACCACAACATGAAAAATTTGCGAAATTAAAACATAATCTCATACATATTCGCCTTTTGTAACAATCTATATAGTCTTGACAGAGATTAATGCAGAGAGTCTTAAAAATAATCGTAGAGCCTTAATATTACGATAAATAAAACACGTTTGTTTTGGTGATCAAAGGCGACCTACGATTTGTTGATAAACTATATATAAAGTCAACGAAATCTGGCAAAAAGTTAGATTGTATGTATATAAAGAGCTCATGAAGAGAATGGTACGAAATTAAAAAATAATCTCAAATAAATTCGTCTTTTGTAACTTGGTATAAGAGCCCAAAAAATTCACCTCTTTTATATCTCGAAGAGTCTTAATATTACGACAAATTAAACACTTTTTTTCTGGTCTTCAAAGCTGCCCTAAAATTTGTTGTTAAAGTATTTTACTAAAGTCATAACTGAGATGCAGAATCGATATCTGGCAAAAAGTTAGATTTCATATTAAGAGCTCATGGAGAGAATGTATGTTCTCAAAGTAAGCAGCAGAATACACTTTGCTCTGTTGCCTTGCTATAGTTGCTATAATTATTTATCGAACTAAGACTAGTTATCCCAAAATGGCACATTCTGAATTTGTTTTCTTCATTATTTATTTTGTATATGAACCTCGGTGGCATAGTGATATCGAACTCGCCTCTAAAACGGTAGGTAGGTGATTCGATTCCACTCTGCAGCAGGGGTGCGTTTGGTAGCACTAGCAAAGCTAGCAAAATAAATAGACGCTATTTACCTGAAAAAGTTTGTTAACTATAGCTCCCTGTTCTCTTCGAACAAGTGTTAATAAAGATATCTCCATGATCCAGGCTTTAGAGCTATGACCATAGACAAGGGGACTCATATAATTTATGATTTAATTTTTTTCAGAAAAAACCGACTTTTTTGTAATGATAAATTGTAGTCTTTTTGCTTTATTAATTTTTTATATCTAAATAGATTTTCCTTTTATCCCTCAATGGCAGATTTTCTTAAGCAATTTTGGTGCGATATGCGACCTGCAAAACTCTATCCATTCATATGTTTCCTGCGATTAAGTTTATATTCAATTGCTCAAAAAATAGTAAAAAAATGTATTGCTAAAATGCTGCAATCATTTTTTATTATAGTTCCGATAAATATTGTCTTCTCCCCAATAAAATTATTAGATCCTTAAAATTTTAGCTTTTCTCTATGTTATGTTTGTATGCAGAAGCGATTTGTGCGTGCAGTCTTTCATAATTTCAAAATTTTTTATGACAGTTTAAGTGAATATATAGAATTATTTTAGGGATTTGCTAAAGTCCGACAGAGGGTAAATAAGCGCGACAGCGGCAATGAAGTTTGTAGAGAATTATGCGCGTTTTAAGTAAAATGAGAATCTACCCCCAAGTCGTGTTTAAAATATTAAAAGGGGTTCAATAATCTCTAATATTTAGGATTAATTATAACGAGCAAGACTTCAGCAACAAATGCTTGAGGATCATATGCGGTATATTCTGGCCAAACACAATATTCAATGCAGAGCTGTCTCGTGTCACAGGTGCGCCCACTGTACACCTCCAAATAGGGAAGAAAAAATGGACGTGGATAGGGCATGCTCTTAGAAGAAATCCAAGCAGTTTTGTCAGGGTGGCACTCGACTGGAATCCCCAATGCAGCAGACGGATCGCAAGATCCAAGGCAGCCTGAAAAAGATCCATCCTACAAGAATTGGCGCAGTCGAACACAACATGGGACAGAGCTAAACAGACGGAATAACAAGGAAAAAAAATTGTTAATTTAAAGATAGATTGTTGTAAAAGTCCATAATTTTCAAATATCAGCACAAACAGTAAGAAACTTTATAACATTAAGTAGGAAATGCGCCTAAGCAGCATAGAAATGGAGAAAATTTTATTTTTTAGTAAAATAAAACGATAAAATCATTTTTCTAGTCTTCGAAACGCTTTTGGGTCTTTTGCATTTTTAAAAGCTTTCGGTATATCATATCATATTATTCTTCTTCTGTTTTTGGCATATTGTGTTGCATTGATATCATCTTCAAAAAAAAAAACTAATAACTTTGAAGTTTCAAGATTCAATTTGTTATGATTTCTTGAAACTAAACGTATTATCACACTTAACTTCTACGTTTGGGTCATTAGACAAACCAAGATTAAATCGCATGATTTGGTTTTTTGGGCCATGGTGGGGCAATGTAGGCAAAATACCGCTTGTATCTTGCAGTTACACTTCGCCGAATGCATCATCAAGTACAATGCTCACTAAGCAGGCCAAAAGGCAATTTTCGAAATGGTGCTGCAGCTACGACCAATGAACCAAGTCAAGTCGACTACAAACTCCAAACTGCGACTGTTGGCCACAAATGTAATACACACATCAGGCAAATAAATTAGAAGGCAACTCCTTCGGCAGAAGCGTCAGGCGCGACGCGCCCTCTTCCAAATACACATGCATGTGTGCAGTTGTGGACCTGGCACAATCGTACAAAATGGAGCCACGCACACGTTGGCCGTGGCTGGTGCCGTCCTCCATTCGCGCAGGAGAGTAATGCAGACAATCCGTCATGCAGGTGTGAATGATTCATTAATTTCTCGCCTTCATACGAATTTTCAGTTAACATGCAAGCGGAACCAAAACGAGCCATAAAAGAGTTACGCAGTCGACTGACGTGTTGCGAACGACTTGGTTATGGCGTTTGTAAGTCGAGGGATTGCGGCGCATGCCTCCCAGCTCCATATGTGGCTGCTTCAGCTTAACGTCTTCATTACGCACGGCCCCGGCTAACGTATACGCTGTCAGAGCGGCTCCTCGACAAGCTACATGTTGCAGTTGCAGTTGCCAATTACGTTTTGCATTTTCAATTTTGTGGCATTTCCTTTCTTCATTTCATTTGGTTTGAATTTGGCCTGAACTGCCATTGCCAGCAGCGGGTGGTCGGTCGGTTAAGTGTGCGCAGCTGGCCAAACCAGCCAGCCGCAGTCGCCGATCTTGCGAAGCGATCTAGTGTTTGTAGGTAAAACTTCGCCAACTCAAGATCCGCTCCTGCACTGACCACGTTTTTTTTGCATGCTAATTAGTTGATGAGTTCGCCAGTTCGCCAGTTCGCTCCATTGACGTTTTATGGGTTCATCTTTTTATGGCACGGAATTAAATCAAACTATATACAAAAATCAAATTGGCTTTCAATACGTACCAAGAGCACGTTTGCAGTTCTGGATACGGTCAACACACTGCGGTTGTTCGAATCGATAACAAATTTGGTCATAAAACCTAAGAGGGACATACACATGGCAGCGAAGTTTCAATAAACTTGAATAGATTGCTCTTTAATCTTTTGAAATCATCGTTATGCAGTTGTTTTGGTACGTGCGAAGTGTAGTTCAGTAAAGTATTATCAAGATCATCCGTTCAATTTTTGGAGTATCATAGGGCCTCAGGGCATAGGGCCTCAGGCCCATGAAAGGCAAGCATTAGCAGTCTTCTTTGATGACAACGAAATCCTGCCAACATATCAACATAATATAGAATTAATCTTGATTAATTATCGATTAGATTTCGCATAAGATGTACTTTACTTGGTCATGACAACCCAGTCTTTCCGTCTGAGTTTAGGTCGCAACCTTCGTCTTCCTTCGTCGACTTTCGCATCGAAAAAGATTTTGCATAATGGTCTTAAATTTTTTATGAAAATTACAAAATTACTCGAAAGCTCGAAAGTTAAATAAATAAATAGTGTAATATAGTCCCGAGTTTGCATTCTAGCAGAAAGTTTGCAAGGTTCTTACCTTTTTACCTCTCTATGCAACCTATTCACATCTGATTTTCAGGCTTTGTATAGTGCACCAACGTTATGGATATTTATATTGCAGGGGATTACTTTAAATTAGAAGAAGTACCCATTATACTCAGAAAGTGCCCCTAATCCATGCCATGAAAATTATGGCAATATATGGATAGACTTGGCGTGTATTTTTCTGATAAGTATTTATATAGAGGAAAAAACTTAGTAAATATCTACAACCTTCGATGTCTTAAGCAACACATAGGAACATTTAATCTTCATATATCAGAATGCTTACAAGATGAAAAACCCAGGAGAAGATTTTACAAGCTAAGCCAATCTTCCGTAATTTTCATGCGTCAATCCATAACATAGTTATCTATCAAAGTTGAAGTCTTGCAATAATTTCTTGCTTAGAGCGCACAAATAAGAATCATTCAATGTGCAGGAAACTTTTCTACAAAATAGGGACAGAATGATATTCACCGGCAGTACTCCTTTCGTACTTTTTGAAACATCGATCGCTTTTGAGAGAAGCAATGGTGGTGTATTATGTTTTTAGCAAAGTCGAATAAACTTTGTAGTTTCCATTGTCTTTGGTGTCTTACGAGGCGGGTTCCAAGTACACGACTGGATAACTCGCTGCATACATTAGCTTTTTTTAGCGGGTACTAAGATATTTATCAGGATGGCACATCAAGGTGGCTCTGTGTCAATTTGCCAATCATTTGTAAAAGACAGCGATCTAGCTGTCGCTAGGTTTTTTTATGATATACGTTGCTTTATTTATTGGATCTTATCAATATGAGAGTAACAATAAGTTGTCACACCTTAAAAATTAAATTAACTATATAGTCACTATTGCAATTGATATGAGTTTTAGAGGCCCTTATATTTAATGTCGGGTTGACATGTCAAAACGACGCAGCCGAGTTCGGCTAGATAGCCGTGTAACGTCCTTCGATAGGCTATACGGATGGGATTAATTTATTGCGATATTTTTCTATTTCTTGTGCTATTTCAGCTCTGACCGGAACTATGAATAAATCCCTCTGGATGTTTTCATTACGAACGTGATACATTGCATCGGTGATGGTTCTTAGGATCTTCTTACTACTGGCATTTTTTCTCGATGTTTCTACGACATGTGAGTCGTCTGTCAAGGTGAATTCTTAGATACCTTACTTCATTTAATTTTGGAAGTACGGTATTATTACAGAAGGACATTGTTGTGTGCTTAGAATAAATGTTAGGTATTTGCATTTCTGCTCTTTTACTTTTATTCGCAAACAGAAAGCCTTTTCTTAATATCTAACAAGTGGAGAGCAATCTGTGTCATAGCTTGGCGGGGACATTTAGAGCGGCTCAGGATTGCAGTGTCATCGGCAAATATAGCTATTGTAAGCTGCCGCGTTGTTTGTATATCGGCTGTAAATAGCAGGTATAGTGTTGAATCAAGTATGCTGCCTTGAGGAACTCCAACTTCTATGATGCAGTCCTTAGACATATCAGTGCCACATCTAACGGAAAACACTCTCTTGTGCATATACGACTTTAGGAGCTTTTGTGTGCAGTCAGGGAGTAGGTAGGTAGTGCAATACTAATAGACTTACCTGCTGTCATCAAACAGTAGTCAGTCAGTGCAAATCTATTCTTAAAAAACTATTATCTCCAAAAATGGGTTTTGAAATTCTTCAATGGCTTGTGTGTTACTTTTAAGCACCAGCACAATCAGCTTAAGTCTCTGCGCATTGATTAACTTCCACTAAACTTCAATAATGCGCTACAATGGTTGTAGAATTCTTCAAAACAAACGAATCCCTTTATTTATGATATAACGCAGCGCCAGCATGTAATATGTGGTGTTTTCAAATACTGAAATAGCTAAGTTCACACTAACAGCAATATCAGTCCAAGACGCCTTGCATTAATTAATTTTCTCTGGACTGTAATCCTGCGGTATTCCAGTATTTATGGAATTCTTCGACAGATACGAAACCCTTTATTTCACTTGTAATGTGGCAGCAGCATGCATTTTACGTTTGTGAATTCTAAAGAGCAGCACTATCAGTTCAAGAGTATTGGTCATGATTAATTTTCTTTAGATTTTAACCGATATTTCAAGCAGTTATAATACATGTGGAATTCTTCGAAAGACTCGGAACCCTTTCGCATGCAGCTCGAATTTCCGATGTTATTATTCGATTAACTTGTACGATTGTTCCATGTTTCTCTCGAAAACAGAATTGATGTTACGGAATTTTATTATGAACCGATAGGGAATAACAAAGCTCAGGAAAGATTTTTCGAAGAGATTTGATATGCACGGTAGTAAGCTTTTAGGTCTCTATGGTGATGAGACTTTATCTATCTCTGATCTAATGAAAATTTAAGAAGTAAAAGATGATAGTAATGTAAAGTAAACAATTGAATGCATTAAATTATTCAATTATTCACTCACATATATTCATTTCGGACATTCATCATTATACATTTAAACATGCAACTTTCATTGTTTTAAACGACTAATATGAGTTATCATGAACAATTGAATGTATTCGCTTTGTGCAAAAGCGATTATTAATTGAATATACAGCGTGTAGTCACCTACCTGTGCCTACCTACCCACACACAGTTCATTCATTTGGAGCATTTAAAATATATATACCCGAACATCTGTTTCTTTGGCAGATCCACACTAAGCAGATCAATTCACACGAATTGAAAGACTTTAAGAGGAGTCAAACCAAAAGTCGTAAAAAATCTTGACTGATCTCTCTCTCTCTCTCCCTCTCTCTCTCTCTCTTTTTCTCGCTCTCTGCCCGTATTTGGCATATTTCTGAGGCAGCTTAATGCCTACAACTACAACAACAATTCATATTTTTTATTGCACCTACTTGGAGTTGCTGCAGCATCCAATGTCCAAACGGCCAGTGGACTGCTGCCCTAAAATAAAGGCGTTAACCAACTTTAATACATTTATTTGGGCCACAAAAAGCAATGCCAGCCGTATCTTCAGTTTTAAGGTTGTGATGCGCAGGCAGCAACAGCAGCAGACGTTGCCATATCTGTCCAAAGTAATAATTATGTTTCACGTTGTTATCCTAATTTACGTGCCGCAAACCAACAACAACATGGCAACATGCAGCATGGGCCAAAGAGAGAGGGAGAGAGAGAGATCCGCTCTATCTGGTGGAACTACAGAGTCGTCTTCTGACTTGACAACAATTCCAAACAGGCAACATGCGCTTGCGCTGCTCATCATATTCAATGTGCGCTGCCTGGTTCCTGAACTTTGCGTGTCTGTGAATGCCTCAAGCGCTCGCATCTCGCAACTGCTGCTGCTCGTCCTCCAATCCAACTGGATTGTTGTGCTCCAAAGCGGCGCATTTCACTGGAAAAATATTAAACACAAAGCGAGATACTGAAAATTGATTTCTCACCTTTGTGCACGGCACGGTGAAGGCAAGCGGGCCCATTGTAAGCCTTTCCTTTTTTTTTTTTGTTTTTGGCTTGTTTTGGGATTTCTGCATCTTGGTTTTTTTGCTTAACTTACTTTATAATTAATTAATATATATATCGCCGCTTGTGCTGGGCTGCTCCACTGATCATTTACTTGCTTTATGTTTAGTCGTGATCACGCGCTTATTGAAACGTTGTCAGTTTGAGCAACATTCTGTAGGCATTTTAAGGCATCTGGAAAAAAAAAAAACAAAAAACATTTCAATAAACAGTTTAAAGTCTAGTATGGAATCCAAGTCTAGAATCCCCGCGCACAAAACCCAGCCAGCCACCGAGTGCAGACTCAACCAGACAGCCTGTCTGCATAATTCTGCCTAAGCACCAGTGTCTACAGTACAGTCGATCGTAAATAAAAATTTATCTATGAATTTATTGCATCATCGGAAGACTTTTCAATTCTCCTGACCAACCCATGGCATAGGCCGTGTAGCACCTGTTTGTGTCTTTTATGTGCGCTCTCATCAATGGGAAATTTATGTGTCATATTTTCTTACACCATTTGTCGTGGCTTTTAATTTGCTTTCAAAACGTGAAAAGCTTGAGAGTCTTTGGGTTTGCCCAACTCTGGGCAGCTCAGCGCAGCTCATCTTTGGGTTTTTCCTTTTCCGTCTTTCAACTGGGCCCCAAGCATTTCTTTACAAACCAATCAAAATATTCTTTACGGCTTTTTTTTTGTTTCTTTTTTTTTTTTGTAGAAGCTAAGCCTCGTGTTGCTGCTTAGCAGCTTTGGACAGCATTTGAATAGTTCTATAGGATTTGAAATTTGTTTTCAGAAAATTTTATATTTGGAAAAAATTTAAATAATAATTTAAATAAATAAATGTAGTATAGTTTGAAATACACAAGCTTAAAATGCATAAAATGTTTCTATTAAATTAAGACAATTTATTGGAGAGTTTTTCAAAGTGCTGGCGAATCTTGGAGACGTATATCTTTGAGATGCATATCTTTCAAATGTATATCTTTGAGATGCATATCTTTCAGATGTATATTTTTGAGATGTATATCTTTCAGATGTATATCTTTCAGATGTATATCTTTCAGATGTATATCTTTCAGATGTATATCTTTCAGATGTACATCTTTGAGATGCATATCTTTCAGATGTATATCTTTGAGATGTATATCTTTGAGATGTATATCTTTCAGATGTATATCTTTGAGATGTATATCTTTCAGATGTATATCTTTCAGATGTATATCTTTGAGATGTATATCTTTCAGATGTATATCTTTGAGATGTATATCTCTCAGATGTATATCTTTCAGATGTACATCTTTGAGATGCATATCTTTCAGATGTATATTTTTGAGATATATATATATATCTTTGATGAAAGTTATGTTTTTAGAAATAAAACAATTTTGTTTTTTTTTTTTGAATTAAGAAATCGGGCATGCGCCAGCGGCCTTGGGCGCTTGCCAAAATACTATCTTAAAAATATAAAGGGCGGTTTTTTTCGCAACTATTTTTTGGCAACAATGTTTTTTTTTTATAAGTAACGCGGCTACCTTTGTACTTTGTGTCGCTCTCAAATACGTTCAGTTTGGTCTATAATTTAACCATGTATCCAGTGACAAATAAATAGCGAAATTTTTGGAAATTATTATCAAAAATAATGCAAGTGCAAGTGTCCAAATAAAAAAGGAAATAAGGACCCAACTGAGATACGATCACAATAAGCAAATAAATGCTTTAATTCAAACTAGTCTATGGACTAATTACAATAAGAACAACAATGCAGAGATTAAACGTACTGCAGCCTTAAGAGGCTTTTCCAGAAATCATTATCAAGAAAATAATTTTATGTTTTGGTGGTTTCAGTTGGTTGATGTCTTTTATCACAATTTTATGGTCATCGAGCATTGTGCAGATCCTTCCCTCAGCTCTCATATAATCTACAGACTTTATTGTTAAGCCTACAGTGTCCCATAAGTAGTCCACAGCGCAGTTTGGTATAAATGCTAAATTATCTTGAACCTATTCAAGTATTGAATGTTTTTCCACGATGGTAGATGGTCTAGTTTTATTTCAGTTTCATACATTTGTTTTCAATTTATTTTCATATTTATCGTTGTTTGAATGTCAGAAAGTGTAAGTCCTTATTTCTGTATTTCCTGAATAGGTCAATATCTGATCCCACACTTATTGCACAAACTATCGTTCTGCGTTCAGTGTCTCCTTTTAGTGTTTCCATTTGACTTACGTTTTAATATAAAATTTTTGCATTCTTTTTAAGTTTTACTCCGAAATTATCTCATCTATTGGAAGTAGAATTATGGTAAGCAGATCACTTTTCCAAGTTCATCATCTCATCTTTGAATTATGGGAAAACGCATCCCATTGAAATTATACAGAGAGCTCAGTCGACGTTTCTGCGAAAACATTCATAGAGATCTCTTGTCAACGAGGAAATTCAGATGAGAAAGAGTAAGCACCAAGCAAAGCTAGGTGCACATGAGAATCCTCTCGCGTTTCAGTCAGAACCGACTGAAGCGCAAAGATTTTCTAGCCCTACTAAGGAATCCTAGGGCCGTCTCGAATTAAGACAATTGTTTCATATTGTACTTAAACTAAGTTGGATAATAAAATTTGAATAATTATTGTTAGTCCCACAAGAATAGAAGATCTAATAAATAATGCAAAAAACGTTAATTAAATGCCCTTTACCGATATCTTCAGACCAATATAACTTTCCTCTGTAGCTGTACTGTAATATGGTGTGGCGTTACACCGAACAGAACCCGCTGTGCTGTCGTAAGATTATTTTTCATGACTCCTGTTTTAGACGAAAATAAGATCTGCTAATTTTCATGTATTTTTATGAATCTAAAGTTCCTAAAAAATCACTTTCTAGAAATTCTTGTTCACTTTATTTAATAAAATAAAAATTTTCTTATATATTCAGAATACCAGTGATCTGGGTCTCAAGCATACTTACACTCCAAATTATGTGGAAAATTCTATAAACAATTACATGGCATCTTTATGAAAGGTCCAGAAATTGTTTGTTGACATATACACTTTATCACAGAAAGGTAAGGTAAAAAAATTGGAAAAAATACGCTATGTAAAATAGCACTTAGAGGACTTGAGATTTTGTAGATCTGTTTGTAAATAAATCTTGAGTACGCATTAATAGTCGCTCAATTATTTTAGCGATCATTCTCTGAATATGATAATAAGATAGTCTTGATATGGGCCCGCCGGATGTGGAGGACATTGTGCGCAACAGTTCAGGTTTATTGCATTAGAGCAGCACCGGACATGCATTCTCTTACTGCACTTAATTCGCTAAAGTGCAAGAATCATATCAATCAAAATCTTAAAGGGAGAAGAATTTATATGAAAAATAAAAGAAAAACATCATGCGGCTCAAGTTAAGCAAATGCAGATTAACAACGAATAATTAAATTTATAATATATTTCTGTAAAAGTATTATATATCCAATATCCAGCATCAAATTATCAAATTATCACCATGGTATGCTTTGCTTTTCTCTTCAAAGAGAATTATAATATTATTGTACAGCTTTAACCCTTTAAAGATTTTCCAAAGATCAGTGTTTGCAACAGGGTCTGAAGACATAAATTGGTAAACAAGGGTTTGTGCGAAGAGCCCATTAATAATCAAAACTTGCATAAAATCCTATAATTTATACAATTTTTAGTTAAAAATTTATGAGTAAAATATTATTATTATTATTTCTTTTAGAGACGTAAGGTAGATCCGACGAAAGACGTTTTTGTATAGCTTGCATAATACACTTAGTTTTAGAACTTACTTCAAATATGAAGAATCTTATATTTAAGGGAAAAAGAATCTAGTACAAACAGGAAGTTCGGGCCTGATCTCAATTTAATACTCACGCGAAAACAGCAGTCCTGCTACCGGACTAGAACGCGCTGGTTTAATCCAAAATTGCGTCTATTCACAAGATTAGCCTCGGATCACAACAGTAACAATCTGAAGACGAGCAATGACAAACGAAAAAGGATAATAGTAGGACAATGGAATGTTACCCTACGCAAAAACCGAAGAAATCCTCCACACAGTATTGGAGACGAATCCTCAAGGCTGCAGAGGGTAGAGGCAGGCCAAAAATAATCTGGCGCAGGACAGTGGCGGCAGAAACCCATAAATCGATGAGCGAACTCCGTGTAACAGCAAGAAATATGTACAATTGGAAGATGTAATCTATGATTAGACAATGTTTTTTTATTTTTTAAAATAATTAATGTTTCATGACTAATAATAATAATTAACACTTGTTTACAACAAAAATCCTCGTTAACTATCACTTAATTTCAATGTAAAATGGGATGTATATTTTCGAAAATAAATGTTTTCTGACATATTCAAAATATTTCGACATTAACAATTCTTCAAAGTTTAATGCAAATTATGGTAATATCAAATTTTTACGTATTTCAATATTGTGAAACAAATTTCTGAGTACAGCCTTTTTTCACGATTTCGTGTTTACAGGATCATAACAATATGTTGTCGACAATTAAATTGTTTTTATACTCTGTAATGAGAGGGTACCGAGAGGTTATTAAGTGGGAAAAACCGAAGAGCACTAACAAGACCTAAAGTACAATCAGGGTGACAGACCCATTTCCGTCTGTATGATCGCTTAGATCTTAGAGATGTTTTTTTAGAAACTTGATATACGAGGGTATGGCAGTTTATATTCTTTTTATGGCACGGGGGTTATATAATATATGAAGCTGCTGTAATTATCCGTAAGATTTGCTCCACCTCAAAAAAATCAACAAACTTTCTCAGTTTTTTTTTGTTGCTATATAAAGAAACAAAATAAATCTCAATAGTTTTTTATATTACCAAGCACTATGTCGAATTTGAAAATTATTAATTCTGATTGACTATATCATATTGCGGAAAACACCGATGTTATCTGTGAAGCTACAGTTTTATTTTAGATTTTTTATATATATTCAGGGATTTCTTTTTCGAGCTATAAAACTTTAAGTTGGCTTACTCTTCAAGATGGCTACCGATTTAACAGCCATCAAATGATTTATTCTCAGTTTGGTTGGGCAATTCCTCATGAATAAACTCTCGCCTGAGTCCAAATGGGCCCAAAACCATATTGCCGTTGTTACCGATTTTCACAAGCGAATTTTGTTTAGCGATGAAGCGCACTTCTCCTTGAATGGCTAAGTCAACAAACAAAACTGCCTCACTTGGAGTGAAGCTAATCCTCAAGTGTATGTCAAAACATCGTTGCATCCAGAAAAGCGGACTGTTTGGTGCGCTTTATGGCCTGTTGGAATCATTGATCCGTACATCTTTAAAAACGATGATGGCCAGCACGTTACAGTCAATGGTGTTCGGTATAGAGTCATGATTACTAACTTTTCCATTCCTGAATTGAACAACACTCGTGCCACAATCGATTTATAGAAACACACCTTTGGTGAACGACTTATTTGACGTTTGGGATCTGTGAATTGACCTCCAAGATCTTGTGATTTAACACAGCTAGATTACCTTCTGTGAGGCTATGTAATGTCATTAGCCTATGCGGATAAGCCACAAACGCTTAACTATTTGGAAGATAACATTCGCCGCGTTATTGCCGATATACGACGACAAATGTAGGAAAAAGTCAACGAAAATTGCACGTCCAGATTACTACAGGACTACATCCGAGCCAGCCGTAGGGTTCATATGCCAGAAATCATATGGAAAATGTAATGCCACAAGATTATCTTTCGGATAAATAAAACTCTTGTCAATCGAAAAATCCATCGTTGCTTTATTGCAATTTTAAGTTTTATACCTCTAAAAAAAGCACCCTTTAGCATAATACAGCTGCCATAAGGGTCTTGCAGAATCTAAAACATAAAAATTTGTAGAGAAGCACTTCGACTGTTTATAAAGCAATAATAATAAAAATTTCTCAATAGTTCCAATAGTTTTCATGGATTCCCTATATATCATAGCGAATTATAGAAATAATGTAATAATAATGTAAGGAATTCGAACTCAATCGAATAAAGGATTAAATATATATTTCTCATAGATAGCCTAAGGCCACAAAAGCCAGTGCTATTCTTTACCAAGTAGGTTCTATATTTACTATTATAATCTAGTTTGATGTAAAAATAATAATAAATATGTCTCATAGGGTAAGTCGGTAAAAGAAGCGAAATTTTGTTGTTGTTTTTGAGTAAAATTTGAGCAAACTTGTTGCTCCGTAGGTTTCCAGTCTTTGCAGGTTGATTTAAATTATTTGACTATATCAGACAAAGTTGTTACAGTGCGAATTGGGCAAAAAAGTCGGGTTTAAGTTGGTAACAGGCTAAGCAGGGTTATGCAATAATTTTGACACTTTTATAGTAAAGTGCTATGCGAAACTATACCATTTTTTTAGAGATGGCCTTATTTTGGTATTGATCTTACTATTCTAAAAGTGCATTATGCGAAATAATTTTATTCTTAAAGCTGCAGGAGATAATCTAGCACAGATTATTGGTAAAACTCTTTTGTATGATAAATGCTTTACAATGATAATCAAAAGGCTCTATAAAAGTCATTATAAAGTTATTTATTTCGCCTAAAAGATATGTTTGATCAGCGCCTTATCCATATATCTTCAAACTTAGCTTATCTATTTATTCATTGTTGTAAAATTTACATAATTTTTTGAAAGCGTTTTTCAATAAATTGTTATACATTTTATCAGGCACAAATCATGGCGCAACTTAAATATGCTGAAAGATTTTTCACAACAACAATACGGATGGCATTTGTTGTGCTTCAAAAATGAATCCAGATTGTTTTCAATGGAAAAACAAGCGGACATCAATGGAGCTGCAAGATAATAAAAATGTATTTCAACGCAAACGTTTTAGAAATATTTATGAACTAATTCAAAGTTCATAAAGTTATAAACTATGAATGTTTTTAGTTTGCTATTGTTTTGGAATTCTTTCTTTACTTTTCGTTTATCACAAAAGATCTTAAAAGATCTCAAGAATGCAGACTTTATGCCTGCGTTCGTTCTACTTCGCTAAACGCGACGAACATAATTTTAAATGTAAACGGCATATAAAAATTTGTATGATATGATTTTTATAGACTTCAAATCGATTTTTTTACGATCAACGCTGGGATTTTTATTGGTTTATGTGACAGCGGTTGCCTACGGTAGGCATGGCATGGATGTGGCAGCTTGACAGCTGGGGGCACCCCCTGCGGGTACAATGTCAGGCATTTAATTATGTAATTAGGTGTTAAAGAAAACAATTTAAGTCAAATATTTATGCCATTTGATGGCAACTTTTTGTGGCAAGAGAAGGCAATTATGTTGTTTTTTTTTTCGCATCATTGAGACAGGCTGCCGACGACCGTTAGGCCAGACGGGATTTATCAGAGTTCTGGCATCGGAACATGAGCAGCGCCATATGCGCTTTGCCGCTGTTCCATACAAAGTCAATATCCGGTGCCGCAGCCCAGTGGCTTGGCTGTTGTCGTCGTCGATAAGGCTGAAGCTGCCGTGGAGTATGTCTTTAACCTTAGCTAAATAAAGCCTGGCCACCTGTTGTGCCATTTTCTATGTGCGCGCGCAACATTTTTAATTTAATTTTTTTTTTTAATTTTTTGGCGAGCTTAAATTATTTCGTGCAGGGTTCGACATCATTATTAACATCATCATCATCATCATCATCGTGCTGGTGGCACTGTCGTCAGCGCAGTCACCGCTCCGGATCGTTCATGATTAATAAATTTCTGTGCTCAGTCAAGGGTATGAGCAGGTAACAGCTGGGCAGCAGCAGCCTGGTCAATTTGTTGATGTCTTCATTGCGGCCTGGGGACCCTAGGCAACATCTGAAATCAAGCTGACACTTTATTTCGTTTATATCATAAACATATATTGATATACTTATTTCAAAAAATATAGACGAAAGCAGGAAAAGAACCAAGTATTTGCTTGTTCTTCACAGCTACTGCTTTTAGCTGACATGTGCCACACGGTCGAGCAAGAGAGTGATCTAGGACTGCTTGCTAAGTGGGAACACGCAGCACTTATACATGGTAGAGACGTTTCCAATAAGTTTTAAGCTGAAGCATACTTTAAGATTGACAGCTTGGTAGAGGCTGCACTTGATGGCCCAAAGTCAAAACTGGCTTCGGAATATGTTCAGGATATATGTAACTCTGTAAGCTTAGCGGTGCATACACGCCTCTACCGATCGTGCTTAGGAGCTCTGATTCCACCCTACAACACTGGCGCTATTTGCCTAAGTAAATCGCTATTACGTAAAGACTTCGCTGTTCGGATTCGCTTACAAACTGTTGGATTTCGAACAACTATTAATCGAGATATCTGCATGCAGATATGATACTCGATGCTTCTGAGTTGGCCAGCCAAGAAAGAAGAGGTAACCCAGCCTATTCCGACGACATCATTGTGCTATCCCATAACTGCAGCGTTGCTGAACGCCCTTGTGGCTGTCTCCGCAGCAGCCGGTTTAAAAGTAAATCTTGTCAAATCAAAGACAAGATCCGATAAACTACTGTACTCTACAAAACGTTTAAGAATTTTAACATCTGGGCAGCGTACTCACTTCAACTGGTGGCACCGCTAACGAAGTTAATAATCGGCTGCAAATGCCAAAATCCCGCATATGGAGAGCTACATTTGTAAGAAAGTCAACCAAACCGTTCTTTAATATGGAAGCGAAACCTAGCATACGACAAGTATAATTTTAAGAATACTGCCGAGTTTCGTCAACCGATGCCTGAGGCGCATTGTTGGAGTATTCTGGCTCATAACTATTTCTCATGTGGGGTTAAGGGAGATTACCAAGCAACAAGGCATTAAAAGCGACATATCGAGCAGAAAATATAGATTGATCGGACACACCCTCAGGAGGGACAATAGAAATATAGCACGTGCAGCTCTCGAATGGAACCCCATTGGCAATTGTCGCAGAGGGCGTCGGATGAATACTTGGAGGCGGACAGTGCTCAACGAAAGGTTCTTAGCTAACAATAGGAAAAGCTGGAAATTACTTGTAAGTAGGCTAAGTTCTTAAAAATTTATTATAAGAGAACATGCCAATAATGGCATTTGCATGCTCTGCTTTTAAGGCGAAGATCTTGAACAAGAGGAAATAAATTATTTTTTATTTTTTTAACTGCATCCTTCCTGTAACTACCAAGTTAGAAGCGAAGAATCTCTTCAGCGAAACTAAATGCGAAGGTTCCACTTGAAAAAGTTATTACAATTAAAGTTTGGAGTACACGAAGATTAAAGTGAGCCATTTAATTCATCAACTAAACAAGATTTGTTGCAAGGATAATTTTATAGTTGGGGTGAAAGATAATAGTCTTTATGAGATCTAGCAATTGGCTTTGTAAGTCTTAAGAAGATGACTTGTTGTGGGCGCCATGTAATGTTCGAAAACAAAATGTTGAAAATTGCTTAATAAGGAATCAAGAATCAGCATAGAGACGTAAATAACAAATTCTTGTACACCCTAAACTCTCGAAATGGCTTGATAAGTAATGGTGGAAGATTCCATGTTGGAGAATAAGTATAGAATCTTTTTCTCAGATTGCCTTTTAGCTTTTCTTATAAATCAGAGAAAAGAAACTTGTGTTCCCAAGAAGTTAAAATGCAGAGTTCCATTTTTGCTCTTGCTAAAAGCTGATTCAAGGACTGAATGAAAAGGAAGCATTAATATAAAATGTACTTACATGAGGTGCACCTTACTACCAGTTATTGCATTAAAATTGACCTCATGAACTCTCGCCAGACACTCTGCTTTGAGAACAAATTCTTCAATAAACTACTCCAAACAACGATAGGTCCTTCTGTACTTTGACATTCCATGTAAGTTCTGTTTATCTTCTCCATCTTTCTTCTTTGATTTGGAATCCACTATGTTGTAGCTTCTTTGTCCACACGCAGAACCAAACATTGTGCCGCAATACGCTGGACAACATCTTTGTCGTCGTAGAAGACATACAGCTCATGGTTCTTTCGAATGCAAAGATTTCTTCTCTCAAAAAACGGCCACGGCTATAACTGTCCTCGCAACAGCCCAACCAATTTCGCCTTATAAAAGCTGGCTGAGCGTCGTGTAGAACGTTGGTTTTCTCCATGGCTCACGCATCTATTAAGATCACATCAATACCTACAATATGATTCTTTGCTTAAACCAGGCGAAGAAAAAATAATTTCAAGCGTAAGAAGTCATGGAGAAATGAAGATGTCTCCAACTCGCTGAGCATATCGAATATTAACGGCGTTAGGGTAACGCACGTCTTTGCCGTGACCGGCTTGTTGGAGTAAGCTATGGCTTTTGGAAGCCAGGTTAAACCATTATAAGTGATCGGTAGCGTTTAATCCTAATCTCCAGGGGAAAAATCGCCACACCATCAGAAGAAACGTACAACGAAATCCTGCCACAAATCGCTAATGCGCGGTTACATTTCAAACCATATTGCCTGATCAGCCAAGAAATTGCAGCGCACGCTTAAATATCTTCATCGGATTAGCATTTGATTATAATCATGGCACATCTTCTAGCTGAACGGAAATACCGCAGAATGAATTTTGTTGAAGAAGCTTTGAGCCCATGTTGAATATTTAATAATATATGATCTCTTTTAGTTTAAAAAATAAATAAATAAATCGTTAAGTAAAAGTTGTTAGCCAAAAATTATGTTTCGGTTTTGGTCAAGATTTTTAAATTAGCAAAAATAAAGCGTCTTTCGAATATTGTTCATCATATCTCAGGAACGAGTGAGCCATTTCTAATCTGTACAGACAATTAACAAAACTTTCGAAACTTTCAGTTAATGTTCAAAGTTTGCTTCTTTTCAATGAATATTTATACTTGAACTAATAATACTTGTAGCCGTCGGTCGCATAGGAGAAGCATAGTGGTAGCAGACTTGACCCCAATTCCCAATTCTTCTATAAACTGCTGGTCCTTGGTCTCTACGAACAGCTAATAATAGACATATCCCATGCTGAATTTTAATTTTTCAGTCTTAAAGCTGAACTCTGTTTTCTGATGGAGTTGGTAGATGAAGGAAAAAAGAGCTGAAATTCACCAGAGAGTGCAATGGGATAACGATAATACCAAGAATTCAACAAGATTCCTGAAAGTAAAGTTACTTATGGGTTGCTCAATACCACTTATATCGCTTAAGCTTTTTAGCTGTATTTATGGACACATCATTTGTCAGATCTACGAGCATAACAGAGATACAGATATACACGGCTTTGGGCTAGAATTTTATAAGGATACCCAACTGGATTAGTTCATTGAAAGAAACTAGGCTTGAAAGAGACAAAACAACTTACTGCAGCTTGCTGCAGCATTTTGAGACTCTTGATGCAACATTCATGCCATTTAGTTTATCCTTCAAAGTGTTTCGGTATAGAAGCTGTTCAGCTTGAGAGCTGGAAGCAGGATCCGAAGTATCGTACTGCTTGTAAGCTTTTCTTAATTATTGAACAATGTTATGAGAATGGGCAGCACTGCTGCATATTATTAAAGAAAAGAGAGAAGAATTGGAAGAGTTTGACTTGGCTAGCATGGAGCTTCAAAAAGATCATGCCGCCTAGCAAGCGAAGCCATTGCCTAATTAAGCGGTGAGTTCGGTAAACGGTTTTATCTCGGATCTTATGCGATTATTTGGTGCTAGATCGTGTTATTTAAAAGGGCCTATCTGAAATTTCGACGCACTATGTTATTGTTTATGTGTGCAGTGAAAAGTCCCCCAATGTTTGGTTGCAAATTGCAAAATTCCTTCGTGTAATAGCGGACGATATGTTGGAGAGAGTATGATAAAATTTGACCGATTTCAGCGAAGTTTACGAGGATTTATTTTCATTTTTGATGATGATTGTCAATATTATACAGAACAGCTACGAAGACAGTTCGTGTAAAGTTTTGCGCAATGGATAACTAAGTGACTCCTTTGAGACCAAGTCTGACGTCAAGCAAGGCTGTGTGCTGCTTTCTCAACTTCTGTTCATACTGGGTACTGGAGATTTTGGATTCTAAAAATCATGGAGAATGGGTCACAAACTAGAGCAACTTGAGTTTGCTGACGTAATAGTAATTCCAAACAACAAATGCAGTCAAAATTGGAACAGCTCTCTATAGAATCTTCAAAGGCTGGCCTAAAGTTCAACATGCGTAAGACTGAATCTTTACATGTCAAATCTACGAACAATATACCTTTTCGAGTCTGAGGCCAAGAAATTGTTGATGTCAGCAATTTCACCTATAGGTAGTATCTTATCTACGGACAGTGGAGCCTAGAGAGAGACAGGATTAACCGTATGCAAAAAGCCTTCTTTGAAGATGAAAATATTCAATGCACGTGTAAAGTCTGTGTTGCTTTATGGCTCGGAAACCTGACGGACAAGACTATCAGAAAAAGCAAAGTTGCAAGCCTTTGTGAAGAGATATTTACGCAATATACTGCAGATATGGTGGCCTAACTTCAAAACCAATGAAGATATATGGAGAAAAACCAACCAACTTACTTAAAAGTAAGTATGGCTGATTAGGACACATATTGTGAAAATCCCACGATGAGATCCCGAACGAAACGACGCAGTCGACCCCAAACAACTTAGAGAAGAACGTTTTAGAAGGAAACTGGCGAATCGTTTAACGAGCCTCGGGCAATTGCTAGAGTTAGGAACAGCTGGACGTGCTATATTGAAACCTTAAGGAATATGAAAAATTTATTTATCTTTTAATAAAATAAATGATATATAATATAATACAAAAATTTATTGCGCCGAGTAAGCAAATATTGCATAAATTTTTTGGCATTCTAAAAAGTAAGCACTTAAAAAGTCACCCTTTTATGTTCCGCAGCGCTTGTCGTTTGAAAAAAAAACTAAATCAGAGTTACTAATCTTAAACTGTTCTCCTTTAACTGATAAACAACAAAAACCAGTTAGATCGCTCAGCCAACATCTTCAATTAGATCAAGAGTAATACTTTCATCTCTCATAGGTTTTCTAAGAAGAGTTTGAAATCGCTCAAGATAGAAATGCTTCTAATATCCATCAAAAAATCAAACAAATTGACCCAATGCTAAACCCGCTTAGCATCGGACCACTTCGTTCCAACTATTTTTGGTTACAAGGTAAACCATTATCGATCTTTTAGCAAATCGGAAAATAATTTTTAAAAATAAACGGTTTTCGAAAATAATTAATTTTTTACTTTGATTTTATTATTTTTATTATATTAAACTTAATGCAAATATATTTTAAACTTAAATTTTACTATTTACAAATTCACTAAAAATAAAAACTCAGCTTCAGTAGTCCGGGCTTATGGCACATCCAGTTTGGACAGCGAATTGGCCGTCCAGAGCGGATTGAGTGCCGTGCGGTATTTGTGATAGTGGCAAGCAATGCGGCAGCCGTGACTGCAAAAGACACGATCCGCGCACATGGAGCTGGCCAGGCTCCAGTCGGCAATGGCCAGCACACGGCAGTAGTCGTGGCACATGTAGCAGTCCGGTGTGGCACGGCAGAGTGAGTGCGGTGTGTGCTGCAACAAGGCCTGGACATAGCAGCGTTGCCGGCACTGAGCAATGCGCAGTTGCAAAGGATGCATGAATTTTGGCTGCGGCTGTTGCGGATGTTGCAAGGCGGCGCCCAGCGCACTGGCCAACAGGCACAAAATGCTGCAGCTGATGAGTAGCAACGACGATGATGACGATGATCTGTATGTTGACAACATGGTTGTGGCTTCAGTTGCGTATGTGTTGATTGTTTGGCGTTTGTTTGGTTACTAAATTGCATTTGCTGCCAAGCGTCGCCTTTTTATGCAAAAATTGTGGCATGCAGCGACGCGGCGCAGCATTTTCTGGGTTTTCATTCACAAAGCGCCGGGAAAATCCAGCCGTCTACCTGCTGTTTGGGCTTACCTAAACGGCGCCTAAATGAATGCAAAAATGCTAAGTGCAGGTAATTGATAACACGTGTGCATTGTCGCAGCATTTTTGAATGACGCACGCTCCTGGAAAACCCTTGGAATTGCCCATCATTCAAAACGCCGGCCTGGTAACGCACAAAATCTTCAAGAGTTGCGTTTGTTCAAATATTTTGGCCAGGCCATATTTTATGATCGAACGTTTTTATTATTGCGTAATGGCATGTCAGTTGCACGCTTTGTGGCAGTGATTAACAAAGGACAACCATTACACGAGGATTTGCAATTTGCAAAACAGTCAATATGGCGTCATCTATTGAGCCAAAGCCAAGTGCGACCAAGCTGCGCGCCATCTGTGGTTTAGTTTTTATGACGGACTTAGGCACAAAGGCTGTTGCGACTTTCTTGAAATGTTCAGCACAAGCGAAAATATAGTTGCAACACTACTCATCGAAATCGATCGTTTGTAAGCAAATTAGATTGCTAACTTTATAAGAAAGTAGAGATTTGTGGTCTACCTAGTGCGGCACAATATTTGACATATCTTAACTCAAACTAATACTTTTCGAGCCATAGTTCTACAGTTTTCGCCAACTCTGAAATTTCCATACAAAGTAGATATTATTTACAAGTTCCCCTGTGGAATTTCCATCCCTTGTTAGCCGTTTTCTACTTCTTTGCTAAATACAAACGACATTTTGCGCAGTTTTACCTATGTCAAGAAACAACAACTTTTTAGTGTAAAAAACGCTGCGCCTCATGTATGCTTCGAAATGGAAAATTACCAGGAAACCTTTTTTAATCTTTTATTTCCAGCAGGTAATAAACAACTATTATAGAAAATGGCTACGTTTGCTAAAAATGTGTCAGTTTTTTTTTACAACGTTTTGTAAATTTTGAATAAATAAAGAACACAGTTATTCTATTTTGAAAATGAAAAAAGTGAGATTAGTAAAACCACAGCAAGATGTACAGCAAGAAGTAAAAAAATGACGAAAGATTTTAAAAGTTAAATTTATTTAACTTTATTTATTTATTTATTAATTTAGGGTTTCAACTAAGTGCAGTTGCCCTTAAGATTCATCAGCAGCATTAGTGGCACGACGATTCTAGTGAAATCTTGGCCTCTGCTTGAAATCTTCTACTTTCTTCACCGTGTAGAGCTAATGTTCTCCAGTTTCTTCTCTGCAGTTACCTAAAGATTAAAAAACTTAAAAATGCATAAACTAAAGATATTCTCTACAGTTACCTAAAGATTAAAAAACTTAAAAATGCATAAACTAAAGATATATTAAACAATAACGAGGAAAATATAAAATAAAACTAAACCATATTCCTAGTCTGATGGCTGAATTTTTTTAAGATATGCATCATCTCACATGGGGGGCTGACTAGAAACTTGAATTTCAAAAACTTGTAAACAGAAGTTAATATAAAAGTTTCAACATTTCCTAACAAAGAAGCCAATCGATAAGCGTTGACCAAGTTGGGTTTATATTGTTCGTGATGCGCTCGAACGAAGCTAGATTTAGCGAATTAAGTTGAGTTTAGGTAGACAAGGAAACGAAATAAATAGACCGAAATCGTCAGCAAATACAGAGATGAAACATATAAAACTCGTACATTAACTTAAATACAAATTATTAAAAATAAATTGGAATGCCAACATGCCATTACTTTTGTAGATTTCGTCTTGTTATAACGCCTTTCGAACGCCTGAACAATGCCATAGAGTCTTGAACACCATCAATTTGGCTCTGCAGCAAAAGGAATACTTTTCTAGATATACAACAGGCATTTGATAAGGTCTGGTCTGGTCATTGGACACCTAGCTGCACTATTTTATTTTTTGCTTAAAATCTTAAAATCTTTTTTGTCTTACTTAAAAGATCGACAAGTTTATATTAAAGAAGAAGTCCCACAGCAAAGCGTGCAAGGACCAACACTTTACTCTATTTACACAACTGATATCCCTAAAAGTGATAATATTACCACAGCTATATATACGCCGATGACACTGTCATCTTAACTTCCAGTCAACTGAATGTTCACCGATACTGCAAGCAAATGTGCAACAACTGAAAGCCTGGCCAAAGTTGTGGAATATTGAAGTTAATTCAGCCAAATCCTCTGTAGTCACTTTTGCTCTTCGGAAGGGTGTAGGTGTGTTCGCCTGTCATGATTTATAACGATCCTATGCCAATTAGTGAACATGTGAAGTATACTCTGTCTTTAGCTAGATAGGCGAATTACTAAGAAATACCACATGCAAGCGAAAAAGATATAAATTACTTCAAATTAAGAAACCTCTATTGGCTATTGTGTAAAAATCTGTGCTCTCTGTTGAAAACAAATTACTTTTATATAAAAATACAATAAATCCGTTGTGAACATATGCCAGACAAATTTGGGGAACCAAATTCGGGATCAACTATTGAAAGTACACAGTTCAAGATAGTAAGACAAATTATTAATGCTCTATGGTTTGTCTCGAACTTAACCATACCTCGCGACTTGAATATACCATTTGTCAAAGTTGAAACACATGAATACAGTAAAAACTATAAAAACTGGTTAGAAATTCACCCAAATCCTTAAGCTGTTGAACTACTTCAGGTTCGCAATATTAAAAGATTGAAACATAAAAACATATTAAATTTATAAGTATCTAACTTCGAATGAATAATATAATTTATTTATCTATATCTATATTCAAATCTATCCATTATATCAAATTATCATTGTAAATAGTTATCTATATCTAAAAGTCCTCATTTTTGCCTAACTTGCAGCGCGTTGGACGTGTTTCCTTGCACTCTCGCTAGCAATTTTGAAATAATTTATTAATAATGTTGGAATCATTGCAATTACGTGGTACTTTGATCGGCCACAATGGCTGGGTCACCCAAATTGCCAGCTCTTTGGTTTCACTTGCGCCATTTATTGCTGAATTTTGACTTATACGTGTCGGAGGAAGGCTTCGCAATTCAGTTCTCAACGCCCGGCATCCAAGAATTATTCCAAAGCGTTATCCGATTACGATTGCTGTTGTAATGGATTTACATGAACGTCATCTACAGATCGGTTCTCAAGCAAAAGTGAGATCCGCACTATCAAATGCTACATCTGCATATTCATCTGTTTTACTACAAAGGCAGTTCACCTGGAGTTGGTACAGGATTTATCCACAGCATCGTTCCTCAGTGCACTGAAACGTTTCATATGCACACGAGGTCGCCCTAGGGAGATTTGATCAGACAAATCCACAAACTTTTGTGGAAGCTAAGAATGAATTAGCAGAATTAAAGCAGCTGTTCTTTAGTAGCAAGCATCAGAAGACTGTTATGGATTTTTGCGTCGCTGACCAAATCGACTGGCATTTTATCCGCCTCGATCGCCTCATTTTGTTGGACTTTGGGAGGCAACAGTAAAAACTGCCAAATATCATTTTTACCCATCAACTGCCAACGTTATATTAACCTTTGATGACCTTTGACGGCTATCATAAATTCACGACCACTATTTCCCATTACAGAGCATCCAGATGATCTTGATATCCTCACACCCGATTACTCAGCTGTCTATTTATTAGTTTGTGAGTTATAGCATTTTGAGAGAAGCTTCTTTTGTTATTGTGAAAAAATTGAATAAAAATGAATTTCGAGTGTTGATAAAAAACTGCAGTTTGAATGGAAAATTTACAGCTGATGCAAAAACTTGGCTTGATAATGAGTTTCCGGACTCTGCCCCAGGAAAATCAACCCATCAAGAATTGGTATGCTAAGCTTAGACTTGGTGAAATGAGCAAAAATTCACAGAATGATATTGAATGAGCGTAAACTGAATTTGAATGAAATAGCTGGGACTCCAGAGATATCAACTGCACGTGTACATCATGTCATTCACGAATTTTTCAGTATGAGAAAGCTCTGTGCAAAGTGCAGCTCACTTTTGACCAAAAATAGGGAGTAGTTGATGATTCGGAGCAGTGTTTGAGGATGTTCAAGCGTAATTTACCCGAGTTTTTGCGTCAAAATGTGACAATGGATGAAGAAACATGGCCCACATCAACATTTCACTCCGAAGTCCAATCGACAATCATCCGAGTGAACTGCACAAGATGAAGCCGCTCCATAGCGAGCATAAACTCAACAGTCGGCTGGCAAAGTTGTGGTGTCTGTATTTGGCATGCGCTTGGAATAATTTTCATTGATTATCTTGAAAAGTAAGGACCATCAACAGTAACTATTACAAAAAGTTATTAGAGCGTTGGAAGGACGAAATCGACAAGAAACGGCCGCATTTGAAAAAAAAAGAAAGTGCTAAATTGAGCTTTGAATTGCTTCCGCATCTACCGTATTCTCCAGAACTGGCTCCCAGCGACTATTTACTGTTCTCAGATCTCATAAGAAGGCTATCACATGGAGTTATTTGATTGTTTGAAGCACGAAATCGGCGAAAAACGGTCACATTTAAAAAAAAAAAAAAGTGCTGTTAAAATGATGGCAAAAATCCATGATTAGGGCGTCGAATTGCTTCCGCATCCAGCGTATACTCCGCTATTTCCTGTTCCCACAACTCAAAAGAATGCTCGCTGGACAAAAATTGTTTGTCGAATGAAGAGTTGATCGCCGAAACTGAGGTCTATTTTGAAGCAAAGAGGTTGGAGGGTCGCTATATTCAGTGTATTACCCTTGAGTGGAACTGTGTTGATTAAAAAAAAAACGAATTTTGTCAAAAAAATATTTGTTACTATGGTAGGCCGGGGACTTTTCATTTTATTTGCTACCTAGGTCAGGGATACCAACGAAATTCGGGCTTGAGGGCGAGTACGCGAGTACCATTTACATTACTGAGGCCCGCACCATGTGGTAAAGGGTATTAAAATGTATTTAATTCATAATTTCATCAAAATTACTTGGCGTTCAGTTAATGAAAAAAACAGAGAGAATCCAATAATAAATGCACAAACTTGTCTTAAGAATACTAACTTTGGATACTATCTGAGAGTAGATAAAAACTAAAATGAAAACCTTGTCGCAGATGCAGCTGATGGATACTTTTAGGAAAAACTTACGTACTGTCAACAAATCTATGTATTGCTGTTGAAAATAAGAAATACGAAAATATTGCATAAGTGCAAAACTTTGGATGGATGATTGCAATTTATAAGGTTTCTTTACTTTGCCTTTAGCAAAGCGCCATCTTTTGTTTGTAACTCGCATTAGTTGCCATTGGTCCTTTTTTCCTGAATTGGCAGCATTGTATAATGCGCACAGGGTCAAAGATGGCGCTGGCTTTCTTGTTCACAACAGCGCCATCTATGAGCTGTTAGCACAAGTATGGCATAAGCCGTTATTTTATGTGATGGGCAGCACTTTTTGTATGCATAGCTTACGAAACTTGACCATAGATGGCGCCTGCTATCCTATTAAATTATTTATTTACTTTTTTATTAATTTAATTTCTTTAATAAAAACAATTTTGATTTTGGGTTTGCAGTCTACAAATTTATAGAGAAAAACCCAAAATATTAAAAATAACATAATGCAGTGTAAGTGTTTGTCTATATGAAGTAATTGATGGAACAAAATTAATTAAAAAAAACTACTTAAAACTAAGTTAGTGTTTTGTTTATGTTTTTAGTGTTAAATTTAAAGATAGCCTGACTTATTTTAACACTAATGAGGCAAATATCGGGCTTTTCGGGCAAATAGAATGCTTGAAAAATGAAAGGATAGTTTATTTATTTATTTATTTATTATTATGTAAGGGTACAACTAAGTCCAGTTGACCTTAAGATTAGACAAGTTAAACCTTCTAAAAATAATTCTTAATATATATTTGTAATTTGTTCCTATGACATGCAGCACAATCCCTCCTCAAAATTCTGACCCCATATAATACGGCTGGTAAAAATATTGTTTTAAATAGTATTATTTTAATTTCAATCGATAAACTTTTTGAAAAATCACATAGAAGACTAATGGGACGATAATTTATTGTAGAGTCAAGTGGCTTGTCTGGTTTAGGAATTGCAACAATTTTAGCCAACTTCCATTTATGTGAAATATAGCCAGAGCGCGCTTTAATTTTAAGCAAATGTTAGGTAAAGAAACGAGGCCTGGTGACTTATGGCTTTCAAGACTGCGAATTACATTTTCTACATCAAAGGTTGGTATGAAATGAGTAGTTGGTCAATAGTAGTTGGAACAGACAAAGAATTCGTTAAATTATGTTGATGTTCGAATTTTTCGCTTTTTGTTCCCTCTCGTCGGAGTTCACCTCATTATTGTAGCAAAAGCTGGGAATAAATTGATTTTTAGGCTTAATTATTTTCGATATTTTCCAAAAGGCTTTGGAGTTTTTATCAAGAAGTGAAACTTTCTAATTATTAGAATCTGCTAGAATCTAGGTGGGGAATGATGTGAACGCGCTAATCCATCCCATGGCCAGATGAACTTCTGTTAAAAGCGAGCTCACATTGAGTCCATCTTAGGAATTTTATGTTCAGAATGCTGAGGAATTCATTATCAGTTTTTTCTTATTATTACTTTGCTTTTATTTATTGAATCTTCTCATATAAGAACTAACAATAAGTTAAAAAATCTTAATGATAACTAAGTTTTGTTAATAGTTTTTTCCAAACTGATCTGCGATTAAGCGTTACTAAAACTGCATACGCTGGGTTGGTAGGTTCTTTCGGCGAACATTGCATATGTGACTGGTGGCATGTTCAAGTCTCTTTGGATGTTGATTATGTGATTATTATCAGCATTTTGCAAACATTTTTTTTAATGAAAATTCGCATTTTAAGACTTCCATTATAAAGAACGGTTCGATTAAAGTACAAAAAAGATCTTGCACTTAGAGCGACCTCTTTTTTTCTACATCTAAAAATAATCTCATGTTTGTTATGTAATATTTAAAAGTTCCAAAAATGAGTATAAAATTATTCAGACTGAGGAATTATTTGATTTATCGTATTGATACAAAAGAAAGTATAATTAATAGAGAATTATTACAATTCGTATAAAATTATTTTTTATCTATTCTTTAAGTTGAATATTTTTATATTACGACTAAAATATAGTATTGCGAATTTTCGGTACAAGTGAATATTTTGGATTTTTTCTTTCAGTACATATAACCCTTGATCCCATTTGGATTGGGAACAACTATAGCATCCGCATAGACTCTCCAATTACATGGATGACGCATAGCGTATTACGACACAACGTCTGGATTGTACCACAAGGGGCCACACAAGGCCTAGACATTAATTTTAAGATAACTTAAGTATTTTGTGTAAACACTTTATTGACAGCAGCGCATCTGTGATAAATTAGATTTTGTTGACTTTCTCGATAATTGTACATAATTTTTTTTATTATTTTTTACATATTAATAAAAAACTTATGTACATCAAAAATATTGCACGAATTTAAACAAAGCGCTTTTATAATTCTTTTCAATGTGCAAACACTTTCTTGACAAACTGTATATGCCTAACAGTGTGGTGTCCTGTGCTATACTGAAGCAGGCTGGAGCAACGATATTTGTAAACTACCGGAAAACCATGCTGCACATTATACAGTACTGGTAAGTTACCACAAAATTATTAGGAACTCATGCCAAGTCGCTAACTAAAATAGAAAATCTAGAATGCTCCATGGCGACGTAGTTTTGTATTGTCATTTTCGACTTATTTTTGTTACAATAACAAATTGGGTGTAATAGGGGTAGCAAAGAGAACACTGTTGCGTAAAGTGGTTACGAATTGTAACTACATTAATTGTAAAAGTTATGACGTCAAATGTTGCTATTGACAGAAAGTAAAGTAGAACTAATAAATTGAGATTTCTGATCAGCTGGTCCTATGATAATCTGTCACCTCATAGCACCCCCACCGATAGCATCAATCAACGACAATGTGTATGTCATGACGAAGTCCCAGTTGCGCTAATGTAACTCAAAAGGCAACAAAGTAGCCAATGCTGATGAACTGCCTGAAGAGCGCTTAAAGGCTGGTGGTGACAAGCAGATAGAATGCATTCATCGTATGCCTGACAATTGGTATCTCCGTGTGCTTTGTCTTGCGCTGAAGCAGCATGATCCGACGATATTAGCAAACTACCGGGGAGTAAATCTGACTGCCATCTCATACAAAATCCTATTTTGTAAAAGACTGAAGCTGGTCGCACCTCTTCAATGTGACTTCACACCTGGTACATCCACCATAGACTCAGCGCACAATATTTGTCGATAATAAAGCTGCATGCGATAATCCCATAAGGGAACGCCTGTATGTCACACTGTCTAAGTTCCATATTCCTGCGACGTTAATTCGGCTTTGTAGTATGCGTTGAGCACCACTATAAGCTTAGTGAAGGTAGGAAATGACCTTCCGAATCCATCAATAGCGCTCGAGGTTTCGGACAAGGTGACCCTCTACAATGTGACCTCTTCAGGGAGTACTGCAGGCACTCCTTTCTTCGCAAGTGTCCAGCTCGAGCATATGCCGATTATATTGATATCTTTGGACGTTCTAAGCGAGATGTCACGGTCACGGAGTGAAGTTACCAAAAGTGGATCTAGCGGTCAAAGAGTACAAGGCATAGTAAATGCTGTCTACAAAAAGGGTTGCATGGCGCCTAGGCTCCCTCCCATGTTGTAGCAGATTGCTATAATTTTGCAGTTGTCAAAGAACTCACGTATTGTTAACATCAATAACAATATCTGCCTGGAGATCAAGCGAGGAATCACATTTGTGAATAGGTTGTACTTATGGCTTCGTAGGCAGAGACCTCTCTCGACAGACAAAACTAACACTTGGCAAGATCCTCATCCTGTCTGTGCTTTTCCCTTTCGCTTTGGGGATGACTATCGCATCGGAATAAAACATGTATGGGTATGAATGATCTCTACAATGACATAGATGTCGTCCAGCATATTACGCTGCAACGTTTGCGTTGGATGTAGAAGGTGTTCGATGCGAAGGCCGACGAAGTAAGGCGACGCACATGACCAAAGCGCAGGTGAAAGGACCAAGTGGAGGAGGAGCTACGTTGCTTTAGAGAAACCAACAAGAGAAGGCTGTGGTGCTTGGAGAGAAAAAGTGAGATTGGCTATAGTGGCCACTTAAAGTAAAGTACCCAAGTTTGCTCAAAATCAGCTGACTTAATCATAAAGCGCTTGTAGGATAATCAGTGAAAATCTAAGTATATTAAGTTTACTCAAAATCGGTTACCTTTATCATACAGCTCTCAAATGGTAAATCGGCGAAAAAAAACTTTTTTGCAACAATATATGCCGAATTTTTCCGTGTTTCCTGGTACTGCATTGAGTTTCTTTAAAATCGGTTGATAATATGAATTCGAGGCAATCGGTAAAAAAATGTTGTCCCTTTTTTAGGAGTAATAAGTTATATAGCTGATTATTTTGCAGAAAAGGGTATCCAAAAGTTTGTGTACGTTGCCATTGAACTTTCGCCATTTGTGTGAGAGTATATGGCATATTCGGATGCCAATACCTTCTTAGCTTTCAAAGTTTAAAGTTAAAATTTAATTTGTAATAACGAAATAAAAAAATTTAAAATCTCTTTGGTAATTCTCAATATTTTTAAAGGTTCGAAGGTTTGTTGAAATCGTCAATTGTTGGGTCAGCCATGGACTTTCAAAAGTTTAAATAAAAAAATGTGTTTTGGAAAGAAGACGAGCTATCAATATTTTATTTGTCCCAATAATCTTGACCATGTAAGCTGGGCAACTAAATTGGGCAATACCTTTGTGGGTTTTGCTTATTGACCAGAGTCAAGCAGTAATAGGGAAATCCAGACATATTGGCATTCAACCTGCCGGAGTGCAACCAAACCGCAAGCAGACTCAGAAGTTCTATCTGAGTCCTTTTGATCTTGCTATGGATTAGGCGTACAATTTTTAATACCACAACTTCTACCTTGAAGCAATGAAACACAAAACAATTGATTATTGTCCAGAATCTTAATATCTCAATAAATCGAAATAATAGAGATTTGTTGTTTTCAAACAAGTAGCATTTGCTTTTTCTGCCATAAGTTTGACAAGCTCTACAATTAATAGCTGAACTTCATATAAAATTTAAAAAAATAATTTGAATTTTTGGTCGAACGGATACTACGACTCCAAGGCATTGCAAGATGGTTTGCTTTCCTCGTCATAACCGCACTGTGCGCAACATTTTGGAAGAAATTTATGAGGGCGTTGTGATGGAGCCGGTGGATCCACATGAAATACCTCAATTCGATCAAAAATTTCCATTTCCTCAGCCGAATGGAAATCAATGGAACAACTTTGATGCCACTAACAATTATATAACAAATATTGACACTGCTGACAACGGAACGATTAACAATAATCGCATAATGGGATCTGTACCAACTGATACATCGATGGCACTCATCCCATGGACTGGAAACCCCAATCAAAACTAGCAGAGGTATCAATTCCACAAAACACTCAATACCAAAGAAGCAACAGAAGGAGAGAGGAAACACTACCAATAATATGTCCTTGGCGCTCATTCCATGGACTGGAAATACAAATCAAAACTTTCCATACAAAAAGCAGACATCTGGCATAGCTGAATGGAAACTGCAAGACGATTTTTACACATTTCCCTATAACAGATTATTTGAATATGGCCTAACGCATTTAAATATTGATTTTCATTTTTAAATAAAGACTGACTTTTTTTTGCGTTTTAAATAATATTATTTTGCACAAAAATCAATTTATTAGAAATCTCTAATAGGGGTTTGCCTAGAATTTTACAAAATAGAACGTGAAATAACCTGAAATGCTTGATACTGAAATCGAAATGTGAAGGTAACATGCAAAATGCTGTATCGAAGGCAAATTAAAAATATATTGAATAATTCGGGAGACAGTCGCCCTGTTTGCTGCGCTCCCTTAGATCCCCTCTAGAAAATAAATTATGACGCCTAAGAATCTTACAAGATATACCCTAATAATGACTTTTGTATAACTTTCAAAAGTAAACTGAAATAAAATACACTCAGAATGCGGATTTCGATTGAATTCCTTTTTCAAGATAAAGATAAGTTTATGGCATTATGTCATCATTCAAGCCACCAGCTAGAGATTCCTAGCAAACCTTGATCCGAAGCTGGTAGTTCTCGATGACTTTGCGGCACAACTGGGGCTATATCTGCGCCATAACTTTACCAAATTTATCTTTTAAATGTTCAAGAGAATGTGGATTGGCGGCGTAGACTCGACCTTCAGCGTAGCCCCATAAATAAAACCCAGTGGGTTTCAATAATCTCGCTGGCCAATGCACATAGCAAAACGCCAAATTCTGCGTCCTTCAAATTGCATTCGCAATATGGCCATATTCGGTCGGGTTGTGTGGCATATGGCGCCTTCCTGCAGGACCCACATATTATCCCTATCCATGTTGTCAGTTTCAGGTCTACAAAAGTCGGTTTACATGAGGACGCTCACAGTCACCGTTTGGCCGTGCTCGTTTTCAACGAAATGCGGCCCTATGATTCCACCAGGCAGTAACTTTTGGCGGATGCAACAGCCTCTCAATGATCACGTGTGGATTTTAAGACCCCCATATACGAAAATTTTGGATGTTCACATAGCCACCGAGCTCATCGCTGAAGAAACTTTGTTACGAAAATTCTGCATTTTTCGGTTCTTGTTCATTCACCCAATCGATGTATGAACGACGAATTCCATGGTCACCATGCTCTAGTTTTTTACAACAGTTGGAGATTATGGGGATGTAAATAGGTGCAAGTCCAAATGCAAAATTCGCCAAGCCCAAGCCTGAGCACGTCGTGGAATTGAAGCATTCGGGTATTCGTCAACACTGGAAGAAACAGCGAAAGTAAGATAAAACGATCTTTAGGATGGTGTATAGGTATTATCTGCTACGGAGCCAGTTTGTGCGAATTTTTGCACTACTTGTCCAATTTCTTGTTGTGTCGCTCCATGTTGGGCCATGACGATCAAAATCTTTCCGTAATACTCGAAAATCATTCACTGGTTTTTCATCATTTTTGTATCCATAGAGAGCATGCAAGCTACGAATACATATATCCATCCATCATAAGGCCAAAAGTCACATATTATATAAAGCAGAAGTTTGGACCAAGACGGCAACAGACGAAGAGTCCCTAAGAATCTTTGAAAGTAGAATACGGCGAAAAACGTTTGGGCCAAGGATAAATCAACGCAGTAACTACATTCCAACGAACAATAAGGAATTATTGAGCTTAATCCATGGCGAAGATGTAGTCAAATTCATTGAATCCCAGAGGCTAAGGTGGATAGGACATATTCTACGGATGGGCCACAACGGAGCACAAAAGCTGGTGTCGGCATACACCCCAATCTCCACAAGAAACAGCGGTTGACCAAGAAAGCGCCTAATTGACAACATTGACGTTGACATGCTGAAGATGGAAGTAAGGAACTGGCGCGCCCTTACGAACAACAGAGACGAATGGAGAAGAATTTTTAAGAACGCCAAAACTCACCCCGGGTTGTAGAGCTGAATGATAATGATGATGATTCATATTGTAAAATTGCAAACATTCAACTAACGATATGACGCTTTGGAAGACAGATATGTTGAACAGCTGACAAGCGCAGAGTCTTTACTTTTGAAAACCCTAAACATTATTTTTGTTTTTTTACTTCAAACAGTTTTGCTTTCGTTGTAACATTTACTTTAAGAATGGCATTACCTGTAATGGATTGTCCAAAAGCAGTCACAAATGTGTTCCAAAATGTCGATTGATATTTAGTTAATCCTCTTAGGCAAATTTCTACCGTATTATTTATATAGAATTATTTTGCGAACTGTATACTGAGAGCTAAAATCAGCTATATCCGGCTTATAACTTAAAAAATGCGAGCTTGAGTTGGTTATAAGACCAAGTAACTATTACTATTTTAAGGATTTACCATCAACATTTCTTAATTTATTTTAAGTTAAAAATTGTTATTTAAAAAATGCGCTTTTAAGATTGCGATTTCTCGTTTCAAGTGTCACCGAAGACTTCTTTTCTAAGCGTATTGTAGACTTTAAATTCTGATACCCACAAATTTTAAACAAGAACCAGCTTGAAGTTATCCATCGGGATAGAAGTATGTTTTAGTTTCTTAATATGGCAGATATATGATAGCTCCTATAAGAGTGTATTGCACCATCTCAATAAAATTTGTGATATCGGCACGCCGCTAATCGAAACCACTTAGGATCACTGACATCCATCCCCGCGCAAGGCCGGGAAAGTCTCATATACTCAACGCTTTCATGCATGTAATGTATTAACCTAATTAACTATTCTATTTCTCTAATAAGTTAGTCTAGGTTGGAGCAGCTGCTGCCTTTGTACACCTTGTCTTTTTGTGGGATGTCCTGCTGCTGCAGAGTAGCATTCTTCACACGCGTCCTTGCCCATTGCTGCTATTTAGCTTATAATACTTTTGAGAGACACAGATTCTGGGCAAGAAGAACAATTTTTTTTCATTGGAACTTCATTTTTGTATCTTCTATCATCTGGTACAGGGGGGAAAATAAGTTTGAACGAGACAAAAATAGTAGTAATACCCAGAGGCAAAGTCGGAAACAATCCTGAGATTTAGCTTTCTCTCTGATTATTAACTAATTATCTTAAGAAATTTGTAATTGTGCAATGGATACCAAGACGTATAGGAGTCAAAAACCCCGAATGACCCAAGGTCTCAGTTTTACCAAACGATACCTTTAAGTCAACAGCATATTTCCAATAGTTAGATTGTCCACAACACGGAGTACTTTGTGCATTAGAACTACTTAACTTATTTTAATTTTAAATATAAAATGACATACACAAGTAAAGGGTGTTTTTTTCCAGCTATAGAATTTTAAGTTACCATTACTGTTCAAGATGGCGATCGATTTAACAGCTGCCAAGTGATTTATTCTCAGTTTGGTTTGGCAATTCGTCATGAATAGACTCACGCCTGAACAACGCTTGCAAATAGTCCAATTTTATTTCGAAGTCAATGGTGCTGTGCGGAATACATATCGTGCACTACCTTCTTTTTTTTCATCGACAAAATAGTCCATCAGAGCAATTAATTTGATCAACCATGGACCGTTTTTGCACCATGTTGACGATAATTATCTTATTGATAATTCGCATCGCCAGAGACACCATACGTTGCGTACAGAAGAGGCTATTGCAGATGTAGAGGGTATCATTGAGGAAGACCCGCATGAGTCCATTCGCCAACGAGCGCAGCAATTGGATCTGTGTGCATCCAGTTTTTGCTAAAGGATCTAGGTTTTCGTGCTTGCAAAATTCAACTCGTGCAATAAATGAAGCCAAACGATCATCAAACAAGGCGTAGATCGTCGAATGCTCCCAAAACGAGATTGCCGTTGTTCCCGATTTTCATAAGAGAATTTTGTTTAGCGATGAGGCGCACTTCTGACTGAATGGCTGCCGCATTTGGAGTGAAGATAATCCTCACGTGTATGTCGACACACAGTGACATCCAGAAAAACTGACTGTTTGGTGCGGGCTGGTGGACTCATTGGTCCCTTATACTTCAAAAACGTTGATGGCCAGAACGTAACAGTCAATGGTAATCGGTATAGAGTCATGATTACAAACTTTTTCATTCCTGAATTGAGCAACCATGATGTTCAGGAGCTGTGGTTCCCACAACACGGCGCAACATGTCACACAGCTCGTGGTGCCACAATCGATTTATTCAAAGACACGTTTGGGGACCGCCTAATTTCACTTTTTGAAACTGTGAATTGGCCTCCAAGATCTTGTGATTAAACCCCGCTAGAGTACTTTCTGTGGGGTCATTGGCCTATGCGAATAAGCCACAAACGCTTCACCATTTGGAAGACAACATGCGCCGTGTTATTGCCGAGATACGGCCACAAGTGTTGGAAAAAGTCAACGAAAATTGAACGTCCAGATTGGACTGACTACCTCCGCGCCAGGCGTGGCGTTCATTTGCCAGAAATCAAATTTAAAATGTAATACCACAAGTTTATTTTACGGATAAAATTCATGTTATCGATTAATCCAGCCTTGTTTTATTGCAATTTAAATTTATATATCACTAAAAAAAACACGCTTTGTAAGCAATAAAACAATTTGGTTTTTAATAATAATTTTTCCTTTTTTTTATTATTGTATTTTACTCTCAGTTTTGCTTTCTTTTGAGAAGCTTGTCATTTTTTATTTTTTAAATTAGCCCAAAAGCGTTTATTTTTTTAACTTTTTTTTTCTGCTTTTTTACCTAGTAATAATTGTTTTTTATGTTAGCAACTCTGTGTGTTTGTGTATTATATTTTGCTGTTTGTTTTTGTTTTTTTGTTTAAATTATCAATCAATAATATTTCGTTTAACTATACACATTTATTACAGCATTTTTGAAATGAATTTTATTATTTTCAATGTAATTCAACTTTTTATATTTAAGCTAAGTAATATTATAATGACTTCATTTTTTTGTTTATTTAAATTTTATTTATCAATCAGTTTTATATCAAGTTCAGCTTTATAATTATGGCTGCTGTGGTATTATTTTGTATAATTGCTTCAAATTGCATGATGCTAAACAACAAACTAACTTTTTGGAAAGGTTTTTGTTTTGGTTTTTGTTTTTTTAAGTTTTTTTTTTTTTAATTTTTGTTGCTTGTTTTAAAATTGTTTTAATTTGCTCTCAAAATTTTTATGTAAACATTGTATATGTATAATTAGGCAGCATTTTACGTTGAAAACAAAAGGGGCGCGTATAAGAAAAAATGAATTTTTTAAATTTTATTTTTAGTATTTTTAGTTTTTTGTTTGTTTTAGTATTTTCACTTGCATTTAGTATAACTACAGATATACTGCAAACTGGTGGAAAATATTTGAGTTAGCTTTATCAAAAGCATTTGTAAAATTTTGGTTCTTTGTTTTGCTAGCGCATAATGCTTAGTATAAGTTAAATTGTTGTTGTTTTTTATTTGGTATATACGGTATATTTTTGGTATTTTTATTTAAATTTACTCAAAGTGCTCGCCGTGTTGTTTTTTTTTATAAAAAAAAATGAGCCGCGTGTTTTGAGTTTTATATTTGCATTTTTGTTTAAGGCTTTTGTATATTTTTAATATAAACAATTTTGACAAAGTTTAATTTGCTTGCAGTTTGTTTTTTTTTTTTTTAAATTTGTAAACATTTAAGTTTAGTTTTTTTTTAGTTTTTAAAGTGGCATTTTTATTTTTAAATTAGTATGTATATATTTTGCATATGTTATTTTAGTTTTATTTTTTATATAGAAAAAAATTCTGGCGTATAAAAGCTTTATTTTGTGTAATTTTATTTAAATTTTTATTTTGTTTTTTTTGTATGTTTATGTTCAAATATTAAGTATTTATGTATAGAGCATATGCTTATATATAACAATATATTTGTTTCTTTGTGTCAGTTTTGGGGGGGTTGCTAGCGTTAGCAGTACATATATATACATATCAGTTTTATATGTATATATATAAGTATTTAATTTTTAATAAATTTATATAATATAAATTCTGTGAGAATCAAATGAGTGTGTGTATTTGTGTCTATGTATGCGCTTGTACAATTCCTTTTATATATTTACATATTAATTATATAAATTTTTTGACTGAACAATGTGCAACTTTGCTTTTGTTTTTTTACAAATTTTTTAAATTTAAACTAAGCTTTTGGACATAATTTTATAAGGCTGTGAGTTGTTTTAAATATACGCAAAAAAAAAACAAAACAAAAAAACTATGTAATTTTTATGCAGTTTTTTGCGAAATTTTAAAGCATTTCGACTTATGTTTTGTTTTATATATTTTGCACTAGTTTTGCGAGTTTACAGCTGGATTAAGGTACTGCGGGAGTGCGGCAGGTAAGACCTACCAAAAATTTTAGCTAAACAGACGCCTATGAGTTTAAATATAAGTTTATGTCTACCATATGCGGCTTTCGCACAAAAACAAAAAGCAACAGTTACTAAGTTGCTTTATATTTTAGCTAATCATTCACTCGTTTTATTATTAACATAATAACTATTATTAACTAACTTTATTATTATATAGAACTAGTTATGTATGCTTTGGTTTTAAATTTTATATATTTAGTAACTCAGCTCTTAAAGAACTTGCCATCTTTATGTACTATATGTGAGCATGTTCAAAAAAAAAAAAAAAAAAAACTATATACAGCTGCAGGAGTTTTAAAATATTTTTATTTACTATTTTTAATTTAAATTTTTAATACCACTTCAATTGCTTTTCGTTTAATACATTGTTATGGGTAGCTAAATAAAAACCTAAACAGAACTAATGCTAGATGAGTCTAAACAGCAGCTGCTACTTGTATAAGCCCAGCTCCTAACTGGGCTACTATCAGCACTTCCGCACTTCAAATACGCTTACAACTTTACGTGTATGTACACAGGAAGACCATTCGTATTGCTCTTAGGCTGTGTGCACTAAAGGGTATTGAAGCTTACGACAAGTTACAAAAAAAACTTCCACGTCCTACCGCGCCTCAACGCTTTTTATAAACGATGACTAGTGTATCTACTAAGTTTAGGCCAAAAACAGAACTCCACCTAGCTGCCCCTTGTGTTTTTATCTATGTTTGAGTCTCATATATCACGCATACGACATGTCTACCAAACGTATGCTGCAGCTTATCGATAAACGTTTTGCCTAACGTGCGCACTTTGATTTTTTTTTTTGGAAATTCTTCCATGAACAGTCAAAATTCTGGGTCTCAGTGAAGTATTGATTTGCTAATATGGAAAAGTTTTGAAATCGAAAAGTTTTGAAATAGCGAGAAAATACCCTATGTCAACAACTGTGCATATTGATTTAATGCAGCTGATTGACTTACTGTTCGCAGATGCACTGGTTGCGAGACGAGCAAACGCCAGGAGGCGGTTCATACTGCATTGGTGTGTATCTGTTTGTCGCACAATTTCTACTGACACCATGCAGGTACACGCCAAAGCTCTCCCGTTTGATCTGTTTGCCATGAAAAAGGCAATGAGCTGAGTATTTGGCAAAGCTCAACTGCACAGAGAAGATGGCCCTGTTACATGACGAGCTGCTTACACAATTGGGATGAAAGGGACCGAAACGGCCGTGTCACTCACCGCTGCATCCCACAAGCGGACTTCGTAGCTAACAGACATGACACTTTCATTTAGTCAACGGATCGAAATCTTCCCGACTGGCCATGGAACGCTGCACGCATTTCTGCACACAAGCAGCTTAAGCAACACACCCGCATGCATACGCTGCGTGGAGCTTAAGGACTTTTGCCCACTGTGTGCGGATCTGCGTCATCTGGATAATGGGCGTATCGTGGTGGCTGTGGTTGATACCCCCAAAATCGCGGGTAGAGCTATGTTGGCTCTACGTGGACTTGCGTTTCTTAACCGGGTGCCGCTGCGCACAAAGCAGTAGAAGTGTTCGCTACACTTTGCTGCAAACCAAGGGGGGAATGCAATCCAAATTGGTACCGAAGAAAATTCCGCTTCGGCTGACGGCTCTGGTACAACTCATTGTTTTATATGTGCACTCAGGTTGCATATTTGAACACCGTGGTTTTGAGGCAGCAATGTCATATGCCACGTTAAAAAAACTCTGAAGCAGATTCAGTTTGACTGTCCGCAGATGCGCAGGAAGCCTGGCATATCAAAAATCTTTTCGAATGCAAACAATAGAAGCCATTTTTAAGAGGTGCCTGGCATTTTTGGATACAGTAATATCGCGCTTAGAAAAAATGGCGCCCAAAAACTGCGACCATCTTACGACAAAAGGCTTGGAACTGCTGGTGTTCTCATCTATTCCAGCCAAATGACTGATTTTAGTGCAGTCAGCAGCAACACAAGTCAACATAATATGAATTGGGCTCTAAAACTATTTTAATCGTTTACTTCTATAAAATACCCATAAAAGTTTGCAAAACTTTTTTTTTGCGAGATGAAAGTCAAATTTTTGTTTTCATTAAACGCCATTTTGTGTCAGCCATTTTGTTCACATTAATTTTGACAACAGTTTTGGATTTCTTAACCCAAAAAAAAAAAAAACACTGTACAAATGATTTTCGTGCATTGCTACAGAAGAAACGATTTTTGGCCAACTTTTTGGGCTCTTGGGAGCACTGTGCGACCTTTGAAAGTAGAAAGATTCAAGCATATTGCTTGTTATCGTTAGATATCGATAACAGCTAACTGAGCGTTTTGTTGGGCAAATTAAGTAATATAGGCCTATGTGAGCGACTTAAATATAATGAAACCTTTTTGTAAATTGTTTTAGTAAATATATATGTGTGTTTGTACATATACATAAATATATGTGTGTGTGTGTATATATAGTATGTATGTGTTTCTAAACGCATCTGCTATTTGAGAGCTATGTGGTATGCTTGTTTTTTTGTTATAATATTTAGACATTTTTTGCTTAAAAATTTTTAACATATTTTTTACATAATTAATAACTTTTAGCATATACATATATATGTATCACAAAGTATGTGTATGTGTATGCGTGTGTGTGTGTGTTGTGTCTAGATTTTAGAAAAAAAAAATATATATATATATTATGCTTTACAAACTTTCAATAAATATAATTGCAACTTTGCTTAGCTCGCTGTTTATGATATAATATTATTATGTATATATATATATATATATAGTATATAATTTTTTTTATATTTTGTTTTAAACTTAAGACATTTTGTTAGTTTTATTCGAAAACTATGTACATATATTTTACAGCACAGCATTTGCTTAGTACATAGTCTAAACATAATTAATAGTTGCTGCTAAGACTTTTGCATTTTGCATTTAATTTTTTTTTGTTTTTTTTTTTTAAATTTTACTTCTAAGTTGTTGTTTTTTTTCGCTTAGTTGTTTTGCTTGTTTATCGATTGTCTTCTCGTTTTGCGGCTTGTTTTGTTTAGTATTTTTTAATTTTTTTTGTAATTTCTTGGTTGGGAGCTTCGTAAAATAGTTTTGATTATAGTTTTGCTTTTTAAAAACATGCAATTTAGCATTAAAGTTGAATTTTTATTTTTATTGCTCTAAGTTGTTTGAGTGTTTTTGAAGCAGGACGGGCAGACGTTACGTATACGTAACTAATGCATACATACTGTGTGTGTGTGTCAGTGGGTGTGTGTGTGTGTGAGTGAGTATGTATGTGAGTGTGTGAGTGCCGTAGAGCATTTAAAAATAAAATAAAGCAGTTTAGGCCTTCACAAATAGTTCCTCAAGTAAATACACATTCATATATAGATATATATATTTGTTTTTCGTTTCGCTAACTAGGAACATGCACATATATATATATGTCTCATATCCGTAGCATTATACTATTTTGTGTACTATCCAAAACGCTCAACAAAATTTATTATTATTTACTATTTTTTTTCAAATATGCTTTCAGACTATCGAACTATTCAGCCTGAAGGTATGCAATGCTTTAGCAATGTTCTAAGTCTTAATATTAGTAGTACGTCAGATCTACGAACTTTTTGGTCGAAAAAATTGCAGCAAGCTAATATGCAGACCTAATGGAATAGTTATTTTTGCTAGGCACTAGACTGAGGACTTCTTTAGACTGTATATGGAGGATTTGATGTCTGTCTGCAGTAAGCATTTAAGCTCGCTGGGGGCTGGCTGGCATGAGTGTTGCGCAGTTAGGGTATATAGGGTGCGCCATTGCAAGCTAATCAGATACTTTATTTTCGCTGTAAAAATTTAGCAATTCATTTATCTTTTTATAATTGAACAAGCAGTTTTTTTTTTGCTGTGTGCGACATTTATAGATATGAGCTTTTTTCTAAGAACAGAAATTGCAATTAATTTATTCAAAGATTTTTGGTAAAATAAATCTATAATAGTGTAATTTTTTATATATATTTTATTTCGTTGTTTAACTTAACTTATTTTTTAGTATCGGTCGAGATACGAACTAGAGAATTTAATTTAGTACTTGCATACTCCCAAAAATTCATCATGCAAAAACCAATTTTTTTTGACTGAACAATGTTGAAACTTTGATTTTTTTTTTTGACAGATCGACCATATGTGAAGCATTTGATATAGCCAGATCAAAGTTGGGTACCTCAATTTATTTTATAAAGAAATCTTCACATGAAAAACATTGCATTTCTTACAAAAGCTTTTCAAATGTATGGTCGCCATATAATATGTCTAACCGATTTTTGTCAAATTTAGAAAAGTGTTCGAGAGCTTCACGGATTGTAACAAAATTTAAATATTTTTAACGTTATTGAAGTACGCATATTGCTTGGTTTAAATTTCTTAAATTAGATTCTTTGGAAATATAGTGGTTTGTTGTACCACAAATGAAGTTTGCTTTCAATTCGGGGAAATTATTAAATAAATTTGTTTCATGTCTGTACCCATAACTTTGCTGGCATGGTTCATCGTAAGCGATTCTTGGGTATATCACTATCAATAGCTGTGAGAAGAGAACAGCAACCTACAAATTTTAGTTGTATCCGAAAGATGCTGTCTATAATTGTTAGAAATTTACCGCAAAGAGAACACAGACATAAAGATTATAGTCGAAAGGAGGTGAAAATGTACTTAGGCAAATGGTGTATTTTTGAAATTTAAAAAGTTTGCTTTATTTTTTGGTTCTATGCAAATGATTTTGTATTTGAAAATCTTTGCGATTTATAACGTCAACTAAGTGCCCACACGCTGTAGGTGAAGTTTCAGTCTTATGAAGGCTTATATTTTCGTCAATTTCTCGTTGAACTTCAGCTGTGAGATTTGTAGCCATACCTCTAACATTTCAAGAAAACGAAATGATCCAAACCCAAAGTTTTCTTCTCCAAGTAGCTGCGTTGGTCAAGCTAAAATGGTCTATTGGGTTGACCGAAAAGAAATCGATGCAATTGCATACAAACGATTTTGTTGAACGGCTTGTAACTCTGCAGTTACATTCTTTCTTTTTTCAGTTTTAGATGTCACTTTTCGCTTACTTTATATTTGTTTGTTTTGTGTCAATTTTTAGTATGGAGCACACAGAAGAGCATTTTCGTCATATTTGACGTTATAATTTTCCTTAAGGAAAAAAGCCATAAAGAAACGGAGTTGGTTTGTCAAATTCCGTTCGGCAGATTTTTGATTCAAAGAAAATCCACGTTCAGGTCGGCAAGTGAAGTTGATGATACATATATATTTCCCTTAGATTATTGTCAACCGCTCCAAAGGCGGAGTATACGGTGATTTCCCCAGATAAATAGCGTGTATATGCTAGCCATACCAGATTAATTGCAAGAAGTTATTTAATGAATCGATTCAATGTTTGTGATATGCATCTTAAACGCAATGAATATGATCTGTCTTTGAATCAAATCATAGCTGGAGATGAAAAAGGGATTGTTTGTAATAACATCAATCGAAAACGATCATGGTGCAAGCACGATGAAGAGCCACAAATCACTTTAAAATCTAATATTCGTCAAAAGGAGATTATGCTGTTAGTTTGGCGGATTGGAAGGGAGTGGTATATTTTGAGCTGCTTTCAAGAAACCATTAATTTAAATATCTTCTGTGAATAACTGAACAAATTGAATACAGTCATTATGGAGAACTGGGAACTTTTGATGCATCCATCATATAGCCCTTACCTTGCACCCTCAGACTAGCATTTGCTTCGGTCTTTGCAAAACTGCTTAAATGGTAAAACTTTTGATCAGGACGAGGATATAAAGTCTCACTTGCTTCAGTTTTTTTTTGCAGATAAAGGCCAGAAGTTCTATAAGCGTGTAATAGGGAATTTACAGAAAAGTTGGCAAAAGCTTTTCCAACAAAATGGAAAATATATAATTGATAAAATAACATTCTAAAATTTAAAAAAAATGTATTTACTTTTTTTTAAGAAATCAATGGTATCTTTTCGGTCAACCCAATATATTGTTGGCTATTGATGAATAACTTCATAAACCCGACAGAGTTGCGCTTCAGACATAGGCATTCTGTTGCCTAGTATTTTTATTCAGTTTCGGCAATAACTGACAATATCTAGGACATTTAGTCCACGTTATATATTTCTAAAAGTTTAAAGATTATGAGACTCGGTTTCAGCTCGATTGTAAAAACTTGAAACCAAATAGCGCTTGCGTAAAGTACTGAAGCATATCAATTTCAGAATTGTTGTTTTTTAATATATTTTTGCCAATTCAAATTATGAACGGTTATCAGCAGCTGGCGCACCCTGAATTTCTTCAACTAACTTGGCAGCAGTAGCCATTCGCATTGCATGGTCAATATTTCACTGCACTGCTTGAAGCAGTTTCTTGCTGCTTATGTGCTTGTTGCTTCTTGCTTAAGCTGCTAGCCAACTGCTTGCTAAGTTAGGCCTTGAAATTTTGCTAGCCCCCCAATATAGTAGTAGGAGTATGTGTGCGTGTGTGTTTGAGTTTATGTGTGTGTGTGTGTGTGTGTGTGTACTTGTATTATCAGTTGGTGCCTTTAGCTGCACAACTCTTAAGCAATTATCACAAAAATATTTATTTTAATACATACATATATACAGAAAATGCTAATGCCTGCTTGATCCGTAGGAAATATGCTCAGCTAACGGTTAATAACTATGCTCATGGAACATTTACAATTATGTGTGTGTGGGTGTGTGTCGATGTGTGTGTGTGTGTGTGTATGTGCCTATACATACAAGTTCATGCCTTATTAAGTTAATTTTTTGAGGCAGGCACTCACAGATGAGCAAGATCTATCCAAAAAAAAGAGAGCAAGGAGCATGAGAGCTGATGGCTTATACATATATGAATAAGATTGCTAGTTTTGGAGCTGAGAGATTTTGACAATACAGCGAGATAGATTGAGAGAGAGAGAGAGAGAGGAGAGTGTATTTGTAGCGCAGTTGTACATAATATTTATATATATCTTTATTCTTTTATGTATATATATGTATAGTTAGTACTTAAGTTTAAGCAGACTTGACTAGCTAAGCGTAGGCAATCGTAGCATAGTAGGCATTGTGTGGGCGTCGTGGCCATTGTGGGCGTGTCGCTCAATCAGTCTGCTTTTAGGACTATTGCTCGAAGCTGCTGCTATCCGCCGACTGATGACGCACCAAAATTTTTGGCTAGAGAAACTCACGTTTGCTGCCACGACCGCTGCTGGTGCTGCTGCTGCCGCCTGCACCACCAGCTGGAGCACCGCCTGTGGGCGAGGGCAGTGGCGGTGCAATACCTGTCGGTGTGGTTGTGGCGCTGCTTGCGGGCGTGCCCGCAGGCGTTGTCGTAGTTGTGGCAACTGCAGTTGTTGGCGTGGCTAGACCCACAGCTAGCGACATGGCCGCCGTTGTTGTCGGTGTGCCCGCCACACTGGCCGACGTTAGCTGCGCCGCACTGAAGTCCTCCTCTAGCAGGCGCAGCTGCAGCTTCTCGGCGCACTCCGCTGCCGCTGCTGACGCTGTCGAGCTCGTCGTACCAGATCCAACAGCACCCGTTAGCGTTGTGGTCGTTGCCGTCGCTACCTTGGCATGTGTCTGCTTAGGAGGCGCCGGTGCTTTCCTGCTCTTGGAGCGTCGCTTTTTGAGCATCAGTGGCCCCAGGCCGTTGCCTCCTGCGCTTGACACAACTTGGACACTTGGATTTAGTAGACCGCTGCCAGCGCCAGCGGCAACGCTGGGCATAATCGCTCCAGGCGCGCCAGCTGTTGTTGTGGGCGTGCTGGCTGCCGTTGTGGGCGATGAGATGGTTATCACAGTGTCAACGGGCGTTGTGACCGTTGCCGTTGCCAGTGTTGCCGTAGCTGGTGTTGTCGGTGTACCCGCGCCAGCCGCACTGCTGCAGCCTGCACAAATCTCATCGCCCGGTGTGGTTTGTCCGCTTGAGTCCATTTGTGGCGCCACACGCTTGACCAGCTCACTTAGCAGATCCTCAATGCGTCCTATGCGCTGCTGCATGCGCTGCAATTCCAATCGCACATCGACCTTCATGTCCAGCACAGTGGCTATAAGATCGCGCTGTGCCAGCGTGGGCGGTGTCTCTCTCAAGCCAGTATCGTATGTATCCGATGTGGTGGCACGTGATGAGGCCATTTCGATTTGACGCTCACGTTCTAAGGCCAGATTGCGCTCCTTGGCACCGGCTGCAAGACTTGCTGTACTGGGCGCACTTGTAATGGCCGCTGTGGTTGTGCTAGGGGCGGCAGCACCGTCGATAACCACACGGCTGTCACGACTGGGCGGCGAGGAGTCAACCTCACCGCCTTCGTCTATGGTATCCTGACGTGCTAATGTCGCTTGACTCGCCTGCAGCTTGGGTGCCTTGGGAAAAACCTTAAGGTTGGTGACGTTTAATGGAACATGGCAAAGACGTTCGACACAGCGAGTGAGAGAGAGAGAGAGAGATAGCGTGTCAAAGAGAGAGACAGCGCGCGAGCGGGATAGTGATAGAGAGAGACAGAGAGAGAGAGAGTCACGAAGGAGTGTGATGTGAGATCAGTTGATGTTGTTTTAGAGGTTAGAACGTGTTGGTGGCAGGCAGGCAGGATTGATAGGGTTGAAGAGAAGTAAGAAATATGTTTCAGTTTTTGTTAAGAATTTACACAAGTTTTTTTTTTGATATGGAACGTTGGAACGTTGTGGTGATACAAAGGAACGTTGGTACGGTGTTTGTTGTTGTTGTTGTTAACGTTGCAAGGTGCAGAGCAGGTGCAATTGAAATCCGTATACGATTTGTATATTTTTGTTGGTTTTATAAGGCATCCAATTGTGTTTATTTTGTTGTTGTTGTAGAGTAGCAAGCAATTTTCATTTGTTCAAGAGAGAAAGAGGAGAGAGAAAGAAAGAGAGAGAGAGAGAAAAAAAGAAAAGTCGAACAATAAACGAAAAAAACAAATACAAAAAAACCATGTCAATTATTATGAAAAACATTAGGTGCCGTGTTGGGATTTCTTTAGTAGTGCCAGTGCCACTGTGCCAGTGCAAGGGAACAAGGCACTAAGTTCAAGATTAAACTAAGCCAGCAGCAGAACAGCGCTGCATTTTCAAAAAAAATAGAAACTTATCGTTTATCGATAGTCTGCGTACAGCCACAAAATGAGCTATTACTGTGCCAGCGAAAATGCAACGCTGTTTTGCAGCCAAGACTAAAAAAACTTCTTGCTGCTGTATCGTTAAACGATACCGATAACGATAGCTATATACGGTGACCGAGCAATAACGCTAAGTTACAGTGTATGCCATCACATAAAATAAAAATCGAATTAAATAATATTTAGCAATAAACTTACTTTGCTTAATTGTAAATGCTTTTAGTTTGGTAACGTTTGTTTTTCGTTCGATTAAAGTAAAACGTTTGTAAACAAATCGTAAAAATGGAAAGCATAATGAAATCGTGTGTATTATCGAGTACGTAACGCCATTATAGAGAAAGAACAAATAGAAAACAAAGAGTTGGCATTAAAAAAATTATCAATTGAAACAAATTTGCAAAAATTGAATTTCAAATATTTATGTCGATATATTAATATTATTATTATTTTTTTGTTTTTTAATTATGTTAATTACTTTATTGCCTTGTCCACCATTGCTACTCGAAGTACTACTCTGCCGCGCTTGGGCAGTGCTCTCACGCAGACTTTCGCGGGCGCTCAAACTTCTCGAGACTGCTACCTTGGCGCTAGTATCGCTAGCTGAATCGACACTTGAACTGCCCAGAAGGCGTCCCCATTTGCTAGCACGGGTACTACGTGCAGATGGTGGACCCGATGAGGGCGAGGGTGATGGCGATGGTGAGGGTACGGCGGCGGTTGTTAGGATGCGTGAGTCCTCGGTAAGTGTTAGTTTGGCAGGTAACTTCTTGGATAGGTTGGTAATGGAGCGTTTTGTTTTGTTTTTGTTTGTTTTTTGGTATTGCGTTTGGTATTTTTTTGAGTTTTTGGAACGAACAGTTAGCATAATACAAGTGACGAGCGCAAGACATACAGCAGAACGAGCACATGTTTTGACAGCGAGGGAGAGAAAGGGAGAGAACGAGAAAGAGATAGATAGAGAGAGAGAAAGAGAGAGAGTGGGGGCGGGCATGTGTTTATGGTATGCAGTTGGAATAGGGAATAAGAGCAAGCAGGAAAAGTTTGGAGCGGTTACAAAGGTATTGAAGATTAAAGAAAATACAAAAATTTTCGTTAGTAATTTTGTTTCGAAAGTTTTTCGGGATTTCAATAATTTCGTTTACAGCCAAATTTTCACAACAAAAATAAAAACATTAAAAAACGAAAAACAGTTTGCATGAGCAGGCGAAAGAGCGAAAATGAGCGAGAGAGAGAGAGAGAGTGAGTGAGAGAGAGAGAGCGTATGGATAGCACAATCAAGTGTTGCATAACGTGTGCAGCAATTGTGATCAATGATAGACAGTGTGTTTTAATTAGCAATTATATATGATGTAGTTCATAGTAATTGACAATTACAGCGTAAGCATGTTCAAGAAAGACAAAGAAAAACACACAACGAGCATAAGTCACTTGTATATATAAACTTTTACAATAAATATATATTTCATAAAACACTTAATTAAGTAAAGAGCATAAAATGTGTATAAAAAATAAAATACAAATTATAAGCATTCAAAATTGATTAAAACATTTTAAGCTTAGTTGCTAGTTAATTACGATTAAGTCTAAGTGTTAACTTGGCTACACGGCCCAACAAACCTGAGCTGTGGCACTGTGTGGATTAATATAACAATGCTTCAAAATATTCAAGTTAGTCATGTAATTACGTTTATTTTAATGTGACTAGTTCATTATTATGTCAACAAATAAATGCGCTCATTGAAATAAGAGCAAACAACAACAACGCACAAAAAAAAAACGAAATAATAATTAAGGCCAGTACGCAGTAACTAAGAACGTCCTAAATTATTTAGGTGTCTGTAAGTGAAAATTGAAATTTGAATAGGGTGTTTTTTTTTAAGAGGTATTGAAATTTAAATTGCAATAGAACAACGCTGGATTAATCGATTGACATGAATTTTATTTATCGGAAAGATAATCTTTTGGCATTACATTTTTAATAAATTTTCTGGCTTCATAAGGAACACAACAAATGGTACTTTCCATAGTCTAGGCAGAGCTCTATAATTTTAATTCTTCAATAAAAACACACAGCACTATGATCTGTAAAACCGCCAACTTGCAATTAATCAAGCACATTATGCAGCTTCCCGTAAAAGACTGTAGGCTCATGCCAAAAGGTTGGATATCACCGTCGAATGCAGAAAGTTCAGGTAAGCAGGAGTCAAGGAAAACCTGAAACAGCTCTTATGCAACTGCCCTGACCTTTGCACCTCGAGAACTAACTTCCTAGGGAGACCTACGTTTGATTCGCTGCACAGAGGCAGCTCAAAGGCCACCTCAGAGACTATTTTCTTTAGCGAAACACACGCGCATGGATGACTAACTCATTCATGATCACGACTCACTCCGGTTCCACTAAGCATCACTCTGATCTATGTGAGCTCCCCTGCCCTAGAGGCCTGCCGGCCGAACCTAACCTAGCCCAATCTAATAACATGTAATTTTGTTGTTGTATTTCAAAGATTTGAAGTCGTTTTACTGACTTAAGTTGTTTCAATGAAATTTCATTTCGATTTGTAAAAAGTGACAGCTACTTGCAGAAATATTCCTTAACAAAATCTGAACTTAAATAAAAATCATTCTTCTTGTCTCAAGACTCTGTACGGCTGTAAAGTGGTTTATTTCGATAGCCAAAGTTGTGCGACTGATTTTTTTGAAAAATAAATAAATTAAAATACATTTCAATTTTCAAAATCTGTTCTCTATAAACAAATAAAGACCCATTTTTCTTTGTTTGCTAGCATTCTTGTTTACTGCGTACTGCGCTTAAAAATAGAACAAACAAACTGCTGACGTCACACACAAAACGCAGCATACGCTGGAAGAGAGTAAGTCAAAGATTGTTAGAGAGAGATAGACAGAGAAAGAGAGAGAAGGATAGAGCGAATTGGCAACATTTTGTTGCTTACCAAAAGAGCAAGAAGAGCTGTGCTCAACGTAAGCGTGAGTTTTGTGTGCGCTTCAGAGATCACAACGGATCACAACGAATCACAATAGAACACAAACGAAACGTCAAATTCAAAAATAAACAATATGTTTACTTTTTTGTCAACTTACAATACAAACGCACAGAACACAACAGAAACTAAACAAAAAAAAAAACGAAAAAACGAAATAACACAAATAACTAACTAATGCACATTGACAAAATCCTTGCAAATATCATAGATTTAGCAATAATAAGACTTCAAGCAGCAGACGCTGCACTCACCTTGGTACGCTCCACTTCACCGTCACCCTTCTCGACATCACTTTGGCCAGAGCCCACCAGCTCTTTACTGCCGGTCTGCACCTGCGGTGTGCGACGAAATTTAGAGAATATTTTACGCACTAGATGATCCTGATTCTGGGGCAATTGCGGCTCGTTCTTACGCCGTTCGGCCAATTCTTTTTCGCGTTTCACATCGGCCACCTTGCGAAAAATCAGTCGATGTCTGAGATTGTAGGTGAGCACCAGATTGCGTGCAAAACTATTCGCAAATGCCGAATAAAAATCGAGGACTTCGAGTAATTTATCACGTTTGATGGCATGCAAATCACAATAGGTTAGTGCACGCACATTGGCGGCACTCTGGCCAACGGCCGAGTCCTTCCAGAATTGATCGCCGAAGACGTCGCCTTTGCCTAATAATTCATAAAAATTATGCGATAAGAAAACAAACAAAATAAATAAATAAAAAAATCCAGCATCATCGATAACATTAAACAGCGTGCATAGCTTTGCTTACCCAATATTGCCACAACCTCATCGTCCTGTATCACCTCCAGACTGCCTGTTACAATAAAGCACAGACTATCGATGCTCTCACCGGTATGATATAGTAGATCCCCCGGCGCCGAGTGGGACATCATAAAATGCATGGCTAAAGCGCGCAGACAACCATCCGAGGCCAGACGAAATGCTGGATGCTCGTTAAATACTTTGCGATTTAGATGAACACATATGTCAGCCTTCATATCTTTCGGACAATAGTTTAGTACCTGCGAATTGTGAATGAGTTGCGGGTTGCAAGTTGCGTTTTGTGCTCTTGTTGCATGTTTTTGGGGCGGAGGGGAGGGGCAACCTTAACCGCTTATATTGGCGGCATGTTGGTACAAAAGTTGCTAGTAGTACATGGGGCCAAACTAACCCAATTCTATATGGTGTTTGGCGGCAAAAGTAATACAATTATACACGGACCACAATTTATATTTCAGTTAGTTGGGTTTGATATGTGTATGTGTGTACGTGTGTACACACTTGTAGAATTTGAGCACATTGAGCACATAACTGGTATAGGGTGTTATTTTTTGTGGAAACTGGGAGAGGATTATTTTATGTTGCTAATTGCTAATTACTATGGCGGGAGAGAGACACACACACACACAGACAAACACGAACACAGTTACGAATATAAAACACACGCACATATATGAACTAATACACAAAACACACACTTACGCACACACACACACACATTGTATAGTTTACGTAGGACACAGCGTGTAACGGGCTTAACGTGCGTGTTGACGTGTATTCCGCTAATTGTAACTGTTATTATTGTGCTGTTGTATAACTGTTGTCTGTCCAACTGTACTTGGCAACCATTTTGTATTCTGTTTGCTCTAGTATGCGTGTGTGTCTGTAAGTGTGCGTGTGCCTGTGTGTGTGTGTGTGCGTGTAGGTGTTTATACTGTCTCTTGGCAAGTATGCGCCTGCAAGAATTTTACAGTTTGTTTCATTCGTTTTTGTTTTTTATTTTAAATTGTTTTGGCACTGCTCTCAATTCAAACCCATTACAGACGCATACCCAGCAGAGCAGGCCTTTGGCAATTCGACCCGACAGTATTGTACAACGTTGTTTCTAACTTTACTCAATGTCCTATTCCGGCACAAACTACAGTCAACGAAATAGGTATAAAGGTTCGTTATTCATTTTCTGTTTTTTTTTTAAACATTTTATTTTATTATTTGTATTTTTTTTTTTTGCTGCGGCTTGTTTGTCTGTAAATTTACTTTATTTGCAATAAAGTAAACTCTGCTTACAGCTTGCGTTTAAACCAAACATACTCTCATTATATAAAGCGTCTGGCCGCATCAAATACTTAGTTCTGCATGTATAACTTTACGGCCGTACGCTGTTTGGTTTAAGTTCATCTAAAGGCATGAATTTGACGGACGCTTTTCGTTCTGGCACGGATTTTGCTCACGAGCATCGAACAAATAAAAGACATTAGACATTTGTAGAGAGAGAGAGCATTTTCTTGTTATTCATATTGTTTGATTTATGTGACATGAGAAAAATAATTATGAATTGCATATTTTTATTTTTTTTTTTGCGGCACTTGTTGTAATGAGTTTGCATTGTGCACCTATAGAAAATATTTACACACAGCTTACCTCTAGCAAATACTCTATACTAAGTATACGCGCATTAGCTTAATACCTCAATCGCAGGAAATACTAAAGCAAAATGACCAAGTCTGGTTTGTAGTTAACTATTGCAATTATTGTAGTTAAATACCATATAACTAAGCGCTCTAAGCGCTGTTTATAATATAAAAATATTGTTATTATCAGTAATTGCTTAAATACAGCCAAATCGTAAGAATCTCATTTAGTATAATCGCTTATATGCAAAAGTAGCTACAAAACCAAACTTAAGCGTCAAAACATTTGTACTTTACAGGTCGTTGCTTAATTTTTGTCTTAAAACAGACGCTCGTACTATTTGTAAATGTTTACAAGATTGAAACTAACCTATCCAAACTAAAAAACAACAATAGATATTCGGGCAAGAGTTCACTTTAAATTAGCTGCAAACTTTACTCTTTCTTTTAAACTGCGCTACAACATTGATCTGGCATTCTCATACTAAGTGCTTCTATAATTTAAGCGCGTCTCTCTGCCTAAAAAATACTTTTTACAGAAACGGACAACTATTTCAACCATTTATAGCTTGGGATAGCGAATGTTCATAAATAAGCTTGTCGTTGCCTTCCCAAAAACAGAGGATGAAAAGATCGGCGCTACATAGGTGAAGCTCGTTTATTCATAGATTTAGTCTCGGTTAATTTTAAGTTTGCCAGCTTAAGTTGCGACAATCATTACTTCTTCAAAGCGCTCTGATTCATTGCGATTATCTAAACTACCATAGTAGCCGCACTTTAAAGCTGATGGGGATTTGTAATGTGGCTTCATGTTCATTTCTGCGGCAGCTGCGGATATGTGAAACATATTGAATGCAACTAACACATTCGGATTAGCTAATACATTTTGAGAAATGCAGCACTTTCACGCAGATCTCGCAGACAATCTTGCTAGCCGGCTCGTAGCGGACTCGGAACTTTTTACGATCTGTTTTAAGTTCTCACACAAACATCGTTTTCTTACTGCCTCCTGCCATCTACCTTTTAATAACATAAATTTGATGAATTTGATGAATTTGATGAATTTGATGAATTTGATGAATTTGATGAATTTGATGAATTTGATGAATTTGATGAATTTGATGAATTTGATGAATTTGATGAATTTGATGAATTTGATGAATTTGATGAATTTGATGAATTTGATGAATTTGATGAATTTGATGAATTTGATGAATTTTATGAATTTGATGAATTTGATGAATTTGATGAATTTGATGAATTTGATGAATTTGATGAATTTGATGAATTTGATGAATTTGATGAATTTGATGAATTTGATGAATTTGATGAATTTGATGAATTTGATGAATTTGATGAATTTGATGAATTTGATGAATTTGATGAATTTGATGAATTTGATGAATTTGATGAATTTGATGAATTTGATGAATTTGATGAATTTGATGAATTTGATGAATTTGATGAATTTGATGAATTTGATGAATTTGATGAATTTGATGAATTTGATGAATTTGATGAATTTGATGAATTTGATGAATTTGATGAATTTGATGAATTTGATGAATTTGATGAATTTGATGAATTTGATGAATTTGATGAATTTGATGAATTTGATGAATTTGATGAATTTGATGAATTTGATGAATTTGATGAATTTGATGAATTTGATGAATTTGATGAATTTGATGAATTTGATGAATTTGATGAATTTGTTGAATTTGATGAATTTGATGGATTTGATGAATCTATATATGCGTCCCTATTAAATATTTATTCGTTTATGCAATTTTTTACCTAAAATATGCAAATGGTATTGCATTTGCATACAAGCGATTATCTACTCTACTATATTATTTCCTACTATCGTTTGCTGTAAGAGTTTGAACAATTTGCCTATAAGCAGTTTTTATAAAACTTATTACAAGCAGTGACTGTTGGTATTCTACAAATAGCATAAGTAGCAACTATTATATAAGAACTTTGACTTGCACTTTGAATCTGCACATCTGGTCACACTGTTTTTAATAATTAACGGTATTATTTACATGTACTTGCTATATTTCTCTTCTAAATACTGAAGCTTTATACTTCAAAGGCATTTCTTTCTTCTTCTGCATTTACAAAAATCCCTTCTTAAGTGAGAATGAACAGCAAATGAATATTAACTACATGCTAAATGGCAAACGTTATCAAAAAAATATATGCCAAATAGCAAATTTTTACAGAGCTCTCTATGTATTATAATCTTTGGTCTGATATTTTTTGCTGTGTAAATTATCAAAAGCAGCATTAATTTTATAAGCAGAAAAGAAAGCAACAGAGTTACAGCAGCGGCTTGAGGCGGTAAAGTAGTTTATCGGTTGGAAAATGCGTGTGTGCGCGTGTGAGTGTGTGTGAGTGTGACCTACAATGGTGTCTGTGTGTGTGTTAGTTGTATACCATATGACAAGTAACGAGTAGAATGAGCATTGTGTGTAACGAGTGAGGAGGGTACAATTGGTGTCGTGTATATAGGAGCAACGTATGTGAAATGTGGGATTAAAACTAAATAGAGTAACTAAGTAACTAGTTTAACGCAACGAGTTCAACATATGACAAAACCAACGAGTTATGTATGATTCATAGCGAGTTTGTAGTATAATATCCGTTACTCGTAGTATAAAAGCATATAAGAAGAATTATAAACCATACGATATTACAAAAATGCTGGGGCTTTTCACTTGCGGCATACATAGTCTTTCCGATGTAGGGTGGACTATCTGTTTTTCCCTTGCGAAACGAATACTGATTTTTTTACTCTTCCATAATAAAATAAATCATTCCACTTGACTATTCGGACATTGCTCTTAAGACGAAGCTGTTCGAAGGGAACAGGCAGCTACAGTTTGTAGTCGAATCCGAGCGGCGTTGTCTTTTATTATTAGAGATTTTCTTAGGCAAATAGTTGTACTTTTATACTTTATCAGTCAGTGCTAGGCAAATGCGTCAGTGCTGCAGCGGGTTTTAAACTATTGACATTCGTTTCTAGAGGTCATATAATATTTGAAATTGCAGTACAATCGGACGTTACGCGTGCATCACTTATATTAAGTCTTTTTCAATCAAGCTAACAGATGACCCACCCTGTAATTAGGTTTTTTGGAGGATTAAGGTTGCGTCAGAGGCCAACGATGCAAAGTTGTTTGTTTGAACAATAGATTTGGACGCAGCAACTGACAATATGTCAGACAATCGTATACAATTAAAAATGCTGCTGGTAATATTTAAGAATTCTGGAATCGCAGTATGGTCTAATCTTCAAAGCTTTTGTTTTGAGCCATCGTTAAAATACCAAAAGCAAGCTTAATTTGAAGTTTTTTATACCAAAATCTCTGATTGCCCATTGAAAGCAGATAACACTGATTGTTTCAAACAAATTGATAGGACTATCGACTAATATCGAAGGTAAAGACTCAAGAGAGATTTCGTCAGTAGGCATCATTTTGTTTATAATAAGAATAAACAGTCGTTGCAATAAATTGGGTCTGAAATAAAAAGTTTAATAAGTTTCATAATTTAATAGTTTTCATAATGGCAGAGATTTGTCAGAATTTAAAGTTTTGTCATCTTAGCTCACAAGACTTTTGAGAAATAATTTTTAATTTGGAATACAATTGTAAAAACCTTAAGCTTGCTTCGTAAAATGATATCTTTTAATATTGCTTTTTTTATTCCATAGCATTGAATAGAATACTAAATAAGCTATCTTTTGTTATTTAGATGTTACTTTAATTAGGTGAAAACAGACGGCAAATTAAACGCAGACTACTTTCAAAACAAATACCAAGAAATCATTTTGCTAGCTGCTACGCATTGTTGCCATTTTAAAACAAACAGCTATGCTCTAGTGTTGATAAATTTGTTATCCTTGACCATACTGTCATCGCTCCAAAGGTGGAGTATGGAGATATCTCTGTTAATAGCTGTTGGAAGCGGAATCCGGTTGCTTCAATCAATAGAGATTTACTTACGCTAATAGCGTCAATTTTCTTGCTGTGCCAGTGCTAGGCAAAACGCGCCCATGCTACAAGGTGGAATCGAACCACCGACATTCCAGCTTAGAGACGAATACGCTACGACTACGGTACGGTTTCTATAAGAGTCTAAAATAACAATTTAGTTTTTCGCTAATTAAAACAATATTTTCTATTTTAGCAGTCAAAATGAATATCATACAGGGTGCGCCATTTCTTATGTTGGTGTTTCAGCATTGAACAACTTAAACATTTGGCTTCAAATGTTTTGGAAATCGTCAATTCAGTACAATTTCAACCATGTATTGCTTCACATCTAAAGAAGGAGCCGAAATAGTTACTTTAAACATTGAACACAGTCATTCAGTTATTTAAACTCAACGTGCCTGCCGTCGTATATATCATGGCAAGCAGGCACCATGTGACAACACTATTCGTCGTTTGGTGTGTTGTTTTTTTGAGCGCCGGACAGTATTTGGGGAACGCGGAATCCACACGAGATGGCACGCCATTGCTTGACCAAAAAGTCACTGTTGGGTCCAACCATCATCGGGTCTTATTTTTTCAAAGAGAACCAAACGGTCGATGGAAACCGATATCGGTGGATGTTAGCTCACTATGTCTGCTCACAACTGCGCGAAAATTGTCTTGCAGCTTACTAGTTTCAATAAGACGTACCACACCGCGAATCCAACAATCGAGTTTCTGCTAGAAAACTCCCTGGACACCTGTTGTCAAAAAGAGGCTACAAAGCAAGTTGCATGCCACAGACAATTGAAGCGCTCAAGGAAAGTAGTCGTGCTGAAATCAGTGCCATGCCAATCGAGATGTGCGAAAAGTTAATAGCAAACTTCGCAAATAGGACATATTTTGCTGTGGCCCACTTTGTTGTTGTATTACAAAACTAGTTCTGGATAAATTGCAAAGCAACAAATTGCATAAAAATACCTCACATTCAGCAATTGGTTGTTCTTTTTTCTTGTTATTTAATATTAACATGCCGACATGAGAAATGGAGCATCCTGTATGTATTTTAATAAACGAAATACTAACGATCCGTATGAAAGGGTAAATTTAAGTAATATGTTTAAAAAGCGGACATAACCTAATAACGTTGCTAGTAACGGGCATCTTAAAATCGGTTCTGCCCGATTTAAGCATTAGCATTTTTCTTTTTTTTTTGTGTATTTACGTTAAATGTTTTGTGAGTTAGTGCAAAAGTTTGAATACGCTCAGATTTGTGAAAAATTATTTACATATAATTGTAGAACTCACAACTAAGCTAATATTTAAACTTAATAGGATTGTGTGTGGAACGTTTGAAATAAATGTCATATGAAGTGTTTCAGCCCTAAGGGCCAGCGTTGGCAAAGCAAAAGCCAAGCTAACAAATTAAAGCGCGCTACAAACGCTTTTTTAAACGAACTAACTTTTTAAAAAGATTTTACGTTATTATGCTCAAATATATATTGAGATAAATAGATAAAGAGAGAGAGAGATATATATAGAGACCCAGATAAACATGTATATATATATATATATATTTTGCTTGTTGTTGAACTAAAGTAGTAACATTTTTTGCGTATTTAATGATTGATTTACCTTCTCGGTATCAAGACCCTTGGTCATGGCCCACGTTGAGACGACATAGTCCATAACACGTTCGCTTAGCGCCTTAGGGACCTCATGCAACTTCATAAACTCCCGCACATTGTTCAGCATATCATGATACTTGGCGGTGGCGGAGGTCATTTGTTGTATGATCGTAGTGACATGACCAAAAATTGTGGCGTACAGCAGCGCTATATAGATCACACACACACACATATATATATATATATATGTATATACATTGAGATAATACAAAATAGATGAAAGATAAAAGATAATAAGATTAAGTACAATAATAGCAATGTGTATGACACTTTGACAAAGAGCACATATACACACACACACACACAGCATATACATGTGAGTGAGATAAAAAGAGAGAGAGAGAGAGAGAGCAGCGGTGTGTGACGCTAACAAAATGTCAACAACAATACACAAGTTACACAATAAATGTTTACAAACAGTTTGTGAGAGAGTGGCAGCCTCTCTTTGTAACGTTTAACGCGCAGGCGCGCAGCTAGAACGGTAATAAATGCGGCGAATTGGACAAGCGACAAAATTACACAACAAGAGAGAGAGAGAGAGAGACAAATGCGGCGAATCGAATGCTGTGCAGCATATTGGGCAAGCGCACGCATGCGCACAGCAGCAGCTGTGGTACAGTCTGCAGACGCGCTTCAAAAACTCTACTGATAGTGGCTGCGCAAACCGAATATGCTGCAAAGTTATAATTAGTTTCTTGCAGAATTTAGCAAATACAAGAAATACAGAATACACATAATTTGGAAGACATATTATGTAGCGCTCTTAACGTTCAAATACGAGCGAGCTATAACTTTTGTGCTCTTTTGTGCAATAAAATGTGCATAAAACAAGAGACAAAACTATTTGATTAGGTGTCGTGTGAAACGTTTACAAATGATTGTGATTAAGGTGACCAATTCGAGCAGTTATTAGTTCTAGCGACGCTATTTGCTTGGATTTTGTGTTGTTCAGTCAATTTGGGTACCAGTGCTTGCCCAGAAGACAATTGCAGCCAATTGTTAAAACTTAATTTCGGAAAATTTCAAGCTAACGGCAAGCAGCCAGCCCCAGTGAGTTGACTTGTACGGATGGCACACAAAAATTAAGTGAGTACAGCTTTTAAATGAATGAGTTCTTTTCAAAAACATTAAAAGCGTTGCGCGTTTTCTTTTCATTGGAAATTTTGACGCGGCAACGGAACGTGTTTGGACACCGCACCTGCAATAATCATCATGCAGATGGTGAACACCTTCTCGTTGTCTGTCTCGGCGGCGACGTTACCAAAGCCCACCTGTGAAAAGACGAGCAGAAGTTTGTTGATTAGCGCCAGTTCGCCAAATATTATAGCAATATTACGTTTCGGCAAGCCTGCTACTTGCCTACTTACCGAAGTCATGCATGTCATTGTAAAATACAAAGCCGTCACATACATGCTTTTACGCGAGGGTCCATTGACCAGCTCCGGACCAGTATCATTGCTCCAGATATACGAATACGGTGACTGTGTGACATTTGCCAGCTTCCACAGCCAGCTATACTGTATCTGTTTCGATCAGACAAGTGATAGTGCATATTTGTTGTGATAGCCACTATAACCGATAGCTGCAACTACTATCTGTTACTTACGCCATTGTCGGCATCGCTGCGTCCAATCGAATACCAGATGCAGGCCAGCCAATGTGCCACCAGCATATAGAAACACAGTAGCAATATCAGCATGGCCGCACCATACTCCAGATAGCGATCCAATTTGCGTACCACACGACCCAAACGTAGTAGACGCACCACTTTCAGTGCACTGAATAATGAACCAATGCCATCCTCGTCGCGATCGAATGCATTGAAGACATCATAGGGCAGGCAGCTCAGCAGATCAATAATGAACCATGACTTGAGATAGTTCATGCGTATGACTTTGGGATCGCTGACAACTTCACCGCCAGGGCCCACAAATGTTGTGTGAAAGTTTAAGACTAAGAAGTAAATGCGCATGTGTATTAGATTAAATATACAATATGTTATGGCTTGTTAGAGCGAGGAGCGCAGGTGTTGTGGGTGGAAAATGTTAGTTAGGGATCGTAGCCCTACTACTAGATCTTGGTTTTGTCATATATGTAATATCTTATAGCAAAATCTTTTGGTTTCAGCAAAGCATGCAGAACTGCTACCAAGTCAAGGTAATTATGGTGCATCCTCAAGGGCTGTCTGAAGGGAAGGGAAGCTGATAACTCAGCAATGAACAAAAACGCAACCACTAATTATTATTGCCATTGGTAAATTAAACAACTTTCGGAGCTTTTGTATGTTATGCACCACAAAAGATAGCATACTTATGTGGGCAATATACTGTATGATGATGCCATATGGGTCTATACATACATGGTCTTCAGCCTGAATAATCAGCTTCAAAAGCAAGAGCCCCATCGTCAGCTGACTGCCCTGCGCTTATATGAGACAGTACCAGCTACTTGGGACAAAAAAACTAAACAGTATTTTAAAGTTGTTGCTGGAAAGTTGGGTAAAAAGGTGCATCCCCAACTCTGGTAACAATATCCCACATCTTTCTTAAGAATATAGGTAGAAATGAATTGCTACGTTTTCTACATATATTTGAAACTTTATATAATAAAATTTTTACATACTGAAGCTTATGTGAGTAAGACATTTGCTCTAAGATCAGTTTACAAAATTTTCTAGTAGAAGAACTGAAGAAGAAATTGATGCTGGAAAATCAGTTGTGCAAATACAAGTATGCTTCGTCAACGTGAGTTCCGATGCTTCAATGGTATGAGAGAAGAGACATATGCCGAACGGCAGCCAAAGCCGAAGTCGGGATTCCCAACTGTCCTATATAGATAAAGTCGATTTGTACGATGACATTTAAAGTCTCAGTGCACTGGCTTTGTAAAAGACTTAACGCAGAAATGATGAAACAAGTGAGCTGTGGTCAATACCAGAGGCTAAGATGGATAGTTGATGTTCTACGGATTCAGCAGAACAGAGCACAAAAGCTGGTGCGATTCCCACGGCAGTCGGTCCTTCATACCGGAATCGACGCAGGCCTCGGCCTGCCCAAGGACTGCCAAACCCCCTCTGTTTCGGAAGCCCAAACTATACCTGGTGCACCGAACCACAACAACAACAACAAAAGCTGGTGTCGACATACACACCACTCTCCACAAGAAACAGAGGTCGACCAAGAAAGCGCCTAATTGACAATATTGACGATGACATGCCGAAGATGGAAGTAAGGAACTGGAGCGCTCTTGCTAACAACAGAGACGAATGGAGAAGTATTGTAGGGAAAGCCAAAACCCATCCCGGGTTGTAGAACTGAATGAAGATGATGATGATGATGAAGTGAGCTGTGGTAATATCTTACGAAGCTTGAATGACGCGCAAATCATGCATTTGAAAGTGCTACGGAAAAGTTTTAATTCTCTACGTATTGTCTTTGGCTTAGGTTTCATGCTGAGATGATGACACCGAAAATACTTATTCTCGTTAGGAGATAGCATTTCCGCACTAACAAGTCGGAGTGGGAGCTTCTTATATATCGAATAATGAGCAGAACTTTATACAGTGCACCTCAGTTGCTTTTATTTGGTAATAAACAGAGAATGCCTAAAAGCTCTTAATGATTCTGGAATCCGGCTTGCAATCTCAAGGTTTCAGGTAATTCTGTCAAGCAGCTTAACTGTCTGACTTCCAAAAGATTTTGCTCTGAGTTCTGCTCAATTACCTAACGCACTCAACTCTAGCTGGCTTAGAACTTAATGCTGTAACACTTACCAATGTCTATGAAGAATATAACATCGACTATTGAGTCCACGACGAGTAGTGAAACATCCTCCGAGGTTTTATTTTTAAACGCTACATTGTATGGCACCTAGGCGGGAGTAGAGCGAGAAAAAGAAAAATCATATTAATTGGCAATTGCAAGTGGTTGTATTACAAGTTGGCTAATACATTATTGGCTAAGAGTTTTCTTTTTTTTTTGTGGAGGGGGTTTCCATATCAATCAAGGCCATTTGATTCTTTGGGCCAAGCTGTCTGCTAAGCAGCTTATGTCGGCATACTATGATTCCTGATTTTCAGGAACCCACGCAGCAACAGTTTGCCCAACAGTTTTATGCCATTTTGTGGGGCATGTTTGACTTATGCTGTTGTTGTTGTTGTTGTTGCTCTTGTTGCTGCGACTGTTGTTATCTTTACTGTTACTTCAAGTGCCTCTTAGGAGCGTCGAGTTGCGGGGCTGATGCGTCATGGCGGCAGCCACCGCCGTTGCCGCACACTCCGCACCGTGCTCATCCTCTATATATTAATTTAAGAGCAAACAGACACACACCCACACAAGCCCCAGTGCAGAGTAAGGCCCGTCTGAGGAGCCACTTGGGTATGTAAATGTGTAAGAGTAACGACCATTATCTGATTTCTTGACTTGTACTTGCTCTTTAAAAATAAAAAGGGGGTTAGCTTTTCTTTTCTTTTTGCTTCTCTTGCTCTTTATCTAACATCTTTTGTTATTATGTGCGTGGGTTGGCAGCAAAGTTTGCTTCTAGGCATAAATATAATAGTATACACCTTCATTATACAAGCACAAAGTTTGCAGTTGTTAGGACGCAAAACTTTAAATTCAATTAAATTTTATGCAGTACCAGCACAAACTGTGCTTTATTTTAAAGCCCAGCTATTAATTAATGCATTAGTTTCCAGGCAATGCAATTTTCCTGAGAGACCCACTACAGTAACTAAGCACAAAAAATAAAAGTAGAAACAAAATGAATTACATTCGTGGCGTTGATGAACTTTGGGATACTCTTCTTTGGGGTTTGACTTGTTTTGGGCATAAACAGAGTTTCCATTTGGTAAAAAACGATTTTGGAAGCTTATTGCTTGTAATAAGCAATTTATTTAAAGTTATTTGTTTTTCTCTTAGCCAGTTAGGAAATATCAATCAAAATATAGTTTTTCATAAATGTGATCTGGAGTTCTGCAGGAGATTATTTAAGAGAAATCGCGTGTCACTTTTGACAAATGTAGTACCGACTACTTTTCAAATAATTTGCACTTAAAAATGATGATGATGATGTTAGGGATAACTAGTGTGAAGCAGCATGTCATACCAAACACGCAACATAACCTCAACACCTTGAAAATCTGCTAAAAATCAGTGCATGCTATTGATTACCGCGTCTGCAGACCAAAGCCGCTATAAAAAGGAAGTTCATAATAAACATTTCTCTACGAAAGTGTCAAAAAGATTAACTCAGTGTAAACAGGCTCCAGGTTCGAAATTCCTACTGACACAGTTTATCCATAGGGCAGTTAAAGCAGAAATTAATCCAAAAAAAGGCGTAACAAGGGTGCGGAAGATTTATGAATTAGTAAAAAATGTTTCATTTGATATAAGATCTGTGTGCAGATTTATAAAAGAGTTTCTTCAGAGACTTAAACTTCATTTTATCAGGAACCTTAATACCGAAGATCGGTGCTGTCTAGCACTGTAACTTTAGGAAAAAGTATCTATAGACACCGTCGTTTGGATTCTGCCCTAACGGCTATTAATAGAAATATCTCCGTGCACCGCTTTTGTAGCGATGGTCGCATAGGTCAGGGGAAATAAATTAATTTCTTTTATATTGATGGGCCAATGAATCATATTTTTTCGCAATGTTATGAGTTAAGACAAAGTGGGGCAAACCAGACCTTTAAATGGAGCCAACTGAACATGCAGCACTGCGACAAGCAAGTTATGAGAACATAACTGAAATAACTCCCAATTTTAGCCAGCTTTTTATATCATTAGCTTAAGCATATTTTTATATACTTTCTTTTCGAAAAATTTCTTAGATTGTATAGTCGATAATCTATGAGATTTAAGTGCTCTCACTATCTATGCATCTTGTTTTATATTGTATTTTTTTTTTTATTAGTCCTGATGACTCCAAATTAAAGAGTGTTCTAAAGAAGTCGGTGAGCTATACTTATATTTGGCAATAAATTTGTTTATTTTTAAACAATCAATAAAACTAAGACAGCTACAATTTAGGAACCGAATAAACATATTACAGAATGCACTTTATCTTGTGATTTTCTTTATATTCGAAGATTTTCAATATTCCAACTAGAATGAAAACATTATCCAAAATAATATTGCCATTGTATTTATGTGATTTTCGGCGTGCAAAAGAAGGCATCCTGTGACATATTCTGACGAAAGAGCTTCGGCAGCGTAGTGGCAGCGTACTCGCCTTTTAATAAAAAAATTGGCGGTTTGATTCCAGCATTTCCCTATTACTAATATATCTAGCAAAAGTAAGCTATTTGCATAGGAAATCTTTAGAAATAAAAGATACCGGCATTCGTAGACGAAGTGATAATAGAAGGGAAATCCCCTTGCAGCGATCACAGAAAAGTTAATAATCAATTATTATAAACATCGAAATTGGAACTGAAGCTATTGAACGAGTACCTAAGTTTAAATATTTTGGTTGCTGCCTGAATGAAGAGTGGTCATCAGATCAAAAAAATACCAGATAGAGAAGGTTCTTCTATAAATTAAAAAAAAATTATATGCAATATATGCTGGAATCTTGGAATTTAAAAGTCGTAACAATGAATAGAATTGAAGCTTTTGAAATGTGGTGCTACAGATGATGATTCTGTAGGTTTGTTTGACTGACATAATGTCAAATGCAGACGTTCTAAGAAGATTGGGTAAAGTTAGAGAACTCCTAAAAATCATCCGAGGTCCAAAATATGAATTACTACAATTGTTTGTGCAAGACCAAATCGCATAGCAAACGTGGCATGGGAAGATAACAAATGTCTTGACTGAGGAACATGCAACACTGGACTGGCCTAAAAACGATTGAAGACTTGATACATACTGCTAGAGATAGAGAAAACTTCAAAAAAAACCATTATGTATAATATTTTGTAATTTTTTGTGATTGTACAACATTTAATTTGTGAATAAACAAGTAGAGTGGAAATCGTAGGTATATTGTGAAGAAAAAGTATGGAGATAGACTTCAACTGTACCACTTCGAAAATCTTTCTAACAAGCCTTTTTGATACTTATTTTAAACACAATAGAGCATTGTTTTGCAGTTTTAGTAGCCATTTGAGTCAACTGACAAGTAGACAAGACAGCAACAATTGACGCTAGCAGATAACTAGATTTTCCTAGGTAAATTCTCTTTCAATTAAAGAAACTGCGGTTCGGTTTTGGCTATAAACTGTAGTTGTGAAATTATTGGATTAATCGTGCTTATAGAGTCATATACCAAGAGTTTTATTATCTTTATTCGCGCAATAAAAAAAAAAAATATGGCGCTAGAGGACTTTGCCCGCTGTACGCTGTACTGGCAAGAATTTTAAGAGAAAACGGAAAGCAACGTTTTATATATAATAAAAATTTCTCGTTTCAACTTCTATCAAGCAAATCTAAGGAAATCATGCCAATGCAACGTATATGCCAAAAAAAAACTTAAAAAAAAAAAATTTTTCTTTTCTACTTTTGACTGCTGCGTACCGGCTAACAGAAATTACCAGCACAGTTGATCATTTTACTGGAAAACAATCATTACACTGCCACGCCCTTTTCCGGCTGTCAATTGCATTACACAAATCTAATACAGCCTTCTGTACAGTCTAGCTGCAGGGTATAAAAACAAAATGGCAGCAAAGGCACACAATACACACACACACACACACACGCATACACTCGAACACACACGAGCAAACATACACTCACATACACGTGGTTTTAGATTGCACAGATATGTGTGTGTGTGCGTGTGAATCTGTGTGAGTCAAGTTGAGTTGTTGAGTGCAATTTAAGCGAAAATGTTAACATCTTGTTGACGGAAATAAGCACAATTCAAGTAGACAAGCAACAACAACAACAACAACAACGACAAAGATGAAAGCCAACATGAAGCAATGTGGCCTAGGACTTCCTAAGTAGTCTTCTGCCATGCCGCGCTTGACTTATTTGTGTGGGCCTTTTTTGGTCTATGTGTAGTATCTTTGTGTATTTGTAATGGCATTGCCCCAAAAAAACAAATACCAAACAAATAAGAGTTTTTCGTGACGGCGGCTGAGGAGATGACTCTTTTGAATTGACTTGGCATACCGCAAAAACCATTTTGTTTTTACATACTTGAGCCGACAGATAACCGAGGGAGGTCGGGGGAAAGATTGTTTTCCCATTGCTTGTGGTTGCGCGTTGAGTTATTTGGTAGCACAAAATAGGCCCATAGCCTACTGCTAAACTAGACTTTTTGATTGAAGTGCATACCTATAAATGTTTTGATTTAGGAAAAAAAATATGAAATTCCGGGTAATATTGGGATTAGAGTGAACGCATGCGTTACGCTTCTGAAAGAAACGGAGCTTCACAGTGTATTCTGTATTATGTGGTTAAGCTCCATATAGTGTAGAAAATTTTGATAGGCCAACATTTTTAATGTGTTTTATTTTTAATCTTTAATTCTGAGCCTTTTTTTCAAATAAACTTTAGTTTTTAAATGTTTTTGACTCAGTCACAAAATAGATTAAAAGTCATGGATATGCGTATTGTGTATGGCATAAGCTAAGCATTGAGACTATATTTCTTTTACAACCAAAATATGTTCGGGATGTCTTGGGGTCCAAAGCATCCGATTTTGAAATTTCGTGTGGGTTCTGTACATCAGTAAAGGGCGCGTTTAAGCATTTTAATGAGCCAAATATAAATTTTAAATATTATATAGGACTTTGTTAATTTACTAGCATTACTAGCAGCTTTATATATAGGGTGCTTTTTTTGGGGCATAGAACTTTCAGTTATTTCAGCATTGCTGTTCAAGATATCGACCGATTTAATAGCTGTCAAGTGATTTATTCTCAATTTGTTTTGGCAGTTAATCATGAATAGTTTAACGATCATCAAGCAAGGCGTAGTTTGGTCGAATGGGTTCAAAACGAGATTGCCGTTGTTCCCGATTTTCATAAAAGAATTTTGTTTAGCGATGAAGCGCACTTCTGGTTGAATGACTACGTCAACCAACAATACTGCCGCATTTGGAGTGAAGCTAATCTTCAAGTGTATGTCGCAACACAATGACATTCAGAAAAACTGAGGTTTGGTGTGCTTTATGGGCTGGTGGATTCATTGGTCCCTAATTCTTCAAAAACGTTGATGGCCCGAACTTTACAGTCACTGGTGTTCGGTATAGAGTCATTATTACCAACTTTTTCATTGGTTCCAACAACACAGCGCAACATGTCACACAGTTCGTGCCACAATCGATTTACTGAAACACACCTTTGGTGAGCGACTAATTTGGCGTTTTGGACCTGTGAATTGGCCTCCAATATCTTGTGATTTAACACAGCTAGACTACCTTCTGTGAGGCTATGTAAAGTCATTGGTCTAAGCGCATAAGCCACAAACGCTTAACCATTTGGAAGACAACATTCGCTGTGTTATTGCTGATATACGGTCACAAAGTCTGGAAAAAGTCATCGAAAACTCGACGACCAGATTGGAGCCACCCGTCGCGATCATATGCCAGAAGTCATATTTAAAATGTAATGCCACAAGATTATGTTTCGGATAAATAAAATTCATGTCAACCAAATAATCCATCGTTGTTTTATTGCAATTTAAAGTTTTGTACCTCCAAAAAACACCCTTTAATTAAGAGCATAACCCTTATCGGCGGCAATCAGTAATAACTATCCATAATAACTATTAATTATGTTCTCTACAAAGTAATTGATTTTAAACCATAATTTGATTCAAAAAGTATTAGAATTTTCGATTGCATATGCTGGGCACAAGAATATTATTTCTTCCTTACTTAAATGTGTAATTGGTGTATGCTTGGGGGTCGAAAAAACAGTTTTGTGCATCCCTTTTGGAAGCTTAGTTAGCAATTTTAGTTTTTTTTTTCAAGTTTTTCATTATTTAGATTAATTTTTAGGTGGATAAACTTGCTTCAGCAGTTTTCAGGGCTTAATTCTATTTGGGGTACATACATTCTACTAAAAATACTAGCTGTTGTCATCTACAACTTTTTCGGTAGGAATCCCCTTTTGTAGTTTCACTTGGCCCCAGCAGCTTATAATATATGACACCTATCTGGTTCTACCAAATTCAGAGCATAACTCTGAACTACAATACAAGAATATAGGGCTTCGCTGTAGACATGGTGGCATGTGCGGGGTTTCCCCATAATTGAATTTAATAGAATTTTCATCGCCAGTTACTATGTCATTAAGAAATCGCTTATGATTTTAGTTTTGGAGAAGCTCATATCTGGGTTTCAGGTAATATGGAACACAGTGTGCTTGCTTCTAAATGGCTTTGAGGCGATAAGACACGGCTTGCTGAGTTACTCGCAATGAATCTGCCAATTCTTCTTGCGTATGAAAAGCGTCTTGGTCCAGTAATGCTATGAATTTTGTATCTTCGATAACCAATTACCTTCCACCACCAAAGTCAACATTCTAAAGGAATTGAAATCACTCGCACGACATTTTCTCGACATACATATTCACGAGCAATCGATGAGTCTCAGACGTTATTGTGTCTGAATTATAAAAGAAAAGTAACACTTTGCGCAAATGACGCGAATTCTTCTCAGTAAATTACATCAATTAGGCTTCAAATTTGTAATGCCAACATATTTAGCTTTATTGCAGCTTACAATTCACATGCGTGTAAAACCACATTCATATCAAGACGGATGTCACATCTATGGGGAATAAACCAAAAATATCTTTTTAAGGTTACATGGTTTAAAGTTATACCTTATGTGGACTCCACAAAGTAGTAAGCTAACCTATGCAGCGAGTCGTTTGGAAGCCACACAGTTGAGCGCAGTGCTTGGGTCTTGACTAATGAAATAAAAAAAAGTAATATGCTTTCCTTGTAAAGGATGTGTTTTATAGGACTTTAAGTTGGATTTAATGTTCAAGATTACAGCTGTCAACTCTATCTATCAGTTTGCTTAGACTCGCGCCTGAACCAAGCTAGCAAATAATGCCATTTTATTTCGAAAATTGTGGTTCTGTGCGGAGTACGTATCGCGCACTACGTCCATTTAATCGTCGAGAATGTCGTCCATCAGAGCAGTTAATTCGATCAACCATGGATCGTTTTCGCACCACGATCTCTCTTATTGATAACTCGCATCCCCCAGAGACTCCTTGCGGTGCCTACAGAAGAAGCTATTGCTGCTGTATAGCGTGACATTGAAGAAGACCAGAATGATTCCATCCATCATCGAGTGCAGCAATCGGATCTGTGTGCTTACAGTTTATGAAAGATTTTGCGAAAGAATCTTGGTTTACGTGCTTACAAAATCCATTTCGTGCGAGAACTGAAGCCAAACGATCATCGAACAAGGCGTAGATTCGTTGTTTTTCATTTTTTTCAAACGCATTAAGTGCATTCGGTTTCGATTCCTTGTGATAGATCTATTTGGCTTCAGCAGTTCATAATGTCTCAAACAAGGCTGAAGACCACCTAATGCAGAGCATAACTTTGGCGCCGTGAATATTGGGCCTCGTTGTGGACTTGTTGACATGTTCCGGCCGTTCCCAAAAATTTTATGCGCTTCGGATTATGATAATGAACTCAATTTTCATCTCCAATTATGATGCAATAATGAAATTCTTCACGATTTTGCCTTTGAAGGTGTTTTGACACTGTCAGAGTCACTTGATTGATTGATTGAGAGTCAGATTGATTTTATAAACAATCATCTATTGGAAAACGGCGAAACCAACGTTGTCAAGAACTTTGTCAAAAAACAAAGCTCCCGAATACAATGGGCGAATCAGCTTATACCCGGATTTTTCCGCAGAATCGTCTGGTCAAAAACGTTATCATAACCAAAGTTGGCATACGGTTTGAAGCTTAGTAGAATCATTCCAAAGCTTATTTAAAGTTCATAAAAAAATGTAGTTCGTAGTTGGGGTCAACCCCGCCTTAAAGCTAATACCAGCTCATTGCAATCCGTGCACTTACCATGATGGCGGTATAAAATGTTAAACACAATATCACCCAATCCCAAATTGCTTTAAATGCACAATAATGCAAGAGTATGTGTGGCGGCGTCTTTGGCGCTTCCTGTCTGTACTGTGGCATAATATCGGCGCTCAGTGACATCATCTGTAATAATAATGATATACCAATAAGATTCTCTTAGATCTTTCGTGCACGCACTTTTTCTATTATTTGTCTGGATGCAGGCTGTGTACTTACATGCCCCAGATTGGATTGCTTCGTGGGATCCTTCAGCGTGGGCAAATGTGCGCTGAACTGGCGGCTGCGTGTCACTGAGCGCGCCAATTTTGCAAATTTCGAGAGGCCTAAAACTGGAAGGAAAAGATTAACCGCTGTTGTATGGGTAAGAATACGCAAAAGAGAGATCAAAGAGAGACGAAGAGAAAGAGATTGTTGCACCATATATATAAAAATATAAATAAAGAAAGAGAACAAAGAAGAACGGAAAAGAAAAGAAAAAAAAAGAAACACACACACAAAAGAGACAACCGGTAAAAGGTTAAGCGGCAAACGGTTATTGCCATTAGCAAAAATTTGTTTGTTTTTATTTTATTGTTGTTGTTTTTGTTGTACATATATACAATGCGTAAGCGTATGCAGGATAGCAGGTGCACATGTGTTGGTGTATGTGTTTGCATGTAAGTGTGTGTTGAGTTGTGTTGTGTGTGTAACGGGAGGTGAGCATGTGTGGGAATAAAAGTAGAAAAAGAGAGAGAAAGATATATACATATATATATATATATAGAGAGAGAGAGAGAAAGAGCATAAAAGTACAGTCGAGATACAATTGCTTTTGAGTGTAGTGGAGACAAGTTAATATTTACAAAAGGAGTAAGTCTTGAAGGTTGTAAGAAAGCAAAAAAAAAGAGTAAAACAAAAAACAAAACAAAAAATCGAAAAAATAACAATCGTGTCACGTAAGAGAGAGAGATAGAGAGAGATAGAGAGAGTAGTTCAAGAGAGTGTAAGTGGTAGGCTTGTGTTTGGGCCAATAAGCTTTTGTTTGTATCCTTGTTCTGTTGAGCTGTTAGTTTGTGAGTGCATCTGAGAACAAATTTAGCGTGCAAATTGTGTGGATTTTTTTTTGTATTTGTTTTTTTTACATTTATTTACTTAAATACATACACGCTGTACACATACATATATATACATATGGTCAGTTACAACTGACGACGATAACTTCTGAGCGCATACAACGGCCACTACTTACCACCCTTGGTGTCCTCGCTGTCGATGGGCTGCTTCAGTGCTGTTATATCCCGAAATGTCAACAAAAATAACACAACCAAATCCCTTTCGTTGCGTATGGGAGCAACCTGTAAAAGCAGCCATAATGGTGTTTCTGTGCAAAATAAAATTATAGAGAAGAGAGTAAGTACAAAGCAGAGAAGAGAGAAAAGCATAGAGTTAGTTACTGGCTTATTTGTTTAAGTTAGTAATCACAGAGAACATAATTTAATTTTTATCACTAAATATGACTTCTTAGCTATGGAAATCTTATAAAATCAAGCAATTTTATATTGCGTTCGACTTCTCCCTTCGAGAATGCACCACAAAAAATGGACGTTTTATTGTTGGGCCCCTCATTTTGTAAACTACTCTCCTTAGAGCCTATTATCTTGGAACGCAAACATCGTAGGTTTAAATACAAACTAAATTTCAATAATTAATCTTCATATCCTTTATTTACAGGAAACATTCAAAATGTACAAGAAGGCATCTACAAACTGTCTTAACCTACGCCTGCCGCAGGCAATCAGACTTGACTTGGTTCCGGGATTTTTCGAGCGCGTTAGTCCACCATGCACCATTTTTATTCATGTATTACGAGGTCTGCGATATCGGATGGTGGCAACAGGTCCACTTCCTTTTACGTATGACAATCTCGGTATGACACATGTTCGTTATGGCGAGCAGTTGGTTGTCGCTTACCAATCGGGGCCAGAAAATATGCAGTATCTGAGTATCAGCTCTCCACATTTATCTATGAATGCCTGCAGTTTTTGCCACATAGGTAGGTTCGTGCTTCAGGTAGTGCATTCATAAAGTAAAACAGTCTGAACACTGGTTCTGAAGTTACAAAGTTTATTACTCGTAGAAATGCTTCGCGCTCGTCATATTCTGTGCAGCGAGAAGTAAGTGGTGCGGGCTTTTTATATTCTGTCTGTAATATCTGTTATTTTTAGGAGCTATGAGTAACAGCTTAGTCTTCTTTACATTGACTTTGAGGCCAACTTTAAGCGCATTTTCTTGGATGCAGCAAATTTTTCATTCGATATCTTCATAACGATATAAAACAGATATCATCTGTGTAATCCAGGTAATATAGGAGTTCATGCAGTTTCCACCTACTGGCTGACTGGCGCTTCACGGTTGAACTGTTCGATGACGCCATCGTGGTAAGACACAGACCTGCTTTACTTCAGCAATAGGTTGAAAAGGTTTACTGGGGGCACCGTTAAAGCAGACTTTGCATTTGGAATCTGCATATAATTCTCGTATCATCGCCACTATATTCACTGGTATTCCTTTGCTTAAAAGAGATTCCGAAATGGTTTTCGAAGTCGATGAACAGCATTACATTAATAACATTTACAATATTGCTATTAAAGCTAGAGGTGTTCTTAAAATTATTAAGCGACGATCCAATGAATTTAATGGAATATTGCTTCTGCGCTTGAAGCCATCAATGCTACTATCAGGAATTGCTTAAGACGGTACAACAATAATATTTCATTTTTGCTCTTTGGCACTTAAACAGGGAATCGACTGTTGTCCTATTCTTGTAGAGTTTGCCTTCCCTATGAACTTGTAGTACACACGTCGTGGCATTTTTGTACAAGCTTTTTCTTGGGCTCATTGAAAAATGAAGATTTATGGTCATCGCTCTAAATGTGGAGCACTGAAGCTATATAATAGCTACTCGATGAGAAGCGGAATATATTTTATAGCCAAGTCCGAACGACGGTGTCTTTACTTTTTTTTGTCCTTATCTGTCTGCTATGCCGGTGCTGCATTTTGGAATCGAACTACCGACCGGCTTAGAGATGAGTTCGCTGGCGAGACACACTAAAATATAATGATCTACGTCTAAAATTTCCTGCGGATTCTAAAATATTAGTAATTTTTTGTTAACTTTTGCTTGTTGCTGTCTTGAGAAACCATAAAAGGAGCTGCAGCCATTAAAAAGTTTCAAAATCTAATCGGGTAAAGACAAAGTTGCCACTACTGCCATGAACGCATAGACACAGCTAAGGATTATAACTCTCTGCCAAACTTAATTTGACTCTCGTTAATTAACTTCTAAGATCATTAAAATTTAACAACCTTTAAAACATATATTATGCTTTCTAATACTGCGCTGAATACTGGAAGCATCATCGCCATCAGCGCACATTAACATTACTAAAATCTATTACTATTATTATTCTTGATTTAAGAACATAAGCTGCTTTGTACTATATAATTCCGATTAAACTATTTTCAATTTATTCTCTGTTTTTGTTTGTAGAGAATATAATCCGCTTGCATATAAACGGCTGTTGCACCATTGTGTTGCAATTACTTTCAAAAAATAATAATCGAATTGTAATAATGTTGCAACAAAATAAGGTCAACGAGTCATCGACACACACACACACACACACACACACACACACACAACCAATACACGCGCATTTAATGTGCATTGTATTTTAAAGTAATTATTGAACTACCACAAATGCCAGAGACCTCTAAAAACAATGGCAGCTCTGCTATAAAAATTATATGCCTTGACGTCTCTTATGACCCGGATAAAGCACTTTGCCCCGGCAAAGTGTTGATAACCGTAAAGCACATGTGTGTGTGTATGTGTGTGTGTTGCATGTGTATTTTGGTTTGCATTTGTATTGCTGCCAATGCCGACAGACCAATCAACGATAATTGCAATTCAATTTGCATATGTATCGCAACGTATCGATAGGCAAGCGTTAGTCCGTCTACTTTTCCCCTCTATTTTTTTTTTCTTTGTGTTTTTATTGCATTTTCAGTGCAGGGGCTGCTGCTGCTGCTGCTGCTCTCCTTGTGAGCACACTACTACCCAGTCGCGACTCTAGCCTAGTTTTTGGTCAATAGTACGTACGTACGCAATGGCTGCAAGCACACGTGGCGTATACGCAATTCACGCTGTGCAATTTGTATGAGTGCGTGCCCGCGTGCGTGTCGACGCACGTGCGTGCGTGAGTATGGTTGCGTGTTAAAAGCATAATTACCGGCTAATTTTATGCACAATTTGTTAGCCTCAATGAAACCCATCAGTGCAGCGCCATGCACTGAGAAAAATTTGACCGCAATTTAAAGCTGATTTTAAAGTTAGATTTCCGAATGAAATTTTTTGTTATAATTGCATTGTATACGCCTACGTACGTCGACGCAGTTGCGCCTTAGATATGTTCCTGAACAAACTTCGTAAAGTGAAACCAACTAATAGTAAGTAATAGCTTTTTAGCATATTTACTTAAAACAATATGACTAATAACTTTATAAGTAATTAAACATAAAAATACAAATAGATTAAAAAAGGTTTCAAACACTAGTTTTGTTTTATGAAATTGTATTGTATCTGACTGTTTAATATTGTAAATAATAATTAAGAGCATCTGTCAGCGCGGCCGAAGAGACGGTTGGCTTAAGAGCAAACGTCATTGGCGCGCAAACAGAGAATAAATAACAAGAATAGCGGATTGATGCGCCGTTATTAAAATAGTGCATTGACCCGCCGTTAGTGAGCGAGCTTAAGGAACAGTTATATTTACAGCTGTTTCTTTTGCTCGCCTTAAGAATAATGCTTAAGTTAAGCTTAAGTAAAAAAGCTGATTCAAGTCTGTTAGCGTCAGCCAGTGGGTGTACTCGTGTAACAAAAAGGAAAAAACTATCATTAAAATTAAAATTAAACTAACAAAAGCCTCGTGTTTTTAAATAAGACATAAATAACCAGGGACCTCAACTATTAACCGGGGAGCCACCGTAGATCGCCTCAACGCCGCTGCGATTACTAATTTAATATCGCAGCCGCATTTTATACACCGGGCAGTTTGGGGCTCCGCACTGCGCAGCCATAACCAACACACTGACTCATCACTGATTAAGATCATCATTTTAGATTCTGTTTCTACAATTGTTGCATTGATTTCAATCAAAGTTTGTAGAGATCATTCTTTGGGAATATATTGTGAAATAAGCTTTTGTTGCATATTTTCATTAGTTAAATCTTTGGATTTTGTTTGTTCTCCTTATTTTTCCGCTTGGGAGCTTAGGGCATCTACTAGAACCTTTCACCGAACCCTGTTTGTCTCTCTCATGTGTTGTGTTAGCCTGAGCCAGTTCTTGAAGGATGGATCTTCTTCACAGCGCCTTAAGTCTTCCAAGCGTTCTAACGTTTCAACATGGTTTGGTTGTTCATATATATATATATTTTTTTCTTATTATTCCGCTTGGAAAGTTAGGGCCTCTACTAAAACCTTTCATGTAACCATGTGTTGCGCCGTCGTTTTAGCTCTGTCCCATGTTGCTGTGTTCGCCTGGAACAGTTTTTGAAATATGGATCTTCTTCAGGTCGGTCACCTTAGGTCTTTCTCTTGAAGAGTTTTAACGTTACATCGTCAATTTGTGTCCGTTTTTGAAATGCTTTTGGTCGTCATGGAATTTAGAGCCGTTTATGTTTAATTCTCTTGTATTGGATTCTGCAATCGGTTGAATTTTCGATCGAAATGGTGATTGGTGGGATGCGTCTTATTCCAGTCGTGGGCCTGCCATCTGACGTCTTGTGGAGGTAGCGTCAACAATTACCATTGTTTTTGCTATTATTGTGAAATGACAAGTAGATTGGAAAATCGTGAAAAGGCTGGGCGATGTAGTCTTAATTTAGGCATCATTCGTATCTGGTGTTGTTGATGCTGTACGCAGAAAAGCGATGAATGGCGATTGGTTCTATGTTGAGCCCTTCATTTAGCGTGAAGGTTGATGAAAGCTATATATCATAGTTTTTTGTACTAAGATCGTATTATTTTGATATACAAACGAACTTCGGCTATCGAAGGAATACTTAGGAATTAGGCAAGGGAGGTTGCCAAAATTATTGAATGGTATTGTGCAATGGGAAAATGCTTTCTTTTAAGTAGAAAAGCATTTTTTTAGAGGAACGTTATAATGGTCATGCCTCTTGCCATGAGTGAGATTCGAAGCCACGACTTCATGTTTAGTAGGCAAGTGCATTACCCCCCCATTATCAAATCTTTGTTACCTCTTTAGTATTGACTTGATAGATTATTAAGATCTCAAAAAATTTATATAATTTAACCATGAATCTGCTTGCAATCGAACAGCGCCTATAAAATATTAAATTTGAGTATCAAAGTTTACGCTTGGAAAGATATATTTAATTGAATCATTATGTATGGCATCGAAGCACATTTCTGGTTGAATGAATGCTTGAATCTACGCCTTGCTTCATGCTCGTGAGTCTCTTCATGATGAATGGCCAAGCTAAACTGAGAATAAAACACTTGACTGCTGTTAAATCGGTCGCCATCTTGAAGAGTAATGCCAACTTAAAGTTCTATACCTCTAAAAAAAACACCCTTTGTAAGTAAAATTTCCATTTTTCGACTAATGCATTGCAAGAATTTGAATATTAAGTTATAATGTTCGTTCTTTTGACTCAAATAAATATTTATGAATTTTAAGATTTTTTTGAGTTTTGAGAATTAAATAAAAACCGTCAGAAATATAAACTTCCTAAGTGTGGCCAGCCTTTCGAATGACCGATCCATTATTCTAATAGACTTCACCTTTTACCCTAGCTACCCAAGTTAAATAACCTTAGAAGACGCAATGGAGTACTTCTGCTTTATTAGCTTGTCTTATTGATTTTTCTAATCGTTTTGCTTATTTGTTCTTTCAAAATGATAGCCTTTAAAATATTCTCCTCCACGAATGCTTTACTAAATCTATTATTGTTTAAAATTGAAGTCGTCTTGGCAGCACCTATGAGCATCGTTGAATAATGCCTTACTATTATATTCTATTGTTTCAATGGTTTTCTTTTGGCACTTTTTCGTGAAGTTTTTAATTTCTATTTTTAATATTTTAAATAAAATGTTTTGTTAATTGTTTGTTTTATTCTTAGTCAATCATTAATGCAAGTTGCTACACATCAGTGAAAAAGTTTATATATATAATTTTTTACTCTTTCGACTTTTTGAATTACCTTTCTTGTACTGCTAGGTAAACTGCTCATTGTTATAGTAAATTATGAAATATATAAATTATTCAAATTTGTCGTTATGATTGCTCTACTTCAACAGCTGAAATTGCTAAAAAGCATGTTGAATCAATAACTAAAGCTTGGGGGTTCGCTTGTCCAAAGTATTTAATGACCATTATACAAGCAAACTGATGATGTATATTTTACTCAGAAGTTCAATTCTAAAATACTGCTCCTGCATTTGGAGTCCTCAATACCATCAGGAATTGATGAAGTGTGTACAAAAACGATCTATTATTTTTTTTTCTCTTTATGGCAACCCGTTTGGCATCCTAGACTTGTAGACTTTGCCCTTTAAACTCGAGCTCATTGATGCTTATACACTTTTTTACAACATTTTTTTGTCATTTTAATCAGAGTAATTCATAATTTTCCATCTCTAGCTACCGCTGGTAGATCCAATTATGTTTTCAAAAATACTTTTCGCGTCTTCTACGAAAACTATAATAATCTTTTGTTCTTAAGAACAAACAATTTAAATCATCTCTTTTTCTATCTTAACTCATCTTGATTTACCAAATCGAGCAACTATCTATCTATAATGAAACTTTGAAACCTGAATTTGATCAAGGCAGATTTATTCGCTCGTTTTGTTTTGAAATATTTTAACTTTTATTTTACTTCCCAAATCTGGAACTTTAATATTTTAAATCCAAATATCTAGCCAGTGCCTGTTGGGAGACAATCTATAAAAAACTTACCCTTCAAGCTAGGGACATGGATTAGATTTTTATTATATTTTCCTCGATCTAATTTAATATAGCCCAATTTTAATATTTGATGGGCCTGCCATTCATTTGAACAGAGTAAAGCTTCTGATTGATGGCAGACAGAGCGAACTCTGTCTCAAATGATTGCAAGTTGGCACAGCTTCCACGTGCCGCTCCATGGGTAGCTACCTTGGCATCCGCTGAATAACAAGCTAATGTGTGCAGCGTGTAGTCCGGAAGCTAAACGGTTGCTCACAGGGATTAGTTTCCCGCCTCGTAAAAAAAAATTTTGTGCATACTAAAGTAAGGCCTCGTTTAGTTTTAAGCTTTACTTGTCTTAGTTGTGCCCCTATTTTAAACGCTAAGCATGGCTATCTGGCAGCTTTATGTTCTATGTAGAACTATGGCAAATAAAAGTTATGCAATTAGCGATTTTCAGCTTGTCATTTTGCACTTTCAGCGCAGCGTGTGCCAATACTTTTACCTAAAATCATAAACAAACAAAGCTACCCCGGCTTGCTCCACCAGCAGCACACATGGCAGACAATGAAATTCTATCTTGGCCGCTATAGAACATTCACGATTGAACTTCATCTACTTTTTATGTTTTGTCTCAAACGGATTCCTTTTTGATATTTTGCGAGTCAAATAACGACGGAAATGGAAACGGGCATAAACAGCGTTTGGGCATATGAGTGTTGTCATGGCAAGCAGCCAAATGGTCTTAAGTGGTAATAGTTTCAGCTACAGCTTTCGTTTTTGTTTCTTTTTCAATTGCAGCAGCCAAGGCCAAAAACAGTCTTGTATATTGTGCCCCAGGGACACCTGTCAGCATATTGAATTTGTCGAATATCTATCTATCTTTCTATCTGTGTATTATAACATATGGCACACAGATACAAGCAGCAGCGCTCACTGAAAGATACGAAAACTAACACTCGGCATGTTCATCATAATTTCTTTGCTTTTATTCGCTTTTTTTTCCTTGTTTTTTTCCACGGAGTAGATTTTTTTTCTACTTCTTATTCTGTGGCTTGTTTGCCGTGTCCAATTGATTGCCTCGGCTACGTGCCATACATTTTTTTCATCAGCTTAGCCAACAAATTCTCAATGAGCAGACCAGGTGCAGGACGGGGCAGGGCCGAACAGCGTAGCCTTTTGCCCTGAGAACCTGGTAATATGGCTGCTCTGCACCCTTAATGGCTAACAATGCTAATGGGCGTATGGGGTGAGAAACATATTGGTCCGTTTGGTCAACAACAAATAATATCAACAACAACAACTGCGGCAAGAAGAAGCGCAGCAAATTGAAAATGTCAAAGCGGTCTAAGCCCAGTCGAGTGGCAAGGCAACCAAGCAGCAGCACGATGGCAAAAATTAAAAATGCCATACGCACACACACACACACACACACGCACACAAATGTGATACTTGACACTGAAATAACCGGACAGCTGGCAGCCATTTTTAAGCTGCTGCAAAAACTAAGCCATTGGCAACAACAGCAACAAAAATGGCGTCGACAACGGAAACGGAAATATGCTCAGGCGCCTGCTTAGCTTATTTACTTGCAGCTTGCTCGTTTGCGCTGCTACGCTGAGCTACACTAACGTTGAGCATATTTTACATTTTGTTAAGGTTTTCAAAATAGACTTCCAAAGAAACGCGCTTAATAAATGCAACAAATAGAAGAAATAACCTTATAATAATATAGCAGAGCTGCCCCGTGTCATAGATGAGCACCCTAAACAACTTGATATAAGGAGGAAATAATGGACGTGGATAGGTTATGCTCTCAGAAGGAACCCTAGCAGTATAGTGACTGAAACCCTCAAGGCAGCAGACGGATCGCAAGACCTAAGGCGACCTGCAGAAGTTTTAACTTGGAACAAAGCTAAACCGATGAAGCAAAACATAGTTTGGTGGAGGGTTCTAGTAGAGGCCCGCTTGGCAACGCAATATTAAGAAATTAAACAAAATTAAAATGTAAGAATTTGCAGCATTTTGAGTCTTCCAAACTAGGTTTGTCGTTTACCTAAGCACATTTTGGCAAAAAATTAAAGATCTTTGTATACAATTTCATTTCTTGTACACTTTTTTTTGAATTCAAAGCACATGTATTTCAAAAAATAAAAATACTATCTTTCGCCTTTGCAGTGTATTTAAGCAGCAGCACTGCTTTGTTTACATTTTCCATACCGCTTTGGCTTCATATTTCACTAGCAAGCTATTTGAATCCAATGAAGCCCTAAGATTATCCCAACCATAAAGTCTATATTAACCCCACCCCATACCTTGTGTTTGTGCCTTGCCAAACTGCGAGAGTGCTGCTGCGCAGCCACCACATTGCACATCTGTAAATTAATATTTATAAAGTGGTACATAAATACCTAGAAGTTATATACTATATACACTAGCAGTGGCTTGTGTCGTAGCTTAGCAATATTATTCACTCAAAAGGGATCACTGCGCTGGATTGTGGGTCATTTTTACAATTAACCCATAATTGCCGGCAATCGACATTATGGTAAGCGTTGACCTTGAACAAGCTGAGCAGGGGATGATTGTTTGGAGCAGCTTAAGTAATTATAAAATAATTTCAACTTGGCTGCTTGGGGCACAATGTGGCGCATACTTTATATCTACATATATATAGCAAGTAAATGTCACTGATTGATGAGCAATACTCAAAGTGGTTATGCCTCAATTCAGGCGCATTTGTATCTACTTGGATGACAAAAGTATCTACAATAAAAGCATTAAATACATTTTGGAGCAATATGAACAAATAAAATTAAAGTACACAGCGTGTTTGTCGACTGAAATGAAATATGAATGAATGCCAGTCAGAGAGCAGCATGCTACATTTAAATGAGAACATTGAAGAGTGTGGAAAAGCGGGGGAAGAGCGTGCATGTTAGACAGGCGAAAAGACAAGCGAATAGATGGAGAGAGAGAGAGAGAGAGAGATGTAGCACACTAAATGCAACAATTTATTATGACTGTTCGAGCATAAATCCTTATAATGTATGCCCAAATACGAGCGAAATACATATACACACAATGATATATGCGAGGGGAAACTAAGCAGTTGTTGGACTAGTGAAGAGCATTAGAGAATGAGATTATGCATGACACTGGAGCATTAACTGTTGTACTCCCATCAGACAACAATTACAGGTGCGTCTTGGCGATTTTTTTCTTTGTTTTTGTTCTAACTGCGAGATGATGGTGGGTTTTATGCTATAAATTTTTGAAAACTTTTTTCTCAAACCTGCCAGTTTCTGTATATCTTTAAAATCTCTCAAGCGAAAGTTGTGTTTGAAGATCGTTGGTGGCAGTGCAACAAGATAAAAGTTCTAAATTTGAATTACTTGCGTCTAGGCAAGTTTTTATATCAGTGTAGACTCTCTGTACAAGATAACCTCAATATTCTGCGTTCCTTTAAATCGGCAAGTACTCCCAGCATTCTACTCTGCCTATACAAGACTTTACGACATCATAAGCATCGAAATTTCAGACGCCTTATGCTTGTTATATCCTAAAACCCCATCAAAATTGCACTTATTATGAAATGGCATTACTCCAGGCTTTTGCTACCACTATGGGAGGCTTATGCATAAGTTAACATCCAACTATGTTGGCCTTAACACAGCAATAATTCTCGCTGCTTTCATAGTATATATATCAATATCTGATGCAATATTAGATTGTTATATTCCTGATGGCCAAATTTTATAATTTAAAGTGACACAGCGAACTGCTAGGTAATTCACGTCTTTAGCTTAATTTAATACCTCAATGCTTGGTCTTACGTTGTTGTGTTGCATCTAAAGCTAATTATCCTTACGGCAGAAAGTAGCATATGCTTCAGTTGGTTTTAATCCTCATCTTTATCAGCTTTGTAGATTTCTTCACCAAGTCTTTCGTCACAACAAGAATTTCTTAATTCAGTAATCTCTTTCCGACATTATTCGATTTCTACACTTTCAGTTTCTACCACATGAATTTTTTACCTTCAAAATAGACTCATCAAGTCTTTGTATCTGCACAATATATATATTATCTCATCATCAAAGTAACAAAGTTATAAGAAAAGATGTCAACACAAGGTGGAAGCTTAGTAGAAGCTTTCATGCTTTTATGAGTGACATTAGGTGACTCTGTGGTTGGTTTACCGAAAGCTTTTCTGCTAATTTAGAGTATCATCCAAGGGACCATTCGCCACATCGCTGGCAGCATCAAAGACACTACAAGAAAATCACTTCCGCCTGTTAAGCATTTGAGACTCGTCTTCTCCGTGACATCCATAATGCAGTACGGGAATGCTCGTTGGGTATAGTCAAGAAGTTTTTATCCGATTAACTGCAGTTCAGCTTATAGAGAATGCGTCATATATTTCACGATTGTCGAACTGAGTGACAATAAAAGGTTCCTGTAGTTGAGACGCATTTAAAGGAGTGAAAACGATTCATTTACAATGCAAGAGTTCCACTGCCATGAGTGGAGAGCCTTTTTTATTTCAACCATCAAATATTCGAGCCGACAAGTGCAAGAGAAATATGCTACCCTAAGGAATGCGCTGATAAGACATTTTGAATTTAATCATTGCTAGTTTTTACATCATAGTATTTCGCAATTCTCAGGCGATACCTGCACCTTTCTTTCTTAACGTATCGAAACATGAGAGGGTTTTTGAAGAAAATCTTTAACTTTTTTATTTTCAAAGACACAAGAAAGCGAACGCAATTTGTTATTAATATTTTACGGTAAGCGTTTGCTTTTAGATTACGTTGCTGCTGCGATAGATGACAGTCCTTCACTCCTTCGGTAGGAACTTCTTTGAACAGTCTTTCAGCCTTAACAGTTTGATAAGTGTTGATTTTTTACGAGTGAAAAATACTTCTATGTAGGGCAGGATTTTTGCGCTTCCAAAAAAATTATTTCTTTGAGAATAAAATGATTTATCGGTAGGAAGTGCTTATAGAGCGCATTCCAGGTTTTTCTATGTAGTCTGGATGCATTCCCGCTAGCTCTCAACAGGCGCCCCTGCGTTGTGCACGCGTCATATCCTACTATTTATTCAAAGGACTGCCAGTAGTGTGGTGCTGGCGCAGCCGCCGTTAAATCCGGTCAGTTTTTCATTCCAAAAAAAAAGCGCGCTGTGCCTAAGTAAATCTGTATCAATTAGAGTCACCTGTTAAGTGTATCTCCCTATTGTCTTTGTACAACTATTAACAGAGATATCTTGAGCAATGAGAGTATATGTTCGGTGAGTACATTGATTTCCTTATGGGTGCTACTCCCCCTGGTCTTTACGTTTGACTCCTCACCTTCGTCTACCTTTATTGGCTTTGCATCTCTCACCATCTTTGCTAAATATTCTTAATCTATACGCACAACATGGTGGTGCGCTGTGTCGTTCTACACTAGATGACTTCCATGTTGCCATCGTGCTTTTGGCCAATAAAAAACCTACCAAAGATTTTACGTAGCATATGAGTTTCTCGAACATCCAAAGTGCGGCTGCATCCGCCCGACGAGCATATAAAGCTACGAGAAGGATGAGCATCTGATAGAATGCCAGTTTTTCGGTCAAGACCTAAGACCATAGTTATACCTGTTGTCAAGTGTAACTCCTAGTTTAATCTGCAGCTAACATTTATTGTCGATATTCACGCTGGTGTCAATGTGAATTCCCTCCGCTCCATGGCAACCTGGACGACGCGCTTCGTTGACTGCATATCACATAGAATACCCTCAAATTCTCGACTTCCGCATTTCTATAATAACCAAGCTTTTCTCTTTCTTGAAGCTGGAGTCCATCTAAGCAACAAATTCTTAGTAGATGACTTAAAGTCGCTCCTTCTCAATTGATATTTCCACTTAATCAATTACTTTTTCGACAACCCTCGTAAACAGTCCCAAAACAAATACATGCACACTTTCGTACAGTCAAATTTATTCGCATGGGGCTGAATGGGGTTAAGCCTAATACCAACAAGCCGAAAGGTACTTCAATTGTATTGGTTAGGGTTTTGTTTAGATGCAAATTATGCCTTACTCTGTGTAGCCCAATTTAACATAAATTTTGAAATAGCAGTGTTTGCCTGCGCGTGGTAGTGGGGGAAGGACAAGCAGCGGCTGAGTTGGAGCAAGATACACATACAGCTAGCTACTTCATTGAGTGTGTCAATTTGCTGTCTAATGGTTTGATTTTATTCAGTTTGCCCCAAAAATTCCTAGCAGCTGATGAGGGTTAAACTTATTCAAATATGAGCAACTTAATGTATATATTTTCCAAGGATCTATCGACTACATCGCATACATAACAATTTTACATGGCAATGGCAATTTAAAGGGTTTGTTTTTTTTGTACTCACTGTTCTTTTTGTAGAGCAAAATTTCAAATTGATCCTGTTGCTGATTCTCCAGTGTATACTCCAGCCGTCCCACCGTTTCCTTATCCGTCAGCTCACCGTACATGAAGCCACATCTGTTTTGGTAGTTTTTCCAGTTGTTATGGGAAAAGAAAAAGAAACAGAACGTCATATATGGACGAGGTATTATTCTTGATTTGATTTAGTTAATAGCAAAGGAAACAACAGACAGACTAACAACATATATATATATATATATATATATAGCAACGTCACAGCAACTAACACAAGGATATATAATATTTATATTATATACAGTAAAGGATAAAACGTGCTAGTATATATAGACGACACGAAACAGCATAGGATCAAAACATGCCGCAGCTTGTGGGTGCAAAAAAAAAGAAGAAAACTTCAAGTCACTGCAAGCAGCTTACCTGAGTCTAGCCAGGCAAGAAATTAGAAAAAACCAGACGAACTTGGACATGATTACTATTCGCAGCTTTTGTGGGCGCGCTGCATTTGCAAATTGGCCATAACGTTGGCAGCCGGCAGCGCAGCAGCCCACTCCCTTGACCAGGTCAGCTCAGCTCAGCTCGGCTTAGCTCAGCTCGGATAATTGCTTACTTGCTGCTTGGCTGCTTGGCTACTGCTAGCTGCTGGCTGCCATCGATGCGGCACACAATAAATTTCCATGATGACACTGACTGGCAACCCAGCCGCGACCTCACCCTGTCACCATGAGCCATGAGTGATGAAGAAAATTACGACAATTCAAGGGAAGCAAAAAAAGAAAAAAAAAATATAAGAATAAATGGCGGAAAAAATCAGAAGCATGAAAAACTGGCACAGCCCCATACACACACGTTCATTCGTTTAGCTGCAAACTAGAAAAAACCTTTGCACGAATGTGCGATCTATATGGTCACATTGACTCGCAAAATCGGAATTTAGCAAGGTTTCAGTGAAACATAGTTTGTTCACATACTCTTTTTCTTTTGAGTTCTCGTTTATCTCCAAAGCAAGATCTTCGTAGTTGTCGGTAGATAAACATATTTTAAAGTCATTTATCAATAAACTGGGAGCTATCGTTCAGATTTTCACAATAATGTAAAAATCTTTATAGCTAAAACTAAAAGATTTCCATATTTCTGTTTACAATTTCTATTAGATTTCCTACTGTGCAACAAATGAACAAACTGTAAAAGTTTTCGATGTATTCGATAAATAGACTAATTCGGTTTGATTTATAAAGCTGGTTCACCTGCAAGCGTCAAAGGTTTTGCAGACGTCGATAATAATCGGAGAGTTATAATGTTCTGTTTTAAAAGGAAATAAAGTGCAGCTGTGGCCAGTCCATCAAATTGTAGAGGAAGTTTACGAGAAATCTGCTCTCACCGATATGTTATCCATAGAGTGGCTTTGACACGCACGAAATTTTTATTTCAGTGTTGAAGACAAATAAAATTGAGAAATGAAAGTCTTTACTTAAGCGCAATCATAAAGGGTGATTCCTGAATCAATTTGTATTCGGTTTAAAGATTGATTTTTCAAGTGTCAAGAAATTGGCGCTTATATCGAAATCGAGAGATTTTACGAGGGAATTTTTTTTGCTTAGCATCAGCTTCTTGAAAGATATTGAAGGATTGAAATTTGCCAGTTTGAATGATAGATATCGTTAGCAATAGGTGTACATTTCTTTGAGTTGGTTTAGGTGACATTCGTTACTATTCACCAAAGCCTTCAAAAGTACAAACGGTGCATTTAGTCAAGATAATAACTTCGTTGTTCTTAACCAGAGAAAATATGTCGAATTCTGTGCCAAATAAATTGCATTTGCGGAATTCGTTGCTTTTGTTATTTCACAAGATAGATATTGATAGAAACGTTTGGGGAACATGCTCCAGTGATTAGTAGGTGTGAGACATGGTTTCGTCAATTTAATAATAAAGATTTTGATTTGGCAGACCATTAACATCATGTTGAAGGGAAAAAGTTCAAGGCGAAGGAATTGCAGGCGCTTTTGGATGAAGGCCCACCAATCGCTACAGCAATAGACGGAAGCACTCAATATGATCCGATTAGCAATATCTCAACGTTTAAAAGCCATGGGGACGATTCAGAAGAATGGGAAATGGGTGCCACACCAACAAAATGATAGGCAAATGGAAAATCGAGGAACTGTTTATGAGATGCTGCATAAACGGTTTGAGAGAAATCTTTTCTGATTCAAATTGTCACCGGGAAAAAAAAACCTATATATTTATAGTATTTCGAGAATCCAAAACGCATAAAAAAAAATTGCTTTCGGCCTGGTGAGGTTAACCAAAATTAATTGGGAAATATTGTTCCACCCGCTGTGCTCTCCAGACCTCGCCACGTCCGAATATGAACTTTTGCATCAATGGGACACTCACTTGCAGCGCTTCGCCAACTTTGAAGCAGTCGAAAGATAGCTTGTCGGATTCTTCGCCTCAAAAGAACAAAGTTTTATATTGATTTCATTCATCATTTGCCCAAAAGTTGGGCTAAATGTGTGGAATTGAATGAATTGAATACTTTCATAAAAAAAATTTGCATGTTCTTTTGAAACTTCGGTATATCATAGAAAAAATCGGCAAATTTCAACTTACACCCCTGGTATTTGCATTGTATCTCTAATAAGAAAAATAAACTATGCTTAAGCTGGTGAATGAACGGCTATGGACTCGTTATCGACTGCAACTAATACCATTGAGCGCAAAGTTACAAGATGGTTTTACAACATGATTACGCTTAACTCCATGTGGCCATAAGACTCAAAAGTTATTTTGACAGTTATTATTTGAATGATGTATTTCATGTTGTAAGTCAAAAATTAATAGACTTTTTACTCCCAATAGCAACTGGCTAAATGCGCCGTAACTCATTCGGCAGAAGCTAATCACTTGTGCAACCTGTGCTTTGGAGAAGTTAAAAAGAAAAAAAATCAAATCCAGTGTATTCCAAAACGCCCATAATTGTGTTAAATAAACGGGAAGACGACTACTGGCCAACGAACAAATACTAAAGATAATGGTGAATCTGCTTCAACTGATAATTCATGCCGAGATATTCTTCAACGCCGCACAGCCCGAAAAATTTTAAGATATATTGGATAATTGGAGGCTCCACTGACCCAAGATCCAAAAAAGCCAGACGCAAAATGAATTCGAATTGAATATTTGGGATGGGACCAGCAGGTAATTTGTGTTCAGTTTAAAAAACTGTTTTTTTTTTAAATTCGTGGAATTGTTGCTGCAGACTGAAGGCTATTTCTGTATATGGTGGGAGAGTGTATGATCGGGTGTGAACAACTTCGAGCTATTTAAAATAATTGTAGCTATTTATGGCGAACGTAAGAACGTACGACTTCAACTAACCCGTGAGAAATTACCGGAAAACGGCCGAAAGGCATCAGAGGGATATTTTAGAGCATGATAACGCCCCGAACGCATGTTGCTGAAATAGTAGAGAATAATCTGAGATTAAGGGAGATCTTAGACTAACCGACGTATTATTCAGACCTTGCCGACCTTGCTGGCTATCTCAACGGATGCAATTGGATTTTTGCCGCTCAACTATTTGGGTTTTTTTTTGTATCGAAGTAAGAGACGACTAATTTTTATTGTGGATCTCGATAAACCAAATCACAGGTCGGTGGCTCTATTCGCCGCAGCAGCATAGGTGGGTCGCGCTGACATATCCAGTAGAAATGTGATATTAAAAACTTTATTACCGCCTTTGGAGCGCTTTCATAACAGCCAAGGGGATACAAATTTATAGCTAAAATTTATAGAATCTTTATTTAGACAGAACAAAGTAACTCCCTGCGGTTCCACAAGGTTAGGACTAGAATGGTGTAGGCGTTTTATAGGGGCATAGATTTTTTAGGTTATTATTAGTCTTGCACTTTTCCTACAACGACTTCAACGGTTGAGGGATAGAAAGTATACAACAGCAGCTATGTGACTGCTTCGAATCCCATATCTGAGAAATTCATACCATTCGGAACTGAGCAGTCTGATAAACCTCTCCATCACGAATGTCTTTCTTTAATTAAGTTTTCAAAATGTTTCAGCAGGGAAGAACATATAAGGTGACCTACATTTCTATCATTTTATTTTTGTAAACATTAAAAATATGTTAACTTGCTTAAATTTAAATAAAAAATATGAAGATTAAGTTTCATTAAAATTGTTGGAAAGCCAAAAAATGTAGAAATATTCTTTTTTTTTCAATTTCAATAAATCTAAAGTTATTTTATAGACAAATTTTTTATATGCTTTGCAACTCTTTGTTGTAAGAGGAATTCCAGCGAAACGATAAAATTGGCTTAAGGACTTTTTGCAGCCTTTTATGTTTACATTAATCTTAATTTATTTCTTTTTTTTACATTCTTCAATTGAAATATTTTTTATGCCTATTCTGAAAATCAATTCATTTCAATTTTAGTTTGAATATTCGAAAACTATTGTCAGTAATGCTTCGTTTAACTCAAGCAGAAAAAAATGGGCAAACAAAGGCATGGACAGAAGTCGGACACACATGACTTGTGGATACCCTGCTACACTTTGCTGAAAAAATCTCAACTAAATTGCTTAAGCACTCATAAACTTATAAAAACCGACTTTTTGTGCGATTTTGCGCATTTTGCTGTCAGTTTAAATAAAACTTGTTTTAGTAATAGAATATATTGAAAACTTTTAGAGTGGCAAATTTGATCATAGTATATTCAAAAATATATGCAATTCAACACATTTTGCGGATAAAAATAGTTTTATTCGATTTATCTCTTGCTTTTGCTTTTGCTTGAATTCGACGTAGTCATTTAAAAAACTAAAACATATTATAACCAACTTTATGTCAAAATCGAATTTTTTGACCCAGAAGCTTTGATCAAATATTTAGATATAGCTCTTGAGAATCACACTATATCTCCATATCAAAAAACCACAATAAACTTGCATTACCTTAAATAGCGATAGGTTTATTTTTTCAAAATATGAGATATATTCATTCATACAGATGGACGGGTGAATATAGGCATACGGACTTTTTAAACCATTCTGATCATACTTTGACAACTTTTGTGGTCGCCAGATTTTATGTCTGTGCGTTGATTCGTAAGTAATGAAATAACCAATATCTGAAAAGATAGAGTAGCCATGGAAATGAACTCGCTATATATCTCCCCGACAAAAAAAAAAAACTCTTGAAGGCTCTCAGGCTTACAAAGTTTTTGATACCTAATTTTCCAGTAAGATTCTAAAATAATGTAAAAACTGGGCACAAATAATATATACAAATATAATCTAAAAATTTAAACTCTTTATAATCTTTTAATAAAACAGAAATAGTATTATTTTTATAATTTATGTTCTCATTAAAATCCATATGTCTGTGACACTATTTAACTTATAATAAGTGTATTCCTCTAAACTATACAATCATCATTTTAAAGACAGCGATAATAAAGATATATATCTATTGATAGCTAATCAAAGAGAACATAAACGAAACGGATGTGTTTTTAATGAATCATGATTTGCTTAGGCAAATACTAGGGCCTTCGACTCACAAACTCATATGGTTTTGTATGGATGTATTTTTTATTATCTTAAACTTGTAGAGCTAATTGAACAACAAATTTTCGCGGAGTTTAGCAGTTCCGTGAAATTTGCAATGATAAGAAAAAACGGAATAGTGTTTCTTCAAAGCCTTAAGTTGGAGTAGAAACATGTTTCTGGGAGGTTACTTTCTTAATGATCTAACAGATCTACAGTCTACAGGGGATAGAAAAGTTGCTTGCTATATCACAGCAAACAAACTTTTTAGAAAATAAACGGATCAGTCTAAAACTTAGTGGGCTGGGTCTAAAACTAAAGCTTGGCTTAGCTGCTTGTACTATTATTATTAGTTAAAATTTTTGATTAATATCGCAAATATAAAAATATATTTAGTCAATACATTTATTTGTATATAAAAGAGATCTTTGTTTCAGATTTTGATTTTGTTTGTCGAGAATATAGGAATATATAAAGTGCTAATCAATGCAAATATTTATAAACAGAAAAAAGCGGTTCTTCAGCTTTTGATGGAATACAAATTTATTCATTTTTAGCATTATTGTTTAATAGTTACTAAATAGACAAAAATAATTTGAAGGGCCTATAGAACAAAGTTGTATCTGTGCACCATACTATGCATTTTTTTTTGTTTCTCATGTGAACCAACTGCATTTTAAGTTGCACTAAGCCTAAGGTATGTTTTAGCACGCATAAAAGCTGTATATAAATATTTTTACACTGCCTGGGGTTCCGGAGGCTGCTGCAGTTGCTTACTTCATGACAATTTATATATACTCTGCCTGCAAAGTGTAATATAAATAATAAAAGCAGCAGAATATAAAATAAAAATCAAGGGAAAATGCTTGCTCTTGCTCACGTGTGGCAACAGCAACAACAACAATAAAAAAAAATACGGAAAATGAAAATGTGTTGCATGCTTTTAGGAGACAGCTAACTCATGCTCCCAGCACGGCGTATATATAGATGTGTGTGTGTGTGTGTGTGTGTCTGTGTGTACTTGAGTTGTATGCAAAAAGTATTGCACTAATACACGCACACAGGCACTGAGAGGCACAAGCATGCAATGACGTCAGCAGCGACACGGATAAACCGAATGAAAATGGCAGCAATGAAAATGAGACTACAGCCACAATAAAAACTGTTAATTTGTGTCGTTGTTGGCGGTAGTTGTTGTTGTTGTTGTTGCAAACTATGGCTTTGTTTTCGTCCTGACTGCTCCTGCCAGATGTAGATAAATTTATGACGTCAAATGCGTTGGTAGCAACAGGGAGTGCTCGGTGTAACAGGCAACCAGCGGGAGGAGAGAGAGAAAGAGCGAGAGCAAGAGAGAGAGAGTTCAATAAACTGTGCTGTGCCAAGCTCAGCTTAACTGTGCAATGATGACGTCACGGGCAGTAGCTTATTTCCGCCTGGTCGGCCATTTTGTGCTCGCTCTCGCTTTCTCTAACGCGTCTGTGTGTGTGTGTGTGTGTGTGTGTGTGTGTGTGTGTGTGTGATAGCGACGCGCTTAGACTCAGACGAAATTGGGTTACAAAGCAAACAAACAAAAAACAAAATGGCTATCGTTGCAGCACAGAGGAGGCATTAAATGGGTGCGCTGTACGGTCTATGGGGTGGCGAAGGGAGGCGCTGTTTGCCAAGTGAAAAGGCGCCGCCAACTGCAATGGAAAATTGAAAGAAAATGCGCACAGTTAACCAACAACAACAACAACAACAACAACAAAACCCAATAACAACACAGCAGCAGGTACAACAACAAAAGTTAAGTAATAAAAAAAAAATGGGAGAACATTTTGGTCAACCTTTTGGCTTGGTTCATTTTCTGTTTGGTTTTTCAATTTTACTTAAACTTTTTTTTTGCTGCTGCTGCTGCTTCTTTACTTCACGCGAGCAAAGTAGGTCAAAGCGCAACACAAATTCGTGCATTTACACACAAACACATACACACACACACACACACACACCCTATACACAAAATAAGTTAGAGCAAGAAACTCTTTGTAATAGAAAGAGTGTAAGCTTAAGTGTAAGAGTTAAACCACCAAGTACAAGTAACCAGGTAGTACGAATAAAAAAAGTTAAAACTGATTAATTTTATGTGGAAATAGGTCTATTCGGGTATAAGCTACCAAATACCTTTTAATCAAACTCAATTCTTTATTAAATACAATTTTGTTATTGAGTTCGGAGTACGAAATATTTTATACAGCTTAACAACAAAGATTGTACAAGATGAAGGTGCTGTGTATGTTTGTATATCTATAAATATAAATGTGCAAGCAGTGTTTCTGTGAGTCACAGATGATTTCGCAAATCGCTTGACAGATTTTGATAATTTATTCTTTTAAGTGAAAGGTATTAACAAGACGAAGGTTTTAAGTTAATATTGTATTTTTTTTGTCAAGTGGTGCGTGAGTTCTAAGCATTTGAGTAGAGACCGTTTTTTTTTCTCACATATACGCGTTTGAGAATTCAATACACATAAAGCATACTAAGCGTTATGTGAGAGAAGAGAGCGACTAGTAGCTGTACTCTTTTATTATATTTGTTGTACCTTTAGTACTTTGTCACAAAAAATGACATTTCAATTTTGACAGTTGTCATATTTCAGATGCTACTTCGTGTTATATGTATTTTGCGGTATTTTGTGGTGAAATTTTTTTGAGATTGCGAAATTTTTTTCACACGTGTCTATAACATTTGAGATTTATTTCAGTGATTTTGCGGTGAAATTATTAAATCTTTAATTTGATTTTTTTGTATTAAAACTTCTTCAATTTCCAATTCGTTTGACGTTTGCGATTAACATGAACAAAGCACAAGGCCAAACGTTAGAAGACTGTGGTACAAATTGTGCTACAAAAACAGCCCACTTCAAAGTCCTATTTATTTGCGACTAATTCTAATATATATTTGATTATTGCTTCACCACTTGAGTGTGGATTTTAGGGGTAAGAATATGCACGTTAAGGCACAACGTAGCTGAGAATATGAAGTATAAAAAGATCTACTACAATCTAGATAAACAGTTTGTTGACATTAAAAAGAGCAAGATTAGTTTATATTATTTCTCAAACAAATTTTAAGTTTCAAATTATTTATTTATTGTTAATTTGAACCCCTAAACTAAGTCCAGTTGACCTTATAACTAAATAACTTAAAAATTTGAAAGTTAAGTAATATTCAATGAAACGAGAAAAATATTATATAAAACTATTTCGTATGCCTAGCCTGATATCCCTGACTGTTAAATTTTTTTTTATCAAAATGCACCATCTTAGAGCTGTGACTGGCTGGGAACTTGGATTTACTATGTAAAAGATGAAAACAGGAAGTAATACAAGAGTTTGGAAATTTTTTAGCAAAGAAAAAAGCCAAAAGTTCAACGTTGAGCAAGTTAGGTTTTCATAGATGCTCGTTTTGGCGAATCAAGATGAGTTAAGATACAAAGGAGATGATTTGAATAGATCGTTCATAGGATAAGAAATCGCTAAGGTGATTATAGTTTTCATATAAGATGCGAAAAGGATCGGTCCAAGCATAATTGAATCTACAATATGGTAGTGCTAAAGAGTGCTCTTACTTTCTTCTGAGTAATTATAAGCATAAAGGGCGATTTTTAAGCTACAAGATTTTTGTCAATACGCCATGATTCGATTTGCAACCCATCAATGCTTGCAAATTATTAATTTTCATGATCAGAGCCAGAGCAAAACCTAAAACAAAATACTAACTATTTAAGTCTAGAATTCAAAATAATGAACTGAGATGGTGTATTGTTTGACTTCCTGTTAATAAAAGTTTATAAGCTTTACTGAGTTAGTACTGCTTGTGTGGAAGTTAAACAACATTTTGTGATTCAAATGAATAGCAATAGATATAACAAAACTTTACCAACTTTGAAATATCAAATAATACAATGAACAATAAATAAAATGATCGTATATATGCGATACTTATCGTTAAGTGAAAATAACTAACAATCTTAATCCGAAATCTAACTGCCAAATCTAAGTGCGAAAATAGCTACCAATGTCTACTAGTTTTACTGTCCAAAGCTTAGGCTGAAAAAATCGAACATAAATTAACGAGTTCGGGCTTCAAATATTGCTAAACATTTCCCCTTATTTGGTTTCAAAACTGTCGAAGAGAGGAAGAGATGGTACCGCTGGAGGTAAATTCCACATCTAATTGGAATTGCCGGTAGGCTCTGATATGAACTGCGCGAACACCACAAGTGCAAATAAACTGTACGCCTATTCGCTTGAACCGTCTGCCACAGTCAAGAAAGGTTTAGAAATGGAAAGAATTCAGCAAGAATTTAATACCTAATTCCGAGAGAGTAAGTAGGAATGACGTATTTGTATAGACATTTGGGATATAACCCAAGATACTTCGGGTCCACACTGGCTTTGAATGCTTTGGTTCCACATGTCTTAAATTTGCCTCTTGATTTTTAGTTTACTTTAGATTTAACACATTCTTATTGTTATTATTATTCTTATTATTTTAATTATTTTTGCCAATTACAGCGTCGCATGTATTCAAAATCGGCTGACTTTGTCGTATAGCTCCCGTAGGGCATATCTATTATGAATGTTTCTTATTCGTCGGGTTGTTTTGAATTTTTATTTAAACAAATAATTGTTCCGCTCCAATGGAGCAATTCGGTAAAAATTTTGATTTTTGCACTAATATAAAGCAACTTGTTCTATGGGCGCATCATATTATATATCTATTACTAGAATTATCGTATCTTAACTCAGCATCAAATAAGGCATTTCTGAAACACTAAAATCCGATTCAGACATGAAATCTGCAAGCAAATTATTGAATGCTTTTCAAACCAAATGTTTTCTCTTCTGCGGAACATTGAAGCCTAAACGCCATTTTGCATATCTTTCAATTTGTAGAGACAACATCAATTTCGAAAATGTATTTTTGTACTTATGAGCATCGGCAGCATAGTGATAGTGTTTGATTTCTATGTGCTGAATTATGTTCCTTAAACTCGAAGGAATTACCTTTCTAAAGAATATCGACACAACTTCAACTTAGTTTATTATCATTTCTTTAAAAAATCCAATAGAGGCTATTAAGCAAAGTCTCAGCTCATTAAGTCGAAAATCTTGCATTTCATTTACTTAAGAACCAATTGCCATCGCCTTATAGTGCCTTAGGCGTTGCAAACTGCTTTATATAGTCAATACAGCCCAATTTTCAGTGTATAGAAAAATATTGAGCAGTCACAGTTACTGCGCAAAGCCACACCTGAGGGTGTATGGGAGTTATGTGGTAAAAATAAAAACTGGCTATTTGTTTATAGTTAGCTGGCCTTTTAGTGGCAACCAGCTGAACAGTCTTAGATATTTTTTCGGAACGGTGGCAGTAGCAAGCAGTTTGCCACAGTTTGTGGCGCAAATTGCAAGCAATACACAAGGGAGATTTCTTTTACTTTTGTTGCCTTTGGCTATTAAGTTGATGTTGGCCATAGAGTTTGACCATCAATGGCTTGGCAGCTGCTGCACTTATACCAGCCATGGAAAGGATACTTACTCCTCTGTCTCTCTGACGACTGCGACCCCATTTCATTTCAACTATTATTGTTGCCAAGCGTAATTTGTTTGTAGAAAAACGAGAGACTATGGAAAACTTTATGCATAAAATGTAGTAAGTTCATGTATACGTGCAAAGTTAAATTCTTTAAGCTTGTAACTGTATTTGTGTGTATCTGTGTGTGTGTGTGTGTCTGTCTTTTTGTGTATGCGTGCAAGTATGTGTAACTATGTGTATATATATGTATCTGATTGTGCACATGTCAATTGCATTTTGCATTTTCATTCATTTTCCGCACAATGTATTCCACTTAACATTTTCACCTGTTCATTTCAATTCATTTCATTTGCTGCAGTTTTTGCCACTTTTTTTATTTCACTTTTTTTGTGCGCGTTTTAAGCCATGACTAAATTAGTTTATATTATTTACTTTAGTATATTAAGCCCTGACGACCTTTATATGCACTTAACTGACGTATTGACAATTAACATTTGATAGTTTGTACATTCTGTGGAATTTAGTACACTTTAATTGAACTTTAAAAAAATTAAGTATTTCAAGTTGCTGACAAATGTACTTGCTGGGCAAATAAGTTGTCTGCATTCAGAAATTGGTTTAAAAAGCAGAAGGGTGTTTTTTCGAGGTATAGAACTTTAATTTGGCCTTACTGTTCAAAATGGCGAATGAAATAACAGCTGTCAAGTGATTTATTCTCAGTTTGGTTTGGCAATTCATCCTGAACAGACTCATGATTGAACAAAGCTTGCAAATAGTGCAATTTTATTTCGAAAATAATGGTGGTATTCGGAATACGTATCTCGCACTACCTTCATTTTATCGTCGATCAGAGCAGTTAATTCGATCAACCATGGACCGTTTTCGCACCACGTTCTTTCTTTTTGGTAACTCGTATTCCCAGAGACGCCGTACAGAATTTTCTATTGCTGTTGGAAAACCAGCATAAGCGCCTCCGACATTGAGCACAGAAATTGGATCTGTCCCCATCCACACTTTGGAAGATATTGCGTAAGGACCTTGGTTTGCGTGCCTAAAAAATCCAACTCGTGCAAGAATTGAAGCCAAACGATCATCAAGCAAGGCGTTGATTCGTCGTATGGGCCCAAAAAGACATTGCCGTTGTTCCCGATTTTAAAAGCGACTTTTGTTTAGCGATGAAGCGCACTTTTGGCTGAATGGCTACATCAACAAACAAAACTGCTGCATTTGGAGTGAAAATAATGCTCAAGTTTATGTCGAAACACAGTGACCTCCAGAAAAACTGACTGTTTCGTGAGCTTTGTGGGCTGTTGGAATCATTGGTCCCTAATTCTTCAAAAACAATGATGATCAGTCAATGGTGATCGGCATAGAGTAATGATTACTAACTTTTTCATTTCTGAATTGAACAACCATGATGTCAAAGAGCAATTTTATTAAAGAAATGACACTTTCCATATCTCTTTTCAAACTGCTGGTTTATAACGAAAATATAATCTAAGAGTTGTAAGAATAAAAAGTTATATATTTTGAACTATAAAATCGTCTAAAAACGAGAGTTTTTTAAATTTGAAGTTATGGGATGTATGGCTGTTATAATTTGCCAGTTGTAAGCAAAAAAAGTTATAGAAAATATGCAGAATCTCAAAAATTTTAAGTTCTACTGAATAGAGTAAACATTGCTTGTTAAAGACTTCCATGATGGCAACATCATTTTTAAGGGCTCACATTGATAATCTGCCATATATTAATCTCAAAAATATTCAGTTTGCTTGAAAATTTAACTATTACTCCGACTAAAAATGCTTTGTCAGGCAAGTTTTCTATGCACACATTGTGTTCAGCGATGAAGCTCATTTCAGCATGAAAAGTACCCACAAGCTTTGCAAGATTTACCAATGCATCCCGAGAGCCATTGTTTGGTGTGCATTATGGACCGACGGAATCATTGAGCCGTACTCTATCAGAGACAGCGTGGCGCGGACCGCTATTGTGAATTGCGAGTGCTAGGAATCTATCTTGTCCAAAACGAGAGACCTCGACTTGGCTAATATGTGGTTTCAATAAGATGATGCCACAGCTCTCGAAACAATGACCCAATGGAAATGCCAACTCGATGAGAAGTTTTATCGCGGTTTATCCATACTGAACCTCGGTTGCGTACTCGCCTTTAAAACCGAAGGTCGGCGGTACGATGCCAGCCTGCAGCACTGATGCACTTTGCCTAGCACTGGCATAGCTAGCAAATATACGCTATTTGCTTTAGACATTTTTTTTAAAGTAAAGACAAAGTTATTCGAACAACAACGGCTAGAAACTGCAGCTCCCTGTTCTCCTCGAACTGCTAATAATAACGATGTTCCGCTTTTGAAGCGATGACTTGACATCGCCAAGGGGAATAAATTTCATTTTGTTTTTGTGTGCTTGGCTCAATACAATCTTTTACAAATATATCTTCTTCGTATCGCATTTAAATTTTTTGGTATGTAGGAATTATTGTATTATATCAAAATACCCATTTCTTATGTCGGTATTTCAATATTGAACAACTTAAATATTTGACAACCGATTGACTTGAATGCACATGTTTTGGAAACACAAATTTATTACAATTTCAAATATGTATCGCTTCACACCTAAAAAACGCGCCGAAATACTTACTTTTTACATTGAAAATAGTCGTTCAGCTATCCTAACTCAACGAGCATACCGTCGAAAATATCATGGCGACCTTGAATGACCCCCTAGAACTTCGTATTTGACCCCCGTACTACTTTTTGTGGGGTTTTTTGAAAAACAAAGTGTACGCCAGCAAGCCATAGAACATTGTAGAGCTCAAGGAAAATATTCGTGCCGAAATCATTGCTCTACAAACCGAGCTGCTCGAAAAGGTAATGAAAAACGGCGGAAAAAGGGCATATTTTGCTGTGGCCCATAAAGGCGGCTACTTGATTGATGTTGATGTTCAAAAACTAGTCTGGATAAATTGCAAAGCACCAAATTGAATAAAAATACGTCACATTCCGAAATTAGTTATATATTTTTTTCTTGTTATTCATCGATTACAGGAGGACAAAATAAATGGCGCACCCTGTATAAATCAACAAATTTATTCGCAATTAAAATTTGGTTAAAGAAACTTAGCCATCAGCAGATTACTTGCTGACTTGGTGAATATCTTGGCTAGAATTCAGCTGTGCTCCCTAGTAACACTTCGTATTGGTGCGCTTAAGGGGAACCCCAAAATGTCGGATAAATTTATCGCATGAGTTTTGTATAAAATAAATAAAAGAAATTTATGTTTTATTTTTTAGAGTATCGCAAGTTTGCTGCGCCGCTGAATGCCCAACGCTATGAATACCATATTTCCACTGTACATTTTATAGACCAATTAGTGGCAGTATGTACTCGACGTCCATCAATAGGTACTTCAAGTTGATGAGCCGGCCATTAGGCGCATACTTGACAAGATAAAATCAGTGGCTGGTGCTTGACCAGTTCATAAACAAACCACAAATGTGATTCCAAATGTGATACCAAATGTGGTTTCAACTGCGACTGAGATTAGTTGAAATGTGGTGGGGCTTTGGTTGAATGGGTGGGTCAGGCAAATTAAATTGGCAGCAGTGGCATAAACTACACCAAGTGGCAGCAACAAAACTAAGTCAAGTCTATGGTATAAGCATATATGCGCGTTAACGAGGGGTGTTTAAGAAGTTGTTACCATTTATGCTATGAGCACATTGAGGTGAAATTGAAGTTTTAAGTTATTTTTGAACATATGTGCTAATACAGCTAATGCAAGGCTATGGCCACTGCGATTGAGAATCCTACAGCTAATACGCTATACTCATTGAATAACCCTCGCTCAGCAGCAACTTTAAGTACGCTTAACTGTGACCAGGGTGTAATTTCTTCTACCGTTGCCAGCGGCAATACCATACTTAGGTGCTTCCCGCATTGTCATTGTCAGGGAAGCGGCTTGACGCTGCTTCAGGATGCGGCTGTGAGTAAAGAGTTCAGAATTCCTTTGTTATTGTTGTTGGTGTTGTTGCCTTAACAATCGGCTTAAATACTCTCGACAAGAGGACAATTGCCTTAACGTTGTTGTCTGTTGGTATTTTAATTTGTTTTGGCTTCTTGATAGTTTCGTAGGAAACAAGTGGCAGAAAGTGCTTAAAATTCATTGGGAAAAGTAAAGTTAAATATGCGTCTCAGACAAAGCATTTAGCTGATTTTAATGTGAAGGCGAGCAAAAGTATTAATTAATGAACTAAATTAAAGGAATTGTGTAGGTATAAATGAATGAAAGTGTGTGTATGGGAAATGAGCAGCAAGAGCGTAAAACTAAAAGTAAGCTTATATATAGCCATGCACTAGAAGAGGGTACTACTTTAAATTCATTGTACCCAGCAGACTCAAAAAAGTAAATTGCGTGCAATATAATTATTTACAGACTAAACATGCAAATAATAATCTTTAGTACAACATATGTTTGGAGTGCGAAAGAGGCTACAGCTAGCACAGCTACTATACAATTTAAGATTTTGGTCTGTAGTACATCTTAATATCACATCTCTGCATTGTGAAAGGATAATGTTTAAGCTTTAATAAGCGGTTACCAGAAAATGACAGTATATCATCTGGAAAAAGTTTCATTTTCAGATATTTATAATCTCACACATTCTATTATTGATTTTATACAAAATTCAAATTATAAGTCTGAAAATTTTGCAAAGTTCGTTAGTTTTTTTAAGTTTATATCGCTTTTGGAATTTAGTATCAGACCAGCACTAAAATCTTTGCTATTAAAGTCTTTTCATTAACTGGCATAGGGTTTTTAGATTCAACAGATACAGTATCTTTTGCTTTGAGAAACGAGAAATCCTAAGATCTTATATATGGGCTAGCTACTTATTGAGAGGATTACTCGAAATATGAAGTTTAATTTATGCCGAATTTTTCGATTAAAGCTTGAAAGTGGAATTTTAAGTACTTGAATGGTTTTTTTTACTTGCTTTGGTCACTTTATCTAAAATTGTTTTGCCTGGGCTGCATCTTATTGAGAGCATCTTGCATTGTAGTTTCAGAATCTGATAAAACCTTAGAATTGTTATATAAGGCAATTCATGCGAATTACAATTTTAATCGCAAGAAGGGTACTCCTAGTTCAAGGAAATCAAAACATTTCGTATATTTAGCTACCTGGTTACTTTATTGTAAATTCCTTTCATACATCATCTGCAGCGTATTGAGAGCAAATTACGAATTCACGAGTAAAATAATTGCTTGATTTCCCGAAACTGCAAGATTGGTACTCCAAGTACCTCGTATATAAACATTAATATTCCATATTTAACTGATCTGGTCACTCTATGCCATTTTTCTTATATAAATTGTTGGTTTTACAGCTTATTAAGAGAATCTGTCAAAATATTGAGTTTACATTATGCCTGAAATGCAGTTTTACCCAAAGAGTGGTATCTAAGTCTATGGAATACAATAGATGTGAGATATTAAGTTGCTCTGATTACTTTATTTAATATTCTTTGTACGAATCTTTTGTGCCTGATTTGCTTTATTACAGTTTTACCCTAAGGAGTGGTACTTGGAATAGAAAAGAAATTGTATATTTAATTGCCTTGATCACTCTTTTCTATATAAATAATATAATGCTTCTGATTTGCAATTTAATAAGGCAAATACCTAAGTTATCGAGTATTGTCGGTACGTGTTTTTGCAGGGCTTGCCGAACTAACAAAGGTTAGGCTTCGATGTTTTTAGAACTGAAGTAGTAGCAGAGTTGTGCAAGGTATTTAAGGTTTTTAAGCACACAAAAAGCATTGCTGTAGGTTTTAAAATAAACAACACAAAAATAATTTTTGATTTTAAACCATATTAAAAGTGTTAAAAAGTTAGTTGTTCTTGTGTGACTTTACAACACTGCAACACACTGAGCGTAGAACGGTAATAAGCGCTCTTTTGACACAGTTCAAGAGCGAAAGAGCAACAAATAGAGAAAAACAAAGAGAGAGAAAGAGAGAGAGTGAATAAAATGGCAATACGTACACATACCTGCACGACTTCTGCATAACCTCGGCCCGATTATAGCCGCTGATCTTGCAGAAGGACTCATTGCAGTAGACAATTGGAAAATCGACGATTTGTGCGTTGGCCAACAGAAACGAACTGTCCGCTGTAAGGATACGAAAAAGGAGATATATAATATTAGTAGTTGAAAGGATGTATTAAAAGTTAAAGGATAACAAATTAAAATATTTGCATAAAATAATTTAATTTTTATCTTAGCTGATATATTTTATACTTGTCATATATGCTACAATTTTGATGTATGTCATATGTGCCAAGTCTGTAATATTTGTCATAAATTTGAAGTCAAGCAGTCTGTTTCAATTTTCATAAAAACCTTATCATTTTACATAATAAATATGTCATATTTACACAAAATATTTGCCACATATTATACAGTTTGTATATAAGTATTTTTTCAAGTACAAATATTAATGTACCATATAATTTGACATATCTGCCATATATCTAAATCTTGTTCATTTCCCTATTTGATATTTTGTCATATAGCACATGCGATAAATTTACGTTATTTTCTTTTTGTCATATTTATTATTCTTGTAATATTTGTACAATTTTCAGCATATACCAACTGGTATATGACAACTTCAACTTTTGGAATTCTATACCGTTTTTCAAATGCAAACAGTGATATTATGATTTTGAGTATAATCTCTGTCATATTTGTGCTGTCACATGTCATAATCACATACCTAAAATATTTCTGAATATATGACGTCAATTGGTAAATGACAAGGTAAACTTTAGAATTTATCAGCCGCTTTCAAAATGCTAACAATGGGTATATGACATATCGCCATAATACGACAGACTGTTATCACAAGTTATAGATAAGATGATCGAGATGGCGCCAATTTGCGTATCGTATATGCAAGTCTTTATAGATGCGGCTAGATCGGATACAAGTAAATAAGCTACAAAATATGCCACATTATAGCCGCTACTCGATTTGTTACCAATCCCATAAATATATCTATGCCCATGCTGGTTGTCATTGCCGTGTCTTTGTTGTTCTCGTCATGCTTATTCTTGTCATTGTCGTTGGTTGGTTGCTACATTTATGACAAACTTTTAGTGGCAGTCAGGCAACCAGTTGGTAACTGTAGCAATCGGCTATGTGTATGTGGGTTGCCTGGGAGGCAGGGTCTTGGATTATAGTATTGTATCGAATTGAGTTTTGCTGTAGGGTCGCGGCATTTATCAAAATATTTGCGCGTAATTGGAACATTTCAAATGTTGTCATTCATAATAAAAATCGTTTTATTGGTTCGCTGGTTTAGACATGGAACTCAACGCACACATACAGCGACAAGTTACTATTGCAACTAATGGCGGCAGATACTATATGTATCTATGTGAGGTAACATGACTGTGTAGCATGTGGCAGTGTGTGTAAACCACGCGCTGGCATCAAATGGCTTGTTTGTTTGTTTGTCTTGCGTCTTTCGCCTTTTGCCCCTTTTTTTTTGCTACAATTTGCCTTTCGACATTCGCATTTCGCCTTTTGCTGCCCATCTGAGCTCTTGCCAAGAATGTGAATTTTTTCGGTTGTAGTTCAAGTTGTTGAGGTTCTTGTTGGTTAGTAATGATGGAGTGACGGAGCGTATACATGATGTGGGACGTACATATTTGATTGTAGGCTCGGTGTTTATTATATGAAAAGCGTGATATATGCATTTGTGTGTAACTGAGATAGCTGCATGTTGATGGAAGCTATGCCATGGAGTAGATTTGATTTAGACTTAAAAATTGTAGTAACGAGTTGTAGTAAAACAGCTGGAGATTGCATTCTTGTCGGCATGAAGTGGGGCATAAAGCTGTTTGGTAATCAGCTAGTCTATCAATAATGATAGTCAATCATATAGTGCCATGTAGAACAACAAATAAGTTGTATTCTACAAATACGTAAGGCACAACAACAATTTCCGATTCTGTGTTCGAAAAGTTAGCCATTTTTGTAATAAATGTATCGAATTGGTTCACAGATGAACTAGAAAAATTGATAAGATGACCATGTAGTAAGACTTCAAAAGAAATTTTAACAATTTTACGAGTTATTAAAGCAATTTCACGAGTTTATAGGAAATACATCCTATGAATAAACACCGCATTGAGAGTACACATACGAGTCTTTTACAAGATAAAGCCAGCGGCAGTGGTAGCTGCAGGCAACTCATACACAGCATTGTAGGATTCACAGAGAGGTCTTTTAGAAGACACACATGCATATTCTAGGGAAAATTTTTACCTATAAACAGATGCAGACATATTTTGATCCAAGAAATGCAGCAATAGAAACATAAGTAGTCTTTCTAATAATGAAGCGATCATAATTGCGGTAACTATTTTAAAAATAAATACGAAACAAGTGCATAAAACCAGCAGAAAACCAAAGCAGCTTGAAAGGTGGAACTACAATTCAATTAGATGGATCACAGTACAAACATACAGAGCGCAAGAATGTAGTAGAGTTTAAGCTTGTAAGAGATAATGCCGCGAATTACTAGTCGAACCTGAACTTGTTGGTTTCACTGGCAGACACATCACAAAATAATTAGAGAAGAGTAGAGATTCATTCGGTTTTCCAAACAGAGATCCTGGCCATCCTTAATGTTGCTCAGTGGATCTCAAAGTGCACACGATTTAACGTCGTAATAAGGTCTGTCTCATCTGGGGCCCTCTACACTCAGGCATACACGGAAAAGAAATAACAGATCATTTGGCAAATCGAGGATCGGCCACCCCACCTATGCTCCTAAGCCATGCATGTGGCCAACCTGGGGTTAAAAACGAACCCAACATGCACGGCTTGTCTCAAGGAGGTTGACAATACTGAACACATCCTATGGTATTGTCCAGGCTACGTACCCTGGGCAGTGATGTGCTCCACCTCGGTGAAGCATACAAATTGCCACTGTAACTTCTCAACTTTCTACGAAAGACGAGATGGCTTGTGTAGTGGGCACAACACAAACCCACTGAGTGCGATGTACTTGCCGGAAGAAGCCCTGCCTCTTTCCTCATGGTGCCTAGATTTTACCAACCGCAAAGCATCTCAGACTATAGGTTTAGTGAGTGAAGAAAATGCAAGATGGTGCCGAAAAAACATTACAAGGACCTGAATTTTTGCAGCTATTGATAGACATATTACAAAACAGTTAGAGAAAAGAAGGGAATCAGACGAAAAGTGTTATGTAGCAGTCCGGTCTGTGTTATTGACTCAAATAGGTTCAAGCGATTCTACCGGTGTAAGCTGAGGAATCACCTTTAAAAAGACTGAGTACTGAGTACTCTCTCCTTTTAGTGCAAAATATCAGCAATCTAGCAGCATCACAACTTTAAGTTGTTACTTTTAAGTTGAAGAGAAGATTCCGGTAGCAGGGCAAGATATCACCAAGCAAGCATCATCATACATTATAAAACTAATCTCTGCCGTAGGACCGGAGAATGAACTCTAAGACAGATATGAGTACAATAGATCCTTCAGAGTCCCAGCTCATTATTTTCCCTGATATAGGTATTGTAACGAATTGTTTAACAGCCAAAAGATGTAGATAGGAGCACAATAGATTCCCCAGAGTCTCAGCTCATTATTTTTCCCCTGATATAGGTATTCTAACACATCGCTTAGGAGACATAAGATGTAGATATAAGCACAATAGACTCTCCAGAGTCCCAGCTCATTAGTTTTCCCCTGATGTAGGTATTCGAACGAATCGCTTAGGAGCCAAAAGATGTAGATATGAGCACAATAGATTCTTCAGAGTCCCTGCTCATTATTTTTCCCCTGATATAGGTATTCTAACAAATCGCTTAGGAGCCAAAAGATGAAGATATGAGCACAAGAGATTCTCCAGAGTCCCAGCTCATTAATTTCCTCTGATATAGTTATTCTAACGAATCGCTTAGAAGCCAAAAGATCTAGATATGAGCACAATAGATTCTCCAGGGTCGCAGCTCAATATTTTTCCCCTGATATAGGTATTCTAACGAATCGCTTAGGAGCCAAAAGATGTAGAGTATTACTATCAATTCAACTAAGGAAAATTGCTTAGAGAAAAGTTTAAAAAATATTTTTATTTATATAGTACACCCCTCTGCATTTGCATAAACTATGGTACAGTGTTGCCGATTTTTGTATTTGTGCTTTCAATTTTATTCGATTTTTTTTAAAGTCTAGTAAACAAATTGCTTATGCTTTGATTGATAATTTTACTCTTGACTGCTTCGCATAGTATCGATTGTTTTTACTCGCTCATTAAGTATTCATTGTTCCATTTCAGCCAGCGAAAGACATTTACCTTTACTTTTTTTTTGTATTATTATTATTTCTATAGTTGTTTTGTTTTTCGTTCCTCACTTTTTTGTTCTTTTTCATGCAACTGTTGTCAATGTTGTCGATTACTTTTTATTGACATTATTGCCGCGCAGGTATGCAAATCTGTCAGAGTGCATACCATGTGTGTGTGTGTGTGTGTGTGTGTGTGTACTGTATCTGTGTGAGAGCTTAGTGTAGGTGTGTGTGTTTCTGTGCATTTTGACATGCAAGCCAAACACGAAGCACATGGCACCAAATGGAAACGAAACATACTAACCCACATATACAACGACAACAGCAACAACAACATGACCATCTAGACATGGCTATTGGACATGGCCAAGCAATGAATACATTTTCTCTCTCTAATTCAACACACACACTCATACACACACCCATTCACACACACAATTGCAAAAGTATAAAAATATCTACAGCAACATGTAATGCACTCTCTGCCGCTGTCGACGTCGCCGTTGACGTTGTCATTGCTATGCGCTGAATGGAAAATGGTGGAAAATTTCTTGCTTTCTATTCGGTTTATGCCTGAAAAAATAAAGATTTTGCTAAAATTGTTTTTCCTTAATCGTAAAACACAGCTGAAAAGTGATTATATAAACGCTATAAGAGCCAAACGTTTCAAGCTGGTTTGGGGCAAATCCGACCTAGTAATGACTTTGAACTATTAAATGCTGCTCGATCTACATTTTATCCAAACTATATATATATTATACTCTATTCCTTACTCTATTTCTTAAAAAATAACCAATGTCGTAGAATATCCTTTAAGTTCCATTACTTAAAAAAAAAACTATTTATCTAGACTGTAACACAACTACTTGTACTTTATACACTCATCTGCGTATTCCCCTTACGCAGATATTCTTTCGCTTAAAATCCACGCTGAAGTAGAAAGCTAATAATCTTACCCGAAATATATATTACGATTATTCGCAAATAAATTGTGAAGTTGGCTGCTTCTGGAATTCGAACTTGAATTGTTTTAAAAGTGTGACCAAATAAATAAATTAATAAAAAAACTATTGCTTTTGACCGATAATTCCTAAGGGAACAAAATGATAAAAATTAGAATAAATCTATTTTCCTTGACCATGCTGTCATAGCACCAAAAGCAAGAACAAGCAGATAGCTCTATTCATAGCTGAAAACAAGGATAGACAAGAATCGAGCTCGAAAGGCAGTGTGCTAAGCTTCCATTTACTTAGGTAAATTAGGCCATTTTGCTAGCTCTGCCAGCGCTAGGCAAATGCGAGAGTGCTGCAGCTTGGAATAGAACCGCCGTCATACGCACTTAGAGACAAGAACGCTAGAGAGGTCCAGGTCCACTGTATGATATAGTGAAGTGATATGGCCAAAAGTCTACTACTAAAAATCGCATCTGCAACAAAATACAATTCATTTTGTCGAAGAAACTCTTACTTCGCCCGATTGACCCTATGGCGGTTAGATTATGTGAACTATACAATTTTGTCAAACAGATTTTATCGAATTCAACATGATTGTTGAGAGCACTAAATATTTTTTCGAATGCTGAAGTTCGTTTGCATATCTTGGAAATAAACAAAATAATACGAACTTAGTACAAGAAAATATTTTTATGAGCGATTTGATCTATGCAACCGAAATGATATATAGTTTCCCTCCCCCTTCATGCTAAATGAAGGGCTCAACATAGAACCAATCGCCATTCATCTCTTTTTTGCGTACAGCAACAACATCACCAGCTCTGAATGATGCCAAAGTTAAGAATGTATCCCCCAGCCTTGCCACGATTATCAAATCTACGTGTCACTTCACCATAACACCAAAAACAATCGTAGACGCCACTCCCAAAAGACGTCAGGCGGAAGGCCCACGACTGGAATAAGACGCATCCTACCAATCACCATTTCGATCGAAAAGCCAACCGATTGCAGAAACCAATACAAGAGAATTAAACATAAATGGCTCCCTAAATTCCATGACGACCAAAAGCATTTCAAAAACGGATACAAATTGGACAATGTAACGTTGGAACTCTTAAAGTGGAAGACCTAAGGCGACCGATATTTCAAAAACTGGCCTAGGTGAACACAACAACATGGAACAGAGCTAGGTTCTAGTAGAGGCCCTAACTTTCCAAGCGGAATAATAAGGAAAAATATATGTTTATATTTATATGCAACCAAACCATGTTGATTCTGTTGAATACACTCTGATATCTATAATCATGCAGATGGACATAGGTATATCTGATGATTATGCTTTAGGTACCTTTGGGTACCTACTTTTTTTGCTGAGTATATCAGGATAAAAATAAATACACCTAATTTCTGTAAACTGTTTCGTGTACAGCCATTTATTGTTTTCCATAGACTTAGAACTCACAAATCGGCTCACATCTTGGCCGACTCTAGTAACGACGTCAAATTTTAAAACAAAATGTTCAATTTTTGTGAAATAGTCTAAGGCTTAAAACCGGATGGATGGTTTTTATACTTTTTTACAAGCTATATCTCAAAATACTATAGTCCCGCTCCTCCTAAACGAGTAATGAAAGCTTTCATTTAAAAAAAGGCCATCGTTCCCGTATGTAAGTCGAAAAGATGTGGAAGTTATTGCAAATATAAGTGATAGCACCTCGATCGAGCGTTATTGATCTTCAATATTTACAACTTAGGTTAGTTATATTTGTTGTAAAATCCTAAGATCTGTAAATATTCATGATCAAAAGTCAGAAGGAACAGTTTTACATAAGCATTTTTCCGTATTTTTTTAAATGTTCCAAAATGAAATGAATCCTAATATTTTATTGAATTAAAGGATTTGGGGCAAATTCGACCGACTGTTTGTTGGTTCATATCAGTGTGCATATACGTTAAGTTTAATATATAAAATATAATATAAAATATAATAATACATGAACTAAAATTATAGTTAAATAAATGTTAATGAAACAACTATCTCTGGCATGAGTGTGATGTAAAGTATAAGCGCAGATAACTCATAAATTTGTTGATTCTTGAATTTGCCTACGATATCGTCGAATTTATTTTTATTTTTATTTACGATATCGAATTTGCCTAGTTATCGTAAAAAATGTATTATACGAAAAAACGCTGCTGGGAAATATGAGGTTCTCTGAGGGCCATTTTATTATATTTAAGCGTTTAAGATAAAAACAAACTTTGTGATTGTTTTAAAAGATCTTTATGAGCAAAACATTGTACTTATTTTATTCCTTTACTTCGCTTAATTCAATTTCAAAAACACTCAAACCATAGGCATACTGCTATTATCGCTTGCATATATTCGCAAGTTCAAGCAAACTCGCAGATAGATTTCCAAAAAATGCCTTTAAGGATATAAAAAAAAATTTCCATAAAAGAGTTACAATTTAATTATCTCAATTTTTGGAGTGGCCATAAACCAACTAAGTGTTTTCTTTGTATGTTCAGAGCTGCCAAAGGGCGACAAAGCTAAGGAGTATGCGAAATGCATGTTTATGCGATTCGCTGCTGGCATCCTTACACACAGATACGCGTTCACATCATGACACACATATATGATCAGATACACTCACACTTGCAGACGTGACGCAAGGACGCATACAATTGCATATGCTAAGATATTCTCAAAGGGGCAGGAATAAGTTAAACTACACACACTTTTTAAATAGAAGTTCTCGATTTATATTATTTGCCCTTTGGAAGTTAAATAATATGTAAAGAGGCGGAATTTGATCGAATTAAGCAAATTACTTGCTAACTCCAAAAAGCTTCAAGATATAAAACTAATTACATTTCAATCAAAATATAACGTTTTGTTAAGACCAGAAACCGATTTGGGAACGTGTATATGTCATTTATTTTATGTCGAAGAAGTTGGTTGCATTTCGCAAAATAACATTGAGCACCACCATTAGCTCCTTCGAGGTAGGAAACAAGCACACCGAACCTTTCAAGACATTTCGAATTTCGAGACTAGGCGATCTATCAATTTCGTAATGTAAGTGGTACTACAGAAGCTATATCGTACAACAATGCGCAGCTCTTTGCTTATGTTGCTGATATTAACGTTTTTGTGAGTTCTTGAGAGCTCTCTAGACCTGAAAAAAACAACGTTCTTCCAAACGCTCATTTTGCCTAAGCATTGGGCGCTTTGGCTGTTCGAGAGAATTATTCTTTGCAAAATCTTTGGTCACTTTCGGATTGGGAAGGACTGACGCATTTGAAGGCACCATGAACTCTATCAGCTCACCACAATGTGGGCGTCACTCAGCGTTTTCCGATGAAACAGTTTCAGTAAACATCCTCCCTTGGAATGGCTGAATAGGAAAGGCGCATGCAAAGCAGGTATGCCTAGGGACCCAATTAATAGAGATATATAATAGGTAAGTAAAATCATATGAGATCTATTGGATACAGCCAATCGATTATGAGCAAATTTCGTACTTTCATTGAAACCGCATGAATATTCTGTACGTCTAATTGCGCTATTGCAGTTCCATGTATTATGTATTTATAGTTTTATTCAACTCCTAGGACGTCTTCAATCTTGCTTTACATTCGATTTTGTATTTTTTTTCACAATTTACTTTAGCTCAGTTGGAAAGACCAAGTGGTGAATCTATCTTCGTGATCAGTGATCAACTGAAGAAAGCGCCCGAAAATAGCCAGATCTGGTGAGATCGGCAGTAACCCGATGATGGGTTGAATTGACCAATTGAAGTAAGTAAAATGAGGCACAATAGACCCATGGGTCCTGGTTCATAAATTTCATAACAAAGTAAGTACATTAATTTAATCTCAAAAATTTGATCTTGTATTTGTTGATCCTTTCCAAGTTGTACATGATCTTCCAGCTTTGCGCCCTTTTTCATAAAATATTTTCCAGCGCATTGCTATGCAATATTTTTATTTTATTTTTAATGTACGAAATATTCTCTTTCTAGAGGTGACAGCTTCAAAAAGAAAAAAATATATAATAAAAAAAAAACAATTTAACAAAATTCGTCAAAAGTTACTAATTTTCCATGGAACCGTTCTAAGCGAACATCTATTTGTTTTTACAAGATTATTATATGTATGGATATCAAACATTAGTATTCAACAGGCTGATTATAAAATTTCATAAATTACTGCTCTAAAATGGTTCGTTTCTTTTTGGTGTCAGGAAAAAATCTAATCTAAAGTAACCTCTATCTGGAGTAAAAGAAACCTTTAATTATTCTTGTTAGATGCATATTGAACCTCAGGCACAACCTTCACACTTCAAAAATTTTGCGAATCTCGGTATAGTGGGTCTAGAGATGATCGCTGATGTAAAAGCAAAGTCCATAATGAAACTTGATTATGGAAAACAACTATCAAAAGCCTTAGTTTTACAAATGCGCCGTAGCGAAGATACGATATAAGACTGAAATGCGTGCCGAAAAAATAATAAATCGCTTATCAGCTGTTAAAATGGTCATCATCTCGAACAGTAATGCCAACTTAAAGTTCTTTATCTCGAAAAAAAAAACACCATTTAGTTATTTTGCTACTTTCTTTCCCAACTCTTTTAGAATATATACTAAGAACTTAAATTCAAAATACGTTGCAATATTTTTTCTATGCTTCAAGTATGATTGATGGTAATGAAACTTCTTGTTGAAATGCCTCTAAATAAAATAGTTTATCGAAAAATCTGCACAGCTGTCGCCCAAGGATCTGTGTGAGGTCGCATTATATACAATACACCCAATCGAGCAAATAACACGCTCTCTGTGTTTGCTGACGACACTGCCATATAAAGTTCAGACCCAAGTTTTAAATCAATTGATGAAAAACGTCTACAAGACGCAATACAGCATCTAGCACAATATAACCATAAGTAAAAAATCAAAGTTAACCCAGCAAAACCAAATGCCATATACTTTCCTAGAAAAATAAATCCTAATCATTTGCCTTTTACTCCCCCAACCATTAATAATCTTTCAATAGAACGGCTTGACAACCTCGGATACTTAGGCATTATTTTGGATAAAAAACTAACTTTAGCTCAACATACATCATCAACAATCAATAAAATAAACAAAACAATCTGGTATACTTCATCCACTCATTAACAGCAAAACTAAATAATCAACCGCCAATAAAATTATTCCGATTAAAACAAACTTCATACCAATAATAGCTTATGAATCTTTGCCCAAATCCATTGAAATAAACTTCAATTATGTCCAAATAAACTATTAAAAGCTTCTTCTTATTACAAAATATCTCCATAAGTTGGCAGGCATGCCCACTTTACTTAGTAGATTATTTTAAAATAGCTTTTTCTTGTCTCTTTCCTGAAGAGAATACAGGAAAAGCTATCCTAGAAGAGGTAGATATAGTTATTGACATTTTTTGCCATTTTCCTTGTTTATAAATATATTATAAATTCTTCTGTAAATAAATAAACTTATCACATATAAAAATTTCTCAGTTTTAAAGTTGAAAATATTGTAACTAAACTTTGTAAATTACTTATAGTTCACTAGCCTACGAAATTGTTATTAATTGTTAAAAATAGTTTCTGTGAAATGCTGTTTCTATTCGAATAATAACTTTAGAATTACTAGCGACTTTATGGAAATTATAAATATAATTATAAAATATAATATGCTTCAGATATTTTCGCCCATGCATGTATTGCTACTTTTTACGTTTTTCCGACAGTAACAAGGACAACACCAACAACAACAACAACTTTTGCTTCTTTGTAGTGTCAACAGTTGTTGGGGTCCATGGGCTTTGATATGCTACCCGGAGGGGCTACGTATTGGGTCGCCATAATGGCTCAACTCGGGGTTTGCTTTGGCTTGACTTGGATGTATCTTTTTATATATATTGCATATGTTTGTTATTATGGTTTAAGTGTGTGTGTGTGTGTGCGTGTGTATGTCTAAAAGTATGTGCGTGTTTGATTTTGCCATTATGTCAACGTCACTACATTTTACTATCCAACTTGTTTATAGCCTGAGGGCAGAAGTCGAGGGGTTTCTGCTCCGGCCCTGTACAATAAACATGCAAACTAGCATATACTAGAGAGAGATACGGATTCGTTTTATTCCCTGCCGCGTACTGATTGCTTTTAAGTTGAATGTCTTTGGTGTGTGTGTGTGTATATGTCATATTTTGAAAACCTCTAAATGCCATCCAATTTAAGCCAGACAGCTACCAACTTTTGGCTTTTAAGCCTAAAACGTATATAAATATATAGAGGGCTGGCTCATTAATTAGCAGCAGTGCTGATGAGTTCTGGTCTTAGTTATACGTTATGAAGTGCAGGAAAGTTGCTTCCGAAGTAGAGTGGGACTTGAAGGCGTTGAATGAAAACACTTGAAGTTAGTTTAGGTTATGTGAGTACAGCAAACGGCTTAAAAAGCGAGCCAGGACAGGCTCGTTGTAACGTCATGGCATATAAATGGGTGTAAGCTTTATCTTATCAAAAAACCAAAATGACTATATGGGGTACCAGTCTGTTGCTGCAACAAAGTTTGGTACATAAAAATTGTAGCTCTACTAGTAAATTAAGAAAGCAATAGTTTTCTAGTTGCTTAGTACTACATCTACTTAAAGCTGTGCAAAATAGGAGTCTTTTTCTGTCGTCCATAACTTTGTAACTTCTGCAATAATCATTATAAGCAGCACGCATCCTGGCCAGTTGCCAGATGACTTGTGATGTCTCTGAGCTTGTCAGTTAGCTCGTAAGCTACTAATTTTACATTGGTAACTATTGTTCCAGAAAACAACTTCTCCATCAGTTGCAGTTTTGAAAGTCTTCATACGATATGTTTAGCTTAGCCGGGGGAGGCTGTTTGCCGTGCCATATCTGACTAATTAGTTTCAGCTCAAATTAACTTTAAAATATAACTTTCATTTCTATTTCACAGATACTTTTTTCTTCTTTACTTAATTTTTACTTTTTAAAGAGACTAACAATAATTCTATTCGTCCTTAATGGTTTATTCACAAATTGAATCACAAAAAATACAAAATATTATAAAGCATGTTTTTGAAGTTTTCTCCGTCTCTAGCAATATGTATCAAGTCTCCAAACGTTTTTAGCCTAGTTGCCAGTATCGTATATTCCTCAGCCAAGACATTTCTTTTCTTCCGATGCCACGTTTGCCTTCAATTCTGCCTTGCACAATCAATTGTAGTAATTCATATTTTGGAGCTGGGATAATGTGACCAAAATATATCCATTTTCTCGTTTTAAAGGTTTTTAGCAGTTTTCTAACTTTATCCAAGCTTCTTAGAACAACTTCGTTTGACATTTTGTCAGTCCAAAGAACCTTCAGAATCATTATCCTTAGCATCAGATTTCAAAAGCTTCAATGTTAGGATTTTTGAAGTACAAGATTCCAGCCCATAGAGTAGAATGATGCTGTTGTTGCTATTGCACATAACTTCTTTGAATTTGTAGAAGAAGCTTCTAGTCATCTCTATTCGGCACTTAACTTAGTAACTCAAAAGTGACTAAATAATTATGTTCATGCCCAAACAGATATAACTCTGATTACTCGGACTATTTTTTTTTGCAAAAGTATTCGATTGTGAGGCCAGCTTTTCCAGGTGATTCGCCTTTTTCCTCCCCAACATTGCAAGTACATTCTCAATTTTAAGATCTCTGTGAATGTGCTCGTTCCGCAGTTACTATGGTGCACCTGTCATTGTTTTCTACATCTTACACTGCGCTTGCTGGACAATATCTAGGTTGCTTCTGGAGGCATTGCCCTATAGTGCGGCGACATAAGCCCAAATAGGCTTTAGACCAGAGTTGTACACGCAGGACTTTGTGCTCCAGACTAAGTGGAGAGTGAGCATTTTTTACAAGCCAGCAGAGGTTTCTTGTGTACTTTTTTGGCTGCTGTGTGCTTGCGCCAAGTGGGCCGTCTGTCTAGATGGACACCAGCGAATGTCACTTTGTCAGCCAGTGGGATGAGTGTTGTTCAGGGTCACGGCCGGGCAGCTAAGTTTATGTGGCGTGCATGTTACCTGCTTACACTTATGGGCCAGTTACTCATGTGGTGTGCCAGACAAATTCAGAGAACTTGCAAGAAAAAAAAACGACTCGAAAATTCTTCTTTCACGCTGCTGGTATGCCGCGCGTACTGCGCTGCTCTAAGGCAGCTACACATATCATATTTATCCACAAACATACTCTAGGCCATCAACTACTTTATATGTCTATATTGGCAGGGCCATAAAGTGTAAGCAGAGCCACTGACAGCCACGGCTGTCGCATATCCAATAACCATAGGCCCTGAAAGCATTTTCACATTTCACGTTGCATTGCGAGTTCGTACAGAGTAGTCATAAAGCGGTTAAGGGTCTCACAGGATTCGCATAAAGCAAGTTGTTAAAGCTGCAGAACATAAATTATTATAAATGTCAGCAAACAAAAAGTTAAAGCCAAAAGCTGTACGAACTCTTTGGCTGCGTCATATTGAGCCAGCAAAAATGACAAACCCCACCTGACCCGAGGCTATTAATGAGATTTTCATGGAAAGCCAAGCGGCGTGTATAAAAAGGAAGGAAATGAAAGAACAGCAGCCGTCGCAACAATAACAATGCTTAACATTTTAATTACAATCAACTGACAAACCAATAATTTCAGCGTTAATTTATAATGCAGTACAACAAGCATGTCCTGGGATGGGGTAGTACATGGTGGTAGTACGCAAAGTTGCGGACGGAATAGACTCCTGTTTTTTTCAGTTTTTTTTTCTTAACAATGGACAAACAATGAAACAAAAGCGTTGAAAGTTAAATAAGGCAGCAGCAAGCAAGGACAACAACAAAAGCGAAAAACCAACGTCTTAAGTAAGAACTTTTTAGCTAGCGATGAGCGCGTGACACGCGTCTAACATGCAAGTAAACTCACGACATTCTAGCTTGCCTCTAAGCTTAGTTTTGTAAATGAATTTTTACCAAAATTATTTTCATTCGAAATTAGAAATTGTAGATATTTCTGGCTAAAATTACATTTTCGTTCATATTCGTTCGTTGTAGTGATGGACATGGAACAATCGGCTGCACCCGATATTGATGGATCACTTGGAGCCCCTTATGAATGTGGCAGATTATTAAGCGTAAGCTTGAAATTTCACTTAACCAGCCTTGATGAAGAGTAAAACTGAAATTTTTAACAAATATATACGACATCCGAATATATCTCTTGATGATGGCTGTCAAATATTTACCAAAAACCGGCACGCGGCAATTAGTTTGAAGCAAATACTAATTACAATTCAAGCTCTGCTATCCAAAGCAGTTCTAGATATAAAAGCAGCTCTATGAAACTTTTCTCAAAACTGCTAAACTTTGGACTTAAGCATATGTGGGCTAACCTCCAAAATGGATTATTTTAAGAGCCTCTGAGTAAATGCAGTTGCAGCACGACTGTATCTATTGCAGAGTAATTACAATAAAGACATATACCTGGCGTTGCAGTTGTTACTCAGAGTGTCGCTTGTTCTGGAACTCTAATTAATTGTGGGACTAGTCACGTGAGTTCCACGCCCACTTGCACATCACTAAGCTAAATATATTGCTTAAATTCCATGCTGCTGGGCCGTGTCTTATTAAACAATTTGAACATTTGTATCATTATCGAACATCAAAGTTTGCCGTAACTACCTACCCCCAGTCCCCATTAGCAGCCCCTACCCCAAATCGCAGCACGTCCCTGTCAATGTGATTGATGAGCGTTGACCCAAAATGTGCTCTTTGCTGTTTTGCTGCTTAACCAAGAGCCGTACAACTCAAAAACTGTCAATCTTCTGCGATATGCTGCGCACTGCCAAAGCGCCTTTGGTCCTTTCAGCCAATTAGCCGTAATGCATTTACAGTAGCTTGTTGATTGATTTGAATTTAGCTAGACAGACCACAGCTTACAGGCAGCTTGGGGATCAGCAACAGTTCTCTGGCAGCTTAAGGTGGCAGCAGTAGTTGCGGGCAACAACTGGTTGCAACAACCAGGCGGCGGCAGCTACTGAATCCGGATATAACTAAATACACAGCCAGAGATGCAAATGGAATGACTGCAATTTGGTAAAACTTCCATTTCCGCATGGTTACTCCTGATAGCCACAATGGACCAAGTACAAGGTCCACCATTCGGCATCCATACTGTCTACCAATTAGAGTTCTCTCACTCTGCTCACTCCCGTCTGTGGTCTGACTATGTGGGCCGCCTTTTAAATGCCATTTTGCGTCATTATTTGCTGTGGTTTCACAGGATCTGTTTTGTTGTGTTTTTAGTCTTTTGCGCTTTTTATTTTTACTTACACAATTAAGCGGACACACACACACACAGGAAGCGTGAGGGGTGAAGAGAGAATTCTGGTTGGTTTTTGTGGTTAAGACTGCGAGGGTAGATTGCAAAGTAAGCATTCTAACAAAAGGTGGATTCGACAATTAAAAGCAAAAAGCTTGTGACTAGCTTAAACTGAATGTATGCCCAGCAAATCCAAATCAGCAAGAGCAGCAGAAATCAGAAGCAAAACTGAAAGGTTTAGAAATAAACATCATTGGATTCTGATAAACTGGCATGATTGCAATGAATTGTAATAGTAGGTTATTTTTTTAAATCAGAACGAAATCTATTTTTTCTACTTAAGTATCTTTTGCGTAAGTCAGCGTGCTTGAACGATTATATTTCTCATCGGGAGCAGAATTATTATTTTTATTATATGATATTTTTCATACTCAAATTTCTTAGAGTAGTTCCTGTTACAACAACTTTGTTGGGATAAGCGTTTGTTATTAGTAACTAGACATAAATATAAAATATTATATTTTAACTGTACCACAAACACAACACCGAATTTCAAAACCAGATCAAAAAGTGTTTGACTTTGCCTGTATCCCTTTTTGTTTGATTCTCTTCAGTTTTGCTCGTGTGTCGACCTTATTGAATAATCCATATAAAAAATTGTTCCAGCTTCTGATTACGACTTTCATTCGAGGTTTGACATTTAAATTAATTTTATTATTAAATTTTTATAAAATTTATGATACAATTCAGTAGTGAAAGCTTCGTCTATTTTAATGAGCTTCCCAGTTAAAATATCGCAACTATTGCTGTCTTCTCTAGTTTTCAGAACTTAAAATATGAGTGAAGATACGCCAAGTGTGCCGACTAACTGATATTTGGATGATCCATTCAAAAAAATCAAGTTTATGGAATGATTGACAACTAAAAGTCGAATATTATCTTTCACACTTTTATTTCCAAGCCATAGCCTCCAATCGTATAAAGATATATAAATGGGATGCTAGTTGGAATATTGAATCTTAAAGAATTTTTCTCTTATAATATAATTTAATGCTTGAAGGGATATTATAAACAAAGAAGGAGTGTTTTAACTCAAATGCCCCTGGAAAGAATTCTTAATTTGCATTTTAATTAGACAAAATTATAGAAAATGTTTCGCTCTTTCGATAGAGGCCGATATATTAATATTATAAATATTATTATACATTTTAAAATCATTTGTTAATTTACTTTTATATTATTCATTTAGGTGGCCCTAGCGCAGGGGACCTCACATAGATCAGAGTGATCCTTAGTGGAACCGGAGTTTGTCGGCTGTGAATCGCGGTCATGGATGAGTTAGTCATCCACTATGCGCGTGTGTTTCGCGAAAGCTAAGAATCTCAGGAGTGGCCTTTGAGCTATCGATGCGAGCGAATCAAGCATTGGTCTCCCTAGAAAGTTAGTTCTCGAGGTGCAGAGGGCTTTGACTTCTGATTCGCTGCACTTCCTGCATTCTTCGTTGTCAGCCTTTTGGCATTTGCTGCGGTCAGGCAGTGTTCCGTAAGTACGCCCAGCATAGGCCTGCAGTCCTTCCTGTGAAGCTGCATAATATGCTTGACTAAATTCAAGTTGGTTATCCTGCACATGATGCGAGCGATTTTACAGTCCATCGTGTAGTGCCTGCCACCTTCTGTCGGAAGCGACTGCAGTGCTTTCTTCTGAATTGTGACTTAGAGCCCTTAGAGGTATTTCTAAGTCTTCAACCCTCGTTCGTGTCAATTCGTCACCTTCCTTAGCTATCCTGTCTACCATTTCGTTTCCATCAATGCCCTGGTGGCTGGGAACCCAAAACATCTATTGGGACCCTGTTTGCCAGAGTACATTTGGAGCAAATGGCATAGGTTTGCATGGATTTGATTGCAGCCGAAGATGTTGGAGCTGGTGTAGGGTCATGAATTTAAAAATTTTAATAATATTAAAAATGGCTGATTCAGAAAACCTCGATATATAGTCAATTTCGCGTAGGATGCAAAATGCCGGAAAAGCAAACTAAAATGCTTTTAAAATATTTACGTTTGCTATTTAGACGGAAGTTTTTATGACGATAAACATATTCTTGATGGCACTGCTAAATATGTTTTAAAATTATGCTCAATTTTAATTCTGTTCTAACCTATTTCGATTATTTTCATGTAATATATCTAACTCGGCTGATACAGGTAAGTTTAAGTCGTTAGGCCCCCAGGGAGTCGGCAGATATTGCATCAGAAAAAAAACTGCATTTGGGAACTTCCTATTTGAGTGACTATTGCACATTTCCCAACCAGTGTTGCCTTTCCAAAATAGGACACCACAAACACATATGCTCACTACAAAAGGAAGTTGCGCGCCCAACTTTGAACATGTCCATCAGTAATCAGCTTAGCCAGTCGAGCAGCTATCCTTGACGTTTCATCACAATAAAACTTCGAAAATAGTAGATCAAGCGTCTATCTCGCTATTTTGCCTGCTGAAGTTGGTCTACCTTAAGTGTGATTCCTGACAGGCCATGGATCGCTTCACACGCGTTTCTAAACACAATATGCCTGCCCATTGTAATTGGCAATATGCGCTTTGTGTTCGCCCGCTGTAAGCCAACTTGCGGCACCTAGATGGAATTGGTATTCATCAAGAAGGCGTTAATCACTGGGCGTGATTCCCCATGTCTATGTCGATTTTGGCGGCATGGCTTGAGCATGATTTTCAGACCTGTTCATTGAGTGCAGCCTACACGTGGAAGTTTCGTGGTGGCTGTGGTTGACACCCAAATCAAGGGTAGAGCCATGTTTGTGGCTAGACGTAGATAGATACACATCGCTTCAAACCAGAATGGAAATGCCACAGTCGGCAGTGTGAATTTCGAATTGGTAGCAAAGAAAACTTATGGCTCTGTTGCGCGTTAGTTGGCGCATTGAACTAGAGTGAATTAGGTTGCCCGGCTTGACCATAGTGGTTTTACGACAACAATGTCATACGCCAAGTTAAATAAACATTGGTGCAGCTTCAGTTTGATTGTCTTTGGTGCTGTCAGTGCCTGTGAACGTGTAAAGTTCCATTTTGGGCTAGTTTCATTCTGAAATAAGCTCTTCAATCATAATTTAGGGTTGGAAAATATAAAAAAGAAGTTCTAGTTCTAGGGGTATAAGTCGAAATTTGACGGTTTTATCTATAAATAAGACACAGACTTTTTATGGGAATCTGCAAACCTTTTTATTCAGAGTATTGAAAAAAATATAGCCCACCTTTTGGTGGAATAATGAATAATGAATGCCATTACATTAAAACAATTTTACTTTTGAGGCGAAGAATCCAAATAAGCCATTTTTCAGCTTCTTCAAAGTGGGCGAAGCACTGCTCTGCAAGTGAGTGTCCCATTGTTGCAAAAAGATCATAATCGAACGATGCGAGGTCTGGAGAGTACAGAGGGTGGAAAAATATTTCCCAATTAATCAATTTCAACCGTGTCTTTCACCAAGTTAGTTGCTTCAGACGGCGGGTTATCATGTTATAAGGTAACTTTGCCATGTCTTTGGGAAATTTCCGTCGTTCCGTCTGTCAAATGATTATTTTAATTTGATGATTTGTTGTCGGAAGCGATTCCTATTAGCCGTTTCACCAGGTTTTAATAACTCGTAGTACAACACAAAATACTGGTCTCACCAAAAACACAGAGCATTGTCTTACGGCCACAGCGATTTGGCTTTGAAGTCGATGGGCGGCTAGCCCTACCAGGGCGAAAGCCATGTTTTTTGGCGTTTCGAAATCTCAAAATGTTACATATATATCAACTTTTGGTCCCCGTCGACAATTTGATGCAGGAAAGATTTTCTCTTTAACAGTTCCTCGACTTTCCATTTGCCTGTCATTTTGTTGTTGTGGCACCTCATTTCCCATACCTCTGGATCTTACCTATGGGTTTTCAACATTGAGAAATTGCTACCCGGATCACATTGAGTGTGTGCGCCTATTGTTGTAGTAATAGGTTTGGGTCTTCTTCTTGGGTCCAATAGCACCTCCAACTTTCTCGCTTCCCCATGATGTTCATGGTCCGCCAAATCAAAATCTTCACTAATGAATTGACCAAGCCATGTCTCACACCATCTTATCATTGGAGCATGTTCCTCAAACGTTTCAACCAGCAACCGATGCGCTTCAGCTGCTTCTTTTCGTTGGTGAAATAACAAAAGCAACGAATTCCGCAAATGCAATTTATTTGGCACAAAATTCGTCATATTTTCTGTGGTTAAGAACAAAGACGTTATTATTTTGATGAAATTTTTCTACTTTTGAAGTTTATGGTCAACAGTAAGGAATGACATGTATATCAATTCAAAGAAATGTACACATATTGCTGGTAATATGCATCATTCTAAGCGGCAAATTTTAACTTACGCCCCTGGCATATGTGGTCTTTTCCAAAAGTAATACTTTTTAAAACTTTTACATAAGTTTTTTCTATAAGTTTTGTCCCGCATTATGCAAAGTTTAATGAAGACTGCTTTACAACACAACCTACAATATTAATATTTTTCAGCCAACCCTCGCAGAAAGACACTTCCAAACGCTTATCCACTTGCATTTTATCTTTTATTTAGCATGCACACGCAGCAACGACTCACATACGCAAACTAACATATGCACAACAATGGGATGACCTTTGCGCATCAAGTATACGCAACGATGGTCGCCTGGCCATTCGCGATTAGGTCATGGAATGTTAGATGTGCTTTTCATTTATGCTCTCTGTTGGTACGCCATTACCTGTGCATAAGTCTGTATGGGTTTTTTAGTGGCCTTTGTGACACAGCCAAGTGCATAAATTTGATTGTACACACAAATACACTCCCACACAGCTACTACTACTACTACTACCACTACGACACACAGCTGGATAGACACAGACACACACACACCTGCGGTTTGTCAACATTTAATTACTTTAATGGAAACCGCCGAAAATTATTTTTCAAGAGCAGCAATGCCAGCAAACTTAATAATGAGTACCCAAACGCGCGGGCGCAATGCCAATGGAGAGCGAGTAAGAGAGTTTCGGTTTTTAATAGAATATGGAATTTTAATAAAATTTTAGCGCGAACTTACTTCAGACTTGAAGCAATGTCACAACTCATAAACAATGAGCACATCCTTAAGCAGTAAGAAAATATTGTATTTGGTATAGAGAAAAAGGAGCTTTTTAGCAAAACAATTTCCATACGACTCCTTGGGGTAAGCTTTAAAAATTGAAATACCAAAAAAAACAAAAAAAAAAAAGTTACAATTTTGCGAGTACTTTGTGCTGCTTTTTCATAATTGGAGAGAAATGTAAGGACTAAATATACGCAAAGTCGGGCAGAAAGTGACGACAATGTTACCTTTACTTAAGATATTTAAAGAATTTTATATGAAGCATGGTCAAGGACAACTTTATTTAAGCACACTTCAATCTGAGTTGTGTGTAAATGTATACAGGACATCCCTTAAATCTGCATACCATGCCAGTTAATTTGTTCGCCAATATTCGAAGTGATTTACTCTATCGCGCAGCATATGAAATGGTAGCAAAAATCATACTTTAAAGCAAATGGGCTTGTGACTAACCGCAAGAATAGCAAAATGAAGTTGGTACAGTATGGGGGCATCAGACTTGCTGCTTAAAAATAATAAATCTTATTTGGATTTTGAACCAAACTTTAAAGCACATATCGCTGTATTCGATTGTCTAACGGCTATGCAGACTCTGCTACCCAATACACTGAAAAGTAATGTTGTCCATAAGAGTGTGGTGTGGCACAATGTCTCCCGAAATTTGCAATAAGGCGAAAAACCTGGACTATCAGAAGAGGATTTAGCTGCCATCAAATTATTATAAAGAACGTTTTATTTATGGCTTTAAGTCATTTACTTTGCAGAGTACATAATTTATGGTAAGTTGCTGTTATTATTATGGATAGTTATTACTGATTGCTGCCGATGAGAGCTATCCCATCATGTGCTCATGTAAAGGGTGTTTTTTTTTGAGGTATGGAACTCTAAATTGTAATAAAACAACGATGGATTATTCGATAGATTCGATATTTATCCGAAAATATAATCTTGTGGCAATACCTTTGCAATATGTATGCTGGCATATGACCGCCACGGCTGGCTTGGGTGTAGTCCAATCTGGACGTGCAATTATGGATGACTTTTTCCAACATTTGTGGCCATATATTGGCAATAACACGGTGCATATTGTTTCCAAATGCTTATGGGTTTGTGGCTTATCCGCAGAGGCCAATGACTTTACATAGCCTCACAGAAAATCGTCTAGCGGTGGTAAATCTTAAGATTTTGGAGGCCGGTTCACAGGTCTAAAAAGTGAATTAAGGCGGTTAGCAAACGTTTCTTTCTGTAAATCGATTGTGGCATGAGCTGTATTGGAACCACAGCTCCTGGACATCATTGTTGTTCAATTTAGAAATGAAAAAGTTAGTAAACAAGGCTCTATACCGATCACCATTGACTTTAACGTTCTGGCCAATCAGTCATCATCTTACCAAACAGTCAGTTTTTCTGGATGTAGCGATGTTTCGACATACACTTGAAGATTAGCTTCACTCCAAAAGAGCCAGTTTTGTTTGTTTACGTAACCATTCATCTATAAGTGCGTTTCAACGCTTAACAAAATTCGCAAATGAAAATCGGGCACAACGGTATTCTCAAAATTCGGCGAATCTACGCCTTGCTTGATGATCGTTTGGCTTCAATTCTTCAATTTCCAATCCAAACTGAGAGTTTATCACTAGACAGCTGTTAAATCGGTCGTCATCTTGAACAGTAATGCCAACTTAAAGTTCTATACTTCGAAAAAAGCACCCTTTACTATAAAAGTAACTCCGACAATCGCACGAACTGAGATTCAATACTAGCGTCTGTTCACCGTCGATTCAATGGGGTAAAGTATGTGAGTTATAAAAAATAAATTCAAGAGGGTACTGAATGATCAGAAAGTTAAGGAGATTAATTAGTGAAACCATTTAAAAATGGAAGAAATCATTTAAAAGTATTGAGATAACTTTGAATACGTGAAAAAGCAATTTTATACTGGCGCCATCTACTGCTTTGTTCGCTGGTTGAACATTATTAAACATTTTGTTGATTTTGCTTAGGCGCGCCAATTAGGTTTGCAATAGAACGACAATGGGTATTTAGGGATGATTTGCATACGGCGTCTTCGCAGAATTTTTGCACTTACTATGCTGGGAAAGACACTACAGTCTTATTTCAGAGTTCACAAATATAAAGATGTTCTCGCTATGAGTAGATGTTATGAAGACATGGATAATTAACAGCAGTGTGGTGTGTTGTGAGGCCTCGTAGCTTAGTGGGTTATGTGCTTGCCTACTAAACATGAGGTCGGGACCTCGTGTCCCACTCATGGCAAGAGGCATGACCTTTTCAACGTACTCTTAAAAATGATTTTCTACTTAAAAGAAAGTTTTTTTCAATTATACAATACCATTTAAGCATTTCGGCAACCCCCCTTTGTCCCATTCCTCACACTCATCTTTGATAAAATGGAGCGCTCAACATAGAACCAAGCGCCTTTCATTGCTTTTCTGCGTACAGCAACAACAACATCAGCTATGAATGATGCCAAAATTAAGACTTTAACGTCCAGCCTTTCCACGATTACCAAGTCCAAGTGTCATTTCACAATCACACCAAAAACCATGGTAATCGTAGGCGCCATTGTCAGAAGATGTCAGGTGGCAGCCCCCCCACTGGGATAAGACGTATACCCCCAATCACCATAACGCTCGAAAACCCAACCGATTGCACAAACAAATACAAGAGAATGAAACGTAAGAGTGCTACACGAATTGCTTCAAGTGCTGGCTCAGGCGCACACAACATGGGACAGCACCAAACAGACGACGCAAAACAGGAATCGAAGGTTCTAGTACAGGCTCTAAGTTTCCAAGCGGAATAATAAGCTTAAAAAAATTAACAGCAGACATGGACATATAAACTTCGTTTATTTTTAACGAAATCTATTGTGACAAAAGAAGAACGTTATCAAAACTATGCTCCAAGTCAATTGAATAGAAAAAAAAAATAAATATGGAAATATTGTCAAAAATATTCCGTTTATAGGGAAAATAACGAATTGGTATTGGTATTCCGCTCGGATGTAAAATAATTTAAACGCTTTTGAGTAAAAGTGACAGGGCTTAGGGAATTTGAAGAGAATGGCTCATGAGAATCCAGTTGTGACAGCACTCAAGGTAAAAACAATAGTTTTAATAATGCGACTGCATGATGGCGAATGTAATGAAGCTTGATTATATTGAGAGAAACAAATCCGAAGCAGGTTGGTTATACGTTCAAAACATAACGAACACTTAAATTGCTTCAACGAATCTTGTGCTAGTATTGTCGATTTCAATATAAGTCGAAAAAAGTTTTGCGGCTTATAATTTTATTTATAAAATAATGTACACATAGAAATTCTCTATAATTTTAACGTCAAAAGCAGTAAAGTTGCCAAGCGCTTGAATCAAAGAGTTCGCACTTGAAGCTGCTGCAAAAATATTATCATTAGCAAAGAAAAGCCAAAAATATTTCACATTACCCTCAGATATATAAAAAACGGAAAGAAAATTATGCGTTAGATAAATTATTTTCACTCAACTTTGTGCTAGTTAGTTTGTTATCTCTTTTTCCTCCACATGCCCTTTGCGCACTGCATTTGTTAGCCAAATTTGCATAATTAAGTGTGAAACATTATGTTTTCATTTTATTTATAATGCAACTAAGTTCTGCAACTATTTCCAACTACCAAATGCAAAAAAAAAGAGAGAAAAATGAAACTACACAGAGTGTGTGAGGTGGAAAACAAGCGGAAATAACCGAGTTCCTTCAAGTTATGACTGTTGTGGAACGAAAAAAAAATAAGGGAAAAAAAATGTAAAAAATATTCGAAATTGAAATTTTTGGTAGTTGCTGCTGCTCGGTAGTCAAGGTCAATTGAAATTCCGTGATGTTATGTGCCACGCCCACACCACGCCTTAGCATTCCTTGCGCTGCTAAGAATTTTTGCTGTCGGTTTGGTTTATAGTTTTATGGTTAAGATTTTCCACTTGTATGTATGTATATTTTTTGTCGAGTTCGCGTCCAAGTCCATGACTGAGTTTGGGTCACGGTGACAGGACGCTTAACAGCAAAAGTGCCAAAGTCAAAACCAAAAATTATTGCCAATCTCTCGTTTTCTCTTGGACCAATTACGCACACATACACTCGCACAGCTACCACAGGCGCCATTGGATTGCCACGCTTTGTAACTTTTGCTGATGGCACATTAAAGTTTACTCCACTCCACTCTCGTCCTTCCGCTCACTCGCTGTCGCTTTCGCTCTCTCGCACTCACTTGCTCTTTTCTACTCTCTAACATTTCTCTTGGCGCTTTGGCTCTTGTACTGCTTTTTTATTTTTTGCTACTGTCGACGTCACTTTTGCGCGTCGTCATTTCCGCTTTATGCCAGGATTCGAGTGTGCGTGTGTGTGTGTGTGTGAGTATCGGTGTGAGTGTGGCGCAATATTTGCTGATAACCGAAAAAGTTGATTGCGTAAACTTTCGTCTAACAACAACAACTGGAGCAACAACAACAACTAATGTAACTGAAACGATGGAAATAGTTTATGTTGCCGCTGTTGTTGTTTTTTTTTTCCTTAGCCAAAATGGCGTGCAAAGTGCACGCAGCTAAGTAACAGTACATGTGTGTGTGTGTGTGCCTGTATGCACAGTCAGTTCAAAAACTATTCGTACGCTTTGCAGCTCTTAGTTTTTCACAAAGAAAATCAATAATTTTTTGTTAGGAAGAACAAAGAGATTGTATGAAACTCTTTCCATTTCGTTTATACAGAATAAGGCAAATAGCAATATATATATTTCAATATATTCAAAAAGAAGGCACAATAAATTGTAATAAACAAAATATGATCAAAAATAATTGCACTCAAATATTGTCAAGATGCGAGCTTGTAATAAATATTTATATAACTTTCGAAAGCCGTCACCAAATATTCCAAGGCCTTTTGACATCGAAAAACCAAGTAAAGAGATGCGTTTGTTTGAGCGAATTACTATCTTCGGTGCCACAGAAATCTATTTTTTGTCGACTTTGTTGCAAAATAAGTAAATATTTATATAGATAGATAGATGAGAGGGTGACAGAGGCGACAAACAGCGCCTCAGATACTCAGGCTAAGTAGCCCACTGTGCCATACTGGAAAGGAAAGGGGTTGGGAAGGAGAGAGGGAGAGAAACCCACTATACGAATCTCCTCGTCTCTCGGAGAAAGTTGAGAAATTACAGCAGGTAATTTTTGTGCCTCATCGAGCTGGAGCACAGCGCTGCCCTGGGTATGCAGCCTTGTTCTCGAGAAAACTGGACAATAGCAGAGGAAGTGCTTGGTACATATTGGGTCAGTTCTTAATCCCAAGTTAACCGTATGTTGGCCACAAGGGTTGTGTCCCGCGATGAGCCCCACCACAGCTTTCCGATAACTTCTTCTAAGATGGAGAAGGAAATCTTAGGCTTTGGGTGTGGGTTCTTTCATGAAGTATTTTGTAACTCGGCAAGCTGCTGTAAGCTTCCAGTGGTGCTTACAATTCTTGGTGGTTAGTTCCGTTATGCGTCCCAAAGCTATCGCCTGAATGATAGAATACATAGAGAGAATATTTAAATAACTTAATAGGAACTTGGACTCAAAAAACATACTGCTATGCAAAAGCAGGACCCTAGTAGATTATGGGATGCTTTAAAATAATGGGCAAAGGGGCGCCGTGTAGTGCTTTGTGTGTGTCCTATACGAAGACGTTCAAAAGTACAGTAGGCATGTCGATTGAGTTTTAGCTGGGATTTTTTAACAAGTACTAAAATGTCTTCAACTTGCGAGCAAGTTGAGTAGCGCTTGACTTGTATGTGAACCTTACATAACCAGCTGCCACATCTTTGCTATCTATTCGAGTGCTAAGCATATGCTGCCTAGTGCTAACTGTGCGAAATTGAACTAACCACCGCTCGTCACTTAAAGAGGCTACTAAGCCGATAGCCATTATTTTCATTAAAATAAGTCTATCTTTTAAATAAAAAAGTTTATTTTTTCGGGGCACACGGATTTATATGGGAAAGATTCAAATATGTGTCGAAACAAGTTGAATTTGACAGACGAGGAAGAAAAGAACGTAGTCCTTTGTAGGTTTTGAAAGTGAATAAAAAGAAATACGTATTAAATAATAGTTGCATTTTAATCATATTAATAATTAAGAATCAAATAAAGCGAAGATAATACAGAAAGCTTTGGAAAATAATGAAAAATAAATTTGTGAAATTTGCCGGCGTGAATGCTAGATATCGCTAACAGTATGTATACATTTTTTTGGCTTAATATAGGTGTCATTAGTTACTGTTGACCATAAACTTCAAAAGTGCAAACGGCATATTTCATCAAAGTAAAATAACGTCTTTGTTTTTGGCCACAGAAAACATGTCGAATTTTGTACCAAGCAAATTGCATATGCGGCGTTCGTTGCTTTTCAAATTTCACCAACGACCAACGGTTTGAGTGAAAATCTTTAGTGCATCAAATTGTCAGGGGGGAGTAAATATTGAAATATATATAAATTGTATTTCGAGAATCCGAAACGGAATATTATAGCTTTCGGCCTGGTGAGGCTGACCCATGGACTGCAAAGCCAAATCGCTTTGGCCGTAAGACAATGCCCTGTGTTTTTGGTGCGACCAGTATTTTGTGTTGTACTGCGAGTTATTAAAATCTGGTAAAACGGCTAATAAAAATCGCTTCCGACAACAAATTATCAATTTAAAATAATCATTTGACAGACAGAACGACGAAAATTTTCCAAAGACATGACAAAGTTACCTTGTAACATGACAACGCGCCGTCTGAAGCAACTAACTTGCGGAAAGACACGAAAAAAATAATTAAATGGGAAATATTGTCCCACCCGTTGTACTGTCCAGACCTCGCACCATCCGATTATGATCTTTTTGAATCAATCATCGATCTCACTTAGAGAGCAGCGCTTCGTCAACTAAGTTGAAGTAGTAGAAAAATGGCTTGTCCGATTCTTCGCCTCAAAAAAAAAAGTTTTAATGGGATAAGATTCATAATTTACCAAAGCGATGGGCTAAATGTGTAGAATCAAAAGGTCAATACTTTGAATAAAAAAGTATGATGCCCTGAAAATTCACTACTTTATTAATCGAAAGAAACCGGTAATTTTCAACTAACACCCCTGACATGTTAACGTTAAGCTTTAAATTTAAAAAAAAAATTTTAAAAATAGGTCAGCTAGTTCCAGCTGAAATAAATAGTTTTTTTTTATAAAGAAAAATTTTTTTTAGAACATCACTTAAACTTTTAAAGCGAGAAAATAGAATAGAATTATATTTTGCATATAATGACTTGTTATCATACAAAACATTAAAATTAAAAACTGTTAGAGTGTGCATATACTTTTACCACTGACTGTATATATATTAGACTACTGTAGTTCTTGCATGTACTTGCTTGTGCTTGTGTGTGTGTGTGTGTGTGTGTGTGTGTGTGTTTGTATTAAAGATTGCCTTTTGCATTTGACCAACTTTTCTCGGGTTGCGTGCAATGAGCGCAACCCCAAAAAGTATGCTACGTTTTAACCAAATTAGCCACACAAATACACTCAGTCACGCATACTCAAGCGCAAACACACACACACACACACACATGCACACCCATACCGAGGCACACACGCGAATGAGATATATGACTACCAATGTTATTTGGGTTGCGGTTTAGCCAAACCAGCGAAAACACCTTTCCAATCCCCTTAATACCAAAAAAGGCACGACGAGTATTACATGTCGCAGGTTATGCGTTACTTTATTGTTTTTTTGGTATCCCGGTGTGTGTCGTCCTTTTTAGTCCTTGTGCATTTTACACCAATTATGCTGCATGAGTAAATCCGGACACTAATGACTGCATTCATAGACACCGAGTTAGAGATGAATAGTTTCGAATTAGCTGCACTTTGCTGGCTGCAGCTTCAAGTTGAAATCTTTGCTTGGACAGGTGGCTGAGATAGTAAGTTGCCAAAGTTAAAATACACTTGAAAAAATTATGCCAAAAGTTTGTTTAAGTAAAAGTTTGAAAAAAAATCTACATTGTTATTGCTTTAAGTAGGAGTTGAGTATGTTACTTTTTTCATCGCTTATGGCTACTGGAAAGGTTGAAGAGATTTAGCCATTTTCTTAAGAGTTATATGGATGAAATATGGGCAAGAGGGATTATTTCTGGTAAATATTCATTATTTATTACCAAAAGATAACTATTGGTTAGATGCCAGCCAACAGCATTGATGCACTTATCTAGCAGTGAAACAGACGAACTGGATTACGCAGACGATATCTGTCTTATAGCTCAACGTTATGAAGACATCGAAAGAAAATATTGCAGCATCTTAGACATCGCGTTTAAGCTTGGCCTCAAATTCAATGAAGAGAAAACAAAGTTGTACCCCATAGCTCCTAAAAATAACACTGCACTACAGGTAAATGGTCAGCATATTGAGGATGTCGATATATTCTCTTGCCTCGGCAGCCTGATCGTTAGAAATAGTGGTTCGTAGGCTGATATTACGAGCAGAATAATTAAAGCCACCAACACTTTCTTCTCTCGAGTGAACGTCTTCGTATCTTCAGAACCAGTATTCAGGCTGTTTTACTTTATGGATGCACTATCTGGAGCACGACACTACTTATGTGGCGAAAACTGCAGGCATTCATAGATAAATGTTGAAAGCTGATACTCAGATACTGCATATTTTCTGGCCCCGATTGGTAACCGACAATCAACTGCTCGCCATAACGAACATGTGTCATATCGAGATGGAAATACGAGGAAGGCAGTGGACCTGCATTGACCATGTTTTAAGAAGACCACTAACCGATATCGCTAGATCAGCACTGGAATGGAACCCGCAAGAACACAGGCGACCTGGTAGGCCTCGTAATACATGGGTTAGTATGAGGCATGGTGAGGCTTACGTGATGGGCAAATTCCGGAACCAAGTCAAACTGCTTGCCAGGAACAGGCGTAGGTGGAGAGAAGGAAAGTTTGTTGATGCTCTATATTCATTTGAGTTTTTTATGTGTATATAAATAAAGGATATGGTAATGAAGATGATTAACCTAGGAAAACCCGCCGTTCAGCTTTAGGTCCATATGCACTTTGAAGAATTTTTATAAGCCAAATAACTTTAAAAAATCCTTAAATGTAAGATTAATTTTGTGGTTTTTAATATGTATATATATTAGTTATCTCAATAACGTACATTTATTAAACTTAAACATAAAATCTAGTGTGCCTCACTACTCTTGGCAGAACGGGATTTATGCCGAAGCATAAGTTGCATTCTAGTGGTTTTTGTTAATTAAAGCATAAATCATTCAAAAGTTATTTATTTATTTATAAGTAATTTAGGGGTACAGCTGACTTCAGTTGGCTTTATAATTAAGCAATATTCAAATTAAAGAGGCCTCGAATTAGGAGTTAGTCTAGATGGAATGACAAAATAAACTTTATTACGATGCGTGCATTAGAGGCAATGAGACCGAGTAAGAGCTTATCATTTAGGAAAGGCAATTTTTGTAAGGCGAAGCCTGCAGGATTAAAACTGCAGTCGAACGTTGGGATCCCAATTTGTACCTGGAAGACCAAAAGCTTAAATTTGTTTTTTCATCAATGTGTACATGATAATTAAGCAAAAGTTGTGGCCTAAAGTTTTTATCCAAGAAAACTATATATAAGTGGTTAATACTTCTAACATTTTCATACCTTTTTCCACATTTCTGTAAAAAAATATAATAATATATTAAAAGCATTTCTGATGTATGTCTCATGGAATAGAGGGTGCGCCATTTCTTATGTCGGCAAGTTAACATTGTATAACAAGAAAAAAAAACAATAATTTCTGAATGTGAGGTATTTTTATTCAATATGTTGTTTTGCAATTTATCCAGACTAGTTTTTGAACATCAACATCAATCAAGTTGCCGCCTTTATGGGCCACAGCAAAATGTGCCCTTTTTGCAGCGTTTACCATTACCTTTTCAAGCAGCTCGGTTGGAATAGCAATTATTTCGGCACGAATATTTTCCTTGAGCTCTATAATGTTCTGTGGCTTGCTGGCGTACACCTTGTTTTTCAAAAAACCCCACAAAAAGTAATGCGGGGGTCAAATCCGAAGTTCTAGATGGTTATTCAAGGTCGCCATGATATTTTCGACGGTATGCACTTTGAGTTAAGATAACTGAAAGACTATTTTCAATGTAAAAAGCAACTATATCGGCGCGTTTTTTAGGTAACGATACGTAGTTGATAAGTGTAATAAATTCTTGTTTCCAAAACATATGAAGTAAAGTCAATCGGTTGTCAAATGTTTAAGTTATTCAACATTGAAATACCAGCATAGGGCGCACCCTATACAAAGCTAATGTAACTATTGTACATGACAAAAATGTAATCTCATCTTCAAAATAATAAAAAAATTGGTTGAATTTTATTAGAAAATGATGTAAACTTTAATTATTAATGAGAAATATACAAACGACACTACCAAAAGCTATACCCATCTGATTTGTAACTTTTAACGTAAGTTTTTATGAAAAAAACTTTAGTTTATGAAAAGGTTTTCAAGGCTCCCTATATGCTAGCTTAAATTTCGACGACTTTTTTCACTACAAGTAAGTAACCATAGCAGAGCTTTTGCCTAACTCTACAATGTCAACTTTATGCCACAGTGCATATGCCCTTTGCAAGAGTCTAAAACTAGAAAAAACAATAACAATAGCAAAGTATAAGCAACAAAAACAACTTAATCCAATTTAAATTGGGGGTTGAGCGAAGCAGAGAAACAGAGCACTTGCCACTTTGCGATAACTATTGGCTGCCCAACTCGGTCACTACCTGCCCGAAGCACCTGGCTCAGTGCTATTTCTTTCTCTGGCCCATTGCCGGCCGCATGGCAAATGCCAGGTGGCAAGTAAGAAACTAAGTGACAAGGCGTTTATACGTGGCTTGCTGCACAGTATGTGTGGGGGTGGCGCGCGTGGCAGGCAACTAAGACCGAGGCCGAGGTCGCGGGGGCCACAAACCGCATAATCATGTTTTGGCCATTGGCGATAGACAGTTTAGTGTTGTTTGCTGTGTGGTCACTGCCAGCCAGCATATCTTAAATGGCCTTTTATTTAATGCTAAGTGTCGCTTGGCCGCCAACTTTGTGTCGCAAACGTTGACTGCGCTGCCGACGTCTGCCACATGTCGGTAAGCATGAGAAATTGTTGCATATTATAGTGAATTATGAACGGCAACGCAACGCTAAATGCGGCGGCCTAATAGGGTTTTCCGGCGACGTCAAGATAGCCACAGCTCAAGGCTTAAATTAGTGTTGCATAAGCGCTCCAGATAACAATCCCAGGCAGCATTGTTAAGCCTAACAGCGAATGAATTGGAAGCACTCTATGCATACGATGCGGCAAGTTATAGATACTTTAGCTGGCCAATTTGTGTATCTATTATATGCAAAGCGCAAAGCGGTCAACCTATCTATGCGTTTTTAAGCTTAGACCCAGACAGCACGAAAAGAGCTTTAACCTAATTACACTTTCGTTTAAGCTAAAAAGCTGCAGCTCAATAATTGGCTAAATATGCTTTAATCACATGTGAAAAGACTTATGCATTATATAAGTAGCCAAGACGCCAATCAGTTGTCACTGCTATTAGAACCCTCTAAGCTATGTTGCCCAAAAAATAAATACCAACGACAACAATAACCAGTCAAGGCCAACTTGAATCCAAACAAGGCGCACATTATGGCTGCAGTTTATAAAGGTCAAAGCTAAAGACTGACCCACGATACTTGGGCTACATTGTTGGCTTAATATGATGCTTGATTATTGCTATTAAGCAAGCCAAACAAGGGCAGTGCCCAGTCAGTCCAAGGGTCTATAAGTTCGAAAGGCAAAAAAAAAAAAAAGAAACCGAAAAAAGGGCATCCACGTGTGCCGTGCCCGCACTAACGGCCGGGCAGTCAATTGCCTTCCCAACACTTGCAGCAACGTGGCGTATGATTTATGTGCTTAAGGCGTCAAGGTATTGCACATTATATGTGCCACCTGTGTAAGGGTGTAGGGCGTGTCGCCAGCGTCTGGCAATGCCATGTATAATGATTATTACCTAAAAAAAAAAAAAAGAAAAACCGAAACAAAAAGGGGCAGCTAAGTGACATTAAATCTTTGCCAACTTTGCTATATAAAGTTGGTAATTTTGCTTGCGTTTGTAGTTTTTGTTTGTAATTTCATATTTACACAACACACAGATACACACACGCACACAGATACACAAACACGTAAACCCTGCAACACGCGAGTCAAAATGAAGGCAACTTTTGGTGTTGTAGTTTTTTATAATTTTTATTTTTATACACTCAGTTGCAAGGTTAGTTAAATATTTCAAAACTACTCTTGCTTAGAATTCCTTCTTTTACAATAAATTACTTTATCAAATTTATTTTGAAAACTAGCAAAAAAACTATTGATGATGTTTCTAGCCAAATAAACCTATTCAAATACCAGCTCGCTCTAAACTCAAAATTATACAAAAAATACTTAATTTCAAAATACACAAATTTTTTACATTTATTTCACTCAACACAGTCTGTAGTGTATCAAAAAGTTGTCTCATTCAGGCATACTCATACCCATATATACATATAAAATTTGTATTCCCCTTCTTCAATTTAGTTGCGTTGCCTGTGGGCCATAAATTGTTAGCCTTGTTGTTGCTGTATAACAAGCGAACCAACCTAACACGCTCGATTGTAATCCAAATGCGGAATCCCTGCACGAATCTCTTGGCCCAGCCCTGCATATGATTATTATATAGCATACTTTGGTGCGCACGCCATTTGACCTTCTCGTCCGTCAACAGCAGCAGCAGCAGCGACGCCGTTGACGCCAACAGCGCTGCTGACAGGCATAAATGCAGCAAAAAGAAATCCAAACAAAAGAAAAAACAAAAATCACATAATAAAAATCATAAAGAAATAGTATCCACAACAACAACATCGAAAAACAAACAAACTTTCCCGAACACGAAAATTTCCGGTCTTGAAAACGGGTCAAAGACGCACAAACGGGCGCAAAGTTAAGTGTCACTAAGCAAAGTCAAGCAAAGGTAACAAATGGAAAAAGAACAAATCGAAAAAAGAAAAAAAACGTGAAGAAAGCAAAACAAAAAGAGAAAAATAAAATAATCGCGTAAAAGCAAATTGATTGCCCTAAAAGCTATAAGCCCTTTAAAGCGATACATTTCATACTTTTATTTCGTGGTGAAAGGTTAAGTTAGTTTGAATTGTAAGACTCGCATAAATGGAAAATCGTAAAAATTTTTAACATGATAATATTCTTAGCCTGAACTTGTATAAAACGCGGCACATTTAATTATTCTTTGGCGTTATAAAATTGTATACTCTGGCAATAAATCAATATTTGCATATTCAATGGCAACTATCTGACATGTACGAGATTTCGATTCATATTATTCATATTATTATTCGAAGCATATTATTCTCGTTAGCTAAATGTAGAATGATATGTTGATTTTTTAAGCTCCCGATCTTTAAGCCCAACTATTATTTATAACTATTATTTTGCTAGCAATTAGCAATCCCTTAGCCCAACATTTGCCCGCTCGTAGCCGTATGTAGCGCCCGCCTACATTCCTCTATTTTGCAATTTTCTGCTGGCCTCTATAGCAAAATTAGTCCGATGCAGGTTAGATCATGAACATGAGACAAAAACTGATGACGATTGTCTGCGTTGGGTTACTTGGTTTGTACACCGCCCCCGTTATAAAAGAAAAGTACATAATAAAAGGTGCATGCGCAAACATCGTCAACTACTTTGGATAGGTTTTAAAGTTAGCACGATCTAAGATCGGAATTGCTGGTAAAGAATGTTGAGGCAGCATACCCGCATCTCTAAAGCAGCAATAATAAGTCCCAAAAAGAATAAACAAGATTTTGGGAAAAGCAACACTTTATTTAACAGCTTTCTGAAGTTTGCAATTATTAAAACTTTAGAATTGCCATCAACAACTTATTTATTTTATTTACTTCACTCAATATTCTTAGGGCGATGCAAGCATTCTCTATTATTGATATTCAAAGATAATAGGGACATATATATTTTGTAGCCGAATCCGTAAGCTACAATCTTTAATTGTTAGAGATTTACTTAGGCAAACAATATCTATTAATTTGCTAGCTTTTCCAGATGCTTCACCATTGCACCAGTACTGCAGGGTGGAATCGAAGCAGCGGTCTTCGAGCTTTGAGGCGATTTATCCAAAATAAATTACAAATAAAGCAATTGACTCTCTGCCGACTTTAGTTCATCTGCTCATTCGTTCTCATTATTTTTAAATTACAACTGCACATTCGTTATTAGTGACTCCGAAAATCCATAGACGCCCACCTAACTCTACTTGGTTTGAGTTCAGAGCATTTAGCCATTTTAGTTTTTTACAACCAAAAGTCAAAATTTCTAAGTTTTTCCTTATCCAACTCGAATTATGAGCAAAAAACTAGAAGCAGCGCCATTTTGTAATTAAAAAAATAATGCCTAATGTATATATGCTACCCCGAACCTTTCAGTACCCCAAAGAGGCATAAAGTGGGCTGATCATAAGATATAAGGCCTCCATCGGTTTTTGCAGTCGCCTATTTAATTTAATGAAGATCAAGCACTGCTCTTCCTATGCTGGTACAGCGCGAATTCTTGTGAAAGAATTGGAAACAGATGGCAAACAAAAGAGCCTGGTCTTTAAGTTGACGCCCTTAAGCAAGTGCTGAATAATTGCTGTAGTACAGCTTTGGTGAATCGAACCACTGAGCTTCGATTTTAGAGGCTAGTATGATCACGATGACCACGACGATATGGGGCTCTTCTAACAGTTTAAGAAACTTTATACTCCAGCTAATTTTAGTAGAAGGAAGACATGACAATTGTGCATCGAACTCTCCGATATCGAGAGTAAAATTTTTAATGTTTATTGAAAGCACAAAGTCAGAGGGAGGACAATCTGAAAAAAGAAAAACATAAACCAGGAATTGCTATAAGGGTTGTCTTAGAGTAAATTTTGTAGGAAGACTTGTCTACCAAAGGCATTGTAGCTTCACTCTTTCAAAATCAAAAACTACCATACCATAGATAGATTCGAGGTTGGCAGAGGCGACAAACAGCCCCTCAGACACTCAGGCTAAGTAGTCTACTGTGCCATACCGGAAAGGGAAAGGGTTAGATAGTGGTTGGAAAGGAGAAATGGCGAAAACCCCACTACACGAATCTCCGCCTCTCTCGGAGAAAGTTGAGAAGTTACAGCAGGTAATTTGTGTGCTTCATCGAGCTGGAGCACAGCGTTGCCATGCTGCCAATAGCAGAGGAAGTGCTTGGTATTGTCAGTCTACTCCAGACAAGCAGTACATGTTGGGTCAGTTCTTAATCCCAAGTTAACCGTATGTTGGTCACAAGGGTGGTGTCCCGCGATGAGACCCACCACAGCCTTCAGATAACTTCTGCTGAGATGGAGAAGGAAATCTGCAGCTTTGGGTGAGGATTCTTTCACGAAGTATTTTGTAACTCGGCAAACTGCTGTAAGCTTTCAGTGGTCCTTACAACTCTAGGTCATTGGTCCGCTAGGCGCCTCATAGATACCGCCTTACCGATAGATATGAATGGCTCAGGAGCATAGACATCCTTGACTTGCCAATTTAACTGCTATGTTATTTCCTTGTATACTTGAGTGTCCATCTACCCTGAGAAAACAGAGCTTACTACGACGTGACATTGTGCGCAAGTTTGTGCTTGCACTGATTTACTATGAAGGAGGTTGTGCATGGGTTACGAAGGGTGCGAAATGCAGCTCAGCGGTTACTACAGATACCGCTCTTCTTTCATTTCGACCTCTTTTCAAAGACATGAAGGATCGCCAGAATCTCTGTTAGGAAACCCGTGTGTATTTCTCCTGTTGAGTGATAAAAGTTGGTATGCTCATCAAGGTGTAGAAGACACGATCATGCCCATCCAGCACCATACAATATATCCTATAATTTCTTTTCAAAGTCGAAATACGATTTTATTTCTTTTTTTAACTTTTTGTTAGTTCGTAACACTATTAAAGTTTCAATTTTTCTCTCAGCTGTCTTAACCCTTCGCTGTGCACCCGGGTCTGGCCAGACATATTTCATTTTTCGACGGTAATTACATATATTTATATTTTACGGACAGCTTGTGTTTCCAGATACCGTCCTCAAATTTAATTCTCTTCTATAAAAAAATATTTTTTGAAAAGCCCTTGGAAATGAAGACAATAATATACGACAAAAAAAAAGTGTTTTATATTCGAACCGAATAGTTTGGGTAGTTTTTTTCTTGAATAGGTAGTTGAACTTATTCGGAAACGTATGAGAAAGATGAGAAACAAAGTAAGGAAAAGAAAGGAAAGTACCATATATTCCCATACAAATGCATTTTAAAGTATCCCCTATACTGGCCAGACACCGGCTGCACAAAGTAAGTGTTTGAAAAAGGCGCACAGCGGAGGGTTAAAATTAACTTAGTATCATATAACATAGCTTTCAATATTTATATTCCTCAAAATATGTCTTTAAATGAGAGATTTCCACATGCAGTTACTTTAAATTGCTATTGCGGCACTGCCATTTGAGAACATGAAAATTTCGCAAAATTTTGTTTCTAAATATTAGATGCGCCTGAAACACAAAACGGCCGTTTGTGCAGCAAGCCATATGAGGCCCCATAATATGAATAAAAGCGAAATCATAATATGCTTCATTTATGAAAATAATTGTAATTAGACGGGAAATCGATATTAATTGAAATATGAAAGTAATAAAAGCTCACATTACCTAATTTGCTTGTGATAGATAATCAATTACAATTGTTGACTGTGGCTATGTTATTATGCACTAAACTTCATCTGCTATTTGAGCGAGCTAAAAAATTGTTGCAACTTGCCTTAACTTGCAAACATAGCATCAATTATCATGAAATTGCAATTATTTCCGAACCTAAGAATGCGATTGATTTAAAATTTATCTGATAAAATGAATGTTATGGTTATGATAGTGTTATCATTATTATTAGTGTTGTGGTACTCGTAGTTGCGGGGCTTACACGTCCTAAATCCAAAGTTACACGTCTTTAAACCCAATGCCACCCTGGAGCACCGCTACATTTGCCTAGCACTGACATAGCTAGCAAATATGCACTTTTTGCCTAAGTAAGTCTCTATTATTTAAGACGTTCGGGTAAGGATAAAAATTAAAGATACTTATACTCTTCGTACTGCATTAATAGAAGGAGATATCTTGTTGTCTTTTCAGCAATGACAACATAGTCATATTTTAGACTTGAGTCTACATATATAATATTCGGTCTTAGAGCAGTTAATGTTACAATGCAGCCTCTGAGTGTAGTGATCGTGTGATTAGATTTTATGTAATTATTAATATCGATAAGCCGATAGATATTGCTTTTCTAAACATTTGTCTTGCCTGTTTAGATACTTGCAGTTCTAGTTCGTTGGAATTCGTTCAATAAGCAGAATAATTACAGAAATTTTGCAGAATGAGCGAATAGAAAGAAATCACATAGCCTGGGCCCCAGTAAGCTTTGTCACAGTTGTTTGCTGAGGCAGTCATGGCTGTATATTATGAATATGCATAGTAGATATTATAGGGGTATAAGTTGAAAATTGTCGATAATCACTGATTTTTCAGGGCATTTTCAGCGGATTATGCAAACTTTTATTTCATTCAAAGTAGTGAAAATTCGATGCTACACATTAAGCCCAGCGTTTTGGCAAATTATAATTGCCATTCCATTAAAACTTTTTTTCTTTTGAGGCAAAGAATCCGTCAAGCCATCTTTTGACTGCTTTATAGTTGGCGAAGCGCTGTTCTGCAAGTGAGTGTCCCATTGATGCAAAAAGATCATAATCGATCAGGGCGAGGTCTGGAAAGCACAGCGGGTAGGAAATTATTTTCCAATTAATTTTTTTCAACGCGTCTTTCACCATTTTCCACAATTTAGCTGTATGAGCCTGCGTGTTGTCGTACTACATGATAAGTTTGTCATGTCTTTGGGCAATTTCAGGCCGTTTGCTGTCAAAATAGTAATTTAAATTTATGATTTGTTGTCGGTAGCAATTCTTAATAACCGTTTCATCAGATTTTTATAACTCTTGGTACAACACACCAGCCTGGTCCCACCAAAAACACAGAGCATTGTCTTACGGCCGAAGCGATTCGGCTTACCAGGCCAAAAGCAATGCAGTTTTTTGCGTTTTGGATTCTTGAAATACAATAAATATATATGTTTTTTTCCCGGTGACAATTTGATACAGGAAAGATTTTCTCTCAAACCGTTTATGCAGCATTTCACAAACAGTTCCTCGATTTTCCATTTTGTTGGTGTGGCACCCATTTCCCATACCTCTGGATCTTCCCCATGGCTTTTAAACGTTGAGAAATTGCTACCCGGATCATGTTGAGTGTTTGCACCCATTGTTGTAGCCTGCAATTCGTGCTCCTAGAACTTTTTCGCTGCACCAGGATGTTCATGGTCCGCCAATCAAAATCTTCACTATTGAATTGACGAAACTATGTCCCACACCTCATAATCACTGGAGCATGTTCCCCAAAAGTTTCTATCAGCAACCGATGAGCTTCAGCTGCTTCTTTTCCTTGGTGAAATAACAAAAGCAACGAATTCCGCAAATGCAATTTATTTGGCACAAAATTCGACATATTTTCTGTGGTTAAGAACAACGACGTTATTATTTTGATGAAATTTTTCTACTTTTGAAGTTTATGGTCAACAGTAAGGAATGACACCTAAAACCAACTCAACGAAATGTATACATATTGCTAGCGACATCTATCAGTCAAACCGGCAAATTTCAACTGATTAGAAGTTTCGGTCAGGAATTGTTTTGAAAAATATAAGAAAAATGTTCAGGATAACATTATATAAAAAGCACGACAATGATAATAAGATGAACTTCTCTGGCACATTTTTCAACCTTAAAGGGTTACAATTAAAATCGATAAACGCAATGCCAGCGAACTCAAAGGCAGTCAAATTAATTTACAGCAATTCATATGCCACAGCAGAGAATCCAAAAAAAAACCAAAAATAAAAGCAGAAAAAACAGGCAAATATAGTGAGAGCGTTAAAGCTAACGATGACAATAAGAACAGAAAAATGAAATAAAATCGACCAAATAAATTGTGCTGCAAAATCGATAGATTGACCAGCAGCAGGCAAGGCATGAAAGAGGTGAAATGTTAACGCCAGGTGTCGCTGCTGTGCCGTGTCTGTTATGCCTGTCACGTCTGTCATGTGCCCGTGTGATGTGACCGTAATGTCTGCCAGGTTCCTGTAATTGCAATTGTTCATCTCGTTTACCTTGCAGCAGAACAGCAGCAGCAGGAGGATTCGCTTTTAACCGGCACTGACATGGACAGGGACATAGAGATGCAGATAGAGATAATCATTCGCCGGGGAGCTTGTTGCATGTTTGCTTGCAGCAGGCAAATACAATGAGGCCAACTCTAGGGCGGCTAATGGTTTGGTATTGGGTTGCGATATGTGGCATGATTGCCAGCTATATGTGATGTGTTGTGCACCTGGCGAATGCGAAGCAATTGTTCGTGTATGTGTGTGTGTGTGTGTGTGTGTGTGTGTGTGTGTGTGTGTTACTGGGTGTATGTGTGTGTGTGTGTGTGTAAAGTGCCTAATGGAGTACCATATTATTGGCATTGTCGAGTTGGTTGGTATTGCAATATCCTGGAAATATGAAACATTTCTAATAGAGATGTATTATCATGCATATAGATACGAATAATTGAAATCCAATTGTTATAATTTGTAGTGGAATGGTATAGTTTACATTAGGATTGAGTCTTTAATAAGGTAAAACTTTAAAGGAAACAAATTTGCAACAAAATTCGTATAGCAGTATATGAAGCTTACTGCTATTTACCTTTAAGGATAACGTAATCAAGCTGTGCAGGCAGGCAAGCAGTGCAGCATTCCTACTTAAAATACTCAATAGGTGGAATTGTCACAAGCAGTGCAGTACATCCATGCTATGCCAAAGTATCTCTAGATTGCAAAGTTATATTTTATTTGGAACTTCATATTTCGAGTTGGTACGATGCGGACTTCAGACTTCTAAGCAGTGTAATGCTCTTCATGCATAAGTCATAATAAAAAAGACTCTAAATATTATCGAAAGCTGCGCTTGCTTATTATAAACTTGGTGCTTTGGCTCTTAAGCAGAGTAAAATACTCAAGCAATACAGCCCGATTCAATAATTGAAACTCTTAAGCAGTGCTTGGAGACAAGGTACATTAAATAATGAATCATTAACAAAACTCTAATATAACATAGCAGACCATCAAGCAGTGCAGTATGCCCCAACTTTATAGTACAGCAGATACAAGAAATTAAATGCTCAGTCAGTGCAGATGTCACAGCCACACTATATTAGGCACAACTCTTCCTTTACGCGCGACTCAAGCCTAAATCGAAGTTAAGTAATATTCTACAAGATGGCAACTTTCTCATATTTAGACTACCAAGCAGTGCAGTATGTTCTAGCAATTACAACGCCACTAGTGCTTAACTAGTTTTATTCGTGGAACTAAAGTTAGTTTATTTTATTCGAGCCGCTTAGTTACTGGTATTTCGACTTCCAAGCAGTGCCAGTGCCTTCTTAACGGAGTTGTAGCGCCAAGTAGTGTAGGAGTACTCGTATTGGTATAACTTAAGTTGAATTCAAAGTAGATTGCTCATATTTTGAGGTTGCTTTAAATTGCAAGGACAATTAAACCAGCACGTGCCACACGGTTGGTTCTTTTTGATTTAAAGAACACCAACGCGCAATTTTAACTAAGCAAGTGTCCGTGCGACACCAGCAACTCGTGCAACCCACGCTTGCATCCTTGAAGGAGTGTCAACTAATTGCGCGTCAAATTGAGTACAATGTCGCGTCATGACAGCGAACATAAAGTGTCCAGCCGAAGGAAATATATAGTATAGATAGCCTTGTATGTGCAAAATTATACAGTCACCGATTGTATGTTCCATATGTTTGGAGCGGCAGTTAAAAATCGAACACAGGCCGCTAATATTGCAAGCGTTTGTCTCAAAGTAACAAAAATGCTGCAAAGTTGCAGGTTTTTGGCAAAGTAGAAATAGAAATATTTGACAAAATTTTGCTATTGAGCATTTTAAGTTGCCTATAACACTACCGCCCTTAATTTTGCTTAAATCTTTTGCATTGTAGAAAATCTATCAAATGTTGGGGCAAAACGTAAGAAGTTAATATGTTCATAAACGATAAAGTGTTAGCGTAGGTCTAATAAAGGGTGTTTTTTTTTTGAGGTATAGAACTTTAAGTTGGCATTATTGTTCATGATGACGAACAATTTCAGTTTGGTTTAGCAATTCATCGTGAATAGACTCGCGCGTGCAGAACGCTTGAAATTTTATTTAGAAAATAATGGTGCTCTGCGGAATATGTATCGCGCACTACGTCCATTTTATAGTCGACAAAATCGTTCATCAGAGCAGTTCATTTGATCAACCATGGACCATCTTCGCACCACGTTTTCTGTTATAGATAACTTGCAACCTCAGAGACGCCGTACGTTGCGCACAGCAGAAGCTATTGCTGCTGTAGAGCGTAGCATTGAGGAAGACCCGAATGAGTCCATACGCCATAGAGCATAGGAATTGTATCTGTGTCCATACACTCTTTGGAACATTTTTGATTTGGAATCTTGGTTTGCGTGCTTCAAAACTCCAACTCGTGCAAGAAATGAAACTAAAAGATTATCAAGCAATGCGTAGGTTCGTCGAAGCTTGTCCTCAAGTGTATGTCGAAACACCATTACATTCAGAAAAAACGCCTATTTGGTGCGCTTTATGAGCTGGTGGAATCATGGGTCCGTATATCTTCTTCTTTCATGATGGCCAGAAAGTTACAGTCAATGGGGATCGGTATAGAGCCTTGATTACTAACTTTATCATTCCAGAATTGAACAACCGTAGTGTCCAGAAGCTGTGGTTCCAACAAGATGGCGTAACATGTCACACAGCTCGTGCCACCATTGATTTATTGAAAGACACGTTTGGTGACCGCCTAATTTCACGTTTCGGATCTGTGCATTGGCCTCCAAGATCTTGTGACTTAACACCGCTAGAATACTTTCTGTGGGGCTATATAAAGTCGGATAAGCCACAAACCTCAAACCATTTGGAAGACAGTATTTGCCGTGTTATTGCCGATATACGGCCACAAATGTTGGAAAAAGTCAGCGAAAATTGCACATGGAGATTGGACTACATACGAGCCAGCCGTGGCGGTCATCTGGCAGAAATCAAATTTAAAATTATAATGCCATAAGATTATCTTTAGGATAAATAAAACTCATATCAGTCGAGTAATCCATCGTTAAAAAAACACCCTTTATAAAAGTATATTTTAATTTATTTAGATTGATAACTTGCGCTTGCAAGCTTTGAAAATTGCATTCATTTAAAAACAGCTGATTCAACTACTGCCCTGTACCATGTTCGGCCTATACAAACATTTAATAACCAGCTACCAAATCCTGAGCCCTATGGGGGGCTTGCTTAGTGTGTTTGGGCCACTGCGGCGTATGCGTAATCAATTGTCAACAATGGAAAATGCAAACAAAGAGCGCAGCAAATTTTCGGGGCGGGCAACAAACACTAAAGATTCAGCTTGGCTAAAAACGCAGCATTGGCTAAAAGTCAAAAACTTCAAAGCCAAAATGGACAACACTGCGTTGTTGTTGCTGACAAAGATCAAACAGCGTGTCCAGCAGCGTGCACTCGAATATATAAGCGTGCGAAAAACATAGAACCACGAACCAAACCGAACCGAACCGCAACGTAACGCAAAAAAAAAAAACAAAGGTTACCCAAGGGGGCGGTGCAGAAGTACACACACAAAAAAAAAGCATAGGAACAAAACAAAAATAAAAGAGCGGAAAATTGTACGTACAAGGAGTCATGCAGCTCTTTGCCATCCCCAGGCCCCAACGCTATCAATGTCTGCGTCTGAGTGTGTGCGATAAGCCACTGAAAAATGCCCAGGGCAACATAATGACAGCCACTGAACAGGATATGACAAAATTTGCCCTCGATTTGGACTTGGCTTTAATGATTTTAATGCAGAGAGCAGCAAAAAATGCCAGCATTCATGTGTAAGGACTTTATAAAGTAGTCAACACAAAATGGCCGCATACTTTGCGGCATTTAAACAGCGGCTCTGCATAAAGTCAACTAATTAATGTTGCAAGTGTGGGGGTAAAAAGAGTCGAATTTTTTAAGCATTTTTTTGTGTTTTTTGTGTTTTTGGGCTCCATTTTTGTTTTGAATCTTAGCCCAAGGGTGAGGGTTTCATTAAGTAAGTGCGAAAATAACCTAGCAGAAAGGCTACGTTGAAAACTTGATAAATTACAGTCGAACGAAATGTGCACATTGATAATTCGTTATGAGTTTAAGTGCCTTAGGCAGGATGCGTGGAGAGAGAGGATTGAAAATTTGAAGAAATTTGGAAAGAAATTGAAGCTTGCGAAAAAAAATCGGCAAGGCTGCTTTTTCCCCCCTGTTTTTGCAATACCAGCAACATGCAGTGTACACTAATGTCGGCTTGCCTCAACTACAATTGGACAAACTCTTTATCGAGAACCTAAATACACGACGTTCCTCTTTATATGCTTCAATTTGTAAACGTCGCCCGGACTAAGTGCAATGAACAAAAAAAGTGTTTCTTCGCGGCACACACGTCGCATGCGTAATGTGTGTGTAGCTTTAAAAAATTGATGCGATAAACTCAAAACGCAGACAATTTGCGTTTTTAAATCGTAGAATTGCTGTCGAAAAAGGTGAACTAATACATGCAAACTTCAAGTCGACTGCAATATACTCATTATTTACATTAAAAAAATAATGCTTACTTAATTGTGATATCCAGTTTGCTGACTTTTGCAGCAGCGCTTGGAGTGTTCGAGAGACAAATTCTTCGCAAAATCTTCATTCGACCAACGAGCTGTATGGGCTCTACAACGACATAGATGTGTTGGATCGGTCATGTGGTTCGTATGAACGAAGATGCTCCAGCAAAGAAGGTTTTCCATACGAAAGTCAACGAAGGAAGACGAAGGGTACGACCGAAGCTCAGAAGAAAATACCAAGTGGAGAAGCACCCAGCTTCACTTGGAGTGAGCAACTGAAGAAGGCGCGTGCAAAGCAGGCGAATAAGATCAACTGACAAAGTAAGTAAAGTAAGTACCCTGTTTCCCCGAATCGAATGTATACCGATTTTTTCAAATCTCCCATTTCAGGGTTATGAAGTATTTTTCTGCACACTTTTACAATGTGAGTACGAGCATTGTCATGCTGAACAATGACTTTGTCATGTCTCTCCTTGTGTTGTGGTCGTGTTCCTTGAAGCTCCCTAGAGCCCACGTTCGGTATCCATTCACTCTGACTTCTAGGAGGACCGAGAAAGTGTTGAGGACGTAGAGCGGCCTGGTGGACCAACCACCTCAGCTGATGAACAACATATCAACGAAAGTAAGAAATATGTGCTTGAAAATCGTCAATTTAGTATAAGAGACATTACTGGTCTTGTTGGAGTATCAGTAGGATCAGTTAAAACCCTTTTATAAGAGCATTTGGGCCAACGAAAAGTCAAGTCTCGTTTGGTGCCAAAAACACTCAATTTCTTGGAAAAACAGCGTCGCGCTGATGTGTGTGAATCTATCAAGATGAGATGGAACGCATTAGAACTATAGACGGGACATGGGGTTACGCTGACGATCCGGAAACAGCCGATCAATCGAGCGAATATCGTGCTTAAATCGAGACCGAAAAAAAAACACGCCAAAGTCGTTTCAAAATCAAAGTTATGTTAACTGTTTTCTTCACTAACCGTGGAGAAGTGCATTTCGGATTCCTTCCAATCGATCAAACTGTTAATAAGGAATATTATTTGAGACTTCTCAAAGAAGTCAGAATTGTGGCGAGACAATAGTTGGATTTTGCAGCATGATATTGTAGCTTTACACACGACTCATATCGCTCCACAACTACCTTATTCTTTGAAATATAAACCAATCCCCCTATTATTTGTCCATAGTGCTAATACTGAAAAGAATATTTCTGCCAGCTAGGTGGGAAATTTAAAATGGTTGTGCTTCATGTCCCGAAGTAAAAGTAAAGCAATTTGTCTCAAGCGGCCCGAATTATGGCGAAAGAACTGTTGATTTTTGCATCATGGTAAGGCACCGCATATGCCTTTGTTTTGAATACATTTTGACCTGTAACATAGCTTTGTACTAAGTTAATGTACCCGATTATGTTGCAAGTAATGTGTTGCAAAAAAATAGGACCCTAAAAACGTAACAAAAATGAAAACAAATCAAGTGGGTAAAAAAATAAGCAAAGGAAATGGAGTAAGAGACGATTTAGATTTGGGTTTTGGCTGCAAAACATGCTCAACGTATGTGTATGATAGTGTAACGTGTGATTGTGTGTGTATTTGTGATTGTATGTTAATGTGTGTCTGTGTGACTGTGTGTGTGTGTGTGTGTGTTACTGTATTTGCAGTTGCGCAAAAAACAAAATGAAGCCCAAATACAAATGAAAATGAAGCGCCGGTGCCGTTAACACCGAAAGTGTGCCAAAATTTGTATGCACGTGTATGCGTGTGTCTGTGCGAATGGGTGTGAGAGCATGTCCTTGTGTGTGTGTGTGTGTGTGTGTGAGTGTATGCCTTTATGTGTGTATGCGAGTGCTTCATGTAGAATATAACTTAGCGCAAGGCAACGGAATGGCGCTCTTTATTTTTTCCTACTTTTTATTTGTCTTTGGCATGAAAATCACATTAAAATCTATTGCTGCACCTCGCTTGCCAAGAACTTTTGCTACCGCCCTCTGCCGCTCGCTCTCTCCCCGCCCCTGCGCAGCACTATGTTTCGCTTTACCCGCTCTACTTTAGCCAAAATACAAACGCAGTTTTCTCGCCTTAATATGCTACACTTCCGTGCCCTAAGCTGACTGTAAGCCATTCAACATTTCCAGCTGTGTGTGTGTGTGTGCGCGTGTGCAAGGGCGTCGCCATTTTTCAATAAAAAGGGGGTTTCCATAAATTATAGTATTTTGTTTTTTGTAAACTTTGCTTGTGTACTGCAGCAGTAAGCATAAATTTTACAATTTTATCTTAATTTTAAATAAATCACAAAAAACATTTTGAAACCTTTTGTAAATGCCACACCCTCCGCACAACTGCGCCCCTTTGTGCATGTGCGTGTATCTATGTTGCGGTATGCTTGTATTTGTATAAGTGTATTTCCTTTTTGGCATTCTCACTTTATGCTCTTACGATTTGATTCTCGAGCATTTCCGTTGCAGCTCAAACAAAAAATAAGTGAGTTTGATATGCCTCTTGGGTTGTACATTTTTTTTTTCATAAAATATACGAAAGTCTTATTTTTTTTAATACTTTATGACTTACTCTGTATAAAATCTTTTTGAAAACGTTGACTGCATTTTTTGAGGAGACAAAATTGTGCCGTATACACTTTTCAGTGTTTTATGCGAATCTGTTGAAACTTTGTAAAAAAGTGCATTTAATTTAGCCTTGAAAGTTTTTGTTACTTTAAATCTGAATTCGAGTTGCATTTAGAAAACAGCGTTTGAGTACTGGTTTCAGAATGCAATATCCCATACACTACAATGTGTTTGCATTTCTGTAAACTATAAACGGTGCAGATTATATTAAGTCTATTGAGGTATTGTGATATTTTATCCAAATGCAAAAAAACAGGACGACTTTAGTAAATTTTTATATTTATTGCGTGTTTTTAAGCACAATAACAATTTTTTATAATGCTTGAGAAAAAATGCACATATGCAGCTGAAGATCTCCATTGAAGTAATCAATATCATGATATCTTCAGGCATATTTGTTTGTTTTTAATCACATGAAATGCTTTGAATAATTTCTCTTAAGAAATTTGCGAAAAATAAAATTACTTTGCGAATATTTGTCGGTTAAAGATCTCCAAAATAAAAATATCGAAAATAAGAGAAAACAATGCAGCACCCATTGTTTTTATTCACCAGAAAAGCCTCGTAGAATTACTAATTAGAAATGATCGGAAAAAGGGCATTGCAAAGTGAACATAAGAATCGTCCATAGTGGTGGATCTCAACAAATAAATAACTACAAAAAAAATTCAAATATTTTTGATTATTGAAAGCTTTAAAATGTGAGTCCAAAAAATTAAAAAAAAAAGGGATTTTTGTATTTCAAGATACAATAATTTTTTTAAAAGTGACTTGGAGACTTTGTCCCCTGCTGGCTTCGCTTGTTAACCGTCACCTCTCCATCGGCAGCCAGCTGCCTCTGGGGGCTCTTTGGCTAATTTTTCGTTTTTGTGACTTGTTATTTTCGTAATTTTCGAAAACTTTCATATTATCTTCGCTTTATTTGATTCATAAGAGATGTACCGTCTCTCAGCTGGGGCTGCCTAGCACCTTGACAGAACAATGTAAAAGATGAAAATCAGGAAGTAACATAAAAGTTAAGACATTTTTTCACAATGAAACCAAAGGATCAGCGTTGACCAAGAAAATTTGATAACGATCATAATAGAGTCAATGCGACCGAGTAAAAGCTTAAGAGAAGGTAATTTTATAAGGCGAAGTCTGCGCGAATAGGACGTCAAACGAATGTTGGGATCCCAGATTAATCCCCGAAGAGTAAATTGGGCGGACAAGCGAAACGTACAGTAGTTTGGTTATGTAACGGTCATTAAATTTTTTGGACCAACGCTTAATAAATGCAAGGACCCCTCTAGCATTATAATAATGTTATAAGTATTTTTATTAAACTTAATTTTGTGATCAAACAGAACACCAAGGTCAGACGCGCTATGAATGTGTTCCAATAGAAAAGTGCCTAAGGAGTAGGTAGCAGAATATGGGGCACAACGATAAAACGTTGCATTTTAAGACATTAAGAGACAGCTGATTTCTAATGCATCATAGCTGCATGCTTTCAAAAACATTTTTAAGAAGTATTTGTTTACTGGTATCATTGTAGATCATGCAAAGCTTAATTCGATAATGGGAGATGACTTGGGGAACATCATTTAGAAAAAGTTAAAAAGCAGAGGACCTAAATGGCTACCATGTGGTACACCTGATGTGACTTTAATTTCTTTAGATTCACAGCCTTTAAATATAATCTTCTCTGCTCGATTTGATGGATGAGATGATGAGATTCAGTCTGAAAGGCCAAGCTTAAAGATTAATAGAAGTAGACCAACGTTTCAGGAAATCATGTTGGGTGGATCGTATCAAAGGATTTCATTAGTGTTGCAATTGAGAGGTAACAATTTTTTCAAAGATTTTAGGAATCGTAGAGAGCTTAGCAATACGACTATAGTTAACAATATAGGTTTTGAAACCTGTTTTATGAAAAGTACTGAATTAGGATTCATTTCCGATAGACGAAAAATAAGAGAATTCAAGTGAGGTACTAAAAAGAAAAGATAAAGGTGTATAGAGGGAGTGTTTTAAAATACAGCTGTGAATGATATCGGGGCCAGGAGAAAAGAATGGATTTTGTGGACAAAAAACAAAGTTCGAACAAGTTAGATTATAGGGATATTTAAGGTCAGTATATTCCGGCTTACCAAAATAGATTGTTTGAAAAAAATTTGCAAACAAGTCAGCTATTTCAATATCGTTAGTAGAATATATTTTTGTAATCTAGCGATGCAGAAAATGGAGAATATTTGCGTTAAGAATTAGCGAAAGAATAAATTTGTTAGGGAACTCTGCTGAATTTAAGGTGACAGCAGCAGAGGTAATTATTATAAGCATCAATTTACTTTAAAAATCAACAATGTAGAATTAAGGAAAAAACTATATTCTAAAATTAAGCTGAAGATTTAAAGATTTATTATAAATATTTATGAAAATCTAGAGCATTTTACACTTGTGAACCATGTATATTTAACTTCTTCAAAAAATATGTGGAAAATATGGATCTTGAGCAAAAATAGCTTGTAGTTTAGGATTTTGTTTGAAAATAATTAAGTTAGCGGTGTAAGTTTCCACTTATAACTCTAAATTAAAAAAAAATCACTTCTTATTAATATAAAACGATGCAATAGGAATGCATTTTGTGTAGCTTTAAATTATTTACGTTTTTTGAAATTGAATTATTGTTTAAAACGAACAGATCTTGAATATAAGAATAAAAAAAAAAAAACATAAAAAATTTTTTCTTTATAAAAATTATTTACTTTGCTGTTTACTTGTACTTAATTCGAGTAAGAAGCAACTCAAAAAGTTACAAACGTTTCCATGTCTTCCATATACCCTTTTACTTTTTGCGTAACGAACATAGAAAACTGCAAACTGACACACACACATCGACTCGAGCAACATCCTTTTCATTCTCTTTAAGCCAAGTATTAGCAGGCAGAAGCTTTAGTTAGCCATTTGAGCTAGTGCTCGACCCATACTCTGGATTTTAAATCCGTTTGAAAAAGGCTTTGTCTGATTTTATGTTCGGTAATCCGCTTAAGACTGCACTTCCATCAAGCGAAAAAAAAATACTCTTTTTGTATCAACGGAACTCCAGGATATGAATATGTATGATATTGATGCTTATTACATGTGTACATGCTCGGTGCCAACTTACTGATATTCATTTGATTTTCCAACTGATTAAGTAATCCTTGTACGCGACATATGGGATAAGGGGTTCTGAGTAAATGATCCACTTAAGTCAAAATATCGTAAGCATTGCAAGTGTTGAGCAGAGCAAGTGTTTTCCGTTGATAAACCAAATCAAAAATAAAGTAAACAAAAGCCACCGCACTGAAACAGCTTATTATATTCCCTGATTTTTTGCTAAAAAGAAACTCTAACTTTCCCACAACAATTATGCAAAATGCCACAAGACGCCCATGTGTTTCGCCTAACTTTAGTTATTTCCAAAAATGTTGCTACATAGCAACCAGAAAAAACAAAAAAAAAACAGACTGATGTCCCATTTAAGCAAGTTGGGGGCACTTCAAGACAAAACAAACAAATGCTTTTACTTTTAAGACATTATCTGGAAAATTTTTATGTCTTGTGATAGATTGTTTTCCAACTTATGCTGAAATGAGTATGCAAGTTTTTTCAAATTGATTTTAGCTTTTTTACACTCTATTGATTTTTTTCAAAATACGCAGAAATGCTTGATATTAGTTATATATTTGGAAAACTGAAGTTGCTGTGATAAAGTAGAGCTTGGTAGGCATACTCTAGAACTAGCGAAAAATTTACAAAAACACAAACTACTTATTGAACGTGTCTTGAAGTACAAGAAAACAACTTTGAATAAGCAAAATACTTTCATGTTCCTTATAAATTCAGTGGAACATGTGGACCTGGGAAGCGTAGTGTGGTAGCGCAGTCGCCTCTTCAGCCTTACGACGGTGGGTCGATGCCATCTCGCTGCACTGCTGCCACTGATATAGCTAGTAATTAGATACTAAATCTCTATACTAAATCTTTCGTTCTAAAATAAAGTTGTTCTCTTTGAACAGCAATTAATAGATATATCTCCCTGCTGCGCCTTTGGAGCTATAACATAGTCAAGTGGAATAAATTTATTTTATTTTTAATTTGCTTCAAAAATTAAAAAATTGATAATTACGATACAAAACAATGAAATATTGATGGCAACAAAGTCATGCTCAGCATTTGCTGTGACTACCTCTCCATGTTATTTCAGTTCTAGTATAAGATGTACTAGGATAGGAATATCAATTATTGTAACGACTTTGTGGTCAGGAACTTATCTTATTTTTATATTGTTCAACAATTTAAAGCTTCAAACTTCGATAATTTAGCAATTCTAATATAAAGATCTTATGCACTAGACTCTTCTTTATTAAAGTTCTACAAGAAGATCATGCTGCCAGTGCTCTTAGATGGCGCAGATATATGTCCTGTATCGCGAGACGATTGCAGCTGCGCTTAAAGTGTTCGAGTGAAAAATTCTTCGTAAAATCTTCGGTCGACTATCTCAACTGAACGAACGATGAACTATCTGAGTCCACAACCACAAAGATTTCGTACATCTGCGTTGGCTCGAATATGTCGTTCGTATGGACGCAGACGCTCAAACGAAGATGGTTGTAGAACCGAAAGCCAAGAATGAACGAGGAAGTGGGCGACTAAAGCTTTAATGGTTAGGCCAAGTAGAGGAGGATCTGTCTGCTCCTGGAGTGAGACACTGAAAAAGGAGCGCGCCAAACAGAGACGTCTTTGCGAGAGGTTGGCTATAACCCGACGACCAACTAAAGTAAAAGTAAACTGAACTATTTATGGACTCTATGGCTAAGAACTTTTCCAAGAGTCTACATAGTTCTTTGATGTTCCTTTTTTTTAGGGTACAAATATCTACAGAGTGAGCAGGTTAATTGTAAGAATTCTATTTCGTTCAGCAGCGAGGGTCAATACACTAGAAGCGTCTCATAAACCCTCTCTTGGGCTACTGTCAAACTCTGCCTTCCCGCGGCGTCTCTTGTTACCACTAGAGAGCAAATGGCGACCGAGTTTCAAGCTCTATAACTGGATGAACACCCAATGTTTTAAAGCAAATGTCAGTATCACCGAGTATTGTGGGCATGGTCGTATGCCATCTGATTCTATCAACCTCGCTTTTAAGGTAGCAACCCTACCAACGACCTAGGCGAGTTCGGTCCAATCAATCGCTCTCCCCCGAAAGTAATTAACTGATTCGTGTATACACAAGAAGCACTAACAGTCCCAGTACAGGATCGGAAACCAGTTCGACGGCAATAGAACCTTTACGCAATGAAACCCGAACTCGATATGGATGTTGGAGTGTACGCACCCTATTTCAGGTTGGAAAAGTGGCACAACTAGCGGCAAAGTGCAATGGACGTCGTTGGAATTAGCAAAGCACGTCGAAAGAAGAAAAGGCGAATTGCTACTCGAAGAATCTTAAAGTTGGAGGATCTGTCTTTCCGCATAAGACAGCCCATAAATGCTCACAGAGCAGTCATTAAATTAAAACCTATTCCCGTAACAAGAATTTTGTTTCATTCAGCAGCGACAATTGAGTTCGTCACTGGTTTTCCATATCTTGGCACTATCATCTGCAACAATGGTGACGTGGATGAGGACGTCCGATCAGTATTTGGGAGACTCTACCGCATTAGGAGCAACAAACAAGCAGACGAACAAAGCTCCGGATCTTCAATGCGTGTGTAAAGTCCATACTGCTCTATTTGAGTGAGACATGGCTCATCACCAAAAAGATGACACAGAGGCGGCAAGTCTTCGTCAATTAATGCTTCGGGATTATACGCGGGATATTCTGGCCCAACAGCATCTCCAATGTAGAGCTGTCTCATGTCACAGGAAATCCCATTATACACCTTCAAATAAGAAAGAAAAAATGGACGTGGATAGGGCACGCTCTCAGAAGAAACCCAAGCAGTATTGTCAGGATAGCATTGGACAGAAATCCCCAAGGCAGCAGGCGAATCGGGAGACCCAAGGCAACCTGATGAAAATGCATGCTTCAAGAACTGTCCCAGTCCTCTAGTTTTGCTAGGCTCTAGTAGAGGTCCAAAGTTCCCAAGAGAAATAACAAGAAAAAAAACTGCTCTGCAGAGTATCTGCATACATGATACTTCCTCAGCGTTTCATAAGCTACAAAGTGTACTACTGTCCGCCTGCCCGAAGGCGGCACTATCTTTATTTTATATTTTCCCATAAGTTAATCACAGCTCTTATCTATTAAGTTTGCAGTTGAACAGAAGAAGGGATTCTAATTGTTTCAGTCTTGTTAATTGTCTTACTGAAGTAATAGTTGATTTGCCTTTTCCGGCACTAGTTGTTTGTACACCTCTCAATCACCACAAATCCCACAGCATTCTTCGGGTTCAGTTAGCCATGCTGCAGCACCCAACTTCATCATCTACTTGTGGATATATTGTTATGCCTGGAATTCCATTTATTCGTGAGCTTATTGTTGGCATTAAATTTGTGCAGTGTAAGTTCTCGCAGGACTGTGTTTCGCGAAAGCTAACAGTTGCATAAAATGGTATTCCAGGGTTGTCAGCCTTTTGGCATTTGCTGTGGTCAGGCAGTGTTCCGTAAGTACGCCCAGCATAGACCTGCAGTCCTTCCTGGAAAGCTGCATAATGTGCTTGACTAAATTCAAGTTGGTTATCCTGCACATGATGCGAGCGGTTTTACAGTCCATCGTGTAGTGGCTGCCACCTTCTGTCGGAAGCGACTGCAGTGCTTTCTTCCGAATTGTGGCTTAGAGCCCTTAGAGACATTCGTAAGTCTTCAACCCTCGTTCGTGTCAATTCGTCACCCTCCTTAGCTAGCCTGTCTACCATTTCGTTTCCATCAATGCCCTGGTGGCTGGGAGCCCAAAAGATCATTGAAACCCTGCTGCCCGGTAACTTGGCTTTTTTTTTCAAACTAACTAAAATTGCATCTGCAATCATGAAGTATACATAAAAATCCCCATAATGCATCGAAAATGCATGAAAGATGGCATCGAAAAGTGTAATGAACCCGTTTTAACGATTTTGTAATCACATGCAAATGGCGTTATAAAGTTAAGGATTGACACTTCCTGCAGTTGGCAGCATCAGTCGATTAGTTGTCCGCTTGATGTTTTGATTTTTGTTGTTTTCAATATTGAAGGATATCTTCTTGTTAGAGATTTTAGCTCTTTGACCTGACTTGTTTATATGTTGTCATTTTTAAGCCATTTTACACTAGGAAGTGTTGTCGTTGTTGCATTTTCTTGACACATGTAATGTCAGCAACCGTTATAGGCGTGGGAAGGCTAATAAGTTGTGCGTTTTTAATGTTTCATAGCAAAAAAGCTATAATTTGTTAAGTTTGCGGAAAAAAGCTGTCGTTATTTTAAAAAAATATTCCAGTTTTACATCATTCTGAGTAACTCGGCAGCCAATTAAGGAAGAATGAAGGAACTGTAGTGGAAATTTCAAATAAACTTTGAAACAATTCAATGTAATGTTTGATTGAAAGTGGGCTTACGTCCTTAGGTACTGCAACCCTCATGGGTCTATTGTGCCCCTTTCTACCAGTTCAGGCTTAATGTTCTCAGAAACTGAGTCAGACCAGTCTGTGCGACATACATCAGATCCTTCTCACTGAAAATGTAGTTAGTTGCCCAGCAGCTTTGCTGTCCTTTGTGCCAGGGCTGGTCAGTTAGTGATTAGGTGCTCCATTGACTCAACATCTTCCTCACAGAATCTACATTGTCTGTTGCTAACAAGGCCCATTTTGTGTAAATGCTTGTTGCAGGGAAAATGGCCTTTTAATGCTGCACAAAGTGACCTAAGCTGTGTCCTGTTTAAGGATAGAGTTACCTTGGCGTTTGCTGCATTAGGGGCACACAAATCTTTTTGAGTGTCTGAGACGCTGTAGATTGTTTCAATTGGACTTGGGCCTACAAACGCATGATCCACAGCCTTTTAGAGTATCTGAGACCCTCTAGATTTTTCCAGTGCCTAGCTTTCCTGTCTTGAAATAACCAAACATTGGACTTGGGCTTATAAACGGAGCTTCCGCCTTTGACTTAGCCTTAACATCCGCAGCCTCATCAACAGAGTGACCTTTATGCCCTGGCATAAGCGAGACCCTATTATTGGTTGCCAGTTCATTGAACTCACAGTCACAATCATAAATGAAATTTGAAGTGTAGCTATAGCTGTTTAGCGCTTTGAGAGCTGCCTGACTGTCGTAGAGTATACGAATATTAACTCCAGACAACTGCCTGTATACCGCCCGTAGGATAGCGAATAGCTCCACCTAAAAAGTGCTGCATTTGCCATTATCAATTCGATGGTCAAGGCATAGCTTATATTAGGGTATTCGCTTTAATCAATTTTTCAACTACTTAAGGCTATTTCATACCTAAATGAAAGTAATAGGCAAATTGTGTTTTCATACCACAAGAGACGGTATTGTATTGACAGATATATTACCAATTACCACTAAGGTTTGGCTTATATTTTATTAAATTTGACTAAACCGCTAATTATTTTTCAAACTACCCTCGCATGTATATAAATTTAGTTGTACTTGCCGTTGGTTGGGCACGGCTAGATCACAAAAGTCAAACAAAGTCCAAAATCAAATGAGAATGAATGGTGTCATGTCATGCTGTTGCACGTGTACACATAGCTACACATACACATGCACAGTTGCAACAAGCACATAGATACACCCACACACACACACTAAGATGAACACGCGCTTACACCTACACAATGGCAAAACGCATAGAGACATTTTTCATTAACACTTATCCACCCAATGCCTGGAATTCCAATTTCAGTTGCTATTCCGTGGTATTGCCTGTTACGCTTCTCTGGCCAACAGGTTGTTGCTATTGCAATGGCCTTAACTGTTAGTGACAGTGGGTTTCATTTTTATAGAGACACCCGCACATTTTGCACATAACTTAAACTTTGGCTAAAAACGTAGTAGTACTGATGTGCCAGCTGGCGTATACTTAATTAAAATGCTAAAAATTACGTATACGCAACGTGGTTGAAGAACGTAAAATAAACATATTTTGATTTAAACAATTTAAGTGCATTTTATAATATGTCAAAGCAAGCTTAAAATTATAATATATGTATCTCCCAGCATTCATATCTTTCAAGGCAAATTTGCTACTACTTCATATCACATCGCGTATACGTAGTGTGTACCAACTTTAAAAATATATTAATTTATTCAACAAACAATATGATGTTATTATTTTTCCCTGTTTAGTAGACAAGCTGTAGAGCATCGGGACTCCAAGCTATTGCTCTATTAATGCCTAGTTAACGATGCCTGACCACCTCTGTGCCGTGCCAGCAAAGTACGTTTCAATTATGCTGCGACCATCGCACATTTCCTTGCCACTTTGACTATTTATAACTAAACAGTTGAGGTTTTACCCATTGCACAACATGCCACCTGATTATGCGTGCCTATGCATGTGCTTTTCTACCCCTCGCATGTCTTTGTATGTCTGCCTGTGTCTGCGTTTCCTGAGCATGTTGACAATTTAACGGAAAAATCATTTTCCAGCTAAAAAGAGTGAGACTAAGGCGTGCGGGAAATATATCTGGCTTTGCATAGTGGGCGCAAAAAGTTTGCACACAGTTCACTGAACAAGTTGAGTCTCAGTGGGCCTGTCATTTGCTTGCACTCAAGCTGAGTACTAATCGAATGTTAAATGAATAAATATATATTATAAGCGAATTATTGTGTACAAGCAATTGCGGCAGAATTTTACATGAATTTGCAATTTTATTTATGCAAAAAGAAATACAAGTTTTTAAGCAGATTAGGGATTATATTTTTAAGTCAGATTGTCGTTAGACAACAAAATATATTAAGACAAGCCACAAGTCGATAGGAAAATATTTGTGGAAAATTTGCTTTTGGTTTTAAGCTTAATTTCGAATTAAGTTGATAAACACATATCTCACAGACTCTAGGTGCGAATCGGCTGCCATATTAGTCGACATGTCGCCAGTAAGTTGATAGTAAAAGAATAGACATGCTTCTATTTTTGTCAAATTAGCTAATTTTTTTGAAAACGCTTTTTATCAATGCAACTCGACATTCCCTCAGCTTGATTTTTACAATATTTGCAAATTCAAAGTGGAAAGCTACTTATATATTTTCTTCTGGCTAATCTTCGCTTCATCAAAGTACTACAGTCAGTACAAAAAAATTTAAAGACAAAAAAAAGTCTGCCAAATTACGTACGAGTGCAGTTAAAGATTCTTAGAACAATTACTGGTTTACCATGGTACCTTCGGAATAAGAACATCCACCAATGCCTCAAAATCTGGCGAAATACCACAAAAAGCTTGCCTCTACCTGGAAAAGCGCCATCTTTATTCCTATTCCCAATGCGGGGCTGACTGTTGATAGGGTGACTAATTATAGGCCCATCTCCCTTTTGTCTATCAAATCTAAGGTTATTGACAATTTAAAAGCCCAACGTATTAGGGATTTCAATTCCATAAATAAAATTATTCCGATTCATGAATTTGGCGTTCAAGCTGCTCATTACATTCTACAAAATAAATTTCGCATGGGTCTTAATGCAGGTATGGCCACAACCATTGTCTGTTTAGACATTAGGGCTGCTTTTGACACCTTTTGACATGACAATCTCTTATACAAATTCAATAAATTATACTCTTTGCCATATATTATTTCCATAATTTACCACTTCTTAAAAAACCATACTCTCCAAGTCAAACCTGGTATTTGGTACTTTCAGATATCAAAATCATGTCTGCCGAAGTTCCCCAGGCTGCAGTTTTAGTCCCACTACTCTTCCGTATTTGCAATTTGAATGTGATATTTTTACAATTGTGATATTTTACAATTCTGTGATATTTTACAATTTGCAAATGATACTTCTATATCCATAACTTATTCGAAAGTAAAATTAATGATTATTTGAATAAACTAAGCTACTTGTTGGAAATGTAAACTCCATGGAATCTAGGACTGAACTAATTCACATAATTGGTAATTGCAGCCAAGTTAAGCCTCATAGACGGAATGCCATAACGTCGTTATTGAACGTTATTGAATCTTCCAAAAGTATTAAATATTTTGGCTTAAATTCTTCGGTCAGTGATAGCTTTAACATTCATGCTGACAAATGTGACAAAATTTCATAATGCCAGGAAAGCCATTTTGAAACTTCTTTATAGTCAGCTGCTGCATATGGTTTACCTCAGACCCATTCTAACATATTTACCTCCCCTGTGTGGACTATTCCATCCAATATATCAAGTTATCAAATTTAAAAGTTTAGAAATTTAGAGAGAAAACTAATCAGAAGCACGTGCAACATTTTTAGACCCAGAGATCAATACAAGTTCCACTCAAATTGAGTCTTATATAATACATATGGCTATGCTCTTTTTGATGTATATTTATCTAAGCTCTCTATCGATTTCAATACTAAAAATAATTTGAACACTAATCCAATAATTAAAGATTATTACTGAAAAGAAATGATTACATTTATAACTTGTTTAAGTGAATTACTTGACAATAACAACAAGCCATTTTCTATATTCAATAGATCAGCTTTCAGACCTTACACACAAACAACTCACATAAACGACGAAGAGCTGGCCTCACATCCATAAACTTTGCTCATAACAATTTTACACTACAAAATTTTATATTTTTGACAATTAAGTTAAAATATTTTGCAATTTGCAAAAACACGTCTATGCAATTTCTGTTTATCACAAAAATATCTTTACATGTCAAAGGTAAATCAACTTAGACATGCCTGAGGTAAGTTGACGACAGCAAAGACATCGATGTGGGAAAACACAACCCTCTCTTAGATATTGAATGACTTCATTTTAGCAGTGTTGCCAAGTTCGGGCAACAGAATGGAAATATGTTAGTGGTCAGAAAGAATTTTAACAATATATCATATCTCGAATTCCACTACACAATAGCATAGGGGTAGAGTATCACCCAAAGGTCGGTGATTCTATAATGCCTTACAGCAGTCAAGTTAAATAAAGTAGAGCCAACGGTGCTTCATATTAGAAAACTTAAAGCTAAGCTGAGCATAGAAAACATTTGTGGCTATCTGCATAGAACTCGTCTCCACGACCGTAGGTCGTTGATTCCGTTCCAGCACTTGTGACTTAGCCTAACACTGACATAGCTAGCATAACGAAGCTATTTGTGTTAGCAAAGCTGTATTGATTGCAGACACTGCCATACGAATTTGGATGTAAAATGTAGATTCCTGCTTTTTTTTATTTTCAATAGAGTAAGAGAGATATCTCTATGCTCCGCATTGGGAACGATGGAAACAGCGTAATCAAAAAAGTTGCGATAGCTTGACACTGTGTCAAATTTTATATTTTTTCGAAAAGGGATTTTTTTTAGTTAGTTAATAGATTAAGCCCGAATGTCGCTGTTTCGATTGCACCTTGCACTGGCTGAGCTAAGCCATCGATGCTATTACCCTATTACCACCGCTGTTCGGTTTCGGTTTTAAGCTGGACCTTATGTTCACTTTGAACAACTATTTATGAACATATCTCCATGCAGCGGCTTTGGAGCGATAACAGCATACTGAAGGAGAATACATTTATTTATTTATTATATTTATATTATGTATTTTATTCATTTATAAAGGGTGTTTTTTTTTCTACATCCGAATTTTGTTTAGCGATGAACCGCACTTCCGGTGGAATGGCTACTTTATGAAACAATACTGCCGCATTTGGAGTGAAGCGTATGTCGAAATACCGGGACATCCAGAAAAACTCACTGTTTGGTACGCCTTTTGAGCTGGTGGAATCATTGGTCTCTAATTCTTCAAAAACGATAATGGCCAGAACGTTACAGTCATTGGTGATCGGTAGAGAGCCATTATTACCAACTTTTCATTTCTGAACTGAACAGCCATGATCTCCAGGAGCTGTGGTTCCAACAAGATGGCGTAGACAGGTCGCACAGCTCGTGCCACAATCGATTTATTGATAGACAGGTTTAGCGACCGCCGTCTAATTTCACGTTATGGAACTGTGGCCTCCAAAATCTTGTGATTTAACAACACTAGACTACGTCTGGGAGGCTAATACTTTATCATTGGTCTATGCGGATAAGCCAAAAACACTCAACAATTTTGAAGGCAACATTTGCCGTGTTATTGCCGATAGACGGCCATAAATGTTGGAAAAAGTCATCGAAAATTGAATGTCCAGATTGGACTACATCCAAGCCAGCCATGGCGTTCATCTTCCAGAAATAATATTTAAATTGTAATGCCACAAGATTATCTTGCGGCCAAATAAAATTCATGTCATTCGCAAAAGCCATCGTAATTTTATTGCAATTTAAAGTTCAATATTAAAAAAAAAAAACACCCTTTATGTATCGATTGACGACTTTGTTCAAACGAAGAGCGCCTATATTAAGCCATCACTACCACAAATTACAAAGCTCTCATTTTTGTACAGTCCATTCAATGCCTGGAAAAATCAGCAAAAACTGTGTCTGCTCAAAAAAAAGCACTCTTTATTAGATTATTCCCCCGCTCAAATTTTAATTATTTATTATACAAATAATATTTTTTATAAACGATTGCGAGATATCCCGAAATGCTTACCATCAACTAAAGTTTGAATCGAATTTTTAGTGGATCTAACACCGACCTCAATCAACGTAAATACTTTTGACTTTTTTATATAATGTTATATACCGCAGCGCTCTCAAAATCTCTTAGTAACATTTCAAATATCTCAAATTAACTTTAATTTTTGTTCTAAACAATAGCTTAAATATTAAAAAGATGTAAACTGTTCTGTTTAAATTCTTAAAAAATATATTTCTTATATTTAAGCTTTAGCTTTTTGTGTCAAAAAATCAATAAAACATAAACTTGTTTACTCTTTTAGTTTTACAGCGAATTCTCTCAAAGCAAGTTATTGCAAATAATATTGCTTGCCAAAAGGAATTTTTACACATTTTTGACAGTCAAAGAGTTTCTGGTTTTTTTTATTAAATGCTCCCCCTGTGCTTTTCTCATCAGCAACACATCCTGTTGGGGTAACAAAATGACCCAGTTGTGTGTCAACTATATTTTGCTTTTAAAAAATAAAGAGGAACTTGTGTGCTGCTTTGATGTTTTTAAATCAAATTTGACAAAACCATTAAGAAGTATAAAAAATGAAACTTAAGTTCATCAATTCTTTTTGCTAAATACGAATTTTCTTTAAGACATTAAATGTTAATAGAGTTTTGCTTTTTTAAAACATTCACCATTTCATTTAGTTCGCTTTATAACTTTTTAACGATTTAAAATTGGAATTTATAGACAAACTACCTTGGCGTTCTACCATGTTGGAGTGCGAGCAACACCCATACGGCCGTAAAGAACATTTTGAAGAATCATTTAAAACTTTATTACAAGAAATCTATTAAACTTATGAAATGTTTTTCGTTAACACAGAAACTTATTATCAGCTGAAATAATTAAATCGCTTGTGATCTAAAGAGTGATTCTGTTTTGTGGTATAGAACTCTAAGTTGGCTTAACTGTTCAAAATGGCGACCGAAATAACGACTGTCAAAAGACTTTTTCTCAATTTAATTTGACAATTGAACAATTGAAGCCAAACGATCATCCAGAACGCCATAGATTCGTCGAGTGGGCCCAAAATGAGATTGCCATTGTTCCTGATTCTCATAGGCGAATTTTTGCTTGCCGATGAAGCCCACTTCTGGCTACGTCAACAAACAAAACTGCCGCATTTGGAGTGAAGCTAATCCTCATATGTGTGGCGAAACACCATCCCTTCTGCTTCAAAAACGATGCTGGATAGAATGTTACAGTCAATGGTAATCGGTATAGAGCTATTTCATTCCTGAATTGAACAACCATGATGTCCAAGAGCTGTGGATCCAACAAGATGCCGCAACATGGTACATGGATTTATTGAAAGACTCGTTTGGTGCCCGTATAATTTCACGTTATGGACCTGTGAATTGGCTTTCAAGATCTTAACACCGCTAGACTACTTTCTGTGGGGCTACGTAAAGTCATTGTTATATGCGGAGACGCCATAAACGCTTGGGAGACAACATTCGCAGTGTTATTACCATTATATGACCACAATTGTTGGAAAAAGTTATCATAAATTGGACATCCAGATTGAGCAACATCCGAGCCAGCCGTGGCGGTCATATGTCAGAAATCATAATTCATATGTAATGAAACAAGATTATCTTTCGGATCATTAAACTTTTTGTCAATCGAATAATCCATCGCTGTTTAATTGCAACTTAGAGTTCTATACCTCTAAAAAAATCCACCTTTATAAGTGTTTGTAATAAAAATAAAAGGCATACAACGAGCAATAAATAGTGACCGTCCTACCAACACACAGTTTCAGCCACACACAGTTTCAGCCACACACATTTCGTTTTCAATTGTAAATAAAATATATTTCTAATTTAGCTATCGACTTCAAAATACCATAGGCTATCGATTGATAAAAAAGTCTATGCTTAAATCTCTACTCGTAGGACCTGGCTGCACCCTATACATTTTGTTGGCAAATGTTTAAAATATGATATTTCATAAAAAAAAACTTGGAACTTCTAATTTCTATTGTTCAAAATATTAAAAAAAATAAGTAACTTTTTGAAATGCGATTTTTGATTTTTTGTCGCACGCAGCTAGTTCAATATAGAAACTTAACGAGGTAAAAAAAATATATCTGATAGATTACATATATAAGCTCAAAGGAACTAATATTTTCATACAAATACATTGAGATACGTAGTGGTACAGTCAGGTCCAGTTCATGTGTCGGTTGAAAGGTATACGAAGAATATGTCGCTAGGAGGATTAAAATATTTGTTCGTAGTAGTAGCACCTAGTAGGTTCGGCTTTTGCTAAGTCATTGCTGGTGTTCATGATTATTGTCAAGTAACTCTCTTCAATCTATCATAAGCAATTTGCAGTTCCAATGTTGGCATTACTTTGCCTGAATTCTTTATTAATAATGAAATCAAATAATAGATGTTTTTTGACTCAACACTGACGGATTCCATAGTTTAGTACAGCTATTATTTCCAATAGCATTGCAGCGATCATTCTCATTTTGCTAAGTCATTTCAGTATGAGTTCAATTGAAGTACATAGGAGTCCAGCCAGACACCATGCTTTACACGTTATAGAGTATACAACGTTACATGTGTCGGCAGAAACGTTAATCGCAAACATTTTGAAAAGGTAATTAATTAACTTTAAGCCTAATTAAACATATATTTTTTTTTTCATTAAAAAATAATTTATAATAATACAAAATTTTTGCTACTTACGCTGTGAGTTGGAGCGTCGTATGATATTCTCGAGAAATGTGTTCTGAGGCGCAACAAGTCCACGTCGTCCGCCAGGCATTTTGTCGTAACGTTACGCTACGCTGCTAGCGCCTGCGAACACGCTCTCCAATAACAGTTAAATGTTTGCACGCGAAACGCTGCTCACGCTCTCCCACTCTCACGCGCTGTGTTAGCTGCAGCAGCACTTACGATGCTCTCTCACTCTAAGGCTCTCACTCGCTGTTACAACTCAATTTGAGATAATATTTTCTTTTTTTTTTGATTCTTTTGTTGGGTTTGCTTTATGCTGCTGCTGCTGCTTAGCTGCTATACATATGTATAGGTGTCGGTGTATGTATATATATATATATATATGTATATATAGATGCGTGCTGCAGTGGTGTGTGAGCTTTGTTCAAGAGTTCACGCGTCGTCGACGTCTAGGCCAAGCTGCGTCGCAGCAACGGCATGCATGTTGCAGTTGCTGCTCTGTTGGCGCCTCATGTTTGCCCTTAGGTAATGCACTTTTGCTCTTTCCTCTTTGCTCTTTACACTTTACACACACGCACGCACACAGGGGCGCGCGCGTACACACACACACACACACACACACACACGCACGCACACACACGCAGAGGCAACTGAGTGGCGCCGCAGCGTCTTGCCGCTTGTTGTTGTTGTTGTCGCTGTTAGTTTATTAGCGGCTCAGCCATTGGCGCTTGACCAATTGACATGTTCTCATTTGTTGGCTTGCGGCACACTGGAAATAAAGAAAACAAGAGAGAGAGAGAAAGAGAGTGAGAAAGTGAGTATGGAAGGTATACAAGAGAGTGTGAGAAATTGTAGCATACATTTTTGGGCAACAAAATGGCCGCCAACCGCAATTGAAATTACAGAAACGATTACAATTGTAATGCACAGAATGCAATCACTCAAAAACACTTGTGCACAGTAAACCACATAATACACTGAGAGAAAATATGAGAAGTGAAAATTTAGATGGTTCATTAGTTATTTCTTAATTCGCTCGCTTTATGCTTGAGAAATTTTATACACAATTTAACGCCTCTAAATCGGAAGCTCTGTGGTTCGATTCCACCCAACAGCACTGATGCAGTGGTATGGCTAGCAAATACACGCTTTTTATCTAGGAAAATCAGCCTATGCTCCATCTTTGGAATGATGACCATAGTCGATGGAAATAATTAATTTATCAATGTAAATAAAGTGTAAGCTTCGATATCGACAATATTGGAAGTGGAGATCATAGAGAAGTATGCATCGAATTCTCTGGAAATAACTGGCTACTTTCATCTGTTTTCATAATCATACCCCAACAATATTACATTCTTCATAATGAAAAATTTACTCTTTTGGCCCAATACATGAGGTCAACCAAATCCATTTCAATAATAGTGTTCAATTGTTTCCAAGACGTATCGGTTTAAAGACGTAAATTTGTTGAATCCAACTCCACAATCAATATTAGATTAGGCAGCAGACCCAGCACACAGACCCTTTAGGTTGAGTTCATAGTTACCCATCAGCAGTACTACGCCAATAATCAAAAAAATACGAATGGCAGCTGAATTTGTACGACGTATAGGTAGATTATATCTTGGTTATATTAAAATAGATCGTTAAGTCACAGCGCCGTCGCTCTTACTTATAACTTAATTTCTGAAAATTTTCAATTTTAATTTTTTTACATTAAATAGTTAACGTTTCGTTAGAAGGCATCACATTGACAAAAGCAATTGCTGTTTATGACGGTTTTCTTATATAACAACTAGTCAGCTGACCAATATTTCATCAATCTGCACGTCCAAGATTGATTCAATTTTTTCCCACATTAAGTAAACGGCTGATAATAGCTACTTTAAGGATAAGCAAGAAATGTATATTTGCAACAAGTCATGCATTGGCAAAGATAATCAACGATACTTAGCTCAAAAAATATACCTTATGCCAGGTCATGCAACGAAAGCATCATCAGAGCAGAACAAACATTAACAAGTACGAAATCCTTTACGAGCTGAATAAACCGATAAAAATCATTACTGCGCGTATTCACAAACGTCATATAAATTAGATAAAAAAGCGATCACATGCGTTTTGCTTTCAGAGGAACCTAAGCCCGATGGAATAGATGGAAATTATCAAGCTGGTTTTACAGCTGGTAAAACCACAATGTGCCAAATTTTCGCAATCAGACAAATTATAGAGAAATCAAGAGAATACAATTGAGATTTCTATCAGCTATTTATTAATTCAAATAAGCGTTTGACGACAGAGCCAAGAGAGGAGCGCTTTGAAAAGTACTTGCATTCTTTCAAATCCCGCAGAAACTTGCTAATCTTAAAAAGATATCAGTAAATGAAAGCATACCATGCGTCAAAGTAAACGGAAACACCTTCGAGAACATCAATACACAAACTGATGTAAAACAAGGAGATGTCTTAACAACGGCTCTTTTTAATCTTCTACTTGAATATATAGTCCGAAAAACAGATGTTGCGACAACCGGAACACTCTGGCATAAAACCAAACAAAATTTTTGCTTTTGCGGATGATATGGATTTTATACCACTTCACTGAACGAAAATTTCAACAACTTTCAACACGCTGCAAAAGTAGTAGAACTCAATATTAACAATGAGAAAACAATATTTCTAATTAGTCGCCAGTTCCCAAACAGTGAAATATAGTTGGGCGAAAGCAACATTGAGCAGGTTGAGTTCTACAAAAATCTGGGCTCACAAATAATTACCATGTAGAATTGTAGCGAAAAGATAGATGATCGAATGAAATCAGCAAATAAAATATTTGGCAGACTCTTCGAGTCTTTATGTTTCAATAACCTAAGAAAAAAAATCCGAAATGCGTTTGTAGAAATCGCTTATATCACCGATACTAATGTACAGAGCAGAAACCTGGACCACGAAAAAGACGAATGAGAAAAATATTGATATTTTTAAAACAAAAAACACTTCGTCGTATGCCATATAATCTTTTGTATGAACGAGGGTGGGCCTACGCCCTTCAGCACTGCGACCTCCATGGGTATATTGTGACCCCTTTCTTCTACTTCAGATTTAATATTCTCAGAAACTGAGTCAGACTAGTCTGAGAGACAAACATCAGATCCTTCTCACTGAGAATGTAGTGTAGAATGGAGAAGACTTAAAGAGGAGATCAAGATTAAACTAGGATCGTCGCGCCACTAATTATGAAGCCCGATAGTACAAAATTTAAAAAACTTTTTTCAGAAATAATTAACTTAAGACGCTATATCCAATCCAACATATTCATTGGACATAGCCTAGATGTCATTTTACGCTCTGCATCGAATAGCTGCATCGAAAAGTATATTTTTATTAAAGAAAACAACTACAAATGCTTTCATTAATAAAATTTCAGAAAAATGAGTCGCAGACTTATCTTGTTTCAACTTATATTGCTCCCTCTGTAGAATATAATTTCTAAAATTTAAAATGAACTCAAAAGCACTTTTCAAACTTAAAGATAATCTTAGTCTTCCGCATAAAACACATTTTTGCGGTTTTAACAGAAATGCTCTTCAAGCACAAAATTGTTGTGCAAGCCGCAGTTTTCATTTTTGCTCTTTCAATTGAAAGCAGCCCCAAAAATATATACAAAGGGTGTTTTTTTCGAGGTATAGAACTATGTTATGTAAAGTCATTGGTCTATGCGGATAAGCCACAAACGCTTAAACAATTGGAAGACAAGTGTTCGAGCCAGCCGTGGCGATCATATAAAATATCTTTCGGCTAAATGAAATTCATGTCAATCGCATAAGCCATCGTTATTTTATTGCAATTTAAAGTTCTATATCTCTAAAAAAACAAAACACCCTTTATGTATCGATTGATGACTTTATTCAAACGAAGAGCGCCTATATTAAGCCATGACTACCACAAATTACAAAGTTCTCATTTTTGTACAGTCCATTCAATGCCTGGAAAAATCAGCAAAAACTGTGTCTGCTCTACAGCTTCACTATTGTAACTATCAAGTTTCAAACAATACGAATTCTGATTTGTTTTTCGAATTTTCCCATTTTCCCAAATGTGCACTGCAGGCAGTTAACGTTGCGTATGCGCAATTTTTCATTTTTTTCGCCAAATTTGAGCTGAGTTAAGTTCGTTTGTTTGCAAAGCCCATTTTTTGGCTTTAAATCAATGAATTTACCTAAAACCAAAAAATAACTCAAGTATGGGCCGCAATATTTTTGAAAGTCTTAGTAAGCTTCAGCATGTACGTATACGCAATTTAATCAGCGAAATTAGTTTGGTTAAAATTGTCTAGATTGCTGAAATTTCACAAGAATTTGCAATTATTTGAAAATATTTAAAATTAATTTTATTTTATTTAAAACTAAGTATTAAAGTTAACAATAAGTCAGCATCTTACACGTACAAAATCTGCGTTTAAATCTTTTCATAAACTTTTCCTAGAAGTCAACGCTGCGTATGCGTCATAAAAAGCGACCACGCATTCTCTAGAAATCATTTGTTGCACAATTCTGGCTTCACTAATTAAAACTTATGCCACGATTTCACCTTCCGCTTACGTAATAAAACTAAACATCAGTCAACAAGTTGATTTCCCAACAATAAATGAATTATATAATTATGTTTATTCAAATAAACTTTTATTGTGTGAATAAATTTATGCTGTTTGCCTTTGAAATCGTAACTGCAATTTAACAAAATTTATGTATATTTTTATGCTTCTCATAATTAATAAATCAAATGAATTGGAAATTTGTAACACACAAAAATTCATACTAAAATAATAATAAAATAAATGAGAAGTAGGAATATACAAAATATGAAAATCTAATCCGTATTCCTAGCCTAATAGTTGAATGCGAGGGTTGACTTTTGTACTTCGGTATTAGAAAACAAAAGTAAATATAAATCATTGAAAATCGTCTTATTGTTTTTCAAGATATTTCCCAGTGTGTCATTTCTTATATCGGTATTTCAATATTGAACAACTTAAACATTTGACAGCCGATTGACTTCACTTCAAATGTTTTGGAAACGTCAATGCAGTACAATTTCAACTATGTATCGCTTCACACCTAAAGAACGCGCCGAAATAGTTAGAATACCTCGATTATCTGAACTTATCTTCGTCGTTTGATGTGAAGTCTTTTTGAGCATGGAACAGTATTTGGGATACACAGATTCCTCACGACATCCATGAAATACCCTTGCATGACAAAAAAGTTACTGTTTGGGCCGACGTTTGCGTCCCCATCGTTGGGACTTATTTTTTCAAAGAGAACCAAACGGTCGATAGAAGTCGATATCGGTGGATCTTGGCTCATTATGTCTGCCCACAAATGCGCGAAAATGGACTTGAAGATTACTGTTTTCAACACGATGGTGCAACATGCCACACTGCGAATCCAACAATCGAGTTTCTGCAACGAGAATTCGCTGGAGCCTGATGTCAAAAAGAGGCGACATTGAATGGCCAACTAGATCTGCGGATTTGTCCCACTCCGTACTTCTTTTCATGGGGTAATTTGAAAAGCAAAGTGTGCGAAGGCAAGCCACAGACCATTGGCGAGTTCCAAGAAAATATTCGTGTCCAAATCATTGCTATACCAACCGAGAATCTCGAAAAGGCAATGGAAAACGCCGCAAGAAGGGCATATTTTGGATATATAATCTCAACTAGTACCAAAAACTCCATGAAATCCTTACCCGCCAACTATCGAGACGCTTTTCGGATAGTAAAATTTTCAAGATTTCATTTGAAAATGTACAATTTGCTTTAATCAAAATATATCTCTATCCCTTCAACTCTGAAAGATAAACAATTGATATAATTTAAAATATTTAAAGCCTAAAAAACTCATTTAAATTTAACCGAAAATTCACTACAGCTTATATTCGCATTTTGCATTCAACAAATTTTTCTTCAACTCTTAAACGATTTTGCTTTAATTGTTATACAAGCAAGCAATAATTATTATTAATGAAATTACGTAATTTTATTTGCCAACATTACGTATGCGTAATATGCTGCCGTTAAGATCCAAATCCCCATGGCAACCTTAAGACAATTGAATTTAGCAATCATGTTAAAATTGCGAATGTTAAGTAATTAATTATCTTAGCCAACTGACAAATTGGCCTATGAGTGAATGTGATTTCTGCCATTTATGCAAGGGATTTGGCCAACTTCGTAATGTCACATGTACTATATGGCAGATAAGCGCAACTTTGTGTGAGTGTATTCATTTGGCAATTTGTCGACACGTGGCATGTTTTGCATAACAATTAGCACTTGACAGGAAGGCAATTGACTAGTCAAGCGTTTTAATGTCGACTTAATTCAATCACGATAACAAAAATCAATAGCAAATTACAAAAAGTTTGCATTTTTTTTTTAGAAGAAAATTAACATTTAAACTAGATAATTGATATTTGTTAAATGATAAGAGTCGTTGTTGTATTGCGAAGCATTGGGTAAAGCTAGAATTTTGAAAATAATTTAAACGCATTTGAATTTCAAAAAGGACTTTTGGAATACAGTGATATACGTCCGGTCTCTGACCAGAGCTATCGAGATGCTTGCAATGATAAGCCATTTTGCAAATTAGTTTAGTTCGTTTAAAGATAAAAAGGGAAATAAATTCAATGTGTTTAAGACGCACATCGCAAACGTTGCATATTTTTAAATATTTATTGTGAACGTAAATGAAAAAAAGGTATTTAAAAAATTTAGTGAGTTAAGAACTGCTCCATTGTGTTTAAAGTGTCAATAGGTTTTTACTTGAGGCACAAGTGTCCTCTACATAAACTTAAAGCTAGAAATAAAAGCGCCGTTGTAGTGAAGCTCCTTCTGACCCTAACTTGAATTTTTTTTGAAAATTATCTTAGAAATGACCGCCAATGAGCGCCAATCAGGATGACCTGTATTATTTTTGATCTTAATTGTATAAATGCAAAAAAATAAAAAATCCTAAATGCGTTTGTACAAAACGCTTATATCAGCGATACAGATGTACAGAGCAAAAAGCTGAACCACGAAAAAGACGAATGGGAAAAAAATTAGTATTTTTGAAAGAAAAAAATTGATATTTTTAAAACAAAAAACACTTCGACGTATGCCATGTAATCTTTTGTATGAACGAGGGTGGGCCTACGCCCTTCAGCACTGCGACCTCCATGGGTATATTGTGCCCCCTTTCTTCTACTTCAGACTTAATATTCTTAGAAACTGAGTCAGACCGGTCTGCGAGACAAACATCAGATCCTTCTCACTGAGAATGTAGTTGCCTAACAGCTTTGCTCCTTTCATGCCAGGTCTGGGCAGTTAGTGTCTAGGTTTCCTATTCCCTCGACATCTTCCTCACTTCTCCGTATACTTGGTCCCGTGCAAGAAAACGATGGCTGCTATCGCCTGCGAGATAACAACGAATGCCAGGAAGAACTTGGTGAACCAGCAATCAGCAAAGGGATCAAACTCAAGCAATTGCAGTGGGTTGGTCATACACAAAGAGTGAACACCAGAAGCCCATTAGAAAAGTCTTGCAAAACACACCCGTAGGAAGAAGAAGAATATGTCGTCCAAATGCTCGTTGGATAGACAATGTGGAGCAAACTGAAAGAACAAACTGAAGAACGGAAGCTCTACATCGATAAGAATGGAGGAGATTTCACGGGGAGACCAGGATTAAACTTATGATGATGATGATGATTGTAAGAGGCAGCTGCTTGAAATATTAAATCGAAACATATTCACTCTTTACTTCTCACACATCTTGAGCGTTTCTACAGAAATTCAAGAAAGTTGGTTTTTCTCTTACTCGTGTTTCAGCTGAGCAGACTTCGGAACTAGGGGCGAGGATAACATTTTAACTAGTTTCAGATACAAAAAAATAAACAGAGATTACTTTGAAAGCAATGCCGGAAGAGAGTGGCTATAAGTGCATGGCAGCGCTGTGGCATTTCTTCGAATTCGAATTGAAAAGATACCATCTATTAAATGGAATAAATATCAACGCTGATCTTTTAGTTTCTTTGTTAAGAAATGTTTAAACTTTTATGTTACTTCCTGTTTTCATAAATTACACTGTCTAAATTCCCAACCAGCCTCAGATGTGAGACGGCATATATCTATAAAAAATACATTTATCAGGCAAGGGATGCGTTTTAATTTTTTTGTCACTTTTTCCTTGTTATCATTTAATATTTCTTAATTGTAACACTTTCAAATTGCTTAACTTTAAGCTCTTTTGGACTTAGTTGTACACCTAAATTATATAAGTATTATTTAAATAAAAATTTGAAAATATACCCAAATATAATATTTTAAAGAAAATATAAAATCTTAGTAATTCATTTTTGTCAAAATAAAGCTCTTTACATTATAAGAATGTCGTGATTTTATTTGAATAATTGGTATTGCTCCCTGTCCTGGACTGCAAAAAAAATACAATTCGCATATCGAAGCAATAGTTCGAAAGTCCATATATTGCTCATACGGTTATATGGATATCGTGATGAAATGCATATTTCTTTAGAGCTCGCAAACGCTTTACCTTTTGCAAATATTGGGATATATGTGCAGTACTTAAAAGCATTAAAAGTCCATCCAAGTTTCTGAGAGTTTATTTATGTAACTGACCATCGATAGCGTTTTTAGAGTACTCGCTTTGAAACTCGAAGGCCGTTGCTTGCATTCCAACCTGCAGCACTGCTGCTTGTGGCTAGCACTGACATAGCCAGCAAATAGACGCTATTTGCTTAAGATATTATTTATTAATGAAAGACACCGTCGTTCGGTTTCGGCTAGAAACTGTAGATACCTGTTCTCTTCAAAGTAATATTAGTAGCGTCATCAAGCATCTTAATACGTTTATGTAGACAACAAGATAAATTAATATTCTCGATTTATTCATAACGAATAACCATATCATTGAAGTCTCTGGCCTCACATAGCCTCTCCTGCTTAATTTCTAGTGTCAGTTTCACATGGTGGACCCTGTCACCCTGAGCAACCTGGTGAAAGATTGGGTATCAAACTCTGGTGGGAAACCAGGTCTGGATAGCTGATGACGTAGGGATATTGGTGCTCCAAAATGGGCTTGAATGTTGGGCCTACAACCCACCCTGTAAAAGACACACCTGTAATAAACTCTGGACAACGTTCTTCAGGACGTCGGATAATGGAAACACTCGGCAACGTAAAAGAACTAATAATTAGATAACTGAATCGCGCCCTTGAGAAGAACAGAGACGAATGAAGAAGAATTGTTGAGAAAGCCAAAACCCACCCTGGGTTATAGAGCTGAAGAAGATGTTGATATATATCATCAACTCTATTTAGCAAAAAAATTATAATGAAAGATTTTTTATGACAAAAACTTTAATCGTTGAGGTTGGAAGTGTTCTTCGTACTGAACTCAATGATTATGACTTATTGATCAATTATGATGTTCAGAGGCGATTATCGCTGGCGATTACGATTAGAATATATATCTTAATATAGATCAACTAAACTGAACTTTAATAGTGCTGAAAGCACTTATGCAATGCGCAGATTTGTACAATTTATTTTATGAAAATGTAATTCACTTTACAAAATGACTAAGAAATAAGATTTGTTTTATAGACTTGAAGCAAGCTGCGACAATAAAAAAGTAATGGTATTTTCACTAAATCGCATTCAAAAAAAAAAAAAAACTAGAACATAAACACCTTGTGACAATTTAACGAACTCTAAGCTTTATTGTTTGTTTTTTTTTTTTTTTTTTTGAGAAACAAAGGCACAACGAAGGCAAAAATAGACAAACTGACAGGCGAGCGGAAATGGATAAATCGATTTCTTTTGTCAACCGGGACATTTTGGTAAGAAACTTGTATTTCCAACTCGCTTTTCTATTTTCTTTTTTTTATAGTATTTGCTTGAAGCTAATACAACGAAATCCCAACACTTTGGCAACGCTTTGAGCTACTATCTGGTAACGGAAAAACAAAGTTAATAAAAATGAAATGAAAGGAAAAAGGAAAATTCTGCTAAAATAATAATAATACAAGAAATAAAATCTAATGCATTAATTACACACACACACACACACACCAATACTAACACCAACACACCCAACGATAGATACAAAACAAATTTCAGGTAATATAATTTCAAATTAGCCGAATGAAAGTGCAAAAAAATAAAGTGAAAAAAGGTAAAATAAATAAAAGCCAACAGACAATGGAATACAACAAAAAAAATAAAAAAAAGGCAGCAGCATATTCGCAGGCAAGCTGCTGTACTGGGCGTAGTAGACGTGGGTAGGCGTGGCACATAGTCATAAAAACAAACGTGGCGCTTGCTGGTGGATACCACCAAGGGGGTTAGCAAGTTTAATCATATAGCCAGCCAGCTGGCTGCTAGCTGTATCCAATGTTGATCCTGGCTGCCACTGCTGCCACTGCGGAGCTCAGTAATCTTTAATTTCATTAAAATTCAAGTTAAATTAAGCTAAGCAGCGCGAGCAGCCCGAACGCGTACTTCGTCGTGCAGGATGTGGCAGGTGGTGCTTTGCCTATAGACTTTTAACGCTTCCATTGTACAACGGCTCGGGTTACTGTTGTTGCTCATTACCAGAGCGCACTTCTGGCAGGCAGCCAAAACCCAGCAAAGAACTCAAAAAAAAAATAAAATCAAACTGTAAAATAATAGGCAGATTAATGACCGACAATGGAATGCACTGTAGTTTGTTTTAGGAAAATGATGAGGGAAATATTTTTAGAAGAACTAAAGTTTCGTTTGCCAGAGTTGTTGCACTTTTGCTTGTGAAGCTGACATGAGTACGGAGCAGCGAGTAATCAACCAAACAGAAAGCAGCGCTGCGGACCAAGCTGGCCTTACCACAGTCTGATTCTGCGTGTATCTTCTTGCATGAATATTGTGAATTTGTCGCTGGCACTTAAGATGCTGTAGAAAGCAAAACAAACTCGATAAAAGAGCGCAAAGAGAGAGAATCAAAAATATATAAGAATTTTAAAACAGTTGAAAGAAAACCAGCAACAACGCCTTGACGTATGCCAGAGTGCTTTCCGGCCAAACTACACTGGTTCTCAGGAAAACACAAGTTTTATTTTGAGAAAAAGCTCAAAGCGCTTGGCAAACTTGACTTTGGCATTGGATCTACTTTACACCTAGAAATAAAAATAAATAAAGGGTGTTTTTTTCTTGCGTATCAAAAGCGTCTTGGTCCAGTAATGCTATGAATTTTGTATCTTCGATAAGCACTTACCTTCCGCCACCAAAGTCAACATTCTAAATGAATTGAAACCACTCGCGCGACATTTTCTCGACATACATATTCACGAGCAATCGATGAGTTTCAGACGTTATTTTGTCTGAATTATAAAAAAATAGTAACACTTTGCGCAAATGACGCGAATTCTTCTCAGTAAATTACATCAATTAAGCTTCAAATTTGTAATGCCAACATATTTAGCTTTATTGCAGCTTATAATTCACAAGCGTATAAAACCACATTCATATCAAGACGGATGTCAGATGCATGGGGAATAAACCAAAAATATCTTGTTAAGGATACATGGCTGAAAGTTATTCTGTATATGGGCTCCACAAAGTAGTAAGCTAATCTATGCAGCGAGTCGTTTGGAAGCCACACAGTTGAGCGCAGTGCCTGGGTCTTGACTAATAAAATAGAAAAAAGTGATATGCTTTACTTGTAAAGGATGTGTTTTATAGGACTTTAAGTTGGCTTTAATGTTCAAGATTACAGCTGTCAAGTCTATCTCTCAGTTTGCTAAGACTCACACCTGAACAAAGCTAGAAAATAATGCCATTTTATTTCGAAAATTATGGTTCTGTGCGGAGTACGTATCGCGCACTACGTCCATTTAATCGTCGAGAATGTCGTCCATCAGAGCAGTTAATTCGATCAACCATGGATCATTTTCGCACCACCTTCTCTCTTATTGATAACTCGCATCCACCAGAGACTCCGTGCGGTGCCTACAGAAGAAGCTATTGCAGCTGTAGAGCGTGATATTGAAGAGGACCAGAATGATTGCATCCATCATCGAGCGCAGCAATCGGATCTGTGTGCATAAAGTTTATGGAAGATTTGGCGGAAGAATCTTGGTTTGCGTGCTTATAAAATCCAACTCGTGCCAGAATTGAAGCCAAACGATCATCAAGCAAGGCGTAAATTCGTCGAATGAGCCCAAAACGAGATTGCCGTTGCACCCGATTTTCAAAAGGGAATTTTATTTAGCGATGAAGCGCACTTCTGGTGGAATGGCTACGTCAACAAAAAAAACTGCCGCATTTGGAGTGAAAAGCTAATCCTCAAGTGTATATCGAAACACCATTACATCCAGAAATACTGACTATTTGGTGTGGCCTATGGGCTGGCGGAATCATTGGTGCGTACTTCTTCAAAAACGCTGATGGCCAAAACGTTACAGTCATGATTACTAACAGTTTCATTCCTGAAATGAATAACCATGATGTTCAGGAGTTGTGGTTCTAACAAGACTTGTGAATTGGCCTCCAAGATCTTGGGGCTATGTAAAGTCATTGGTCTATGCGGATAAGCAACAAACGCTTAACCATTTGGAAGACAACATTTGCCGATATAGCGCCACAAATGTTGGAAAATCATCTTTCGAAAAAATACGTTTCATGTCAATCGAATAATCCACCATTGTTTTATTGCATTCGAATTTCTTTACCTCTAAAAAAAACACCCTAAAACTTAGAACTTCCATAAAGAAATTTAAATATTATTTAACAATTCAATCCATAAATAAATGTGTCCAAAAAATATATTGATTTGAAGCTTAACTCATTTGTATGCCAAAAACTTTGATAGGTTGATTAGAAAGTTGTCACATTTTCGAAAATAGTTCTGTACCGTATCAGATCTTTTTTTGATATCAGAACGCATGAGCATTTAAGATAAGTATTGTTTAACAATAAGCAACAATCATTCAAAAATTCACTGAATATTGATATCCCGTACCCGTTGGTGCAAAGCATATATTAAGTTTGCAAAATCTGAAATTGTAACAATCAGAGAGAAAAGTTTGCAACCCTCCAAAGTTTCCTAAAATATTCCATATTCAGATGTCCGTTTGTAAGAAAGATGGTCTCAGAATTGCTAACTTGTGATCCGAGTATTCATAAAAGTTTTTTAATATTAGTGAAATATGATAGATCCCAAATGAGCATTTTGCGCTACCTCAAAAAATATCTAGAACCGATTGTTTGAAAATCGGCATCGGCAGAGGTTTTTGGTATTCAAAATGATATTTCCATGTGACCAACTTGTTAGCCGAGTATTTGTTTAAGTTTTTTGATACCGTGGAAACATAATATATCGCTTTGCGTTGCCTCAAAAAATTCCTACATTCAATTGTTTGAAAATCGGCATTAGTAGAGTTCCAAATGATATTCAACAAACAATTGTATAACTATATCATCTCAGCTCTCGATATGTCAAAAAATTAAATTTACGCAATAAATTCGTTGTATCTGTTTTGTTCAACTTATCCCTGAATTCAATCGAAATCGCTTAAATGTATCAGAGTATATCATTGAGCAAATAGTTAAAAATATGAATTTAATTATTATGCAAACTTTGTTGTAAATGTTTTTTTTTTTTTAATTATGCCTACCAAACATGATTTTTTATAGTAATTTAGTATTATTGGTGAAATCGGTTGACTATAGCTTACTATGGTCATATTACAAATCGACTTTTTAGAAAATCAATTTTTTTAATTTCACATATTTTCGAAAATATTATGCGCAAATTTCTACGCTGCAGAATTTCAATGTTTACTGATACTATTCTAAGATATACTTAAATCGCTTGACGTTGTGAGATTGAGTCAAAATACTCGGTTGTTGTTGCTTAGGAAGTAAATACTTAAACAATAGATATCCCCATACGTTGTCATTAAATCGTTGACAGAATCAGTCAAGGTATATAATTTTATTTTTAAAGAAGACAGAGGGGTGTCTCAACCAACAGTTACTACAGAAAACATCTTGAATCTCTTCCCCCCTCTCTCTCTCTCTCTTTCTTTCTCTCTCTTTCTATTTCCTTCTGTCTCTTCCTGTCACAATCTTGGTAATTGTTTCTGCTTTTTTGCAGCATTTTCCTTTAGGAAGTTTGCCGCATTTTTGCATAATTTCGACGGCTAAGTTCTTCCTTCTCATCTCAGTTGCGTTGAAGACGTGTCTGGCTTCTGTTATTACAGTTAAAACCGTTCTTATGACATTTAATTAAGTGTAACTCGAACTTTAACGAACTGTGCAAAACATGCAACAAAAACGATAACGTTAAGACCAGCTAGATTTAAAAAGTTGCAACAATCTTGGGGTAATAAGTTTTTCATGGTCCTTGCTATGCAATTGGGGCCATTGTCAGTGGGAAAAGGTTCTTGGGCTTTTCCTATTTTCGTAAAACTCAGTAGTCAGTTTTCGAACTAACCTCAAAAACTATTTATTATTGTTGTTGGTGCTACTGTGGCAAGTGCCCAAGTGTATGCAACAATGAATTGACGACAGCAGGCAAAGTTTGTTTGTTGCATGTTTGTTGTGTTGTTTGTATATGTTTTCGTTGGTGGTACGACCACTTAGAGAACTAGTCGACAATCTCGCTCAGCACTGATATACCCTACAGTGCAAGGGGTCACGGGAATACGAGATTTTTGCAGGCTCTTTACGACGAGTGAGTGAGTGATGAGCTTTGTCTTGGCAAATCATAAAATTTAGTAAAAGATGAGTAATAAGAGCTTTCTTTAAGAAAGATTTTCAGCAGAAAGCTCGCTGATGCAGCTCTTGGAGTTCATTTATGAAAAAGTTGTAAGCAAACTAAATACATTTACCTCTTAACTATGTTGCCATCGCTACGAAGATAGAGCATGAAAATGTCTCTATTAATGGCTATGCGAAGACAACTGAGATCTACAGTCGCATCCGATGAGCGAGATTTTATTTGCTAGCATTGTCAGTGCTAGACAAACATATTAGAGCTGCAGTATGGAATCGAGGCAACTACCTTTGGGCTAAGGCGCGAAGAAACTACCACCCCGCAACCGAGGCTCACAGGCAGCTCTTGGAATTGCTCCATGCACCTGTTGAAGTGCAAACCGCTGCCTGTAGAGCATACCATATTCGTTTATGCCCACGACGATTTCATATTTTTGGACTGCATTTAGCAGTTTCCAACGACAAGGTTTACCACACACACAGACCACAGACCACCGCAGGCCACATGCAACTCAACTGGCCGCCTCACCTATTTATAATGAATGAGACACAGTTTGTTCCCAAGACTCGCTACCCATTCCACCCCATACCATGTTCCTGCCATCCATATTCAGCGCCATACGCTTGACACAGTTGCACACACACACAACAAATTTTGATGCTGCTGCGGTCTATGGGCGCGCCATGTCAAGCTTCACTTTCATTTTGCAACACGCCGCTCTACGCCGCGTCGCGTCGCGTCTGCCTTGTACAGGTGCCGTGGCTTGGAAAGTGAACTACCAAACAAACGTTGCCACTTTGCCACGTCACAATGTTGTTGCGCACAGCGCATGGTGCCAGCTGCAGGAGCCAGCCACATCAGTGGCACGTTTCCCAGTCATATTCACCTTGCCCCACAAAAGAAACCCAGCAACAGCCAACAGCGAATGGGGACCACAAGTTAGCATACATTTTAATTTGTTGCAACGATAAACCCTTCCGCTGGCAATCTCCTCTGTGCCCCCAACCCACCCCGACAACAGAACACACTCGTTTTATTTTATGGCTTACTCAAAAGTACGTCATAAAAATTAACATGAGAGGCAGCATCGGTGGCAACTAAGTCTCGAAGCGGAGCAAGCTTTTGTAGATATGTGAAGCAAAGTTTGTGGATTTCCATTTAGTGTAGTAAGTAGTTTCTTGCTCTGACACACACACACACTCCTACGCACTCTTAACTCTATGACGTTCAATCTTTAATCCAATTTTGTTATATCGTATATGTTCAGTGGACAGAGTTGGAATCCTCACTTTTCTCTTGTTTTTCTGCACTTTTGGCATAATCTACAATAGTAAAAGGAAAAACTTTTCAACGCTAGTAGTAGTAGTAGTAGCATCTAGCAGGTAGAATTGAAAACTTTTGAGTAAAGCCATGCACATTTCGTTGCCTTTTTATCGAACTAATATCGTTTAGTGGCCCCTTAACAGCGGAAGAAGAAGTGTGACATCAGGAAGATTCGTAACTGATCAGCTGTTTTTGCTGAAGCAAAATCTAGAGAAAAGCTATGAATGTAACAAGGATGTTCACCTGCTGTTCATCGATTTTTTGTAAGGCGTCCCCTGATTCCGTTGATTTTAGCTCAGTTCGGCATTAAGAGGAAATTGACCCGCTTGACAATGGCAACGCGAAGGAGTAAGAAAAGGTCTTCACTAAGGTATTAGAGAACACACAACCTCTGGATATGTCTTCAACATGTCTAGCGAGAAACCAGCGGTATTTGAAAGAGATCAAAATAATTAAAGCTGCAAAGGCAAAGGAAGTTGGTTTCATGATCAGACAATCTTAGATCAAATATACGACATGGTCCAGATATGTCGAGAGAAGAAGACCACGAAATCTTAGCATAGGTGATTATCACTTCAAAGGATTTGACAACTTTAAATACTTGGGAGTGTTGATAAGGGAATGCATACACGACCGGATTGTATCTGATACGTAAACCTACTAAGCGCACAACAAAATATTCAGGTCAAAAATGCTGTCGAGGGCATGCAAACTAAGAATTTAAAATTCCATCATAAGGCCAATAGTGACATATGGAGCAGAAGTTTTGACCAAGACGGCAACAGACGAAGAATCCCTAAGAATCTTTCCAAGAAGAATACGGCGAAAAACGTTTGGGCCAAAGATAAATGAACGAGGTGACTACACTCCAAGGAATTCAGCTTAAATCATGGCGAAGATGTACTCGAATGGCATATGGAGCAGAAGTTTTGACCAAGACGGTAGCAGACGAAGAATCCCTAAGAATCTTTGCAAGAAGAATACGGCGAAAAACGTTTGGGCCAAAGATAAATGAATGGGGTGACTACATGCCAAGGAATTAAGCTTAAATCATGGCGAAGATGTAGTCGAATTCATTAAATTCCAGAGGCAAAGATAGGACATGTTCTACAGATGATGGAGCAGAACAGAGCACAAAAGCTTGCATTGACATACACACCACTCTTCACAAGAAGCTGGGGTCGACCAGGAAAACGCCTAATAAACAATATTGACATGCTGAAGATGGAAGTAAGGAACTGGTGCGCCAATTCTGGAGAAGAATTGAAGCTGCTGGATGATGATGAAGAAAATTGCAATTGCAAGATGATCAAAGAAAGATGTGCGCTATAATGCAAAAAATTTAATTTAAAAAGTTAACGGAACACCTAATCTTAATCGAAATGATAAGTTTCGAGATGAGTGAGTGCACAGTTGCATCTTTCGTGCTTTCCCTTCAAAATATATGACTTTCACCTGCATTTCACAATCAAATCCCATTTTTACTGATACTATACCAATTATTTCGACCCATGCAGCCTGCTCGCTACATCCATGTCTTCTTTTCTGAAACACATGTCACTTTCTCATACTTTAACTTATTATACTCTAACCCTTATCTTCTTAGCGCAAAAAAAAAAAATCTACATTCAACATTACTCTCTTTTTAAGCGCCCGCTGAGACTCACAAAAAAGTTCGGCTTGAGCCAAAAACCGCCGACAAATTCACAATTTTTGTAACGCTTTGCCAGATCATCTCGCTGCGCCCCCCAATGTGTCACCCGCATATTCCCATGCAATACTAACTGCCACTTACTCACATTTAATTTCCGGTGCGCTGTAATAGCTTCAATTTTTAATAGACTTTACTCATTATTAATGAGATTGTGTCATCAAGAAAATGAAGCAACCCAGAGACCCAGAGTCAGACGCCAACGCCATTTTCAACTCCAGAGTCCGTGTCGTTCTGGTGCTGTTGCTCGTTCCCGTTCCCGTTCCCGTTTGTCTCGCAAAGGCATCTATTCAAAAATTTATAAACTTAGCTGTTGTTTTTATCGTTGTTGGGCTACATACAGCCTGGCTCAAAGAGCGACGACAGCGGGAGCAACTCGGGTAGAGCCACTCTCAGTGTAGTGGTTACATTGTTTGTTGCTGATTACTTGACGGTCTCCAGCGGTGACCAAAGTCCGCCTGCGTGCAATATAGTCTTGAATACAAATTGCATAATGCCAGTTCCCAAAGAGTGACGAGGGGTTCTTCAGAGGGAATGAGAAACAGCGGCACAATGAGTAAGAGCGGCATTGAGCGCGATAGCGATGGTCAAACAAATCGATGGCGCTTGATAAGCGACGGCCTGCAAATTGCCAGCAATTTGTTCACTGCTGTTCAGGTGCAACTACGAGGGTGGGCTATTGAGTTATAGGCTTAGTTATAGGATTCGAAAGCACGCTCATACGCAAAACAACGCGGTTAAGTGCAGCCAAATAAAAGCAACAAATTCCTAGCTATGATACCTTCTGGGGGCACAATGGACCAATTGGTGTCGCAGTGCTGAAGGACGTAGACCCACCCTCGTTCATATATACGATACCTCCCACGTGCCTACTTTTCCTTTGACAATAAATTGTTATGGTATTAATATTAGTATTGACGGGATAGATTCACATTGCAATCTTTAGTTGTATTATGCCCCCTTCCTGTATCTAAGATGTCACCGAGCCTAATGTCTTCCTCTTTTTATATGATATAGTTCACTGTCCTGTATTATAAGACAGAATATGGTCACCCGTAGGTCGGTGGTTCGATGCCAACCTGCAACAGTAGTATATTTGCCTAGCACTGGCATAACTAGCAAATATACTCCATTTGCTTAAGTTAATTTTCATTGATTAAAGACGCCGCAGTTCGATGTCGGCTATAAACTGTAAGTCCCTGTTCTCTTCGAACAGCTAGTAATAGAGACATACCATTGCTCCTCCTTTGGAGCGATGTATGCGTATGTTGACTAAAGAGGAATAAACTTAATATTCCTGGCTATTATGCTTCTTTTGAGCAGGGTAGACTCACAATACATGACTTGCAGTTTGATCATGCTCTTTGTAGAATCTGCAAATTTGTTTTGAAAACATTTGCAGTTTAGTTAGGGCATAGTTCTATTAGAATTAGAATTCTTGTAACAATTCTAAGATTGTTCTTAGTAAGCTTAATACGCTCTTTAAGCCGCTGAAGAGGTTATAAGTTCTTATAAGCAGCTTTCAGTGCATAGGTACGGATAAGCTATTCCAGCACTTTTCTTTTTATATTGTTTTTATTCTCTTCTTAATAAGATGGAAATGTTATCTGTGCCTAACCCGCAAAAGGGTTTAAGGCTTAAAAGCAGAGTCGCAGCTTCTTTGCATTTTCTTTACCCGTTATCCCAATGTGGCCTGGTTATCCAGAGTAACCAAAACTGATTGTCATCGCCGGATGTGCTCAAGATGTTGCAACACCTGTTACAATATTACCTGGTGTAAACTGAGTACCTTGATGATCATCAATTACTAGGGCTACGAGGTTACGGTTTCGTGTAAGATTGGGTAGATCTTTTAATCGCATTTTCTTCCGCTTGAAAGATGAAAGTATCTTTTGCTCAGAGGTTCCGAGTGTCTTTTGCTCAGTCCTACTACTTCGGTTCCTTTATCTATTGGGCAACCATTGGATTGTTTTGTACTGAGTGCTATTTGGAATCGTTTTACAAAATCGTACTCCATTTTTATTGTGTGCCTCGGCATGGTTACCACGCGAAGACATCAATATTAAGAGTATCTTGTGGCTCAAACAGTTATGCGAGTGTATTTTAACCTTCGCCATTCTTCGGTGTAAGTTCTAAAATAATTTCAAGAGCTACGGAGTTACCCGTCCGCATTACACACGCAGGCTAGCCTTTCTATGTTATTCAGTGCGTGTTGCTTTTCTATGCAGTTTTCCCAGACTATGACCTCATGTGTTGCCATAGGTCCGATAATTGCTGTTTAAATCCAAGGCAGTGTTTTGCCGGCTGAGACTTTGTAAACCTTTTAGCACTTTTTGCTATTTCTGCAATGAGTGTCTGCCATGATGATTGTTGGCCTAAAGTACTGCCAAAAACTATACTCTTTCTCTCTAAGCTGACTATTGTAGTTTTTTCTGTACCATGCCTACTTGTTCTCAGCACTGTCTTAAAAATCTTCTGTCACAACTTTAAAATATCCTCAAGGCATATTGCAAGTGCTATAAGCCAAAGAACCACAAGCTGCTGCAGCTGCTTGCAAACTTTTCGATCCAACCTCGCCGTATTGCCAACAACACGAATATAACAATAAGCAACAACAAGATAAACCAATAAATGGCAACCTTTGTTAAAGAGCAATAACAAACAAGTTGAGCTAATTAGTTAGCCCCAGGTCGCAGCCTTCTCTATCTAACACTCTATACTCAACTCACTCACACACTGAAATCTTAACGAAATTGGCACAAAACCCTCAACTTCTTGAGAGCTGTGTGAAAGCCTTTCCAAACAATAACTACTTTATATATAGCAGGGCATCACCATCAATTGTCAAGCAGCTTCCACCCCCTTCATGCCAAGCTCTTTAAACTGATAAAAAATATACTTACTCTTCGAGCACGACAAGCGTCCATTGTTTATTTTCGTTGTTCCTCTCATTGCTTTATAAGTTTTTTTTTTTCTACTTTTATTTGTTTTGTTCTTCGCTGTTTTAGCCCCAACCATCCATCCGCAGCCCCCCAAAATGCCTGCAACCCCGCCTTTAACTATATTTGCTTATGGGTTGTAACACAATTGTTGCTACAATTACACAGAGGCCCCCAAAACAAAACCTAACACAAAAAAAAAAAAAACAAAACCAGCAGAAAAAAGAAAATGGCGCTTTAACAAAAGAATTCTTACCACAACCCTCAACTTGGCACAACAATTGAAATGAATTACAGTTAAGCTGTGAGCAGTAGACCGTTAAAGAACCCCAAAAGGGAAGAGAGAAATAAATAGTTTGGAAGAGTAACAAGAGCTGAGCATGATTTGAAATCACGTAAAATGATCAGCGTGATTTTAGCAAAACAATGTCAGTGTAGTTTCGATTTTTAGTATAATCTGCACATACCTAGGGAAGCTATAGCCAAAAAGCAATGATCCTTCGCAGTATAAAACTTATAAATTTGTGTGTTATTTCTAAATATTTCAAAAAAAGCAAACGAAGTACTCGCTATAAGGCATTCCCGATGAATTGCAAGTCCACATAAAAAGACGACGCACGCGTATGTTGCATGCGTATGACTTTGCAATATACGGTTCCACGCTTCATTTATTCAGTAAAATTTCACCAATAATACATTCGTTTGCTTGGTTGACTGAGCTATCATATTTCTTTACAAACAAATGACTTTGTGGAAAAAGTTTATTGTCCTACTTTGCCTATGGGATGAATGTATTGACAGTGATATAAGCTGATAATATAGTCAACCCATAATATTATACTTATTCGGCCTTAAAAACTTTGTAAATACCGAATTGGCATACAATAATTGGAATAACATACAAAATACAACAAACTTTGTACAATAATAGAATTTTTGGAAGGATTTGACTAAATAAATTCGACATAGTACTTTGAAATGCTATAACACTCCTATAAACTGAAAACTGCATTTTGTTAGAATGTCTTGAAAAACTAACGATAAACAAACAATTTTGTAGCAGAAAACCTTTTATGAAAATTCAGAATAAAGTCAATCGCATTTGATGCAATTACTTTCATAAACCAAAGTTCGTTAGAATCATACGAAAATCAAACGAGCTACAACGAATTTAATGCAAGAATATTGCTCGAGAACATTAAAAAACTAGTGAGTTTTGAATTTGGTATTTTTAACGTTTTAAGCAGCCCACCTATTAATTTTGTTTTTTTTTTAAATTTCCGTAAAATATGCCCATAGGATACGTTCCTCGCAGCACAATAAGTTTTTTCTAAAAAATTGATTACTCTTACCATCTCTGCGATCTAGGCGTCCAGACAGCCAAACTGACGAACAAACTCATGGACGCACATATATATCAAGTATGTATATCAACTTCTCAAGTCAACCAGATCGGTAGCTTTGGGTATCTCCAAATTTTCATTCTGAGTGTTAGGCATATTTACGATCTGTACAAACTTAATTAACTTATTCTAACATATTGTAGAGCCCCGAAAATAATGTATATTTTATAGTAGCAGCTCAATGTTTCGTACTTAGTCTTAAATATTTGGGGTATTTTCTTTACTTCAAATAAATATATTATTTTACGTTTTATACATTTAAAGAATTACGGTTTCTGAGCGAAAACCGAACGCTTTGAGTTTAAGATCGTATATTTCTGATAAGAAATAACATATTATATTATTGTAAAACCCATGAAAACGATGCGGGCAAGAAAGCACGATATAAATTGTAAAGTATGCATTTTTGAATGCGATTCTTTTAAATTCCTAAAATAATTTTTGAGCCATATTTGCTCCAATTCAAAGAGTCAGCGTCTTAAAGGCTTTGACTGTACGATGATTTTGTTTTTGAGCTTATGATTGGATTTATAAAATTTTATAATTAAAAAAAAAATGCTCCATGGGCGGCATATGGATAGCATTAATAGCTGTTCGAAGAAAAATGGCATCTACCATTTATGCCGAATCCGCACAGTAATAGATGATATAGTAAGAGAGAGATTTTCTTAGGCGAAAAGCGTGCTATGCCTACCAATTTTGAAGAAGAATTGAAGATATTATTTCAGTTTTTAAATCCTGAACCTTGTCAGAAATACGTTACGACTCCAGATGCTGTGTACAGCCACATTCAACACAGAATATGAATGTAGAGATTGAAACGATAAAGAAAAATAATTTCAATCCCAATGCAGCACGATGTTGCATTTAAGGCGTTACACGAAATGATAAAGGAAAACAAGAAACCCCCATTTTAAGTGGTAAAATCTAATGTCTCTTAGTTCTTCAATTAAAAACTATTTTATGTAGAGAATTAAAAAGCACGTGAAGTACGTAATACGTAATTTACCAGGCACTATTATGTAATGCCTGCTTCTAACACAGGGAAGAAGTTAACTTGAACAATATATACAAAATAAATAAATTTATTTCACTTGACTATTCTGTCACTGCTTCAAGGGTGGCGCATGATGGGCGTATCTTTATTCATTGCTGTTCGAAGAACACAATACACAAGGCTCCACCAAAATACACATACAGCCAGCCACCAGCATTCAATCTCTGTAAATCTCATATAAAACAATGAGTTGTCATTTTAATTGTAAGCTTATTTCGCTGATATACACAGTACTAGGAAACGAACCTACACATAAAATGTGATCCAAATCTCATATAAATCGGCCTTCGAGAGGCAACTATAATTTGAAAATGTATTTCAATATACAATAGAGCGGAAATGCTGTTGCTAACTTGCTTTTGGCAACTAAGTGTTGGGCCAATTATAGTTTTTTCACAGATATTAAAAAATTGTATTTCTCTCGAAATTGCTGTCTTCACTCCAAAAGCAGAACATGGAGATATGTCTAAGATATGTCAATTAATAAGTCCCCAGCCGGACATATAGAACGACTAGAACTAAATCCATAAGATTTTTAATTAGTTCTAACCCTTAAAAAGTACGTGCATAAATTTGTCAGATGTCGGTTCATTAGTTTTTGAGATATATCATTTTGAGTGAAGCTATTTTTGTTATTGTGAAAAAAATGAATAAAAAAGAATATTGCGTGTTGATAAAATACTGCTTTTTAAAGGGAAAAAATACAGTTGATGCAAAAACTTGACTTGATAATGAGTTTCCAAACACTGCCCCAAGAAATTCAACCATCAAGGATTGGTATGCTAAGTTTAGACTTGGTGAAATGAGCACCGCAGACGGTGAACGCAGTGGACGCCCAAAAGAGGTTGTTAACGACGAAAACATCAAAAAAAAAACCACAGAATGATATTGAATGTACGGTCATTCATTCAACTGAATTTGAATGAAATAGCTGGGAGTCCAGAGATATCAACTGAACGTGTACATCATATGATTCACGAATTTTTGGGTATGAGATAGTTCTGTCCAAAGTGGATGCTCAGTTTTGACCAAAAACAACAACGAGTTGATAATTCGGAGCAGTGTTTGAAGTTGTTCAAGCGCAATAAGCCCGAGTTTTTTCGTCGATATGTGACAATGTTCGAAAGCTGGTTCCATAATTTCACTCCAAAGTGGACTGCAGACGATGATCCCGCTCCAAAGCGAGCACAAATACAACAGTCTGGCAAGCTTAGGACGTATGTACTTCTGAATGCGCATGGAATAATTACCTTGAAAAAGTAAGGACCATCAACAGTGACTATTACGTAGAGTTATTAGACCGTTTGAAGGATGAAATCGTCAAGAAGCGGCCGCTTTTGGAATAATGATGATAGTGCTCTTTTTGCACCGTGCCACAAGTCAGTGAAAAAGATGGCACAAATCCATGAAGTGGGCTTCGTATTGCTTCCGCATCCACCATATTCTCCAAATCTAGCCCCCAGTGACTATTTCCTGTTCTCAGATACGCGCTGAGAAGACATTTTTGTCGAATGAAGAAGTGATCGCCGAAACTGAGGTCTATTTTAAATCAAAAATGAAATCGTACTACAAAAATGTTATCAAAAAATGTGAGGGTCGCTATGCTCAGTATATTACCGTTGAAGGGAACTATGTTGCCCAAAAAATATTTTTTTCTATGGTAGGCCGGGGACTTTTCAATTGAGCTGTGATCAGTTGCTGTACGATGTGAAAAGGTACATGCAGTTTATAGCCGAATTCGAAAGACAAAACCGTCTTTGATACACAGAGAAGACACAAGAAGCGTCTATTTGCTAGCTTTGCTGATAGAGAATAATAGCTGTTCGAAGATTACCAAGACCTACAGTTTATAGCCGAACGTCTTTAAGTGTTAGAGATTTACTTGGACAATAGCATATATTTGCTAGCTATGTTAGTGCTAGACAAATGCACCAGTGCTGCAGTGTGCAATCGAACCAACGACCTTCGGGCTTAGAAACTAGTACGCTTCCATTCCAATAATAAAATAAACATACATATATATGCAAACACGCATATCTTATTCAGAGCACGCACTGCTTGCCGCACTGCTTGCCCATTTGTCCAAGCACTACTGCAGCCTGATGTGACATATTTCGCATAACTGATGTGCGCCTATTTATCTTCGCTTTTGGACAAGTCATTTTCATCACATTTTGTTAATTAAGCGCAGAAGAGCGTTAGGCATACAAAAGCTATTGGATTGAATTTGTGGCGGCCAAGTTGGTCAAACCAACCAAACAAAGCAGCTTTGCCATTTCATTATGTATTCAACTATAATTGTTATTGTTGTGATTTAATAGCAGCAGAGCAGAGAGCTTATCAGCTCGACCGCAGGCCAGTCTGTGTCTAAGCTGTATGCAGCAAATTCAATTTGATCATGTTATCGATTAATTTTGGCTTGGCAGCAAAAAAGTGTGGCCCTATCCAATTAGACTTATACCCAAAACGTGCAATGCCATAGAACCCATGCTTGCACAGTACACACACTGAGGCATGCAATCAAAGGCGCGTATATACAAATACATATATATATATATATATATAGGAAAGGGATGGCGACATTAGCTGGGCCAGCTGTGCAAGTGAACACACACACACACACACACACACACACACACACACTTACACATACAGCTGCATACAAAAGGGCCAAAGACTTTGGCACACGCAAGGTCAGTGCGGCGCACGTAAGTATGCAACACATAATTTTCTTTTTCGTTTCGTTTCGTTTTATTTTCTACGCGAAATTACAGTTACCCACACACACACACACACACACAGACACACAGCGTCACACACATATATACCGTAAGACTCTGCTGCACCTTCTTTGCGCTTAACATCTTGTTAAGCTTTTCTTGCATGCTTTACTCTTTACTCGCTCTTCCTGCGTCTCGATGTCGACCATCGTTATCGCCGTCGCCGCCGCCGTCGCCATCGTCGTTGCACATCGTCTGCAACTTCGTCGACGTCGACGTCAACGTCATCGACGTGTTGTCTGCTTCTTCCAGCGCATTGCTTTTCTTCCTCTTTGCATTACATTTGCATTGGCTAAGTAGCACCCCTTGCCGCTGCAGCCCTTTTGACAAGCACATATGCGCCTTATCCTTGTGCTGCTTCTTCCATAGGCTTTGCTGTTTGTTGTTGGTGTTGTTGCCGTATTGTATTGTGCGACACGCCCCCAACCCGCGCTGCACGCCCCAGTTTTCGGTCTGCTGTCTAAAAATAGCAAAGAGCGAAATTTTTCACTTTTCCTTTTGTTGCGCCACCGTTTGCCGTTTGAAGTTTTTTGTGTGGCAGCAGCCGCAGCCCAGTGACTCAGTATGCCACAGCACCCGTTCCAGCGCCCGTCACAGTCAACAAAACAAAATCTATTCAACTAAATCGAAAATCGAAAGTGTGCCAAGACGTTAGGGGCCACCATCACCACCACCACCGCCGCCACCACCAACCACCAAACAGCAACAACAAAGGCAAAAATTGTGTCATAAAAACTTTTTCGATGGGGCGCCGCGCCAAACTAACAACAACAACAAAGCCCGTAAAAGCCAAATAGAATTTCTATAGTATAATAATATTTGGAAACTTTAAGTTTGCTTTTGTTTGTTGCAACTTGCTGCAAGAGAGAGACAGAGAGAGAGAGAGACACAGTAAGCGTAACGCGGTAGAGAGAGTGCATGACATGGTGCGAGTGTGAGGCAGTGTATGGTGCAGAGAGCAGTGAACAAAGCAAGCGCTGGACAAGCCACTCAACCGTCCAATGCCCGCACAACAATTGACTCACATACACACACTTACACACATTATGTGTGTGTGTGTGTGTCTCTTATTTATTTGTCATGTTTCTAAGTAAAAATATTGCCCAGAGTTGAGTTCTACCAGAAAGCAAAGCAAAGCAAAAAAAAAAAAAAAGAGCAAAGCAGAAACGCAGAGAAGCAAAGCGCAAAAAACAACAAAACACAAGCCAAATAATATTGACATAGTAGGAAAAAATACAAATACATACAATACAACTAACACACACACACACACACACACACACACACTAACCAACACACACTCTCATCACACACACACACACACATAGATGCAAGTAACTGTAACAATAGGCCAAGCAAAACAAACAAACAACAAGAAAAAACCAACAAGGATACAAGCCATGAAGAAGAAGTTATGATACTCTCCGTTATCTTTAGAGACATTTTTGCAGATAACGATAAGTATCGATATTTTTTATAATCGATGACAGCTTAAGCTATCAGATGAGAGCACACTATCGTTTTCATTGAATTAAATGAGAAAAAGCGAATACTCTTTCTCATCTCTCCGGCAAATTTCAAATACCAAAGTTCTCTCTACCCTCGCTATCATTGTGACATTTCTCGATTTCTCTAAACGGTGACCCACATCAAGTCTCCTTTGGCCCCTGTTGAATAGCCAGTAGTCGTAGGGATCCAAATCAGGATCGAAATACATACGGGTGGGGTTACATTTATTAATTAACTTTTCAACTCTACTTACGCCTTTTTTCGATTGCTTCCGTTGACCTTAAGCGGTCACCCACAACAAGCCCGATCTGGCCTCCATTGAAGAGCCAATAGTCGTAAGCAAAAAAGTGTGGATCGCAAAATATACGGGGTGGGGTAACATTTAGTAGACAAAATTAGAACTTTGCTTCTGGTCAAGTTACGGCTTTACATGCTATTCAATATTCCGACCATTGTTATCTACTACTTTCGCCCATCTCTCTGGCAAAATGCGCATTCCGTGACGAAATCTGCTAATCTTTCGAGATGATCCTAACAATCTAATTTCTGAATTCACCACATGAACGAGAGTGTTCATTTACTGGATCGCCTGCCATCGATCGCAACAGTTGCTAGTCAGAAGGCGCAGCGTCTGTAGAGTATAGCGAATGGGATATGATCCCCCATTTCAAAATTATGAAGTATTTTTTGATCACCTTTGCCATGTCCTTTCTTATATTATAACAGTTTTTCTTTTAGTGCTGGGCTCAAACACATCAGGGGCACAGTATACCCATGGGGTCACAGTGCTGAAGGGCGTAGGTCCACCCTCGTTCATAGATTCCATACATCGATTCCTGATAGTTTCACTTAGCTTAAGCAGCTCTTTATATATCGCACAAAGCGGGTCTAATCAAATACAGTTCATTACTTTGAAGCCACGAGTTTTGACTGTCGCTGTGAGTGTGGAGGCATACCCGGGCTTTCCCAAAGACTTCGTGCGCTTCGGATTAGTAATGGGCACACTTTTCATCTCCAGTTAGGCTGTGATGCAGAAACTCCTTACGATTGTGCCTTTAAAGAAGTTTTTCAAAAGCCAAATAAAACGACGTTTGACAAGTGAGACTTGTCAACGAAGAAGAGAACCCAGTGATCTTTTCACTCTGAAGCATTCCCATAGTTTTGAGGTATTTCGACACGGCTTGTGGAGACACTTGGCAATTGCTCTTGCGTTTGGAACGCGTCTTGAATTCTGCATCTTTGAAATACTTTTTCCTTCCATTACCAAACCGCTATCCGACGATAAAATCACCATTTTTGTAGCTTTGAAACCAATCGTGACACGTTATTTTATTATCAGCCACCTCGACGTACATTCGTTCAAGAGCAATTGGTGAGCTTAGCCGTACTTTTGTTTGAATTCTTTAAGAAAAGCAACACTTTTTGCAAATTCTGTGCAAAATTTGGCATATTCAAACGGCAATGAATCTATGCTGCGTACGACTGATATCACGTCAATATGGAATACACCAAAAATAACCGGATAAGGCTATAGGACTGGAAAGTCGATAATATGTAGCTAATGCAAACTCGGCTGTCTCGTTGTATGGAATGAAAATTTATAGTCAAGTAGAGTAAGAATGTAAAATATTTGAAAAAAGAGGAAATGAATATACAATTTAGTGGAATATATTGTGGGATTAAATAAATAAATTAAAATAAATAAAACATATATTATTTAGCACCACCCTAGATATGATTCTGTGTGCTGGAAACTGCACGAAAGACAAAGCAACCTAGCCTATATCGACGACATTATTCTGCTATCTCTTAATCGCAGCAAAATGCAAGACATGCTGAACCCCCTTGTTGCTGTCTACACAGCACTCCACGCTAGGAATCAGACGCCGTAACTGGTAAAAATCATACTCTTCAAAATGTAGTAGAATTTGTATACATGGGCAGCGTACTCACTTCAAATGGTGGCACCACCAACGAAGTTAATATTCGTCTGCAAAAAGCCAAACGTGCGTACGCCACACTATCCCGCGTATGGAGGGCGAGCTGCAGATATAAGAAAGTCAATCGAACTGAAAATCTTGAATGCATGTGTCAAAACCGTTCCGTATGGAAATGAAACCTAGCATACGACAAAAAATATCCTAAAAAAAACCCCAGAATTTCGTCAACTGATGCCTAGAGGGTTCTGGCCCACAACTATATTCAATGCGAGGTTATGGGAGGTAACCAAGCAACGGTGCATCAGTAGCGTCATATCGAGCAGAAAATATAGATAGATCGGACACACCCTCAGGAGAGAGAACAGAAATATAGCACGTGCAGCTCTCGATTGGAACCCTATTGGCAATTGTTGCAGAGGGCGTCCAAAGATTACTTGGAGGCGGACGGTGCACAACGAAATAATTGCTATTTCGTTAAGCATCTATAGTTCAATAGTCAATAGCGATCTTTATCTCAAAAGATTTGAACTTGACACACAGCCTACTCGCGGCAACACACGGCTAGCGTTTCTTAGTCCAAAGCCTAGCACGACTAGCACTAATAGTTATTCTTCTTCTGTTCATACAGGGTGCGCCATTTCTTATGTCGGTATTTCAAAATTGAACAACTTGAACATTTGACAACCGATTGACTTGACTTCACATCTCTTGGAAATGTCAATGAAGTACAATTTCAACTATGTATCGCTTCACACCTAAAGAACGCGCCGAAATAGTTAGAATCCTTCAATTATCTGAACTTATCTTCGTCATTTGGTGTCAAGTCTTTTTGAGCACGGAACAGTATTTGGGATACGCAGATTCCTCACAAGATCCATGAACTTCCATTGCATGACCAAAGAGTTAGTGTTTGGGAAGACGTTTGCGCCAGAACCATCATTGGGCCTTATTTTAGCAAAGAGAACCAAACGATCGATGGAAGTCGATATCGGTGGATGTTGGCTCACTATGTTTGCCCACAAATGCTCGAAAGTAAACTTGAAGATTACTGCTTTCAACACGATGGTGCAACATGCCACACTGCGAATCCAACAATCGAGTCTCTGCAACGAGAATTCGCTGGAGCCTGAGGCGACATTGAATGGCCAACTAGATCTGCGGATTTGTCCCACCTCGTACTTCTTTTTATGGGGTAATTTGAAAAGCAAAGTGTGCGCCAGCAAGCCCCTGACTATACCAACCAAGCTGCTCGAAAAGGCAATGGAAAACGCCGCAAGAAGGGCATATTTTGCTGTGGCCAATAAAGGCGGCCACATTGATTGATGTTGTGCTCAAAAACTAGTACTGAATAAATTGCAAAGCAACAAATTGAATAAAAATACCTTACATACGGAAATTGGTTGTGTTTTTTCTTGTTTCTTGCAATAAGAAATTGCACACCCTGTAGTCGCATATGCAAAGGAGCATTTCTTAAAAGAAAAGCGATTTCGGTATTTAGTGCTTACTTCAATGTTTTCCGTTTTGGCCACATTTTGTGGCAAGTATGTAGTAGTGTCTGTCCAACACTTTTGTAATATTAGGAATTCCACATTGTTTTGCCTGAAAGGCTCACATGAGTCTTAAGTTGTAGTATAATGGTTGATTGCATTTTCAAGCAGTTTCCTGTAGTTTTCTTTTGCTAAAACTAAACTGTCCTTTGTTAGAGTATATCGATTTATATTCTTATATAAAATATCAAGAAAATAGTAACAAAGTAATAGTAAAGTAAATGGAAAACCAGCTTTTAGGTTTTTCTTTTATACTTTTTGCTGCTCTGGACCAAATAGTTTTGCAACAACAAACACAAAGGCAAGAACAACAATTGACCAAGTAGCTATCAATATGGGCCAGATTGTGGTTGTTGCTTTTGTAGCTGCCAGCACAATTGTTGTAGCCCGTACGTTCCAAAGCGTTTCTTTCGACTTTTGGCTGACTACATGTGTGTGCGTGTGTGTGTGCACACAACAATAAGTCACACAAATAAAGACACACACGCACGCACTCGAGGCTGGGGGAAAGACTGTCGTCGCCAAACAGTTTGACAGCAACTGTACTGACACAAATCTTTCGCATTTTATGCTCAAGTAAGCCCACTCTGCTGGCTCACTCACTTCTAGGCTTTTATTTTAGTTTTTACTTTATTTTAATTATGTTAAAAACAAAATGCGTTACTTCGTCTAGCTGGAGACTCTTCAAAATTTTTCTCTTCAAAAGCTACCCACATGAAGTACCACCACAACCCGCCGCTATGCATGGCGAGGCAGAGCTTCAAGCATTGGCAACACGAACTCATAAATTAATGCGTAGCGTGTTGTTGGCTATTAAAAGCATTGAGCATGCGAGCGTGTGGAGAGTTCTTCTTTCTACTGCTGGCAGCGCAGTTTAGGCAACAACATTCCACACACACACACGCACACACACACATTGGCACGCACATATTTACATAAAAACGATATAAAGCTATTGAAACGAGCAAGAGGCGAGAATGAAAAAACGAAGAAAATAAAGTAGGAGAAAGCACAAAATAAAAAAAAATATATATATATATTCAAACTAAATTTACATATAACGCACGTGCTTTGCTTTCAAGCCAAGTTCGTGGCAAGTTGGTAGCGAAGGCATAGTTGGTGCTGCCGTCTAGAAGTATGCAACATTTTTGCTTTTATTACCCAGTGCCTCTAAAACTTTACGAGCCCAACGCACAGCCACAAATAGACAGACTCCTTCTGCCAACGACGACCACCAAGCCAAACAGTATAAAGTCATTTGCTGATATTTGTTTTGTCTATAAGGGGGAACAATTGTCACCGCTGCACTACATTTTGTCAGTGCATTGGGGTGGAGCTTGCTTGTAGAGTTTAGTTTGCCCAAAACGCTTGACTGCTTGTTAAGGTCATAAACAGCTTATATATTTTTTGAATGATTTCGTTTAGCAAAAAATTAAAAAAACAGAAACTTAAAAAAATAGCGCTTTACTCCTGCAGCTCTTGAAATATTCAGTAGAAAGTTATTTTCCATTTTGTTTAAAAAAAAAAAAACGTATTTAAAGTGGCACTAAAACGAATTATCTGAATATGAGAAACGAATTTTAAAGTAAATAAAGGGCGTTTTTTTTAGAGGTATAGAACTTTAATTTGCAATAAAACAACGATGGACTCTACCCTTGACATGAATTTTATTTATTCGAAAGATAATCTTGTGGCATTATTTTTAAATATGATTTCTAGCATATGACCGCCACGGCTGGCTTGGATGTAGTCCAATCTGAACGTACAAATTTCAATGACTTTTTCCAACATTTGTGGACGTATATTGGCAATAACACGGCGAATATTGGCTTCTAAATGGTGAAGCGTTTGTGGCTTATCCGCATAGACCAATGACTTTGCATAGGCCCACAGAAAGTAGTCTAGCGCTGTTGAATCACAAGATCTTGGAGGCCAATTTACTGGCGGTTACCAAACGTATCTTTCTATAAATCGATTGTGGCACGAGTGTGTGTGACATGGTACGCCGTCTTTTTAGAACCACAGCTCCTCGACATCATGATTGTTCAACTCAAGAAAGAAAAGATTAGTAATAATGGCTCTATACCGATCACCATTGACTATAACGTTCTGGCCATCAGCGTTTTTTGAAGAAGTACGCAACAATGATTTCATCTGCTCATAGGCCACACCAAACAGTCAGTATTTCTGGATGTAATGGTGTTTCGATATACACTTGAGGATAAGCTTCACTCCAAATGCGGCAGTATTGTTTCATAATGTAGCCATTCCACCGGTAGTGCGCTTTATCGCTAAACAAAATTCCCTTATGAAAATCGGCAACAACGGCATTCTGGTTTTGGGTCCATTTCACGAATCTACACCTTGCTTGATGATCGTTTGGCTGCAATTCTTGTACGAGTGGAATTGAGTAAGCAACTAAACCAAGTTCCTTTCGCAAAATCTTCCATAAATTGGATAGACACAGATCCAATTGCTG